>JAKEPQ010001004.1:13935000-15372500 GCA_024500445.1 Entomyzon cyanotis | reverse complement strand
ACATTAAATCTTAAATTGCAAAAGAATTAAACAATGCCTTGTAGTACATGACATCACCGCATTTAGTCATCCTCAACATTCTTGCACATTCACTTAGGACTTAAGAAGGAGAATTCACTTAACTTCTGATAACAGGTTCTTTAAGATTTACTTGTATACATTTAGTTTTTTTAAAGGACCACATTTCAACACAATTTCTTAAGGTATTCTTAACACAATTTAGCAAAAGCTCTGTAATCCAATACTTATGACATGAGCTGTCAGGCATAAAGTATGCCAGAATCTTTTAAGTCCACACGCAGCAGGACGCAAACCTAGTAGCAACTGTACTGAATTACAACCAATAGGAGAAGTCACAGGTCACCGAAGCCACACAGAGTCCTGCTACAGCCAACAATGAAACTTAATGTACTTTCCATGTCCAGAACCATCCGCTATAGAGCTTCTGTAAAACAGATTAATGATAATAGCGGCAGAAACCAGGAAAAAAATGCAAGAAATGGAAGCCTGGCCAATATTCCATTTGTAATTTGTCACACTATCACACAATAAGACTTCAGTATGAATGTGTTGCCAATTTACAATTCAAATAAGCTTACTTGAATTTTTAAAAGAATGGACTGTACACATCAGTCAGTATGACACAAAAATGCCCTGTCAGGTTAATTTTAAATGCACTTTTTATTTGTTACTGTTAACTAATCCCTATAATTATTTCTGATTTTTAAAAGAGGCACAAATTATTAAATAAAATGCAACTCCTGAAACCTAACTGGAATGGGATTTTTTTCTGTAAACCTAACACTATTCCCTAATTTTCTGTAATTTACAATATTTTGCCTTCACCCTAGCTGGGTAAAGGGCAATCACTTTATTTTTTTTTTTTTTTTTATTTTTTTTTTTTTTAATCACACAAAAAACCTCAGGATATAACCAGCAAAAGGAGGACATTTGGCTCGAGCTTTACATGGGGTCTATTGAGGCAACAACATTTTTCTTACTTCAAAAGTCTATCGATTCCGAAGGCAAGCATTAGGAAAAAAAGAAAATGTTTCTTTTTGTAAAACAATGTTCATCTATAGTCGATGAAATTCCTCCTGGCTGTGAAATTCAGCAGATGGACTATCAGGGGGATGCATTTGGCCTGCTGCAGACTAGACACTGTTTCTGTCAGAAGGTGCAGTGCTTTGATGATGCAGAAAATAAAGCCCATGCTGTTTCTATGTTCTATTAAAAGGAAAGCCATTAAGATGGTAGCTAAGTGGTCAAGGCCTAAAATTAGACTTGCCACAAATGCCAATGGAAAAAATAGTATTTAAAATATTCCTTCATAAAACAAAAGTTACTCTGAGTTTCTGAAAAATAAAGCAAAAGGCCAAAGAGCAAAAAAATCCTTTCAGTACCTAAACACCCACCTAGTTTTAACCATGAGAAATCAGTGGTTCTAGCCACTTGTGTACAGTTAAGCATCTATCCCTCCACCAGCTCAGGGCTTATCTTTGTAGGATTCTCTTACAGGAAAGGCTTTATATCCTGAGTTGTGCTGAAGTCAGGGCTGGTAAGACTTAAAGTTGCAAATTAATTGAATTGTATCACCACTAAAAGCATCAGCCATACATTCTACAGATGAATTCAGCTTTAAGTTTCCCTTCCTTCCATGCCATAGAAAGCTTTGACTCTCCTTTTTCTTCTATACACCATAGCCTGATGCATGCCAGTTACCATCAACTGGGTGTTAGGGCTATGATCCACCTGCATCACCAAAACCATCTGTCTTCAAAATAATCAAACGACTGAGGCTGGGAGTTCTTCAGGCAGAGACAGAATGAAAAGGAAGATTAGGGGGAGGTTTATTTTTTGCCCAGATCACTTCAAGCATCCAATTCACTATAAAACCTCAAAAACCACTGTGTTACCATAGTGGAGGACAGGTGGGTATGGGGACTAAGTGCCTGGAATTGGAGTGTCTTCAGGGGCTTCAGTGTCATGGAAAACACTAAGAGAGCAGGTGGATATTTCCACCACAAGTTAAATAGTCATTAGATTCATTCACAAAAAACAGAAGCAAATAATATCTTTTCTAGATCAACTTCATGTACAGGAGTACAGTACTTTCTGAGAGGGTTCAATGCAAAAGTCACTGCTTACCTGGGAACACGGTTCATTTCACTTATTCGTGTGTGATACCCTAAATCATGCATGCAATTTAGAGAAAGATGTTAATTTTTCAGTATCTTTAGGTAAGGCTACTTACAAAGGGGCAAAGCAAGGCATTAAAAAACAGAAGAATCAGTCAGCATCAAGATGAACAACATGTAGCAATTAATTAGCCCATTTAAACTCAGAGTTGTTTTACTCCAAATCAAATTTCCCATGACTTTGATACATCTTTGGAAATAAGTTTCCTTTTTTTTAGTCTTTATTTGATCGTTGATTTACACTTATGTACAGCTTATGGTAGGAAAAAACCTCCAAGTCTGTCTTATGCAATCCCTGAATAGAAACAGCGGAGATTTACACACAGGGAAAAGTTTTATTGAATCAAAATGTAGAATATCCTATATATTTTCCAATATAGGATTAGTAAGTAGAAACTCTGAAGTATTACTGCCAGTCCTGATATTGATTATATTCTGTATACATTGGCAGGTCACACAACCTTTCTATCTCTGATTGTAAAATGAGGATATTACTTATCAGCCTTACAGCAATGTTGTGAGGATTAGTTAAAGCTAGAAAAAGGACGTACAGTGCTTTACTAAGTAAAATCCATCAAAAACACATGCAGAGTAAATGACACCATGTAATTTGACCTGGAATTTAATTCATTTATAGTCTATGATAGTCAAAGTCTTTTGGATAAACAAAAGTCAACTTACGTTTCAAACAAAACTGGAACAAAACCTAAAATGAATTTTCAGTTGAGGTTCAAAAAGAAGCAGTTATTTTCAAGGGTTGTTCCTATTATCTGTATCTTTCTCTAATTTCTAGTTCTAACTTGTGGTCATAAGGAGCAGCTCTGATTCCCTCCCTCCTAGGAAAGGTTGTTCTTGCAGTTATTTCTGGCACATCCTGCAGGTGCAAGAGAGGTTGGGGTAACTTCGCTAAGCATCTCAACTTTGGGGTACTTCTGCAAACTCAGGCAAAGCTCATGGCCTTTGCCAATTCCTTATTGTAATGCTTTTGTGCTCTCCAGTGCAGATGAAAATTGTCTTATTTTTATTTGAAAATGTTAAAGGGAAAGGGAGTACAAGAAAATAAGGACTGCTACTCCCTGAGGTGACATTCAAGGGGAGACTGAAAGAGGGTGGAGTTCTTAATCCTAAAATTGGGCTTGTAATACCTCCAGTGCATACCACCTGGAAATGCACAGTTTTTCAAATACACTAATGTAGCAGATGAAGAGAAGGATTATTATTTCAGGGTTACAGAGTTTATCACTATCCAGCAAAACAGGAAGGCCAGCTTATTTACTGGTCCAAATTCTGTTTTCCACAATGCTTTTACTCAAAGGTTTCCTCGAGGCAGTGAGATAGTAAATGAGAAACTGGCACTCGGGCTTGTAAATGACAGCAGCTTTGCCACCTGATCTGAAAATCATTCATTTGACAGAACCAAGTCAGAACTAAGGTGAGATTTGTGCTGCTTCTGTAACTAGGAACAGTTCTGATCCTGCAAGACCTCTAATTTAATGCTATCACTGCAGGGAAAACACATGACGCTTTTTTTGTGCCCTTCTCTCTCAGGTTTTAGAAACACCATCTCTAAATTATAATTTTAAAATTTTTAGCTGTTTGTTACAACCATGGCTTATAAACAAACTAGATCTAGATGTGCAGCCCAGTTCACCAACACAGTCTACAGATGGCATTTTCAATCCTTAGCACATAAGGATACTTCCTCAACTTCAGTTCAGTGGACCTAATATGTCATCCATCACCACTGTATTCAGTAAAACGGTGGTGAATTTTTCTTTTACTTCATTTTCTATCATAACTGACACATCAGTATGAAAATAAAAATCATTACTTTTTCAGTTATATACTCAGTTCCTCCAGCAGCTTACCAGAAGAGAACTAACTGTGACATTCTCAGTTCCCACTTGGCCAATTTGAGGAATTTGTTTTTATGAGCTGTGTTTCCCAAATGATGACATATTGAAAGGTAGCCACGCACAGTGAAAGGTGTAGTCATTGACTGAAAGACTAATTTGATTACTTAGTGCAAAAAACAGACAAATGTAAAAAAATAAGGAGAAGAAAAATCATGTCGGTATATATTTCAAACAAGTCTCCAAAATAAATCTATTGCAATGTTCAGTATAAACATGACTTTTATTACCTTACTTTCAAGTTATCTTTTGGCTAAATATGAGGTTTTATATTTAATGTATTTGGTCACTCACTTTGCTGCTCCATTCTTCTTTCTTCCTCTCTTGGCAGATCCCAGTTTGGCCCTCCAGGATGTAGTCTGAATGTGTCATAACTACTCAGTTCCTTCCTGCTAATACCTCTTAGCATTTTACTCTCCTTTCTGACTCCACTGTTTTCACCTATTTGCCTTATTCTTGATCCACCATTTCCCCCATCCATCCTCAGTACATTTCTCTTCTGTTTCCTTTCTTATCAACTGTATCTATTTACATGCTGCGTTTGAAATTTTCCCGAGGGCTGAATGAACTGTTTGCTGTGTTGCTCTGATTATGAAGTACAACAGACAACAATAGTAATAAAGCTAAGATAGGGTAATTCAAATCTGTTGAAGAAAAACTAACAACAACAGAACACAATGGAATAATCATTCCCTTAACTCAGTGATTTCCCCGCAGCAGAAAAAGGCTTTCTGGATTACATACAGAATAACCTTGGCACAGCTTCATATAAGTGCTGGGGCCTACTAAGGAAATGTTTGATATAATGCCAGCAATGGGCAATAAAACTGAAGTAAATCAGATACTCAATGGGCAGGACACAGCTTTCTTTTAGGGACCTACAGCACCTATAGCATGTTCATCATTACCAGATTTTTTTTTTTTCAAGATTTCTAAAAAAGTGTAAACCATATTCAAAGTCAGACTCCTTTTCCATTAAGATTGAGTTTGCCTATT
Source organism: Entomyzon cyanotis (assembly GCA_024500445.1). NCBI lineage: Eukaryota > Metazoa > Chordata > Aves > Passeriformes > Meliphagidae > Entomyzon > Entomyzon cyanotis. The sequence continues at coordinate 15,367,393 of JAKEPQ010001004.1, read as the reverse complement.
TCTGATCTAAAGTCCCTGTTAAAAAATACAAAGTAACAGGCCCTTCTTTACCTGTGATATAATAGAATGAATTAATTATTGCTCTTACCTTGTAAGTAATTTTATGCAAAACCAAGACAATGCATCTTTCATTTATAATCTTGGACTACAATGATGGCTTCAATTACAGTCTTTTGTTTGTACACATATGGACTTCTGAGGTTTATTTCCTACAATTATAATGTGTACTGTATTCATAGTAACCTGAACTCAGAGGGACAGATTCAGCTCTGATGCAGGTGAGTGTAAATGTAATTTGTTCTGATTCTGACATCCACACTACCAGGGCAAAGAACAAAGTGGATTTAACTGCATGAAGTTAAACCCCTGAAAATATCAGATCATTTAGGTTAGATTTCTGTATTAAGTGAGGGATTACATTTCACATAATGATCTCTGTAGTGAGTCCAATACCTTGCATTTGTCAGAATTCTTGCAGAAAGGCATTCAGTCTTCATCTCATATATCAAAAAATGGACACCCACCTTCCCATTCTAATAGTACTTTTTTCAATTGCCACCAGTCATAACTACTGAAACATATCCCACACTTCTCATTTGAATGCATTTCATTTTGACTTTCAACACTACTGGCTTTTTGCTTTACTTTCAGAACAAGCAGGGGAGAGTGGCTATTAGTACTCAGTTATTTCTTCCTGTGAAGATATTTAATCCCATTAATCACTTCAACTTTCAGGTTACTTGTTGTTAAGGAAAGCCTCTAATGTTCTAAATTTCTGTTCTTCTCTGTAAGATACTTGCTTCACTGAATAATTATGTGTCTCCTTCCTGCCTGTCTCTTCATTTTTATTTATTTTTTAAATTTATTTATTAGAAATGTTCGTAATTCTCTAGCTAACAAAACATGATGCAATGGAGCAGAGCCAGGTCCAGATTTGGATTTCAAGCTATTTGTGATCAAACATATGAAGACATATTGTAGAGACAGCTAATTGCATTTCCATTTATTTCCATTACAGTAATTTTGTCCTCTAAAAGGGCTGCAGATAAAGCTGGACTATTTTTACACTGTTAAGTAAGACAAGTGGAAACAGTTTTTAGAGAAAAGCTGAGGCCACAGAGCCCAAAAGACAATGAATCTTTGTGTTTCAAAGGTGTTGCTGAATATTTTACTCCCTATAGACTGTTCATGGAGTTGAGCCCATGGATCAAGCGGAGAGCAGGGTCCTAAGCTATCAGAGGATGCCAGCAAGATAAATGCCATTTCCCTTTTTCATTGGTCATGCTGGGCATGGCCTATTATCTTTAAATGGACTGAGCTGTAGAGAAAAGAACAAGGATACTATCTCTACCCAGGTTTGTTATAGTCTCCAGGGCAAAGACTGTGAGACACTGCTGATAAACAAAGCAACTGCAAAAGCTAGTGTTGCTTCTCTGCAGACAAGACAGACAAGGAAAATATTTAAAAGTGGTTGTTCATAAATTATGACCATCCCCACCCCCATTAACAAGGAAATTTTTCAGGCAAGTAAACTCTGCCTTAGGAACACATGTTCAGGACTTTTTTTCAGACTTAAAGCAAATTAAGGTCAGTGACTTTAATCCCTTCCATTGTGATTGCCTTGTGAACTAGGAATGCAATAGGATAGAACAGGCTAATGAATGAAAAATTCATTCAGCTGCAACTCAGATTCATTCATCCCATCCTGAAAAATGCACCTTTTACTTATGCTCATCTAGTCCAAATACATCTCATATCATACCTTTTTTTTTTTTTGATATTTCCCTTTTTTAGGCCTTTGCTTCCATTCAGTGTAAGTAGTTCATCAGCTGCTTTAAATCAATTTAATTCAATTAACCTCAATGGGGCTGCATCAGCCTCTACCTCCCAGCCCATCTCTGCTGGCAGTGCGCTCTTCTCCCTGTAACTGTCCTTTGGGAAGGACTGGAAGCTGGGAAGTAAACTGGTAGGACTCTGTATCTTGCAACTAGTATAGAGGTACTGCTCAGGTGCTTTCAGCTCTTCCTCTATAGTATCTCCATTTTTAAAATTTCAATCTTTTCTCGTCATTTATATTATTTAGAACTCACTCAGATACATACCAATGTCTTTTGCTTTGTAAGAACAATGTCACACACGCCCCATCTTATCTACTCAAAACACATGTGCTAAAGAATACTGTCTCATTCATCATTCTGAGCAACTCAACTTTCCTTCTCCGAATACCTCCCACCTACTCCTCCTCTAATATATAAAACTGAAAATGTTTTTCTGAGCAGGAAAATTCTTTTCCTTTCAAAGATCAGAACTGAACACCTTTGCACTGATCACATATTTTCTTATGTTGTAGAGTCTTAAATTAGAATGAAACCTCCCCTGAGAAGATACAGTGCCTTATTATGTATTGCAGTGTAACAAGATTCTAAACTAAATTGCATCTGCTGGAAGCCACTGCAATTCTGACTGGCCTTAGACAGCAACAGACAAAGATAACAGCTTGTACTTTGTTGTTTCTGTGGAGATTAATCCACCTGTGACAATGCAGAAAGTTGGCTGTCCCCAGCCTACACTGGGTCACTTCACTGGGTGAAAAGGCAGGAGGCTTGGACTTTCCTCTGTTCCGCTTAATGGGAAGTTACAATCCCTCTTTGGATTCCCTTCTTTACAGTCTCTACCCTCCACTGGACCTTTACAAACTGAAAAAGACTGAAATTTTCCAAAGTTCATAATTCAAAACCACCAACTCACAGCAATTGAAATTCCTCATGAAAATGTATCAGTTCAAGGGCTATGTTCACTGGGGTCAGGATGAAGCTTCCCTGCCTGACAGCCAGAAGAGCTCCATACCTCAGTCACAGCTGATGGACTCTTTGAACCCTTGTTTTTGCCTCACCCTGTGGATTCCACAGTCCAGGTGAATGGCCAAGTTATCAAGAGAGCTATTTTCCACAATATACAAATAAAGGTAAATATTTAGGGTTTATTCCAACACAGGAAAAAAAAAAAGAAGTGAATCCTCAAATTTTTTTCCATGTAGTCTTTTGTTTCAAACAGCTATGGCTTTGCTGTGGCTTTGAAAGCCCTCTGAATAGATATGGTACCATCTGAGTGAGAAAATAAGAATGGGGAGAACCTGTTTATGTTTATTCTTCATACAGCTTTAAGAAGAATTCATGGCATCTTTTTCCAATTTTCTATTGCAGATTTCTGTGCTGTTAGCAGGATTTGGCAAAGCTCCTATTAGATGTTTGCATCATGGAACAAGTGCTACTGGCCTGTCTCAGGTGCAGGATACCCTGACTCAGTCCTAAGGAGTTTTTAAGTGTTTAGGTTTGGATAACCAAATTAAACCACAATTAAACCATACCAGTTTTTCCTGGGGAAAAGAAGGAAAAAAAAAAAAAAAGAAAAGGAAGATTGTAGAAATGAGCCACTATAAGGAAATGATTCCCAAAGGTAAGAAAACTGTATTGTCCACACAGGATTTTCCACACAGCCTTAAGCCAAAGGGATCTCAGGAGATACCAACTCTGCAAGAGCAAAGTCTTCCTCCAAACCTCAATAGGTCTCTGGGATACATAAAGACTATAAGCTTTTTGATAAAAATATCTGCGTTTTCCACTGGTTTTCTCTTATCCCCCAGTGTCTGTGATCTCTAACAGCTTTCCATGAGAAATGAGGCTGTTACTCCTGTTTTTCTGAGGCTATGCTGTGTGCCACTGTAAAGGAGATCTGGGGGTCCACATTAATAGTTTTAATGACTGAAGGTTGTCACACGGCTATTGCTCGACTCTGTAGGAGTTCATTCTATGTTAACTGGCTCTAATGAAATGTCACAGAATTATTTTAGAGATGGCTACAGTGAAGAGGATAGTTCTAGGGCAGGGAAGCATTGCCTTGATCCAGTGAGAAAATACAGGGGGACATAGAGGGGATCACCCAGCACATGGGTTTCTAGCTGAATAGTTGAATTTATCAAAATAACATATGTTAAAATGTGTAATAAAAACCATTTACAGATAACCTGAAAGAACAAGATTGAATTATTCATCAAGAAACTTGCCACATCCTCAGTTTTCCGTTATACATAGTGCTTTCATAACCAGTTTTACAGGGTTTGTCATAGTTAAATTGGTTTTGTCTACATGTATTTTGAAGTTTCTTAGTTGTGTGGGTTTATTTTATTACTGTGAGTGTCAGAGAAAACTGGAGTTTCTCATGTTATTCATAATGTGGAAGAATCTGAAGGACTATCTCAATTCAAGCCCCCAGAAGCTCCTAATTCCATACAATTCTGAGGTTATTAATTCTAGGTAAAGCATAGCATTACTATGTGAATGCTGTTCCCCTGCTCTGATCAGCATTGTTCATTCAGAGCCTTTTCCTGTTTTCTTTTTCACTGAAATTAAAGTTTTGCAGTTAATAGCATAGGTGGTGGGATTAAAAAAAAAAAACAACAACAACAACAACAAAAAAACCCAAACTAGTCATTTTTTAGAGGGCAAGTGTGAAAAATGTATGCTAATAAGGGCATTTATCATCAAAAAGCACTATAACTTCTAGAGGTTATCCAAGCAGGCTGTTGAGAGTTCAAAAGAATCAGAGGGATCATTAATCTTATGATGTAAAATGATTGAAATGATTACTCAGGGATTGAGGAGAAAGCCATTTGAATAGATACTGTTGTACATCTTATCCAATAAATACTAAAAATAAAATTCTGTAGAGACAGTATAATGCAAACATCTTAAAGGGTAGACATCAAATACAGTTTTGTATCTTGATCCAAAGAGCATGTACATTCACCTCTTAATTTATTTACTCTTTGTTAGAGCCGTACCACTAACTCATCAGATAAACAAGCTGGTCGGTTGACTTCATCCCACCAGGCAGTGTCAGTTTTTAGCAGGTGTGCCTGAAGGACTCTTCCTTTCTGCTCTTTGAATCATTCTGTAGACACTAATGAGCATCCCTCTTCAGCTTTAATTATTGGTCCCTGACAAGTCAACATAATAGGAATCAGCTTAACCAAGCATACTCCCCAGTGACATGTTCAATTACTCAGGTTGTACTTCTCTGCAAGAGGTCTGGGGGGTTGCTAATTTAACATTGTCAAAAAAATAAACAGAGGTATTGGTTACAGTTTATCTTTTGACCCTTATGTCACCAAATCTAGCAAGATACATCCCCCTGGCATGGAGTAGAAGATTAAATACTTAAAAATTACTATTCTGGTTTTGCTTTTTAAATAAAATTAGTTACTACCTGCAAAGTGATTTACGTCAAGCCATGTTTTATGAGGAGAGACACTGACACTTTGACAAGTGTTTGTTGATGTATGATTGTATTTATAAAGCTGTTTTGTTTTTCAGTTTTATAAAATACAAAACTGGTATTTATTCATTCATATTTACTGAAAAAATAAAGTACCAGAATTAGTTAATTTCTATTTTTGGCAAATACAAACAGCTATTTTCCAATACCAGAAATACCAGCATTAGAAACGTGAGTAGGAAGCCTTTAATTTAGCAAGCTCATTATTAAGAAATGAAATGCCATTTTGGAGGCAAAGAAAAAAAAGACAGAAACAAAATGTTTTAAGACTAATTAACTTCACTGGATTTAATTCAAATTTTGCAAAATATAAATAGAAGTTATATTCAATTTTTAAAAGGCAAATTATTATTTAATCTAACCTCAACAAATAAAAAGGACCTAGAACCTTGGTCAATAGTGAATTTCATTTCTGGTGATACTAACAGGTTCATTATACTTTTGGGCAGCAGAATGGTATTTTCCTGCAAAAGACTATACTGTCAAATATAATAATATAATAATATAATAATATAATAATATAATAATATAATAATATATTAATATATTAATATAATAATATAATAATATAATAATGTTAAAATATTATAATATTATATTATAATAATAGTCCTGTCAAATGACTGTATTGTCATTCTGAATGTCTCCTAAACATCTATAGATAGAATTATAAATGAGCTTTTCTTTTTGGCTTCGAGTTTTTAAGTGGAGAAAGCTAAAATTTTAGTATTGCTTTACAGAATACTTCCAAAGGATGAAAATATTTAAAAACTCAAATTCATTTTGAGACTCAACAAGAGATATAGATGCGCTTCTTAAAAATAATCCTATATGTTTTGTCTTTTTTTTTTTTTTTAAATCTCAGAAAGTTAGGAAAGCAGAACACTTCAAGCAAACAGGCAACCAACCCTGACAAAACAGTAGCAAAGAAAGGAAGTAGAATCCTCACAAATTTCAATGAAAATAGTCAGTATAATTTTGTACTGTTTCCTTTATCAGATTTCACAAAAAATAAAATCTGAATATTGCAGTACTGAAACATTGATGCAAAAGTCTCACATTTCCTCATTACAGCAATGACCATCATGACTGACCTACTATGCTATTTACCAAACACATACTAAAGGTTAATGCATATGATGATTGAGCAAGCACTCATTTTGTAGTAAATATCTATGTAAGCACTTTGGACCACAACTAAGAATTCAGTAAAAACAAGGACAAAGGACTTGGAACGTGGGAACTTCATGCACAAACCTTGGCTTGGGTGGAAGCAAGATCACACCTTGTATCTCCTACTATTTCACAACTATACGTTCAACCTCTTCCAACCTTTTGATCTTCTTCCATGCTTGTTCCACTGTTTTTATACAACAAAATCACATTTGAGTACAGCTTCATTTATATGTCCGACAACACCCTTCTTAATAGATCCAAAATTTAGTTGAGCTTATGATCAGTACTACTATTTTTCTTAGCAGAGTTATTAATTGTTGATTTATTATTGAGTTAATAACAATAATAACAATCTGAGTTAATAACAATAACCGAGTTATTATTGGCTGATTTATTTTGTGGAGGTGTACCAGTAAAAAAAGCCAGATGTCAGGCTCAGTTTCTGGAGCTCACAGTAAGTTCCAGGCAATAGAGTGGCTCTGGGCAAATGATGAATATACACTGTGATGAGCACACACAACAGCACAGTATAAATACATACAATCAGATCTCATTTGTGGAATTTCTTCACAGATAGAACTAAAACTAAAAAAAAGAACAGAAAATTATAGCCTCTAGAAATAAAAACTTTACTTTGAGGAGTAATTCTTAGCAAGCTCAAAGGGCCCTTAGTAAACAGTAGAGATAAAAGCTTCTGGAGGATCCATAACATGCCCAGCAAAGCCATAGCACAGTTATATCAGTGTCGAACAACAGACTGTGAGAGCTCTGCAAACAAACACCATATGGAAGAACAGAAATCTGTTATTTAACCTAAAGCTCTCTAATTGCCTGGGGTTTAGATGAAAAGATCTTCCCAGCATCACAGAAATTATTCTTCTGTTGTCAAGCTTCAGAAATCTAACCCTAGGCTCCCTTCACTGCCAGTGGGATGAAGCAATTCAAAACGTAAATATTCTCTGACATCTCCTAGAACCAAGTTCTCTCTTGATTACTCATGTGCTTTAGTACTAGGCAGCTGAAAATGAGGATACACTGTCAAATGACAGAACACGTTAGGTACTTCCATTAGGCAAGGAGATCTTTTCACACCAAGCAATCGGGCATGTTCCCAGATAACAACGTTTTGGACAGTTAGGTAAAATTAATCCAATCCTTTCGACCAGGTACAGTAACTTTTTCTTTTCTTCTTCTTTTTTTTTTTTTAAAGTAAGAAAAAAGGATCTTTTACCAGCTTGGTGATTGCAGAATACACAAGAGCAGAGCAGAAAGCACACAGCATGTAGGTTGCTTAGGTACTGACACATTACAAAGGAGACTCATGGTACATTTTCTTTATAGTCATAAAGAAAACATCTCCAAATAGCTGTCAAGAGTGGGAAGCCTAATCCACAATGACTTAGTCATACTTTCAAATTAAATGTAGGACGCCACACAGAAAGCAGCAAAAAGAATCACTCTCCTGGTATGTTTTCAGCCTTGGACAAAAAACAACACATCTTTCCAGTTTTCAGGACAGGCTGACATGTCCTTAATGATTAGCAATTTTTCTTAATTCTCCACAGTGAGAACAAAGCTAACTAATGGTAAAAAAAAAAAAAAAAAAGAGAGTCTGGTCTAAGATTGCTAGATTTAGAGCAGTGGAGGAAAACAATCTTTCATAATATAGTCACTCAATCAACTAAATTAGAGGCAAATACATCATGGCATCAGTTTGTCACAATTTCTTCTTACCGATGATGCTACACCAGCAAGGTTAATTCTCCCAACAAATCAGACAGACTGAATTCCTGGTTTTTTTGGTGACTTTAATATGGCTGAAGCAGGTTCTTCAAAGCTGCTGCACTGTGACCTTTTACTTTCAGCAGCTGTCTGCAAAAGGGCTTCAGACAAACAGTTCAGAACCAGGGCATGACATGGAAACAAGACTTCACAGCCTTGGGCTAATGTGGCTCAGCACAGGATAAACAGCTTTTTGTCTATCTTTCAGGGTTTATCTCTTTTATGACTCATGTTGAGTAATTGTTTCCACATCCCTTTCTGTCATAAGGGACAGGGAACATGCTTGTTCAAGACAAGAGCTTTACATGGAATTTAGGAGGAACAGGACACAACCTAGAGCTCTTCCTACTAAGTCTTTGGTTGGATTGGCTTTGTTGTTCTCCCATTCACCCTGCCCCTCAATTTTCAGCCAACAATCCAAACTGGTAGCTGACTGTAAAAGAAATAGTTTCTATGAGGGCTCTGAAATTTGCAGTATGGCTGCTGTCAGTGATAAATGAGAGTTATAATTGATATATTTCATTTCAGTGCAAAATCACACACTGATAAGATAACACGTAAAGAAAATGGGTGAATGCAATCTCATTCTTCATTCAGCAGATAGCAATCTTATTTCACTTTTGTTATTGAACATGAAACATAACCTTAGCCTGAGAAAACATGAATTTAAAATCTTCCCTTCAGAAGTTCTACCAAGAACAAGATCATTGCACTTACATCATATGAAAACACACCATGAAGTACAATTCAAGAAGCCAGGGTACCAATAGGCTCTTATTTACATGTTCTACTTCTTTATTATGTATTTACATTATGTACCTTGATTAAATCTTATCTCTTGATTCTATTATCATAATATGCCACTTAAAGAAACAAACAATCTCCACCCCCCAATGGGGTGGGAGGGCAGGGGGGAACACAAAACCACAAGAAAAGCATACCAGCAGCATCAAACCACTCATACTGGAACTACTAGTTCTTCTAGTTCATCAGCCAATACTGAGCTCTGTAGCAAAGGCAGATTTTATGATAGGTAACAATGCTTTGTGTCAGCATGTGAAAGTCAATCACATACCATTTACAGACACAGGCAAAAGGAAACGTGGCTCAGGGAAGAGCAATGCACTCCAGGTGCAGTCCAGGAGCACTTGTGAGGCTGATGCCACAGAACAGCTGCACTCTCACCACAGGTCCAGCTCAGCCTACAGGGAAATCCCAAATGTCATCTCCCACCAGTCAACCTCACTGAAACTCTGCTTCTCTACCCAAGCCACAGCATGGTTTTTGTGACAGTCACATTCACATGAAATCTGCTAGAAATGGGGATGAGGAATATGAAGACATTTAGGACTGGGAAGAAGTGTTAGGTCCTTCAGAGAGGAAATGACAGAAGACAGCAACTATCAACATACACAGTTTTCAGTTTTTACAGACATAATCACTCTCTCTACACAAGCAAAAAAGCCATGACAAATCTGAGACATGTGGTAACACTCCTGCTTTTAGTGATTTCTGGAAGAAAAGAAAATCAACCTAGATAAATTGTCACAGGTTGCCCACCTGTAGTTCTCCGCTGATTACCACATTTGCCATTTTGTGTTATGTGTCCAAACTCAAGGTCAATGCAGCAGAGCATAAACTTAATTATCTAGCAATACCTAGTTTGATCCTCCCCAAATACTACTGAGAAGACCAAGTGAATCCAAAACAATCTGTGACAAAAATGAGCGAGGTGGTGAAGGAAGTGAAAATAGTTCTTTTTCTCAATCCTTATTATAAGAGCTTTCACTGCATTTGGAGATGGGAAGATATCCTGATCTTTTAATGAAAAAAAATCAAGGAAAGGAAGCTCCCAAAGCAGCCTGACAACTGTTCTGTAATGTACACTTTGTGCCCAGACAGGTAAGAGATGTTTGCATGCTATTACTGATTAACGCATACAATATTTCACATGACATTTGCTCAGCTGAAGTGATTTTGGAGCCAATAATTAAGAGAATATACAATGCTACAGGAATACAAGAGTAGTAGGTTAAAAGTCTCACTCCACCTAAAATCAGTTCTCTGTATCTTCTTTTTTATCATTTTGCCAATCTTTTTCCCAATCTCTTTCTACATTATAGAATTTGCTGCATATGACATTTAGACAATAATTAATTTTTCTACTAATTCCAGCAGGTTTTGGTTACCCAGTTATCGACGTCTAAACTGATGCAATGCAGATGTAGAAGATCATTAACAATAAACTCTTCAGTGCGAAAGTAGAGGATTCCACTCCCACATAACTATCCAATAAACCATCATGGACTTTCAGAGCTTTCATATGAAAATAGAAATACTATCAGATGTGTTAGGCATGACTTCTTTTCTTGCTACAATTATTTTATATATGAGAACTGAGGTACAAGGCATCATCAGTTTAATGAAAGACAGGAAGAAACTATTCTATATCAAAGAGCAGTAAGAGAAAAACAAACAAAGTAAGTACATATGGAAATCAAGAGCAGTCATGGCAAATTCTTCTTCTCACAATAGCCCGAAGTACTCTACTTTTTTACTTTCCTAAAAAAAAAAAACAAGAACAAAAAGACCTAGAGAGCACCTCATTTAAAATACTGCTTCTTCCTCTTGTTTTCCAGCTATTACTTTTTTGTCTGTGTAACAATTTCATATTGGAAGACCATCACACTTACACTGCAACACATCTTGTAGGAACTATTTAAATCTGCTTAGACTTTCACTCCTTTTATAGCTAATCAGGTCAAATTATACAAAGAGAAAACTTATCATTATGTAAAAGAGTGAAAAGCATGTATGGAGTTAAGCAGCCTGCCTATGGAAAATGCACAGAGAAGATATCTCCTTCCTTTAGCACATACTTGCTTTTGCTAAAACACATAAAATAATAATAAAAAGAAAATAAGGCTGGCCAGTTTCTGTAACTAAAGGCACTCAGCACTGGATAGAGAGTTATCAAATTAATTGAGGTAAAGGCCAGTTTGGCATTTGATATAGTAAAAAACATAATGTTCAAAGTTTGTCAGAACTTTCAGTGACTAGCTGAAAGGAAACATCACAAAGCTTATTATAATATGTCAAAAATATGTCACTGTCAGTAAATCTGTGTTGTTAAGAGACATGTTTTCAAAATATAAAATAAATAAATAAAAGACCTTCATTCCTATGGTGCATGTAGGTCTTCAGGAGAAGAATTGCTCCCATGTAGAGATGCAGCTGAGTATTTGTCCCTAAGAGATACAGAATGATCCCCTTGAAATGACATTAATCTCTAACAGAAACTTTAAAAACAACATTCATTCAAAGGAAAAGGAAACAGACAATATATGATGAGGAAAGTTCTCAGTGTGACAATCAGCTGGCAGACCACAACATCTATCTTCACCTTGAGGGATGTGTAAAGAGAAATTGGAGTGTGTACACTCAATATGTTTTTGGAGTTGATCCCTCTACAAATGTCATGCTCAATTGCAGTAGGTATTTATATACATTAGTGGTAAGGCACTGCAATGAGCGTGCACTGTACATCTCATTATGCCTGCATGGTGCTATCTATTTTCATCACCCTACTCAGCTGTAAAAGCAGTGAACACCCTCTGTGACAGACCAGCTGGATAGATAAGTACACAGCCCAACTTAGTAAGAGTCTAACAAACTGCAAATAAAAGAAGTGTTCTGTTCATTAAAAGATGAGGCTGGAAGTTTCCCTAAAAAAGTGGATTATGGTTATAAAAAATAATGGCTTCCTTTTTTTGTTGTTTTGGTTTGGTTTGTGTTTTCTGGGTTTGGTTGGTTTTTTTTTTTTAACAGACAATTTCATAGGCCATCCCTTTATGTTCTACAACAACGTTACAATCCCATCTTCTTTTACTCATGATAATAAAGTTTGGCACAATGATAAAAAATACAGAGTGTTTCAGAAAACAATACTCTTATCAAGCTCAATCTCTCATTCTTAATGCTATGAATGGAAGGAAAAGAAAAGCAGTAGTGTAATATAGTTGCAAACTATGCAATTGTAACAATTTTGATGGGTGCTTTCCCGGCTGCTGAGACACTCAGATGAAAAGTCCTTTTGGAAAGTGTGATCATTTTCATTTACTATCCACAAATAGTAAACTCCAAAAATGCAGCATAACATTAAGGACGTATTTACACACTGGGGAATCCATCAAACTCGGAATTGTAGAGACTCAGGTGGACCATGACCCTGAAATACTCCAGTGAAACTCTGGCACCAAATGTTTAAGAATAGATACAAAATGGTTAGAAAATGGAACAAATCAAAAGCAGCTGTAATAATATGAGAGAAGATACATATTTACATGTACACAGCTTATATGAGCACCATTTTTAAGCAACTATTAAATGCTAAGTGCATTAAGTGCTGGCACTAAATTCCAGCTGCCCACCATCATGTCTTAATCCAAATAATATTAAGCATCAAAATACATTCATTCTAGGGTCAGCAAGATAAACATTAATACTTGCTTAGACTAATAAGTAATTTTTAATAATATTGGGGTTTTTTGACAGCAGATGTTTCAAACAGTAAGTACAGTAGTTACTTGGTGTTACTTTATGAAAATGGATGTACCATCTCACTTCCTTTCTGTCTCTACTCTTAAGCTGCTGCTGAAGTTCTCAGACACATGTCTGATTTCTTCTGGTGTTCTTGAAGGAATTGCATGGGTCTTCATAGTATTAATAACAACACACACCCCCACACACACCCAAACACCCACACCCCAAAAAAAGGGGTTCTCTGGAATGCTTATACTGTAATAAAAAAAGGGATTTGCTACATTGATTTTGCAGAGACAATACCACAGTTCAATTCCCATTTGTTTGGACACCCTCCTTGCAGAGCAAATCCTGGCTTTTAGTTCTGTCAGTCACTAAAGTCTGAGCACCACTATGCAGCAGTTCTTAGGGGTGATGAAATCTAGCTAATTCAAACTGTCAAAAGCACTGATTTAAAATATTTGAACACTGAGGTTATGGTTTGCTTCATCTAGATCAAAAATTAATTTAAAGTAAGTTCAAGTCCCTTGATTTCTGTAACTTGTGATTAAAATCAGTAACAGAGCCTTAGTGATTTACTCTTAGGATTTTTGGGTTTGTATCAGTAAATGCAATGCAAATTTAGTGGTTGCTCAGGATCAGTTAATATTGGGCACTCTGAAAACATACTGAAACCTAAGCTTTGGGAAGGGGCAGAGAGAGGAGGAATGTCATCAATTTAAATACTCTGTGGATATGCACAACCCAGTCATTCTGAGACCTCCAAGCTGTCCTTTCTTTGTCTACCAATTCAGTGTCATTAAACTGAACTTCTTACAGACAGCTCATAGTTTTATTAGCAAGTATTACCACTTGCATCCATTCATGAATGAAGTGGGACTGGTGTACCAGAGAGAATCTGCTGAGTTGTTTCTTTTCTGTTTGGTTTGGTAGTCTCTTTGCTTTTAGAGAAAATAATGAATGGCTTAGGTGGGTGAAATTTTTGAGTCTAAAAGTCCAGGTGATTTCAGGGCACATACTGAAACCGCAGAGATTGTGGATGATCCACCAAGAAGCTCTGGCCAGTTCAGACCCTGTCACGCCCTGCATATGAAACAGTAAAAATAAACTGTCTTCTGACCAGTATGGCAGTAAGAAACAAGGGGAAAAAAAAAATGAAGACAAAAATAACGCCTCCTATTCCTTAGGAAAAAACTATCCAGAAGACTTGGCTGACATAAGAAGGCAAAAGAGCATTTCCTGCGCAGACTTCATAAACCACAGAGGAATATAAAAGAAACTTGTCTCTAACATATTCCCTAAAGCTCATCACCAGACCCAGACCCAACATTAAGGAACCAGTAAGTGACCAACTTAATGATTTTGCTCAGTTGCAGTGTAACATCTACAGGATGTTGACAATATTGCACTATTTATCTTTAGTCACAGTGCTGAGTTGTTCTTTAGGCTCAGAATAGAAAACATTACAGATACTGAACAAGGTTCGACTGAGGTTTTAAATGCCGTCATACCACGATGAATTCCATGGTCTGTGGCATTGCTTTACAATCCAGCTCAGAGGGGAGCAAATCCCTGGTTGAGACTTCACAAATACCACTGTTAAAGAAAATGGCTTTAAAATTCTCTACTAACATTAGGCACTGCTGGAATTAACCCCACTCTTAATTTTAGACTATGTCCTGCAGCCTTCAGATGAGCTGTGTTTTACATGAAAGGAATTCCCATCTAATGTACAACAGTGTGATCATGGGTCAGCATGGTGAATCTGAACTTTCCACTCCAACCATATTCCTTTTCCTGTGTCAATCTTCAGGTGAATCCTAATTCTGCTCTGTGCTGAAAACGACCAGCAGCAATGTCCTAAGGTGACAGTTGTCAATAGCAAAGCACTCACACCAGTCACCACCGCTAATTAATAGCTCTTCTCTGGACTGTTGATGTATTGAAGTTCAACAGTCGTGACTGGCTTGTTAACAGCTATGAAATCTCAAGCTGGCAACAGAAAATGATTCATTGCAAGGGTGATGAATAAGTTTCAGTGTATTTCACATTAGCATTTTCTTTCCTCATTTCTCTCCTTTTTTGATACAGCAGAACCTTTTATATATCAGCATGCCTTATCATATACATTTTATGCACTTTAAATTCCTATTAATTGCAGGTGTTTTATACTAACAGTTTTACTGGACTTATGGAACACTTTACTTCAATACTAAAATAAATTAAGAGCAAAAACTGTATTACTTCTACAATAGCATAGTGGGGGAAAACCCGAACATTCTGAAACTGCTATAATCAATTTGGTTGGTAAGTTTTAGTCCCTTAAAAAATCTGATCTGAAAATTTTTCAAGCAGCTCCACCTATAAAAAAGATATTGATGTGTATATGATGATGTTTAACACCACAGCCTCACTATACAAGATCTTTATCAGACAAATGAACTGATACCTATGGCAACTGTGATCTGCTGAAGGACAGGAAAGAGCAGAACCCCATTTATCCACTGAAAAAGCTCTTTCCTAGTGCTTAACCATGCTCCATCCTAAGCCACTGGGATAACAGCACTAATAGTCACAATTCCACCAGAGATTACAGCTCATTCCAAGCAGGTTTCCAAAGTCCACCCTGGCAGCAGCTTGCATTCGGGAACAAATACTCTCAGCTTTGGAAAGGTAGTCAAGCTGGACATCAAATACTGCATTAATTAGCTGATAATTGAGTAAATAAGGCAATTTTCATCTGCAGTTTTGCTGCTGTGGTCAGCAAAACTCTTTCAATTATCTGATCTATTGCAAACAAGCAGGCAAGGTCTACTTATTTTTCCTCGGAAACATGTTAGCTTTAATTAAAATTTATCCTATTGTTTCAAGAACTATATCCTCTCTAACTTTGCAGGAGCAAATGAGGAAAATGGTGGTGAGGAGGGGTCTAGGCATTAATGCATTTTTGTATCATTAAGAATTAATCAGGCAGTTGTAAAAGATAGGGAAGTGGAAAAGGAGAAATGGGGGAAGGGGGAGAAAGAAATATTGGGGAGACAGAAAACAATGAAAGGCCTCTCCCTACATAGAAACACAACAATGAAAACAAACAGGGGTCTCCAGAAAGGAAGTAAAACTAATAAAGGCAGTGGTGAAAGAGCTATATAAAGGGCAAATACACCAGCGTCAGATAATACAATGGCAATTAGCCAATAGTTTAAAGACAAAAGTCTCACATCAAAAGGAAAAGGATTTAAAAAACATACATTATCTTGCTTCCCAGCCCTCCAGCAGCCAGGGCACTGATGTTGCACCAAGATCCTGGTAGCAGGATACAGTTCAGTGGGGCCATTTACATCTTAAGGGTAAGTACAGTTGGGGTCTGAGCTAATCAGTTATGCAAGCAAGAAAACCCATGTTATTATACACTGCAGCTAGCTTAGATTCAGGAGGAATTCAGAGCAAACATCATCAAGACAACTGTGTACCTCATGGGAGGAGTCTGACAACACAACTCTGCAACTGCATTTTGCATCCAATTCTACTTCCCATTTTAAAAGTACCAGGCAGCAAAGGACAACCAAGTCATAAGCAGGCTGTCTGAAGGGGCACAAGAAAATAACTTTGTCATTTTCTGCTTTTGACTGCCAAATCATAATGCTTAAATTCTCCCTCACTGCAAGGATATATTTTTTTGATGATGATCATACTGATAACCATTATGAAAATTTATATCTCAAAAGCCTGGAGCAACACACTAGATTTCAAGATTATTTCATGCTTAGAAGTTGTTTAACAAAATGCAAAGAGGTCTTGAGAGCATTGTAACTAAACTTTTACTGGAATTCACCAAGATAAGCACTTTATTTTTAAATGTATAATCAAAGCACAGAAAGGAAAGATGAAAACATGCATAAAGCAAATCCTTGTGGATCAACACTAACTCACATTAGGTTCTTCAAGAATGTAAGACAACTGACAGAGTCTCCTCTGATTTTTGTATTTCACTCACTGGCTCACCTTCAGATTGTATCTCCCTGTCAAGGTTCTTGCAGATAATTAGTACCAAGGAAATAATGGCCTTCAAAGTCTGTGTTTATTATTGTTTTATTCCAACTAAACATAACACTTGGCAAAAACAGAGGACTCTCCCTCTTCCTTACAGCATTTTTCCTCTTTCCGGTCCCCTCTCTCCCTCCAAAACCTTCAAACCAGATTCTGAAGTCAGTGGACCCACTAAATAAGTCACAGTGAGCCTCTGTGCAACGTTTCCCATCTGAAGAAATTCATTTGCCCTGCCTGCTTAGCTGGAAAAGCAGCTTTTTGTCCCTCGCTGCAGGTGCTGCATTGCTTCTTGGTTTTGTGAAGCCAAAGTCCCCACTTCCTTTGAGCAATATTGCTGCCATTTACTGTCATATTCTTACAACCTGGGTGACTTGTCAAAATGTATTCTAGCAGCCCCAGCCTCAAACCCAAAGCATTTATGGAAAACTCCATGGATCTACCTCCCAAGAATCAAAGAGTTAATGCAAAAGACCTCTACTAATGCACAATTGCAATTAATGTGAGGTTGTTAACAAAACCAGAAGAGTACAGATGTTGAATTTTAAATCTATTTGGAAGAAACCCACTTTAACATGCTATGGAAGAATGGCAAAGAGATTCCAATGGGCTTTTCATATACCAAGCCCTCAGGCGGTAAGATAATGTATTGTTTCCATTTCCAAAGGATGTAACTTTTCAAAAAAACCCAAAACAACAAAACAAAGAAAAACGAAAAACAAAAAAACAAAACAAAACAAACAAACAAAAAAAACCACAAAAAAAACCCCCCACAACTGTAAAGAAGGGAGGATATGTTCCTTAAGAAAAGGGAGGATTGCATATCTTATTTGCTTTCCTATGACACCGCTGACATCAACAGCCAAAGCATGACTACATGCAAGTGTTTTGGTGTGTTTTATTTCTTCTCCATTAGTTTTATAAGATTGGCTAGGATTTACATGAAAGGTTGTTGATTACCTAAGGCAAATAACATGATCAAATAGATTAAATTAAAAGCAACCAGCCTCAACAAGCAAGACACAGAAGGCAGATTCTATGAATGACATACTCTGTGCTCTACCTGCAGACTGTAAATCATCACAGGCTCACTTGACAGTGCCAGGCATAGGCAGAGCAGCAGCACTGAAACATCATGAGCCCCAAACACTGGGGTTTTTTTCCAAACAATTACACTCTTGGAAGTGGAGAGTGAGGGTGTTTTTTCGCATGAGTCCCCCCCACCCCCATCCCCCTCTTTCATATTCAAACACTTGGGGCAAGGCAATTTGACACTGGTTTCTGTAACAAACCTGGTCAGGCAGGATTTCTCACACACCCTGCACAAAAGGCTAACCTCTCACAAAGTACTTATTGGAGATTTACGTCAAGGTTGAGTGAACTGCAGCCAGGGAACTGAGCTCAAAACACTGTGTGAAAGGCTCTGGTGCTAATCACTAAACCAGTGGGCTAGCTGGAGAGGAACTGGGGAGGGGGAAACAAGAAAAATATTAAAAAAAAACCTATCTGTGCAGTATATAATTTCCACTATTCAGCTAAAATACTACCGGGGGAAAAAAAAACACTTGCAACTGAAAATTTTCTCTAATTATCAAAATACTGAAATAGCTATACTGAAAAGAAAAATCAGCTTCTACATTTACTTCTGTTTCATATTTCCAATGATATATTAAGGGATGACTAGGTGATGCTGTAACTGAGACATTCATCTGAGTTGTTGCTGCAGAAAGAATCAAGGATTTGTACACCACTGTCAGAGGTGAACACTCTTAGATAAGCAGCCATATAAAGTGACTGACAAGCAGTGATAGACCTTGTCCAGGCTATGATAGCAGGGCCTTGTTGGAACACATTAGCCAACTTGTTCTGCCCATCCAGCATGGACACACCACTCTGTTGTGTCTAAGTGTAAACTAATGCACTAAGAGTTGACAGTACCCATTGCCTTGTGTTCACTGCATTCGAAAAACCAGCCAACCTTTTCTATCACTGCATCTTTACAGTCTAGGTTCAATGTGGTCTTTACAATTAGAACAGTGTATTACACAACTGGTTCAGCTGAAATGAATTCCAAGGGGAACTCGGATGTTCCCCAGGCATGCTCTTTTGTCACCATTTATCCAAAAGTTATTTTACGTTCATCAGAAAATCCCTCTTCTCCTCTGAATCGTGGAAGATATTTGGGAATTCCTCAACAAAACAGGGTAAGAATATTCTAAACACTAAGTAGACTTTTTCATCTTAAATGCTGCAAGTCCTACAGTAAAGCTGTACTGAGATTCACACATCACAATTTTTGTAAGCTATACACAGCCCATGTTCCCTCTGAAAGGTCACAGCAGCCAGACCTCTGACCCAGCAAAAAGCCTGGTTGTCCTCTCTGCAGGTTTACAGTAGATGGGAAGGCAGATCTTATTTCCACTGTGATACACTGTTGCACTAAATTTCACCTATTTGGTTTGTAAATGTTTTAATATATTGTTAAAAATGTCATTATTGCATAAAACAGTGCATTTATCTGTTATGCAGGCATCATACATAAACTTAATTGGTCCAGTTGCTCAAGTAACTCTATTCCCCCTAATCTATCCTCACACTGCAGTATAGAGGCAACTGCCCTGGCATAGCAGCTTTCCAGCTTACTGCAAACTCCAGGAGAGAAAGGTAACTACTACCTCAGATAAGCAGTGACTACTACCTCAGATAAGCAGTACTCACCAATGTTAAAAATAAAAAACAACAACAACACAAAAATCCACACACAAATTAATGTATTATTTAAGAAATCAAAGTTACCTTTTTGTAATAGCTGTTATAAAGATGGAAATGTTAATAAGACTTTCTTCACATTGCTGCAAGAATCCCAGCTGCTGAGCATTTACTGTTGCCCTGTAAAACTGGGGTGGAGAAATTCCCTGCTGCAATAAAAATACCCATCAACCCACAAAGAAGAGACACATCAGTTCCCTTAAAGAAAAAAAATATATACCATTAGGACAGCCTTTCATCCTTAGTGTGTCTGAAGGGCTTAAGACACGCTTTGCTGCCTAAATATAATTAGCAACATTACCACATTAATACACTCAACAAGTTTTAAAGTGACATATGACCAAAGAATTTTGTCAAACAGTATTTGTTAGTTGTGTTGGGAAACAGAAAAGAACATATTGCAAGGCAAAGTTATTACAGATTGTTTTGTAGTGAAGAGGTTAAATCAACTTTAAAAAAGCAGTCAATCATACAATTCAAGAATAAAATAATTTTGAAACATCCAAAAATTACCATCTGTGCATATCTGGAAAACTCAACATGATGGGATCCTATTGGAGATGGTGATGCTTTCCTATGTAACTGGGTTCTTTTCAGTATTATGAGGGCTCTGCTTCACTACTTGGTTGCGGGTTTTTTAGTTCATGGACTTCTTACAACCATGAACCAACCCTCAATACCTCTATTTTCCATGCACAGCTCTGTAGGCCCGCCTGGCACAGCACCTATCACAATATCCTTGACAGCTCTCCTTTGTAAAAACCCTGCCTGTTTCCAAATGCCTGGTGCAGAATGAAAACAAGACAATTCTTTTGTGAGCACCTCAAAATACAGGTGGTTTTGTTTGTTTAGTCTTTGAATGATTGGTGCTGGGGGGCTGGATAAGCTTAGGAGATCTTCAACAGAAAGTAGGGCAGAAAGGTGTTATGCACTTGTAACAGAGGATTTAGAAGAGTCTGTAATGGACATTAAGGGCTGGCTTCTCCTTTTTCTTGGATCATCTTCAGGCAAACTTTGACATTTTGTAGAATTAACTCGCTCAAAAACAGTTCTTTGTATTAGCATACCTGAGTGGAAAATTATCGAGAGCAACTTGGACTTGCATATTTGAATTTACTCACCTGCTTTTTGCCTGTTGGACACCAGATTTCCCCCAAGCATATCACACAGAAAATTACAGGGGTTCATTAATACCACTGATCTTCAGTCACCTAATTTATAGGCCTCAATTAAGACAAGTAATCTGTTCAGGCTTCCTAAATTGTCAGTCAAGGTAAAGAGAAATTTTTTGAGAAGATAGATGTGCTTTTGTTTTGATTTGCATTCCAGAAATACCTCTCTTTATTAACTGTGGAAGGAACTTGAGAAAACTACCTTTCTTATTTAGGTGTCTCATTTAGGTTCCTATTAGGTGATAGAAAGATTCCTGCATTCTCATACCTCCAGCTCAAAAATTTTGCATTCTTGCCTCCACTCTGTGCATAAGAAAGGTTACTGATTTGTTAGAATCCAGTTAGGGAGCTTTTGTTTCCCTTTCTCTTTGAAGAACTCTATTTTTTTCAGTAGTTGTCCATGCACATCACTTAATCACTTAACCCAACTAGTAAGACTACACAAACCTGGTTTCAAAACTCAAGAGCATATACTATGCACACAGTTTGCAGAAATTCAACCTATGTATCCCAGCAACTGCAAGGTGCAGGTCATCTAAATGAGGTGATGAAAAGTACAGTGGGGCTGAAAATGAATGGGGAAAATCACACATAATGCTGACCCTACTGAAAGTGGTAGAGGAGCAGGAGCTCAATCAAGACATGGCTTAGCAAATCAGTGAAAGGCCTGTAAGATTTACATACATTGTTCGATTCCCAGTCCAGATGCTTGGGTTCTTGCTTATTCTAAGCATGTATGATTTGCACAGCCCTCATGTATAAGAGAATCACTTTCACATGTACACAAGGGGAAAATCGTTTAACAGCTGGTAACACTGCACAGTTTACTCCCATGAAATATGCTATGCAGTAGCCTTTTATTGCTGCTCTGTTCATATAACCTGTTAGATAAATCAAAGTACCTGACCCAGGGAGACAATTCCTACCACTGAGTCGGAAAAAACATGATAAACTGTTTTCCAGTTTTTGCATTTTGTAATGGGGCTCAATATCTTTATTTCTCAGTTGCTATTTCAAATAAACACTGCTGAATGTTTAACAGGAACTACCAAGAACATTAGGTCAGAGTTTGCGTTTCTGGATTGAAACATCTGACAAATGTATAAGGGGTAGAAAACCTCTGATAATCACTTAAGGACTCCAATAACTTAAAGTGGACATTAGCAGAATATTTACTGCACTTTGGGATGGATTTCGCAGAATCAAAAGGAACAAAAGCATGCACACCACAAATGAGAGGTATAAATAGAGAAATAAAGCACTAAAGGCTTGTTTGAGATGAAAAAATCTTATTGCAAAACTTTGGAAAAAGTTTCTTGGGCCACTTTACGTAGTTAATTCTTTGACTTCTCAAAGACATGCTTTCTCTTCAGATCCCTCATTCCCTTATCTGTCCTGGCTCTTATAGGCTGACTTTTTAGTAGTTAGCCCAAGCAAGACGGTAACACTCATTTTTCATATATACACACACCTTATGTACTGAAGGAATTATCCCCAGTTTTATCCAAGTAAGCGCTTTAAGTTTTCTTTCCATCATACTGTCTTTTTCTACTTCACAAATGCCCTTTCATTTCTGATTTTACTTTTATCTTACAAAGCCATCAGTCTAGCATGTCTTTACATATACTTACAGAGAATGACTATGACTTTGCTCTACACAAGGACTGATTAGTGCCGAAAATACAGCTTTCATCTTCAACGGCCTTACACCATTCCTGTCTTAAAGAAATGTCACTCTAGAGATTTAGACACATACATAAAACAAGAAAAATAAAACTATTAAAAAATACATAATTATTTCATGAAATAATGTTGTAAGTTTTTTATAAACCTCCCCCTTGCCTTCTTGATTACAACCATATTAATATTTCCCATTAACTGACAAATTACATTTCAGAGACAGAGGAGTCATCAACTGCAGATATGCCAAAATTTTGCTTCCTACTTCCAGTGATAAGGCTGCCATTCGGACAAAGCAGAAGCAGGCACTCCTTTTATTTTTATCGCCTCCTGTAATTGCTGTGTGGTGGTGTAAATGTCTAGGCTTCCTTCATAGTTACTGGAGATAAAGCCAATAAAATGAATGGCCAACAAATATACAGGTCTCTGTCTATACAGAAATATTTTTTTTGGATTTGGTAACTAACTTTTTGTACTTCACAACTGTGTTGCTTAAATTTGCATTGGCTCCAAGAATCCTAGACAGATAACTCAGGCACAGACACTTCCATCATAATTAGATGAGACAAGTCCCGCCCTGAAAGTCCATGGGATGGGGTAAGTTCAGAAAGGTTGTTTTTCCCTAAGATCTAGGGATCATCTCCTAGAGCAGGAGTCATAGCTAATGTGAAAACTCTCATTTATTTCACTGAAATCAGGTCCAGGTCAAATGGGATAATAAAATAATATGGGACAACAGGCCAAGAGAGAAATCACTGCTTTTTAACTTGGAGACTCTGGAATGACACCTGCATGCCACATGGGAATAAAGGGAGGGCTTCTCTGTAATATTTAAATGTAAGAGTGATTGAAAATGACATTCAAAGCTAATGCCTTGTTTCAGTTTAAGGACTACAAATTTATTCTGCCTTTTTATTTAGTTAAAGTGCTCTATGCCTGAAAGTAAGTATCTGGATTTCTGAACACTACCGCAGATTTCATGTTCTGAACTTGTACATTAGCCTTTCTAAATTCACATTCCAGCTTAAATTTCGATGTATGCCAAACACAAGGTGTTAGGCACACTCAATGCAGTTCTCTGCATGCACACAGCCCTGTTCTGGCTTTTACCTTCCAACAGCAAACCTGCCATCTGCAGTGAAAGCCCTGTCTTGTAAATGCAATTTATAGTTCCTGGGCCATGTTCAGACAGCTTCCTTAGAGGACTCCATCTGTTTTGAAGCTCTGATATTGTTTTTTTCCCTGGTCCTATCATTACACTCTTTTTCCCAGTAACTTCATAAACTCTCTTAATGTGTCCTTTCTATCCCTTCTGTAGTCTTAATGCCACAGAGCCCTCAGAGTTATCAAACGATGGTAACGTTGGTTAAAAAACATCAACATTCACACAGAAAAATAAAGAAAGGTCATTAACTTTCCTTGCCATCTACAAAGCCAAATCAAATGTTGGTCTTAAACAATCTAATTTAGTATTTCAACAAGAAAGGGACATTTTTTTTTTACAGGGTTGCACTGGCACAATGTCATCATATTTCAGGCATTTTTGCTCCCAGTGTTATTAATGAAGGGTAACTTGCATGTCTCTAGAGTTTCTCTTAGAAAAGGATGAGGCAGGTTGACATTCTGCACATACTAAAGAGACAGTGAAATAGCTATGCTGGTCATGGTATAAAGCTCTCCACAAAATCCTAACAGAGGAGAAAAGGCATACATTTGGATTTTCCCTTTGGAAACAGCATTTATTTTGCTATGTTTCCATAACACTTTCATATCTAAAAGTAAAAAAATAATACTATTGGGCAGTTAAACAGATGGGTTTTTTCAAGTCACTGAGTTTGTTTAATTCTTCTAATTTCGATGATACAGATTTATAAAGTGTATTTATAATTTTGTCCATTATTTAAACAGTTCAGAAAAAAGAAATGGGAGCGTGAAATGTTTGATCACTCATTGACAGCTATTGAAAACAACCATCACTTTACAACTGGGATATAACTTAGAAACCAAGAGAAACTATTGACAACAGCAAGCAAGATAATGAATACAGTTCCATTTCAAAAAATCCTACAGAAAAATCCATACCCTTTTATAATTCTGTCCTGACTATGGACACTATCAGTACTTTGAAAACTCACCTGTCTCCACATGGAGTCTTCCTGATTTAGCAGGAAAACAGAGCAGTAGCAGCAGCACTAGTGTGATTCAGTGAAAGCACTGGTAGGCACATTCAAAAAAAGGCGACATGTAATTTCTATGGAGACACTTGAATAACAAGTGTGAAGTGGACTGAAGTGCTAAAGGTCACCTGAATTCACTGAGAGCAATTTACAGTCTGCAAATATGTCAGACAACCAGTTAGATGCTCCCCCATGTAAAAATGGTTTTTACATCTATAGCAGGATCAGAGCAGTATCACCTGAGAGCTATGACTTCACCCTTTAAAAACTGCAAAAATAAAGAGAATTTACTGTCCAGGATTCGCTGAAGCAATGATGAACAGGATCATCAAGAATATACAGTTAAAGTGGAGAAAGCCCAAACCCTCCCAAATATCCTTCCTGTTGCTGCTATGTTTCCACTAGCTGCATGTGTCTCTACAGCCTCTTAGCTGAACTACGTAGGTTCACTCATAAAAATACAGCATATGCTACATATCTGTAGTCGGGGGGTTTGTATAGCATATGGGTGTACTCTGGGCTTACACAGAGCTGGGAATAC
The DNA here is from genome assembly GCA_024500445.1 of Entomyzon cyanotis. NCBI lineage: Eukaryota > Metazoa > Chordata > Aves > Passeriformes > Meliphagidae > Entomyzon > Entomyzon cyanotis. Next base: position 15,342,176 of record JAKEPQ010001004.1, on the reverse strand, counting down.
CACTTTGTCATGCTTTTGCACAGTACAAAGAGAAACTTAAGACCAAGAGGAATTGGTCAGGCTGAAATATCCTTTCTAAGATTTCACAAAAGGCAAATACAACTGTTAAGTTTTTCTTTCTCTGTCTAGAGAGATATTATAAATTTATTTGAGAAGGCATGGACTAATCTCTTGCATTCACCCTCAATTCAATCCATCCCCTCTCTCCTTTGACACTGACTATGGACTTTGTAGTCATTTCAGTAAGTTTACATTTTTTCTCAGTTATTTCTAACAAACCACACTTACATGGCAGGGAGATGAAAGGTTGAGCAAGATTCTCAGGGCTCATGAGTAAAGTCCCTAACAAGGCACAGCTGATCTACAGACAGACAGACAAAGATATCAACCATGTGTTGAAAATAAACAGTTGCAGTCAATTCTCTTGCGCTAGGAAGGGGGGAATAGCGTGCTGGCAATATCTGAGCAGTCACAATGATGCTGCCACTTCTCTGGACCTGCGTTAGTCTGGTGATGGGAGTATGTTGTTTATACAGTCAGTTCTCATGTCTATCTGCTGTTCACACCATCTCGACCTGACATGAATGGTTCTGAAACCATTTGTTCTTGTCAGAAGTGTGATAGCATCACAGTAAGGCAAACTGGTCTGCAAAGTATCAGCTCCTTGAAACAAGAGATACGTCTACAGTAGACATACAAAATTTCAGCCATTTTTATAAGCCTTTCTGCTTCTGAACCACCTCATATCCAATATTTCCAAAACAATGTGCTAATATTCATAAATCTCAATGTTCTTTGGAAGCTACTATATAATAAAAGCTTTTCTCTACAGAAGAGCATAATATATTTTTGTCCCAAATCACACAGCTGAAGAGAAGGGTCTTGGCTCCTCCTACCCCGCTGATCATCCCCTTACCTCCTGCTAAGGCAGTCTAACAAGCTACATCATGGACTTACAAAACATTAACCTGCGAAGAGCTATTTAATACCCTGATTTGAATATGCTCATCAACAGCAAGTTTACCAGTTTCAGGTAGGTAACACCCGACTAAGTATCTGATATCCTCCTGATTATTGTGAAGCAGTATTTCCTTAGCAGTAATTTGACTCTGTTGCTGCAGCCAACATGCTGTAAATGCCTGTATTTATAAACTGCACTGTATGTTTCAAAGCATTTTATAACCACTGGAATTGTCAGGTAGTATACAGTATGGTAAATCATCTTAAAAAAAAAACAAACCAAAAAAAAAAATTTGAAAGGATAAAAATACTTTGGATGTATACTTCCCAAACTGCATTGTAAATATTAGCATTTACAAGCAGGAAAATGTTTTCAATGAAATGAAAGCAGAACAAACCAGTGGGTCCATCAGATGCAGAGCAGATCTAGAGTAAGTGCTGAAACATGGCACAGAAACACAATATAGAAACAGACTTCCCAAACTAGATGCACCTTAAGCCATAAAAAACAGCAGGAAACTGTTTTGCAAGCAGCAAACCATACAGTAATGGTTCTAAAAGTGGTTGTACTTGTGGTTTAAGACCTTCCATAAGCCATCACAGGAGCATTTACTTAAGCCCTTCCTTCGTCAATACTATCTGAATTTTTCTTTTACTTTGCAGACTTCTTGCTGTCACTGCTACCAGCTCCTATGTGTATATTTGCAGCAAATGTCTATTGGTTGAGATGTTCCTACTGTCGTAATAACTTTCTGCAAATGTCAATTCCAAATGTAACATGGTAATTAACTCTACGTGAAAGATTTGTTATTTATGGAACTGTTTAGCTTTTTTCAAATTAACCCATATATAACCACACTAAGAAAAAAGAAGGTTTCTGCATTGTTCATAGATTTTGCAGATCCTTATAAGGAACACCAATTTTAAGAAAAACAAAGATATTTATTATAAAGAAAACAGTATATCGGACAATTAGTGATTTTATTTAAAATGATATTACTTTCACTTTAAGCACATATAGAAATTCTTTGGTACATTCTGGCAATTAATAATCTATCTGCAGCAGAAAAAAATGGGCTTATCTTGCTAAAGAAAATCAACAGTTCAGTAACATTTTTTATGAAAACAACTCATGTTTAAGAATATAGCTTGTGCATATTTTTAGCACTATCTGTTCAAATCAGATTGATGAAATCGATGAAAAATAAAGTACTTGTCACTATGAAAAAAGTTACAGAGAACTAGGGCTGAAAGGAGTATTTATTATTATTCAACTAATCAAGGTTCCATGTATTTAAGCACTGATTGAAACTGCATTTTATTACCCATGAAAGCAGTATGCCTACTGAGAAGCTCCTGAATTTTTTATTTGTTATATATTTTCTAAACAGAGAAGCTCTAAATGCTTCATGAAAATGGACAAACCTATAGGAAGCATTAACTAGAAGAAGTACCTAAACTTCTACTATGGACTTATTATATCCAGAGATAACCAGGGTCTATGTGAAATAGCTATCCCCAGCACAGCTAAGCCTTGAAAAAAATCAGGGAGACAAACTCTGGACCTGGACAAGCTATCAGGGCTGGTGAGAAAAGACTGACAGACAATAATCCAGAAAAGTTCAACTACCCATTTTTCCCTACCCAGAAAAGCTGTGAAAGATTTGCTTGGTTTTATGTTGGGAATTGCATTGTTTTTCCTGGAGTTTCAAGAGGAAAGGGGAAATTTTGATTATAAGGAAATATAATTTTAATTAACCCTTGTTTATAACAGTAAAGGTTTTTTTTCCTTTTTCTGAGCTAAAGAATATGTTAATTCCTGTTTCACACCATAAAATTTATGGTTATCAATTTATTTTTTAAGCTCTAAAGTGGGTTATTTTCTAACAACATTATTTATAGGTTCAAATGATTACAGTTATTTTGGAAACAAAAAAAAAATCATCATTATGAGATTGAAAGCAGATTCAGGTTAATGCAGTGCAACACTTTACATAGCAATCAATAAAAACGTCAATACAAACAATTACTAAAGGCACCAGATGACATTCCAATGAGGGAGAGGGAGGGAATTCTTCATTTTCTACTTAGACGCCTTCCTTCCTTTATCAGCAGATGGCAAACAAATTACTAGTTCAATCCATATGTCTGTATCTGATAGACAGTGTTTTACAAGTCTGAAATTAGTTTGAAACATTTTGAAGTTGGCCAGACTACAGAGGAAAACAGGATAACTTTGTCTATTAATGAAAAGTTGGTTTTGTCATAACAAATACTTCCACAAGCTACTACCCATCCAGACTCATTCAGTCGCTAATGGAATTGTACCCAAAGACATAATCTGTGTTTAACAGACTAACAATTTGTAGTTTCACCCATTCTGTTCTTCTGCTGTGCTCCAACATGTCTCCCTCCACTAGCTGAGGTTTACTAAGTGGTGCTGATGAAAGCAAGCAAGGCCATGAGAATATTTTTGGTCGGAAGGGTATCAGATGGCGAGGGCTGTTTGTGTGCAGGCATTCCAGAGCAGACCTGTCAGAGCAGAGCCTGCAGACCAGCACCCTGCCTCCAACCACGGCACTGCACAGATGCCGAGAAGAAGATTGAGACACTTTTGCTTAATCTCTCCCCATCAGAAAGCCTCCATTTGCAATGCAGACAATGTATATTTTAGGAAAGGCGGATAAGAAACCCTAGACAGTTTTTATAACAAAATGAATGGTTTGGTAAATTTCTTTCGAAGGACAGCTCCAAATCTGGAGAATTTTAATGATTTGTATTATAGTAAACTGTGAGTTCCACAAAAGATTGAGGGGGGAGAGAGCCAAACCAAGCCAAAGAAGACAAAGAAAGAGAGGTTTCAGTGAACTTTCTTTGCAATCTGGCCAAACAAAGAGGGAAGCAAATCTATACTGATAAAAACAGCTGACAGCAGGGGTCTAGAGGCATTCACAGCCAGGCAGAACACCAGGCACATCCAGCAGCCCTCCAGGCACTTGGGAACTCTTTGGTGTGGACTGCTGGATGGAGTTCCAGTTCACTTCCCAATGCTTAAAAAATTTAATTTCATTGCCAAGGACCTACAGAACCAGCACAGATTAAATATTTCTCAACTCAGTGTTTTTTAAAATGTTCCTTCCTTCCAAGAATGATGTACCTGGCGGAGCTGGTGTCCAAAATGGCTTATGCTTCACCTCTTAAGGAGGGTATCACTAAGAAAGCCCTCAAACACTTTAAGCAATGATTACAATTTCACCCTAGACTGCCTATTTGCTCACTGAAATAATGCATTTCAGGAAAAGCTTTGTGTAGAGGTCTACACCCATGTCAATTTGGGGCAGTGAAGTCGAATGCAACACCTCTCCTGAGGTACACAAAGTTGGTCACGAGGTTTGATTAAAATGTGAGGATCACTTGTATCAAGAAACTGAGGTCCAAGTTTAACAGACTCTGGCCTCTTAATTTTTTTAAGCCCCCACATCATACATGATAGATGTTATGGATAAACACTTCAACTGTTTAGCTGGCTATTAGAAGGCAAAGGCACATTGATTAAGTGATGACTAAGACCACACTCTTAAAGGCATGAAAGATCGATTTAAAACTTCTGCTAAGCAGAACATAATTTTCTGTAATGGGAAAATCAGTAAAGTTGTAGCATGCTCTTTGCTTTAAAAATTATTATTTGTCCTACAAACCATTTTGCTAAATAATTACAGACTTTTTTTTCAGTGGAAAACCTTTTTTCACTCTTAATTTAAGTATAAATGTAATCTTTTATCATTTCATTCTAATTTTTAACCTAATTTAAAATTAGTAAACATACACATGTATGCACACAAACATACGTAGGTGCCAAGATATTTACAAGCCTTAAAGCCTACAAGATTTTAATCACGTTTTCCATTAACTCTCCCCACCCCTCAAGCCCTGCATGAAGTAGGGTTTATGAGAATTTTAAACAAAAGGAAATATTTAAGTTTCTAGCACACCTCAATTAAATATAGGTGGGTTTCAGTAATATACTAACAGTACTGTGCTGTCAGTGGAGAACTTTATAGATGTTTTGTCTTCTTTATCAGCTGCAGGTAATAAGGTCAAAAGAATCACCACAGATGAATCCATAACTGAATTGTAAAGAAAACTCTTTTCTCAAGAAACAGGCTGACTAAATTTATTTTGCACAATGGGAACTTTTAAACAGGTCTGGAATATGTCTATTTTGGGTTGGATGAGGAGCTGCCACGAAACATTGAAAAAATGTAAAATACAACTCAGTATTTTCTAACTCAAAAGCATAAATCCATGAACATTAAAGCAGTTACTATCAGAAAAAAAACCCCTCATAAATATGTAAAGATATTATTCTCCGTATGTCTTATAAAGGGGATAATAGTGGTGTATTAAGTTTTGCTTTGATTTGTAAGCTTTCACCTTGTGGTGTTTGCCCTACAGCCTTTTAGTCATGTACAGACTGGAGCAGTGAGAGCTTTGAAGTGCCCAACTTCCAGTGAAGTTACTAACATTTTTTAATAAGTCTTAAGAGGTCTGTGTATGATTTACTGTAATTTCATAACAAGCTCAGAAATTCACCCTAACTTGGAAAGAATGGGAGAGTCATTTGAGCACATTATCACTGTTGGGGCATGGGGGGAGAGAGGCATGAAAATAATCTGGAATGTGATCAAGTCAAATGCAAAATACTGGGTATATAAATAATGATACTGAGAATTTTAAGGGCAACAAGACAATTTTGTATAGATGAGATTTTGGGGTTTTTTGTAACCAGTAAATATAGTTTAAGTGATTCACAGCCAATTTTTATAATTGCAATGAAGCAGCTGTGACCAAACTCTATTTGTAGCATCATAATAAATTTGCCCCCCACCTACTAAAATTAGTTCTAAGCATCCAAAATTCCCATTTGAACATCTGACTGAACAAAACAGGCATTGCTCCATGCCAAAAACTGGAGGAAATAGAGCTAAAATATGCCATTTTCTCACCAGAAATTGTAGGCTCTCAGAATAACATGTGAATTAAAACTCATTTCAAGCTTGTTTGCACTGCTCCTCATTCCCATTCATAGAAAATTTCTTGACAAACGTTCTGATTATTTCTCTTTTTTCCTCACTTTTTTAATTTAAACACAATTTTCAAATCACAGACAGTCTTGCAAGGAGAAACAGCTGATAGTACAACCCATCTGAAAATGAAGAGGGTGGAATTTTACTCTCAGCAAGTGCTAGAGGCAACTTACATGATTAAAGACTGCACTGTAAGCCATCGTTAAAAGACTTCTTCCCATAAGTGAAAATGTGCAGTTTGCTACCATACACATCAGAGGCACATAAACCAAAATGAGGTCAAAGTCAACCAAGGAATGCAAACGCCTCACTCCAAAATTCCTGATTTTGCTTTTTTTCCCTCTCTCCCCCCTCCCAGGCTGAAGGAAATAATAGAATATTCAAAGTTAAAATTAAAATTAAAATCTGTTTTTCAGTTTTCCTCTTTCATTGGTGTTCTTGAAAAAAGTTTGTATCATCACACTCAGAGAAGATAACCAGCAATATCGATGCAGGATGCCTATGAATCAGGCTCTTCTTGCTTTGACTATCAGAGTACTGTTGCACTATAGAGTTTAACACATCTCTCTTCACTCTTGCCTTTTTAGATGGGAAATTCCCATTTTACAGACAGAATTAGGAGAGGAAGATCTAGAGCAGCCAAGAAATCATAGGGAATTACCCACCTAAATAGGACAAACACGATTCGCCAACCTGAGATTTGAAAATCTCAGGCAGCCCAGGGATACACAAACTCAGGAAGGATTTCCAAGGCTGTTCACAAGCTGCCTGCAAAGTACTGCACAACCTGAGCTGCCACCACCCCATTTGTTTCGGAAACCTAATACTGTACACAACACAAAAAAAAATATTCTTCCTCTCATCTTTATGCTAAAAAATATACCCTATCTGAACTCTAAATAATGTAATGTGCAACAGGAATACACGTATTTATAGATTTATATTACATACACATATGATTATATCACTATAACAAAGACTGTAACATTTTCTAAAATATATATGCTACTAAAAGAAATGCTTCGAAAAACATCAGCAAGACCCATTTGGCCACTATAAAGCCTCATTTTAAAAACAGAACTTGGTGGAAGAAGTGAATTAATTACATTAAGCAGGAAATTGTTCACTAAATCAATTGCGCTACATTAGAGACCTAAAAATTAAGACTAGTTCCAAGGTGACCATATGCATGTTCTGAGGAGTGCCAAGGTAACAAATGACATTCCAGAAAACCTTTTTCGTATCACACACACACACACACACACACACACGTACGTATATTTCTGTTTCAGCACACATCTGTTTACCTAACAGCTATTTTCCATAGTTGTTTTTAACTGGCTGTATTTATCAGCCCTAAATACCTCCATGACAAAAATCACAGCAAGTGTGTGCACTGTTTATTCATAAATCTCTTTTTAAATCTTCAACATTTTGAATTTGTTCAAATGTGGATAGCATCTGGATTCCTTCAAATCAATTATAATTACAATACTCCCTTCTTAGTCTAATAAATGAAACATTTATTTGCTGTCTATCGTAGGATCCCTCCTCTAAAAGAGTGTATTTATTATGTCTTTTAATTACATCTAGAGGGTCATCTGAAATTCAGTACAGAAAGCAACTCTGCACTTCCAGATGCTAGAGGTATCTTCACATAGATTTTCACTGCTCAGCACCATGGTACTTCAGGCAAAAATAGAATTATGTACAATCCTTGCCTGCATTCATCTGTGAAATTTAATTTTCCATTGAAAATCTACATGTTAGCAGCAAGTTCTGTCCTCAAGCATGAATGTGTGCTTCTTATTGGATCCAGTTTGGCAGGGATTATCCGTAGTTTCTAAGTACAATTGAAGCTTCCATTTCACTTCAGGTATACAGTCTATTGTTAGGTACTACTGGCAATACAGAATAATAACAGGGCTGTATAATGGTTAGAGTTGCACTTTTCAAAACTTTGGTAAAGCTCAACTAATTCCTTAATTTAGTCATCATGCAAGGAGCTGCATTTACTTACTTCCCATTTTAAACAAGGCTTCCCATTGACAGTTCTCTGAGCTGTTTAGACTGGAGGGAGCTGCTCTGCCCTGTTTACCTTTGCAGTGCCCACAGCTGCGCCCCACACACGGTTCCTTCAACCAACCTGCACCCACTGTCAGCACCATTTAAAGTTAAAAAAAGAACCTCAGGAATGTATTTGACGATGGTAAAAACAATATCTGCTAACCAGATCGGCCATACCTACAAGAAAGGCACAGCCTCAGTGCATGTGGTCAGCTTGGGGCAGGGACAGGGCCTGTGGACTGGGCTGCTCTCAAGGGCAGCCTGGGCAGCTCTGCAGAGCAGAAGGGCTGAGCAGGGACCCAGAGTGAGGGACACCTCGCCTGAGCTGCACACACTGAAGGCTCCTGCTCAGGCCAGGGGCCCCTTCTGTGCCCAGACCCCATCCAGGCCAGAGCAGGGAAGGCTGCCAAGGAGCACTGTGCCCAGGAACCAAGGGTACTCCCAGCCTCATGCCAAGTTCGGTTCTGCCTTTCCCCGCGGCAGAGATGGCACAGAGCAGCTGCTGCACACACCAGATTATCTTCACTCAGCAAACCAAACCCAGGTGCAGGCATGGGGCACCCAGGTCAAAACAGTGCACAGACCCTTCTCACTCTCACCCACGCCAGGACACCAAATCCCAGACCAGAGAGAGCAAAGGAGAGGTTCTCCTACCTGACCTAGGAAGGGGAATATAAAAATGAACTAGTTTCATGTGACACTGATTGTCAATCTGTTTTGGCCCCTCGGTTCAATACAAGAAAGTACTCTTCTGTTCCCATCTGCATTACGATCTCATGTATCCAAATGCAGCAGCTTGTTTTAAATCAAGAATTATCTTGGTTCTGCCTGCTTGAATCATTGTTATTGATCATAGCAACTTCAATAAGCCCTGCTGCTTAGGCAGTGGCCTGGGGGCTTGTACCCATCTTGCCAGCCCTTTGTTCCACATACTGATTCACCTTCTCAGCAAGGATTTTGACGTAGCTGCTGCCCTTTTGCATTATTACCGTGCCCCACCCAAATAATGATTTTATCACTTAATTCTCTTCCAAACCACATTTCGTAAAAGGGAGACAAAAAAAAAAAAAAAAAAAAAAATAGAAGAAGAAAAAGAAAAGAACCCTATGCCCTGCTGGGTGGGTAAACATGGATGAGGTGGGGTTGTCTCACCACATGACAGACACACCCCACACAAAAACCAGAAACATGCCTTTCATTGGGCAGGTTAACATTTTTCTAAAAGTTACTTTCTAGTCCTATCTGATCACTGTCAGGATGAGTAATGCAAAACATTCAATTTCTTGTGGGTTTGGTTCCAGTAGTTACTAAAAGCAGCCAAGTACACGTTTGTTTCTAAACTGCTTGAAAACCTTCAGAAAGTTACTTTAGCTTCGCTCCTGAGCCCTTCACCAGCACAGGGATTTTACCCGCCTCAGTGTTGCACTGTAAACACAAAGCTTCCAAACCATTTCTCTTTAAGTCCTAACTTTATTTTCTCATTTTCCTTGTTGGAGGATTCTTACCATTTCCCAGAATGTCGTTAAATGTAAAAAAGTAGCCCACTGACTCCCCAGGCAGAGATTTGTGGAAACAGGTGCTTTTAAAAAAAGGAATGAAAGACTTTGTCAGCTCTCTGACCTGCCAGAGAGAGCTCTGTGCATTAGTAACACACAGTGCCTGCTGAGTTCCCCTCAGCTAATTAGAGGACCCACATGGCAATGAATGGCCTTGACTATAAATACTTCCTGAAAGATCTCTAACAGAGTCAGAGGAAATGGGAAAAAAATGAGATGCAGCTACAGAGAAACTATTTCAGATGTTTCTTGTTTAAAGGGCTGCTTTTTCTTTCCTGAAGTTGCTTAGGGATGAGATGCAGTATCCAAGACTTATACCGACTTAAATGTAAGAAGTGTGATACTATTATATGCATTAAATTTAATTCTGTAGATATACCATTAAAATGCTGCTATGAGAAAGTGGTTGGAAGTGGGACACAATGCCAAAGAACACAAAACCTTCCATCTGTCACCCTGGAGTGACCACCAAAAAATCACATTTAAACCAAGATCCCACTCTGTGTGCTTGAACATGCTGCTTCTTGTGGTCCTGCTAAAGGCAGCAGCAGCAATACTTCTATTAGCACCAGAGAGGCAGGTTTTACCTCCAATGTATGTTATCCTTATGGCCAAGAATTGAATATGTTTAGAGAAGTCTTTTTGAAATCACAAAGGATAACTCAGCATTATCACTGCTTTGCAGCTATTTGGCATCCAGCTCTGTGGGTAACAGGAGTCAGTACTTTAAAATAAGAGAAATGATGTTTTGCCACCAGGGATTGTGTCTGATATTTACTACACTGATATTAAATCAAATGTATGTAAATTTAATACTTACATACCAATTGCTTGTTTTTAAATTAGCTCTGTCAATCACCCACATAGAAGAATACGAAACAGAGAGAGAGGAAATAACTTTTTCTGATTTCCTGTCTCCCCGAAATTTAAAGCCATATGACCAGCTTCAGATAGCACACCGTATGAAATACCACAAGCGCAAATATCACAGACAAAAAAAAAAAAAAACCCTCTTCTCAAAGTAAATGAAAACTTTTTTTTAAATGCTGTGATTTCCTGTACTGTGCAAATAGTCTGATCATTATGGTGCAAAATAATCTCAGTTTAATAGAAGACTAGATTTTATCCTTTGCCCCATATAAAAAGCTCATAGCAAAGGTTAACATAACCTCAGCTAGATATTTAATGTTACAGTCTGCAGCATGCCTTTGATAAAAATCCACACTACCTTTGCAATAATGTGACAATCTGTCTCCCTTTGATGGTGCACAAATCCCTTCATGAACTATGATTTGTACACAAATTAATCTCCTTGCTGTCCACAGGCCCTTGTGGCCCCACAGGACAGACACGCTGACCTGTGTTATTCTGCATCTCCATTGGTTAAACTACCATGTCTATACCAACACCTTTAGGTGAACTAACTAGGTCTGTGAAGAGGTCTGAAGGCTCAGGCTACAATTCCCCATTCTGTGGAAAACTTTATTCTCCAGTGTCCATACTCACCAAAAAAGGACACTTCATTTAAAATCAGTTTAGCAAAAAGTTCCTGCTGTCCAAGATCTGTGCTGTCAAAGCATTAAACAATCTGCCTGGCCTGGAGTCCACTAGCTGCCAATGTGTTACCAAAAAAAAAGGAACATTTTTGCATCTCAATAGACCTTCCAGTATCAACAAATCTTTAAACTAGAAAATCAGCCACTCTAAGGAAGAGCAGAAATAATGTCCACATTGTACCACACTGAGGTACATTTTTGGTAATTCCCATTTTCAAAACATTCCTATTTGCTCTAAGTACAGCTGCTGGAAATATTTTAATAAGAAAAATAAATTAAAGTTACTCACAGAAGTGTACCAAGCCCCTGAGAAAGATTCTGTTACACACACACACAGCCTGGAAGCAGTCTCAGGGAGAAAGGTGCATCCACTGCAGATGTGTGTTTGCATCATCTCCAGCTCCCAAAAGGTCACAAGCAATTCAGTCTTTTAGCTTCTAAAAATGAAAGAAATCTTACCCCAATGACTCCCACAAATAATCTACTGTAGCACAGAGTCTGGGGAAGGACCATGGCCATCATGCATGGAAGGAATGAAAGAAATAGCATATAAATGGCTTAGACAACATCCAAAACTGAAAATTACTCCACGCAATTTCCAAAAATTAATTTTCCTGTAAGCATTAGGGATTTCTGTGGGCCGTGGTATACTTTCACCCCTTCTCCAGTTGATTTGTATTATCTCAGATATTTTACCAAAATGCTAATCACTTCTAAACTTGTAGCATCAACCTCTGTCTATATGAAAAAATGTCAAAAAACCTGATCTCTGCTTTGCCTTTCCCCCATCATCAGGAAAGTAAAAAATTAAAAGCACATGGTATTGCTGCTACTGTCAAATCATTACAAATCATTTGTAAAAGCAGAATAACTTTATAAATACTGAATAGCCAGTACAACCAAAGGGATGTGTTAGAGATTTTCTTTTTCAGTTCATTTCTCAGTGTTTATTCACTGAGTAATCCCAAAGTTTTGGCTTCCTCTGTGTCAATCTTCAGGGGGAAAAAAATGAAGGTGTCCACAGTGATTTTATTACAGGTTTTGTTTCCTAGTCACCAGTCGTCCTGGGATACAGTGTTTGCATAAGCATTCATTATATGATACTAGAAGGATGTATTGATTTAACACTTTGCTTTCAGAGAAGACCAACTTTTATCACAGCATTAGCTACTCCTACTAGCTATTTCACGTTAGAAAAATAAATGTAGCCAAAAGTTGACAACAATGGAGAGATTTGCTTAACAATACTGTATTTTTTCTATTTCAGAGGATTACAAAAATGAGCTTTTTCAAGAACAGATGGTAACTACTTTTCTGAACAATTTTAATTTCTGTCTGGGCTAACTGACCTTGCAGGCATACATATCTGTATGTCAGATAATCCTTGACACTAAACTCCCAAGGGTCAAGCTGACCATTGCTTTGTCTTCTTATTTATGGCTCCAGTACTGCATCCCATAACTCTGTCTGCAGAGAACTAAATCAAGAGCAAATTAAAGGAGTTGGGTTTCTATGATCTTTTTCACAGATTGAGAGGAAGAGGGAACTAGTATCACTCACAGAATCACACTCCCACATCTCCTATCCTTCAGATCACCCCTTACCTTCAAGAAGTTTCAATTCTCATTATGTTTTCTCTATCCATCAATCATGATGAAATATGTAAGATTAGGGACTCTGTTCAGCTGATGAAAAAAGTTAACCTCCTTCCCCCTGCTTTTTTAAAAATATTTCAAGCTGACAAAAGCAACTTGCCTAATTTTCAAAGAAAAGTGAAAATTCAAATATTATCACGAAGAAAAAGACCCAGACAAACAAGTCCTTGGCACAATACAGTTCAAAGAGCACAGCAGCTGAAAGTGTACACAGAAATAATTCCTGTTTGAAGGATGTTGATATGGTTTTATCAGTCACTATAGACATAATCTGCTAATAAATCATTATAGAATTTATAAACGAAAAAAGGGTTGTATACATTCAAAAATGCAAGGAACTAATTTTTATGAACTGTTAATACACAAAAGTAAGACGTTTCTTGAGGAAAGTATGGAAGAGACAGGTTTTTCATACCCAGAAGTGATAAAAATATTTCCAAATTGATAAAATACTAATTTGAAAAAAAATGTACATATATATGTATATAAAAATGGTTTTGTATAAAGACTTTTAAAAAGCATCTCAACATATTTTTAAAAAGGGCATAAGAAGCAGCCAGCATACAGTTTCCCATTCTATATTCAGCAGTGGCTAAAAGAGGTAATATAAAGGCCTTATTCTACTGCTTACTAAGATTTTCAGTCCAGCTACCAACCAAATTAAGACCTTTATAGAGCTGATTCTGTATACTACCATGTCCCTCTGCAGATTTTTGTTTAGTTTTCTTTCATCCTCCGGCAGTCAAAAAGTAAATGAAAATTATTTGTTTTCTGATAGACCACAATTTAAATGGTTCCTCTGGCCAGTCTGTCTGCACACAGCTAAAAACCAGTATGAGACCTAAAGTGGGATGGAATTAACATCACATGCACAGCATTAATGCCACTGCTGCATGGGTTTATGTATTTTAATTTATATTTGCTAATGGAGGAAAGAAATATAATCCTGCCATCCACAGTGAGCACACACCCAGGTTAGCAACAAGGAACCTGTCATACTGTACCTGCTTCTCATACACTTAAAATCTGACAACAATAACTAAGGTACAAAAGTCTGTGGTCCCCCTAAATTGCATGCAGGGTTTAAATAATTAGAACAATTGCAATATTTTTAAGACCACTGACTTCATTTAAAGCAGCTTTTTAAGAATTCTGTGTGTACAGAGATATATATACATCTGTGTATAATCTTAGCAGACTATGGAATAAAACATTTATCTTCTTTTTTGTCTTCTTCTGATGTGTTACACTAGTGGATGCTATGCTTATAAATGCTCTTATAAAAGACAATAAAGGAAATCAGCAGATCATCACTTCCATTCTAGTGAACTTTGTCTGCAAACTCCCTGCTCCTGTGGCAAGTTTCTATAAATTCAGATAGGAATCAGCTCCTGAAAACCTGTGAAGGCTTCAGGAGAAAAGCACTTATTTGTCTCTCTGTTCAGCTCCTCAGAATGTGAGAGCCTTTCTAAGCTCCGTTTTCTCTACAGTGGGAAAACACACCTTGATGGAAGGGAAAGTTCCTTGTATATAGATCCTTTTGTTTAAAAAAAAAATGAATAGGAATTATTTGGTGTGACAAATATTTGCATTCTCTTATCACACAAGATCCTTCTTTTTCTTTTTCTTTTGCTCCTAAGGCAACCAGACAAGTGTCAAAATTGATATATAATTATGTTGCTTCACGAAAAAAGGTTACTTTTTATTAATATTTAACTCACGTTTCATATTCTTAGATATGAAGTAATATGAAATCTTGCTTAAGTGCAAACTGTCACACCACCACAAAATTTAAGAGGTGATTAGTTGTTTTAGTGTAACAGATGTGCAGCCTTCTGGGGTTCTAAACCTCCCTTCTTCAAATGCATCACCAACCTGCACAATTAGCAGGAATGATTAAACAAAATTCAATCAGAGCTAAATAGCAAAAGCAGAAGCTTACTAATACTACATCAATATACAGACTGCTTTATGTGAACACTTTGGAAAATTTGAGTCTTTCATTGACTTTTTTTTTTTTTTTTTTTGTTTCCACGCACTAAAAGAACCCCAACCACATTACTCCAGACCTGAAGAAATCATTTGCATGGCCAATCAAACACAACATACATGCAATCATAAAAAGCAAGAGGGAAGAAAAAAGTTTCCTACCCGTAATAAGGACTGGGATTCGTCCTTTGCCTTGCCGTCCCCGGATCCAGAGTAGGGCTGGGTGAGCTGCCCGGCTTTCTCTGCTGCTCCGGCTGGGACGCCCTGCAGGAAACCCTTGCTCTCCACCGTCAGGCCGTACATGGGCCTCGCGAGATGGGCAGCTTCTACATTTGGACTATCCCTTAAAGGCTTTGGCTGCTCTTGGCCAACAGACACTGGGGTCAGTAAGCCTAGACTGGTCTGTGTGTATGATGGGCTCCCCCTCAGAATGTCTGTTCCTCTCCAGGTCACATTGCGAAGATCATCGCTGGGACTGTCAGTCCAGCCTTTCTCCTTGAGCACTTCCTTATCTTCTATCTTTTCCCTCTTCACTATGCTGTCAGATATGGGCTCCCCTATTTTGGGGTCTGGATTAATCAGACTGTAGACCTTAAGGTCAATTTTTGGCTCCTCCTTGATAGACGAAACGCCATGACTGTCCTCTCCATTGGCTGTAGTGATGTCCATCTCCTGACAGTGCACAGTGTTGAAGTGCTCTAGTAGTGACTGAGTGTCAACAGCTGTGAAGCTGCACTGACGGCATTTGTAGCAGTTGTGTACTCGCCTGGAAGAAAACAAGAAGCATATTAAAAGGAGAGTCACCCCGTGGCTTTCCCTCTCACTGTGGTTTTACCTACCAAGATTAACAAAATAAATCAAACTTACGGTATGACTCTCTCTAAATAAAGCAAGCAGACTTACTTTTGTGTCTTATACAATAGGGAAAAAAGACTGCTGATTTTTCCCCTAATGCCTTGCAATGGCCTCCTATCGTTCCTTCACATTCCACTGCATTATTCTGAACTTCATAAAATTTTCACTGGGATTTTGTGTTTTTCCTCTTCCGTTTGCTAAAATACACTTTGCACTTTCTACTGCAGCAGAAACACTAAAAAAAATTGGTTTTCAACCAAAATCAAATAATTAGAAAAGGATAGTTCTCTTGTTATTTAAAAAAAAAATGCTTCATATAGTATAGATCTATGTTAGAAAGTTAAAATATCTAAAAAAGTCCTTTACTTTCCACCAATTCCTTCTACTTTTGCTTGACAAAGATGATTTTGAATGGAGCTCTGGTTAACTTATGGGTAAGAATACACCAGAGGACAGAAGGTTGTACACAACAGACAGTACTTCTTGGTTCTCTATGGACATTTTAACACAACTTAAAAAGATGCTGCTCTAAAGAAAAAGCAAAATAGTTGGCTGTGTCACTACCAACTGCGTTTCTTCTCAAATACAGAAATTCTTGGGTAGGAGTTGTGGAGCAGTGTGGAATAACACGCCTTCCTGTTTTTACTCTAAAAGCCTATAAAAAGTACTGCGTTACTAAATTATGTAAAGCATATGTTGCTACATGAGAACAACATGTTACCCACTTACTGTATCTATCCCAGGAAACACTGTTTATGAGTTCTCTAACGCCATTATGAATAATTGTTTATAGCACAGGAGTGGTCAGAGCCCTTCATCAGGCTCCGGGCCCCAGTGCTCCCAGCATCCTACCAACGCAGAGCTAAATATCATCCCTGCCCTGCAAAATGTACAGAACTCTGTGAAAGCTTCTCCCTACAGACACACTCACACATCCACACCCCAGGCATTCAGAGTCACAACAGTGTCTTTAGCCAAGCTAAAAAAATGAGCCTTTCACTATCCACACAGGACAAAACTTGTACGAGAAGTCTGTTACTGCCCTGACAACTCCAATTGTTAGAATTAATTCTTTTAAGGCCAAATCTTTGTCTCAGTGAAGTTGATGGCAAAACTCCCACTGACTTCAGTAAGAGCAGGATTTGGCTCTTGGTGCATCTGTAGAATTGGAATGATACACAAAATGTCCCTTTTAGACTATGATAGTTTAGAAGGGACAACTTGCCAAACTTATTAAACCCCCTTGTCTTCCTTCTCTCCTTTTGTTGGAAAAACAAACCATATGTTATTTACATTGTCTGATTTTCTTGCAGTTGTGTCAGCACACAGACATGAGTATACATTCAGATTCAAGCTTTTCCGCCCTTGTGCAATATCAGTTTTCTTTTTGTCATTTTCCATATTTATATTCATTTTAAGAGACTAGATGGGCCTGTTCCATTATGCAAAAAAATACATTCAGTTATTCTGCACACAGGCGTATGGCAACAAAATCTACTTGTGGGAGAGCAAGCTGTGGGTTAAAATCCTGTTCTGGCCATGTTCCTTTTCCTCCATTCTACAATTGCGTTTTATTAAAATCAGCTTGTCTCTCAATGCGACACTAATATATTCTCTCTTGCAACATAATTCTTTTTTAAACC
Source organism: Entomyzon cyanotis (assembly GCA_024500445.1). Lineage (NCBI taxonomy): Eukaryota > Metazoa > Chordata > Aves > Passeriformes > Meliphagidae > Entomyzon > Entomyzon cyanotis. The sequence continues at coordinate 15,324,808 of JAKEPQ010001004.1, read as the reverse complement.
AAGCTTAATTCTCTTCTGAACCAAAAAAAAAAAAAAAAAGAGTGCTATCTGATCAAAACCATTTTATAAATACAAAAAGCCAAGTTATAAAGAGGGTCAGCCCTGTAAAGGTGGGATACCATCAGAGAAGTCCAAGTTAGACAGGGGCTAGTTATCTTAAAAGCCAAGTTAAACAAGACACCATTTGGGGCTAATGGCTCAACCACATACACTCCCCATGTGAAAGTTTATCAATCCTTTGGGACGCTACTTAGCCCTAAGTGTCTCTTGTTTAACTTGGCTATTTCAATAGCTAACCCCCTTCCTAACTTGGCTCTCATCTACAGATATCACACCTCCAAACAGCTGATCTTTTTCTGCCTAACTTGTCTTTTTTTATTTTTCCATTCCACACTGCCTAAATGTTTTTGATCAGGAGCCATATACACCCCACTTCTGAGGACACAAATAAATGCTGAATATTAGATGCAGTTGTAACCACATGGCTGAGGCCCAGCTAAAATCACCCTTATTACATTAGAGGTTTGTTAATTTAAATTATTTTTAATTGGTTCTAAGATAGTCATATAAGCATTCTTTCATTCTTCTATGAGACTGTGATAAGTACTGTGATATGGAAAAAGTGAAGACGTACTTCAGTAGATAGTAACCCAACAGGCTTTTTTTTCCAGAACATACACATTAAAAATCTGCCATCAACATTATAAATCTTCATACTTCACATGGGTTTGTCCTGTGTATTATTATTCTATCCCCAAGCTCCAAAATGTAAGCTAAAGTTAGGAACGGTCCAACGTAAGTCACAACCCCAAATAATAAAATAGTAACTATCATCAGCTATTAGAGAACTTTTGAAAGTTGGAACCTTATTCTTTCCCAGAACAAGGCATAAAAAGAAAATCTTTTCTTCTCAGTTTTCACTTCACCTTGATGGCAAGCAAGAAAACAAACTGGCAATTTTTGATTTCTCTTTTACTAGAATTTAAGCCTAATCTGTGTTTATGAAAGCCCAAGTTACATCTAGAGTTGTGCACAAAGCTCTTCAAGGCTAAGCAACAAAATTTTAAGAATTCCAATTTGCAAAGTACACAAGAAGCACTCCTGTGCATTACCTCAAAGTTACACTGTATAGCTAAACTACAGCTATACCATCTGAAATTCTGAATCTATCTGGTGCAATAGCAGCACTGCTCTAAGAGGAAAATCTTGGTATGGAAGAAAGTGATGTAAATGAAGAAGGAAACAGCACTCTCCCTTTTATGTAATTGTTTATACAGCCCCCAAGCAAACTAACAGCAGGTTCAAGCCATAAACTGGCATTCTCTGCAACATGGCATTGGGCTGGCAATGTCACCCCATCCACTGATGTCACTTAGCATTATGATTTTCACTACAAAATAAATCAAAGACCTGATTATCTGTGGACATTAAAACATTTCTGGCCCAATCCCAAGATTAAATAAGTGCAGGCAAAACCTTTGCTGCACAGTTATGTTCTGAGAACTTTAAAAAATCTTGTCATTATTTGTACTGAAAAGTACTTGAATTGGGCACTGTAAGATACAAGGATTTTTTCCTCACAAACTCTTGAAGTTGGAAAGATTAGATGGTTGGGGTTTCTTAATGGATTTAATGTTCTTTATTTGAACTTCCTAACAGGCTGCAATACTCCCAACACTAGCCAGTTGTTAATTAAGTCTTGTTGACATACTTCTAACTAGTCTGAAGTATTACAAAACACTATCCTGTACAAAACAAGCAATTTTTTTTTAATTACCCGAAGACAGTCCTAGGCTCTAGGGGCTCTAGGGCATAGAAAATATTCTGGATGAAGGTATGGCTGTCATATCAGTTCAATTTTTTTGCATGTTTTATTTTAATTATGAATACAACCGTTACTATCATTTCTCATTAAGAAACAGGTTTATAAGTAAGTTTGCTTTTGGGTTGAGTGCTGCACTCAAGCTCGTGGGGAGGGAAGGTATTCAGAAGAAAAGGCAGCAAGCAAAGCAAGCAAGAAAATTCATTGTAGTGTTAGAAAGGAGAGGAGACAGGGCAGAGTGGAGAGCAAGACTGAGATCAAAGGAGAGCCAAAACCTTTGGCAAGAGCAAACAAGTTCAGAGCAGTGAATTAAGGTGTCAGGAGGATGGAAAAGGCCCTCATAGCTGCTGCTATTGTTCACTGAGCGAAGGCTCCTGCTCTGCTGTAAAACTGGGAGCTGGTGGGCCTCAATTTACATTTTTGCCGAGTCGCTTCTCTGGGGGAAATGTCCCAAAGGCTCCACATTTCCATAATCTGCACATCTGAAACCCTACAGTCAGTCCCAACACCCCCATCCCCAACACCCCCAACCCTGAGCTGCAGACTGGGCTCTGGAAAGAAGCACCCCTTTGCCTTTTGCCCCTCTACCTTCTTTATCTTTAAGAGGTAGGAAATTATTTAATTAACTTGAAATTAATTTCTAAAGAGAACCCCACATAACTGCTGTCATCCACATTTTCAAAATAATTCATTAAAAAAATGATTCTACACCATTGCCAAAGCTTTTGAGTCTTTGTATTTCCTTATTACATTTTCTCATTTAATGAATCACTATTCTACCTTGTTTTTAAAAAGAAGTTTAGAGGATTTTTCAGCATAGCATTTCTAATTATTCCTAGCAGTGATCAAATGCTTTCTGTCAAATAAGGTTTTACATGAAAAATTCTATCTTTTGCAAAAACGAAAAATGCATTGCTTTCCCACATTTTTAGCAAAATAAAAAAAAAAAAAAAGAAGAAAAAAGAGGCACTTCTGCAAGAAGCTGCTTTGATTTAAAAAAAAATCAAAATTAATTATTTTGGAATAAGCAGGAAAATAATCTTTAGACTAAGTAAAACAACATGCAAAATTTGCCCAAATACTCAGTTTGATTTTTATCTAAATTAAAAGTGTTGGCATCTTCTGGCTCCTCAGAATCCCAGACAGTTTTGAGAAAAAACTAATCTTTGCAATGAGCATGAAGAGTATCTGATCCCTCAGAGGTATAATGGAAAATGAGTAGTAGCAGAATTAGGGGGAAATGGAGGCCAATAAATCTTCTAGGGATTTATTTGAGTAAGCACATTTTAGTGAGGTTTAAATACAAGTAAACTCAAGTGTAGTGTGATTCATTGACTTCAAATTTAACTGAACAGTTCTCAAATAATCATGTCAAGATATACTGAATAAGTGCTAACTGTAAGTATACATTTCTGTAGACAGAAAACTTGGAAAGAACTGCTTTTGCAAATTCTAATACTGTGGCAAATACATGACTGCAAAGGAATAACACAGGGACATAAAAATTTTTTTAGTCAGAAATATGTAGTGAAACTGTAGATGTAAAACCAAAAGAAAGCAAAATAAATAATACAATAAATAATAAAATAAATAAGCATGTTGTTCAGACATGAACAAAAATGAAAATAATAGTTATAAAAATACATGGACCAAAATACATAAGTGGCATCTAAAGCTAACACTGACACTCCAGATTATCAAGGTTAAATCTAAATATGTGAACAGCAGAACATTTTCTGCCACCACATTAATGTTTAATATTATGTTTACTATTAGAATCCATTCAGCTCCTTATTGTATAAATGAAGAGGTTTTAGAGACATGGGCACGTACAGCATTTCAAATACATAAGATGTACATAATGCATGGCATAAAAGCAAACAAATTCTGATTAAGAAACAGAGAAGCCCAGTTTGGATGTGAGCTGATTCTACATCAGCATGTTTCTGTGTGTCAACTAACACTACTATTTTATGGATGTTCTACTTTATAAAATCTGAACTATTCGCTATCTTTAGTTCCTTAAATACAAAAAGAGAAGTAAAACACACACCTGATACATGGAAGACTTCTATTTTAAAAAAAGGCCTGATAATAATAATAAAAATAGAAGTTGTAACACCTCAAAAATTATAGTTTGATAAAGTGAAACTAGGTTATACCTAGAAAAACAATAAAACCTGCTGGTGTTCACCATTACAGAGCACCTACCACAAACTGAACTAACTTACATGATTTCAAAAAAGATGCACAATGGGGGAAATCAGCAGCAGTACAAGCAGAAAAGAAACAGAATTCAAATTATCAAGGAAGTACAGGAGAAAGGGAAAGAAGTTGGCAGTTATGTCCCCATAACTGCCATTGTACTTTGCTTTAATTACACAACATCCTCGGAGTACTCGATAATGCCATAGACGGGGGTTAACAGAATATGTTGTTCAAGCTTTAAACAAAATAGCCTAATCTTAGACAAACAACTTGAGACTAAAACCTTAAAGTGTATCTCTCGATTTTCCAAAGTGCAGTTCCCTGTGACTTCTGCCAGAACTGCAGGGTGCTGAGCCCTCCGAAGGAGCAGCTACAACTAACCTATCTCAGACTTAACACTTAATTTTAAAAGTCATGGCTTCTCCTTTCTTGGGAAAAAGGATCCTAGCTCGGTATGCTTGTTAAAACTTAAATTACCAGCTGCAGCAAAATAAAAGGTTGGATTCTTTCAGTAAAGGAGCCATTTCAATCTTCCAGTTATTTAACCACTAAAAAAAGATCATGCCATGCCCCAGCAGCGGACAAAGTGCTGCCTATGGAGTTCTTCAGCATGGCTCAAAGCTGTTGTAATAATGCTTGGAACTGAGATACCACTTTTCATCTTCAAAGCAGTTTACAAACATTAACTAATTAATCCACACAACATCCCTCAGGCCCACTTGGATCAAAAATGGGGAACTGCATGCTGGGACCTGAATCCTCCGTGGGCCCTAGCTCCAAATTAAAGATGAGCAATCTGCTCTTTTTTTTTCTAAATAGACTCCTGATATATTGCCAATGCAGCCCTCTGTTGGGCAACATTTGGATGCCCCCAGCTTTAATCTCTATTACAGTATCATGCCCCAGTCTGCCTTTGTTAATTTTGGATGTCTTGGAATTTATTAAACGTGGCACAGTTTCTTGAGCTTTTAACAAAGCTTTAGCTTTGAAAATGCATCTTCTTTTGTCTTCGTTCTAGCTGGCTTCCACACAAAGATCTTTTAGATGAGATAGATACTGAGTTTTCCGTTGTTGTTGACGCATTAGCCTTAACTATTAACATATTCAGCATGATTTTCTAATATTTAACATCGCTTTTGCAGTGGCACATAACTGTTGCTCTTTACAAGGTCTAAGAGCCAGCTCCTCCTCTGATGCACACTGGACTGCCAGTTTACAACAGCCCAGGAACTCACCCAAGAAGTTTAGCAGGGACTTGGCTGCCACTATGACATTGTGTCAGACTGAGTCAGGAGACTGGCTGCGTCCACCTCCAAATAGGAACATTAGCATTTAAAATAAATAGAATGACACTGTAAACCAGCAACACGAAAAAAGCATCTGCAAAAGGATCTTGGGGAATGACATCAACAGACAAAAGAGTGTCTGCTCCCGATGGGAAACAAACACCAAAACAGCAGTGGAATGCTCTCAAACTAATTATTACATTGCTGGACTTGGGAATGGAAAATACTACAAAAAGGTAGTACATTGAAGCACTGTTATGGAGCATAAAGGGTTCACAGTCTATCTTGGAAAGTAAAGCCATTTGTGTTCCCTGACTGAATGAAGATGCCAACTTTTTCAGAAAAAACCTAAACTAAAATATCACCTACAGTACCTAAAAGATTCTGGGTGGAAAATAGCTGACCAAACCTCAAATATGCTGGAACTTCAGCATCTGCACACAAATCCAAATTTCCCTCTCCTTTGCACAGGTTTAAATGTATAATTAAATCCACCAACTTAGCTGGTGGTTTTCCAAAACAAAGTGGATGTTGGATTGGACCCTGGCTGTAAAGATTTATATCTATACACATTCCTATTTTGATTTCCAGTTTCCTCAAATGTTTGAGGAATGGTGACATTTAATTAAGAAACTAGGGGAGGGCTGTTTGTTTGGGTTCCAATCATTAATCATTTGAAACTTCACTGTACCTGTAGTGTCGGGAAATCTCTTCTTCCACCTGGGTGGTAAAGTCACATTTGGTACATGAGTGTTCTTTGTTCTCCTTGAGCGTCAGCGGCCCCTCTGCCCCTGGCAGGGTGTTTGTTTCTGGTTTGACATCAGACGCTTGGCCTTCATGTGCATTCTCATAGTGGAGCAGGAGAACATCCACGTCGGGAGTGGAGAATGAGCACTGATGGCACTGGTGTTTGACTCTAGAGCTTCCTGTCACCCCTGGAGACAGGTGCAAAAGCAAGAGAGCACAGTGGGAACAATTACTTTTTCTGCAAGCAAATGGATAAGTAATTTCTCCAAGGTGCTTTTCTGGGCTGCAGAGGCCTCGGGGACAGAACTGACAGTGCTTAATGGTACATTTATGAATGTTGTGTAGCTGCTGATAGTGACGGAGAAGTGGGCCCACCACTATTACATCTGGGCCATGGCTCTTTGAGTACCTAAAGTCACAGAACTGACAGTTGTAGCTTGTCACCATGCTGTCCTCTGCTCCTTTGCTACTCAAGTCTTTCTTTTTTGCCACACTCGCACCCTTTTCTGTCTTTGTCCCAAACTCCCCATCTGCATTTTTGGCTAGATCATTCTGGTTAATGACAGATCCCCTAGAAATCTTATCATTCAGATCTGGGTGAAGGCTTCCTGCCTGGCTTCCCCCATGCTGTTTGCTGTAATGTTCTAATAGTTTCAAAGAGCTGGACGATTCACAGCTGAAACTGCAAAATTTACACCAGTAGTAACTGGTTGTATCGGTACCATTTTGTCTAGAGGAATCTATTGGCTTGATGGGCACCGAATATCCAACTGGCGTATCATCTCCTGCTTTTACAGTGATTCTGTCTTGCCACTTCCCCAAGTCTCCAGAATCACATGGTCGAAGAGTAGGACTGGATTTATTGGAGTTTTTCTCTGAAGTTTTACCAGAATCAGAGGAGGGAAGGGCTGCTTTCATTTTGTTTGGGTGAGTCTGTAAGAAGTGTTGCTCTAGTTCAGTGGAAGAGTTGCCCATGTAGGTGAAATTGCAGAATTTGCAGCGGAAGTACTTGGTGTTGCCTTGGCAATCTGGAGTTTTCCGCCCAATTCCAATAAAGGTTCCACCTAAAGTAACCTGTGAAAAAAGAATAAGGTCATTTTAGCTCCACTGAAGATTTATTCAAACAGCAAGGAGTGGGAAGGGGGGGTGGAAGAGAAATAGAGAGCAACTGATTCATAAGCCTCTTTCAGTAACCATTGCCACCATTTTCATTTGTACTGCTATAGTGAGATATACCCTCACATACATATACCCTCACATATTTAACATTTGTTGATGAATATTTTTAAATGTTTCTCATAGCTGGATATATATTCCATACTAATAACAAATATATTGATTAGCAGAGACTGACATACACATACACAAAATGATCTTAGTGCTGATAGGACTGTTCCTTCCTTCACTATATCATTGAATAATGTCATTCATAAAAGATCCAATAATCAGTTCCCATATCTCTGAACCCTTTGACAGTAGACTTTGCTGGGAGTCTATACCAGGTATGAAAGAAAAGAACTGACCCTCAGTATTTTGACTTAGATGCTTTAATCATATTCATGCTTTACAGTCAAAGAGAATTGTTTTCTACAACAAAAATTAAATTTCAAATAACAAATTGAGTTTGCTGTGTCAGAGTATGACCAATTCTTACAAAGATCATTCCTACAGGAGTATCCAGTATCTGCCAGGATGTCTTTTCATAGAGCCATAGTGGCTGATGTCTCAAACAAAAGGCAGTTTTCTCAAGGATTACTCACTGCAGACATTCTCCAAGGAAATCTTCTGTTCCTCTCATGCACAGAGCTCAATTTAGTGAAACAAGGATGGAAAAACTACAGTAGAAAAATGGCATGTGGCAAAGAAAACTACCACACCCAAGTCCATGACATCACTAATTACACACACAAAAAAATAAGGTAGGTCTACTTAACTGTTCTCATGATGTCTGAGCAAAAGGAAGGGAAGAAGGCTTCCAGGGCTGATGTTATTAAAGCCCGTGTTCTCACAGCAAGGCTGGCCTGCCCTTCCCAGGAGTGCACCACACCTGCCCCTGACATCAGGAAGAGATTTGCTGCTCCTGTACAACTGGTTTGAAGGCCAAGTAAAAAAATCCCATGACAAAAATGTCACCATTGCACAGGTCCTTTTCCTGAGTAGCAAATAGTGTACAGCATCGAAAAGTTAATTCCAAAAACCCACAGACATTGACTCCTTTGCCATTACCCAGTCTACACCACATGCTGTAAACATGGGTGGAAGCTTCCTTGTTGACATATTCCCAATTTTTACACCCAGAAGATGTTTTACAGGGAATACAAAATTCTGCCTTGCAGGGTTTGATTTTCATTCTCCCAACCAATATGGGTATTACTATATTTCTGCAGGATTCAGTTCTAATGCATTAGGCAAACTATGTAATTATTTTTCTTCTCCTCCTCAACAGCTATGCCACAAAGATAACGTGATCACTGCTCATTCAGTATCACACCAAATGGAAAGACTCAGACATACAGAGAGCATGAAATGTAAACATTTTTAAATGTATATAATATAAATGCCTTTTAGCCATTTAGCTCAGAGAATGAAATGCTGTCCTTTGTATCTCATCAGAATTGAGCATGTACAGTGAGGCAATGAGTTACTAAACCAAGATAAAATGAGCTGCTGCTATTCAGCTTCTGATTCTTTTTTTGGTTTTTTCCTTAAGGAAGCAAAATCCCCAAGCACTGGTTAAAACTTTTCCTTAAATAAACTGAAAATGGCTTTCTGTTTGTTTAGGAAACATATCTCATTAGGCAATGGTGAGTCAGGCAGACAAATCACTTGGACTTAGACATAACAACATTTCACTTTTAATTGGGGCTCCCCATTCTGCTATCAAACTATGAACTTGGTTTTGAAGAGGTTCTTTGGAAGAGGGATGTTTAACAGGTCTTCCATAGAGCAGGAGTTATCTCCCTTTATGTATTTTATGGCAAGCAAGGATTGGAGACAAAGCCATGCTGAGCCTGATCTGAACTGAGAATGGTGGGATCTGGGCCTGCTCACCTGTATCTGGCACTTTAGGTCTCCATCCACTGTATTATTTCAATGTTCAAAGTCTCAGTGGTGTCGAAAGACAACTTAAAGAAAGCACTGATGGAATTACAGTAAACAGAAAATAACAGCAGCTCATTGCATGATTACGTAAGTTGCAAGGTGATCTGGTTTTGCTCATTTAATTAGATACGTATGTTTGTTTTATGCATGCACAGAAAACTGGCCAAAATGCTTTACCTTAAGTGGCTCTAATGAGTTAATACGTTCATTACTCTCAGCTGCCCAGCCTCAGAGTTACAGATAACAAACCTATTGTGCAGACACTCTGTAGACACCAGTTAGAAACTCTGAGTGACAATAATCCCAGTTGCTATTCATTGCTAATTACTTTTATTTCAGAACATTGGTAAAACATATTATTAGTACTAACATTTTCTACACTGGACTGTAAATCACATCATTTCAGTAACTTGCACTAATCCTGCTTAGTGGTCCACATAGTTGTTTGTGTCCCATGCTAATATATCCTTCTCTGCATCACAAGAGGATAAGTAGAACTAAGTATTCCCACAGTGCTTGTGTTAAGCTCTTGTAATGCAGGAGACACATACAATCTTCACACCACTGGAATGTAATTGATTACCAGTTATTGGTTTGGCATTACCCTGAATACCCTGCCACAATTCAAAACAATGCATTGCATTAGACCATGTATGTAAAAGGTAACTCAGAGTCATCTTAATGTTATTACACTCAAAAGCCTCTTTTCACATGTAGCAAAACCTACTGAAAAACTCCATGAGGGTCATCATCCAAAGACAACTGAAAAAAACTGGTTTCCATAAAAAGAGGTCAGGAGAAGCACTTCAAGTGAGAGTATAAACTGAATCTGTTTCAGCTTTCATCCAGCCAAATTTGGAAGAAACCCACACATTTGCAGAACTGTCTGGATTCTCGCACTTTGCTCAAATCTTGGCTTGACATTCAGATTTTTCAGTCACACGTTGTATCCCTATGTACAGGCACTAAACTTCTTCACTGGCTATGTAATTGTCCTTAGCCTCCTGCTCTCTCTGACCTGCCCCAGAAAGAGGAAAAGCAAAGGAGAAAGAAGGAAAAAGTGGAATATGGATGAATGGATTGATGGATGGATGGATGGATGGATAGACAGACAGACAGACAGACAGATAGATATAGAGATATACATACCCTAGAAATCAACATCCATATTTCTGCATGGTATCAGAAGTGATAGATTCTTGTATTTATGCCCTTATTTCATTCTGATCCCAAAAAATTTAATCCCCTGCTCTGCTCAGACAGTTATATTTCCTTAAGTAGACACTTCTCCCCAACATAAAGAAGAAACTGAAAAAAAGCAATGCTAAAATTCTGCAATTCCGTTCTAGCACTGGAGTCCAAAGTGCCAGCTAGCAGCAGTTATGAGTACAGATACAGCTTGTACAGGAAATGCAGGAGCAACTACAGATCAACAGTTCCTTCAACACACAAAGAAGAAAATTAATCTTCACAACTCTCTTTTTTAAAAGAACCTAACATACAAGTTTGGACTGTGGAAACATGATTTAATTCTTCCCTTCACTGTCACTTCCTTATGAAACCTTGGGACTATCACTTATTTCTAGAACACCTCAACTATGGCAATATAGCTGGTATTAATTATTATGCTGCGTAAAAGAAGATAGATATTAGAACAGGTTCTCCATTCTTGTGCTGGAGGTGGTTGCACTGATATTCTTTAAAAATTGCTCTTCAAAGCAATGTCTCATTCTGGGATTAAACTGAAATAAATTTCACAGTAAGATTTCCCTAAACTCAAAACTCTTAATCATTAAGTTTATTCATTAATGGGGAAAATTGTCAAAATCTGAAGCTCGTGTTAATACACCTAAGCTATCTCCTCATACACCACATGCATTTCCAAAAATAGCCAGAAAAAAGGAGAAAAGATAACACGATAATTGACAATGTTTCAAGATGTACTTTCTGAAGTATGTTGGCAAGTACTTTAACAAAGCTGTGTAATTGCACTATATGTTTCCAACAGATATGTCTACATTACTTTAATTAGTCAAGACAATGATTTCATGGAATAGATGGACTTGGGCAAAGACAAGTACTTTCTTTTTTCTCTTTTTTTTTGAACGTGCCTTTGATTTTTATTTTGCCCTTGATCCGAACGCTACCCTATTCTCCCTCCTCCTTTACAAAATTCAATCCTAAATTCCATCACGCCAAAGCAGTTTACAAATACTTCTTACAGGAACTGAAAAAAATTACCAAGGAAGAGAAAATCTGCCAGCTCCTGCAATCATGTATTTCATGAAGAAAATTCTACCAGCAGAAACTATATCCACATAAGAGATTCAACCGCAAGGATTACATGTGCAGGGTAAAGCTGTCTTTGACCCCTGGCTTCTTCTGCAACTACTGATTAGAATCCATCTGCATTGGAACATCAAACGCTAATGAATCTTCTTTTTTTTTCTTCTTACCTGGGTTACATCTTTGGCTAATCAGGAGGTGAAAGGCTCCAGATCCCTTACCAATCTCCTGAGCCATCCAGTCTGCCTTTGCAATTACTCTTAATCTTCTAATCCTAAAATATTTTCTAATGCTCTTGTTTATTCATTTGCTTTGTGCAATATAGCATCCAGAACATTTTAACCATCCCACATTTATGAAGTTCATGTCATGCAGGCCAGAACAGATTCCTGGCTTTCATGCAAGTTTGTGTAACACCACCCAGTTCTCTAACCTCCCCTATGGAGAATTCACTCCCTCTCACTCGCTCTCTTTCTGCATTTTAAACTAGAATCTGCAGAGTATATTCTTAAAAGTATTTATGATACTGTGATTAATTTATAGGTGCACAAATCTATGTTGCACAAGTGAAGCAAGGACTCAGGGCAAACTCCTGGCTTTCTGAGCTGTTCATACTTACCAAAACAAGAAAGCAAACTATTGGATCACATTCATTCAAAGTAAATGCATTCTTCTTCAGATTTATTCTGTTGCCATTGAAGCCAACACAGTTTTTGTATCATTAGAGTTTTATAAGTATTTTTAAAACAAAGATTGTGACAGAACAATAACAGAACTTAAATTAGGGTCAGAAGACCAGATGTGCAAAACCAACAAAGAAACAGAAAATCAAGACTTTCATTTGCTAACTAGTGCTACTAGACTAATATCTAAAGAAGCACCATTCCTTCTAGTCTCTGTAGATAAAATTACCAGACAGTTCCTTGGCTACTGTAAACTCACACAGGCTCACAGGCTTAGAGACAAACTCGCACTGATTTGCACCACAAGAAAGCCTAGCTGCTTTCCTTTCTCCCCAGGAACTTTATCTTTTGAGCTCTCATCATTTCTGTAGGCTACCTTAGCAGTTTAAAACTTCAAATGTAAGTATCAATATTACTAGTCCCACCAATTGTCTTTATTAACCTCTCTTCAAACACTACCAAATATCCCTGCAATAAGGTAAGAAATATCAACACACAAACAACTTCGCTTTGAAGGCTGTGAATATACATCAGTTGTTCCACAAACTGTCCATCTGAACATTCTAATATTAGTATAGACCACTTCTCACTGAAAGGCAGCTAAAATAGCTTATTTCTGTCACAGAGTAAGGCAGTGTTCCCACACACTTAGTATTTAGCAGCTGACATGCTGTAAATCACTGCCTATCATTCTGAAGAGTAAACTTGCTAATATCTCCATAGAAGTGATATCAAGAACTTTTACTGCATACAACCATACAAATCATTCCTTATCAGCAGTTGTCAGTATAGAATTTAAATGCCTCTTTCATGTGCTTTTTCACGTTTATAAATATGCGTTTATGCAGTTATACACGCATAAGAAGCAAATACATGTAATACATACTTGCAAGCACATGCATATGGACTTATTTATATGTGTGATTTACCACCACCAATTTCTCTACCTGCCACCATTGCTTTTCATGTCAGCTGTTGAAAAGAGATTACTGAATCCTGTGCTTCTGAGGAGTGACTCTCTCAAGTGTGCAAGGCAGCCTCCAAGTCTGATCATGGCCCAGAAGTAAGATTCAAAATAAACAGGTATGCACGTATGCAGGTGCAACACTCAAGATAGCTTGGTATCTTTCAGTTTATCAGGGAGTCCCCAGGGAGAGTCTGCAACATGGCTGACATGAAATGGGCCTTGTGCTACATCCACCTTCATGCATGTTCTGTTCTAGCATATGCTGCAAAACCTAGCATGGCACAATCTAGTCCAAGAGATCTGGATACATGATATCCAGCAACAGTTGCTCAGTTTATTGCAAGTCAATTCCTGTATTATGGACAATTGAACCAAACAATATAAAGTTTGGATCAATTTGTCTAACCATGCAAGGAAAATGAAATTCATTCATATGCATGTTTCTGTTTGCTCATGTCAACCACTTATGTATCCATGTCCCCTTCTAGGAAGCCCTCTTGATGACAAAGTTGAACTTCTAGAAGGTTTGATTTGCTAATCAAAGAAAATGCTGTACTTGTTTAGGCCAATCCATAATTCTCACCATATCTGTAAGAGTCCCTTTGCCAAAACCACCAAATATGTAAATGAAAACCTTTATCATAAAAAGTGCTGCTGATTACATCTGCACCCCTAAAGACCCCTACATTTTTTTAAGTCTTACTTTCACGGTTTCATATTCAATCAAACTCTTAATATAAGCGTGGAGGATCAAAAGCAGAGTCTACAAATAAAACCACTGGTTCTCATTCAGCTGGATCCTAGTAAGACCAGACTTTATACTAGTCACACATGTCTAACCTGAGAACAGAAAAGATGCCAGATTTGATATACTGAAATCCAGACAACTAAAAACCACTCATGACATAATACCACATAGACACATGGAACTCACCAGTGAATTACAAAGGACACAAAAGAAAGAGCTTTACAGATTCTGTGTGGGCACTTCTACCACTTTCTAGAACACTGAGCAGCCTGCTGGCTGGACATTGAGAAATGCTTTTGGTTGCTGTGAAAATCCTGGAGAAGTTGTTAGCCTTATTCATTGTGTGTACTTATATATGTAACCTTATATATGTAAGGTCAAGGGAGGTGGTTCTCCCCCTCTATTCTGCTCTCATGAGACCCCACCTGGTCCATCTGGGGATGGGTATCCAGCTCTGGGGTCCCCAGCATAAGGCAGCCATGGACCTGTTAGAGTGAGTCCAGAGGAGGCCATGAGGATGATGAGAGGGCTGAAGCACCTTTCCAATGAAGACAGGCTGAGAGAGTTGGGACTCTTCAGCCCAGAGAAGAGAAGGCTCTAGGGAGACTTTATAGCAGCCTTCCAGTACCTAAACAGCCACAAAAATGCTGAAGAGGAATTTTTCATAAGGGCATATAATGATAGGGTGAGGGCTGACAACTTCCAAACTTCAGCTTCCTCTAAACTGGGAGAGGGTAGGTTTAAATAAGATATTAGGAAGAAACTCTTCACTTGGAGCATAATGAAGCACTAGAACAGGTTGCCAGACAAACTGTAGATGCCCCACATAGGGATGCCCCATCCCTGGTAGTGTTCAAGGCCAGACTGGATGAAGCTCTGAGCAACCTGGTCTACTGAAAGATGTTCCTGCCCATGAGAGGAGGATTGGAACTAGATGAGCTTTAAGGCCCCTTCCAACCCAAATCATTCTGTGATTCACGTATGACAAAGCACTAGGCTGAGTGGTATAAGATAACTCCTACAATATTGGATGTCTACAACCGTAGAAGAAAACAATTGCCCATAACCGCTCATTATTCTGTGGGGTAGCAAATAATGCAGTAATTTATTCCTTTTCTTTCCCCCCCTCCAGGTGCATTGAAATATAATCAAGAGACTTAAGAATGGCTTTTATCAGTCCATGCTTTTTTCAGAAATTTGTCTTCTTATGTGTCTGTCTAGATCTAAAACCACGAAACAATCAAAATCAGAGGATTGGATTTTAAAAACAAATTGGTTTCTTTACATTCTGAATCTTTTTAAAGGCTGAATAGAAGAGGAGGTAGATCTGTGCCAAAAAGCTCCAGAACCAGGGCCACGCTGAGCAGGAAGCACCTCAAAGGTAGCATACACAATATGAACCAACCATAAGAATTGCTGAGCACTGCAGTATGTCTTCATTCATGGCTGCATAAATACCCTCCTCCCTTGGGACATGCCATCTGAAACCCTCACCTGAACGCAGACGTTTCTGTCCTTTCTTTGAGGGACACTATTCTCTTTGAAAACATACCAGGAAATGGGGTCACGCTCCCTTTTATACAATAGCCTAATGGCTTGAACACTTGTTCAGGAAACAGGAAAAGTAGGTTCCTTTCCTTGCTCTTACAGAGAGGATCCAAGCCTGCTTCTTCACCTTCACTGGGAATGTCCTTAGCCTTAGCTGTAAGCTGCTATGTGGAAGACAGCACTCTCCAACCTTCCTCTTGAAGCTGCCCCACTTACTACTCATAAAGAAATTGGAGGTTAGAGAAAAGACTGCCTACTGTCTACGTGCCAGCAACTTGCCTGTCTCCAGACTTTAACATACACATTAAAGAGTCATTAAATCAGAGAAGGAGACTTAATCATACAGCAGCAAAGGCAATAGCTCTCAGCATCATAGCTGTTACCTTAGTCACATGAATTTTACTTTAAGTCTTTAGATCCAGTATAAAGGCTACTGCTTTAGGCACATCCACAAAGCCTTACACAGGCTCAAATATCCAGCAAGACAAAGTTGCCTGTAGAGATTGATCAATTAGCTAAATGTGAAGAAAAAGTAATGAGGGGCACATCAGCAAAAGATCCATTGAACTCACTTCAAATATTATTTTAATAAAAGCTATAAAGCTGATTAACACATTCCCTGGGAATTCAGAGATGTGATAGTGAATGTTTTCTGAAATCTATACTGACAAGAAAGTTAATCTCCCAGAAACTGCTCAGTGATTTTACCCAATCCTATGGAATTTATGATAACTCAGTGAACCAAAAACCTTTGAAGAGAAAAAACGGGAACAAAGAATACAGGAGATTTTCAACAGAAAATAACATTTTTAAAAAAGACAAAGGAATCTTGTTGGATTAAATATTCATACCAAATAAAAATCTGCACAATAGTAAGGCCAGAAAGATTGGATTATTTACACAGTTTCCCAACAAATCCTTTTTAGGTACTACAAAACACAGTCCCAGTATTTGAATACCTGACTGTCAAGCCAAATGTGTATCCCCAGTTTTGCTGATTACACCCCCTAAAAGCTGCATTTAGGGTCAGGAGAGTGTTTTTGGCTAGGGGTGAGGTTTAACTTCACTTCTGTGATACAAGTCCAAAAATGCATTTGTTTTCTTTTTCCAAGCCCTCAGCATCTAGATCTAGACCACATCCCTCGATCTCTGCAGATAGGATAGGAGATACTGCTTTTTCCTGCACTCAGACATTTTCCCACTGTTTTCTGTTTGCCTTTGTTATGAATGCCAACTATGGGGCTCCATAGCATCCCTCACTACTACAAATCTTCGTATACCAGGATCTCCAGCTGACTACTGTGAGCTAGATCAAAGTCAGTCATCCTCATCCTCTGGCTGCTCTGCCTAGTTCTGGGACCTGAGACCATAAATCTATCAATAACTTCCAGCCCAGCTACAACAGAACAGTTTGCTAAGTGCAAGGGGATCAATAAATCAGATCCTAAGCCCAGTCCGTTACTATTCCAAGTTAATTACAAAGGGATTATTTTCATTTAGCCCAGTATCTATACCAAATAATATTGTTTACATGAACCAATTATTTGGGTTCAGTTCCTTCTCACATTGTACAGGAGTTTGAACCAATTTTAACTGGAGCACCAATCGATATGATTCCTTGTTGCGCCGAGAGATGCCAGCCATTCAGATGCCTGAGAAAAAACCCTCCAAAATGTGTACAGGAGTAATATAAACATGTGTGGGTGCAAAGGGGATTTTCAAAAGTTCTTTTACTTTGTTTATGAATCTCACAAAGCTGCTCTGAATCAGGAGTGGGGGAGGAGAAAGCATAAAAATATTAATCAGTTACTTATCTTCTGACATGTTCTGGATCAACATCTGGTGCATGTGCAAGTGATGAAGTATGGCATTTGCCACAAAAGCTTATTTAATCTTCTATTCCCAAACTGAGCAGGGAAAACTAGCACCCTTAAAAATTAAGTTTCCATACCTCTTTTTTCCTTTCAGATAAATAGCCAACATTGTATAGGCTGTCAGTTCTATTTTGGAAAACGTTTTTCGTCTGAGAAAAGATTGATCTTAAGTAGATTATCTATGGGCTGTTTCCTACCGCTTTTTGTCTCCCCTGCAGTATCTTACTGCCAGAGTTTAGTAGACAAGTATAGTCTAGGTTCAGCTGTTTTATTTCTCATTCTATCAGTTCAAACTGAGATAGCTCACACATCTGTTTTATTTCTCAGAGCACTGCAAAGGAAAAGTGTCCAGCTCATTCTAATCAAGCATAAACTTTCCTATAAATAACTAAAGACCTAACGAAACAATTGTTTGGAGGAAATGAAAGTGTGTTTGGAAACTCAAATTCCTCTATACTGTATGCCTAAGCTGTTCCAGTTTGAATGTCTTCCTGACAGTATGGATCACTTGCTCTAAGATGCTGTCCCTGGAGTCAGCAAACTGAAACTATAGCAGGAAATCCAGGTATTAACATCATACTATGTGCTAATTATAAATCATCATTACACAGTCTGACATTATTCACTTCTAACCTCTTATAACTACATCATGTATTTGCTTTCTAATCAGAGTTTGACAGGAGAGAGTGTCTGACATAAGACAGTGATCTTTTAGTAAGACAGCAGTTCAAAGATTGCAGCTTTTACATGTAGTGATGACCTTAGTTTGATTTGCTGCTCCATAAAGAAATTGTAGAGTTTCTTTAAAAAGAGGAAAAGTTTAAATAATTTTAAAAGCTCCAAGTTGCTGACTTGTTTTCTGGTTTTGGTTTCTTCCTTGAAGTTAGATCTTAGCCATCTTAACCTGTCTTGCAAAATTTCTTTCCTATAGCTACAGTTTCTGGAAGCATTATTAAATATTTTCATCTTTCTACCTTTTTAACATACTCTGGGAGTTTTATCTGGTGATTACTACAGTGTTTCCATGTATGCAGTCTCTTGAAAAGGGGTGGACATATAAGCTCATATTGTATGCAAACTTCATTATTTTGAGTTTTTTCTTAAAATCTGAATGTTTGTATCATATAGAATACTGAAATATCCTACTGTATCTCTAACCCAAAGATATTTTTTTTAAACACCATCAATTTTTTAAACTAATTAAGTATTAGCTGATTAGAAACTAACAGAGACTCCATGAAAATCTTTTGAGTTCACTCTTTCATAGTAAAAATACAATTTTTTTTCCCAGCAGCATCTGTAGTTTTTTCCCTACTTCAACTAGATGAGAAAATTACTGAGGCAATAATCCTTTTCTAACAGGCTTACTAACGTGAAGGACAGCATGGATTACTGTTACTTTTTGAAATGTTTTAAATACCCATTGTGTATCCAGTTTTTCTGGCACTAGACAACTTTAGAGCTGCCAAGACTTGCCATTTATTTTATCTTAATAAAGAATCAATAAGCCAAATCTTGACTCCCAGCAGCTGATTATTTAGGATTACATTTTTAATTTCCAGCTGCTGTCTTTTGTCTATCTGGTCGTTATTTTTCATTATTATTTGCTCTTTTCTTTCCATGACAGTAAATCCTTCAGATATGATTACCAATTCAGCAGTTTGCCTGTTTGCTGAATAAGATCTCTTGCTATTGATTATCATAACGACTAAATCGTACACAGAAACGTCACTGGTCAAAAAGCCAAATACTCCTCTACTGTACAAGGTGCTCAGCAGACCTGCAGAAAGCCTGGCTAAAATAGACCAAAACAGTTCTTAAGGCTTAAGGATGTTATATGAGATACACTAATCACATAGGTAGGAAAGGCTTTGCAAGAACTGGTTTTGGAGCTAAGAGGGCAGTGAGCAGAAGCAGGGAGGCTGGAAGCATACAAACCTGCACATCGTAAGTCCCATTTAATAAGACAGGCCTCTGGGAATTGATGTCCTGCAGTACCCCTGAAAGCACAGTGCGGTTGACTTTCTGGAAGTCTTTGGAGTGGCTAAATTGCACCATGTTGTGGAGAGCCAAAATTTTAGTGTCGAGCTCAGCATCCTGCCTGGTGCGGTTGTGCAGTCCTAGGTGGTACTTGCGGAAGTGTTTGATGAGATCTGTGGGGTCGTTCCCATAGTAACCATACCCACAGATGTTGCATTTGAAGTCCTGAAGCTCTGGAGACAGAGGCGCTGTATCTGGGTTATCATTTACCAACAAATCTGCTTTTGATTTGTTCAGCCTTAAACCCCCATCTGAAGGCACTTGTGGGTTTTTTGAGGCCATGGGGACCGGGCTTGAGCCTTGGCCATCAGTTTGACCACTTTGCACTTGCACTGTTTCATCTGAAGCTTTTGGCGACATCTGATGCTCCTCATTTGTCTCCGCTGCATCTCCTGACGGGGTACAGACCACATCTTGGGTGTCATCTGCATCTGATTTTTGAGGAGACTTCAAGGGCTCACAGATTCCCCCAACAGCTGGAGATGAGAAAGCCAGCATATTTCTGTCTGTCACCTCATCATGAGGGAAGGATGGAACATTTCCTCCCTTATTGTGGCTTTCATAATTGAAGCCAGCCTTTTCACTCAGCACTGAGCTTTTCAAGTCCTTTTTAACACTGGAAGATGGCTCTTGAACATGCATGCAAAGTTCCTCCTTGTTACTTAACTCTGCCGCATCACCCTGGTCAGTGTTTTCTTGCATCTGCTCTGCAGAAAATTCTTTTTTCCTTCCAGACTCTTCACTTTCAGTACCTGTAGACTCAAGGGTCTGTACCTCACCTTCACTAGCAACGTTTCTTAGAGGGGGATTCTTTTTCCGGACCATATCTACCACAGAAAAAGAAATAAGAAAGGGGGAAAAAAAAAAAAAAAAAAAAAAACAAAAAAGAGAGAGAGAGAGAGAAAGGAAAAAAAAAGGAAAAAAACCTATAGAATTATTCAAGATATACAAGATATGTAACAGATTACAAACCTGACACTTTTAAAAGCATTCTGAACTACATTAATACATTGAGTACATCACCTTTCCACAAAATTTTTGTCAGACAGGCTTTTAAACTATGAAGAAAACTTAAAAAAAATGATCACACTGAGACTGAACTTAACTAAAAGGAGAACTTTAAAAACCTACAAAAATACCACCATGAGAGTCAGTGAATTACAGGTTTCATTATCTTTTGGGATGATAATGGTCTGGCAGAAATAGTTTTAAATGAACACTTTTTTTAAAATAATTTTAAAGAACTAAGGGGAAAAATAAACTTTTGAAGTCTAATGTTCATACATTGTACAACTACATATAATGCACCTTTGCAAAAATATGCTTAAAAGACATAATCTTAAGAAGAACTTAAACAAGTTATTAGGAAGAAAACAGATTTAGGAGAGTAAGTACTTGAGGTTTCAGAGAAAGTATCTTCCTAAGCAGGTATCAGTTTCTCTATAGCAAAAGTTCCCCCTCCTACTGCCCATAAACTTCAAACAGGATTATATGGATATTCTAGAGTCTGGCCCCACAGTCCATTATTCATGTAATTAGTTCTATTTGCCAAACAAAGAGAAACTAACTTTATTAGGAAACCCGTTGTCAATAAAATTTTACAGGCCTGGATCCAGACATTTGACATCACTGTGTGGCTGAGCCAGGATCTGCCCTGAAAACACCTGGAATCCACATGGATTTAATCAGCCAAACCTTCCTCTGCTTAGTCCTCCTTGCAGACATAGCCACTACTGCTAAATCTGCAAGTACACTTCCAGGATCCATTTAGGAAAGCTGAGACAGGACAGCAATAAGGATCAGAGAGAAAGGGGGAGTCTGCCACTGGTGAGTTAGCTGCTCTCTGAACAGGGGGATTACGGAAGGACGAGTAATCAGACTATGCAGGTACTAAGTCAAATTCCTCATCCACTACATATCTTCACCTTCCCCACGCTATTTAAGAGAAAATACATCTATTAAACTCCCCTGTTCTCTCCACTGTGTGGTTCTGGATTTGATACTCATCACCAGCTGTTTTGATCCATTTGTGTTCACATGCTAGCTATGGGCAGAAGACAGATGTGCCACAACTTTTCTATGTTCTTAATCTTTGCCAATGCTGTATATACAAGGATGGATGTTTCTCTTTGCCAAATTGTGTGTGGTCTGGTGGCAGCAGCCTGCAGTACCACACATGAGATGTGAGCTACAGACTCAAGTCTGAGCTCCCATTCCCAGGCCAGCCACAGCCGGGCCCTACGGAGGCACTGGAGATATATATTGCTCTGCCAAGGGAGGACCACCTGGTGTCTCTGGGAGCAGCACTGATGTGCTCCAAATGGTGCTGCGTCAAAACCTTTGAAAGCCGTGGACAACCTTCTCAAAACAGTACTTTTAGAAGCAAGGCCAGGGACAGAGGTTAAAAATAAAAGAACAGGCGTCTGTACATCCTCTTATTTACATCTGCTCCACATGAAAGGGCACTATATGTTCTGTTGATAAAAACAGACAACTTCTTAGGGGAAATGTTCAACTTGTGTATTGGGCTGCCTCTGTTGTCTTTGTGGTTGAGCTGATCCACAGGCAGCATGGGCTACAGCAAGACGGCTTTCACATAGAATGCCAGCTTGTGTTACAGAAATTTTGACACTCCGTGTGGTCTTAATGAGTTTCTTAAATACCTACTGTGATTCCGTACTGTAGAAGACACGTATGCTTGGGAATCAAATGTCTTCTCTTTAATGTCAACCACACCTATCAGGGTATGTGTGAACTCAATTGTACGATTTTTTCCCCCAGTAACTTCTGAACCATGAAGTCACCCAGAACTAAGAGAAGAAAAATATTTTCTGCTGTGGTAAGAGAACTATTACAATATAGACTCAGCCTACTAGAGCAACATGCACACATATGTAATTCAAGGTATAAAGGTAGTCGTCAACCTTTTAGCATTACTACTTCTCTGTGAGACTCCATGAATACTCTTGGTTAATGCACACGAAAAATATCTGTGAGCATCTCTGGTAGGTGTTCAACTAAGAATGTATTTTTCTCCTGGTTACACATCCCAAACCATTTTTAAAATAACTTCCGTTTAAATGCAATTCGTGGCAGACGACAGAGAAAGCAGTCCTGACTGCGCAGTGAAGAAAAAATCAGAAATCGAGACAGTAAACATCATGACTGTTACCTCAGTCAAAATTAAACAAGACTAAATGCAATGTTCTAAAATGTTTTTGTTACAGATATTTTTGGCAGATAAGGAAAGCTTACAGATTTGCTATCTTCATGACAACTGACAGAAGAGAGTCAGAGAAATGGAGAGAAAAAAAGTCCCTTTAAAGAAAAGAAAAGAAAAATCTGGGCTGTATACAGCCTAACTGGACAGCAGAGCTAGATACTTTAAGTCTAATTTTCCCAATATATTTGTGAGTCTGAGTGTTAATGGAGGGGAAAAAAGAAAATCATATCTGCCTAATGGAGCT
Organism: Entomyzon cyanotis; assembly: GCA_024500445.1. NCBI lineage: Eukaryota > Metazoa > Chordata > Aves > Passeriformes > Meliphagidae > Entomyzon > Entomyzon cyanotis. The sequence goes on along the minus strand of JAKEPQ010001004.1, from coordinate 15,302,030 downwards.
TTTTCATGCAGTATTCTATACTTGGAGAAAGAAAGGAAAGAAGAAATAAGACAATATTAGCTTCCTTAAGTTGAATTTGGAAGTATTTTCCTTTCTTTTTCTTTTTAGCTTTTGAAAAATCATCTGTCATTTATTTGTTTGATATCCACTCAAGGGGACTGTAAGAAAAGACACAAGGATTTTTTTGTCGCTGAAATTCCACCACTATCATTTTTCAGAGACATATTATGTAAATAAAACTACATTTGCAATACTCCTAAATTGAAGAAACTATCCCCTAGCAAGTCATAAGTTAGATACAGAAAGAATATAGCCACTCTGAAATTATTATCTCTAAGACAAAGAACAGATTGCACAATGTTTTATTGTGTGCCAAGAACGTTTTCAGTTAACAATTTCACTTGAAAAAATAGATCACATACTTGTAAAATCATACCCAGCATTGACTTCATAAGGCATGTGGCTTTAGAGTGCTTTTTACAATTATTAATTCTATTAGTCAACTAGCAGGCGGGCTAATGCAATTGTCTTAGAAGATGCACGGAAGACACAGAAGACATTTTGAGAGCTGATCTGTATATCTGCAAAACAAAACAAAAAAAAGGTTTTCCTTCCTAAATTATGCATTCAAAATATGGTTTTTTACTTAAAAACAATATTATACCTATTGTACATTCCCATGCATCTATAACTGGGCACTATACAAATAGAGTCTGCTGTTCTCTATTTCCCTCAAACGTGAGAAATCCCATAGCTCTCTTCTCCTCAGACACACATGCTCTCGCACACACATGCACTCATACAAAAAGACAAAAAATATCTCAGAGGTAATGCTCACCAAACACAAAGTCTAAAACAAGTTTAAAGTAACTGTTGAAAATGAGCTGTAGAAAGTAAGTGTCTTAAAAATTCACATGCATCATAATGGGACTGGCTAATGGGATAGTTGATGGCATCTAAATAACTGGTTCCATCAGCAGTTTTAAGTTAACCTCTGCTGGCTGCCTTATGTTCCACTTGAAACAAAATTAGTGGTGTTACTTTCGTTGTTAGCAGGCAACATCCCACATCTCTAAAATGCCATTGCAACAGTAAGCACATTTGTTGGGTGCTAGTAAAAAAGCCAAGTGAAGAACAGTCTTTGGGACTGCACCACCTTTTCATCATTGAAAATAATGATCTTCCCAAAATAAAAGAATTATTAAGCCTGATGTGAACGAAAGGACTTCTCGAGCTGAGGGAATTCTGGATAAGGCCCAGGTTGCAGTACATGTCTTTTGGTCTCTGTAATCCAGGGGTTTGCATCTTATTTTCTTTACACTGAAATTACCTTTAAACCACATGGGGTTTGGAGTTTTTTAGCTGAAATCATCACCCACAGCTATTTTAAAGTAGAAATAATAATAATAGCTATACGTACTTTCCTTCAAAAACAGCCAAGGCTACTCTACGTGATTCATGCATCTGCGAGATACAGACTTTTCTATTCAACAACCACTCACATCAGTTTATCCCTGGAAACAAAAACTTCTGCTAAAATCAGTTTGTAATTCAGGATAATGAATTACCATAGTGACTACTACATGTCTTTAAAAAAAGAAAAAAAAAGAAAAAACAAATTCTGGTAATCAATAGTTTCTTACGAGTGGTGAAGATAATGACTAATTACCTGCTGATCACCAGCTCCCCAGTGGGTCATTGTTGTTGCTCATTACTTTTACTGAAGTGACGGCTTGTCAGGAAAGCCTATTGCAACAGAATAGTTGATGCCTGGTGCTTGTGCTGCAGGTTTAGGTCAGATCTTAGTCATATGCTCTTTTTAACAGAATAATCTATCTAGAAATATGTTTGAATTTTATGAGATTCCACTGACTAATCTTTATACAAGCAGATGCACAAGCAGACGAAGAGCAAACTGAGTCAAGGGTATATGGAGACTCTGATATTATCAGTCAATACGCCGCAGCACCAAAAAGTTAAATGAAAGTACACATTTATATTCAACAGGTTCAAGTAGGACATCTTTGTTAAAGGATAGTAAAATTAATACTTTTACACTCATATATATTACACACCCACACAAAGACATAATGTACATACGGCGCTTGAACATCAATCATTTTCCCAGAATAATGCAGAAAAAAATCATTAACTCTCAGTGTCTCAGTTTAATATATGTGTAATACTTACCTATCTCACAGGAGTGTTGTGAAGCTTAATTAATTAGTGACTGTAAAGCACTTTGTGATCCTCTAATGAAAGGTGCTACATAGCACAAAGTATTATTAAAATCATTAGGACCACAAAAAAGCCCTGTGGAATTCCAGCCTACACTGTCTGTTGGGGTTGGGAGTGATCATATTATTAAAAGGAGACCATCAGACTAATTTTCATAATTTTTTCAAGATTTTTTCCCCCTTTGCTGTTGTGATAGCATGTTAGTAGCTAGAAATTTAATCTTTATCATCTTAATAACATACACTCATGTAGTTTGTTACTGCAGGGCTAGAGAAGAGAGCAGGGCTTTTGGCATTCATCTGCCTTTCCCTTGTAAGAAAAAAAATAATAAAATTGAGAGACATATTTTGACACCTTCCCACACTCCACCCCAGCAGGACAGCCGATCATGTGAGATCGCAGGATACTCGCCATAGCTGCATGGGAAAATAATGCTGTGGTTTTAATTTCTCTCCTTTTTAGACTTCTTTTTCTTTCACAAAAAAAAACAAAAAAAAAAAAAAAGGAAAAAAAAGAAGAAAAAAAAACACAAGACACAAAACAAAACCCAGTTTATTACACATAAATAGACTACAAAGACTGTCTGCTGTGCTTCACATAAAAAACCCCTAAGTGTTCAAAGTGCCGGCTTCTATCAAGCACATAAAGTCCTAATCAATGTGGAGCCTCCTCCCTACTCTCCATACAACAATCGAGCAGCTGTAAGGCACACGAGCTCTGAAGCCAGAAAGCTCCTGTTTTGAGAGACTGAATTTCTGGGAAAGCATCTCGACTACAGGCTCCATCCCTGGGGAGCCACCCGGCACCCAGCCCTCCTCGGCAGCCTGTCCAGCCAGGCTGGCCCAGACCTGTGCCAAGCACAACCAGAAAGTTAACAAGCTTATTAGTACAGCCCACGGTTCAAAGACCTGCCATGTTTTCTAATTTAAGTGTTTAAAAAAAAAATATCTGTAAATAACACTGGAAACTCCAAGTGAAATTGCTGCCCTCACTGAAAATTAGATTACATTAGATGCAAACTAGCCCAGACTCAGACACAGTGGTAGAGGACTGGCTAAAGCTGCTGCCTTTCTACCTTCCCTTGTGGACACTTGCACAGTGAAATGACAGGAAAGAGACATGTAGTTTCACATCCCCACCACCTCCAGCCGGGACACAGAGCAGGAGGCAGTCACACACGATGCTTCTCTCCCAGTTTTGCGTGTGGTTCTCAGAGAGAGCCTGCCAGCAAACAACCAACACATGGCCTTCCCTAACTTTTCTCTGCTGAGAAGGGGAGGGAAGAACAACCCCTTTTGTGTAAGGAACCCAAGAGTCAGGCCCTAAACCATGGGAGGGCAGAATAAGCTTAATGACAAGCAACTGTCTTTTCAACAAGACCACCTCCTTTCTGCTTTGGTACAAGTGTCCTCATACACCATACAAGACAGAAGATCCCACAGCTTTAAGCAACTGCCAAGTTAATTCCAAGAGAGTTTTTAATCCATACATGTTTTTCTACAAGGCCTCAAACTGCATATCCATTCATTCCTGCCTGAAATTGCTAAGGTAGAATATGTTACCTCATATCGGTAAAATTAGGCAGGATCAGACATTGTGTTTGGACAAAATACATCTGCTTGATATTCTATACTCTGCATGCTCCACTGAAATTATGATAGCTTCATCAATCTAAAAAGTGCAAGGAGAAAACCATGCCTTATATGTCTTATTAGTAGAACAGCATAACAGCAAAACACTTTTGCTTTTCTCCTCCTCTCTTATTCTTTTGCATTTTCAGGCTCTTCAGTTTAGTCCCTGATCACCAATTTGCCAAGAGCTGTTTGCAGTTTTTTCCCCACAAAGTCTACAACAAAGAGACAAGTGAAAAGAGCTGTGGTCTGTTCAAGCTTGCTCCTTCCCATTTACATTTACTTTCCCAACATCGATCGTTCTCAAATCTCTAAAGGTGCACTTTTGGACATCTTAAATCCTCTTCAGCTACAAAGTGCCGTCACCTTCAAACAACTCTCATCAGATAAATCTCTTATTAATTCACATTGAATTAATTCACAATGATCTTTTCTATTACCTTATGCTTCAGAGCACAGCACACATCAGTAGTCATCCAGCCACTGGAATAAATCTAACCTTTTCTATAGGTATAAAATAGACACTTGGTCATTTCAAGAGAGTTTAGGAGTGGTATTTCAAAATAGATTGTTTTAGCCCACTTCCAGGCACTTATTTCATTTTAAGCTCGCTCCTGGGATAATCACACAGACACTTTCAGGAGAAACTCAAGTCAAAAGGTGATGTGCCTAAAGAGGTGACATGCAGGAGAATTTTATGCTATCTTGCAACAAAAATGAAGAATTCTAAAACTGCTTTTATCTAAAGGTTTCTGAGCACAGCAAGTTGTTGCTCTGCATTTTTTACTGGCTTGCTGAAGAGAGCTTGTTCCTACCTGCCCTCCAGTGCCATCCATCCAGGATGGGAGAGCCCAGCAAGGCAAGATTCACTCTGCCCTCACTTCCAATCAAGTACCTAAAAGCACCTTGTACACATGACAACATATTAAACCTCAACAAAGCTTGTGAAACCAGAAAACTAACATCACTGCCTTTTATGGATAAATAAAATTATCTACAGAAAAATGAAAAATTCTACGTGTTCAAGGTGACATGCAGGCAGAGCTCTTGGCTGGTGACTGAACCTGGGTTCTCTGGATATCCAGGTCCATATCCCTCCCCTGTATGTGCTTCGGTAAAGAAAGTGTCACCCTAGCACTTGGCAAAAGGCCAAGATCCAGTAATTTAATAGGGTACAGAAGGACCATCTCGTGCAAAAATCTAAATGCTCCAATTTATCATGACAGTTATGGGATAAGCTGACATTTTATTTGTATGTAAATTAGTCTCCAAAACAGCATTAAAAGGCCGCACTTTCAGAGAATATTATGCCTTTGCTTCTCTGTTCTGCATTTATCTAAACTCAGCTTTGTATATTAAAAGTAGTTTAATTTTTATGTATTGATGCTGCTTTGCATGCTCCCCAATCTACTGTTATTGCACCATGGAGAGAATCCAGCCTGATTTGCTTACTGCAATAAAGTAACTGACTTCTGCCAGGACTGACACCTCCTATGAGAGCCCTGCCTGCCATCCTCTCTGAATCTTCTGCTTATTCCATTAATTAGCTGTCGTTACAGTTTACAGGATGCAGAACATTCCCTATCCAATTAAACCAGAGGTCCATTTAGTCTGGTGCTCTCTTTTGAAGATACCAGATCCTTCAAAGAAGGTTCAACTGCCTTTGGATAGAATCACCTACTTCTGTGAAAAATAAACTGCTTCTAATCCTCAGTGCTTAAGACAGTGGCTTACTTTCTGAAGAGTAAGAGGGTTTGTAGGCCCTAATTATCTGTCAAATTCTACAATTTGTTTTTAAAGAATTCTTATATATCCCCATGTCAAATAAAAGTGACCAGTATCAATGTGAACATTACAACAATCCTGGTATCAGTGATGTCTTGTAGCTCTCACTTTACAACCTAAATCTGAAAAAAAAAAAAAAAAAGAAATATTTTAAGTGTTTTGAGTTCGCTTCTTGCTGGTGGAATACAGTTTTCTCTCAATCTTGTACTTGTGAGAATCAAAGACCCCCTAGGCTGTGGGCACATCTATCATATCCCCACTGTTCATCCTGTCTTTCGGGCAAACAACCAGTCTTGCCAAACTCTTCTAGTAGGTGTGGCAATCTGATATGTTTCAATTTCTTTTCAGCCTGAGTAAACCCAGTGTTCTCTGTAATCCAAATGTCCTTTGAAGACAATGGGAGTTTAGAGTTTGCAAATGACTCAGAAGTGAATCGGAGTTGAGTGTACTGGCAGAGGCAAGCACAGTGCTACCTTGAGGTGGAGAGTGAGGAAAGAAGGTGACCTCCTGGCTCCTTGGCAAGAGCAATCAGGTATGGGTACAAGAAATTACTCACTTGTTCTTTTGCATTAAAAATACAGTGGACTGACCCTATTTCCCTTGAAAGTAATGGCAAAGTCCCACTGACTTCGAGAGAAGCAAGACTGAGATGTACTGTCTCTTTCTGGCAGGTGAGGTCTGTGATACGAGAGAAAGGCATCAGAGTTCCTTTGCCCAAAACCTCAGCCATATGGAACCATGAATTACTTGGGAGAAGAGGAGAAGATGCAAGGGAGATAGAGGATGGTTTTGGCTAGCATTCCAGAAAAGTTCAAATAATTTTGTTTCCAACTAGAGGCAAAATCCTCCCTTTTGAAATAGGGCTGAAATTTCAGAAACTGGGAAGGAGGCAGAAGTCTACAGTCTAGACCTAAAACAGTAATATCAAATCATCACCGGAGAGGGCATTATTGTAGTACTTTTCCAGCCAGACCAGAATCAAGATGAACATGAGATTGTAAAAATGTCCTTTATTTCTTTTCTTTTTAAAAAAATTTGGCAAGGGTTTCCAGACACAAATTACATAGGTAAAAGAGGGCAACCAAGGGCAACCGGAGTTGAGCCCACATACATCAAAGCAGACTCTGGCTTTGGGTACCTATCCAAACTGAGCCTTCAAAGGTTCTGATGTTGCCCTATTGTTTAGCTTGAATCTTGTCTAAGCTTGTTCAGGAGAACCCACATTCAGAACTATGGGAGAAGGGAAAAAGAACACACATTTTCCAAACTGTGATTGCAAAACAAAACAAAAAAATGTAAATCTACCTGCTGCAGGGTAATACTGGTAAGCGTGGCTAGCTATTGTTGCTCCATGCTTTTCAATTTCCATATATTAGCATTTATTGCCGACATTATTAAATCCAAAGTTATTTGGATGCTTTGATCAGCAAATTAAATCTTGAGTCTATATATGATGTACCTATATTCACGTAAAGTTTACAAAACTATTATATTTCCCTATTCTAACTTTTCCCCCCACATGCTGTGAGTTTCCATATATCCCACAGCCATACATTCCAAACGCAGACTATTTTATTTAGTAGTGTATTCAAGAATTTAGATAAAAAGAAAAGCAATGGAAATTGTTTGGCAATCTCTATGTAAACAGTTCCTATACATTTGGGTTGAATCATCCAGTAAACTCTCATCTTGACACGCCTGTGACAGATAAAACTTTCATCACCAATACGTCCTCTTGACTTGGAGATCAGGATACATTGGATCCATATTTCAAAATCTCTTTTACCCTTTATGGCTATCACAAAAATTAACATCTCATTAAACATAAGCAAGTCAGAATTTTGGCACTGTTTTTCCACTCAGCACAAATAACCCCACTCTCCATTGTGAATGGGGGAGAAACAACAGCAGTGGCAACCACAACAAAAGAGTGGATTGTGTGTTCCCCACACAAAACAGAAAGCTGTGCCTATTCAAGAAATCTTGGCCATTTGTCAGAAATTACAGAACTGATGTTGGAGCCCAATATTAGCTCCAGCCAAAGCAGTGGTGAATTACCTTGTTTTTAGAATCATCCCTATTAACAAGGACTCTTGCAGCACATATCATATGGTCCTCATGCAGACTGAGAAGCACTGAGCCACTTTCTTAAAAAAACCCAAAGTAAAATACATTTTAAAAAAGACCAAAGTGGATTCAAATGCATTCACTCTGAGTGATTTGTCTATTATTTGCCCTTTTAATCTCTTATTTTTCTTTTGAAGCTGAGAAATGAAGTGAAATGCTAATGAGAAAGCTAGTCTTACAGTGCTTCCACCTTAATAATTTGTTATGAAATGGCTTTAAAACAGCAGCATTTTTTGGATAGCTGTAAGAAGTGAGTACATACATTCACTGAGCAGTACGATTTCTGTTTTACTCATTTCAATTCTGGTCGGAAAAGGGGGAAGGAGGGCACAGAATCAGACGACTCCTTGATACTTTGCTGATGTGGCTTTGCAGCAGTTTCATGAGTGCTGGCAATCCTTTAAAACTGGCAAGGGGTGCCAGCGCCAGCCTGCTGACTGCTGGATGAATATATATAGTGCAAATAATGCTGTTCTTGAATCAGTTTTTCCCGAACTCCCACATAAACTTTCCATGGGAAAATCTCATAATGCCTGCATAAGTGATTTTATGAATCTAGCTTTCAGCTTTTGATAGAAGATTTCTTACGCTACTGGCTTTGATACTTTATTGCACAAAGGGATGGTGCCAAAAGCCCTCACATTAGCCTGGACCATACAGACACCAGAAATTTAATTTAAACATCAGTAATCTGCCAGGATCATAAAACACATACAAAAAAAAAAAAAAAAAAAAATTAATTTTTTTTTTTTCCCTGAGAGGTAAATATGTAATTTCAGAAACACACATACAACATAGGTGGCAGAAGCAGCACGCAGCAATGTATAGACAGGAACTCAAACTACCAATGGGAGTAGAAATCTCCAGTCTGCAGAGACAAACAGAAGTGAATAGTTGTTTTATTCCTACTGAAGATATATTTTGAAACAAGTTGGGCACTATACCACTTTTCCAGCAATAATGCACCCAATATATAACTACTTCCCTAAAAAGTTACAGAGAGGTACAACCACAGATTACATTAATATTTCCATTCTCAAAAATCCCCTGTACACAAGCAAGTCTTACCATGTTGCTCCTGTCTTCCTCCTCAGAGCTGCCTTCATGCCACCTCAATTCCCAGATCGGTACCTCACCAGTTTTAAGAAATATCCGGCAATGATGCAGAGCTGATTTGTTGCACTGGGATGTACCCCACAAAAAGTGAAAGCTTTTGCCATGTTTTCTCACTTATAAAGAAAGAAACTAACTATTAAAGCAACTTCTGGGTTCACTGGCATTTTGGAGTCTAAAAAAAGTCCCAAAACTACTTGCAGAGGCTACAACAGCACCTTCTTTGAAGTAATGTTGCAACTTGTGCAAAGGAATTTGGGATGTACCTGAGATCTGAAGGTGCGGGCTACAAATTAACACAGCCAATTAGGTGGAGAAGCTGAGAGTCCAACACGGATGGGGTGAGATAACCACAAATGAATAAAAGGACTGCCAAATGTGAGCCAGTTGGCTGAGTATAGATCATGTCATCCTGCTCAGCTAGCTGCTGCCCATCAATAATCTGTTGCTGTTTGCTCTCCCCATGACAATCAATCCAAGCTTGGACTGCATCTAATTTTCCAGTCTCGGAATAGCTTCAGAACGTCCACAATTGTTGTTTCAAACAACTCAAGAAATAATCATCTACATATCAGTGTGCAAATTCTTCCCAAAATGGGACTAGCCAAGAATAAATAATTACTCCTGTAACAGTTTGATCTGATAAACAACAAGACGTAAGGCTGCAAAAGTGATCTTTGTACCATATTAAGAGTCAGGAGAGAATTCAATTTCTAAAGTTACTTGATTAGCTGATCCAGGACCCAAAAAGTGTGATAATCTGTACAGAATATTTCACAATACATATAGTCATTTTTAGGGATTACTATTAGCTATAAATTTTTTACCCCCTGAAATCTTGTACAACCGGATTTATACTGCAAAGATGTCTTCCTTTGAAGAAGACAGAGATGAAATCAGAACCAATTAAATTTAAGCATCTCTTAAATAATTCTTTTGTTAAGCAGCATGTATTGAAAGAATAAGAATACATGAGAGAAATTAGAAATTATCTTCATAATTTGGCCGTGGCTTCTCTTCATGTGTGTAATGAGAACAGCCCAAGATCACAGATAAAAACATTGAAGTCATAAGACATTTGTACAACCATTTGTATGCAGATAACAAGATGAGTGTATATATGCATACATGACCTAAAGAACAGAGACTGCAGTAAACAGATGTATTTGTGAAGTAGATGGTACTTGGGTCTTCTCCAGCATCAAAATCTGCTGATTAAACCAAACACAGATTTCAGTCTCCCTTTTTAAAAAAATAACCTCATTATCATTGAATCCCATAACATCTTGACAAGCCTTGGCCTATTAATAAAAAAATAATTACTCTTTATGACTCCCAGATTTAAAGCAGAAATTTTATTTCCCATCCTATTACACCCTAAGTTGTTGCAGCTCTGGATCTCCTTTGAGTGTGAGACAAAAACGCCCAACAGCTCCACTCACAACCCTCATGCTTCGTTCGCCCACAGCAGAACCTACACGTTGCTCCCATTTTGCCTGCTCACAAGATGGCACGCTTGTCTCACGCCAACTGCACAAAAAAAGTCTGTATTACACTCACAGCATCAAGGATAATTAAAGGTTAGGCGTGGAGGTGGCAGCACCACGCTCCCACACCACCAACGGCACCGGCGGGGCTGCAGGGCTGTACGCTGTGCTGCAGTGTCTGGAACACCACGTAGCCACTGACCTGCTGCTTCTCGCTTCCCGAGCTCAGCTGTGGGGAACACTGGGGGCTTGGGAGCAGCAAAGCCCAGAAGAAAAAAAAGTGGCTTCTTAAGCCCAAACTGAACTTCATCTACGTAGAACTCTAATGGCCTCTGAGCTAAAGGGGACTTGTGTAATTCACAAGTACACTGTAATCTGGGAAACATACACACACATGATTAGACTCTAAAATTACTGAAAATTACCATCTCCCTTGCGTCTTTCTAACAGCTTGACATATCAATGCCTAATGTCTCATTATGTTTCAATTTGAATCATGACTGTAAATCACTGGAAATATACAAGAAGAATGAGATGTAAGATTTGGGTGAAAAAAACCAAAGATGCATGGGAGGCTGGACTTTAGAAACTTTAGGAAAATGTTAAAATCAGAAAGAGAAACATCATATAAAACTGAGAAATGGCAAGTCTACTGGAGGTAGTGGAATAAAGGCCCCCGCCTTGGTTCAATCATCACATGAAGAGTTAAAATTTGTTCAGATTTAATGTCCTTTTTTTCTTTCTTCCTTTTCCTTTAAAGACAGGTGTGGGTAATAGAAAAAATAGGAACACAGGAACGTTATTGTAACTGTTGATTTCACTCACATTCAGTATAAAACATGTACCAAAACAGAAAAGATACCACTTTTTATTTCAACTGCAGCAAGAGTGCATAAAGCCAGAGGCTTTTGTTTACATGGCAGGCAAGTACACATATTTAATTGTACACATAGGCCCTTCATGCTAACCTGTATCCTTTATACAGGTTACCAGCTGCTAATAATTTTCTGCATTTTCCCCTGAATTTGCAACATCCCAAGACAATTTGATTTTTAACCCAGCAAAAATGAAATACATCTTAGGCTGTACTGGAACTGGCATGTTAATACTGTAACTGGTGTTCAAGAAGTGAGGAAATGTTAATGGTTTAGGCATCAAGATGAGCAAAAGGAAGACCATGTGCAAGCTCACACTGCCATAGCAATGCTGTGCAAGCTGGAAACAGTGAAGCCACATGAAAGCACTAGGCACTTCTCACGGCCAGTTAAACTGCTTCCTGTAATTATAAATATACAAAGGTTAAAGTAAGAAAATTATTACAATACACTGATAGAAAATGAACTCCCAAATATTCAAAAGATTAATCAACAACAGTCTATCAGCATAGGACACTGTGGCAACACACAGCATTTCTGAAGCAGACAGCCTGGCACTTTATTTGCTTTGCTACATGAGAAAAATCCAACATCAGATCGTGGGTGCATCCCAACTGTGGGATACTCTTCTGCAGCTCCCAGCTCCAAATGCTCACCCTGGCAACATCCTGACTACACGTCAGAAAATCTGGTTTGGCACCATTCTCCTAAGCATTTTGGACTCCATCAGTAGAAACTCAAGCAAACAGACAAAGCGCAACATGCGCCATCCAGCAGATTAGGATTGCAGTGTCTGGTCTGCAGGAGAGAATCAGCAACTGCTCAGTGCTAGCTTATGCTTCCTACCAGCACTCCACATTTCAGCAGTATTAAAGAGACACTTTCTGCTCTAGTTTATAAAGTCATTACTTCATTATTTTTTTTTTTCTCTTAAATAAAATAGTAAATGATTAAAAGAGGAAAGGCAGACCTATGGTTAGACAAGTAACCATGCACTGGGAAATGTCTCTTAATTTCTTTTGTGTTCTCAGAAAATCAGCATTATACACTTATCACTCCTACTCCAAAACAGCAATATCACGGCTATGTTTACACTGTTTTTGTAACACTCATCAAACAGTGAGATTGACCTTGAGGCCATATGACAAAGCAGAGACTGAAACTCTACTACTTTATTCTCAAGTCACTTCTTTCCATTTGAACTAGTACAAGAGGGTCTAAAAGTCTCATTTCAAACAGCTGCATCACAGATGAGCTAACAAGACAAATACTCAAGTGTGTTTATACAGAAAATACTAAGGAAACTGAATGATAACAAAAATTTTGTGGTATCTTCAACCTAGAGAAGTACAGAGATATTATACAGAAAATTACAGAAAATTGTATAGCAAGTGGGAACAAAAACTAGTAGGGAAGAGTGCACACTCTGTGAAATAACAATCCCTCACACTTTATTAATTGTGATTGAAGAAGAAAAATAGAAAGAAAAAACCACAGTAGTTGACAACAAATATAAATCCAAATCACACTTTAAAAGGCCTTATGTCCCAGGCATAAATTTGAGCAGAAACAGGTAAGTAATGATGTTACAGATTATACTGCATTAAGAAAACCATTTTATAATGTTCAAGAAAGATTAATTTTAATGAAAATTAATGAAAATATGGAAGATGTAACTCTTCGTTTTACAAACGTGAAGTGCAGCTCATTTAGACTAGAAACACAATTGCTAGCAGCAGGTAAACATTAGGGAGGGAAAAGCTTAGGATCTAGTTGGCATAAGAACAAATAAACTAGCCATGATTAACTTTGGGCTGAAAATGAGAAGGAAGGGTTTTAACTGACAAAGCAGTGAGGCTATGAAACATCCTTCCACCAGACGCTGTCATGGCAAAAAAAACTCTACCTAATTTTAGGATAAAGGTGGGTCACTTCATAAAAAGGATTACATACTGTAGTTGATGTTCAAAGAGCTACCCACTGTTCACAATTCCCACAGAACTTCAGGACAACAAGTACAAATCCAATTTTTGGAGTATGCACAGCCTTAACACTATTCCTTAAGAATACACATGCCAAGGGCACTGTTTCCTCAAAAGCAGTTGGGGTGAAAGTAACTCCTTGTCTTTATCATTTTTTAAAAAATATTTTTATTTTCATAGTGACCTTCTGCATTCCCTTTAAGGCCAATAGTTTTAAAACACATTATCTTCTGCCTTCAAACTAAATACAAGATTTGTATTACTTACTTGTGCAGCAGGAATTAACTGCAACATTACAAACCTTTTGTGAAAAAGCCATCCTTTCTATCTACTGTCTTACCAGTCATTTATATGTCTGACTGTGACATACTTCAAGCAGGCATTGTACATTCTTTTTGTATTTTGAAGGCAGTTTAGTTATTAAAAATGCAATGAGAAGGCAATTCTTAAACCATCTACATGGGTTTCACAAAAGACACAGCCAGAGCGCCCAGAACTACTTTGCCAGAAGAATCTAACAGAGCTACATTTAAAAGTGGAAATAAATATACAGGTAAATAATCCTGCATGTTACAGTTTTCAGCTGAACTTAATCTCTTTGGATGAAACTAAACAGGTAATGGGTGATGCTGCTCTCTCTACTGAATAAACCTTTTGCTCCAGTTCCATGGGGAAAGAATACCACCTGTCTCCCTGCTCCTTCTTGAAGCTACCACATCTCTCTAGAGAGTTGCAACAGCCCTGTTCTCACATAATCCACGATGCCAAAACAGAGACGGCTACACAAAGAAGCCTGATGTGGGCAAACTGACCAATGCAACTCTTAGAATTCCTAAAAAGCTTTTGATGGGGGTCATTTGGGCCTGACCAACCTTCACATATTATTTTGGTTTAGCTGTGTAAACAGCAGGCCATTTGTTCCAAGTTTCTTCTTTTTCCACACTAGCACAAATACATTACTAATGCTTTTTTCTTTCTGATGCACTGAAATACATTTAAACATGTATTTATTGATTGATTTATTTATGGCACATACTATCTGCTAGAACCAGGGCTGTTGGATAATCCTTGATTTGGCAATCAAGGAAAAGCATTTTATTTCTGCCTGACCTAACATATAAAGGTCTTTTTCTCCTTTAAATATATTGCTGTTTTTGCTTCTGCTTGTGACAAAATGCAAAAACAGAAGATTTCCACCACTAAGGACACAGAGGAGAGGAAACCCTGACAGAGTTCTAAGGAAAACTTGGTTATATTTCTCCTCAGGAGCAGAGCTGTCACTGAGTCAAGGAGAGGCTGCCACAGGCAGATCCAGGAGCCAGAATCCGAACGTGCGATTTTATGATGGGCTTACTAGACCTGAAGGGACCCTGCCCATGCTTCACCACTGTCTGGGGGCCCAGGCCCTGCCCTCTGCCTTCATCCACACTCTGCCCAAAAATGCCCTGCTAGCACCCCCGGGCTGGCAGGGCGCTGGTCAGGCTGTGCCTTTCAGTGACAGCTCAGGCTTGGATTAAAGGAGCTCATTTCTCCTCCGGAAAGCCCAGCTCCCATCTCCTCCTCTGCCCTGGCAAACTCAACCAGCACTGGAACTAGCACTAGGCCAACACAAGCCAGGAAAGGGCCACACACACCTGAAAAACCTCCAAACCAAAGGAGCACCTACTCCTCACCCGGAAGGACGACAGGGCAGGTCACCATACTGAAGGTCCTGGCCAGGGGCCACACTCCTGGCCTGGCTGATGGCTTCTGCCCATCTGCAGCCTACCTTTCCTGCACACAGGGAACACAAAGCCATCCCTGACAATGTGGGGGAACAAAAATAAGCCAGGCCTTAAAGGAAGGAACAGTTAAAATGTCATTTTCTAAAGAAGAGAGAGGGGGAAAAGAATTTCAGAAAAAAATAATCTTTATCTGGCAGGAAATATAAATGCTGCCTTCAGAAAAGTAAAATCATTATTGCAATTCATTAAGTAAGATGCAGAGGAGGATTATAATGCCCTCCTTGCCATTAAAATGCTTCGAAACTATACTTCTGTCAGCCATGCTAATGATACTCAGCTTTTATATTACATAGCAGAAGCTACGCTCTGGGTAGAATTTGGTGTGCTGTGTTACACAGGAGTTCATGTTACACAAGGAGTTATTAGTTCATATTGACAATAAACATGTTTAAAATGCACAGAAAACCAACCATACCATACAGAAAGCAGATGGAAGGGTGATGAACTGGTCCACACCAAGAGGTACATTCCCCTTCCACCTAGGAACCTCTTTCTATTAGCGAGAATGCTATCTTTGGCATATTTTCTCCAAAACATAGTCTGTTTGAATGCTGGAAGTCTAATAAATTTTTTGTTTCCTTATGTCCACATCTGAATACTAAAGAAGAGCACTACTAGAAATAAACTATCCATTTATATTTACCTTTTTACCCAGTAGAAAGGAGTTTCATTTCAGTGAAATAAAGGCCTGGCATATTTTGATAACTTTACGTAAGCCCTTATTAAATATAGCAAAATTCAGGCTCCAAAACCCTGTGGAATTGGCACAATCAAATTTCTATGTGATTTATCAGCTTCACTGTCACAGTAACTAACTTGGTGCATTTTTCTGCTTGGTTCTCTCTGTAAGCTGTCAGGAGAAGTCACTCTATCAAACAGAAATGTAACACTATTTTTATTGCTTATCTCTTTTGCCTTGGGTTACATCACTAAGTCATCTCCCTCTGTCTACTTGACAAGAGTCTTTTTGGTGTTGACCTTAAAAGGACACAGCTGTGACAACTTTGGTTTGGGGTTTTTTTTTTCCCCTGTTAATAGTTCTCAGCTGAATACTTGTTCTTGGTAGTCCGGGATCTTCATCTGGCCCTGTTTTACACCGCATGAGCAGACTGAGCACAAAGCATTGGACACTCAGCCCCATAGTGTTTTCTAGCCTCTATCACAAAGAGGCACTGTGGAGAAGTCGAAGGTAGATAATATTCCAGCAAAGCCATGATTAATTACAAGAGGTCTTCTAAATTTGGTCTTACTTTCTTAATGCTCTGTAATTAATTAATATAAACATACATCCTTATTTCCACAGCCTTTGCTCAAGATATTAAGAACTCCAATCCCTGGACTCAATCCCCCCTGGCATTTTCTCTTGTGTTACATAAATAACTGTGGCTGACTCTCTCCAAGTCCCAGCATTTCAAGATCAGGATGAAAAATCTCCTCAGGATTTTAGACTAAGGAAGAATATACTATGAATTACATACTGTGAACTACAATACCCCAGCTAGGGGATATTTTGAAAAAACAAAAATATTTAGGTAATCTGAAAACAGCACTTCTGTTTCTGCCATGCACCATCCAATAAATGCAAGACTACTCATTTAAAGAAATTACTTTGTGCCAAATACCTCAGAAAGTAAAGAGATACAAGTACATAGTGTATTTTAAATTCATTGCACTATTTGTGCTGATGGTTACTTACATGAATACAGACTTTAATCACAGCAACTTACACTTTGCCAGTTTTAACTGTGACTTAAACTGGCAGGCCAAAAACATCAACATACACATACAATGAGGTTTAAAGGAATTATGTATGTTTTCACTGTATTTCTGAAATGTGAGAACTCAGGAGAAAATTATTAAAATGTAGTAGTTTTATCAAAAGAAAGAGTCTCTGGACACTTACTTGTCTACGTTGTATCTATATGCTCTTAATCAAGCAGTTACACAGCTCAACATTGTATTTTGTGTTTACACATGGTTTTATATTGATACATAGTACAGATTTCATTCCATGTGTTCTATTTACTAGGTAAGAAAGTTACTTTATGGTTTGCGAAAACTGGAATTATATTAAGAATCACTAAAAATCTCTTCAAAGTATTGCTCGTCAGTTCGATGATGCCCGAGGTATGCAGGAATGGAAAAAAAGGCATTTACAAAACCTGTTTTGCATTAAAAACTAATTTAAACAAAGAATTACATGTGAGTTGTTCACTGTGCATTGTTCATCCAATTGTTTTGGTTTATCACATCTAGAGGTAACAAAGCTCATCATCTCACACTTTATTTTCGTCTGTAGAATGGAAAAAGAAAATAATTTTTCTGTTGCCTTTTTTTTTGTTTATGGTAATCTTAGTTTTGAAAGTGACAGTCACTGAGCAGAATGTAAAATGGGAGAAAATAGTGCCACTGCACGAGCATAGGAAGCCTCTGGCAGAAGCCAATTCAATCACTTCCACAAACTGGTCCCAGGTGTTTAGACAGCCATTTCCACCAGGATTGTGGTGTGATGTTACTTAAAACTTTGGCAGCAAACAGGTAAATATACATAATCAAACAGTATATAATGCTGTGCAGACTTAGCCCTTAACACCGATCAAAATCTGAAAGTCGTATTTTTAAAAGGCATGTATTTAAACCTTTTTTAAAATACAAGTTTCTTTATTTTAAAGAAAACCTTTCTTTTCCTTAAGCATTAATTATTGTGTACCTTGGTTATTCATATTAGATTAGTTAGGAGTCCAGTGACTGTTTTAATTTATACTGGAGTAGTTTCATATAACATCTTTTGGGATAGAAATATGCTTTAATATACTATAAATTAAAAATCAAACCACATGCATGATGCTACCAGTTTTGCTATGCTCCTGCAAGTATCTGCAACATCATACTATTATACGCAAGATGATCACAGAAGAGAAAAACCTAACTGGCAGAAGTCTCAATGGGCTTAAACCAGAACAAAAAACGTGTGCTTAATTTAGGAGCTGAAAATCTGTCTGTAGTTTGGCACATGCAGCACATCACACCATGTAATTTTATAAAAATCAAATAACTTTGCAAATCACTTCAAATATTTCCTTTCTCATTGGTTTTAATCACGTTTGAAAGAAGAGAAAAAAATTACAGGATGAAATAAAAGCAAAATGTAATGATCTAGGACTCTAAATTCTCCTGGATGAACATTCCTAAATTTTTGGATCATGGACCACTGTCAAACTTCCAACATAACAGGGAACCACTATGCAGCCTTCACACCAAACTTTTAATTAAAACCCCTAAATGGATGATATGATACTGCAGATCAGTATCATACCATGATTATATGTGTCTGCAGACCACAATCTGGAAAAAAATATATTAAAGGATTAATTTTCCAAAAGGGAATGCTAGTTGCTGGACTTCTCGGCATACTCATTTTATATATTGCGATATTACACAGTATCTGCGCAAATATCCTAAGACCACCATTCTATGGGTTTTTAATAGTACAAGTATAAAATACCAGTTTAATATGGGATTTTTAAACGAAATATCACAATTCAATTCCAAAATGATTAGATGAAAAAAATTATTTATCCTGGTATCTCCCTTTCAATCTAAACTGTTGGTTTCGAGGTTTTTTTCCATGCAAAATGACTGGACTCACATCCTCCTTTTAATACAATACCCACAAAACGTGGAAAACAAAGTAATTTCCAAAGACATCCCTGAAAGGACATGCCAGCCTATGAACAGCAAAAGCAAAAGCTGTACTTGCTTCAGGCTTATCACTACAGAATGCGGAATAGAATTTTGGAATTTATGTATGTATACACATACATATATTATTATGTATATATACATACACACACATATATATAACATAGTATAAAAGAAAATGTTGTTTGATGTATATATGCGTATATAAAAGCATTCAGAAGGAAGGGCAAAAACCAAAAGAGACTATATCCACTATAATGGCTTTATCTAAGTTTATTGGGGAAGGGGGTAAGAGAGAGAGAGAGAAAGGGAGAGAAAGAGAGAGAAAGAAAGACAGAGAGAATTGTCCTGAAGCTGGAGCGGGACAACCGTGTCTACTGTTTTGTGCCCAGCACTTGAGTGACAGCGCGGGGGGAAGAGTGGTTAATCACCGCGTTCTGGGAACCGGGCAGAGAGAGAGAGGGAGCAACTGCTTTCCGCAACACTTCCTGCGATAAGGAGCCAGCGCTGGCACCCGGACACGGACATACACGCGAGAGGCGGCTGCGGGGGGTCGACTGCAAACGTGACCCGCCGCCCTGCGCCCCCGACACACGGACACGGGCACGCTCGGTGCCTCCGGCTCCGGCCGATCGCGCTGCTGCGGGTGCCGGGAGCCGGCCGGGAAGGGGAAGCCCCGGCTCGTCCCCTCCCTGCGCAGCCCGCGGCGGGCAGAGCCGCCGGAGCCCGCCCCGTGCCCGACGCCAGCGCTCCCCGGTGATGCTCGCTCACGACACGCACGCAGAACTTCAGCGCTGAACAAAGGCTGCCAGACTGACGCCGCAGCACAGCCGGGCTTCTACTTATTTTACTTTTAAGGGCGATCCCAAAAAAACTCTAGTCGCTCAAAGTCAGCGCGGTACCCCGCGCCCGTTCCCGAAGCACTATTATTAAGCCTTGAAAGACTTACAAAGAAAGTAAACAAGGCAGGGGAGGCAGGACAGGCATTAAGGCCAACACGTCCCATATTATCCAATAACTTCCCCTTACATGCCCAGTACAATGAGGGTTTGCTGATCACAGCTTTTCCACTGTACCAGAGCCAAGTGCAGGCAATTACTTACACTTATGTAGACTTTTATAAGAGATAACAGTTATCTCCATTGAAAGGCACAAGCTGGGGGATTTTCCTTGTTTTTTAAATTGTCTTTAGTTACCAAACTCGTTTAAAAAACACACTTAAGGGTTTCTGTGCGGGCACTGGCTCCCCTAGCCCCCCGCAGAGCCCCAGACAGAGCAGAGCAGCAGCTCCGCGCTCCGCCGAGGAGCGCTTATCCAGGCCTGGATGGAAAACCCCGACGGAGCCCAGCGCCCCGGGCTGCCAGCGCCCAGCGGAGGGTCCCGTAAGCCTCGGCCAGCAGGTCGGGGGAGCCAGCTTTGGGCTGAGCAGGAGGGGCCGGGGGCGGCTGTGCTGGGCCCCCGCCCGCCGCGGGGACGCGCCCCCGGGCAGGGCAATGTCCCGTCCCGGGGCTCTCCAGCTGGACCCAACCCACGGGGATTCAGGTAAAACAAGCCGTGTTGGGCCCTGCTGCCCCTACCAGCCACGTCCCCCCGGTCAAGATAAAGGCAGGAGCGATCTCTGTATTTTTAATGCAAATGAGATGCAGCCCGCAGGCTCTCAGCAAATTGTCAATGCATTGGGGATGCCGCTGCTCTTCAGCTTTGTTTCCACATGTGCTGAAAGTTGATGAGTGCTGCTTGTGTTTTTCTTCCCCTCACCAAAGGACACAGCACAGATATCGGAAGTAGGAAAACCAGTGTTCCAGTAGCACTTACAGACCAGATGGCCGCTGCCAGCATCTTTAGTTATATCAGTACTTCTACCCGTGCCATTTCACTGTATTTCTCCTAAAATTCACGTTGGATAATTGTAACTCAGAGCCAGAATATCTCTGAGCAAAAGGAGAGTATACTGCATTTATGAAGTGACCATCTCTGCATTCACGTTTTAAGCAGAACTATCTGACCCCTAACACATTTGAGGGAAAGGATTTCAGCATAGAAAGTCTGCCTGTGTTTATAAACCAGGGGCATTTTACATGCTGCAAAAGCAGTACATGATAGCAAATGAAAGGAGGTTCCATTGCCTTAGTATGAACTCACCACAGGTGAGCTTAAAACAGATATTAAAAACATGATTCACTGTAATAAAGACACCCCAAACAACTATTTAAAGTGATTCAAAATACAACATTTGGGGGTGGGGGAGGTGACGATACAGTGCACCCACTTCTTCCCCCCCCAAGAAAATACAAGCTCCAATAATAATAACAATGACACATAAATAATAATGATAATGGCACATATTTATACTTTATGCAGAAGTACTGCAGGGTTCTTAAGATTAGTCTCGCTTTCAGTTTCACTCAGCACTGAACTAGTCAGCTTTGCGTTAAAGAGGTGCGGAGTGTTACTTAGGAGTTACAGAAAGTGCGTTGGCATGTTAAAGAAAAACAGAAAAACAGTATCATAACCTATACAGGGAAATGATAGCTAAAGCAGAAGATACGATTCTAACACACCGCTCAATACATCTTTTCCTCCCCAAATAGAAAACAGACATAGGAAAAGGAGCTTCAAATACTTACTAAACTTATGCAGAGAGATAAATGGGTATCAGTTGCGGGACTTAAAAAGCCAGAGGAAAAAGAAGGAGCAAATTTTTCATGGAAGCCTTGAATCATACAAGCTGCTCATTTGCCTCATTCACATCCTCCTCCTTTCACTGCACTTCAGTGTGAAGAAGGCAGCCTTAGCAATATTCATCTTAGAAATCCAAAACATTGCAGAGACCACATTGCAGCAACAGATCTGCTTCACATGCACTGACGTACCTCCTCAACATCTGAAAGAAATTCCAGCTCCAGTCAACCCATAAGAGACATGTTGCCTGACTGTACCTTGATGGTATTGTTTATGAAGATGGTGATTTACACACTCGTAATGATTTAAGCAGCTACTTTGCATACATTACAGAGAGAACCTGAAACATTACCTGCTTCACAGGGCAGGATTATACCTCTGTTCTTGTTGTGTCATGTGCAACCACATTATTTAGTAGTTAAAGGCAAGCGAGCACTCTGGTATTCTATTGCCCTCACCATGCAAGCAGCGCGAGAGTTTCAGCATGCTTCTGAAACCAAAGGTTCAGAGCCTCCTGACTTCTAAAGACAGACAGTTAAATAAATGATATAGCTGTCAAAGGGGCTCAGTCAAACCTACCACATGGTTCTGCCCACTCAGGATTATGACGTTTGCTGGCAGACTTTTTAGGACAGGAAATCTTTCATGGTGTTAATAAATTTGTAACAATGATCATATTCTTAGGGACTTCTCCAATACAAACTTTTATTAGCACTCACACCTCCTCTTGAAAAGCACTGGGAATGTATGCATGATCATCATCAGCTAGGAATAAACAAAAAGAACTTAACATCTTTTTTTCTGATGTTGTTCTCAAGAAAAGACAAAAGTTTTTCAGAAAAGTGGAAACTAAGATCCGAAGAATGGCTGGACTCCGCCTGTCTGCTCCTTCATAATTTTTTGTTGGTTTTATTGATCCATACACTTCTTATGCACAACTTCATAACTGCCTTGATAATTAAAAGATAATTAAATACAAGACAGAGCATGTATCATGCTGGGAAATCATTAAGCAAGTGAACTGTTGTGCTGAAAAGTGGAATTCTTTCTGTCACTCATGGAGCAGTGATACATCACTAGCAGACGCCACAGGAGCTATTTTGAGGATGATCCAGTGGCTTACCAGAGCCACGGAAGACAGCAACAAAGCATACAGTTCAGAATTCAAGGAAGTCCTGCCACAAGGGCCTTCACACTTTGCAAGCACATAAAACAAGAGCACATTCACACAGGTTTACATCAACTTCGGAGCAAGTACGGCATTTCCCATATAATATGTAATAAAAGATGTCAAAGTCTGACTTTTTTTGATTGAAGAAAAAGGAGGAAGACTGGCGGGCTGAAGGCGAGGTATCTCAGCAGCACCAGAAGTGAAGGCACCAAAGCTCTGATCACAGCTTTGCCACTGGCTCACTAACACTGCAGTTATTTAGATTCCCTGTGCCCTGGCTCACCCATCAGTACAATGGGTATAATACTTCATCCTGTCCTTAAGAGGCAATTACTGCTTGTAAACTACTCTGGGAACCTTGATTAAAATGCGCTGCAGCTTTGCGATAAGTATTCCCTGTGAAAGCACACAAGCTAGGTTTTGATGGTGGGAAGTACTACCTGATGACTGCAAAAGAAAAATAATCATTCTGAATGAGATGTATGTGCCTGACCTATGCACATGTGTAGGTGGATCCCTCCTGGAATCTTTTTTTTTTTCTCCTTTTTTCAGTTCCTATGTGTATGTTGCAAAGAGAGGAGCAGTGAGAACAGATAATCATAAAGCTTTTGAAAAGCCCTGGTGTTTTCACCAGAGGATCACAGTGGGCCATCTTCAAGAATTCTGATGCAGAACTCTGTGTAATTAAAAAACATAATTATTTGTAATACTCCTCAAACCCTGTTTTCATTAAGGAGAGGAGGGGGAAGAAAGACAGATCACTTTAAATATGAATGCTTTATGAATAAAGAAATTTTTTTTTAAATTGATGAGCATTCATTTTCCCATACAGTCACATAAAGTCTGAGTAGTTCATGTAAAACATAATTATCAACGTTTTAAACCACATTTTCCCCTTGAAAATAAATAAATAAGGACGCCAGAATCTTTTTTGTTCATTAAGAGTCAGATCCAGCAGAAAACATCTGCAGACTTCTAGACCAAGCAAGCCCTGGAAGGCCATGGTACTGGCTGCACCTCGTGCCAACCTCAAAAATTTGGCTGGTTCAGAAAGATTTAAACAAAACAAAAAAAGCCCTGCAGCTTTACATGTCTGGGAATTGTGGAACTGCGTTAGGTTTATGAATAAAGAATAGGGGTGAGAAAAAAAACAACTCATTTTAAAAAGGAGATCCCTCTCTCCCTCCCGCCCTCCAGCATTCTGGGTGCTAGACACGGGCTCCTCTCCCTCCCCAGGACACCACGGACATCAGTGGTTGTGGCCCAAAATGTGGGGTCCACCTGCACGCCCTGCTGCAGAGGGGGTGATGACCCCAAATCCCACACTTGCCCCTACTTGGCACGTTCAACAGGCACCCGAGCACGCAGCTCCCAGCCATGCTCCCAGACGCGTGGTAGCCGCCACTGGCAAACCCAAAGGAGCGTCCCGGGATGGGAGCCAGCCGGAGCTGCTCGGAGGACACCGCGGGGCCACCACAGAGGGGCAGGCGCAGCTCGGGGTGAAGAGCCACCCCTGCAAAGGTGGCCACGGGACACAGCGGTCTCCCCTGAACCAGCAGCCACTCTAGCCCCGTGGAAGAATTGGGGCCTGTGAGCAGCCCAGGATTTCTACCACGGGCTTGAACAGGCTCCAAGGTGCAGCAGAGGGAAAGAGCCTCAGCTACCGCAGGCACCCAGCAACTTGTATTTAGATTTCAGGCTACCCTGAATATGTTATGCAAACACCACAGGGGAGCTCATGGCATTGCCAGGGCTGCTTGCTGAAATCAAGGGAAGTTAAGGATGAGGGCCCTGCTACTGCAGTGGATGAAAAGTAAAGAATCTGCTGCTAGTATATTACCACATTTTTAGACTTTTGATAGAAATAATGCCATTTTCTGACTAGTTCTTCACTACATTGCTCTTTGGGAAGCCAAGAAAACTCCCACTTACTGAAGTCACACCTTGTCCTCTGCCCCATTCAGAGGACCAGCCCACATTTCAGATTGACACCCAGCTCATCTTGTGCAGCTAGCCCCGTGCAGGGAAAAGGACTGGGCAGGTATGAAAAGACCAAGTAACAGTACGCCCATGTGTTCTGCTTAAAGCCATCCCAAACTTTTGGTTTTGCAAGTGTTCATTTTACAGACACCTCCTCGAGAGGAACAGCAGCTGCAGTATGCTGCCTGGGTTAGCAAGATGTGATACACACAGAGATATATACTGGATATATACTGGGCGAGCACAGAAGGACTCTGTGCGATGACCATATAACTGCAGACACTCTGCAGGTGTGTATTTACAATACTATTTATATAGTGCTGAAAGTGGACTACATTAATATACAGTGTGCATGATTCACTGTCCTTAGTCCTGCCTTCCAATAATGTGGACCCTAAGATAAATAATATCGCTAGAGCCTCTCCCATACAATAAACAGACTTGTTAGTTTAGTTATATATACAAAATTTCCAACTGCAATTAGAGATTCTTTTTAAATTATTAAAAGTTCTTGAAGTGAAACCTTTGTTTGAGTTTAAATGAGCCAGCTGACATAAAAAAAAGCAGAGAAGCCAAGAGACTTGTACTTAAAATGAAGAATAAATTGGTTGTCTTAAATAAACAGTATTATTCTGAACATGCACTAAAATAAAACATGTATTTTAACAACAGTAGATACAAAAAATCATCATATTTATCATTAGAGCTTTATATACCTGTTGGGTTACTGCTTTAAAAGCCTTAAGAAGTGTACCAGTGTCTTTGAATTAAAATGCACTTTCTTTATGCTAAATCTCTGAAGTTGCTCCTGTGGGAAACGCTGAATTCTACATTAATTTTTTATTTAAAAAAAAAAAGCTTACACAGCCTCAGAAAAAATAACCAAGTGGCAAAAATCCCAACTTTGTCCATTCAGCCTTTGATTCTGTCTTTGCCTTAATAAAACTGTTGACAGAAATTAAGCTAATTTTTGCAACGACTTTTTCATCTTTCTTTAAAACCAAGGAGTTTAACTAGCCTGCAGTTCCATCAACCCTGATGCACAGCTCACAATAAAGATGAGATCCTTGTCATTTTTTTTGTCCATGTCTAACATTTAAGGAGGAAAAAAATATTAAAAGAAAAAAAATTCCATTGAAACTCTAAATTTTGGCTACAAAACTTCTCAATGAGATACCAAGATAACGCCTTTCACAAATCACAACAGTAGCAGTAGTACCACCTGTAAACGCAGAATTAAAGAGCCACGGTTTTCTATACAATTGTAAAAAGTGTTTTTAAAACACTTTTTTTAAAACACTTTGCTCATTCTATAGCATGGGCACTGAAGACTATAAATAACTGGATCAGTAAGTTAATTCACCATTTACTACAAGAATGACTTCTAAGGTAACTCAAGAAAGTAAAAGCTGCAGAGCTTGCTACTAGTAGTTAATGGGATAGCCCAACTGTGAAGTCAGAAAGAGCAAAATATCTCCCTTTCATTAAAAGGGTAGGGAGGGAAGCTTTAAAAGGTACACAATTAGTTAGCTTTGCAGTGATTAATTCAACAACTGCAAAGCCAAAAACAACTTTAGGCACTTAACCATGAAACTGTCAGTTCTCTATGCTTGACGATAAAGCATCTAAAAAGTAAACATTAACTTCTGTGTTTTTTCTACGTGCATATTCCATCATGAGCAGATGATAACTAAAAAATTACCAGGCAAGCTCAGCAGAGGCTTCCTCTACCTTATTCCCCCTAGCAAAGAGGTAAGATGTGCCCAGATTCCCCCCATTTGCCTTACTGCCCGCTCCAGTAACAGTTCATACTGTTCCCTAAAACCTGACAGAAGGGATTGAAAATCAGACTGAAAATCTCTTCCCCACCGAAGCAATGAGTTCATCGCAATAAGGGAGCTTTAAGGATAAGGGGACCCCACACTAACCACATCCTATCCATACCAAGGCAATAGCAGACAGCAGCTCTTGCTCAGACCTACACTCCCAAGGAAGCAAATGGAAGCTCTGCACATGTAAGGAATGCTACAGTGTATACTTTATCATCTCTTTTAAATAAACTCCAAAATTGAGTAACTATTGAACAAATTGAAAAAGTCCAGGAAGGTGACAAATTAAAAGAACAAATCAACATATCACTCTGACCTGCAAATATTTAAATCAAGCACATTCTTCTTCCAAACAAGACGCCTATGAGTATTTTGAAGGCTGCTCATAATCAAATGTGTCACTCGCAAAATTACAGTGTTCGAGGAGGGTACCGAGCAAACGAAAATGGCTTTTGCTAGAAGTATGTCACAAGCACATCTTTTAGTTACCTCAGAATTGCACACGACTTCGCTTCATTCCTTTGCACTGGCTCCGTGCAGGTTGCTTCATAGAAATATAACTGCAGTAATCTGCTTGACAGTAAACAGTAATCAGTAAACACTATTTACTGAGCAGATACATGCTCCTGTTAGTCCCTCAGTTTACCTATCCCTCCATCTCTGCCTTCCACTCTCAATCCCCTTGCTCTCAGAAATTTTAGAGGGGGGAATAAATAAATACAGGTAGTGAAACAGTGAAATCCCATAGCTGGCAAGGTTTTCCTCTCTGAATGGACAAATTCTTAACTCCATGCAGCTCCAGACATTGAAGGATTATATACTAACCAGGGAAAACACAGGAAAAGGGTAATAAATATTGCATGGTAATCCATGGGAACTTTGGTCCCACTGTGATTTTTCTATAGTCCTACAAAAAACCAGCATTACAACATCCATAATCTCAGCTCATCTATCAGAGCACTCTCTCCGTTCTCCTTGCCCTTCCTTCTTTCATGTAGTGCATTTTCTAAGAAAATGTACTTTTTCTGCAAAAGTAAAGTCAATGCAGTTCCACTCCAGACTGAAAGCACTCTGAAAACTATCACGGCCCATCGCACTGCACAGAGATACAGGTGAGGAGTGCAGGGCTTATGGTGGCATTACTCTGGAAAAGGCTAATCTGAAATTCCTACTGACAAAAAAAGTCACAGTTTTCTGGAGAGAAAAAATAAATAAATTGTATTCATGTGCAGTAAGAGCACTTCATGTCATAGTGGACTTAACAATATCCTAGTTCTCTTTCTATTCAGGCATATGTCTTTTTGGCAATAAATTCTGAAGACCCAAGAAGGTGCTTAACCATGAGTCTCCTTTCACCCGATTAAAATAAATTTCACAGCTGCTGCTTCTTCCTCCTGAAACTATTTTTTAAGCTCCTTCCCATTGACAACTAGCCACTGTCACATGCCACTACAGATACAAAAATCTTTTAAAATGTCAGCTTTTCAGACTCTTAATTTTGTCCTATTCAGATAAAATGTTTTGCAACATTAAGTTCAGCAGAGCTGCCAGGTCATCTTTCTTAGTAAAGATTTTCACATGCACAAATAAAAATTGAGGAACGGCTGAAAGAAAAAAAACCTAGACAAACGATTTTAAATGTTCCTTAGATAATGCAGTACCACAACAAATCTCCAAGGAAAGTTAAGCTGAGACTGCCATGAACACCAAATAAATCTGCACCACTGGGATATTTAAGGTCCAATAAATCTTACTTTCCAGTGTTTTAAAACTCCAGAAGATAGTTTTGCAGCTCTAGACTCTGTCTGCCTACAAGCTGTTGACTCAGACCTGCCATTTGTGAGAAATATTTTCAGAATATACTCATGTTTGCTGAACCACCAAATTATGAAAACCTTTATTAAAAAAAAAAAACCATAAACCACAAACACACATATATATACATAAAAACTAACCAAACAAGTTACTTTCTTCTTCTGTTTGTATGAAAATGATCAAGAAAGTTGGTCAAAAATGCCCATATTTCCAATTCAAATTATTATTAATGTTTTTAGCTACCTCTTTTTGCAGTTAAAAATATAAAGACAACAACTAATTGTAAAAAAAATGCAAAGCAATAAATTCCTCACAGAAGAGCCAAGGGTTAGCACCTACCTAAGAAATCACACCATCGTGCAATTTATCTGATACTGTTAAAAATACTAACTGCTGAAAAAAAATCAGATGTTATTAAAAAAGTATTTTATGTACTATGCTGCAACTTTCTGCAGTTTGGTTATATCAAAAGCACATTTTGTGGACTATGAAAGTCACTGCTTCCTTTGGCCTGACAGAAATACCCTGATGCCCATGGATGACACGGCATGCAACCTAGTGAGGGCATTAGAGCCTGCTTCTGTAGATATGGGCCTGTCATACCAGACCTTCGGCTGCTGTTTCTACACTGCTGTTCTTCACTGCTATCCCTACAAGCCTTTCGGAGAGAAGTTGGTGAGGACAAGATAAAAGCATGCCCGTGAAGCCAGAGAACAGCAGCAGCACTCAGAAGCAGGTGCACTTCCTAAACCTACTTCCAGTTTTCATTCCCCTTTGGGGAGTGAACTATTCTCCAATCACAATAATCACTTTTAAAGGTGACAGACCAACTGTGGTCCTGTAAAAGGCAGATTCACACAGTAAAATACTCCTTGACCATCCTGAGTGGGGCAACAGAAAAAGCAAAGTGGCACCTTACAAAATGTTGTTACTGTGTCCTTAGTCCAGGGAAATTGCTGTAAAGTACCAAACTGTAGTAAGTGTAACATGAAAATGTTACAAAAATCACAGTTCCCTCTCAGTTAGCTGCAACAGAATTAGAAGTTGCCCAATGACAATCGGATCTTACTCTACATGAAACCACAAGAAGTTTTGTCCCTTCCAAGTACAGGCAGAGATCAGGGCCATAATCAGAGGGATTAATCAATCTTTGGTCAATTTTTGGAAGTATCTAAGTTTCTGCCAGGATTGACAGGCAAAGCGGGTTAGATAGATTCACTCTTCCAAAAATAATTCGCCAAAAAAATCAAACCATCCTAAACATAAAAAAAATTACGTTATGCTAAGCTTTGTTTTCCTGTTAGCAAACCTCATGTCACAAACAACTGAAAGGCAGTGATGCAAAATGGATTCCTGCCTAGATTTGTAAATTTTTCCAGGAGTTGTAATATCCTGCATTTGATGACATCATGAAACTAGCAAGTAAAAGTTGGTTTTCAATTTGTTCTACTTTTCCCTCATTAGTGTCTGTGTCAGAAACAAAATAAGAACCCTCATTAAGTCACATTAAATTCTTTAAACTCATTAAGGGCTCAGTGAAAGAACAATACAAACACTGGTGTTTTTGTAAAAAACTTATGCAACACAGATGGACTTCCATTTCCACATATTTTTAGAGTGGATGTATGCGCGTAGAGCAGCTGAAGAGAGAGATCTGCATGAGGCAGAAACAGACAGAGTAACAGAGACAGAGGCAGAGCATACCTTACACATGACAGAATGACACCTAGATAGAAGTGAATTATGCATGATCACTTCTGACCTGATACTGATGAAGCACTTAATGCTTTATGTCCTGAGTTCTGGCAGAGCTGGAGTCAGTGCTGTACTCCACACTTCTTTTCAACTAACAATTCTTTGGGACTTTCTACGGGCAAAAGACAACCTTGAGGGCCACACAGACAGGAGCAATCAAATGGCAATCAAACTTATTGTTCATGGACTACTTATTTTGTGGCTGCTGCAGCCAAATATACTATCTGATTGTAGTTGAAGATATATCTACTAGTCATGCATATGGACTTACACGTAAGATACAGGTGTGTGCAGAGTTTCAACAGTCTTGGAGAATATCTCTGGGTGTGCAAAGGGTGGGTATTCGTTATAAGATTTATTGTAGCTGAATGACTCAGATATATGTTGTTGATAACTTCTGATCTTACCCCCCATAAGACTGGAAATATGAGCTCAATGCCACAAAATTATTTACATTCCTACAGTATGCTCAAACAACTATTACAGGATTAATTTAATCCATTACATTATTATTTTTTTCATGACAGACGTAACATGCAAATAGGAGTTTAGTTCTAACGAAAACCCCAGATCTGAGGAACTTAAAAGGAGACTAATTGGATGGCATAAATTTCAGATGTCTGTAGCAGGCCACAGAAAGAAAACAGTACATACAGTAGATGGGAGACATGAGTTATTGTTTCTTCCTTCCCACCACTGTAACAGCTGAAAAGAGAGGTGGGATTTTTACTGACAACCCCCAGATTTCAGCCTCCAGATTTGGGTGCCAGGACAGCACAGGCAGGCAGCCTCTGTTCAGCAGCTCTCCTCTCCCATTTCTCTAGCAGAGGCAGATACTGTTTACCTGCACACGGTAAGGCTAATTTATTTTCACAAGCTTTTCCCTCAGGTATTTGGGGCAAGGTTTAGTTTATTAATTTTGTGTGTGTGTGTGTGTGTGTGTGTGTGTGTATGCGTGTCTGTATCTATTTGTGCAGGAGGAGAAGGCTCAGCAACGATCGACATGAAATGCATTTTTGGTTTGTATTCTGTAACTGCAGCTGGCCAACATCTGATGAGTGTATTTAATACACCTAACACTAAGAACTCTAAATAGAAAAGCAAACTACATTCAGGTTAGGAAACTGGAGTTATCTTTCATTAACTGAATTCATGAAGCAACATTTCACCTGCATAGTAAGTTTTGGATTATGTTCCACATAACTCACAGCTTCTGCCTGAGGAGTGGTGTGTGAGAAAGTCAAGAAGACTCATGTTGGAAACACTGAAACTCTTCTACCCTAAAGAAAATTGCTTTATACTTACTCATTTAACTTCTATTAAACATTAAACCACATCTGAATATAGGAATTTTAGGCGATACTTAACTTCAGTATCTACTTCAAGCTTTTCTTTAGATAAAATGAGATTTTGTTTTTTAAAATAATCCCTGTAAAGTCATTGGGACATCCAAAAGCAGTCTGCAAGGTATTTGGCTAGGCACCCCATGCCCTTTTTTTTTTTCCTTTCTTTTTAATTAACTATTAGCAAAAATTCCCGTGCTTTTTTTTTTTTTAATGAACCACCAAGCTGTATGTTTAATTTTTTAAGTTTCAGTATGTACTTCAGACTTGCAGACTTTGCAAAGTAGGTCAGGAATACCCAAAGGATACACATTTGAAGGCTACAGATAGCAGAACACACCATTTACGGCTTTGTATATATACATACATACACATTTTATATAATATAGGTAGATAGATTCAATGATTTAAACACACTACATCTACACTGTGTGTTTCAAGAACATTCAGATATTTACACTGTTAGATCACCACTCATTTTAGACCCACTCTAGTGCCAGCTGCCAAAAAAAGGTACACAAATCAAAATATGTTACCTTTGTTCAAACAATACTGCTGTTCATTACATAATAGAAACTGTCATGCTTAATCTTCCAGGAACCAAGAACTGGTACATTCTTGGATCAGAGGTGGCTTGAAATGGTTTGAGGCAAAACTGAAGCACACTGTTTAAGTAAATCTTGCTGAGAAACATAAGTACACTGATGATTTTTAGCATCATCTTTTAAGGACTTTTTTCCCAGATATATTAATAAACTAAAAATACCGGAATGTTTTCAAAACACAGAAAGGTGAACACACCAGTGATTTCTCTGTAACATTTTTAAAATATCAAATTATACATTTCCTCCTGCATTGTCCACCTTGCTAAACATAACGGGGGATTCAAAAAGGATGCTTGAGAATAGACACTATGATGAAGTAAAATAAACCTATAAAAATTACACATTCACTTTGAGAATACAACAAAACTAAATTTTTCCTTGAGCATGCTCAGTACTATCCAAGTACCCCAATGCCTACTGGGGGCACTAAGCTACAGGCTGTGATTTTCATTTTCCATTAGAGATGAAAAAATTGCTATAAGCAGCATTCAAAAATATGTCTATGGCACAATACAGAGAAACACAGAAAAAAATGGCGGAAATGCCACTCTTAAATTCTTCAGAGTTGGGCCCTTTTTAAATAATATTTTAACCTGGGAAGTGCTAAATTAAAAATAAGTACACTTCACTTATTGAGGAAAATCTGTTTTACAGCATTAGGACTCCAGAACTCCTTCAGATTTTAAGTATTTTACAATTTCATCTTAAAAAACATGGATTATTAAATATTCATCAGGCAGACACAATCTTACTTACAGACAGACACAGACACACACAACCCTGCAGAAGCCAATCCTGCAGCTTTTACTGACTCCAAAAGTCCCCCAGACGACAGTGAGTATTTTTCAAGAATGAAAACTGCAGGATCAGGCCCCAAAAGCGCTTATGAAGATGAGATGTTACTTCAACAGATTGAATGTTAGATTAAATATAAAGATTGAGGCAAGACAAGTCTGGGGTTTATACCCTAGGGAGGATTGACATTTAAAGTGTTGCCACTGAATTATAGCTCTTCACATTGGGTGGGGTAACCTCCTACTGGGTGGAGTGTCTCCCCTAAAGGAAGGGAAAACTGGCACAAGCCAACTCAGTCTTTGAACGATTTTCCTACTTGCCAACTTATGAAGTCGTCCTGACGTCAACTTCGTCAAGAAAGTCTATTGCCCAACTCTGTCTTTTACTGTAGAAAGTTTGCTTGCACTCAAAACCCCAGCAGATGTAGAAAAGAAATTAAGGAAATGAGCCAGAAAACATGAACAAAATAAAGAAATAGGGAAAGAAAAGTGTGTTGACTGAATTTTAAGGTTATTTTAAAAAATCCTTTTGTTGTGTTGTCTTGTTTCTAATATCAAGTTAATACAAATAGATACAGATCATTTGAAACTATTACTAAACATATTTTACACACTCGTTTAGCTTTAAGACATGGGGTGGAGAACACACAGAAAGTGGACACTCTGAAAGATAGGATCTCTCATGTGTTCTGCAATGGCTAGTGAGTATCTTTCTAAGCAGCGTCACTAACAGGTGTAGAACACTCACATATTAGGAAAATAATATTCATTGAACTGCCACCAAAGGTATGTTTAACATATTATTTCTCTCTGAATCAAAATAAATTGTTTCTCCGAAAGAAGGAGTCGGGTGCTGGACAAGACAGAAGGAATGCTGGGGGGAATCAAATAAACACACCAAAAAAAAAAAAAAAAAAAAAAAAAAAAAGGATAAAGCATCTCAAAGTGGCCATGGGGGAAAAAAAATAAAAATCAGAAAACAGTTTAAGTTACCATAACCTGAAATGCACCAGCCATCACAAAGAGCAATTGGAGAAATCCAGCAGAGCTCAGCAGGAAAGATTTTTAATAACAGATTGAAAAACAAGAATAAAAATAACTGCATCAACAGGGCCTTTCTTCCTCAGGCCACAAGCCCGTTTTTACTTGATATTTTAAAAAAATGCAGTTTGGCCACTAAAACCAATCCAGAACATTATTAAAAGTTAAAAGCTACCAATTACTTCTGTCTGTTCTTTTAAAGCAAAGTTTGGCATTACGTCAGTTGGTTTAAAGAAAACAAGAAAGAGAGGGAGAAAGAAGGAGAGAAAGTTTTCTGCTTGTATAAATTAAACCACCAGGGAAGGTGTCTAGCCACTTGTAAAGCATTTATTACAGGTTTTTAAAGGGCTAGTAACATTTTAAAAATTAAATATTTCAAAATAAATTTAAAGGAAAAGAGAAAAGGTGATCTGAGCCTAGAGAGAAAACAGACTTATAAGAAATTAGACATGCATCAACTGAAGCGAAGAAAATAAAAATTATTATTCGGACTAAACTTTGCAATTCAAAATAACTCTATTTTCAAGGCAGAAAATCTTACTGTAGCTGCTGTACTCACACCCATACCCTAAGAGACGGAAAAGTCCTCCCGAACTTTACGGGATGGAACCAACTGGGTTCTGTAGAAACGTCCTACGGAAGAGCCACTCATGGCAGCTATGCGATTTAATGAAGCATTTTCTTTCGAGAACTTTACTAAATCCACATACAGAGATCCGCAGCAGGAATAAGGTTCCTTAGTTAATGCAGCAGGACCATATTAAAAATCACTGATAGAAGGATTGGCAAGTTCTATTAAATTTTAGATGCATTTTTCACTGGTGGTGTTATTATTAAATTTTAAAGAACCACTTTAAAGGTACTAGAAAATAAGAATCTGATAGCACAGAACATGAATAAAACATAATGGCTATTAAACAAAGTTTCTTACACACAGCTGCGCCAGTTCACCTAAATCATAGTCTTCTAAACCCCGTGATGCCAAATCAGAGGCTCCTCTGACTCCGGACGACACATCAAGTGGAATGGTGCTCAGTTGTGCAACGCTTTTGGTGTGTGACAAAATGTCCACTGGGGATTTAAATCGAGACTAGGGGAGCTATCCTCCCATTGCTCCGTGTTTCGTTTGAGCCTTGGTCTGCATGACAAGAAGTCAGAGTAATATGCCAGCACTTCCCTCCCCTCCCTGTGCTCGTCTGCCCCAGCAGCGTTCCTTACGTTCTGGGCACATACACAACTGGCGAAGGAGCCGCATTCTGGAAGGCCCTTTATTGATTAGGTGCAAAATAACATCAAGGAGTGAATAATAAGCATCATCTGAAAAATGCAGTTGCATGTCTTGCCCTTGTAAACATTTACGATTTAATGGTGTAATTGTACTTTAATCCTTCACATCATCTGATATAACTCATCGTGCTCTTCTTTCAATTCGCAAACACACAATACAAAAAAAGCAAAGCCCAGAAAGTTTGTACGTACCATAAAAACTGAAGTGCAAATAGTTTTAGAATAATCAAATATTCTCTCTTTGGATGCAGGCTTATCTTTTAAAGTCAAAAGAGAACTTCATTGGCACAGGGCAGGAAAAAGAACTCCATAATTCATGACAATACCCAGAAAAAAAGTTCTTCTCCAGGAGGACTGGAAAGGGCACCTTTATTTATCTTCTGGACAGACAAAAATAATAGAACCTAGACCAGATATGCTGTAATTAATGTATCCAAAGGTCAACAGGCAATGGTATTTATACAATAGATGGGTGCAGACTATGCTGGTTATAGTATTAATCACCAGTATTTGAAAATAGCATTGTTTTCTCACTAGGTAAGAACTTGAGAAAGTTTCAGAAACAAAAAAGGAACGTTTTTCTTTTTTTTCTCATACCTGCCTGCTATTCTTTTTAACCCACTGTTTTTAACTCGCGAGGTCTAATATTTGGGACAAATATATCCAAGTTTACAGCCGTACAGGACTGCCAAAAACAGACCCAGACTACCTCACTAGTTGTGTTGAGGAAACTAAATTAAGCAAGGGTAAACACCAACTGGAAAGTTGTCAGTTTACTGAATGAATGGCTTCATTTTACACACCAGTTAAAATACCTTAATCAGAATATATTTCTGTTCAAGGCCAATACTTTTACTACCAGATGGCAGTTTGTTTTACCTGAAACTGTATTAAAAATGTAATTTATTTCCACTTTACTTTCATCTAACAAAAAGGGCTGTCAGATTCCCAGCCTATCATGTTCAAAAATATTTAACCATAAACTTTCTCACAATGTTATATTTGGTGTTACCCACAAACCTTTATTAAAGCGATACTGCCAGTGTGGCTTCAGTTAAGATCTGAGAATGTTTCTATTAAGATTATTACATTAAAATATTGTCAAGAGTTTGTAAGAAACATAAATATTCATACACATATACGGCCCCCCCCAGCCTTAGAAGGAAAGTTCCACATAAAAAGAAAAATTTAAATACGTACCGAAAGCTGCCTGGTTGTAATTACAATTTTGGGTTTTTTCCTAAATGTCTCTGCTAATTTTTTAACTCTTTCACACTGTAATGTAAAATAGCTTTATTTCAAAGCAACTGCCTGATAAAGTGCTAAAAGAGGTAATTCGCATGAACAGAAAGTAATTAGTCATTGTTTGCACAATGCTTTGAAAATATAAAACCCAATGTGTCAACTAGCATTAAAATATAATATGATTGGAATACACAGATTTGACAAGCAACAATTGCCTGTAACAGACACTCCAGTCCAGAGACAAGAATTAGTACTACACGGTTATAAATGCACTATCATGATATGTGGATAAT
Organism: Entomyzon cyanotis; assembly: GCA_024500445.1. NCBI lineage: Eukaryota > Metazoa > Chordata > Aves > Passeriformes > Meliphagidae > Entomyzon > Entomyzon cyanotis. Next base: position 15,265,466 of record JAKEPQ010001004.1, on the reverse strand, counting down.
AACACACTCAGCCAGAGAATGCATGATAATAGTGTGCACTGTGAAAGTTTACTGCAAATGCTAGAGAAGACATTATAGAAATTAATCCTGCTAGGGATTCATCAAATGTTACTAAAATTACTCTCACTGATAAAAATGTAAGTCAACCCGTAAAGCTACCCTATAAATTACAGTAAAAATGAATTAAAAACATGAAAGGATAACCTGGCTGCATCATGTTTGATGCCCAAAGAGGTCTCAGATCTCTGAAGCTGTCATTTACATTCTTTTCCTTTATTAACACTGCTATGAAATAAAGAAAAAGAAAAAGCCATACTATCACAGGCAAAGACTGCTCAGTGTTATTTAGAGTCTGTTTTAGAGGATCACAGGCAAAACATGTAAACTTAAAAGCTGATGCAACTTTGCCCTTTACTTACTTTGTTGTGACTATGTATATGCGAAGTTTCAAACAGAGAAAGTTATTATATGCAGCCAAAAAAAAAAAAAAAAGCGATAATCAGACAGAACAGGGTGGATTATGAACCGACTATTTTTCTCATGTATACTCTCCCTTGAATTTCAAAAGGTGAAGCAGATTTCTGTTGTCACAGTCTGAAGATAAACTTGTATATAGGCACTGATGCACTACTGAATGTCAGAATTACTGATTCTATGTGGCAAACCTCAGGCAGGTATATGTTACTCAAGAGGAAAAATGAAAAATACTTTTTTTCCCCTTTACAGAGAAAGGTTTCACTTGCTTGGTTTGACCATGTTATTAACAGACTTTCATTCAGTGGTTAAAATAGAAAAAAAAAATCTTTCAAAGTGTTGATATCATTTCCAGACAGTCTTGTCAGCATCACAATTTACAGGAAATAGTTGATGTTCTCAAACAAACCCTGTATTTACTCATAGACCCAGAGTACTTTAAAAAAAAAAAAAAAAAAAAACAACCTTCACTCTTTTGGAGGTTTTTTTTTAAATGTCACTCTGGTGGAATATCTGAGAGAGCTGTCTAACCTAACACACAGATTGTGAACATGAGGCAAACACAGACTGCAGTTCAGAAGACTACTGTAACTTTTATTCTCATTTTGTCCACGTCAGGAACTGGCTCTTACCACTACTTTCCTTTGCTGCCCCTTGCATTTTTAACTCTGGCAGTCTTCTCTAAACGTTCAGCTTTTACTAAAACCAACAGGAAAGTAACATGATGCCACCAACATCCATAGGATTCAACTGCGTAGTTGAAGATGACAGCCAAAATGACAAAAGTTTGATGGTTCCTTGAGAGACTTTACTGAACTCGATTAAATATAACCTGAGACGTATTAAATTATTGTCTCTTTCCATCAACGTTCAAAATGTGCTGCGTACTGTAAAAGCACTGAAGGCAGCATGGTCTGCAGAACACCTTATATTCTCTTTACTAGAGAATCTTTTCCCCTCGGAAGGGACTTGTCGCCTTGGTTCCAAAGGGTGCTGGGGTGACCCGGCTCCTGCTCTGCCAGGCAAGGTGCTCGCACTGGCAGAGAAGAAGTGATGGAGGGGAGACGTCTCTCCAGCTTATCACTTAGCTTAGCTCAGTCAGTGCACTGGAGAAGTTTGCCATTTGCAGATAGAAAACACAACTGGTCGTGGAAAAAAAAAAGATAAAGGAGACTAGCGGGCCCCACTAGAACCCGCGTAGGAGTGCCGGGGTGTCTGGGCGCCGTGATTTGCAGCAGGGAGGCAGATAAACAAAGCCCCCGAAATGTCAAGCCCCCTCGAGGAGCCGCTCGCGTCCCAGGGCAGCGCAGCGGCCGTAGCTCCCCGGGCCCGACCCCGCATGGCCCCGGACCCGCCATCGCCCACCCCCGGCCCGGCCCGGGCCACCCCGGCTGCCCCGGCCGCGGAGCGCGGACCGCCGCGCAGCCCTTCCAGCCCCGGCCTCGCCTCCATTCATTCCTCCCTTCGGAAAGCCACACGCGGGTGGCTGCAGAGGGAGCAGCCCCCGCCGCAGCCCCCGGGCCGGGGGGCGGGGAGGTGAGACTCTCCGCAAAGTTGTGGCAGGCAGGGAGAGCCGGGTGCCGGGACGCAGCGCTGGCAGTGGGGTTTCGCCTTTAAGAGGGAAAAGTTTTACGTCTCTTTGCCTCTGATTTGAAAAAAAAAAAAAAAAAAAAAACCTTAAAAAAAAAAAAAATCACCACCACCACCACTGTGTCGCCTGTTACCCCGGTGTGACCGGGAGGGATCCCAAGCCCTCCTCCCGGAGCAGCACCGCTCCGCACTCGGCCTCTCCCGGTGTGTCCCAGGGCAAGGAGAAGGAAAATAAGAACGGGAAAGAAAAATAAAAAAGGGGGAAAAAAGGGAAAAAAAAAAAAAAAGAAAAAAGTTTTTCCCAAACTTACTACTCTTCATGATGGTGTCTCTGAGCACCGCTTGTCATGATCCCCATTAAAACTTCCAGCAGCGGCAGGAGCGGCAGGACTGTGCGACTGCAGCCCATCGGATGCGAACCCTCTGTGCTCGTCTTCTACTTCCACCCCCCGCGTCTCCCTTCCCCTCCCCCCGAGCGCCCCGGTGCCGGGGAACCGGCGGCCGCGGAGATAAGGCGCGGAGGGGAGGGCAGAGCACAGCCGCACCAGCCCGCGGCCGCTGCCGCTCCCCTCCCCGCCTCCGGGCCGGGGGGCTGCTCCCCCTGCCCGCCGCCGCAGCTGAACTTGACCCTCCCGACTCCGGCGGGGCTACCGCCGTTTTGAAGTCGCCAATTTCCAGCCATCATACATGGCTTTGACCCACCGGCGGGGGGAACGGGGGGCGCGGGTCGTGAGGGGGGGTGATGCACAGAGAAAAGCCTGTGAAATACGAGCAGCCCCCGTTGCCTGGGATTATGCCCACCCACCCTCCGCTTTTGTTGTTATTGTTGTTTTTATTTTTGGGGGGGGTATTTTTGGGGGGAGCACCCCCGCCGCCCCCCCGGGCACACGCCACGCTGCCGCGGGCGCCGCGCCCCCGCGCCGCGCGCCCCCCGCGCCCGCCGCCGCCGCGCCGCCCCCGCCCGGCCCGCCGGCCGCGGCGCCCTCCCCGCCGCCCCCGCCCGCGCCCCCCGCGCTTACCTGTTGATTAACCGGCAGCAACAGCCCCGGCAGCCTGGAAGATGGTGGAGCCGCGGCGCGAGCCATGAACCGTCTCCTGCTGCCGGCGGAGTTGGACGCGGATTATGTGGCGGTGGCCGGGGAGTGGGGGGGGAGCGGGGGGCCGCGGCGCCGCTGCCTCCCCCCTCGGCCCCGCTCGGCGGGGAGGGGGCGACGGGCCCGCCGGCGGGCGGTGCGGTGCGGCGCGGGGGCGGGGGCGCGGCGGGCCGGGGGGCGCGGGCCGGGGCACGGCGCGGCGGCCCCGCCGGCAGCGAGGCGGCGGCCTGGGAGCGCGGGGCGGCCGGCGCGTTATCGGGACTGTTATCGCTTGTCAGGACCTCCGTCTCCCCGCATTACGTCAGTTTCAAGACACCAACACTATTAATATCAAAGGAGCCTTCGCGGAGGAAAGCGCCACCCCAGACGGAGCGCCCTTAAAGAGACAGTGCAGGCGGCCCCGCCGCTCGGCCCGCGCCGCCCCCCTCCGCCGCCTCCGCCCGCCGCCGGGCCACGGCCACGGGCAGCGCGGGCAGGGCCCGCCGAGCCGGGCGGGCCGAGGGGGCGCGTCGCCCCGCGGCCGCGGGGACTTGCGCCGAGTTGGAGCAGGGATAGCCGCAGGCCACAGGCGCGCCCCCAGCGCGGCCCGCGGGAGGCGGCTGTGCCCGCGGCTGTCACTGGGACCCGCGGCTGTCCTGCGGGATTGGAAAAGGTGCCGCTGGGGACAAAAGGCGCGACCCACGCGCGCCGGTAGCTGCCGCCCTCGAGAGAGCCCAGCCCTGCTCGGGGACTCCCGCAGATTTAATGTCACCTCTCTGCCCCGTGCCCCCCGTTTGTGTGCGGGCGCTGAGGCGGGTGGGCAGACAGTTCCCAGGTTGTGCGATGCGCAGTCCCGTTACCGCCCGCGCTCTGACACGGGTCGCAGGTCAGCTCCGAGCTGCTCCGAGGAAACACTCATAACTTTTCCTCCTTTTGCAGAACTTTTTCAATGCGAAATAATCCTGTTTCCCCCATGCTATGAACTCTGAGAAGTCTGCATGACAATGTAAAAACTCTCTCCAAGGAGAAGCAGTACATAAAAGGTTCCTATGAAAGGGTTTTAAAATCCCAAATATAGTAGGCGTTTAAAACTATGTAAACATTTGTTGGGCATTTGGACACAATTTTTCTGCAGTTAGGTGACTTTATATGGCGTGCTTTTCCTCCCATGCAAGTTGTTTTAAGCTGATTTCACATTCAAATAGATGCATTCTGCTTGCTTGCAACTTCTAACGCATTATTCAAGGAAGAAGCTGGAAAAGAGTTAAATGATTACAGGTCGAGAGATGAAGCTGCTTCCCCCAAATTTTTGAAATTACATAACTTTTTCCTTACAATTTTACTCTCAAATACGTGGTGCAGTGTAAAGCATAAAATCTTCAGAGATACACGGTGACGCAAATGAAACCCTACTGTAAAACTTACGGCAATCACAGCCCTCTCTCCAAACTTAAACATTCTACATCCACTGGCAGATTTGTAAAGTAATTGCTCGTGTAAATCACCCAGTAACACATTTCCCCCTTAAGTTCTTTTGTAGGGTTGTCTGATAAAGCACTTTATGAATAAAAAAGCAATAATTCACATACAAGAGGTGAACTTGTCATGTTGAAAATGGAAGGTTGCACGATTAGGCACACACAGTAGGATCCCCGACACAGGGAAGGGAGAACTCACTGATTTTGTGTGGTATTCCCTCTATACCCGTCCACAGAAAATGCGTTCAGAGCACCACAGACGTATATACACGGAATGTGAAGGAAAGTAATATCAGATTCTAAAGTTTGTTACAAAGTCTGCCTCGATACTTCAGTACCTCATCCTTTGTAGCACCTCACTCAGAAGTGCACAGCCAGCCTTTCCCGACTTCATAAATTTCCTTTTCCCAAGCTGCAAATGCCATGGCTGCACCACAGTCAAAAGGACAAGCCACTTCCACAAACTTTAGTGAATAAAGGACTCTGAAAAGCAAGTATTTTTGTCCTGTTCACATCAATTCAAATGTGTTTTTCTCAACAGTTTTGATTTTATTATTGTTACTGAGTATGTCAACCCCAAGTGGCCATTCTCTTGGCATATGTCTTGCACAGGAAGGGTTAAAATAGGCAGGTATTTTGTCTGATGACTTGGCTAAGCATCTTACAAGCAGGGCTTGAGTGGAAAATATTTAAACAAGAGTTATTTCCCTTTACTTCTCTGTTCTAGTGAGACTTATTAATGTCTTTTTATTTTAAACCAGGAAATGATGCCCCCACACCTTAAATCCCAGCCAGTTCTTATGTGTGGCTGCAGCTTTCCCAGATTTTATTCACATTATGACAGACAAACTGTGAAGATCAATAACAGTGAAAGCACAGATTTCAACACTTGTAAACCTTGATAACAAACACACCCTTTTTTCACCTGTGGAATGCTACTATATAAGTATGTTTTTAGAGGACATAAATATCTCTGTGCATGCACTTTTAAAATGAAACCACAAAGCCATTCATAAGCAAAGATGAGAAGGACACAACATGTCTTCATAGTTTCCAGTAGACAACTCGAATGAAATACGGTATCTCTTAGAAATAGTTTGTTACCGTATCTTTATTAGAAATGCTTTCATGATACATTCTGCATTTCAAGTTAAAATAAAGCAGATCGAGAAGATGTCAATATGAATCTGTTTATATTCACCACAAAGAACTGTAGAGAACTTAATAAAGGCAAAAAATATTTTTATAAACTTTTTCAGGCAAATTATTTATTTATGAAATAATTTACAAAGAAAATTTTTACCTCATGGCTTAGATACATTGCATATGCTTATGATTGACACAATATGTTCAGGCTCAAAGGCCCATATAGAATTTTTCCCCCCTTTTTTTTTTTTTTTTTTTTTTATCCTAGCAGGAATATTTCAAAACAGCCAACTAATTCATGAAGTCATACAATAATTGTTTGACAGTTGTTTCCAATATAGGAAAATAAGTTATGTATATTGTTTTCATTCACATATTTGTTGATTTGTTGTTAGAATGCTTTGACATTGACATGCCACAAATTGCATTAGGAGAAATATTGTAGTTTTATTTTCATTTATTATCTTCTGCTGTCAAACTTTTCCAAAACCACTTAAAGCAAGTTTTATTTCACTTTGTTCAAAACTCATAGTCTGCATGAAAGTAGGTTGTTGTTGCAATAAGAAGTTCAGTTTTCTGGAATAGATAAGAGCTGAGAAAATGAAGGAAAAGCAGCAAAGCGAGAAGATGCAAAGAAAGTGCTGCTTTCACTGAGAGGCATGAACAAAGTAACTTCTAAATAATCCTCCGTTTTTTTTACAGTCAGGCACATTCTCCATTGAGGGAGAATACAGAGGCCAGTCACAGTTGCTTCTTGAAGGAAAACAGTATAACAGTCATTGTTTATCAAGATGACATAACATGCCATTTTTGCCTTTATTGTTTAATGCAGTTTCTCTCGTAGTTTACTCAGCATAGATACAAAGAGGGATTAACAGTGAAGCATAAGCATACTTGTTTTATAATTTCAGCCTTTTAGTGCATAACTTACTTAAAGTACTAGGGCCTATAATCACAATGATTTTACCTGATGGAACATGCATTTCAGAAATATAATCCAACTGTTTACCCTAACACGTCATAAATTGCAATTCTTTACAAAAACCTCAGAGATTGACATCCGTTGCTCTTAAATGCCTGCTGCTCTAGCACACATCATCAAGAAAGTATTTCTGTATTATTCTCCCTCTGGTTGGTAGTATATTACATGAATTCTAAAGACAGCTCTCTTATACTGTCTACAATAATGAACATTTTGAGACTCACTTAGTTATGTGTCTGAGGCACTCCAGTGCAAGTTTCTTGGGATCATAAACACGACAACTTGCAGGATTTCTGCAGACCCACTTCTTTTCTTCGCACAACTTTTGTCACATGAAATCATTGGGAAACTTTTGTTCTCTGTCTTACACCCTGCACAGAGTCAAGTTTCTAAACTTCAAGTTGTGTGCCAAAGGCTAAAAACTACCACTGATTTTCAAAGAAATGGGACAGGGGACCCTAACGATGTGGTTGAAATGTCTCTGAAAAGAGATTATGCGTTGTGATAGACAGGGCAGCACTGAGAACAGCCAATGAAACAGCATGCAACTGAAGAGCTAATACCATGGCATCATCCCAGATTCAACAGATGTTTTCTAGGGGGATTGGATATCTGGTAATGGGAAATGGAACCTTTCTTTTCTATGTCACTGGTTTTAACACAGGCCAGTAGCAATGGAAAGTCAATAATAAGTGATGCTTGTTTGGTAGCTTTCTCTGCTGCGTGGTAGAAAAATGTCCTCCTGACTGTAGTACACCACGATTGGCCAGTGCTTCTCCTCACCCTGGTGGCACTGCTGGCAAAAGGGCCTTGCACAGAAATGCCTGGAAACCCTTTTCCCTACAAGCAGTCTCCCAGGGAGGGATGAGGAACACCGACCGGGCATAGACTGCTCCTGCTAATGGTGTGTCTACAGATAGTTAAATAACTCTGGCAGCCACAAAAGATAATTTATCACTTTACACTATCATAAAATCTACTAGAAAATTAAAAATGCTAAAACACCAGACTCCCTAAAATCATTTACATGCAGGAATCCACATAATTGTATAGATTTTGATCTTAAAAATGCTATGTAAAAGGCATTCATACAAAGGTCTGAAAAGCCTCACATGCACATACACATATATATGAAGTAATACATAACGAGTGTCTCTGAACAAATATCAATAAAAGAGGTGGCAGCATTTCTTCCCACATTTCAACTGCAAGTTCAACAAATCAAAACAACCTGAGCCCCCTGTTTTGTCATCATCCCCTGCCAGACAAAGCCACTACCTTTCCCTGCCTTAATTCCATATTCATCCCTCCTCCAGCATTTCCAGCATTTCTGGGAAAGTTGATCTGGATTGGTTCAAAGTGCACTGAAGTCAAGGAAAAAAAAGGCTGTGAGTTTAGTCGTTTTTACATTAGGTCCTATATGCAAGTATTTTTCAGTCTTAGTCCTAAGGTTTGTTACTATGTAATTGCAGTGTTCTGAACATAATAATGTTAAAACTCACTACAGTGTCTCTTAATATAAAGCAACAATTCTGTACAATTTAAGTGTTTGGCTCAAAAAGATCTTTCTTTCCTTTGATTTCTTGTAAATACTTTTTTCTTTTCCATTTGTGACTTCTGTGTTCAAATCTTTATTTTAATGTGACAGACTAGAAACAGCATGCTTTTATTGCAAGAAAGATTTATTCACAGTGATACTGATGCAAGGTCTCAGATTTACTTTGGGGAAAGAAAACATCTTGTAAATATGCATATTTCACTTTGCAAAAAAGTGCACTTTCCATTCCATTATGAACCTCAAATGCATAGCCACAATATATGGCCCAGGAGGTGCAGTAATTCACTTGAGAATTTCAGACACACAGTGAATTAGTAAAATAACCAAGATGCTGTCACTATTTCCAATTACAGATGGAGGGAAGTCACTCAAGGTGAACATGGCAATGTAACATGTGTTCTCTCTCAGTCTCCTATGAAACTTTTAAGTACACAAAAGGACACACAAATAGCTACATTCAACCAGACTGATGTTATCTAACTTTCAGAGTGCTCAGTCCTTTGTGTAAGGAAGGACTTGACCTCAATCTGGCCTTATGCTCTGTATCATAAGCCAGTCCATCTTTCAAAGACCTGATGAACCACTTCATTCCAGTGGATTTTTAAAGCAAAAAGGAAGAAAGATCAGCTTGTTCACAGAATTATAGAAGTCTGAGGATGGAAGGGACTCTGGAGGTCATCTGGTCTGATCCCCCTGATCAAGAAGGGCCAGCTACAGCCAGTTGCCCAGGATCCTCCTTTTGGAGACTTCATGATTCTTCCATAGTCTGATGACTGCTATAACTTGTTCCTGGTCTGAGACAACTCAAAGGAGCTTTCTAATCTGAGTGAGAAGCGCACCCTGACCCGCTTTCTGTCTGACCTCTGCATAAGAATTAATACACATCCACAACTCTTTTAATGGTTAGTCTTTGGAAACAGGTAACCTAACAAGAATGCCACCTTGATTAACACCAAGGCTTGTTGACACCAAGATTAATATATACCACATCCTCTAGTTGTGAAATGGTAGTGCCTTTGTTGAAAAACATGAAACAACAGTAAGCATCCTTTAAACTTATTCAGGAGTTTGCTTCATTTTCCTCAGTCGTTGTTAGTCTTGAAAGAGATTTCCTTTGGAAACAGTCATTCCTTTGGGGAAGAGTACATCAAACTACACAAGCAGCAGCAGACTCAGCTCACTTGGTTCAGCTCTCTCACTTAGAAACCTCTTTTCTGTTCATACCTCTCACTCTTCAGGAGCTGGATCACGTGCCTGTACACAAGGTTTTACTAAGCATAGCGTGAATCAGGCAAAAATAATGCTGATGGATCAACATTCATTTACACTTGGGATCTTGATGTGATGAAGTGCAGATCATGACCCAGAAAACATGTGTGTCCTTGTCTACTTAAATGCCTGGACAAACTGATCCCATAGAAGGCAAAAAAGTAGTCTTTACAACTTCAATTTTTTTCCTCCTTCCTGACTACACTGCTTTTAGTTCCTTTCATTGCTCACATAAAACAGACAGTTACCTTATGACATACTAAAATATTTATGTGCTAAGACTTCTTATTTAACAACGGTCAGAGATACCCTTAATAAACTGGTGAAAAACTTGGATAGTTTGTGCAATTTTCCTGTATGTGTTATTTCTTTTTCCAGTCAGTGTATGCATCATTGGGAAAAAAAAAAACTAAGCCAAAACAAAAAACCACCTTAAACCTAGTAACTCATCTCTGACCAATCCCTTCCCTCAGTGCTTTAGCATTGCAAAATACACTGATATTATTGACATTAACATAGTCATTGAAATACGGATCATTACCTATTTTTAAATAAAGGAAATAAAGCTATGTACTACATTATGACTAATAGATGAAAGAGTCACTCATACAGTAACTTGTAAATAGAACATTTGTGATTAATAGCTTTATATTTGTGGGAAAAGGCATCCTTTTGACAGACTGATTCATAGGATAAGGGCAGAAAATAACCTGGACCATTTAGGAATTAGAGCAGTAAATCAAATATGGAGAATTCGAAAGTTGTATCTAAGAAAGAGCTATGTGACCTTCATGTGCCCTTAGTCACAGAAGCCAGAATGGCACATAGGAAGCACCCATGGAGGTGATCGTAATGGTGCCCTATTTTAACTCCTCAGGAGCTAGAGACAGCCCAACTAGCAATCCAGAGATGCAGCAAGGAAGTTGCACACTGTGATGCAGATTCAGACGAGTACTTCAGTACGCTGAAAAATTAACTCTTTTTTAATGAATGCAAGTTATGTAGCACACAGAGTGAATCCAGACCAGCAGTGGGGTGTGCGTTCTCAAGAACAGGCACAGAGAAGAGAGAGTGACACTCTGGAAAGTCTAGAAAAGACACTGTTCTTGGAATTTTGCGCATCACTTTTTCAGTTGAGTTTTACAGGCCTAGCTGAGGGTGTGAATCAAAAGAAGGGACCCAAATATGAAAATAGAAGTACCAGCTTAAAACAAGCTAGGAAGTATAGCTTCTATGGAGATGTGTGTACCTCGGCTGCCAATTATGACAAGCAGCCCAGTGAGGCTGTCAGGCAGAGAAAAGTAAACAAAAGGATGTATCAGAGAAAGGAGCACCTCTCCTATAGCAAACTTCGTGTATCATTGAGACTCTTGAAGAGCATAAGAGCCTGTTTTAGGACAAAGTCCTTTTAAAGTCCTTTTTTCTTTTCCTCCATAATGCCATTCTTGTAGATATGCAAGTGTTAGAAGAAGAAAGGCTACTTGGGAAGGGCTCATGCATAGCAAATTTGTTTTCCCCCTTCCCCATCAACTGTAATTACAACCATTCAGACAAAGCTGGTTTTCCCAGTAGGACTGGCTGAAAAAGCACTTCATTTACATGGCCTAATTGGGCTTTTTTGGCCAAGGTTGTTCTATACACTGACACTAGGACTAGGTACTTAACATTGAAAAGTTCATTCTTGTGGTTTGAAGTTAAGGATTTCATTACTTTGAAGTTAGAAAATTCAGAATTAAGGTGTCTCCTTTAACACTGGTGCTTCAGTAGTGTGTACAGGCATAAGAATAATATTGGTAATTATATTGGCCTCAAACAGCAGAGTCTGCAAATTAAACAGACAGTCATTTTATTTTCTTCTTTCTGAAAAAAAATAATTGTGATGTATATGCCATTGCATGAAATGTTGGTTATACAGTCTTGTGGCCTTCAGAAAGCAGTACAGGGAGCAGATCAACTGATTTGGGAAGATCTGCTACACAAACGGTTTAGGAAAAATCAGCTTCTTCTGTGTTCTACTATTTACATTATGTAAGACTTGGTTATCTTTTATTATTTTGTTTGTAACTATTTTGTCTCACTCAGCAAGACACACAGTTCATGAATATGTATCTTATAACCTTTTCTAAGCCAAGTGCACAAGGTTTAGTTTCAGGGCCTTTCATATTGTACATGTCTTCTACAACCAAGAAAGGTTTTGCACAGTCATCAGTGCAAATTCAAGCCAAGTCTAGAAAGAAAATTAACATAAATATTTCACTAGGCCTTGGTGTAGAAAAGATTCCAGCAGCTGAACCTGTTTTTCTGCATATTTAATTGCCACAGTAATTAGAACATAAGGGTTCAAATCCACAAAGACATTTGGGTGCCTAATTCTCATTAATTTCAATTGAGAGGTGGCACTTACATCTCTTTATGGATGTCGAAGACACAGAAACCTCAAGAATCTTATCTGTTCTAAAACTCCCAGACAAATATTGCTATCAGCTTCTTCAGAGCAGCAGTAGTTTTATTTTAATTCCTGATGAAGGTACATCTTAAACACAGAAAATTGCAGGATAACAATGGAGGCTGTACTTGTCTCTCACCTGCCTTCCACCCATCCAGCCATTTTGAACCATAGGAAGTTCCCAGACCATGGGATGTTTTCAGAAACTCAAAAAATCAAAATTTTCTCCGGTGACTGCTGGAAAACGAAGCTGGCAGTTTATATTCTTTTACAGTCTGATGAAACCTCATGAAGCTAGTGGGACGAGCATGGCTCTATACCCCCAGTTAATCCTCAGATTTAAAGAGAAAACGTGATCACACCTCCAGGTGTGAACCCCTAAGAAGGAAGTTTCTGGACCTGCATGTGACTGTCCAAGTCTGGACTGATGACCAAAGTCTGTGCTGTACTGTCCTGCTCCTCCCAAGTCACACATCCATATCCCTTTGCTCATGCTGCGCCAAAATTCCTGCAACTGCACTGTCAGCCACAAAAGGGAACTAACCCAGTAGAAAATTGCCTTGTTTCTTTTATTAATTGCCAGTTGGAAAATACAATATCTGGGACAGGAAAAAGGGTGGGATTTCCTTCTTTTTAGGGACTTTGTCAGGAAACAACAGCTAATCTTTTGAGGCATGTCTCCAGAGCCACCTGTGTGGGCAATGAAGAGAATGATGACTACCACCAGCTGCCATTGGAAGGAGTTCCTCTCTTTTCCTCCCTAATGACTGAAGAAGCCTAGCCTCTTAATTTAAGCAACTGGGTTTGTTATTTATGTGATATGAATACATACCCAGAGTTACATGATTAATCACAATTTCCCCACCTTTCTTCTTTAAATTTCAGTCTGAGCTTTGCCTTCATATGTCATGGAACCATAATGATACTTGCAAAATAAATGTTAGAAACAGGGAAAGTGTATCTCCCAAAAATAGAGCTTAAAGCCAGAAGAAACCCTACAAGCTTTGTTTTGTCTTTCTGCATAATTCTGGTCACAGAACCCTCAGTACTGGCTGTGGCAGGCTATAACTGCTGCGTGAAGATAGTATATCTTTCTAAAGATGTCTGTCTTGATTTAAACACTTCCAATGTTGAAGGATTCACTGCACTCCTAGGTAAGTTGTTCCAGTGTTTAAATACCACTACTCTTTAAAATGTCCCTGACCTGATTTAGTATAACTTCAACTTCTAGTTCTACTTTGTTTTATTTTATTTTGGGCTAGTTAAATTTAGTTTATTGATCCATATTATTCAAATGAGACCCTCTCCCCCATGTATCGATTTATAGACTATAGTTTCCTTCTCTCCATCAAAGCAAGCAGACAAAGTTTCCTTCATGCCTTATCCTAGCTAATTTCAGTATATTTTTCTATGTCTTTCATCATTCATTTAAATACTTTTTGAAGTATAGGTACTACAACTGGTAGAAGGTTAGACTTTGTTCACTTTCAAACTTAAGTGGTTTTCTTACTTCATTTCCCCCTTACTTCATTAGTATTTGAGATTCACATATAACTAATATAAACATATAATACCTGTCCAAGCAAGACCCCAAACATTGACTTCTTTTTTTTTAATTTAGACTTATTTGTCAATACACAATGTTTCAGAAACACTTCTTACTCTTTGTAGAAAACTGTTTTCTGCTTTCGGATTTTTTTTCTTCTTTTCTTTCTTTGAAAAAATCTTTTAAAATTACTGAAATAACCACAGCCTACTTCATTCTCAGACTTATAATGGCAAGAGCCACACTAGTATAATTTATTAGAGGCCCTAAAAATAAAGGATTTCCTTTCTAATGGTAAGAGAGAATCAGTCATTAGTTGTAGTTTCTGTCGCAAGTCTGGGCAGCAATATCACTAAATAGTACAGAGTCGCTTTTTTTATACTGACTATTATTACTTGGGCTTTAATGAGAAAATTCTGCCTGCTGAGACACCAAGTTATAATCTTTCAAATGAAACCAAGCTAATAACTATTCCCATGACAAGACAAATCTGCAGGCACTAACTAAGTTAGTGGCTATTATGCTTCACACTTAATCTTGAATATGATAGATAGGGAGTGGAACTAAGGGGAATATTGAACAGCAGAAGAAACCATTCCTCTAAGGTGATAACTAACTTGTGACAGCACCTTGAACATCTTTCTTTGCATTCAAACCAAAGCAAGTTGAAGTAATTTAATCCTCTGAAAGTGCCAAATGAAAGATTTGCACAGCTTTTGTCACCATGAGAGCTTCTAAGCTCAGACACCTGCATCGAGCAGCTTCACAGGGGGAAACCCAAGTAAGGAAGAAAGAAGTCAGCCCATGCATCACTATGCTGGAGTGAGAACAGGTCTGCAGCAGCTTGGGGCACTCACAGGGCACCACCTGTTTGATGGAGACAGCTCCTATCCTGTCACACAGGGATAGGAGGTGCTTTACAGACCAAGCACCTATTTGTGCACCAGTGTCAGCAGATTGTCTTCTGCTGGTGGTCAGTGTTTGTGGAGCTGCAGCAGAGACTCCACTCTGCTGGAGTCCAACACAGCTGACCAAGGTGCCAGGAGAACAGCAACCCAGCCATTCCCACTGCTTACAGACCAGATCCTTTCAACATCTGACTGCCAACAAAAATATGCCACAGCATGAAACTTAGCTGTGGGTGGTACAAAACCCACAAGCACATCTCTGTGTCACCAGGTTTCATCCCTAGCCTGTGCCATCCCTGCAGCAGCTGTTAGCCAGTCAGTCTCAGACCTATGCTCAACAACAGGGGCTTGGGTGGTGCTGGCTGAATGCATGTTTTCAGTTCTTTGTGGTTTTCTAGAGAGTATAGAAGTTAGTTTTGTTCCAATTTGAAAACAGATCAAAGACATTCGGCACCTCAATTTCTGTTGAGGATGAGGTTCCTGGAATGGCTGAGCACTCAGGAGTGCCTGCCGTGGAGCACAGCAGCCCAAAAGGTGTTTGTGTACACAGACACGAATGGACAGCAGATCACAAAGGACAAAACGGATAACAACAAATACAGACGCCTGGTCATTTAAGAGTGTGACATGTTGACATAGTGGCACCTTCAGTGGCACATGCCTTTCCATCCTTTTCTGCTTTTATTTGTTTGTCTGGGCAAATGTCTTAAAAACTTAAAAAAAAAGAATTGTTTAAATGTCAAATATAAATTGTGACTTATTTTAAACAATGTGTGTGTTTTAACCAGCTCTTTGACATTAAAAAGCATATTTTGTCTCAAAACCTGCTTAAAGCAAAACAAAAAGCTAAGCTACAGCTCCTTACAAACAATGAAGGCAATAAATACAGTAAATTACTGTTTTATGTGAGACAATATACTAATGTTAACTGAAGCAATGGAATTAGAAAACAAACTCCCTCTGGGAACAATTCTCACACCCCTGTTTTAGAAGGAAGCAGAGTTTACTCATAAATAATTTAATGCATTTACTCCTGCTAGACTGGACTGACAGGTCTCCCATATACTGAAGCTTTGCTTCTCTGATAATTGCAAACTTTTTGAACTGAGAAAGTTGTCAACTACAAAGGTCTGTATGGTCACTGTAGGACTATCTAGGAACATAAAGATGTGCTCCATAACAGTATTACTGAATTTAGCTGTCATGCCAATCACCATTTAATAACAATATTCCTTCAGACCTACTTCTGTTTATGATCATGTAAATAATCGGTTCTTCAGAGTCATATACCAATCCCTTAGCAAGTTGCAGTTGCCCACATGGGCAAGCAACAGAAAGGAAAAGACATATTATTATTTGGGTTTATTTAATGCAGTTCAGACACTAGAATAAAAAAAGAAAACGAGGCAGCTGAGTCTGTAAGCGCAGCATGATGTGTGCTTACAGACTCAGCTGTGCAGCAGTACAAAAGAATCAGAACAGAAACAAGAACTGCCTAAATTGTGTCCCCTGTTACCTGCCTAAGAAAGCTGCCTCACAAAATACTGGACTTCGTTATTAGATTGATTAACACTTCCTCTTCATGTCTAATTTTCATGCCATGTTTTTACCTCCTTTATTCACAATGTTGCTATTTCTTCTCTCAGCTCATAGAAATAGGTTCAGAGCTTGTTAAACCTATTTTCAGCCTTGAGTGTACAGAGCTATTGTGATCAGTGGCTTCTTCTAACTCATCCTTTTGCCTTAATCTTTCTCTATTAAACACTCAAATGCATCTTCATATGCATGCTGTGTACCATCTATCCCTAACTTCAACCTTTATGTGGCCTTTCTTTTCACAAATGACTCTCAAGCATCACAGCTACCCACAGATTTCTTAAGACTTGAGTGGAAGAGAACCCGGAAACTGGTCGCTTGACTCAAACAGTGAGAATTTTGGCACTGATTTTCCCCAAAGATTATTTTTCATTATAAGATTATTTCTTATTCCCTGAATGGTCAGGACCAATCTTGGAGACGTAGGCACAGATCTGTCAGTATTTCAGAGCCTGCTCTAATCTAATTTGTGGCTGTGCAAGACTGCTATTTAGACTGGTCACTAAGTAGCTGCAAGCCTTGCTCCAGTCTCAGGAGGTGAGACCATTAGGAGTGTTGTGAAAGAGCTGAGTAACCACAGCATGAGGGGAGTCCACCATTCCCGACACAGCTCCAGCACTGATCCTTCCAGTGGAGCTCCCCAAACCACTCCCACCGGTGCAGGAGTTACCACTCTTCTTTTGCTACTCGCTGCAACCCGAGGAGTTGGAGGAAGATCTGATGCTGCTCTTGCTGGTCTAACCCTCCCACAAATTCCAGCAGGGAAAGACAGTGAAAATTATCTGGGAATGAGCTGAATCAGCTTCTTTTGTGCCATGGCCACACCCGCTGTGTGGCCAGTTCCACCCAGCACTCATCAGCTTCTGAGTAGGAATTGGTGAAGGCTTGCGAGTTTCTGGACTTCCCCCCATGCTGGGAGAGCAATAACCTGGGTCTGGGAGTAAAAGGAATAAATTTAGGTCCCTGCCTTGGGTTTTTCATAGGCAAAAATTGGATCTCACCATCTCTATGGGATGCTGGAACAAGTTAGTAAAGGCCTTCACAAGAGATAGAGTGTGATGTGCAGATTCTTTGTTCACGATTTACAGGAAACTAGCCAGTGGCTGTTAGTGCAGAAGGGCCCAGACTTGCAAATTCTTTGGTCAATGGTCATGTGCTGCATTCCTCTGCAGAGAAGGAGAAAAGCACAAACCTCAACACTGTCATCTCAGGATCTGCCTCTGCAAAGGAAGGCAGCAGCCCAGCAGCTGGCAGCCCCCACCTTTTAAAAGTATAAATGAGTGATGTTTGAACATGCTGCTGAACTGTGTTACAACCACGACCCTAAAGCATCTGGGGCACACACACTTGAGTACGATCATGTGTCTTAAAACATATTTAAGTACGAAGAGCAAAAGGTTGATAAATTGCTTCTGGACACTCATCTCAAGTGTGTGATGCCAGCTCAGCAGCTGTCACCATTTTCAAGTTGCAGTGTCTTTATCTCTGGTGCCCCACCCCAACAGGATTTGCAGACAGCCTTTCAGAGGGGAGGAACAGATAGCTGCGCTCAGGAGTGCTCAGGGTAGTAAGGGCTATGCAGCACCCAACGTCAAGGAACATGGCACTAGCTTGTTGAATAACTGGTTTGATGTGTATGCTTCACCTAGGTTATTTTCAGTGGGCCATCACCCTCCTATTGTACTCTTGTTTCCTAGAAATGTCCTGAAATGGTCACATTTATGGTGTTCTGCTGATACGAACATTCCTACATTAGTCAAATACAGAATATTGCTGCCACTAGTGTTTTAGCTTGTGTTTGATTTAACAGCATAGTCAGACCTGAATTGGATAGAGAATTGGTTAAACTTACTCTCATTTATGTTTGTTTGTTTTTTGTACGACCTATAAGATACAAAGACTTGCTACAGAGACAAGAATGACACGCTGAGAGACTTTTCATCTCACGAAAAGAAATAGCTGATCAGGGTTTCACAGAGGGCATTGTGATGTGCCTGTCTGATATGTGTGACCTTGGGTTAAAGAGAGTTCTGAAAGTATTCCTGCTTCTATTTCCTGGGTATCAAATTATGTATATGTGCTTATTAAGAGAATAACGTGAGTTTGCCTATAATTGTTGTAGCTAATATTGTTATGCCTCAAAGAGTAAATGGAAATTTTTCTCAATACATTTTCAATGTGTTTGTTTATGTGAATATACTTCCTGTATAATTGTGGACATTTTCACCCCAGGACTACATACGGGCTAAAATTTACAGATAAGCTTAGTCTCTTCAGTTTTGCTGAACTACTGGAAGTTCAGTCAGTACATTTTTTCATACAGAGGAAAGAAAAACATTTTAAATGCAAAAAAGCAATCATGCAACTACAAGAGGTAGCAATCAGGGCTTGAAACTAAGAAACTCTAGAGGTGCACACTCAAAATCAAACAGCTTGACTTGATTTCAAATTTTATGGTCTACCAAACCTCCTAAGGTCTGGGACAGTCTATCTAATATATGTGTGAATCATGCCTATATATTAGAATGTTTTAATTATTATAGCTCAGAGTTGCCACAAGAAAACAAATATTCTCTATTACCAGTTTCTGCAGTCAGAGACACAAAAGCAAAAATCACCTATAAATGTTAAAGTTAGAAATATTCAAATTCGTGCATCCAGGGTAAAATATTCATGGAATTTAAGAACAGCATAAAATAAGTGATTATCTAATATACAACGGCAATATGGGCTTAAGTATTTTTTCTGATTTAATTCTTGCTTCATCTCCAACAGCTGTGGTTTAGTAAGGTATCCAACCCCGATAAAAGTAATTCCTGTGATAGAAGCTATACCACAACACTTGGCACTTTGTTCTAATGTTAAAAACATGTTCCATATTTCTCATGGAATTTGTTTAGCTTCTCCTTCCAACCATTAGATCGTGTTATGTCTGCTAGACTGAGAAACCCTTTATTATCAAATTTTGTTCTCATATATATATATAATCAAATCCTTTCTGCTCTCCCATATATCTTAATACCCTCAGAACCCTGAACTCTTCTTCTTTCTGCTAAATCAGAGCAGCAGAATTGGGCACAGTAATTCCAGTGTGGTGGTAATTTAACTTTCGCAAATAAAGATTTCCAAAATGGCTTTTTGTCTACAGCATCACTATTACAACTCATATTAGGCTGACTATCCAACTCAACCATCTAAGACTATTTCAGACCATGACCTCAATTCTTTATGGATTACTTTCCTTATTCTTGTGTTCACAACATTGCATTTTCCCATCCTGAAACATTTTGGTTCACCACAACTAGCTTACTAGGTCATACTGTATCAACGGCCTGTATTCTGTGTTTATCTTTCTTTCAATCTTTGTGCCATCTAAAATGTGTAGTTTTATATCCCACCCAAGAAATTGCTAAAAGCATTATAAGCAGTAGGCCAAGCTAACTGATGGTTGCAAAGACTCAGGAAAATCAGAGTTCTTTGATTTGTTAGTCCAGTATTAACTTTATTTTAGACTGCTCTTTTTTTCCCAGTGTTTCATAGCTAATTCTTTAAAAGTCGTTATTATATGCATGTTATTTGGACTTGCTGATTTTAAAATGACTAATTCTAGTAGCTCTGTTTATCGTCACTGTTTCTCATTATAAAGTGGAAAGTTTCACTTAATATGTAGTACTATCATGTTCTTCCCCTCAAACTTAAGCCACACACACTTATTTAGCACTTTTGCTCTTTCTCCAGGGGTCAAACTTTTAGTAATCAGTCAACACTGTCATTTCGATTGTTTGCTCTCAATATTCCTAACATATTCCTTTTTGTTACCTTTATAAGCTGCTCTAGGACCCATAGGTAGTATACTTCTGAAGTTCTATAGAACTTTATCTCAAATTTCTATACTTCCTAAGTTATTGTCACTACTGTCATCTTTTTATTTCTTTGTGTAGGCAGATAGACAGTTTTAGACAGATACATACTGGAAAAAAATGAGGAGTATTTATTATAATCTTTACAGAAGATTGAATTTCCCTTTAAGCCAAACTGGTTTTTTTAATCCTCTAGATTTCCTTTTTGACTTGGAGAGTGGTGGAACCACTAGTAGAGACAACCAGTAGAACAACTTCTGGAATAATAGATCAACTTCTACTACTTTGTCTGAATTATTATTTGTGTTCTTCTGTTTACTTCCACCCCCATCCCACCTTCACACACAGAGGACTGTTTTCCATGTAGAAACATGCATAGCAGCATGGAGAAGCCAGCAGGGAGGCACTAATGAAGCAGAGGTATGATGCAGAACATGTAATTAGATTTGAATTTGTAGTGTAGTATAGCAGCAAAAGAGCGTAGCTGACGGAAGTATCAACTATGCAAGAAGACATCTAGTGTAGCATTATTTCCCTATAGCTCTGGTCTGACCATGGACAAATTATTATATTCAGTCTTGGGCACGTCCTTAGTAATTTAGAAGGAATTCAGAGAAGAATGACAGAGTGATTACATGCTGATCAAATAAGACTGAGGCTATGGACACGTGAAAAGAGCTCAAGGCTTGAGCCTGGAGCAAGTTGTATCATTTCATCTCCACACAAAGAAGCTAAGCATGATTATATGTACACAACGCAATCTAAATACATAACTCTGGACTATATATCTACAGAGAGTTACATTTAAAAATTTATGTTAAAAGAATGTTCAGATTGCAAAATCAAGCATTCAAGTGGTAGGAAATGCCAGTGCAATTTTAGCTTGGTGCCTTTGTGAATATTCATGATGATACAGCCTCTAGCTGTATGATCTGTCAACACTGTATTTTTTCATACTTACATCCTGGCTCATGTTTACCTCTGCTTGTCTGTTCCCTGTTTTGG
The DNA here is from genome assembly GCA_024500445.1 of Entomyzon cyanotis. Taxonomy (NCBI): domain Eukaryota; kingdom Metazoa; phylum Chordata; class Aves; order Passeriformes; family Meliphagidae; genus Entomyzon; species Entomyzon cyanotis. The sequence continues at coordinate 15,244,535 of JAKEPQ010001004.1, read as the reverse complement.
TCTTCAGCTTGCCACAGCTCCTGCCTACCCTGTCTCTTATCCTCTCCCCCATCCACTGCCTGGCACTTCTGTTTGTCCATAATCCTTGCTCTGTGCTCCTTAAGCTTCTCTTTTGACTCGTACCACTTCCTTATTCTAGTCTTCTCTTAGCACTTCCCACCTTCCTCATCTCTCCACATTAGTCAGGCCATTCTTCTTTACCTCCTACAAATGTCATAGCGAAGGGAATGCTGAGATCACACAAAAGCCCAATTTCCTCATCTCATACATGATATTCAGGCCCACAAAGACAGGAACAACTGGGACAAAAATTATAAAGGTTTTTTCTACCTCTTTAGCTCTCTTAAAGTAAGCTCAGCCACTCAAGAGGAGGCGAGGTTGTGTAAGAGCTCTGTTGTTGAGCTCACTGAATTAAGGTAGAATTTTTGAAGAATGTAATCCACATAAGAAGGGTCTTTTAAAGCAGTGTAAGTAGGGGATTTTTTTCCCCTTGGAATTGTATAGTTTGACAGGGTTGTCAGGGGCTGACAAAAAGGACAGGCCTAGTTCTAGGGGTGATCTTCCCCAGAAACGGAAAGTGTGTGCTGCGAGGCACGTGTCTGTTACAGCTTCTCAAGAGAAAATAATGTGTTTTTTTCCCCTCTTGTGGTACACTTTTCCCCCCTAATCCAGGTTTTAGGGAAGGCTGACTTGTGCTGTTCTGTAGTCTCAAAAAAAATAAGCTCAAGATATTCATGTAGAGACTAAAAATTCTGTCCAAATAGTCAAAGGTCAACATATCAGCATGGAGCAAGACCAGCAAGAAGTAATGGCAGCTGTCATTGTAGATGGGTCTAACAGCCCTACTATAGCATGGAGACAAAAACTGGCGACATCATGGCTTGGGGGAAAACATAACACCCTACAAATATCTGGCAAGTATAATGGAAAGGATGGACAGAAATTATTTAGGATTCCCTGAGTGGAAGTTAAAGCATGAAACAGTGGTATGAAATAAGCTCATATGGGAACAAATACAAACCCTTTAAATATTTTTCTGAGCAAAAATATGAAGTGTAGCATGGGGAATATGAAGTGTAGCACAGAGGAGGAGTTGGACTGGATGATTTAGTAGAACATTCCCATCTCTTTTTCCTGCAACTAATGGCAGAAAACTTACCAGTGACCAATAAGAAAAAAAAGTTCCTGAGCACAGTTTATCCAGTCCCTCTCTGTCTCTTTAGGTGGAGACTGCTCTCCTTATGTATCCACACAGAGAATGTATCAAGAACATGAAGAAACACCTTCAGTCCATGAAAGAATTGCAGACCTTAGTGGTTTAGTTCTGGGCAAAAGGCAGCCAAGCTTCTTCGTTTAGCTAAAGAAGGAACATTTAATGGAAATTCACATACTACAAGATTAAAAAAAGTCAAGACAATGCTTTTACTGCTGTGTAATTTATACAGTCACTCGAGAGGGGAAAAAAATAAGAGTCAAAGTGTGTTTTAATGGCTGCATTAGAAATGGACAGGATTATAGTTTACAGCTTTTATATTGCCTCTGCACTTTGTAGAGAAATACATTATAATTTTTCAGTGATAATTTAAGGATTTAACTTCTAATCTAGTCTTCTAGGTAAAAGAGCATTTAGTTCTCCACACCTACATTCTTTTGGATGGGTAAGGACAGCATGAAAAGTATCTCCTAAAAATTAATAACTTGTAGTCTGCTCAAATTTTCCATCTCACTTTTTCCTTCCTTCCCAGTTCTCTAAGAGACCTTCATTTTATCATATTAAATAGACTTAGAGTGAAACAGCTTACACAGTCGCAAAGAAAATTAATTCCTGATAGCAGGTTCTTCGATACCAGCTGCTTCAGGTGGAGACAAATTCCTTTTGGGGATTACATGCATTTCTAAATATTACCTGATGTAACTCTTACAAAAGACTATAGTCAATTATCTGATAAGGTACATGATAAAACTTCTTATGACCTAGAGCCACAAGACTAAAGCCTCAGTCAGAGACAGGGTGGATGTGGGACTCAGGGAGTAATTTATGGATGAGAGATGGCAACTCTTTCCTAAGTGGCCCAGGACTGAAGTAACTGGGTCTGACATGGTATCCAAAGGTGATTTCCTGGCATCAATCACAGGTCACTTCCCACAGAAGGGACTAAGGTTACTTAGGAGGCTCTGTGGTAGTAAAGCCACAATGAAGAAAGTCAGGAAGTCCCAGCATGGAGTGCCACACTTGAATGTGTGAACACTGTAGTGGGAGGTGCTGATCTCCTCTCTCTGGTGACCAGGAGTGAAGCTGAGTCAGGGAAAGTTCAGACTAGACATTAGGAAAAGGTTTACCAAGAGAGTGATTGGTCACTGGAACAGGTTTTCCAGGAAAGTGGACATGGCACCAAGCCTGAGAGAGTTCAAGGGACAATGCTCTTAGATATATAGTTTAGTTTTATGTAGTCCTTTGAGGAGCAAGGAGTTGAACTTGACCCTTATAGGTCAATTTCAACTCAACATATTCTATGATTCTATGTATGTACATTGATCATTATAGGTTGGGCAGCCAATTACAAGACAATAATAGTAATCTACTGGTACAGTTGAATAGGAGTTATATGTACAGATCTGTGGCTAGCACAGGTCTTTCCCGTGAGAACATTTTGCTACATTTCATAAACAAAGATAAAGTTTGGATGTTTTGCAAACAACGTCTCCGGATTAGGTCAGTTCGGGCTTGGCCAATTGGGCCTAGGGGGAGGTCTCAGGCTGACCAATCTGGGTGACCTCTGAAGACTCTATATATATGGAAATCAAAATAATAAAGACGCCTTCTCTCTTTCCTTGTCTGAGAACCTGGGTCATTCCTCAGCTAGCGGCTCAACAGCGACACAGATCTCATTGTCTGAGGTGCTTGACACTACCACAGACAGAAAAACAGTAATTATGAAATAATAAAGAATCTTGTTCTGCCTTAGAGGTGGGCAAAATAGCTCCAGGGCTTCACAGACCTTTTGCCTCACTTTCCAGTAACTTTCAAGCTCAGTAGTGGACATAGTGGTGGGAGCTAATGGTGTTTCTCAGTTTTGTGTTGTGCAACTGTTGCAGGCAGAGTGGGAACTTCAGACAGAGTTTATTAAAGAAGCCCTCCTGTTGAGTCAAGAGGTGCAGAAAGACCCCCTTGCTTTCTAAACTCCTCAGAGAGGAGCCAATGTGTGGCTGGATCCAATCTTAGCCCCAGACTTTGTCAATGGTTTATGTGTAAAGGATTACACAGGTGTGATTGAACCTTTATACAACTTTGTCCTGCAGAATTAAGGATGGCAACCAGATATATTTTTATAAATGCATATGGTTTATCATGATAATGATTAAACAAAAATATCTTAATCAGAATTATTTACTGCAGAGTATAGGAACTGTAACAACTATTATAATATAGTGCAATACGAAGCAATAGTGAAGAAATTATATTAAAGCAATTGTATTAAAGCAATTTTATTAAAGCTAGCAAACCCAATTATTAATTAGAGATTGATGTTGTACTCACTCATACCAATGACAGTGAGCAAACCTCTTTTGCTCAGCCTCAAGGAATAATCTTGAGAGCTGCCCCCAGTCAAGGGAGGAATCTCCAACCATGTGCCCCAACAAGGGATATGTTAGAAGACTCTGCTATTAAAATTTGGGACTGGGCTCTATATATGACTGTCATATGTCTCCAGGCCAGCTGTGTCAGCTCAGCAGCTTTAGATAAGTTATCAGTAGTATCACCTGTTTGGTTCTTTATCCAGGTATTTTACCAGGTCTACCATATCTTATCTCACTATCAGGATGTTTAACTTTGGGATTGATAAGTCAGGCTTGTTTCAGCATTGTTTGACGCCAAAAGCAGCAGCATAGCCCCTCTTCATCTACCACTGCTACCTTTGCAAACAGGGCATTGTTCAAGTTGCTCTCCCCATTCTGGGCAGAGCATCCTGCTGCAGCAACATACCCCTTTGAACTGGCCTGTGTATCACCAGTGGCAAATATGGCATAGGATTGCTCCTGTCTGAGTTCAGACCATGTCCAGGTTTATTGCTGATCAAACAGAACCTTTGAGAATTTTGGCTTGAAGGCTTTTACTGTCTCAAATTCCATGTTACTCTGTTCTCTCTAGCTTAAGAGTTTTCCTTTCTGTATTATTTAAATATGCAGCTATATGTGATAAAACAGTTTACTTGTAACTGGTTCCCTATTTGCCAACAGTATTTCTTAAATCCACCTTCTTCCACAAAGTCTCTCATCTCTGATCCACATAAAAAGTGCACATCATGTTAATTCAGATTTATGAAAAAACCAAACCTGCTCAGCGACAGGATTAACACATATTCAGATCACCATATGCATAGTTTGTATTTACTATCTATCACAAAATTTGCATATTTAGAAACTTATAACTTTCCTGTTGTCATCTACATTGAGCTAACTAAATGTGATCCTAAAATGATGATAGTTGCAAAAGCCTGGATCCTCACTGAGGCAAAAGCAAACAGTATAAAAGGAGTTTGGAAAGAACAAAGTAGAACACTGACTAGTGACTGATGCCTGTATATTTGCTTTCTCTGGGAATCAAGGATATACAGGAGAAAATCCAGGGGACACTTTCAGGTAAAGATTTGTTTCTTGTTGGAAAGGAGCAGGTTTGTTTCATGTATGAGGAGAAGAAAGCTTGTAGCTCCCTATTCACTGACCCTTTATATGAAATGTTGATACCACCCACTCCCACACTGCTACTCTTAAGGGTCTGGAGCTACTGATGTTGGCCAACAACCATGGCATGCTCTTACAATCTGTAGGTTTTATAAAATACCGTAGGTGTGCAGAGACAGGACCAAGGCTTTTGCAGGGGTAAACTCCCTGAAAAACAATGTAGGTAAGGGTGGGTGGGAACGGATAGAGCGTTGATGCATCTCCAGCTCCAGTCAGTGCTCCCGTAGGACTAAGCACTGGAACTCCCAGCAGTTCCTTCACTTCTTACAAGTCATCCCAGTGAAACTGAGTCTTCCCAAGATGTTGTGATAAGCACGAGGATCTGAAGAGGAGGACAGGAAACTGCTCAGGGTTCTGCTCTCAGCTCTATGGAGCAGGATTTCTCAGTAACAGGACAGATAATAGTAGCTGTATTAGTACGCGAGGGAGAAAAGTAGACCTGCTACATAGTGCAGTCTTTTTGCTTCAACAAATAAATCATAATACAAAGACAGCAAGCCCCAAAGGTCTTTTATTCAGGTGTTGTAAGTTAAAAAAAAAAAAAGTCATTTATCTCAGGTAGACTCTGTTTAAATAAAAGGTTCTTGGAAGACAACTCAGCAAGCATATTTAACATTAATGGGATTGGGAAGAATAATTTATGTACATTAGAAAAAAGGAAGCCCAAAAAATCATAAGAACTGAACACAAGCCAATTCAAAATTATTTAGGATCTTGTACAAGTTACAACAGTACATTCCGTGACTTGTAGCCTAATATCAAATATTTTGAGGAGTCTTTATAAAATCAAAGACCAGACACTGCTCAGGATGTTAGATCTATGATGAATATGAATCAGTTCCACTCTGTTTTCAGCCCTGACCACCATTCCCATGCCAATTGATTGAAGTTAAACTATACAAATTAAATGCAAAATGAGAATGCTGTAAATAGTATGCACTCAAAAACATGTAACTTCAAAAGTGAATATTAAATTGTTACTCTTCTCCATCTCAGTCCCTCACCTACTTCTATTCTGCCAGGAATCATGTCCTATTATATCTTTCCTCAGGCCACAAGACAGTAGACTTGGGCTTTATTTATCTGTCAGAAATAAGCACACCTATAGTTTAAAACTCATAACAGGGCTAAATTCGGATCCTAGTCCAGTTTCAGAATGCCACCTTCCTAAATAAATAGTGCACTTGGCAGTAAGGCAGCTTTGTCATACCTTTTTTTCCCCTTGTAGAAAGTTACTGTTATAAGGTACATTAGATTATTAAGCCCTGGCTTTAGAATAATAAAAAAAAATATGCTGTAACTTGCAGACTTCAATCAGACATATTTATAACAGTTAGAGTAATCATCCTGTGAATCAGATTTTCAAGGGATGTGTTAAATTTCCCGCAATTAGGGATCTTTAAGTCAAGACTCGTTATCTTATTAAGAGGAATATCTCAATTGTAGTATAAATCCTTAAGCCTAATGCTGGAATAAGTTGGCTAGAGCTGTATGGTCTAACTTATACATGAAAGCAGATATCATAGTGATTTTCTGTAAATTTATCATCTATGAAAAAGGATAATAATGGTAAAAATATTTGCATTACAGCTATTTAAGTAGTTAAAGTTACACATGAGAGTCCAGAGTTAGATTATTTAAGCACTTGATTTTTAAGGCTACTAAGAGTTAAATGTGCTTTGATGGACTCTGTGGACAATATCTTATAGCAAACAGAAATCAAAGAAGGCAGTTATTCTAGCTCAGTCTCTGAAAAACAAACAAACAACAACAAAAAAAAAAAAAAGAAAAGAAAAAAAACAACAAACAAAGAGAAAACAAATTAAACAAGATTACAGATGCAGGGGAATTACAGGCTCCAAATGCTGAAGAAGCATTTGTTCACAAAGGAAAGAAAAATCAACTTCATTTTCAGGAATGTAGTAGGGATACTTCTTGTATTAAAACTTCATTTTTCTTCAGAGATTTGATTCAGTAGAAAATCCACTTGGCAATTTTTTCATCACTGCCATTTATAAAACTGTTTCCTTAACTAAGAGACGAAGGCAGGAGAAAATTTAGAATAAAGTGTTTTACTGAAGATAAAGTAGGAAGTAGCAATCCATAGAGAGTGCCATGGATGGGAAAATTTGGGCCAGAAATTTCAAAGGCAGTCATTGCTGGCCCAATATTTTCTTCTCTAAAATCAGCAGAAAAACAGGGTGCTTTTTTTAAAATAATGTACTTTAATGGAAGCAAAGATAGTCCTGGGAGAAGTGTTTATGGTAATTAAACCTTTTGTATCAAATACCAAAAAACTTTTTTAAGTTTAATGGTGCAGTAGTAGATGACTATCATCATTCCCAAAGCTTTTCTTTGTGATAATTATTTGTCCTGGTTTTGGCTGCCTGCTGGGTTAAACCACAATTTTATTATAAATCTCTACCCTTCCCTTCAACATGAAGGCATTTTCTTCATCCTTAGCTTGTGTGCTCACTTTGAATCAGGGTGCATAAGCCTGGAAGAAGCATGAGACATCAGATCCCCCACTGATTTTGTTGCACAGAAAATATTTTTAACTGAAAACACTGAATTGAGCACTTTAACATGCATTTTGGCATCTTCTATCACTCTTGACACAATGCTTTTAAATTCCAGAAGGAATCATTATTACTTGAACCCCCTCAGAAATTAATTTCCATTGTGGCAATGCTGTTTAATCACTTCACTGATGTCAGCCTGCCCTAAGGTTGTGTCTCAGTGCTACAGCCAAGTGACACCTCCCCCAGACACGGCCACCTGGGCTGGCCACAGCACCAGGGCTCACATGCCTGTGCTGCTCCAGGTATCTGAGCTCACCACAGGATCCCTGCATGGCACCAGAGTGGGCATTTTCAGTCTTCTTACAGCACCAGCACATTAAAAATCATGCACTAGGAGGGAAGTGCTGCTCTTATTCCCTTTTTACAAGCAGACAAAGATGATAATAATTTGCAGAAGTGCTCATAACTATTATTATTTATTATTTTCACTGTGATAGCATCTATGAACAGTCTGTGGCAGAGCTGGAAACAGAATCTAGCTCTTGTGAGCTTACCAGTCAAGTGCCAAAACCACAAGTCCTTCCTTCCTCCCTCCACACTGCATGTATTTGTAAAGAATTATGCTTAAAAAAAAAAAAAATTGTAACTGCTTCAGCAGTGTTAACCCCCCTACTCCCCCTCCCCTAAAATATTCTGATGAGTATTCGGTCTAGGAAATTACTTTTAAGGGGATTTTCACTATATTTTTTTCCCTCTAGATCAATTTAATGTTTTCTCCTTTGAAAAGGCCATGAATGGAGGAAAATAATTACCACAACACACGTGCACATTCTTAGCAATTACTCATATGCTCATATTCAGACATTCATATGCACATAGTCACAAAATTCAACTTGTAGAAAACATTGATTTCCAAAGTACTCTCAGCTGGTGACTGATCAAACACTGAAAGCATTTAACCTCTCTCACACTCTACAAATACAAGAGGAAGTGAGAAAAAAAAAAAGGAACTAGCAAAGTTTCAAACAATGGAGTCAAAGAAAAATGTCTGTGTACAGTTTTTTTACCACGACCACAACAAAATGTAAGTCTTTTAATTTTCATTCCTGTAGAAGCACAGATTGCTGTGGGTCCTGCTTTCAAAAGTCACAGTGGGGAAAAAGGGCAGGGAAAGAGCTAAGTGAGCCAGGATAGGAGGAGCCCTTCAGAGTCTTTTAAAATATGTAAATAACTTTCTGCTGAATGTGGTTCTGATTAAACAAAGACATTATTATTAGCTTTTAAAAACTGTAAGTCTGAAATATACACAGAAACTTGCCAAGTAACAATGCTGAGACACTTGTTTCCTATTCTTGCTCTCATCTTAGTTTTCTTCTCTGCACTATCCATATTATTCTCCTTCTTAGCTTTGGGCACCGTGGGGGTTAACCCAGTGGAGCCCAGGTTCATGACTTGTCTCCTAGGGGCTACTGCAACATGAAGTGCATGTGGCTAGCAATAATAGTAGTCTCCAGACAGCACAGGGCACGGTGCTTATTACCATGAGTAGTCTCATTGAAGTCAATGACACTGCTTTATTCCAGAAGTAGTTACAGTGCAGTTAATGGCTCTCTTTTTAGTGTAAACACCACACCCTATGAAAGTGTTTCAAACATCAGGACTTTATAAGCTATTCTGGCCAGGTAATCTGTCTTTATTTGTCATGCTGAGCATCACACATGATTATGACATGATGTATTACAAATAAGAAATGCAGTAACTTCAGCTGTTAGATGTAGGTTTTTTCACTTTTTTGGTTGTTTCACTCTGTAGAAATGTGTCAGTTGTGTTAGAGCTAGGACACTAAATGTCTTTTTCTTCAATTTATCTGTATGCCCCTAAATCATACGCACATTTTTCAATTAGACCGTAGTTCCAATGACCATAATAGAACTACAGGCTACAATTAATGCTTCAAAAATTTTGCTACTTGAGTCAGAGTTTCCAAAAATTTATCTGTCTTTGGAATCAAGGGGTAAAAAAAAAAAATTTATATTCATTAAATAAAAGAGAAACTTGCAATGGGGCTTTTTTGTGCATGTAGATGTGAAGATCACACTGGAGCTGCAACTATGCCCTAAGTGACCTCGGTCACTCTGTTTTTCTCAATCACCATATGGTTCCTCAATTTTTTTTTGTTTGTTTGTTTTTTGTTTTATTTTTGAGGAAGAAAATCGAGTTTCAGCAGGCTTGAGTGTTTGGCAAAGCAGCATGTCTGTTTGCGAAGGACTATCTTGCACAGACGTGACTGATTTACAATCAGGTGTGGTGGAGAAAAAGATTAATGAAGAAGCCAGCAATTCTGTCCTTCAGCAATTTTTAGTGAAAATTGAACTACCCAGTATGCTGGGAGAGAATTGCTCAAAGAAGCATGACATGGCATAGCATTAGCCAGATGGAAGAGTCACCTACATGGGTCTTCCTTCTAAAGGAGCTGAAACTCTAGAGAAATGGACAGCATCGTGTGCTTGTATGTGTGTGTGTGTGTTTGAAGCTGGAAGTGCTTCAGCCTATATGTATACATCACATTCCTATTTAGGAATGTCTTTTTAGGTGCTTATATATTCCAAATTGCTGCAATGAGAAGAAAAGCAAAATGGATAGAGTGGAAGCTGAAATGGTGAGGGGAGGTAAAATTACAGGGGGTGGACTGGAGTGCCCAGAGGACAAGACAAATGCACTAAATTGTTCAAGTGATTAATACTATCTCCTTGTAATTAAGCTCAAAAAGAAAAGTTGCACAAAATGATTATGCATTTCCTGATAGAAAAAATTTCTTTTTCATTAAAACCAACAAAAACTCTACACAAGCAGATCCAATGAGAAAAACAAAGCAAACCAGAAAAATCTTTGTTTAAATTGGTTTAGGTTTGCTTAGAGGTATTTTGTGCCCTTTCTGAGGAACAGGTGTTCCTCAGAAATTCTAAGTTTCTGAAAACAGGGAATGCATGTGCAGATCTCTCAGTTTAAATTTTTGAAACCTGGGGAATTCAAGTTTTAATTTGCCTCCATCTGTCCTATTCTCAAGCACTTACTCAGCTGCATAAAAAGATCATCACATCAACGATTTTTTAAAAAAAGTTATTTACAGTGCCTTCATCCTTCTGCAGATGACTCAGCCTAACACTTTTCTTTCACTTGCCAGTCTCTAAACCCACAGACCACACATATCTCCCATCTAGCTGCCGATGATTTCAGTACCCTACCAGTAGCAGTGTACACATGACAGTACAGAAATTAGGCACACAGGCTCTTCCCAGGTGCATCAGTATTTCTTCCCTTTGACTCTGGATGCAGGAGTCACTGACAGGGATTCACATACACACCCAGAGAGACACAGCTGCTCTCCAGGCACCTCTGAGCAAAGCCCCTGTCCTGCTGCACTGCTCCATCCCATCCTTCTGTCTCTGCACAGATACCTCATACACCAAGAGGCAGAAAAGCCCCTGGGGATTCCCCAGCACTATGCAACTTCCAGAGGGCACAATTAGGCTGCAGGGCCATGTCATTTAACTCTTTGCTTTCCAGTTTTCCAAAGTCTGAATTTTGCTTTGTCCATGCTGTGGAGTGAGACAGAAGTAATTTTTTTTACTAACAGAGCACTGTTTGCTTCTCAGTGAGTGTGTAAAATATTCCAGGGAATGACTTTGTAGCAGACGTATTCATCAGTACTTTTCAAGTAATCACTGCAGAGCATGTGCAGAAAGCAAAAGATCACATTCATAACTCTGAGTATTTACCCCATGAGACTGATTTTAAGTGCTGCGATAATTTGATTACAGTGTATTTTCAGTGAAAATAGTTCCAGTAACTTGGTGCTTCTTATAAAAGTACTTCTAGTGTGTATACAAATGAAGCAGCTATTCAGAGTTTGAGTGGTAAATACGTGTAAGAGAAAGCAACTACCTGTTTTCAGGTGTAATCTGCAAATGAAACAATAGAAAAAATAGCTGAAGTAGGAACAGGAATTAAATATTCATGGTGGAGAGCTGGGGCTCACATTGTATCCCAGAAAAGTACGTAGATCTATCATGTAACACAGCCAGTACTTTTAATGATCCTTCATGGAGCCCTGATGGCATATCTTGCACAAAGTACTTGAAGATCAATTAATTGTTAGGATGAAAGGGCCAAGAATCCACGCCGCCGTCTTACCTCCCTGAGGCTTTGAGTTCAGCAAAGAAACAGAAACCTTGCCAGTAAACTTATCATCCAGGGCTTTGCAGCTGGCAGTCTGTGAAAAGCTTGATTTAAACGCTAAGTCTCAAGGTGTGCTCTCAAGCTCCCAGTACGTTCAAAATAGGACCAGGTTCAGGTTTAGACACGCTGTCAGCAGGCAAAGGACTGGGCCTGCTCCTGAGGATGCCCAGGAGCTTCTTTTGGCACATTTAAATGTTAAGGAGCATAAAAGTTAGGAGGCATGTCTAGCCTTTGAGCCAGCTGGAATACACACTTGTCTCAGCAGCACATTACCTCCACAACCCACATGTGCACCGTTTCCAAATCAGTAAAACAATAAATTCCTTTCAATCTCCTGTGGCAACATTTCCTGAGACATTTTACTGAGCAAAGTAGATGGTGCTTTTAATATTTGATTAGCAACAAACCACTGTCATTTTTTGGATGGCAAGGTGAGTGTATGTACAAGGTACCTGAAATGTCAGAAATTAGGAGCTGCAGTAAAATGATCCTGTGGATGTTTACTTCTGGGAGAGGTGGGCAGTGGAAAGCTGCTGTGCCTTTCTGGCACCAAAGGTAATACTCTGCTCAGCTATGCAGCACAAGTGGAAAGCTGTGAGCACTCAAAGCAAACAAATTCCCAAACTCTGCAATACGTCTGTGTCTGTAAGGAATAGGCAATTTCAAAACAAAAGTTTATCTCTGTTGTTAATACCAGACACTTAGATACTGCCATGAAATGATAGCTGTTTGAATTCACAAATGTGTGTTTACATGCCTTGAAGAGACAGCAAATATATACAAACAGCTTTGACTACTCTTAATGTAATATACATTTAAATTTTGAGAGAAAATGAAGTAATAAATCCCATGGCAGTTATTTTCTAAGCTCATGACTCTCCTTATAATTGTTATGCCCCTGTAAAACATTTGAACTAGACCTCTAAACATGGAAAAGGCAGCCTAATCTGATGGAAAGGGACAATTGACAGCAGGTAGATTACATTTGCTTCCTGGAGAATGATTCTCTTTTCCAGGCTGTTTTGTCCTTCTGGACAGAGTGCCAAAAATTATAGGTATAAACGGCAGTTTAAACAAAGCTCAGTTTAAATTCAGATGCTAATGGAGCAACCAGACCACAGATCAGCACACATGCTGGGGGCACAAGCAGAGGACTCTTTCCAATCCCTGCATTTGTGGAAAAATCCATCCTTGCTTAAAGGTTACCTTAAGGAGACAATAATCTCCGTGACTAGGTAATTATGACATTTTGTGTATCTCTAATAAAATCATGTGTCTTTATTTTCAGCTTTAAAAAGAAAGTGTTAAAGAGCCCTGGCCACAGAAAGCCTTTTATGAATATGACCCTTTGTCCCAGGTAGGTATTGCATCAGGAAGTACAGTGGCATACTTGTTGCTTAATTTTAGAAGGAAAAAAAGTTTTTAGATTTCACAGCAAGAGAAAATATTAATATTTTTATAGGGAATAATTTCTGAAAATAACTGCTAGCAGAAAAAACAGAAGCACCTGGGGATAGTATGTAACATCCCAGATGGATTATTAGTTGAGGATTTTAATTTTGCATGCCAACATACCTGTTCCCATAAGAAACAGATCTCTGTTTTCTTAAAAAATCTCCAGTGTGTCATTGCTGGTTTTACAGTTCTTTCAGCTTAAAAACAATAAGAATACTACTTACCTGGCATTTTGTTAATTTATGCAAGATATATGTGGAGTAAAAAGTAATGATTGGAATATATCCCTTTTCTAAGGTTAGATGAATATTTTAAAACATAGATATTGTAATAAATAACACTGAGCAAGTATAACACATGCAAAGTGGAAGACAATAAATTGTTAGTATTAATAGCAATCAGTTCCCAGTTGCAACCATTTTCCAAAGGAATGCAGTTAGAAGTTAAGCATTTTATTTTCTATTCTTATGTCAAATTTGCCTCACAGCAGATATTTTCCCAGATAAAAGCTCTAGCAGTGCCACCTTGGGATCTCCTAGGATCATATTCCCCTCTTGGAAACATTTGTGGGTGTTGGCAAAAAAAAAAAAAAAACCCAAACCAAAAAAACGGAAAAGAAGGGGGAAAAAAGAGAGACAAAAAAAAATTGACTGTCTCACTGGATTGAACCTCAAAGGCTTTCTTGACGCAAGTGTTACTTTGACCATGTGAACATGGTTTCCATTTTATAAAAAAACCCCTAGATTAAAACATGAACAAACTGTCCATTGAGCTTTAATGTTTCTTTGTTGCTTTGATGGTTAGCAGATTTCTGCTTCATAGATTGCCTCCCCCCCATACATTCTAAAAGTGAAATGATACATTGTAATTTGAATGATAATTGTTTTGATGATTTAATTGATAACAGACAGAGGAATAAAATCCCAGTTTTTCCTCTGCCATGCAGATGATACAGCTACATTTCTTAGTAAACATCTGTGTACAATTAAGGGATGTTGCACTAAAACTGTTTCTTCCTTACCTTTACCCTGGGGTTTTCTTGAAGCTCTGTAGGATAATCCTGGTTCAGGAAAGGAGAAGTTGCCTCTTGTCATTCAAGGATTCTTTATCTTTACTTTTAGCGATTTAGGTGCCAACTGAAATTATCTGCCCATGTTGTTTTTAATGACCTCGAGACCAATCACAACACATCCCTTTTTTTTTAATCTTTCCAAGAACCTTTGCAATCTCAGTTTATCTTAAAAAAGAAACCTTAATAGCTGTATTTTTGTGCACACAGGGTTTGACCTAGTGTGTGTATACATTTTTGCAACTGCAATATTTTGTGAAAGAAAGCAAAATATTCAGTGGTATCACTTCTAATCCAATTGTTTTATTGTGCAGTAGTACTGTATTTTTTAAGAGCTGAATATCTTTGTATAGACATGTAAATCAAAAGCAAACCAAGGACTGTTCAAACCTGCTCTGCCTATGTTGCACACAGGGAGTTATTCATTCAGTTTATCAGCCATAAAAATAATTGCACTACACTCAAAACTGACTGACATATTTTATAATTTTTAACACTAAAATGTCCTGGTAAAAGGGAACACTGCAATAACAACACCTGACTAGTAAAGAAACAGTGCTGTAAATTATAGTGTTTGCAGTATAAAACAGGGCTGAAAGAGTTATAACTTTATATTAAATGACATAATAGTGATTTTGCCTCCTTTTATTCCCTATAATGTCTTAGCAATATCCTAAATAGCTTGTCTGTTCCCAGTCCTACAAAAATGTCCATGTGACTGCTATTGTTCAAAATATTCTTTTAATTTTCATTTTCATATTTTAAATAAGGCAAATTGCCATCAATGTGTGGATGCATCTTTCACATACAACTATAATGACTGCTAATTTTTAGGGAATAAACAAACTTTTTCAGGAAAATAAAAATAATATGTGTGTGTGTGTGTGTGTATACAGACTTCCTTCTAATCTGGATCTCCTTTCTCGACCAGCAAAAGAGACTTACAAGCAAAATGCTATCTACTGTCAGTAGACTTGCAAAAATAACTTTTAAAAAAGTTGGAAGTCACAGTAAAATAAATATTCTATTTGATTTGGTTTTGTGAGTATGTAATTTGAAAATATTGACCTTTGACATAAGTGATGCTGCTTCAGAAGTTTTTTAAGCATTTTCCCAGTATCTAAAAGCCAGGATAAATCTTGTGAATCTTCCTGAGTATGTTGTTTTTCTTTGCCATATTATACATAATAGATCTTGATACTTGCATTAGCTCATGTGAAAGTCCCAAGGTTCTTGATGGTCAGTAGTGATGGACTCTGAGAGACTCTCTGTGTTGCTGCTTGATGGCCATTCCAGGAGTCAAAAGCATCATCAGAACTAGACAGTGATCTTGGAAGAATGGGCTCAGACAGGCTGCAGGGTACCCTTAAGAGCACATGGGACCCTGCATGTCCAAGCACGCCAGGTAGATTAATTCCCTACCATGTTTGCCCAGATAAATAGCCCTCAGGGTGATTGAGAAGCCGTCTGTCTTGAGAGGCAGCCAAAGGCAGAGGATCTAAATAGCAGTGCAGCACGCCTCTGCTCAGGGTGCTCAAGAGACTACTCTGCCTGAGCAATTTTACCATACCATAGGTTTCTTATGAATTACTATGTCACAGATATCGGTTTTCACTCTATTTTTTTAAAATTTCATATGGAAAATCAATTAGTAGAGAGGAGGTTTGTGAGAGAACAGCCTACAAGTCAATTCTTATCTTTGATTCTCCTGTCTGGATTCCACATACTTGACCATGGGTCAATAACATTGACCATCTCAGCTCAGCAAAGGGTCCCAAATGTGGAGCAGCAAGGAGTTACATTAATAACCACCACTTAACTTGGTCTTGTTCCCTCAGACCAACTGCATGATTACTGTCACACGTTTTTGCACAGTGCCTGCTGGCATCTGTATCTGGCCTATGAATAAACAGAGAACTTCAGTTTCTAGCACTGACAGTCCCTCATTCCTTGAGAAGCTTGTTTATTTATCACCTCATTAAACTAAAGAAAATGAACAAAATATAAACAAGTCAAGGTTTTAGGGTATCACAAGGGTGGTCTTCTCTTGCTATATAAAGAAAATGCTGCAGAAGGATGTAAGCTTTGAATGGTATAGTAGGCAGAACTCTTCTTTAGTGCAATCTACCTTATTCCTGTTGCTACTATTATCAATCTAAATTTAGAGAAATATGACAAGATGAAAAAGGAAATTATATAAACAGGGACTTCAACTTAAAAAAGGCACACTCTCCTTCAGTAAGTGCAGATGTAGTTCAGTATTTCTCTTGGCAAAGTTTAGGCATGTCTCTAGTTAACAAATATATTCTGCTGTCAGCCCTTTTCAAGAATTATATTTGATGCTGGATGCCAAAGAACTTCGTTAACTATTAATAAATAACTCACAGGTATCTTAGCTAGTGTACGCTTGAGGAATTATGCTAATAATACTTTCTATGCTGGAGACAAGGGAAATTCCCCCCATGAAATTTCTACTTTTGCTGACATGTTCTCTAAGCTCTGCTTTCAGAATGGGCTCATTCTCACTAAAACAGCCATTTAAGCTCATGGAAAATCTGATCACCATCTATCTGCTTCTTGCTGATGTTGCTGAGAAAATTCCTGTTGACTCTGGAATGGGAAACAATATGGATCCATCAGTTTTGGAGTCTGGTCTGGGTGCTTATGTTTCATTAGCTTCATGGTAATGAGTCTTTGCAATTTGAAAAGAGCAGAATAGTCACTACCATGTGAACCAAATTACACTATATATTACATGCTACCTAACTAACAATAAAATATTTTATAGGTAAAAAAGAGCATTAAGTGACACTGTGATTTTTCATGTGGCTTGCAGAGAAGAAAAGATCTCTAAGGGATACTTAGATAAATTATACCCCAAATCTCAAGGCGTGTCTCTTACTTGGAACATTATTTTTAGTGGAATAAATTTTTTATCATGTTTATTTGAATCTATTTCCAGCCAGTCCCTTGTAAGGGCTGCTTTGTTAATGCCACAGAGACTGAAATGCCTGTTATCTCAATCACTTCTCCTAACACTGAAGTAATTAATGACTATCAAGTAGTACTAGTAAGCCCCTTTTCACATACCATTTCCTTCCTACACTTAGTTAATCCAATAGAAAATTTGTGGGGTGAATTTCATCCAAAGTGAAAATTTGGAAAAAAGAATCCTTTAACAAGGGAAACTCCCAAGAAATCAGGAGTTTTTAAAGTGTTTTGATTTCAGAAAAAAAAAAAAAAAAAAAGGGGATTGCTTCTTGACCACTGAATTCACTGTTGTTATTCACTGTTAATATCTCAAAGTGGAAGAAAGAGGAACATGCAAAAAGAGTCCATGTAAGAAGGAAAACCCTGAAAAATCAGATGACCCATTTTTCTCTACTTTTGATTTGAAGATCTGATGAGTAGAAGAAACCTCATTTCAATCAAAAATTTGTATTTTCCTTATGGTTAATATATTTATTTTTCCTTATAAATTTTCTCCTCAAAGATGTTGGACATCAGTTCTCAGCTTGCAGCTCTGGCTTTCTGGGCCCATGGGAACTTCAGCCCATGAATCCAGAGTTCTTTAACCAGGAAGAGGAAAGTTCTGGATGAATTTGCCTTTCTCTTTCCCATGTAACAGCTTGACAATCTTGTCCCCAAGAATTGCTTACTGGAGTCTGTTTCATCAGTCTTCAGGAAAGCATGATTGACTGAGCAGACTGTTATGCACACCATCTCCTTTGTAGACAATCATATAATGTTAGACAAATCCATCTTACTGCCTTTATATTTACTTAAAGCTTTTCCCTCTGCAGTTTTTGTTCCTTTGATGATGGTTATTCTACATTGTTCCTATTACTTGCAACGGCATCTAATTTCACATGCTTCCTTCCTTCCTTCTTATTTCAAAGCTTTCTGTTTATTGTACAATGTCTGCAGTTGGTTTTGACTGCCATGGCGATTTCCACATCCCCATTAGGCACCACTCTCACCTGGTGCTGCTCTCACTGCTTCCATTTGCCTTTCTCCCTCCACCATTATTACTTGCCATATGCTTGCCTCTTCTCCCAGTCAGGTCTTCTGAGTTTTAGCACTGATAATTCTGAAGAAATGTTCATCAGATTTGCTACCCTGAATCATAGAAATGTATGTGATGTAAACCAATGAAAAAAAAAAAAATCCACTCATAAGCTTTCCCACATATGCATCTCAGTAATCCAACGTTAAAAGAGTTTTATGTTAGCCTCAGCTTTTGAGGTCTGTCATGACTGGTTTTCATCAGAACGTATTCAATGGTAATAAAGTCTGAAAATGGTTATCTTCTTGAATTGTAACTACCACATCTTTCTTTCACAGCTGGCAAAAATCTTTTAGCCAGTCACGAACATGCAAGGTCATTTCTTCTGTCAGATTGTCTGATTGTTGAATGTCTGCAGTGAGGTTGAGTTGGAGTTGTTGAGTGAGGTCTGCTTTGGAGCCTGAGGTTAGGGACATATTACAGAAGAATTACTGATGTATTTTCATTTTCTGCTGGAAAAGCTACAGGAATCTTCCATGTCTCAGCCTGATTGGATGGTTATACCAACAGTTATTCAACAAACAATAACAAAATTAAATGAGAACTTTTCTGACTGTTTTATCTTTGTTAAGTCACTGATGAGAGAAAAGAGTCCAAGGGATCTTTGCTCACTTTCTCAGTGCAGGACATAGTAAAGGTCAACTTTGTGAGGGACATTGGCAACTGCAGAGTTTTTCCTCCCTTCTCTTTTCATTTAGACAATGTCTACGTCTACCCATGTTTGATTTACATCTAATCTTTAGATACGATTTTCTAGCTCACTTCTGGGAGTACAGGGGAAACCGACTTTTGTATTTAATAATGAGGTGATGTAAAATTACTTTTATTTCTAAGTACAGCTGAGATCCATATTAATTCATTAAGTCTCAAGATATTAATGTATTGAGAATCAAAAAATGAGGGATTTGTAAATGAGAGGGTAGAGGTACTAGTTCAGTTTTGTCTATGAAAAATGACCCAAGCTCTTTCAAAATGTTTATAGAGGTGTTTAGCAGTGTTAACATAGACATGTCTGCCAAAGAAAAGGATTTTTTTGACAAAACAAATCTTGATGTCTTCTATACAGGACAATCCACCCACTTGGGAATTACTTTGTCCACTCTTGAATAATTAGTAAAGCTTTGCTCTTGTACTGCTTACATTTTAGTCTGAGTCTTAAATATATTGTAACTAAGGAAGAACTCTCCATCTGTTCTGGCAAACCCTATTTGTTTTGCTTTGGGTATTTTTATCTTCACTTCAGTGGAAGAATAATAGTTAAGAGGACTGAAATGTATGTCATCAGCCCTTCTTCACCCAATGCATTTCCTAAGGAGCTCAGAAACTTAAAACAGTATATATAAAAATGTGTAAATAGCAGCAAAATCTACAATTTAAAAAGGGCAGTATTCTAAAAGGACCCATAGATGCTCAACCATTACCATGGGTATGGAAATGCTGTGTGCTGCCCAGGACTTCTTCTTGCAACAACAGCTTATTCTTCTTCAAGACAGGGCACTTGCAGAGGTTATGCCTCTGCATGGATGTAGGTGCTAAACATCTGGATTCTGGTTACTAAAGGAAACCTTATTTTCCTGAGCTTCTTTTTCCAATCTGAAAGACAGGAAATAATGAAGCAGATTGTACCACACTGCGAAAAAAGTTATCTCAGTCACGAGCTGCCATGACAAAGGCAGATGTGCTGAATACTCTTCATTTTGTTGACCTTATGAAATGTGCAAACCTGGGGAAGGATGCCCTGGGAATAGTGGGGAGTATACAGAAAGCATGCTATTACTGCAAAAATGTTACTGTTAATAACAATAATTATATCTCATGAAAAGGAGCTTAATGATGGGGTTAGGTAGTTCTTTGATGAGATAGTTTTCAGTTAGAAGAAGATGCATTCACCCTGATTTCACTGGAATCAGAAGAAATGGAAAGAGCATGAACACCTTTCTCATATTGCTGTTTCCAGGTAATGCTCATGATCATTGCCTATTACATATTCCCATGCTTCAGCCATCACCTGTCTACATGTGACATCTTCTTTGTCCAGGGCTGTTAGGTCTCTTACTGCTTCTTCTCCACAGAAGCTCATATAATCCATAACAGGTTTGCATCCCCACAGGGCTCTTGGATGATGTTTTTCATGTAACATGTCATTTGTCTGGCATACATGAAATGTAATTACTGAAGACAGGAGCCTGAACAAGCCTATGTGGTTGCTTCAGCCTAATGCTCTGATTTTGTGAGCTACATGATATGATAACACTTCACCTGATTCATATATGACTTCATCACCTATTCCTGAGCACTCATTGGCCTTCCAAATGTTATCATGAGAATAAAATATACTTAATGCTCTCATTCCAAGTCATCTGTTTCTGAATATGTTTGGTTTTAGCCAGATTTGTGAAAGATATAGCCCTTTGATGAAGATAGATTAGCTCCACTGGAATCCATGTAACCTGCCCCCTTGGAGAAATAACTCTTCCCTGCTTAGACAGTCCATGATAGAGTGAGCTCTAGGATAACTATCAACCTAACACTAAGTTTTATAATGATTTCTGCTTATAGGGAGGTGTTTGCCTTGTTGGAGTATATCATAGTAGAATGAGGGAAATGCTGAAAATGACAGTGAGTTTGTTCCAGTTATTCACTGTCCATATTGCCTCATTCTCTAGATTGCAACAGTCCAGGAGAAGCTGATGCCACCTTTGACTTGAAAGACTAGCTCAGGGGTAATGGATATTACCTTCAAGAAATGAAATAAATGTTTTTCATCTGAACTTCCCTTTTTCTTATGTTGTATAACTAAGCTACTGGATATATAAAATATTTTTCTGTTTGGGTTTAAACACTTTTAAACTCTTACGATTCAATGTATATGCTAGTCATTTTGCATTATTTTCAATTAGTAGAAATAGAATATATAGTTTTATTTCCATTTTTTCAGATATTGAACTTTCCATTAGCCAACAAAGAAAAACACCTAAATATTCTCTGCCAAACCTTCTCCAACTTTCTGCTGGCTTTCCCTTAGTTACTGCATTTTTCTTCAGACTCCAGCATAGATTCAAGGTTAGCATTATCTAGCAGTCTTCCCAAAAATGAATATCCTCAAGCATTAAATCTTCTCCTTTGTTGTAGACTCTCCTGGACAAGTCTAATCTTCCAAGAGAAATTTGAACCACTACAGACTGAATTGCAACTGTATTTGAGGGATGCAGGTTATAGACTAATCCATCAAAAAGGCAGTCCTAAGTAATAAATAATGGAAGATTGTTAGAAGGTATGATCTCAGCCACTTATCTTTTGGATTTACACTAAGTGATGAAAAAAGAAGAAAAGATGCCAAACTGTGTAAGGGCTACAAAAATGCGGCAACTCAAGTGAAATCTTCTTTGCTTCAATATGATTTTAATATTAAAAAATAGCTCTTTAAAGGTAAGTCACTTGATTTTTTATTTTAAGAAAACTAAATCAATTGAAAGGTAGCCAAAAAAATCCCCTATCATTGCTCAGTTTCATTAAAATGCTGATATTAGAAGTGTCATACCATGTAACCTTGCAGTTATGAATCTTTCATACAATGGAGAAAGTTTCTGGACTTCCAGAAAATAATATAGTTGAGAGTAAGCTGCTATAGAATTAATTAAGTTCTGGTCAGACATCTAAATGGTCATGTGAGGAAGAGAATAAATGAAAGAGGTGGACCAGAAGAATTAGCTCAGTGGTGGAACCCTGAGCTGCATCTGGTTAAGAATACCTGATTTGGATCAGAATGTCATGGGGAAAGTTCTTGTTAAAAGATTTCAGCATATGTATGAAAAATATGCACAAGTTGAATTACTACAATAGCAAAGAGAGATGGAAAAACTCCTCATGAAAATCTTTTCTGTAAGAAAATGTGATTTTGTCAAAATGTGTTGCCTTTGGCAAATTTCTAATCCTACATAGGTTTTGATAGGAAACTTCTTGAACAGCTAAGTTTTTTGACATTTCATTCCCCAAGTCGTTAGCAGTTTGCCTGCAAGACTGCTTGACAGAAGTATTGTTTCTGAATTGGTTTCTTGAATTTCTTTTCAAGAGAATTGAACCACAGGTTAGTACCAGGTAAGTTTTCCACTCCTGACTTCTGTCTCTGGGGTGTTGTGAGTGACTCTGGGAGATCGGAATGCAATTGTTGTGGCTCCATCTGGTTTTCTTGTTGCCCCACTCAGAAGGGCATAGTGTTACTTTTGCTTCCTGATACTGAAGATATTTCAGAGGACTGATCCACTTTCGGTATTTACCAGGTCAGTTACTATTCTTCTAAACAGGAAAATTGTCATGAAGACTTGGACTAGTATATCTGGTAGGAATTTGTGTTTGGTTCAATGGCTGTAAAATCAACTAGGTTTTCAGTGCTTTCAAACACATGCTAAATTCTTCTCAAATAGTGTTGAATGTTGGATTACAAACAATATTAATAGTAATTGTAAATATTACAAATTACTGATGAAATTCATACTGATGAAAAAGAGGAAGGAGTGTCTCATTCCTCTTGCTTGGTCTCCACTTACAGGATAGACAAAATTGACTTCTGTAAATTTTTTGTCAAAAATCAAGACTTTTCAGACTTGAGCATAAGAAAAAAAAAATAGAAAAATTTAGGTGTACAGGCAGTAACTGACATGTTACAGTGTGGTATCATGAAAGTCCTGGAGTCCTACATTCTATGATGACTGAAAGAAAAGCTACAGAATTTGATTCAACTGGAATATCTTCTCTTGAGCCTCAGTATCACAATATACTCTTTTCTAACATGCAGCACCTATAGATCATCTTCATATGAATTGATTAGGCCAACCATTCTCTTGATGAAGTATCTTCAAATTTTCTTTCTTCTGGATTATATTCTATTGTGCAAATGGAAAGTAGCATCTAGCCAGATAGAAAAAGTAGCATGAAAAGTAGTCAAATACAATTTAAGATTTATATTTAGGCCAATACACTATTTACTAAAGGTTTTAATTAAAATAATTTACTAGATTATTTTTTCTAATTCGTATCCTGTTTGTAATATTGCAATACTCATGGAATATGACAATTCTCAAAGTGTATTATAAATTGACTTAAATTACATAAACATTTCATAGAAGAGGCTGAGATGATAAATTATTTTATGAAATAATTTTCCATTCAAATATTCTTTCTATGAAACAGAAGTGTTTTGCAGGTTTATGTCAATATTAAAAAAAAATCAGACAAAACTTAAGGCTCTACAAATAAGAATGGAATACGCAATTTAAGTTTGGTATTTGGGGGCTTTGTTTTTTGCTTGAAGGGTTTTTTTTGTTTGTTTGTTTTTAGGGGGGTTGGTTTTGTTTCTTTTTTCTTTTTACTCAGTTTAAAGCTCTGTGAATTAGATATCACTTATAATTTTTCAGGTCTGTGACGTTCAAATGTTTCTATATCTTTTTTCAAAAATAACTTTTTTTTGCTGCTAAATGTTCATCTTTTGCTCCAGACTCTCACTCTTTCTATAGCATAGAAATTTTGTTTACCAATTAGGTGTTTCCAACTCTGAGTTCTCATTGACCTTGCTGAGAAGTATAGATACCCAGTTCTTCACAGGAATAATAATGCAATTCCTGAGTTCAAGGTTTTAATATCATTTTTACCCTTTAAATCTAAAAGGGGGAAAAAAAGCTACAAAAATTTATTACAGCAGTAATGCAAGTTATATAGAGGGATTTTTCAGAGACAGTAGCATTACTTGCCTGTAACTAGTGATGGTTCCTGAATGTAGAAAAGACCAATTGTTTCTCCAAAGAAATCAAGGTTTTAAGAATGAGATGGGAATTTTAAAAACTACTTTTTAGTTGTAGTCACAATAATGTGTTATTGGTGTAATGTTTTAGATTTGGGGTTTCAGCTTGGAGATTGTGGCTACTAAGAATTTCCTGATGATTTCTGTCAAAAGATAAATGTTTGTGTACAGAGAGCTTCTTCCTAGTCAATAACTATTCATGAACAGACCATCCACATAGGCTTTTCTACCTCTATTTGGATCATGATCGTAATTAGAGTTTCCATCATTTCAGTTTCCTTGACGCAGACTCCTCATTCCCAGCCTGTGCTGCCCTCCTCTTCTAGGCTGAACACTTTTTTTGGGGAAATTGTTGAAACTTGTATTTCCCTCTTCCTTAGGTTTATATTAGTCTAACAGATTCCATGATTTTGTTCGCATTGTAAATGTAAAAGTTCCTCAGCTGGACCATTTTTAGGTTGGAAGAGCTGGTGACAATAAATAACTTCAATTCTTGGGTGAAGACTCCCACTGCAATCTACAGATTAGCTGTTCTCCTCTCTCTCAGTACAATTCTCAAGCCCCAGCAAAGATGTTGCACGCCACAGATTAAAGCTGGAAGAAGCTTATCCTTAGTCTGACTTCTGTAGTTGAATAAGTGTGCAGAATTCGTGCTGGGCTATAGTGCATGCTGCACTTTCTTTGAAGGGAGGGAAGAGCAGATAGAATAGAAACCAGGTATAAACATGTTAGCACACCATGCTAACATGCTTACATGTGCTTACAACTGTGACTATAAATATATTAACTGTAGCTTTTCTGTCCATTACCCATTTCACTTTTCCACTAAAGAAAGAGAGCTCTGGTTCATACAGTGTTGCCCCCTTTTTCCAATCCTTTAATTTGGCCTATAGATCTTTTTAGAACACTTTCCAATTTATAAATACATCTTTTAAATTATGAGTACCAGGATTGGACATATTTCAAGCTTCAATAATGCCTGATACATTAGCAATATAGTAATAAGGGAAAGGAAGTACTTTGCCTTATTATAATTAATAATTTAATTAATTATAACAGAGTTCACTGTCAAAATGAGAAATAGGTTCTTCTGCTCTAGGCTCTATACTGTCCCCAAAAGTAGGATGCTGCTGCAGCCTATATTCTATATTCTGAGATGAATGTCTTTATGTTTGACTGTATGAAAACCCACATTTTTAACTTGTACCAAATTTAGTGAGTGAATGAAAATATATTGTTTCATTCCCATCTCTACGTCCCAGTTTTATGTAATTTCTATTAAACACAGTGAAGTGTTTCTTGCGTATTAGAAAGCCTTTGATTGTATTTTAACTTTCCTGGACACTCACTTCATATTTGTCCTTCTGCTTTCATTATCAGTTGCCTAGTCAATCCCTTTCCCCCATTTTACTCTATATGTATTGATAAGTTTACATGCATATATTCACACAGAGACATATAAATATTATACGCGTGAGTATTTTAAGAATGGCTTTAATTTTCCTTCTAAGCCAAGTTGGCCTATTACCAGAGCAGTTGTCCTTCTTTATTGATTATGGCTTCTGAACATCTAGCAAAATATTCTTAAACAGTTCCTAATTATTCATATTTTTCTGTTTAAATTCTTTCTCCCAATAGATCTGGCTTTATTTGTTCTCAGCTTTGGAAAGATGACTCTTTTAAAGCTCCAAGTAATTCAGTAGCTGCCATAAAAATTCTGAAACAAAGCCCAAGGAAAGTTCCTGACCTCCTCTTGGTTCAGTTCCAGAAAGAATATGAAAAAGGAGATGATGCACAATCTTGACTAAAATTAATAAGTTTCTGAAAGAGAAAACTAATTTTTAGAGCTCACAGTAGATTTTCATGGTCGGGAAGCTTGACAAGCACTGAAAATCCTTGTAGTTGATAATGCTGGGCATCTCATGAGCAGTACTATTGAAATGGAAAGTGCTGATATCATGGAGAAGTGGACTCTGGAATGGTTGTTTGTGACAGTAGTGTGAACTCCCTGTTTTTTATCTATTCACTAGCACACCTCATTATGACCCAGAAATGCCTGTATTATTGTTACCAGAACAAAGATGTCTGTTTGATTGTTACTCTTCTGCATTGTGGCTCTGTCATGGTTTAACCCCAGCCGGCAGCCAAGCCCCAGGCAGCCACTCACTCTCCCACCAGAGGGAATGGGGAGAGAATTTGAAGGGTAAAAGCCAGAAAACTTGTGGATTGAGATAAAGACAATTTAATAGGGAAAGTGAAAGTTGTGTGCACAAGTAGATCAAAACAAGGAATCAATTCACTGCTTGCCATGGGCAGGTAGGGGTTCAGTCATCTCCAGGAGAGCAAGGCCCCATCACGTGTAATGGTGACTTGGGATGACAAACACTATCACACTGAATGTCCCCCTCTTCCTCCTTCTTCTCCCCAGCTTTATATCCTGAGCATGATGTCATATGGTCTGAAATATCTCTTTAGTCATTTTAAGTCACCTGTCCTGGCTGTGTCTCTTCCCAACCTCCCAGACACCCTGTATTGGTTTGCACAGCCAGGTAGTGGGGGGACTATGAGGGTGGCTTCTGTGAGAAGCTACTGGAAGCTTCCTCCATGTCTGACAGAGCCAATCCCAGCCAGTTCCAGCATGGGTCTGCTGCTGGCCAAGCCTGGACCTATTGGAAATGGTGGTAATGCTTCTGTGATAACAGATTTAGGAAGAAGAAAAAAAGTTATTGTGCAGACTTAACTGTGGCCAGAAAAGAGCAGAGTGAGAATATGGGAGAGAAACAGCTCTGCAGGCGCCAAGGTCAGTGGGGAAGGAGAGGCATGAGGTGCTCCAGGCAGGGATTGCCCTGCAGCCTGTGATGCAGACCATGGTGAAGCAGCTGTACCCCTGAGCCCATGGACATCCATCTGGATGCAGAGATCCACCTGCAGCCTGGGGAGGAGCTGCCCCTGGAGCAAGTGGATGCCTGAGAGGATCCTGTGAACCCATGGGAAACCCATGCTGGAGCAGGCTCCTGGCACAGACCTGCAGACCAGCAGAGAGAAGAGCCCACACTGTAGCAGGTTTCCTGGTAGGATTTGTGAACCTGTGGGGGACCCACACTGGAGCAGCCTGTTCCTGAAGAACTGTGCTCCGTCGAAGAGTGACCCATGTTGCTGTGATTTGTAGAGCACTGCTGCCTGTGGGATGGACTCACATTGGAGAAGATCATGGGGGGGACCCCATGCTGGAGCAGGGGAAAGACTCCTTTTCCCGAACAATGGCAGAAATGTCACAGGATGAACAACCTGTAACCCCCATTCCCTCTCTCCCTGTGCTCCTCAGGAGGAGGAGGTAGACCTGGGAAGGCGGGAGAGGTGGGGGAAAAGTGTTTTTACAGTCTTATTTTACTTCTCATTATCCTGCCCAGAGTTTGTTAGTAAAAAATTAGGTTAATATCTTCAATTCAAGTCAGTTTTGTACATGACAGTGAGTTATGTCTCTCTGTGCTTATCTCAGCTCATGAACCCACCCTACGCTATGTTTTCTCTCCCTGTCCAGTTGCAGAGGGGAGTGATAGAGAGGCATTGGTAGGTGTTCAACATCCAGAGTCAACCCACAGTAGTCTTTTTGGTGCTGAAACCTAGGAACGAACCTGGAACCCACCACAACTTCCTTCCCAGAGTGGCAGTATGAAAAACAGAAGAGGCCTTGGCTCTGTGGAAGCTCTGCTCAGCAATTACAAAAACATCTCTATATTACTAACCCTGTGTTCAGCACAAATCCAAAACACAAACAAATCTCTAGTCCTAAGGGAAATTACTATTCTTCAGTTTTAAAACCAGAAAGTGAAATTATTTCATTTAGAGAGATAGGTCCTGTAATTTCATTTTAACATATACCTTAAAAACTCTAAGCATCAGCTATACCGGGTCATGAAATAAGTGTTCCTTGAGATTTGGACTGTAGACTTGCTTTGAGAAGAAACATACTTCACTTTCTCAGCCTGTCATGTCAGTATTTTATTGGATACAAGCATCCTGGAAAAAAAAGATCATCAAATACGCACTTAGAAAAAACGTAGCCAACTATGAGAACAAAAATAGGAAATACAATCCAATTGTCCAGACAGAATCAAATCCACTTCTTACTCTTCCATCACCTGTTAAGTAATTATTCAAAGAACTTAGAGTTTTCTCTCAAAACAAGAAATTTTAAAATTTAGGTAACTGTTATTTTGGAGTTTTAACTGAAATTCCAAGGACAACAAAATACACAGTTTCTATAGGCATTTTTATAAACATAATGTGATGTTTGGTTGGGCTGTTTCTATTTTAAAGAATTCTTCAGATATATTCAAGACATTGCTGTGAACCATGGTAAGAATGAGAAAGGTCATGCTACCACTGCCAGTTCTTCAGAATTCACAAAACTTTTAAGCATTTCAGCTGGTAAGAACATTGTGTGGAGGGTCAGCTGATAGCCCACTTGACTTTCTTTGAAAGCCCAGCCTCATTAAAATACAAGTGATCAGGGTAAAACTTGTGTGCTAGATCACATGAAAGCTTTTCCCAAGTGTAAAACAAATGCTTCTGGGTTTGTTTGGTTTTTCATTTGTGGGTCTGCTGAGCTTTTTTTTTTTTTCACTTTAGATAGAAATAATGAAGAAAAGTATGGATTTCTGTTTAGACCAACTCTTTTATGTAGTTAAACAGTCAGACAAACAAAAACGTTATTCAGGGTATCCTAAACAGTTCTTTCCTCATCTGTTCCTTCAACTATTTGCAATTATCTTCATTCTTTATTTTGCAGATTCTTTCTAATCGTCATTACTTCAGACTTGTAAGGGTCAGCTTGAGAGTTAGAATTCTTTTTCTCATGTTGTAAAATTTCATTTGGAAAAGCCAAGGGAAACTGCAACAATATACTTTGGAATTATTGATGATGAAGGGAAAACTAAAATTTGATTTCCTTACATCTGCTTCTAATAACTTTTCTAAAAATTGTATTAGTGGATCAATGTTGAGCTTTCATTTCTGTTCAGATAGTAGGATCTGCATATATACTTTACATCTTTCTCCCCTCTAACTACAGTTTCATTATGCCTATTTCTTTGCTGTAAAATTATTTTTTGCAAGAAACTTTTTGCCAAATATTCCATGGTAATCTGCGGTAAACTAATCTTTAGTTGGAACACAGAAAAAATTACATTGTGAAAGTCCTATTTGTACCCAAATGTCACTATGATGTGAATTGTTTCAGGATGGAGACCATCCTAATCGGAACGCTCTTGCCATGTTGCAGATCAAATGGACATGTTTTACAGCAACACAATGAGTCAATTTTTTTGGAGCTGTTTTGAAGTCTCCATTCCATCTCATTCAATTTTCAGCTGCCTCCACTTGTTTAGCCTCTTATCAGCTCACATATATCGCAAGGATAAGACACTCCTTTAGCCAAGTTAATTACACTGTCTTCATCCCATGCAATCATGAGCAGGCCTGGTTATTTTAATCATCTTCACGCCTACTTTCCTATACACATTTTGCTTCCACGGTAGCCATTCTAAAATGTGTGAGCTGGACTCTTGCCTAGAAGTAAGCTGATCCCTGCATTACCCTGAAATGTTCTCACTGCATTTGCTTCTAATTGGGTAATGTGTTGCACTGTTTTCATATGTTTTTCGTTCCTCGCTATCAAACATTCCATGCTTTTTTCATGACATGATTTATAAGACTTCCTTGTCACCTACATTCCTGCCAATTCTCCCAGAGATTCATCTCTAAATTGTTCTGTTTCTTCCAAAGTCTCACCCTCATACTGCTGCTAATTGAATATTTGCATACCCTGTTCCTTCTGTCTGGAACTCCCAGCCCTTTTAACTCACTGGATGTCCTTTGCCAACCACTTTTAAAAGTCAGGCTGAAACTTTCCTCTTTGAATATTGCTTTTTGTGTTCATATGCAATCCCTTTTAAAATGTTCGGAGCTCAGAAATGTTTCCACCTTCAAGTGATCAGCAGTGAGAGATAACAGCAGGGTTTCAGGCCAAATCAGATATAGAATGATCTGTGAATCTGTCATTTCCTTGTAGAATTATACAACAGTGACAATCTCATGATGGTTATGTCACATATGCTGACAAAAAATCAGGATGTCCTCCTTGCAGAAACAAATCCAGGAGGTCCTTCATGTTCCTGAGCGGGTACAGGCCTGCTCCATTTACATGCACAAAGAAGTATCTGAAGCAGTAACATGTTGGGTAGCTTAAGCTGTTGGAAACTGAAAGTCTGCAATTTAACAGCAGATATAAATTGTTCAGTTTTCTAATTTCAAAGCAGTATGTTCAAGAATTAAATACTTTTATTCATGTAAATGCTGCATGATTAGCAACAACAGACAATCCTTCTAATAAGTCCAAGGATGCAGTGTGATCTGCTCACATCCCTCTCTTTCATCATGTTTTCAACTCCTTCTGTTTGTCTTTAAATCTTGCTGTGTCTTGCCACAGAATTTAGGTCTTGTCAATCTACCAGTGTTGTGCCAATACAAAAATGACATTATCAACTTAACATCAGAAGCTGCTATTAACATATCAGTGTAATCTCCAAAAGAGAATCAGTTTAAAGAGATGATCAGTGTAATACCTGCCTGTCAAATTATGAAAATAAGCCATGGTTGTGGTTTTTTGCACCATTATTAAGACTACAGGAGCATTTCTGCTGACTTGATTTCCTAGTTTAGTATTCACTAGAGTTGCATTGGAGAAATACTGAATTTCTGGGAGCTTTAAAGAATAAACAATGTTTGTGCTTACCAAGTGAAAGGATTTAGTAAATAAATGGTATCAATGTATTGTTATGAATGGGAATTACTTATGCAGGATTTTTGAGCATTGGAAGAAAGCCTTTGCTGAAATGCAATAGTATATTAAAAGTGTAGCAAGAGATTATCTGTGCAATCAGGATAGGGATTGGCTTCTAATTACCTAGAGATTTCATTGTTGGTGAGAGTCCCTTCATAACCACCACAGAGGGGACAAAAAACTATTGAAGTTACATGAAAAGGTCTAAATCACTTGCCACACTGGCATATGCCAGAAGTAATGCTTGTAAAGCCGGAGTTACACTAACATTGACAGAAATTAGCCTACTGCAAAATTTAATAAATAGAAAGGGATCTTAGATGCACTTACTCATTGCAAATAGCTTACTGAGCAGATAACTATGGTTTACTTTACAGTTTTGTCTTCCAGAAGTTTATTTCACCTCCTGAAGCTTTTTCTTTTGATTTCTCATTGTACTTGAGAAGAGGTTTGTGCTTTCCAACATTTCTTAAGAGGGAGATGTGCCCTGAAACCTTTCAGAAGTACAACCACCTGCCAGTCCTGCAGGCAAGCACCAATGCAGCAGCAGCTCTCTGCATACTCTCTCAAGGAATTAGAGAAAATAAAGTCAGCTTTGTATCTGGGTGCTGAAGTTAGAGTCAGAGAAAAATGATGTTAATGGTGTAGACATATAAATATTGAAGTCAATTTTTTGTTCAAAAAACAGATAACATAGACTCTACCTGCACATTTATTACCCTATTTCCTCTGTTGATTGTGTCTCTTGTGTGATTTTGGAAAGGTGAAGTAAGTCTTAGGTTATGAGTTCAGTTCTTAGCACTTGATTTGAGAAAATAAATCTTTAAATAAATTAGTGCAAGTTCCAACGAGCACAGTTTATTTTAATGTGTTCAGTTTAGCCTTCCCAGTATGTGACAGCACACCGTGCATGCTGCTGTGAGGGATGAGTTGTTGTGACTGCAGAGGAGCCATGGCCATGGTTCAGAAGCAGAGCATCTGCTGGGAGCTGCCGTGGTCAATCTGACTTTATACTGAGCATGTATTCTGGAGCTTTCTCTTCAGGCACAGAACACGTTTTCAGGTGGGGAATAACAAACAACATATGACAGAATAAAAGGAAAAGAAGTTTCGTTTTGCAGCTCTATAACACAAAAATCTTCACCTTAGTGAGTTCCTAGCTGGGTCACAGCTGAAACAGAAATTGAATGGGTGGAACAGAAGTTGAGTGCCCAGTATTGGATAATCTAATCTTTAGGTTCCAAAAAATTGCAACTGGTCTCTACTCACAAAGACCTACTGAGCACACACAACACATATTTTTGTTGTAGTTGCTTACATCAGATTTCGTTCTGGCCTCATATTTAAGCTTTTACATGATTTTAAGTGCTTGCTGCAAAGTCAGATCTTTGAGAAAGACATATGACTGGCAGAGAATAAAT
This sequence comes from Entomyzon cyanotis, assembly GCA_024500445.1. NCBI lineage: Eukaryota > Metazoa > Chordata > Aves > Passeriformes > Meliphagidae > Entomyzon > Entomyzon cyanotis. The sequence goes on along the minus strand of JAKEPQ010001004.1, from coordinate 15,212,379 downwards.
ATTTGACATGGAATAATTACTTATTGCCTGAAGTCTTTGGCATGCTATCCAGCAAGAAAAAAAACATTTTAATACATGCCGACCACACCTACAAAAGATAAGTACCGTCACAAATCATACTCACTTATTCCAAGATTATCATTTGATAACCAGTCCAAATTGCTGTTGAGATAATAGCACACCTTTTGATGTTACTGGCAAAGTGCAGGTAAAAATATTTCTGTGTTTGGCTTTCACCATTAGAGCTAAGATTTTACAAAACCTAACAACAAAACAAGAGCCAAAGCATAAGAGGAAGAATACTTTCTCATAGTAGTGTAAATTAGATACACTTCAGCATACTTTGGTAAAAAATGCCACCTACTAGAAATAGGCTATTAAGTGAAAAGTGTATAAACACAATTTATTTTACAGGGCAAACTTTAGAAATAGTTGATATAATCTATTTAGTTTAAGCCTAGTTTTCTCAGAGGCATTTGAAAAATACTTGCAGCGAATATAATAGGTTCTCCCAACAATGAGAGAAGATAAGTAACTTCTACTGGAAAAAACACAAACTGACTATATCTTTGTGGCAGATTTCCTTGACACATCAAGTCCACACCATTCAAAAGCTGCCTCTCTAACATCCCAGGAAGCTTTAATCAATGTCAGGTTTACACCAGTACAGAGCAGAATCTCTGGTTTATCAGTTTAAAACAATGGGATCCTTTATGCAGGGAGATTGTGACTCACTGCCTTGTTTGTCCTAGCTAATGAGAACTAACAGCGCTGTCTGTAATGGATGTGCCATGGATATTACTGTGGGAACGTGCCTTCAGGAAGAGATCCAACTATCTTCAACCGTGTAGTCAAAGATAATTGTTATTAAAATAATTTTGGAAACTCATGTACAAGATGTACTTGAATTGCACAGTAAGTTGACAATTGTTCTAACTTATCATAGCTGCTCTGCACATATGTTCAACATGCAGCTTGTTGGCATTTTGATGCTGTGTATGTGTGTGGGGAGAGGGGTGTGAGCAGGCCTAATCTGCTGACTCATCTTGATAGATGGATTGGGTTTTATCATCATTGGATCAGAGAAACACTGAGTGGCTCTCCAAGATGAAATAGCTTGGGGGAAAAGAATAAACATCCTGCATGAGACCTTACACTAAATCAGTCCAAAGAGAGGCTTAATTCAAGTGATTGAAATCCTGGCTTGCTCAGGATTTCTGCCAAGGTTTGTTACACCATAAATGAAAATCCACAAACTGGGAGATGAAAATCTGTTAAAGACCCTTGATTGCATATTTGCTGGGTGGGAAACTGTCAGGAACAGCCCATCTCCTGGTATTCAGTGACTGCTTACAAGAAGTTAACTACTGTTTAGAAAGCATGGCTCTTCCCAGATGTGATAGAGAAAATACCTTGTTCTTGCAAGGGACACAGGTGTAGAGGAGCTTGCCTTCTGATGGGGTCTGGAACACCTGCAAGCCCTAAAAGTTAGAGAAAAAACCCTGTGACTGTGGGGACATGAGGATAGGAAAAGAATGAGCTAAGTTTCAAGGTGAGAGGAGTTGGGAAATTTATTCTTCCTCCTCTCTGGAGGATTCTGACGGTAGTCTGATAAAGGTCTTGGAGAAGACTGAAGATTGGTGTTGGGTAATGTGCACATGGTCTGTCATATAAAGGACCAGAGGAGACTGAATGTTGTACTTTCTGCTCCTTTGCTGAGGAGGCTGAGATCCAGAGCAGAACATATAGCATTGACCATTTCCTGCAGGAGCAGAGTGTTGAATAAACCATCTGGGAAGAGAACTTGGTAATGTTCCTGAACATTGAAGAGTTATAAATGAAACTATTTAGACAAAGCAACAACAGCAGAAGATATTTGGACACCTACATCATTGCAATAATTTCTTATATATTTCCTTTTAAGAAGGGCTATTATCCTGATTTTGTGTTTACTGTGTTTGCTGTGATCACTGATTCATCCAGACCATACAACCACTGAGAGGGTACAGAAGCAGCATGTGCTTGTGACCAAGTGAAGACATCCATTTCAGATTATTTTACATGATGAAATTTTCCTGGAAAGGTCAGGATTGTGAAGTATTTAACAGAAATAAAAAGATAAGATAGAGCAAGAAAGCTAGCAAATCTGCTTTTCAGTTATTCATAATACTGCTTATCCCAGTCATGCATGTCTGTATGTTCTCCTGCATGAACTATAAATTTTGTATCTATATAAAAATATTGTATATATCCTATCAGCCTCTATGGCTGGGGTGGGGGGCGGGCAGACCTGAAAACTATCCCTCACCTTAGCTAATAAGAAAAGTTTGTAAACATGTCAAAAGCTTCCTTTAAATCTCATATGAGAACTGCATATTGAAACACACCCACCATGAACCATGTCAGGGGCTCTTATTGCAGAAATTAGCAGATATAACTGATCAGAGATTCAGTGAAGTACTGACAAGCAAGTGCTCTCCATAGTGTTATAGAGTGGTTTGAAAATGCAATTTTCACCAAAAAAATGCAGTAAATATAAAGAAAAAGAAGAGTAATTGAAATAATCAGTGGAAAATCTTGAATTTTCAAGCAGAACATAAATGTTTGCATTCTGAAAAGCAGCTGAAGCACTGGCTGAGGTCTTCATGTTTCCATTCTTCTGGCTTAACTCTTAAGCTAGAGCATATCTCCTCTGATACAACAATGAATTTGTTTTTCCAACAAAAACACCAATATTTTCCATTAAAAAAATTGCAGAAACAATGAATGGTATTTTAGTCACAACCCAAAAGCCATAAATTTCCATTTGAGAACTAAAGGGGCGTTAGATGCTTATTGGACCTTTCATCTGAGACACAGAATGGTGATATAATGGAGAAATGGGATGTCTGCAGTATCTTTCCAATGTGCTTGTCCACCACAAGGCTGTCTGCAGTCTGGCAGTAACATCTGTGTTACTTAGACTGTCTTAAAACCCAGATGCTAAGACCATTTGATTTTCCCAATCTACTAGGCATAATAGATACATAATCCATCCTCAGTCTGTCTCCAGCTTCATCAAAATAGAGCTATGGATCTGTGCAATATTTTTGCAAACTACATTTTCTTTTGTATTATTATAACCTGGAAAGCTGGTATCTAAGAATAGAAAATCACATGTAGCTATAATTAGAAAAGGATTATGAATATTAAGTAAATTACTAAGACTTCAGAAAGAATTTATAGATAATGTGGTTCAGAAAAAAAAAGCAATTTTTCATCTAGTGTGGGAATGAAGTAGAAAAAATTCTGTAAAAATAGTCCACAACCTAGATGATATTACCATCAATACATCTATTTCTGATATTACTATTCACTGTCTCAAATGTCCCTTATTTGTCCCAGCAAAGAACAAAAAAACCTGTATTTTGAACTGGACTTGGCATGTTGTACTGGAAGAAACCTGCCTATCTGAAGAAGGACAGCTAGGAAGTCTTGGGAGCAGGGCTGAGGGAGGTCACCTTGCTGGGGCTGCCCTTGCTTTATGGAGCACTCAGTAAAGCAGGAAACCTATGGAACGAGAGGAGCATGTTGACACACGTTTGGGGGCCTTGTACAGGATGAAGATGTAATCAGCTGTTAAACATTTATAACTAGTATTAATCAGCCATTGAGAGGATAGGAAACCCTGCATTCCTGTTCTACTCCTTTACCCTTATTATCCCATGAAATCTCAATGGATTTGGGTTGGGAATATTTGCTTGTTAACTTTACATTTATCACAGGCACGACATAGGTGATCCTAATACCAATGGCAATCTGCCCCACAGAGTCTCCACACTGTATTACTCATCAGCTGCTTTTTGGGAACTGTTCTGCCTGTATTCCCACATCAAACAAGATGAACAGTTGTTTAGTGGGTTGTCCAAAATGGCAATGGACAATGTCTATTAAGTAGGTTTAGAACTCTGCCCAGAGTCACCCATCACACACAAAGCTTCTTGTCAGTTGGAAACACAGACAGAACAAACTCATGACTATCTGGCAGAGACTATGTAGACATTATTTTTTCCCACCCTCCCTTTCACCTTGGCAAGCAATGTATTATCCTGCTTGGAAATGTAAGGCATACTGAGACACATATCCTCTATGCCCCCGTGGGTGGAGAAGAGACAAACTGTTAACATGCCACTGGAAAATTTGCTGTTGAGCATTTGGAGAGTAAATAAGAATTCCAATATCCTTCTCATTTTTGAAAAGTGCTTATTTTCTTTACATATTTCAAAGCCCAGTGCTCTAAATCCATAGAGGCAGGTAGCGCTTGCACACAACAAGAGATGCTTGTCTCTCAGACATGGGACAAGTCACACAGTCAAAATTGTGCTTTGCATACTTGTAGTCTAATGAAAGTTTGGCATTAAAGGAGTCTAGAAATTAAATGTCTGTATATAATTTAGCCAAGCTTTGGTGTTCTTCTGAGAATTTAATGTTGTAATACATTTGACCTCAGTAAATATTAGACATTTGCCTGAATATCACTGGGCAAGGATGCTATTAACAAGGGCTTTGTATTTCTGTTCATGACATAGTCTGTCTTTCCCAAAGGTGGTGGGGTTTTTAGGTGATAAAAACCCTAACCGTTGCCACATTCTGACACCAAATCTCCACAATATTCTTCCTGCTCTGTTTGGAAGCAAGAAGGAACCTGGATGAACTGACAGCCTTAGAATGTTTGTTGCTACCCTAGAAGCTTCTGGACAGTCATTTACAGGGCCACTATATTAATTTCACAGTGCTAACAAAGCTATGAATTTGATATGAAATTGCTTTTATATTAAAAAAATTCTCTTTCAGTTCAGCTCTCGTGTAAGAAGGACCTGAGCCTCTTGATTCAATCACCTCACTATGCCAGATTGCCTAGAGCTCATGATCAAACTGCTCTAATTCCCGTTTTTAAAGGTCATGTAAACATGTGTGCTTAGTGAATTAGATGCAAATTCAATTCCCTATTCACAAAGCTTCCTAGTTAAGTTCCTTACCTATCCCTCAATTGCAAGCCTGCATCTGACAGCAGAATATTGACTTTTGAACTGTGGTCAAAGGCATGATTAAACAAAGAAATAACTGCCCCCTGCAAAGTAGAGAATACAGATAGAGGGAAGCGAAGCTACCTTTTTTCTAAATGGTGCTACTTATGTAGGTCATCTAACTCACTTTTTAACAAGGCTGCTCCACGATTTTATTTGAGGGTTTTTACACTGTGTTTTTATACGGGGTGGCATTTGCTGAAGAGCAATGTATAGATGTCTAGGTACACATGCATGGGTTTTATTGAAGATGTTACTGTAATTAAGGACTGCTTAACAAGGTGTGCTAAAACAAAAAAAAAAATGGAAATAATTAATGTCAGTTTTAAGTCATCTCCATCAAAGACTGAATGAAATACACTAAGCAGTTCACCATTTTAATAATAATAACTGAGCAAGTCTTCTTGATTCTGGCATTTCAGTTCACATATAAATAATAGTTTCAGTGCTGATTTTCATAATTCTGCAAATAAAGTTATCACATTTATGATCTTGTTGTTAGATCATTCCTTATTAGTAATGACTATCTGTGTATGATTTTTCTGACCCTTATTGTCCTAGTTCACCCCACAGGTCTGTGCAGCACAGTACCTTACCTCTGACTGGGTCTGCTGATGAAAAAAAATCAGCAGTGCCAGCTTTCCCCAGACATCTACTAGTAGTATCCTGGAAATAGCTGGTCTGAAATAATGCTGAACTCATTGCTTAGAACTTTTCAGCTGTGCCAGACCTGCAATCTGAGGATAGTAAGGCCCAGAAAATCACCAGGTTTGTGTAAAAACTAGATTTTGTAGACAATGGAGTCTCAACTTCTGTGTTTGCCTCTAGTTTTTCAACCTCTAGGTTGCATGTTTTCAGCCTCTGTGTTGCACATTTTCAAGAGTTTTCAAAAATCAGGAGAACAAAAAACATCTTTCAAGCATGTGAAAGTCTCAGATGAAAACACACAAACAAACAAACAAACTACAAAGCAGCAAGTCACCCACATCTGTTGTCATGCTTGGTAAACCACGAGATACAAGAAAAGCTGTGGGATTGTCTGGGGCAGGCAGTTATTCAGGGTACTTTGATGCTTACCACAGGCAGAACTTTTTCCAGGTGCATCACCCTAGAGACAAACCTTGCTGTGGGAAGATCCACACTTCTTGTTAGGCCTCAAGACTTCTTGAACTGCATGAAGTTACAGCCCTGTTAGAAAGGAAAAGAGAAGTTTCTTGATACAATGTGTTTTGCTAAGGGCCATGGCAGGTTGTAATGATGAGGAAAAGGTAGACAGCAAAATATTTCTAGGGAGCTGATAAAGAACCAGCATACGTGTAAATTCATCGTTGTTATCAATAAACCACTCCCTGCAGACTCTCCTGGTATGCTCACCAAAGATAAGACACACAGCTACCTCATGGGCTCAGTGTGAGATGAACCAGCACTCCCACCCTTAGGTCAGAGCCAGAGCTGAGTATCAGCCACTTATCTGCCTTGAGGTCCCTCTGGGGTCTTGATATCTACATTTTTTCATTTCAGAAATAAATGAATGGCAATATAGACCAGCAGACTTCTTAAAAATATTAAATAGTAAATGGAATAAAAGATTAAAGGGAATTAAACCTAACAATTAGTGTATCCGAATAGTTCACATCTTCTGATAAAAAAAATATTTCTGACCTCGTTCTTACCTGAGAAGTTTAAAAGAATTAGTTGAGAAGGTCTCCGGACCACTATAGTGAATTTTCTTTACCAAGTCTTGGGAAAGAAAGGATATTTAAAGGAATTGCTGACTTGCCAAAGCAATTGTAGCATTTAAAGAAAATGGCCCAGGAAATGATATAACAGTTATTCTGATACTAATCTTAGGGGAAAAATGGAAAACTGGACAAATCCAGCAGTCTATCAACAGGGAATTATATGCTAAAAATAAAGCTGTATCATTCAACGTAGTTTCAGAGAAAGTAGTTCTTGTCAAATTATCTTCTTTAGGTTTTTCTTTTATAAGATTATAGGTCTAGTTGACAAAGGTAGCTGTGCTGTCGCAGTGTAATTAAATTTCACCGAGGCATTTGACATACTACACATGACATTGTGTTTTAAAATCCTGCATTATATGTAATTAATAGAGCACAGATTACATGATTTAAAAGCCACTTGACTGATAGCACTCAAAATGCATGCATTAATGGAAAGGCATTAATTATCTGGGCCATTACTAACAAGACACTGCAAGACTCTTGGTCCTAAACCATTTTAAGCCCTTATTTGAAAATAATCTGGATTCTGGGTGCAGTTTGAAGATGACACAAAATTGATGTGAAAAGCAATTGTTAGAGTGCAGAATCTCCTGGATAGGTGGCCTGAATTTGGCAGGAGTCTGAACACACTGAAATGCCATGAACAGGAAGCAAAAGCTTGTTGCTCAGAGGAGCTGCCAGCCCATGCCCCCAGGGAAAAGCACTTGTGCAGCTTTGGAAACAGGAAAAATGCATCCAAAATGGATGCAGAGGAGAAACCTAATCTTTGACATCAGGCAAAGTTTGTATGGGTGTCGAGGTGGTGCCAGAGTAAGCCCTGGAGAAGCGAGTGAAGAGGAATAGAGCTAAGGGGATTATTTGTATCCTGTAGGGAGATTTGAGGGGCCAGAGCAGCTGTGGGGAGAGGAGGTTAGGGGGCAGTGAGATGGTATGTGGGCACTGCTGAAATGTGGGTCCTGGTGTTAGCCCAGTCCTTTTCACAACCCTCAAGCCCATTGCCCATCCTGCAGGTGTCTGACCATGGCTACTCACATCCAGCACCCTTCTGTGGCTGCACTCAGCTCCTCACCCTGCACCCTGGAAGGGACTGGAGGGCTGGCAGCCACCCCAGGGCCATGGCTTTCCCCTCTCTAAGGACTTTCTAGGGGAAACAAATTATGCAGGTCCTATGGCTAGAGATTAAACAGTACTAGTGGTCCTTTCTGGTTTCAAAATCCCTGAATCTCCCCTTACTGCCTGGGTGGACTTTACTCCTAGGTTCAAGGTCTACTGGGAACAAATTAGAGTTGATTTCTAACCTCTTAGCAAAACACAAATGACTCTGTAGGTCTGATAATCTTAATCTGATTACCATTGTGTTTCTTTGCCTGCTCAAATGGTATTTGGTGTTTCCCAAGGAAAAAGGACTGGACTCAGTAAAAACACATACGAACGTGTTCTAAATATATATGTTGCAATCCTATTTAATAGTTATTTGCAACGGCCAGTATCTCCATGCTTAAACTCCCCACGACACTGAAGGTGTTGATTCAATTGCATATTCCACTTTGGCAGTACATACACTAAAATTGGAACAATAGAGAAAAGATTAGCATAGCTCTTGGGCAAGGATGACACGCAGATTCGTGAAGAGTTACAAAACTTTTTTGAGCCAACAATATGCCCAGCAGGACTAGGAAAGTGATTGTCCCCCTGTACTAGGCAGTGGTGAGGCCACACCTTGAGTCCTGTGTCTGATTTTGGACCTCTCCCTACAAGAAGTACATTGAGGTGCTAGAACAAGACCAGAGAAGAGCTTTGTTCCCAAGACTTCCCGAGATGGTGAAAGTTCTGGAGCACAAGTCTGATGAGGAGCAGCTGAGGGAGTTGGGAGTGTTTAGCCTGGAGAAAAGGAGGCTCATGGGAGACCTTATCACTCTCTACAGCTCCCTGAAAGAAGGTTGTAGCTGGGGGAGGTCAGTCTCTTCTCCTAGGCAACAAGTGACAGGATAAGAGGACATGGCCTCAAGCTGCACCAAGGAAAGTTCAGATTGGACATCAGGAAGCATGTGTTCACTGAAAGGGCTGCTCAGGGAGGTGGTGGAGTCACCATCCCTGGAAGTGTTCAAGAAAAGACTGGACATGGCACTTAGTGCTGTGGTGTAGTTGACAAGGTGGCGATTAATCAAAGGTGGGACTTGATGATCTCGGAGGTCTTTTCCAACCTTAATGATTCTATGATTTTATGACCTACTTAGTTTATGACTTTATATATCAGGAAGAACTTCAGGTTAGTATAATCTTTTTAAACATTACGGTATTTCTCCAACAGCTAATATTGAAAAAACTCCACCCCAAAAGCCTTTACTGGAGTTTCATTTAGTGCATAGAGCAATTCGTTAACTGTTCCATGCTATAATAAATCCTCAGACCTTTATTTTTCAAAATCTGAATTTCTGAACTTCTACATAACTTCTATATAAAGTATTTTTATAATGGGCCAAATTAAGCGAAAATCCTTTGTGCAAGGGGGCATAATGTTTGGATTTAAAAAATCCATGTGAGACTTGAATTTGTTGGTTAGAACCCAATACTAATTAAAATTAGAGAAAATCCAACAGACCTTTGATAATTACATCAAAAGTTCACATTCATTTGATGTGGATTGTCTATATTTCATTGTTACTCTCTTAAAAGATTATTTATGTACAAACAGTTAGTAAAGAGTATTAATATTTAAAAAGTGGAACTGTAAGGGCAAAAACTGATTCAGCATATGATTTAATTTATTAAATGTTCGCTTTATTCTGCTCAAAACCATGACTTGTGACATTATTTTTTGCATAAAGAGTGATCTACAAAGATTCTTAATAAAATATATTTCTAGTGGAACAAGAAGTTTAGCTTGTTTACTGGGGACTGATTCAACAGCATTTGCTTAACAAGCTGGGCATTAAGGAACCACATCAGTCATATTTTCATTCCAAATTTGCTGCTGGTTTACTGAGCAGAGCTCCTCAGAGGAAAAAATCTGATTTCATAAAAGATCACACACACCAGCCCTAACAATCTGAGATGTTGTACTGAAAGTTGTCTGGAAATATAGCATATTTTATGCAACTAAGTGCAAAGTGCTTTCTTCACAGCTGAGTACATGGAAGGCACAGCAGTATTATAAAAGGGAGAAATTACCAAAGATGTCTAGACATGGAGAAAGTATGACCTCAGTTAGAACATTTTGGTATTTACTTTTCCTTTCTAGAGAGAGATATACACTACTTCATGATTTCAGTATGCAAGGCAGCAAGGCTTCTGAGCAGTTCGGCAAAAATCCTCAGTTGACTACAGGCTGGGGAAAATAAAAAAGAAAGGATTGGAATGAAAATCATCTCAGAGAAAAATAGGAAGCAGAGTGAGTGCAGCTACTTTTCATTCCATCATGCAGACCATGTTTATTGCATTTTAAAGGTATCCATATTAGAAAAACCAACTCAACAAAACCAACCCCCAAATCACACAAACATTATAAAGTTCCAAATATTTAGGAAAGATTTAAATGGCAGTTGTCTGTGTAGCCTTACTGCAGACTCAGTGTACCCAGCAGAGAGACTTTGTCTCAAACATTCTCATTCTTCCCCTCCGCTCTCATGAGACCCCACCTGGAGTACATCCAGGTCTGGGGTCTCCACAAAGGAAGGACAGGGACCTGTTGGAGCAAGTCCAGAGGACACCACAAAAAAGATCAGAGGGTTGGAGGTTGGAGCACCTCCTACAAAGATGGGCTGCGAGATTTGGGGTTGTTTGGCCTGGAAAAGAGAGACCTTGCAGCAGACTTCCAGTAGCTAAAGGGGCTGCAGGAGAGCTGGAGAGGGACTTTTCACAAGGACTAGTGACAGGGGGGATGGCATTAAACGTAAAGAGAGTAGGTTTAGATTGGACATAAGGAAGAAATCCCTGCAAGGGTGGTGAGACATCAGAACAGGATACCCAGAGACATTGTGGATGCCCCAGCCCTTGAAGCGTTCAAGCCCCAGGATGGGGCTCTGAGCAATCAGGCTTAGTGGAAGGTGTCCCTGCCCATGGTAGGAGGGTTGGAACTAAATAATCCCTAAAGTCCCTTCCAACACAAACAATTCTGTGATTCTATTATATATAGGTAACAATGGATTTTTTACTTAATCTTGGGTTCAGGATCCCAGTTTGTCTTTCTTACATATTTCAATCTCTTACTATATTTAGTTATTTTATATATTTTTAATGGAACTCCTTAAATATTATCTTATTGCACAGATCTGAAGTAGTGCATGGCTTTAGCTCTTCTGCTTTGAAGTCTAATGATGGCATTGAGAGACGTCTATTGAAAGACACATTGACACCTTGTTTATGCACAAGAAATTATCAGTAAAGATTCTTACTTTAATTGAGTAATACATTTAGCTTGCTGGCTGATCATTTAACATTTGTAACAGCTCAGTTCAACGTATGTATCACATCAGTTGTGCTTGTGGTTATGTGTGTTGAGCCCACACACAAAAGGAGTATCCCAGACTGTGAGTTAGGTAGTAAGAAATGCAAAATTGCTGACTCACCACCCTTGCAAAATACAGTGTATGCAACCAAGCAACACAGAAAAGCTCTGTGTATTTTCTACACTGCAAACTCTTGTCCACCCAAGCAAACCTAGCTGCATGAACCAGTCTGGCTGTAGAAGCTTCAGGTAGCTCTGAGCTTAACTTAGAAGAATGAATTCCTTGTGCTGCTGCAGAATTGTTCCTCGTGCCTGAACTGCTCAGTTATCTCTACAGTACACACTTACCCACAGTAAACATGCCCACAGTGTCAAAGACTGCAGTAGAACCTGTCTTGGTTTTACTTGGGCAACCATTGTTTTGTTTTGAATCCCACAGTGTTTTTGTTTTGATCACACACCTTGAACTTCTGCAACGAGGAGGGGAAGAGGTCTATAAACCTTTGTTTACAATACAGCTCCATTCAATATACCATCCTGATTGAGTCCCAGGCTCAATTTTTATGAGTGAGGTAAGCGCACTGGTGGGGGAAAAAATATTGAATGTATGCAGGTAATTAGAGCCTGCATCATTGCTTACACTAAGGGCTGGTGGAGGCAAGAACCCAGGCTAATGTTCTTTTAATGTGTTATCTTCAAATGTAGTGCCTCGGAGGGTTATGTATGTCTATATAAACAAAGCAAAAGCCGGAAAAGCCAGAGTATGAACGGACAATAGTGTACTCCTTAGGGTGGCAAAAGGCAGGCAGTATAGTTTGTTTTCATGACGTGTGATTCCCAGGAGCCACAGCAGTTTTCAGCAGGGGAAACCTACCAGAGAAATCCCCTTGGCTGCAGATTACAAGATCTCTAAGCAGCTCCCTAGGAGCAGAGAAGGGTTATTAAAAGGACATCACTTCCAGGCTGTGACAAACTTCTTGGCACAAGCTAAAGGTGACTTTTCAGAGGTTTACAACTAGTTTGATAAGATTTTCAGAAGCATATCATTAAGCACCTCTTCAGCACTGCAGCTAAGCTTTTCTCAACCAACAGGTTCTTGAGCCACCCTTTGAATGTGCCAAAACTTAGCAAAGGAGCTGGTAGTTTACACTTCAATAATCAGCATAACAATATAACCTCTTAATCATAGTCCCAAAGATGGTTGAAGTTTTCCAGGAAAACAACTTCCTGTGCATACTAGATATCTGAAATGAAAAACTCTACCCTAAAAGCTACAAAGCTAGCTGAAAGCTAGTAGTTCATAATTAGAATGGTTTTGGTCCAATACAGCAAAGTAATCTCATTAGATTAGATTTGAAAATTCAGTTCAGTGAAGCTGTGTTTTGCCTTAGTACAATGTAACAATTTTAATTACGATCTAGTCAGGAAAATGTCTCTTCTCAAGATAGTAACTAATCAGTATATAACTGTGAAAGGAAGAGGAAAAAATCCCTCTTCTTTGACTGAGCCACAGATGCGCAAATCTGACATTTTGTTTGGGTAAGGTTCTGTGTAGAGGGGTTAGCGATTATGCTTATAAATCTAAATTTTACCTCAACCTGTAAAGGGGTATTTAAAGGGCAATTTTGAATAATTAGGAAGATCAGTGCCTAGCCTCCTGAACTGGAAAGTATTTAAAAACAAACTACTGACAATTCTGCTCATGCAAGTTCATGTAACTCACTTATTTGTTGCTGCATGAGAGACAATCGATGAGAAAGAGATAGGTGGAAAATAAGGATCTCAATAAAATAGAAATGAGGAAAGATACTAATGTCTCCCTCAAATATGTATGTTTATCTTTGATATTAGTGTGATTTCCATTTGTGCATGATAAAAAGATCAATATTAGAATTCTAAGGGTTAAATGTTGACATGGCTACCTTTTTTACACTCACGCTTAACTGTGGGAACAGTTTCGTAAAGCATGTTATTTGATAACAAACAGAAATTTAACTATCAGATTAACAGGTACATTAATGTATGTAGATGTTGACATATCCACATTTGCACCCATAATTACTTGCAGATGTGGACTATGGATACTAAAAAGGCTGTATTTTAGATACCACTCTTCAAGTCTACAGCATATTTTTATTCTCAAGTGATTTTGGCATGAGGTTTTTTAAAACACTCAGATTCCAGTTGGGTTTGTGCCCCTAACTCAGGCAGGTGTTTTTTGATATTTCACCTTGCAAGCACACTTGGAGTTGTCACTTCTTGAATGCACACAAGAATACTATCTGCGTTTTCAAATTAACACATCTCAGCCTTTGACTTTTTTATCTACAGGAAGGTTATTTTGAGATGTTTCTTCCTGCACTTAGAGGTTTTTCTCTCTTACTTTGCCCCCCTTGGAGCTCTTCAACTCCTCTGTCTAATCACAGAGTGTTCTTCATGGTGCTCCTGTTACATGCAAAGCAAGAACAAGCAAACAAAAGCTGTGTGGGTACATCATCAAACTTCTTGTACATTGGTGAGAAAAAATAAAGAATTATTAATTCACTACACTGAGAAACTCAAGAATCAGGAGAGAAGCAGGAAGGTAAAATCCTCCAAATTCGGTCCTGTAAATTAGGATCAAAGAGAAGGTCCATGGTAGAGAAGACAACAGAGTAATAATGGTGACAGTGCTTACAAGTTCTGCAATGTTTTCACAATGGTTCTGAACTAACACCACGAAAATGGGGATTTTATGGCCTCATGAAATGGCAAAGAGACTTCCTACAGTTATAAATAAATCTGCTTATTCATTCAACGGTGGCTCATTGTATTTCTAACAGATCTCTGATTAGAGAGCCAGGATAATAGTCTGTGCTTAAGAGTTGAGGTGCCTAAAAGCCTTCATCATGCCTCTGAAAACAGGCCAGCTTTCACTCTGGTGCTCCCTTTACCAGAAGCATCATTGGAAATCTCAGGAGTGTCTTGGCAAAGCTGACAGTGGCTGCCTGTGGCCACTGGGTAAGGTGATTTCTGTGTACGGCTGTAAAGCCTCAGATGCCAGATTAAAGAAACCAATATTGAATGATAACTCCTAAATGTCTCAGACTATCTACCATAATTTCTGTCCTGCATCCTTTCATCCCTTCTGCTTACCTTCAGGCAACAAACCCAAACAGATTAGCTCTGCACCCAATTGGCCACCAAATGACAGAACCTGACAGAGCCATATGGGCCACAGATTAACTCAGAAAGTTGTTTTCCTAAAAGTGCCACAGGAATTGGGTGCAAAAGAAACTGCTGTCATTATTGATATCCTTCCTTTCCATCATCACTGAAATGGCTGAGAGCTTGATCTCTTTTTGTAATATGGTGTAAAGTTAGGGCCAATTTTCACAAAAAAAGAATACAGAATCATGATATGAGGGACTTTGGGATAATGCCAATGCTTCCTGGGAAAGACAGAGCTTCAGATCATAAGAGTATCTTTTATTTTGCATGTTGACAAGGTCCTAGGATTGCTGCAGAAGAGACACATCAAGGAATTCATCTCTGGTTTTTACATGCCAATTAAAGTTAGGATAGTGTCCTCAGCAGCTGTGTTTCCATGCTGCAATACTTCTGTTAGGATCAGAATCAAAGTAGGAAACCTGTTTTGAAGGACAGTGGTCTCAGACCGTGGTCTAAATCCAAATGGACTCTGGAACTAGCCTCACATGGACACTGAAACCCTTTCTCCTTTGCACAGGTGGCAGATGACATTCTGTATGTCCCATTTAGTACAACAAATAGAAAGAAGAGAGGCATAAAAAAGCTAAAAATTAAAACCAAAATGCTTTAGCTCTGAGAGGAAAGATAAAAGCAAGAGAAAACAAAGCACAAATGGTGGATGTTAGTCACTTTGCTTACCACACAGTTGAAGATGTTGAGATATTATGGTGATAAGTATAGTAAAAGAATCCATCTAGAACAAGGGTGGACTTGTCCATGGAATTTTGGTGTTTCTACATTCAACCTTTTCAACATGCAATGCACTTGCACCTTCCACCATTGCAATTAGTTATTTCATTGGTATGTTATGAAACTAACAAATGCTTATACATTATTTTGTGTTCCTCAGAGAGGGAGGATTTTGAGCTACACCCATTAGAGATGAAACCAAGTGTTATAGAGATAAAAATACCAAAGAACAGCAATACCAAATGGAACACAGTTATTAAAGGAGACTCAATCTTTAAAACAAGGGAAAAGGGAAAAAAAAAGAAGTTGAAGCTCTAAATGCAGCGTGGAAGCTAAAGAAATAAGAGTAAAATAATGTAATAACTTGTTTGGATCAGGACCATTTTGTGGAAGGATAGCAAAATAAATCTTCTAGAATCAGAAAGTAATGCGGAACCAGAACCTAATGGAAATAGTTTCTATATATGTTATGATTTTAAAAAGGTGGTTGCAGAAAAGGAACCTAAATCAAGCAAATAGAAACTGATTTAAGATTTATCCATTTAAGATAAAATGATAAAAAAATCAGATATTCAACTAAACATTTCAAATTCAAAAGGAAAAGCTATGATGAACTAATGGAAATGTTTAATAAAGCCCATTAAAGGTAGAATCCTAAGGGATCTGGCCATGGAAGAAACCTGGAATTTCAAAGTCAAAACTATTCAATCTTACAGATCATTTTACCTTTAACTAGAAAAAAAGTTGAAAGAACTCTCAAATAACCTACAAATGAAAGATGAAACTTTAGACTGTCAAAATAGATTCTATGTTTGGCCTGGAAGAAGATATTGAACTATATGGTATTTCCTTTTTGAGCCATATAAATTGAGACTAAAATGCACAAGGAAAGAAGTTGAGCGGCTTTGCAGTCAAGGTAAAACAGAGATTAAAGATAATCTAGGTGTGGCCAAAAATGAAACAAATTTTGCCTCAGGTTTCAAAAAGGACAATTATGTTGATTTGGGAGGAAAAACAGAATGTTTCATGGCTGCTTTCATTTACACACCCTTGTTATCTCAAGTGTGGTGGAAACAGAAGTCATGAGTCCTAATGCACTCAAGTCAGGGGGATTAGGTGGTCTCCCTTACAGGATTTATGAGAAAACACCTTTCAAATCAAACACCAAATACTGTGCCTACGGTTAAAAGAGGAGAAGGTAATCAGGCGTCTGTAAGCCTGTTCTCTGTAGATTGCTTTAGGACATATTTTGAAGGAAAAAGTATTTAAAGACAATTTAATAGGATGTAAACCAACAAGGATTTAATCAAATGTAGATCATCCTAGACAGAGTTTCTAGACAGAGGAAATGCACTGGATTTCATATATCAAGACATCAGGAAATGGTGCCAACTATGAAGCTTGTAGTTTAAAATCAAAGAAAGGAACGAAGAATCTGTGATGTTGAGTATGAAACTGTCAGGCAATATTGGTAGAGGAATTGGAGATGAATTACTGGTAGAGTTCTTCAAAATTCAGTATTGAAGCAGGTGATGATTAATGGTCTAATGTCTGCTTTTCACTCAGGAAACAAGAGAGCAAAATACCAATCTGCTTATACCTCTAACTTGGTATTTTTATCAGTAGAGGATAACCAGGATATCATATAAAGGAGCTGTATATTCTTGAGGAGAGACAGGATATCAGCTCATAACAAAAAGTTCTGCTCCAGGGTGAGAACTCATCAGCTGAAAAAGATGTGAAAGGACCTGAGTGGACTAACTAATTGCGGAATTATGTAAGTTGCCAGTACAGTGAAGAGTTCCACAGTCTATGGCTGTATTAGATTTATTTCTAGAAGAGCCTGGGCACTGTTACAATACTTTCAAACATCTCATTATACTTGTTCAAGAATTATGAATTAAAACGTAACTGCAGAAAAGAGGTACTAAAAGATCATGCTGGGGACCACATGCTGACTGAAAGAGCACAGCCAAGTTAAGAGAAATAAGACTGAAAGGTGATGTGATTTATATCTGTGAATACAGGTAGGTTAAATATCAGTGAGTACTAGATTCTTAAGGATACTGGTTTTGATGAAAGTTGACACCATGGAAATAAACTGACTAAGAATAAATGTTACCTGGAACTTATCAGAAGTTTTCTAGTGACAGGGAAAACAAAGCTACTTACTTTGGGTTTTAAGCTGGAACTTCACCATTCTAATGCCTTAAGTTCTTTGACCAACAATTGTAATGACTGGACTCCATAATCCTTGCTACTTCTGTATTCCTGAATGAGAATAAATATGTTAAGTATCATATTTCACAGGTCTGAAAATCTAGTATCACCGAGTCCAAACTCAAGAATTATGCATTTCTTATTTACACACCTACCAATCTGGAGTCTTTTACAGCAAAAATCCTTTTCATGAGAACTCTGGGCAGTGGAGTGAAAACACTGACTTTATTTCATTTTTCTTCTTCCTGACTGAGCATTGCACTGAGGAACTTCTTATACAGCTTTTATTAATGCATGTGTTCTGAATCCTCAAACCTAAAGTTCACATAATTGTCTAAAGATCATTGGATTAGTGTGGAAATTTCAAATGTTGAAACCCTATAAATGCAAACCTTAAGGAGGAAGGACACAGGATTTCCCCAGAATTTTCAGAAAACTAAACTAAGTAATTATTTCTTACAAAAAGGAAGAAGGGAAGAAGGGAAGAAAGAAGGGAAGGAAGAAAGAAGGGAAGAAAGAAAGAAGGGAAGGAAGGAAGGAAGGAAGGAAGGAAGGAAGGAAGGAAGGCAGGCAGGCAGGCAGGCAGGCAGGCAGAAAGAAAGAAAGAAAGAAAGAAAGAGAAGAAAGAAAGACCTATCAACTCACTTAAGTAAGTCACTTACATGTCAAAGTCTTCTTTTTCCCACCAGTTTCTTAGTCCAGACTGCCTCTTCCCCAAATCACCTGACACTTTCCCCCATCTTATACTACACATCCCTCTAGTTTTATTTTTCCCAGAGCCAATTAATAACACTTTCTTATCACTGTCTTGCAGTGTTTATGCACCTTCTCCGCAACCTTGAATTTTTTAGGAGGGTCAAGGACTTTCTAGATTTATTTAATCTGTCAGAAAGCAAGATTATGCCTGATATTTAGGTCAAATCTTATAACACATTAGTATAACTTGCTGACATAATGCTGCATTATACTCAGGCTTCTGCATATGTCTTTTTGTCAGAGTTGTAACCTGCAACTTTAAAAGGAAATAGCCTGGAAACTATTATAAAATGGAAAAATCTTAACTTTATCTTCCTTGAAATTCATGTCAATAGACTTTGCCATGTCTAGAATTATATGTCCTGTATTTCATGGCTTAAATGGATGATTCCAAAATTTCAGTATTTTCTGTTCTCACTCACCTATTTAGTCTCATTTCTATACTGTACTTGAAATTTTACTTCTATAATTTTCTACAGTCTTACAAATACAAACAAATTGTAGAAGTAGGCAAAAGTAATTATCAGTAAAAAAAAATTGTGGTATTTCCTTAAAAACCACTCCTAACAGTGGTGAAAACTGTGGAAATAAACCTAGCCCCCTAACCCAAGGCAAAACTAAAAAAAAAACCCAAACCAAAACAATAAAAGCAGATAGTTTTCACAAATTAAAAATGTTTATTCTTAATTTCCTCTGTGTTGAATAATTCTAATTTCTGTATTTTCTCTGGTATGATACTTTCAAGAACTTGGAAGTTCTAGTGTTCTAACTAGAAATAAAAATGAAGTCAATGATATTACATGTGAAGGACCAATTGTCATCTGTTTTGGAGCTGCACCTATTTTTTTTAATGATTTTAGGCATTATTTTCCAGTTTCTGTCTGGAGAAGGCTGAACACAGAGTATCAGACTGGGAAAAATCACAGTGGCCACTGAGAAAGAGAAAATCCCAGTCACAAAATCAAACTGACTGGAGAAGTAACAACTGAGCAGTGGTGTGGCAGTGAGGTCCATCAATGACAGAAATTGCAGGAGGCAGGCAGGAACAGCTGACCTGGGCACCTCGCTCAGCAGTCTGAGGAAACTGTTATGTTCTGGACAAGGAGAGAGAAGTGTGAGGAGGTGAAGAAATCCCAGTATGAAAAATGAAGTAGAGAAAGTCAGCAAAGTTGAGGGCAAAAAATTCACAGGGCCTGAATGTCACCTGTCCATTAACAGCTGAAGTGCTCACCGAGTGCAGTGGCAGAGCTAACTGTCAGGCCCTTCAGAAATGAAGTCTGCCTTCCTCAGAAGTAGGAAGGAACTGAGAAAGAATTGTTTTCCTTCTTATCACCAATGTTGTCCATTTCCTTTTTGCTCTATGGGCTTTAAATTTTTCCTGTTCCATTTCTGTCCCTTCTCTTTTATGTTGCCCCTCTTCTAACTACAAGGACAAGTGAAAAATAATCACTGAAACAAGGAGACTGAGCAAATGGAATTATTTGATACTCTGGAAATTATTAAAGAAGTTCTTTCTGGTATAGCTGGAAATACAGCTATAAAATCTGGTGTTGTCAGATGTGATTTTTTTACTTTGAAAAAACAGTTTACTTGCTTACAGTTGCCCTCAAATTTTTTTACTTAGCAAAACTAACTCCAGTCACTGAGTAAAAATAATGATTTATCCATGACTTAACCAGCAGTATTTACCCACCTTTGCAAAGCAATCTGGGCTGCACAAAAGCTGTGTGGATGTGGAAATGAAAACACCAAAGTCTGGATGTCTATTTGTGGTCTAAATTCAGATGCACTCCTAGGAATTCTGTAGGGTCACCACTGGAGAGCATGCATCTTTCATCAGCTGCAGAATGGGGATGGAGAATTCTAAAGGATTACTACTTTTATGTGTTATTTTGAAAGAACAATTATTGTACGTGTGAATCAGTAATCCAGTGGTGTTTTATAGGTAATCAGTTTTGTGATATTTATTCATTTCCTCCATCCCCTGTCTAAGCAGCTTAGGGAATTTCAGCGGGAAAAAATGAGAAAACAATGAAAAATGCATAGTTAAACATTCAGTCACGAAACACTGAAGTAAAAGTTTAAACAACCTAAATAAAACTAATATGTATTCTTGGCATATGGATCAAGTCCAAACCTGAGACAACATTTTTCATTTCACCATACAACAGTACAAATCTAGTTTCAAGGAACAATATCTGTAAGAAATAGCTGCTGTTATAAATTCTCAGAGTTATGCTTTCTTAAAAAAAAATTCTAATACATAAATATAATGGAGAATTTTGATTATATGAAGTCTCTCTTGAAAGAAAGCATTTAAAACCAAATATCATGCTAGGAAAAATTTGTATGCCTTAGAGAAGCTTGCTATGTAGTGATGAAATGCTCATTTCCACTCCATTTCCAAGAAGAGGGAGTCTGGTTTACCAAACTATCTAGGCCTACATCCTTGCCACCAAAAATATTACAGGAAGCCAACCATGGCTGGCATTTTTCTGTCCAGACCTGGGTGGGTATGACGATCGCAGAACCTTCACAGGAAAGTATTTGCCAATCTGTTGTTGCCCTCACATCAGCCTTCATCGTCAGCCCATACATCAGAGGAAAGGCAGAGGAAATGGTTGTCCTGCCTAGCGTGGGTTGCTGTGGAATAGCTCAGTGAGGTGTCCAAACCAGACCTGTGAACTGAGATGGCCTAATGTGCCCCACGAGGCCATGGATCGTTGCTGCTGCATAAAGGCCTCCACTGCTACACCTCCTTTAGCTTTGCAATCTGAGTCTAGGAGTAAACTAAATCACCTGAAAATAATTCAGGCATTGATGTATGCAGCTTGTTCATGAGCTGAGGAGCAGAAAGGACACTACCCTGTTCTCTTTAAATTCCTTTTAAATCACCTCAATTCTTAAAAACAAGCATAACAATTAGCTAATATAATTTAAATGGTTTGGTTTTTCTGTTGAATGGAATGACTGTGCACACAAAGACACGTACAAGTATACATATCTATGCAAATACAGAGAAAAGCTGACACATCCTTTTACATTTTGTGAGAGAATCATTAAGTTTTATGTGCAGACACCTTTGTTTTAAATCATGAAGCTAGCAGCAGAACTACTTGGCTTTTCCAAAATCTTGCCTCAGCCCTCAGCCTCCAAATAAAATACTAATTGCTGATGCTTTTACTACAGAATCACTTCATTAATCCCAGATACTACCCCCATATATGAATGCATTATAACTCAGTTCTGGGATTCATTAATTGGCCTAGTTTATTTGATCCCTAAAAGCCCATAATTAGGAATGTGTAAAATAGGTTGAAAAAATTTGTTGCAAACAGACATTACCTGAATGGTGGGTGTATAAACCTTCAGTAAGTCTTGTTTCTGAGATTTTTCCTTTTATCTTTAAAATGTTTTAAAAAGGTTGCACTTAAAAGGAGGCCAGGAGAGGAAAATGTGTGAAAACCAAGGAAAGCAGATAACCTTTTATACCAAGTTATTTTCATTTATCCATGTGACCTAATCCAATTCAAAACCTCCACTGATATGTGTCAGAAAAGCATGTGTAGCAAAACAGGCTGCAGTCAGGGAGAGAAAAAAAAAGGTAGTTCCTTGAAATGAACAAAAAAAGGCCTGAATTCAGCTCTTTTTGAATCCCAAATTGCACTTTAAAGTGTTACAGCTTTGTCTTGTATGCCAGGTGGGGTACCTGTTAAGAGAGAAAGATCTTCCACCTTGGAGGAGAGTAAGAATCCTTAGTGTATGCAGAACCCAGAGGAAAAAGATGTTTGAGAAGGTGAACTGCTGAATATGTATGTGTTTTAATAAAGCATTTCATTTGGAAGGTTTTTGCAGCATTCACACAGATTGAGTTTTAGGGAGGAAGTGACTCTGCCTGGCCTGCTCAACTGTCAGAGGAAATAAGTGAAACTAAAATGAAGTGATAATATACTGTAGGAAATTTAAGAGAAAGAAAGGCAGAGGAAAAATGGCAATCTGGGACCATACAGCTGATCCCCAAAATAGACACAATGACCAGTTCCAAACTAGCTGCCAAAAACAGTAGATTGTAAAATTACCTAATACCTATGTCATGTTTACTTTATATTTACATTGGGGAATGGGCTCCCCAACAGACACAATGCTCAACAGTATTTTTGTTCACTGTCACTATCATTATCCACCATCTGCTCTGCCAAATTTCCTTTCTGTTCATTTTTGTGCATTCATCAGCACAGTAGTAAGTAACTACCTTAATGACTGCAGCATATTGCTTCTGGATTAGCAGCAGATATTGTACTACTCCTGACTTATGGACAGAGCTGTAAGTAGGAGACCTGGCAGGGGGTTCCATTTTAAATCCTTTCCCCTTTTCAAAAAGAAACAGAGTACCTAGGAAATTTTTGTCCCCGCTCACTAGCAGGGATGTGATCTATGGTTTGGTTTTAAAAAAAAATATACCTCCTTCTGTGAAAGTCAGTGAAGTACCCGCCAGCTCCAGAGAGATGGCTGAATTCTGACAAGATGTCTTAGTGTGATGGGTAGCCTGAAATACTGGCAGAGAGCTCTGCTTACTTTGCTCAAAACCACAGATAGAAAAAACCACAGCTTTGAGAAAAGGGCAGCTTTTGAAAAGGACACGTGTTTTCTGACTGAACCTTGTGGGTTAATATGGTGACCCGCAAGCACAAGAAGGCCTTTTTGTCTGTGTAGTCTGTGGGTAGATGTAGCAGCGGGTAATCCAATCCTGGCACATCTTTACTTATTCTTTGCTTTGAGGCCATCTAAAGTGAGTTCTCCAAAACTTATCTCAGTGCTCTTTTTATGTGTGCTGAGCAGACTTTTTGTTGCTGAGCTTAGTCAAGTACTGAAAAAGTAGGCAGGGGTGTTTTTTTCTTTCTAAAAACTAAACAAAACAAAACACTTTTTTTTCAGGCATCTTGCACCAAGATAGGGACAGGCAGGGGATGGGAAGGGAAGAAGCTAAATAAATGGGAAAAAAAAGAAAGAAAGAAAGAAAAAAAATACGAAGGAGAGCCAAAGGAAATTTGGACTGGAAAGTCTCTTCAGGAGTATTATGGTATAAGGAAATATAGCAGAAAAACATATAGATGTATATAAATTTAAAATATATTATGGAAACTTTCCTACTAAAAACACATTCAAAAATAATTACTTCTGATTCACAAAGAGAGGAAAAATGAAGTGCTCTTAAGCTTCAGGGATCCTAGGATGGAGCGCTGCCAGGTTGTTTGAATGCAGGCAGCTTCAATGCAGCCCAGACAGGCGATGGGCTAAAAGGCTTAGGAGCCTCATTCTGTTCCCACTAAATTCAATGGTCAATTTGGACTTTGAAACAGGCATGGAGTGAGCAATTGTATGTAACAGTGAGGGACAGCAGAAGTTAGCAGTGATGTGAGAGCTTTCTGAACATACTGGTGCCTGGATCTGTCAGTGAGATCTGCACTCCTCTTGGCTGACTGTCCCTGAGGCTGACTCCCCCAGCCTGTGGAAATGAATCTGCAGTCAAAGGAAGACCAGAACCCAAAGCTTGGAACTATCAGCATGCAAATAAACTGGTGCCATAGTGACACTTTCTTAGGGCTTTCACAGCCCAGAGCTGTGACCTGACTACAGCAGCACTAGTACAGAAAGATAAACCAGAAGGGACTTAACTCTTCTGCAGTTGTGCTAATATGCACTGATATGGAAAGAACAGCATATTTCTTGATTTTAGCTGCAGAATAATTCCAAACTCATGCCAATCTTCTCAACAAGCTTATGGCTTGGCTGCAAGTGTTTCTCAGGTTTTAAAATGTACAGATGTAAACATGTGAGAAGTTCACTGATACCAGTCTGTGAGGGGTTCAGAATTTTCTGAACAGTCTCCTTCAAATATGCCTTTTCTGATTAAATCACGGGCTATAAAGTGTAAAAGCAAAGATTGATAGAGGATTATTATCCAAATATTATTCTTCTCTATACAGTAGTTTTTGAGGAGCATTCAGGGTTGGGTGTTTTCTCTCATTATCAGTCATAGCAAGTTGAACATCACCATTTTTTCTCTCTTGAAAGACACTCTCTGGTATATTTGGTGCATGTGTATATACATACATATATATACATATATACATATATATATATATATATATATGCACATACAAACACATATACATATATGCTTACCATTTTATTGTCATCCAGTATGGAAGGAATTGTGCTGTTACAAACTATAAAATATGGTCATTGGCTAATTTTCTAAAATTAAGTACCCTTTTAATGTGTCTCAGGGTTCAAGATACCCAGGCCTGAGTTTCCTTCTAGGGGATCTAATTTCATAGTGAGTTGCATTATTAACTGGACAACTACAAATGTAGAAAACTATTGATCACATGGGATAAGACAGAGAGTCTAGAGAAGTGAAATGCATACTCTGAGCTATCGCAGCAGGAGGTAAAGCTCATACTGACGTTGCAAGTGGGTCTAAGTGGCACAGCTCAGAAGTATGTGGTGTCAGCTTGTGGAAATGCACTGGGAGGAGGCTGGAGGAAGAAGTCTTGCAAAAACCAGGTCCCTTGGCATTAAGAGCTTTGAAAACCAGCAGGGACTGCTTAAAATAAATCCTCTAGTTTATAGACAGCCCACATGAAGGACTCAGGCGAGTGTAATATGAGCATGTCTGCTCAGTCCTGTGTGCAAACATGATGCTGCATTCAGGACTGGATGTAGTTTTGATCTTTTTCTCAGAGCTAATAATGGAAGCAGCAATTCACTTTCTCCAGAGAGACGAGCGGAAGGCATTTTAGCAGCCTGAATATATTTGTGCACAGGGCCAACAAAAATGGCAGGATGGATTTGGAAACCCCTCATGGAGTTGTTTTTATGCACACAGAGCAGCAGCATTTAGATCCACAACATAAAGAAATAATGAATGCTTTTTTGGTGCAGCTGACTGCAGAAAAGAGAGAGGGTAGTATTCTTGCGAGTCCTGTGTCCTTGTAGATGTACAATGTCAGCTTCAACTATCTTAAACCAAACCCACAAATCCTAAGACCGCCCTTCTTTTTAATGACTTTCTGAACTTAAGCAAGGTCACATGCTTTTTGACAGCAGGAAATATACACAGTTATATTTCTGAATTTTCTTAGCACCTCACTTATGTGCATAATTGAGAAAGAGATTCCTTTTGCACCCCTTGAAAAAGGAGAACATAACATTATCATCACTTTTTTTAGTAGAACTGAACAGGGATAGCTCTGCTAAGATATTTAGAAATTTAGATCTTGTAGTAGGGTTTGCAGAAACACTCCAGTTAGACAGGCCCTTGTCCCTCATTAATAACTCATCCTTCAAGTTGTTGCAAATATTAATCTACATCATGAGAATTGGGACTTCACAGAGAGCAAAGTTGTACCCACATAGTCACTTCATCACAGGTCCAGTCCTCTTCTTAAAACTAGAGGGTGCCTAGTTTTAAGATAAAATTTAAGAAAACTGGATGCTGTAAGATAATGTCCAAATTCTTACTCAATAGATGAGCCTACTGTAGCTTACGATGCTCTGTCACTCCCCTTAGTTGGACAGGGGACAGAAAATATAACAAAAGGCCCAGGAGTCAAGATAAGGGCAGACTGAGACCACTCAGCAGGTACCACCATGGGCAAAACAGGCTCAACTCAGGGAAATCAGTTTAATTTACTTCAAATCAAATCAGGGTAGGATAATGGGAAATTTTCTCCAAACTTAAAACACTCTCTGCCCCACTGCAGCTGTGTCCTCCTCAGTAGGAGGACTCCTCACACTCCCAGTGGGGGTACCTCCCCTTAGAGATGGTCTTCCATGAACTCCAGTGTGAGTCTTCCCCACGGATGCATGGATGCTCCCACGTGGTCCCTTTCACAGGGGCACTCTTTCAAGAACAGACTGTGCCAGCATGGATTCCACAGCACCTTCAAGAACATCTGCCTGCTCCTATTCCAGGGCCCTTTGTGGGCTGCAGGTGGATCTGTGCTCCACCATGGACCTCCATGGGCTCAGGGAACTTGGCTCAGAACTTGGAGAGGCTCAGCTGCCTCTCCAAGTTCTGCACCATGGGCTGCAGGAGCATCTCTGCCTCAGCCCTTAGAGCATCTCTTCCCCTTCTTCCTCACCGACCTTGGCGTCTGCAGGGCTGTTGCTCTCACATACTCTCACTCCTGTCTCTTCAGCTTTCATTGCCATGTTTTTTTGTCCCTTCTTAAATATGTTATCCCAGGGATGATACTGCTGTCACCAATGGTCTTGGCCTTGGCCAGCAGTAGATCCATCCCGGAGCTGGATGGCACTGGCAATGTTGGACATGGGGAAAGCCTCTTGTAACTTCTCACCGAAGCCATTACTGTTCTGCCTCTGCTACCAAAACCTTGTCACATACCTTGTCTTGGGTTGGAAGCTTCTGAGATTGGTGTGGTTACTCTGAGACTGGGATATACAGCCAGGACAGTGAATAGATAGTACAGGACCCTTGAGTGTTCTTAAGGCAACTGTCTCGCTGAGTGTTCAACTCATAGTGCAGACTACTATGTCTTCCTGCTCAGGCTGTCACAACACATTGCAGGTGGCTGCTTCTTTGGCATCTCAGACAAAGAGGCCATGTGATACTGAATGCAATGCTTTGCAATAAGAAACTATTTTTTATTTTGTCTTTTCTTTTTGTGAGACTAGGATTTTGCCAGAATCACTTCCTTTCTCTCCTTTCCATCCCCTCAAGATACAGCCAGAAGAGATGTATTTTTACATGAGCTCCTAAATGAGAAACAAGAAAGGTGATCTGAAAAGGTTTCACTAAGCATAGTGAGTTTCTTAATTTCTATTTATTCTGTGTATGAGCACAGGAGGATGAAATGCTCTTTAGACCTTTAAGTGTGCTTGAATTGTACTCAACCAATTGCCATTCCTTGTTCACACAGGCTATTAAGTGTAAACTGCTCCCACATCCAGCAGGTTGAAAGGAATCATTCAAATGTAGAGTTACTCTAATTGAATTGTACGTAAATGAGAAATTGTTTTCTTGTCATAAGGTTATCATAAAATAAACAGCAGAATCTGCATGAAGTACATATCTGACTCATGGCTATCCATTCAGAGGGCATGCTCTCTGCACTTAGTTTGTCTCTTTTCTACTTCATGTGCTTCCATACATGATGAGAACAGAGAGAAAGCATATCTAACAATATAGTATCTGCCCAGAAGGAATACATGCAAAGTATAGGATGAAAAGCCTTTGAAATACTCTATAAACAATATATCCAAGTATTTCCCAGGGACAGAGACAAATTAGGAGAATCAGCAAACAAACATTTTAACAATGATAATTAAATATCAAGTATTTGAATATTAGTATCCATCTATCTACAAGTTGCATTAATCATGACTTTAGATTAGAGGGGGTTGGAATGGATTTGAGAGGATGGAGTTGGAATTTATTTGATGAAATAAAGAGGCATGTGTTTGATCTAAACACAAAGACTAAATTTAAAAAGTCTTATTGACTCCAGTCAGTGGAGAAAACAGCAGTTCTAGGCACAGTTCTTCTGGCCTATTTTGAATATTATTTTCATGGTTAGTTAACTGCTGAACTCAGATGCCCAGTTCTTGCCATTGAATATAAGGGGAAGCTAGAAAGCCAACTCAAAGACACCATTTAGAGTACAGGCATTAAAGATCAGTACAATGAATCCTACCATGGAGGTCTATGAGGTCTCCCAGGGACACAGGATTGATACTTATTCTCAGCAATTATTCTTTTTATAAAAGGCTTGAGGAACACTCAGACACATTTGCAACTTATTTTGTCTGTAAAATGTAGAGAGGACTGTATTATGAAGATAATATAATTACAGCTATGGAAATAATAGGGAAAACGGCTATTATGATTTTTGTGAAGGTATGCTTGATCATTTACAGAACACAAAAATAGAAAAGTAGAAAAATTGAGACATTTCAACCAATCATTTGGCCACATATTAAGAAAAACTGAATCACCTTGCTGTATAAGTAACTATCTGGTTTCATTCAAGAGAGGGAAGATATAATTAATATCACAGAGCCATTGCCATAAAAGTATGCAATTCAGACTATATCCTGTTCCATTTTTCACTAAGACAAAATTGAACAAAACCACAGTGTTTCCTATATCATGCTTAACAGGTCTCAACAGCACATAAGGAGTTTGGAGAAAATTCTTTGCATCAAGGGGTAGAAGTGTGTGGCTGACCAACAGTAACAAACATGGAAACTGTGTTTATTAAAATGCATCTTACCAATTTTATCCACACTTTTCATCATTATATGAAAGCATCAAGATTGTAGACAACACATCTAAGGAAGCAAAATTGTCTTTAACTTTTTATGATTTTTTCATCAGCAAACCTCATGGCTCAGCTCTGCCAAGAACCTAAAAACATAATCAATATTCTCACAAAAGTTTCAGATACCACCATAAACTTTGTGTAGATTTTCTGCAAAATGTGCAGCATTTTAGTATACAATCAGTGTAAAGAATATTCATGAGCCAGATCTCTGCATTATTTGCCAGCAACTAATCAAAGCAAAAACAGAAACAAAGAAAAGGGCAGTAGGATGCATATACAATGTGGAGTTACTGGTTCTTTCTCATCTGTAGCATTTTACAATAATGTATTAAATCTTTAGCATTTTTCAATCATTAACACTGCTAGAAATCAATAGTCAAGTACTTTGCTCATTACATTAGTTTATCAAATATATGTAGGTTATGCTCCCAACAGGAGAATTCAGCAATGTCTTGAATTAATCCTCTACACTCTTGGACTTTACCCAATGATGCTCAAAACAATTTTGATCAGATGCTTAAGGATTACTTTATCTCATTTGTATATATTTGAAAATTATGGTCCCTAGATTAAGATTAGCATTGAAAGCCATTAAGATTTGTGCATATTTCTGTTCAGGATTCAGCATTGCTTTGCTGAAAGTTTCTTTTCCTAAGAGAAGAGTAAATTTATTTTTGAATCAGAAACTCGTACATATGTAGTTTAGGACCTCATTCCCTTTTTTGCAGATTAATGCTTTTCCTCTACTTGTTATACATACCATAGAAATTTCTAGAAAATTAAATTATGTTTTGAATTGCCTTTTGCTTTTCTTATTGCTGCTTTTCACACAACCCATTTGTTCTCAGTTGATGCTGTCATGGGTGGAATACACTCTGCATGAGAAAAATGTCCTTGCTTAAAAGTAGTAACTCCTGGTCTGTGCTTTACAGTTTGGCACTCTTTTTCTTCAGTACAGAAGAAGATAGTCAAACTATTTTATCATTGACTTTATAAACAAGTTGTGGTATTGTGACTTTTTTTCTGTGTATTTTACCTGAGCTGTCAAGTTATATTTGATATTAATCTTGTTGTAATTTTAAGCACTGCATTGTTCTCAAGTCCTGTAGAAAACTATAAAGCATACAGCTTTAGCTATTGCTTTAGGTATAGCTATATTGCTTTAGCTTTCTTACAAATAATCTATAATGTATATATATTTTTAACAAAGTCCATTTATTTTATGTCAATATGTTCCATAGGGATGAAAAAAAGTTCAAACATTGAAGGTCAGAAGGACATTTCAGTCACCAGGTTTCCTATGCCATCCCTTAATTGTACCTGTATCAACAGCTTTGTGAGACAAGATTTATAGACACCAAAAATACATTTTTCAACAAGCCATCAGTTTGATTTGTGGAGCAGGAGCATGCCAAGCTGAAGTCTATAAAAATTAGTGCTGAGTCTCTGCTTTGTCCTCGTTGACAACGAAGATA
This sequence comes from Entomyzon cyanotis, assembly GCA_024500445.1. NCBI lineage: Eukaryota > Metazoa > Chordata > Aves > Passeriformes > Meliphagidae > Entomyzon > Entomyzon cyanotis. The sequence goes on along the minus strand of JAKEPQ010001004.1, from coordinate 15,182,382 downwards.
TCTTGCGTGATTATAGCTTTCAGTATTAAAAAAGAACTCAGGGGCCAATGTTCACCAGGTGGCCTGGAAGCCTGGTGGGGCAACATTTCCCTAAAGAGCTCAAGAATTAAGGTTCCACTAAATTTCACTTCAGAGTAAACTTAGACTCAGGTACTTGCTACTAATTTTTCACTTCACCAAACATGAGTTTAGCAATGTCTTTAACGTCTAAATGGGGACATATTAAAAGCCCAAATGTGTCAATGAGGTCACAGCTAAAAGCCATGGAGATGTAACCATTCCCCAGGGCCTTTTCACAGCTCCAGCCACACATACCCAGACACTCGGAAGACTTCTTGAGCAATGAACAGGGTGGATTATTCTCATTTTAATGCATCAGAACAAGGACTATGTGACCTGCTCATATGAAACACAGCAAGATACAGATGAATGCCACACTTGGACTGACACAACAGCACAGTTTCAGCTTTGCAGACCAGAGATATGTATGCCAAGACCTGAAACTCATCACCCGAGTTGATGCAGTGACAAAAATGCAGCCCAGAGCTGTTCAGTAGCCAGCAGTTTGTGCAGACCACACAGTGGCCTAATTTTTCAGGCATACCCAGACTTGTGTGCCTGAAAAGCATGACACAGAAGGCTTTTTCATTAGAAATAAGATACCTGTAGATGCCTCTCAGCTGCACATAATTTCTAAATGTACTATATTTTGAAGTATGACAGCATTCAGGTGACCACAGGGAAAGCTTTACCAATAAAATATATTACTATGCATAGATAGTCTGGCAGCAGAGTAGAAGAAATAGAACAGCAGTACTGCAGAGGTGCTTTACATGGTGTCATATATCGTGCATGTGGTATATAGGATGTAATATTAATTTAGAAATGTACTGGATCCAGCAGAGGTGATACGTGCATTTTCCTATTTATCTGCAAAGTGCTTCTTGGTGTCTGAATCCAATGATCTGTCTGAAGTTTCATGACTATGATCATTAAAGGAATGTGTCTTTTCAGCAACTTAGTTATGGCAGATAGCAGTGTCTGGTAATTTGTACAACTTTATAGACATTTGTATAACTGTACATCTTCAATTCATAATGTCCCTGGGAGGTAATGTAGAGAAGATGAAGTAGAAAGTGTAAGTGAATTGGTGTCACCTTTTCTAGTAATTGTAAAACACATTATAACAAAGAATATAGTAATGATAACCTGCCAGTGCTCACCAGTCCACTCCAAGCCCTCTTTCAAATGAGATAACAATATGGCTGTAGGAACAAAGCCACCCAACAGCACAGCTGCAAGCTGCAAATCTCTGGCTACAAATCTCACCCTAAGTGCTTAAAGCACTCAGTCACTATAGGAGACAACTGAGAACCTCATTATATCTCTGTCCGAGGAAACCCACGCAGAAAAATTCTTATAAAGAAATATTCTTTTACTGGAAAGCCATATCTGAGACCTGGTGTGCACCTCTGTGGTGGAGATAAACTAAGAGACAGAAAATTTTCATTATGTTGTATAAAGGGATACCTAAACAAAGCTTGTTGGTCTCATTCTGAATTTTTTAGTCCTTATTGGTTACAAGACCAGCCAAGGGAGCAGCTATTCCACAATGACACAATGGTCGTATATGTTGGGTTTGGAAGTGCCTATGAATAAAGAGACTTTCCAGTACACTAGTGACAAAGTAAATAAATCTCATTCAATAAGAAAATTGTACTTGCATTTTCTAAGAAGAGTCAGTGACCTGTGATCTAAAATACATAAAAGGTTGATAGAACTCAACAGTCCTATGCAGTCTGATCTTTCTCGGTTGTTTAAACTTATATCATTTCTCCATAGCAGCCATAATCTCCATTAAGTTCCTGTTACTGACAGAAGAAACAGGCCCCAATCCAGCAAAGCACTTAAACACAGCTTAGTTTTAAATATGTGAAGTTGTACTGAAACCAATGAGAATACTCTCATGTTAAAAGTGAGGACATGCTTAAGTTGTCCACTGGATCAAGGCCATAAAATAATGCAGCTTTGCCAATAAATAACTTGTCTATCAAGATAATTTCATAATTTCCATTGAGACTCGTGGATTTTTTTTAAAGCTACTTACTGTCAAGAGACGAGGAATTTCTGATTTTTGTTCTTCTTTCTGATCTCGTGGTTAGGTTGGTGTGACAGTGCTATGAGATCAGAATCAGGAGTAAGGCTTCTAATGGGGCTGTGTTTGATGTACAGGACTAATTTTATGATCCAAGAGGCATTTACTTGTATGTTCCTTCACACAGGCAGAACCTGGAACATTTTCTTAGCTGACATAAGAAATTCTCCAGAAAACATACCTAACAGACATACAAATTAAAGCTTCTGAAAGGATAGACCTAATTTTCTGCATGCACTAGCCTGGGATTATAATTAGATTCTTTTTTCATGTACATATTGTAAACTATATGTTTCTATGTGAGGAAGAAAGAATAGCTTAAGCATGCTTCTCATCTGAACATAGCTCTTTTGTCAAGAGCCAGATGAAAGGGCTGAGATTGGTAGGTTTCTTCTATCTGTCTTAATTGATTGCAAAAAAGACTTACTCTTCTTTATTGCTTTACAAAAAAAAAAAAAAAACCAAACAAGTCTGTTTGGTAAAACTTATGTAACATACTTTTACTTCTACAAAAACTGAAAAAAAGGGAGATTTTTTCCAGTGGCATGAAAAGCCTATTAGGACTGCCAGGAAAGTGTGTAGGGAAAGCAGGAGTATGCCATTTGGCAGAGTGGTACAGAAATTGGTACCTCACCATCTAGAGCCAAATCTGGTGTGTGATGGAGCTGATCTCTCTGCTAATATATTACATTTTTGAGTGATGCCTGGAAAATTGTAGCATGAGCTGTAAACTGCCAGAGAGTGACAGTGGAATTATAAACCCTTTAAAGAAGCATTTAGACAAAATAAACAGAGACCAGACCATAAAAGGATAATGGGCTGCTCTCCCTTTAGTCAATGCAGTAAGATGTTGGAGAGAGTTAACTGAAGGGGAAATTTCAGGCAAGTCATATTCTGAGTGACAAACAGACTGGTGAAAAGGGAGCTATTTGGGAAACAGGTCTGTTCCAACAGAACTCCAGGTTTAAAACATGCTATGGGAAAATATTTCAAAGGAGTAAGTTTTTCTTAAAATAAACCTTTTGCTTTCTGCTTTGCAATTACTTCATTGCTAAATATGTTTTGTACTTGAAAACTCGAGAATGTTTCTAATGGTACTAAAGAACCAAATAGTTCATAATTACTGCAGTTACCATCCAAGTGACTGAGGGTACTGTGAGATATAGCAGCTGATGGGCAGTGAAGAGACCTGAAGAGGCATTTTTTTCATGAATATATCTTGGAAAGGGGATGGAAGGGAATCTGATTAAAATGAAGAGTGATTGGGTTTGTGTGGCAAGGCTGTGGTAATGGAGACACTAGAGGGTTGGCTTCTGTGAGAAGCTGCTGGAACCTTCCCCCATGTCTGAGAGACCCAAGGCCAGCTGGCTGCAGGACGAAACTGTCTGCTGGCCAAAGCTGAGCTAGTCAGTGACAATGGTAGTGCCTCTGGGATAATGTGTTTAGGAAGGGAGAAAGGACAGAGCAGCTGCAGCTGAAGAGACAGGAGTGAGACCATGAGAGGAACTGCCCTGCAAACAGCAGTGTCAGAGAGGAAGGAGGGGCAGGAGGTGCTCCAGGTGCTGTAGCAGAGATTCCCCTGCAGTCTGTGGTGCAGAACATGGAGAGGCAGCTGTGCCCCTGAGCCCTTGGAGTCCATGGTGGAGCAGAGATCCACCTGCAGCCCCTGGAGGAACCCATGCCAGAGAATGACGGAATGACTTGGTGGGCAGCTGATGTTTAGCCAGGGTCAACCAGTGTCGCTGTTGAGCCGCTAGCAGAGAAAGAAGACCTGGATTCTCAGTGTGGCATAAAAAAGAGAGCTTTTATTATTTAATTCCAACTTATATAGATTTTTCAGAGGTCACTCAGATTGGTCAGTCAGAAACCTCCCCCTAGGCCTGATTGGCCAGGCCTGAACTGTCCAAATCTCGAGACACTGTTTTAATAACATCCAAACTTTATCTTTGTTTATAAAACACAGGAAAAATTCTCATGGGAAAGACCTGTGCTAGCCACAAACCAGCAACAAAGAAATACTGTTTGGAGTTCCTGAGGCTGAAGAAAACAATGGACATAGGCTCACCTCTAAAGAAGGGGGAATACAGGCCCTATTTCCATTCACAATTTCAGATTTCATTAGGAAACATTAAAGTACTATATTGTCTCTGTTATTTGACATCTAGATGTCAAATGATCATAAAATTCTCAGGAAATATTAATCTACTTTCCTTTAACTAAGTTGATACTGAAATTTTTCAAGTCCAGCAGTGTCAGCAAAGCAGATGCTCAAATGACATGGGGGAGCAGAAAATGGATTGTGGAGTTACTGTTAGAGTAGGATTTCTCTACGTAATGAGAATTGGGACTTTGGAGAGAGTGTGTTGAATTGTGTGCATGTTGAAGGTGAGTTTTGCCTGTTAGGGGCATTTTCAAATACAGTCACAAAATAGCAGATTTGAAGTTTAGCTACTTCAGAGGTAAAATAGTCAGACAGTTAATTTGCTGCAGTTTCCAAAAGGTTAATTAAGCTGCTTTATTATATTGTGAATACACAATCAACATCTGTGAAACAGGATCTCGCTGGTCTTACAGGTGCCATGCGCTGTGTATTAATCAATTAGGCCACAGTGAAAGGCTAAAGTAAGAGCTGAGCATAGGCTGGTGGAGAAATGGTTCCAGAACTGAAGATGTAACATCTCCCACCAAGTTTTGTTGCAGAGCCAAATTTAAAGCTTAGCTGGAGTACAGCTGCTGGGAAAAACAACTAGAGCATCCCAGTCAGCAAGTCAGAGCATTCTCTTCAAGGCTGATGAATTTTTAAATGCTTTTGCTTCGTATAACACGTGAAACAGACAAACACCTATGCAAAAAAAGAGTGGTATCAAACCCAATCACCTGATGTGTAAAAATGCTGTGAATGGCTTTTGTTCATGCATTTTATAAATGGAGTGACTTCAGTACAGAAAATACATGAATTTGCATCTTCTAGGCCTTGCCAGTGTCCTGAGTACTACTGAGTGAATTTATTTTCATTTTGAACAGAAATCTCTGAAGACATGCCTTTTCCCGCTAAGCTCTTTATAAAATGTATGTATTTAGAACAAAGAAATCTCTTTTTCAAGCATGAAAAGTTTTCAGAAATTTCCTTGGAAAAAATCCCTAGAATTGACTCTTCCTGTGCGTGCCCCACATCTGTATAAAGAAGTTTACAAGATGCCTGCCAAGGACAGGACTGCAGTCTGGAAGCCTCTGTATGAAAGTCTTGAAGAATATTTTACAGGAACTGTATGTTGTACTGCACACATACCATTAGAACATACCATTAGAACAATAAAAGTTCTCCATGGAATCTGTGCAAATTTAGTATTTTCTGCAATTTATTCCCTCACAGCTGATTGGACACTGTCATGAGTTCTGCTGGAAATGTACAGGATGGAACAGAATCCAGTTTCTCTCTCTATTACCAGTTTTGAAAAGCTATAATAAGAAAGAAAGAGTAAAAACTAGTTTGACCAAAAAAAGTTATTATTTAATACCAATAGATTTTTATATGAGAAGTCCTATTTTGAGAAAGTTCCTTTTCAGTATCAACCTTCAGTTTCAAAGACTTATATAAAAACTGACACTGTTGACCCACTCCTACAGAATAGTCAGACTTCATTGGAAAGAGCCTCTTACACTGAGTTGATGAGAAAGAAGGAAGGGTTTCACTCATAAGTCTAGAAGATTTTATAGCCAATAGTGGATGCATGCTCAAACCAAGCCTGGGATTTGCTGGCTCTCAGGAACACTCCTAAATGTGGGCAGTGCATCCCAGCTTCCCCCTTTTCAAGAAACTGGCTTTTTTTGCTGCCTCACCATGCAGGAACTGTTTATCTTGGGCTTCATGTAGCCTTTTATAACCCACTGCTCCTCAAGATTATTAGTCCTTCCATATGAACAACTTCTGTGCATACTGTGTACCTTTATCCCTATCAGGAGGACAGGAAGGGGTCTGCCCTGATCTTGCCCTTAAAGATTATTTAAAGATTAATTAAATCAAAATAGGTATTAAAAAATATAGACACATTCTTTCATTCAAGCTGAAAAGTTTCCAGAAGCAAAAGAATATTAAGTATGGTTAATTCCTTCTTTTTATTTTCATCTCCAACTTTGCAGCTGCTCCACAGATTGAGTTCCCATTGTGAACCCTGTAAGTAAAAAATTGCACAGAAGACAGGGAAAAAGCTACATGGAAGAAATGAGGAGGATTGCAATCATGAATATAACAAGAACACTTCTTTCAAGTCATCACCAAAATTGAATAAATCAGCACAGACATTTTCAAAGTTCAGAACCCGTCACTTTTCAAAAGGTGGAGCAGGTTTTTTTACCTTCCTTAACCTTGGAATCAGTTCCAGGAGCATGACCATTCCTAACAAAAATGTGTCTTCCCTTCCCAAAACATATTTCCAGTTTCTCAAAACATATCTCCAGTTTACACTCAAGAAGGTGTAAACACCTTCATGTTGACAAAAGGAACGTGAGATAAGTACATTAAACTTTTGGAATGAGGAAGATGGTTCTCATGGCCTGTGAGTGTGCACTCCACTGCCAGGGGCTGCCTGGTGAGCACACCCTGTTTGTCCTGCCCAGAAGAACTGGACTCTCACTTGTGTTGTGAACAGCTCCATTGTGTCTCAAGAACAGAGCTGTCTGGCTTAGAGTGCTCTTGCTCTACAGTAGCATCTAATTTGTGAAAGGATGGACAATGGAATTATGAACTACCCATTTTATTTCTTCTCAGGACCTTCTACACCACATAGTTTTTAATGAAGTTTATAAATTATTTTCCTTGTAATTGCTAGTCTACATAGACCAATGCTAGGCTTTAGAAATAACTGTTGATTCCTTCTTTCTCACATAAGCATCACTAATAAAAAGACTGTTTTCATTACCACTAGGCTGAAAAATTAGCAGACGTATAGAAGGGATATTGTACTAGAATGGCTAATCTTAAAATACCTGTATCTTGCTGCAAATATATTGTTTTGTCTAAAAAGCCTATATTAAGTTCAAAATAACATTTTCCCCTCTGTGTATCTTGTGAAACCAGTTTTTTTTTCATGAGGAAAATCTGCATTAACAAACTGTTTTAAAATTGTTTGTTCAAAAAACTAAAATGGCCTGGGTTTCTTGCTGCATTTGGGACAATAGAGAAAGGTTTGTGTGATGTGGTACAGAAACCATGCTGATACATATTCAGGATGACCAACATAACTTGCTCACTTGCTTTGCCACCCAAAGAATACAGCCATCCCAAACTCATCTGGCTAACACGTTTTTGCCAAAGCAGTCACATATGCTTTCCTTGCCACACCCCATTCTTAATGGGAAAGGAATTTGGGAAGACAGACTCTTGCTGAGTCACATGCTTTGCATACAGGGCATGCAGGCAAATGGCTTTGCTGGGACCCCTAGATTATTTAAACACATTGTGGTTGTCATTCTGTAATCTGTCTATGCTACACCTTCTGGCATCAGAAATGTTGTGGTGAGTATGTATGAATACATCCAGAGAGAAGCTGCTCATAAACACTATTGTCTTTACACACCTGTTTTAGAACAAACATTCAGAAAATATGGAACAGTGACATTATTATCACTGTATAGAGATATAATTTAATAAATTGATAAATAGTAGAGCAGCAGCCTATATTTTGCTTTGGAAAGACAATTGCAGATGTAGGATTGTATCAAAGTCCATTGTAGGTTTGAAAAAGTAAGTTTTTGCATATAATTATTTAGAAACTTTGTGGGCAGGTAGATATTTGAGTGCAAAAAGAAAAACATTTCTCTAGCACGCCGGTTTGCAGGAGATGAAGATGGATCTGGGCTTCTAAATCAAAGGAATACTGTGTAAAATCAAGCTTCAGAGGTCAGGATTTGTTAGCATCACAAGATTAATCTGTGGCTCTGGTAACACAGCCTCAGCATGGTATGACTCTACAAGTTTTATAATTTCAGATTGATATTTTCAACTTACTTTTATAGCACTATGCCTATCAGCAGCTGTGATTTCCAATCCTATTATGAATTTCCACTTACTTCGATGTGATAAAAGTATATACACAAATTTGATCGGACAATCAGGGATTGTCACACACATTTTTTCGGGGCTATCAGATAAAGAAGAAAGATTTCACTTCTAATAAATATCCACATACAAATAATTACTTTTTTACAGGAAAGAGAAAATATGAGAACAGTAATAAGGTGGAGACATCCCAAATGTATATGAGTGAACGGCAGAAAATAGTCATTGTCTTATTTTCCAAATTTTTAACACAGTTTAATAGAGGAATTTTATTATAAAGTGCCACACTGGTGGTTCCTTCCACTTCAGTGGCATACACTGACAGTGAGGGAACATACAGAAAGATATTTTTGACTAGGTTTTCAATGTTGGATGTTACTGTTTAGGAGGAGGGATGGTTTTATTTTAATTGTCACTGTCTTTCTTCTTTTGTTTAGTAAGAAAGAAAAGAACATATTGCTTCTATGACTCATTCTTCTCATAAAAATCTCTGACTTTGATACTTCAATAGTCATGCTCCCCAGCTTGTGGCACAGTGGGTAATGCATTTACAATCCTGGCATGGCACCTTCTGTGTGGGTAATTCAGTCCATCAGCACAAGAATAGTTCAATAGTTGGAAGCAGTGATTTATAAGAAGTCAGGTCTAGTTCAGGTGGAAGTTCAAGGCAGAAATTGCATGCTTTGGATGCAAAAGGATAAATACAATCATCTCTTTGAGCCAGTAGCTAGCAGTGACTCTGTCAGTAATGAGTAAGTTACTCTAATGACCAGACGAACAATCATGATGAAACCTGAAAAATCTTGTTCTGTCAGTGAATTTTTTACCTTGGTGCTTGGTTTGCTGTGGGGATTCTGTTGTGCCTCCTTATGTAGTTTTCAGTTGCTTTATTGAATTCTTTCTAAATTTAAAGGACTTACAAAGCTCACAGGATACAACCCTTTAGAGGCAACTAAAAGCTCCCACCTGGCAGCAGCTGCAGCAAGGGTATGCTGGCCTGATCCATTTCTCAGCTGAACAATTTTTAACTCCATTAGTGGCAACAACATGGATTCCAGAGGGGGAGTTAGGGCAGGAAGGTGTCTCTGCACATGGAGTTTATGAAAATAGTGACCCTTACAATGTTAATCAAATTCCACTTATTTGTTAGACACACCTATTGTTCATTTTACGACACCACAACCAGTGATGCTCATCCAGCACCGACCTCAAAAGCTCCTGTAGTCAGCAGGAGGATGGCAGAACTTGGTTGAGTGGGAGTGACTGACATTTCTTGCAGATACACATACAAACTCCCTTTGCATACATCTGTGCTCTCAATTTATTGCAAACGTTTTCCTGTGGCCTAGTTACCATCACAAAACAGTCATTTCTTAGGATTAAAAGCTAGCAAGACGCAGTTGTTTTGTGAAATCTTCTGACAGTAAGCAGGATCTTACTGTGGCCTGGTACAGACTTTGGGCAACCAGTTTCTTGTCCTGGTCATCTGGTTATCTACCTGCTTTCTTCCTTGAATTAGCCAGGTTTTAATCCCCTTCAATTCTCCAAAGCAGTACACTCTTTTACAGAAATTCCTGTATGGGGAAAGTGTCAATGGAGTTTTGCATTTGTGCTGATATAGAAAGAAAGCAGGTTTGGTGGTCTGAAATCTTACGTGAATAAACACATTTGCTTTTCAGCTAACTTGAAAAAGAAAATAGTGTATTAAAAAAAGCCCCAAAACAACAACACCACCAAAAAACCCAAACAAAATGAGAAAAAACACTTGTGGTAGACAGTGAATGCATGTAGAAGAAGGATGAAGCTAATGTAGCTTTTGGAAGTCACTAGAAGATGCTTTGGCATAGGATCAATATCCCACAGCCTCAATAGGAAGCCATTACTGTTTCTTTAACTTTTCCAACTATTGTTTCTCCTGCCAAGAGATAACCCGTAAGTTATCTGTCTCCTCCCAGACTCTGCCATGGCCTTCCACACTATCCCAAATCCCTGTGGGCCTCAAATATGTGTCTCATCCTCTGCTCAGCATCTTTTCTCTTCCCTGCCTCTGACATGTCCCATACACTGGGGTTCAAAAGGATGTCTTTAAGAAGCTGTCCTGTGCCCTTCCTGTTTTTTTTTTTTAATTCCCTTACTGGGGATATAGAGTTACAATCTGTCATCTGGGATGCTGCATTGACTCTTTTATCAACCACAAAAGACAGAATTCATGTTCAATTCTTAATTTCATCATTGTATGGATCAAGCATTTAGACTGCACTATTTTAGGAATGGCATGTTGATTTGTATCAGACAAGATGAAGTTCTCTGCTGTACCTCTCTGATGGGTATTGCTGCCTGTAGGGTCAGACTGTTTAATTTGCTCATAAACCTGAAACACTACTGTTTCTAGCTTGGGTTATAATGGAAAACTAAAATCAGCATCTAGCTGTGGCCCCAGATTTAGATTCGTGGAAATGACAGCCATTATTGCTTTACTTTGCAAGGGCACTGAGGTTTGACTTTTTTCAGAAGTGATAGGAAAGTCTTCAGGAGATCTGCAGACAAATGGGTTGCTGTAATCCAGGTAAATATAATGTGTTTAGACTGAAGCCAGACCACAAGTAAGTCTTCTTTCTATTTAATTGCATTTTTTCTGAATTAGGGAAAAATTAGTTATGACATGTGGCCATAACATCAGAAGAATCTTTTACTGCAACACTTACAGGGCAGTAGGAGATAGCTGATCAGAAATGCAGAACTAAGTGATTCTGATTAAGTAGATGCAAACATGAGGATGTAGTAAAGGCATAATGATACTTTCCCTCTCTTTTGTCTGTACTTCAGTACAAGCACCTAACTGAAATGCTCTGATGGAGAAATGAGTTGCTATAATAGTTAAACTTGCTATTAATGATGGATGATGGCCATATATGATTTCAGAACTGTCTGAAAAAACTCCATCGAAAAAACTCCATCAAGAAATGGGTCTGAACATGTTCTCGTCTTCTCAAAGCTCCACCTTACACTTCTTGTTAGGTGAAACATACAGCAAAACAGCTCCTTCAGATTAGTAAGCAGGGAAACCAGACTGCATCTATCTTAATTGTGCAAGAGCTTCTCATCATTAGAGCTGAACAATGCTATGAAAATACAGCATCAATTGAAGGAACGTTGACTCATGGCTGTGAGGACACTTTGAACAGAGGGCTCCTTGAAACCCTGTAATTCTGCTCTGCTCACTTTAGGCCCAGCCCTCCAGGGCAAGGAAGCATGATGTCATTGGATCCTCATGAGATAAACAATCAATATACACGACCCAGTGAGCTAGAGGGGGCAGAACAGCACAACCATCTTCAAAACATTTGATAATAGGGCAAAAAATGGAAGCTTCATCCTGATGACTCACTTAGCAATTAACCAGAGCATAGACAGGAATCAGGAGAGAACTTTATAAACAAATGAAGACCTGTGCAAGGCCTTTCTCAAAGCCTTGCCAGTAATTATTTTCTTCATATAATTTCCTCACACAGATTCAGTTCTACAAAGTAAACTCAACAGTGAAAGTTTTAAAAGTAGGAATATGAGCAAACATTTTACACTGCTGAACTCCCTGTGATTTCTTTGAAGATCCCAATCTAATTCTAGGCTGAATAAACTGTAATTCAGCTCCATATTACTTCACTAGAATCTAAGTAGCAGAACCTAGTAATTCTCCTCCCTGAATGAATTCCATGAAATGCATAATTCAAAAGGTTAGAATAGCCCTTGAAGTGTCTTTTGGCCATAAACATTGATGGGTTCATAAAAATTACGTGCAAACCATCTAAGACTTCATTTGGCTTCTGATAGATTGGTAAAGCAAATCGATGGGAAAAGTATCTAAGAAGTCAACAGCCAAGGTAACTCCCCAGAAGAGCCTCCATATGTTACAACAGCCCTGGACCCAAGTCCTGGATAAATGACACAAATGCAACTCCCATAACTATGACTGAATTTGAACCCGTATAGGAATAACACATGTTCAGCAGTCATCAAGTAAAATACTATAATAGGAAAATCATGCATCAACTTATGCATCAACTGCATGAATTAATGACATGAATCTATAATTTTATTAATGAATCAAAGCTTCAATCAGCGTCTCCCACTATAAAACTCAGGAAGATCTCTAGTTAGAAAAGAAGTTAATTTGCTTGGAAGTTAGTTTGCCGAAAGCATGTACACTAGCCAATGGGCTGGAGCACACTTTGATGTATTTTAGCTATCATTAGCCAGGTTTGCTATTAATTATATGTTGCTTTATTTTCAACGCATAATTTCCTCACATTAAACATAAAAATATACTTTACATTGTAATTATACCAGAGACAGACTGTTTTATAGTAATTTTTCAGACCTGAAAGATGATAAAGGTATCTGAGGTGAGCTAGGAACTGAAGGTAATCAAAGCAAATTTAGCAGGCTACAACAAAGTCTTTATAAATATAAAAACCAAACACGTTTGGAAAAAAAAAAAAAAATTAAGTTGGGCATCATATCTTCCAGTTTCTACAGGAAACTGATACTGAAACTGAAACAAATGAAATGAGATACATTTATTTTTATGTGAACACAGCAAACACAGAGATTTTGATAAGATTTGGTGGAGATTTTGGTGATATGCCTTTGGGTATACAGACAGAATTCCAAGTTGCATTCTTTTAACTTGAGATCAACACAGATCTGTAGACTACTTCAACATCTACATGAATGCAAACAAATTCAAAGTTTTGGGTACTAATTTTTTATTGATGTCATGGTTTATACAAAAGTAATCTATGAATAACCAAAGAAAGTGTTGAGATTTTCAATGTTTTCAGAGCTGAAATCTAACCTGAACCACACTGTTTTAGGAGTGCATAGGCTGGATAATGTGGAAGAAGTGCAGTGGGGCTCTGGTGTTGTCTGTCCATTCTGCCAGGGGACAGCAGGAGACCTGGCCATGTCCCACCACTCTCATTGGACAGGGGAAGGAAAACCTCACTCCTCCTTTGACCTGAAGCCACATTCTAATTTTCATTATTAGTTTATTCATGGCTGATTTATTCCCATTTGTTTTGTACTTGTTCCTTAACCTAAACAGTCCTTTACTAGGTCTGCTCTCATACTTTTGATCTATTTATAGCTCATTCTTCAATGTTTGCTCTACTAGGTAAACCAAAACAAATCCTTTTTAGTGTCATCATTGTAAGTAACAGGGAGGACCAGAAGACTGAAAACACTCCTCCTGCACCACGGTCAGTTTCGATTTATCTTTTAAATAGAGAGATAATCAAAACTGTGAAAGTATTTCAGATGAGGTCCTATCAGGATCTTTTAGCAATACCATTGGATAATTTTTATGGAAAGCAACTGCTCATTAATGAAAAACATTTCCAAAATATATATAAAGATTTAACCTTTAAAACACATACCTAAAATCCATTAAAACCTTCATCCTTTTACCTTAAAATAAAATTTAAAAAAAATCCATTCTATTTATTCCCTCTTCTTTTGCCAAGTTCTACATATTTTATTTTGACAAAAGTAGTTTGGGCTTCAGTGAGAATATCATTTGGGCATGGCTTTTAATCCCTAAATGAAAAACTGAAAACATTCATGGGTTGATAATGTATAATGGATAATGAAGTTAACTAAGTAAGCAAACAACTATGCTCACTCATACAGTGTTAAACTAAGCAATAGAGCTCAGATAAATTACTATTTCTACATTTCATTATCTGTTCTATTTAAGAACCTGTTCATATATGTTAAATTTTTCTTTCTGTTTTTTTTAAAAATGTAGTAAAAACATCATACTCTCTCTGTTCAACAGGACAGTAGAAATTAAATCAGTCCATACTCTAGGTTCTGTGTGTGGAGCTTACCTGGAACTTTCAATGTCACCAGGACATCTGATTATGAATGTTCAATTGTCATCTGATGAAATCCCTACACAAACCAGTACACACAGGCAGCCTCAAATGAGAAAATTTGACAATATATGATTGCTAATAACCTTTCACTTTTTCTCAGAGTGTAATGAGATAATTCTCCTTAAAAGACCTTCCTTTCTGACTGAGATCTGGTTTAAAACTCTCAGCTACATCTGTGTCCTATGATCTCCCATTCACTTTGAACTAGACAATGACAACCAGCTGTGTAACACATTGGCTCTTAAAAATCCTGCAGTGATGAGAGAATATATTGAACATATTCAAATTGATTGCTACTTAATTAAATAGATAGAGTTATACATCCTGGGAAAAACCCATTGTGTTATCATGTAGTCAAATGTATTTGTTGTTTTGCACTTCGACATCATCTAGAAGAGAATATAGAAGAGTGAACAGTCATTATGAGTCAGACGGCAGATATGAGACTAGAAAGAGACTAGAAAATGCAAAAAGTGAGAGTTTTTACTCTTTCACCTAAACCAAACTATTTGTCAGCTACAAAGCTGCATAATCTCTGCGTAAGAGAGACAAGGAAAAAGCACACTGCTAGTCACGAGATCTACACGAGCATTAGCCCTGTGCAATGTTGTAGTGGTGGAGTCCTGCTCCAAATCTTGTAGCTGGTGAGGGAGAAAACTTCTAAACAGGACAACCAACTGCAGGAGTCTCACACACACACACATATGTAAGTACACTCATATGCATTTATATTTGCAGGGGTTGAATTTTTTACTTGTTTGTTTTGATGTGATTGGTGTTGGCCACTGCCGGGTCTGGCAGCTACCTATGTCTGTCAGTGTGCTCTGGCTCATACACTATTAAGTGCTGAACTATAAGGTGCACATTAATCCTCCTCTGGTCTTGAAATACAATTGTTAATTTTATGGGCTTTTTCATTCCTGTGTGTCTGAAATAATGGCAAAGCTCTGCTGCAGCCATTCATGGCAGTTTTGATGCCAAGGATGGATGTTGCAGGACAAAAGTACAGAAAGACTCTTGAGAGAGTTACACTGTTGGGGCAGGGGGCCCAAACTAAGCATTGCTTGAATACTCTACCTGGAGCAGACCCTGGAGTGAGCTGGCTGCTTCTCTGTAAAGGAGACACTTGGCTGCCCCAGAACAGATGAAGAGTGAATCAGCACACACACATGGACCTTCTGGGAGCAAAATGGGAAGTGAACCAAGCTAATACAGCATCCTGCACTAAAGCTGGCTATACAGTCTCACCTTTCATCTCATCAAGAGAAGGGAAGATGGCTAATTTCTTTAGATCAAAGGCTGTGTATTAGATCAAAGTAGTTTTAGAGGCAAACGATGTATGGCACAGATAGTGAAGATGCTTATCATCCTATGGCCTACTCTCAACATTATTTGGATTCCTTCCTTTCCTTGTTTTATGCGATAAAATTTGTAATGATGGTCCCATTCTTTTTGCTTTGCTAGAAGGAAGTGCTATCTAGCATAGCCTTAAAGAATGATAATAGCAAAAACAGGAATAGGCGATCTTATCTAGCCTTTTTCTCACTTTGACTTGTAACACTTACAAACAGTAAAAGAGCAATAAAAAGTGTCTGAGAAAGTGTTTATAACCAATTTAAATGTCTGTATTCTGTTTTGGGTGCAATGGTTTGGAACTTGTGGAATTAAACAATTCAGGACTTGTGGAATGTCTTAATTAGCCAACATTAATATATTTCCTCTGATTTTACAGTGAAAAGGCACAGCTAAGTAAAAAACCCTAGAGGTAGAAAAGCTTTCAGTGCTAACACTACATGTTTTCACTAAGATGCTATCTTAAAACTCTGAAAAATTAATCAAAAGGACAATAGTACCTTGGAGATAAAATACATTTTAGATCAATCAGTTTGAATTAAAACCACAAAGCAAGATATACTTATTCATTCTTTAAGGAATTTCTGCAAAATGAAATTTGTGAATTATGAGTTTTGATTGCCACAGGGCAAAGGGGGAGTTGCCCCCATCTGCAAAATGCCAATGGCTTCTGTGCTCAGGGCATACATCCAGTGCAGGGTTTGAGTAACCTTAATGGTCTATAGCAACATGCAGTTTGTATGACACATCTTAAATATGGCAACTTTACTGTGCACCAGCAGACTGACTCTACAACAGATGCAGAGACTGGATATGTCTGGTAAATATCACAGTTCCATTATCTGCGCTGTTAAATTCAAAATACGCAGGATAAAACCATCTCATTGCACATCCATGTTTCAATCAATCTGCGCATGTGCAGTAGCTACTTGCATGATCTGCCAAATCTCAAGAAATTCTTGGTTGACAATAGGTCTACATCTTCTGTTTATGCTCAGAGTTTCCAGGGAAACCAGACACAAAATAATCTCAAGAAGAAGACACAACTCAGTAACACTACTGTATGACAAACAGTAGGTGCAGCTTTTAAGCAGGACTTCACCACACCATTGTGGGGACAGATGGCTACAGTTCTGTCCACCTTTCTTATGGCTATGACCATATGGACAATTTTCAAGACCCTATATTGAAAAACATCACTTTAAGAAGCAACTAATTAATTCAGGAACAACCTTCTTAAGTCACAGACTAAGCTGCTTCAGTCACCCTTTAAATGTGGAACAGAGCTGTCAAGTTGTTACTTGCTCAATCCTCCAACTTGCTTTACTTCTGGATGAAAGGGGAAGATGTTGGTGCAAGGGACATTCTGCATGAGATTGAAGAAATCTATGCACAGTGGGTCCCTAGTGATAAAGACTGAAATAGTTTGAAATACTGAAATACTCTGAAATAGTTTCAAAAGTTTTGGCTCTTGTAGTTAGTGTTGTATGTGCCACGAGATGATTATTGAACCCCAATATCCCAAATAAATAAGCAAGTACTAAACATGCTAAATAAAACATAAAAATTAGAAATGCTACAAAAGAGGTCTACAGAAGTGAACCAACATCTGAGACAGCTGCATTACAGTAAGCAGCTGAAGAAATGTTTCTGATAGTAGAGGGATCTTTTGTTTAGTAAACAAAAGCATAACAGCGTCCAATGACCGGAAGCTGTAGCTGGACAAATTCAAACTACCAATTAGGTTGTGCAATTAACCATTGGAATAATTTATGTAAGGATCTGTTATATTCCTTATCGTTGGCAGTCCTCAAATCAGGATTGGCTGTCTTTCTAAAAGATGCTTAGTTCAAACAGCAACTCTTGGGCTTGATGCAGGGGTTTTATACAACAGGTTAAATTAGAAGTGCACCTTGATCTGGATTTAATTTCTGTGAATATGTCCAACATTGCTACTCAGGCAAAAACTTCTGGCAGAAGAGTAGTAACATCCTAAACCACTAGAAGTAGTTTCTGTGGGAAAAAAGATTGGAGATCTTTAGGATATTTTATGACTTTTTTTAAAGGCATTTTTTGCAATATTTTTGAAGCTTGATTTAGTTCCAAAAGCCAACAATGTTTCTGGTTTGTTCCCCCAACTCTCCAAAACCCTTGTGTGTTCAGGAACGCCATCTATTAAGCCAGACCTTTCTCTTATGTCATTTGTATAAATTAAAGAAAGATGTGGACTAACTGGAAGGAGTCCAGGTGAGAGTCAGTGAGAGTAATCACAAATCTAGAAAACATGGCCTTGTTCAGTCAAGAAAAGAGATATCAACCTTTCAAATACATAAAAGGCTGTTGAAAAGAGCCTATTTTTCATGGTCAGAATAGATAAAATAATCACAGAAAGGGGGATTGACTTTTGCTGTGAGGGAAAGCTTCCTCCAAGTACAGTAGCAGGTTGCCTGGGGAAGTCTTGGAGTCTCCATTTGGAGATCCTAAAGATCTTCATCTAACAGATTAAGCTAATTTGCTTTGGGATTAAGGTATTTTCCAGTGTGAATTCCTAGGGTTGTATGAAATAGGTCTAACTGCATTGTGCATCTGCAATGCCCCTGATGATCTATAAATAAAAAATCCTTCTACAGTAACAATATAGTATTCCTGCAGTGATATACATGAGTGGAGAGTCACTGTACATAAATTAGTTCTGCACCATTGAAAATCCAGTAACATAGATATTTTAAAATAAAAGTCTAATTACAAATCAATTGACTGTCTTCCAGTAATACATAAATTCCACCTAGGGGATGTGAAAATCATACAGTTTATTTTCCTCATCAATAAAGATACAGGTAGGTTACTCAAACAGAAGAATTGTCATGCTGGTTGTAAGGCTGAGGGTTATTTGGCAGAGTCTCAGAGCAGTCAAAGAAGGGAGGCAGGTCTGATGATGGTCTTGTCCAACCCCACGGTGTAGAGCAGGGTCAGTGAGAGCAAGGAGCTCAGGGACATATCCAGTCAGGTTTTGAACATCTCCAAAGTTCTTCAAAATGTCCTTGAAACTCTACTTACTTTTATTCCTGTCCTATTGACCATTCACAGCAAAAAGGTCTTTTATGTTAAAGTGAAATTTCTTTTATTTCCATTTCTGCCCCCTGACTTTGTCTGGTCAGTGGGCACAACTGCAAACAGCCTACTGCTGTCTTCTTTAATCTCCTCTTCAGGTATTTACGTACACTGGTAAGATTCATACCATACATATGAGGAACACGATCATCTCATCACCTTGAAGACATACAGGGTGAGTGAGCAGTGCAAGCTGACAGTCATCATTCATGTAAAGCACAGGGACTGTGAGGTGGGATCAGACCATAAATGCAACTTCTGTGATATCATTTCACTAATACCATTGGTAACAGATTTTCCAGTGTAGGAAGAAGGGGAAATATATATATATTTTAATAAGCTGTGCAGAGAGGAGGGGTCTTCTCTCTCACTTTCTTGATACCTGGCTGCAGGAGCTCTGTGGCGTAGAGATGTGAAAATTCTGCCCAGGTTTGTGAAGTGTCCTGTTACAAGTGCAAGGGGTAATGGGCGAGAGATACATTACTTAGACCCCAAAACAGTCCGTATTTCTTATTTCTCCAGATATATCTCTAAAAGTTTTAACAGTATCTGCTGCTGGAACAAACATCTGCATAAGAAGTTATGTATACACATATTTTTGCTTGCTATTAAATGTGTCTCAGCCTTTGTAAAATAACCAAATTCTTTGTTTCACTCATTCCTGTGACAGGAAGTTTGACAAGTTCATTACTCCATATATCAGGTGTATTTTGAATATTAATATAGTTGTGCAGAATTATCAGCTCGTGGATTTGGAGCTTTTTTTCCCCCTTTTTTCTGGTCTTTGAGGAAGAGCAACTTCTTTTTTGCTCATATAAAATTCTCTATGGATCAAGAAATGACTTGGTTTTGAAACTCTATGAGTCTATCTGCCATAGAGATGAGCCTCAGATATTTGGAATCCATGATGCAGAAACAATATGCCCATACTTCTCCCTGGGTCAGGTCCCAGCATTTTATGCTGGGATGGATGTTCCCTACCAGTGCTTACTAACACTCCAATTACTTACTGATAAATGTGCTCTTCTGGTGGTAAAACCACAATACCTCTCTCCTTCCCTTTCTTTCTGAGTCAATGAATAAAGTACGGCCATTTCACCTTACTCTCAAAGGGTTTTTTCCCCCTTTTCCATGAAACGTTATGGTTTTTTTATTGAATCTATTCTTGTAATTCTTACTCACAGTATTGCTTGAAACACATGGAACAGCTGCTATTTTTATTTACTATAGATTAAACTTTCCATCCTATTATACTGAAGAGCTATACATAATTTGTTATTTGCACTTGGAAACCCCCCTGTGAAGTTGACTAACTAATATCCTCATTTCATAGCTTGGAAAATATAACCTTATAAAGCTGGAGCAGCTTTCCTGAGATGGCAGTGGCCCCAGAGCCCTGTGAGAGCTTCCCTTCATCTGCTCCATGCTGGGGAGCTGAGCCTGTCCTGTGGGACTCAGCACAGCCCAGCTCCCTGCTCACTGTGTGCACGACACGCCACTCTGTGCAATTATGTCAGTACATTTTCCAGACTTTCAGGTTACTTTGTTTTACTGGCCTTATTCACATTTGTCTCATAATCGCAATAACAGGACAGGTGTGCTGCTTTTCTCGGCAGCGATCCTGGTCCCCAGCGGAGCCAACTCCTCGGCCTTTGACCTCCAAGTTTATCCGCTCAGGAAACCAGTTTACTGCCTTGCAAAACAGCACACCCCTACGATTAGCACTTAATTACAGTGAAGCCAGTAGCAGCTCTGCTAAAGTTAAGTTGACTTTTTGTATATGGATCATATTTTTGCATGAGTTAAAGTTTCTGGCAATCAGGTTGCCTCATGTTGAGAGCCCATAGACAAATGCATTTTATTGCCTGTTATATGCATCTGTGTATGTAGGTACACAAAAATCACGGCAGCTATTCAGTCAGTTTTACTTACCTTTTTCTTTCTCCTTCCAGGGTTTCAAAAAATATATGAGGCACTCCAATTCATAGTCTACCTAGGCACCACTCAGAGAGGACTGTATGTGCTTTAATCTGCACGTCAGTTACCATGACTTTACAAATGTAATGTAAACTCACAGAAATATTACCAATATGGGACCTTAAAATAAATAAAATCTTTGTCAGTGTCAACTTTGAATCAGGCACCCTTTGTTCAGTCCAGGATCTTGGTCAAGATGTAAGCATCCTCAAGTGAAAAAACAAACAAAAACCTGGTAGAATTCCTGAAAGCAGGACTCTTAGCAATCTTTTAAAGTGTTTTTGGAAATCTCCAACACAACTCATATAGAAAAGTTAAAAAGCATGAGCATTTCAAATCCGTTTTCCCCAAGTATCAACTCTAATTTCTGTTCTTTTGAAAGAACTTTGCTACATTATGAGTTAACATCTGACAAAAATATCTTAGGGGTAGCAATAAAATAATGATACTTCAGCCTCCAGTTTATATTACACTACCAAAAATAATGAAAAAAATTGTTGCCCCAGAGAGACTTGGAAGATATTCAAATACAGTCGAGCTGGGTGTGACATGAGAAGATAGATAGATTACACAGATAGGACTGAACCAGTTAAGAAATTTTTGGGTATTCAGCTATCCAGTGTAATATCCACTCTGCTGAGTGAAGGCTCTACAACTCATAATGAGTTCATATCATAAGACTCATTCCACAGCATGATAACTTCTTAAAAGTTATTCCATTCTGTGGTAATTTTTAAGGAGAGATGCTCAGTTGTTTAAGTGTTTCTGAAGTGAACAGATAACATATCTGCATGTTTAGCAGATGCATATCTTTCCTCTGAATGAAAGAATCTTGAATGCAGAGTTACATCCCTTATAATCACTGTTCTTCTGTTGAAGAGCAACAGTATTTTTTAATCGTTGTTCCAGATTTCAGATACAGCCCATTCTGCCATCACTACAAGGTGAGTCAAGCTGTCTAATGGTTCTGTTATTTTCATACTACCCAGGCATGTACTGAGAGTCTGGTAGTTCAGTATCAATTCATCTCTTGGCTGAGACATCAAACTAAGATTCTGACCTCTTATTGTAATTAAAAATCCCCATAAGCTTTTCACAAAGCATAGGTGCTCACCACAGTGTCCTGACAAAATTCCAGCTTTGCATAATTATATTCTGTTCGTATATAATATAATTACATGAAATAATTATATTCTGCCTGAAATCCCCATGAAGTTTCATCTGGATGTAGGAGCCTTCTTGTTTCCAATCTCAAGCTGTTGTGCAATGCTGCTGTCTGCTCAGAAATCTGAATCACAGATAGTTGATGGGGTTTCCTGTTTGTTTATATTTTATTTCAATACACCAATTTTTGAAATTTTTAAAACATTGCAAAACGGCTTAGTCACACATCTTCAGAAGTTCATATGTTGTTTGCTGAAGAGCAACAAAACAAGCCATGTTTTGAGAAAACTGAAAAACAGTTTTGAAATCTTTGCATGCAGCTTTTTTATGGCTTTCACCAACTGTATTGGGTTTGCATGGTGAGGTTTTGCATGGTAAGATTTACAGGGGTGGCTTCTGTAAGAAGCTGCCAGAAGCTTCCCCCACATTCAACAGAGTCAACTGGCACCAAGACAGACCTGGCACTGGCCAAGGTCAAACCCTTCAGTGACAGTGCTAGTGCCTCTGGAATAATGTATTTAAAAAGGAGGCAAAACGTTGTGCAACAGCTAAAGAGAGGAGTGAGAACACCTGAGAGAAACAGCTCTGCAAACACCAAGGTCAGTGAGGAAGGAGGGGCAGGAGGTGCGCCAGGCACCAGAGCTGAGATTGCCCTGCAGCCCGCAGTGAAGACCACAGTGAGGCAGCTGTGCCCCTGCAGCCCCTGGAGGAGCCCACAGCAGAGCAGGTGGATGCCCAGAGGAGGCTGTGATCCCATGGGAAGTCTGCACTGGAGCAGGCTCTGGCAGGACTTATGTCCCTGCTTTGCTGGCAGGACTTGTGGCGCCATTGGAGACCACGCTGGAGCAGCCTGCTGTGCCCTGTGGAAGGAGCCCAGCCATGGAGCAGTTTGTGAGGAACTGCAGCCCATGGGCAGCTCCCACATTGGAGAAGTTCATGGAGGACTCACTCCCATGGGAGCCTCACCATGCTGGAGCAGGGGAGCAGCGTGAGGAGTCCTCCCCTTGAGGAGGAAGAAGAAGTAGAAAGGACGTGCAATGATTTGACCACAGCCTTCATTTCCTGACTCCCTGTGTTGCTGGGGCGAATGATGTAGAGAAAATTGGGAGTGAAGTCGAGCCCAGGAAGAAGGGAAGTGGGAGAAGAGGGAAAGTGTTTTTAAGATTTGGGTTTTATTTATCATTACCCTACTCTGGTTTGATTGGCAATTAATTAAACTAATTTCCTCAAGCCAAATCTCTTTTGCCCGTGTTGGTAACTGGTGAATTATTTCTCCCTGCCATTATCTTGACCCATGAAACTTTCATTATATTTTATCTCCCCTGCCCAGCTGAGGAGTGATAGAGCAGCTTTGGACCTGGTGTCCTGACAGAGTCAACCCACCACACCAACTTTATCTTTTCCTCAGAGATTTTATATTTGCTCTTTGTTTATCAGCATGCACAGGTGTTGATGATTGTTTAGGACTGATTCCTCAGGATTTTTATAAATGCTATAGCAATACACAATTTTATTTTCTCTGCCAATTCAGTGTATGGCAGACAATAAGCTACACTAATTTAATTTTACCTTTCTCCACACTGTAGTTCCATTAGGCATGGTTTCATATCATTAATGCAAATACATGGAGGTCCACTTAAAATGGCAAGTGACTCAAATGAAATATTGCCATGTCATTTCTGGAAATGGCAATACAATTTCTGGAAGAAACAGAGCAATACATCTGAGCCAAATTGAATTGAAGCAAGAAGATCTCTGTGGGGCTTTACTGTGGCTGCCACTATGATGTCACAAGAGAAACAAAAGTAGAGCAACTCAAGAAGGGAGAGAGGAAAGAATATAAAGCTAAAAGCAAAACAAAATGGGTCAATGCAAAACCAAGTAGATGAGTTCACAACACAAAAATTCAAGCAAGAATTACTTGAAGTTATGTTAACCTTCAAATTAAAACCTGGGTAAAATAGGAACAAAGTCCACTTGAGAGATTAACTTTTTTGTTAACTTTGTATATGTTTGCACATGATTCAGTACAGTGCTTTTCACCATCCTCTCTTCTCTCACAGTGCTCTCTATTCAGTCATATCCGTCATTCCTGCAGAACACTATCCCCAATTTAAGTTCTTTGCAAAATCCTTGAAAAGATGAAACTTAAATGAGGATAGGAGAGCTCATGGCAATGGAAAGCTTACCAGAGCAGGCTAGACCAGGAGGCACCAATGCAGGTGTTGTCATGTCCATGTCTATCAACAGGAGAGGTCCCTGGAGTGAACTGTTCCTTCATTCCAACAGAAAGCACAAGTGAGGACACACCTTTTGCAATACAGAGAACCCAAAGGCAAGATCCAAGAATACAAATGTGAGATAAATGATTCAACATCAAACACATTTTTCTCCCATGTTTCAGGCTCTTGTACAACTTCTAGTCAGTTAGTAAAGTATAAGTGTATATGAACTACCAGCTAGATTACTTTTACTTTGTTTAATGCTGAGTTCTAGTCACATTCAGACATTGGGTGTCATTTTGTAACCCCTGAGCCCTTTTAATGTCTGTTTCTTTCTATTTATTTGGTCTCTACAATAAGAGCTGGGACAATTGTCTCTTTCAAAAAATCTGTGTCTTCTAGTTATTAGGATGTGAAACTACCACCTCAAGGTCCATGAAGCTCTGGGAGGAGGAAGAGGGTTTGTGGATTATTTTAAAGAGATCTCACACATTACTTAATAAAAACTAACAACATGGTACTAAAGGATTCAAGTTTCTTATGTAGGGTTCTGAACTTTCCATGAAAATTTCTAGGGGTATAAAGTTCAAGACAAATTGAAATCTCACAGGAAATAGGAGACCAGAAGCCCCTTACAGGCAAAGTGATCTGAATTCTTATATCTCAAATCCCAAACAAATGTTCAAACAGAAGAAAATCTATTGTTCTCAGATTAAATCAGACTTGCACAAGAACATGAAATAGGCTGTTTTATTCCCCACTACCCATATTTATTTCCTGAATTTGTGTTTTGGGGTTTTTTTTCCCATTTTATTTTATCACTCTAGGCCTGATACACTGCCTCATATAGCTTTGCTTTTTATTTTGCTGCTGACGCATTTTCTCTCCTTTATTTAATTCACATAACTCCACTTGTGACTTTCACCCAGTGATGTTAGAATTTTTCAAAAATCTCACCAGCTTTTCCCCTCATGTACTGATATATTTGTGCATTCTCTGTCATCTTTAATAGCCCTGCATAGTGCTTAGACATCATCTGTCAGTTACGTGTCGAATATGCAGCAGCCTAACTAAAACATAGCATTTTGGTGCTACATAAATGACATTTCCAAAGGAATATAAAGGGAGATAAATATATCCTGCTTAATGCTTTTTCATTAATCTTACACAAGTGTCATCATGAACAAAAATTCAAAATAAGATCATATTTACTGTGCTTTAAATAACATTAAAAGTCATAAAACAACTGTGCTTTTTCTGCTTATTTTTCTGTTTTGAATGTCTCAGAAAGATTTAATGCATCTAATTACAAATAAAGCCTCTAACTTTTACTAAAAGAAACAGAAACTAGCTTAATCAGCTTTAAAATACAAATAAACAAGCCTATCATTGAATTATTCCATTTGTTTTATCAGACTCTGAATTCTGAACCTTCCTATGAACATCCATTTTTAACATTTGCTGCCTAATTTCTTTTATATTGTAATTCATAAATTAAAAAATGTATTGTTTATTTCATATAAAAGTGTTCCAATTTTCCAATAGGAAGCCAGTGCTCAAGATGTTTTGTTGTCAGATATTTAACTTTTCATAGACACAAGATTAGGGCTATATTTTGAAATAGAATGCTGGCAATGATGATAGAAGAAATATTTTTTTTTTTTAAATTGTCAGAAGTGTAGCTTACTTTCTAACAGCAGTAGTACTCTTGATTGTTTTTCTTCCAGCCGTGAATTTAAAGAGCAGATATCCACCAAACACAGGCTGGCTACCTAAAACTACCTCTTTATCTAGACCCACTTGTGCAAAAATTAAATTCTGTTTAGAAGGGAATGTCCTATTTGCAGTATGGGAAGCATCGAAGAGAAATATTTACTTTAGGGATGCACAGAGTTTCAGCACATTACAACTGACTCGTTATGAAAAGCAAATTTTGAACTTTTGCATGTAAGTATTCTCATACAACAGCTTCAATTTATTCACACAGTCAAGAAGTAGAAAAATATTATATTGCCCCGGTATCTAAAAAACCTCAGCAACAGCACCAAGCTCTTAGCACTCATGGCAAACTGGTCACACAGTCCACAAGCAAAGCTTTTCTCATTAAGTTATTCATACAAGTTATCAAGCAAATGCTTTTGAATAATGAATAATTTCAAGAATATCAACCAGCTTCTGGGCAACTAACAAACAAAGGACAGTCTAAATTTGTTGAAGTACACTATTCATTGTTAATTATCTGATCAGGTCTAGTGCTAAAATATAAGAAACATTTCTCAGAGCATATGTGATTGATAATAGAACTCCCTAAAGCAGATGGAAATATATTTGTATCTATGCAGAATTTACAAAACAGACTAGATGAGCATAAGAAGGAAGGTCCTTCATTTCCTTAGTACCAACTTCCATACCTAGTATTAGAAGAAATAAGTGCTATGGAAGCAGAGCAAGTCACAGAATCATAGAATGATAGAGTCATTAAGGTTTGAAAAGATTCTTAAGATCATCAAATCCAACCATTATTCCAACACTGTGAAATTCACCACTAAACAATGTCCTCAAGCCCTACACCTACACACCTTTTAAATACCTCCAGGGGTGGCAAACCAACCACTTCTGTGGGCAGCCTGTTCCAAAGCTTGACCACCCTTTTTGTGAAGAAGTTTTTCCTAACATCCATATCAATAAACTTCCAATAAAATGATTTGGGATCATGTCATTCAAAGAAAAATTCTTGTTCTCAAAAGGCCAATCTTCAGAGTGAAGTTTAAATAGGCAAATTTTATTTCATCAGACAAAGATAAATTTGAGTGAAACCATCTTGATCTAGTTCAGTATGGCCCATTACAATATTCAATATAAATACTCTTTTGAACATGTAACTACCAAGTGATAAATGGTTCAAGAAGGACCACCAATGGCATAAATTATGAAAGTTAACCTCCCTTTTTAATCTGATATGTGTATTACCTTTCACTTAATATGGATTCATATTGGTAGAAGAGAGAGTAAAGAACATACACTGCAGCTGTGATAAATGGAACTTAAATCTAAGCACTTAGACTCAAAATAATGTTTCTGAAAACTCCTGTTACATATCCTAGGAAGCATCTAAAATCCTTACCTGCTTTACTTTTTGTGTTTCTGAAGGAGTGATGCACTAAAGGCACCCCAAATTCCTTGCCTTGAGAAAGCAGAACAGCTCAGTACTTAATTCCTGTTTAAATCAAACCAAAATCCAGAATCAGGCATTCCTCCATTCCCCCCACCCTGCCATAGTTCCCTAGGGCTTTAATCTGGAAGATGTTATCAAAGCATACCTAAGACATACCAGTTGTAGTAGGTTCTGCATAAAAGGCAATTGCTGCTGCTGTTCTTTATATAGGATTCTTTGCTTGGGAATTGAGACACCTGAGGGAGAAATATTCTTGCTCTCTACTGATATTTTTAATTAAGTGACCTGGATTCATCTAAAGGAGGGTTCAACATCCATTTCTTTCTTCTTCCTGAAGGTGAGAGTTTAATTTATTCAGAATAATGGGAAGTAAGACACTTTTCCTAGAAGTAGCTGCATGTGCGGACAACAATTTAGAAGTCATTGGATGGAAAAAGAGACCTATTGGTTATGCCACATGTTAGAGCCCAGTGATTGAAGTTCTTCCTACATGAAAGTCTGTTTTTCCTGTGAGTGCCCAGGGTCCTCCCTGGATTTTATCTTGTGACTCTTTCTTCACTGTATTTTTTAATTTTAAAAAATCTCTGCTCACATTTCTTCACACCCTCTCAACACATCATAAGCCTTGAATTTTTAATTTACTTTTTAAGATTATAACACAATTCAAACATATTTAAGGGGAATTCTTATTGAATGAAATCTCCCTGACTTCTTTGTGGGAATGGATGGGGGCCTCCTGCTTTAGATACTGATCCCATTCTGCCTGATAGATCCGCTCTGAGCACAGTGGAGCCCAATGGATCATTCAGTTGGATTCTTCAGGGCATGCAATGATTTCTACATTCCTCAGCTGTCCTTCTTTTCTTCTCCCAAACACTTTGTAGGCTGAATGCCTAAGTACTTTCTGTGGAGGTGGGGGATTTGAGTTTTCATGACTTCAGGTTGAGGAAGAGTAACATGGCTGTCTCCCAGTATCTGGGCACTTTTACTAACAATCCCTGGCATCTGAGAACAGAACCAGCAGCATTTCACAGGGGAAGAGAAGGACCACAGCTCATGGACTCCTGGCGAGCAGCAGCATGTGGGAGGGGCTGGTTCCTCATCTTCACTGATCCATATGGGGCTATCACCAAACACCTCAGCCTGCTGACTTCAGGTGCTTCCCTACAGATTGCTGTGGATACCACTAACTTTATCCTAACTTTATCCTAAAGGTCTGTATCCAGAACAAGGAAGATGTTTCTTCTTAACCAAGGTAAGGGGCAAACTTATAAAAAATACAAAATCAAATACGTGGCAAGTCTTGTTTTTCCCTCTACAAAATCAGATGCTTTTTGACTTGAAAAGGAATGGTAAACATTACATCTCTAGGCAAGCCTCACTTCAGAGATGCTCTTGGCTGAAAGTCAGGTTCAAGATTTATCTTTGAGGGGAATATTTACATGTTCTCAGCTCTACCCACTAATATGCCAGTCAATTTAACCTTTTGTGCCTTTAAAAAATAGTCAATTGTGCAACACAAAAAATTCAAATATAAAACTGTGCATGACATCACCTTGACTGAATATGTTGCATGCAAGCCATCACTGCTTACAGCCTTGACAATTTGGGTAGATAGTACTGGAGTCTTGTCATAATGTGAGCCTTAGAGTATGAAGGCTATTTTTCCTCTATAATCTTAATGTTCAAAGAAGTGTCAGGTTGTTTTTCTTGAAAATTTATTGAAATTTATTTTGATTTTGAAGAAACAACTCCTTAGTCTGTGACTTCTTAAATTTAATTTCATCTCACCCTCCCTCCATTTTCTTTATTCTTTAAGAAAGTGGGGGAAAAAAGTAAAAATATTTCAGGGCTTTGTTAGTAAGTCCAGCTGTTGACCATGGACATGTCACTACATATCTATGGACTTCAGAAAGTAAATATATGTAATCAGATCCCTTTTTTTTCCCTGACATCTGCTGAGGTCTCACAGATTTTTAAACTTTATTTCATCTCAAATTACCATTTTAAGTAGCAGTGACCAGGCAGGATAGGTGCGCCAAAAGCCCTTTACAAAAACAACTCCTCCTATTTCCCTCTTTCCTTCTTTGCTTCAGTTTGGAAAGCAATAATAGTAATGGGCTGGTCAGCTCTGAGCGTCTCACGTGAGAGGGGAGGCAGCAGCACCAGCAGTTCCTCTTCCCAGGTATTGCTGTGACCAGCTCTTCATCATTGCAAACAGTCGTGGTCTTCTGGTGGGAAGAGCTGATTTTTCATAGAGCTGGTCTCCATCTCCTTCAGGGGTTTATCTTGTAGGCCATTTCTGGGAACACAGATTTATGCTTTCTCTAATCATGTGCAGCCTAGCCAGTCTCTGTTGCAAGGATAGGACCTTGGTTTGTTCCCTTTTAAACAAAAACTGCTTACTAGACCTACTCCTGCAAGGGGCCAGCTGTACTCTAGGAAGTTTTCCTAGCTACTTATTTATATCCCTTCTTTTCTGTTTTTCTGGCACCATAAATCTCGGGTGAATTTCTACACTGAGGAACAGATTCAATGGAAGCTGCAGAGATTGTTCCTCCCAAGACCAGAGCACTGGATAGTTTCTCAAACAGCTGAAGTTTTGGATCTGAACTTCCCCAAGGCAGAAATAAGCATTGTATTGGACCTTCCCGTGAAGTCATGGGGGAGTGATCTAACCACCAGACCCTAAGCCATGAAAAAGAAATATTTATCTTCTTTAATTTGATGTAGTGGGAAGAAGTGGAAGGCTGTCTTATATGAACGGCTTCCTTGATTTATTGCAGAAACAGAACACTCAGCTCCAGTATCATTAGTTAGTCTCCACTGGACTATGAAATTGTAGCAATTACATTAATTAATGTGGGATAAAAGGCAACCAGACAAAAGAAGAGAACAAAGAAGGCGCTTGGAAATGCTTTCATTCTACTGCCAGTCTGAAAAAAGCAAACAAACACAGAAAGTCCCCACTCACAGCCCCACCAGTTTGCTGGTTCCCTTCCTCAGCTGAGCACAAACACAGGCCCAACAAGGAAGTCTAAGTTTAGCAGCTTGTTAATGTGAGCAATTCCACTGAAGCCATGACTGCAGTAAAACAGGAATAAGTGTTTCTAAACTTAGCAGCTCACAGTGATTATGCCCTGGTGTAACCAGGAGAAGATTCAGCACTATGTCCTAGTGATCCCTGTGGGTCCTTTCCAACTTGAGACAATCTAGGATACTTTGAGAGAGCCTGTAGAACACACCTACTCGCAGGAAAACTTATAGGATCAGGCTTGGATTAGAACTGAACCTTCTGCATATCTCCTCAGAGCGCTGTAGTTTTTACTAATACTTCTCTCCATAGCATATGCTGTTCCCTTGTAGTGTGTACTTCTTTTTGTGGTTCAGAACAGCTGGTGACCAGTTGATGAGTGCAGATAATTACTGTTTAATTGTTGCCAGTTATGTTTTCACCTGTTCTACTTAGAAATCCTTCCATTGTGTCAAATCCAATTACTGCATTTGGAGCCTTTTTGAATATGAAATAGGATGGTAAAAACCCTTTTATCAGAAGGAAATAATCTCAAAGCAGAAGCTTTCCAGGAACATTTCAGCTTGTGTCAAACAGCTACTGAAATCACACACATGTACATAAATTAATTGAGATCAACCTGGAGAAAATTCACATAGTGCTTTTAAAAAGTTTGCATGATAACCAAAGCCTCGATCACCTATCTTTAATTACAAATGATGATTTTTTTTTCACACTCTTTTACAATTCTGAGAATACCTATTAAAGGGGTCATTTATTTTCTTTTCTTACAGGATTTTCCAGCTAAGAATCCAACACTGCAACAAGCTCACAGTGACTGGAAACACTGTTGAGTTTCAGTGACTAGGAATACTGTGATGCCTCTCCAGCTAAGTCTATCAGTGAGAAACGATTAGGACCTGTCTGTTGATCTAAATATGCAATATGTATTCAATGAGTACAATTATTCCTCAATTATAGAGCTATCAGAACCACATCAGTGATGTTAACCATCTGAAAAGATCACAGACAATTTGCATACTCCAAGCTATAAAATGACAAATATTGTGCAATAGAGCAGTGGTAGGGCTAAAATGTAGTTATGAACAAAGTGAGATTTTAGATGAAAGTTCTGTAATGCACCCATAGCTTATTGGATACTGAATATGGAAATTAGTTGGTGTCCTAATTTTGAACGATACAAGAAATATGAGTTTTCTAATACTTGAACATAGCTTTGGTAATTGAAGCAAAATTTAAGAATAAACATTAATGAAAGTCAAGCTTCTATTGATTCTGATCAGACGAACAGTTCTTAACAGCATATTCTAAGGTTTGCTGGGATACTAGAATTACATCTTTCTTTTTCTATCTTTTTTCCCCCTTGTTCTTGCATTTTGTAATTGCAGGAAGACACACTATTCAGGCTTTATCATAAGCCAAAGTCACAAAAATAAGAGCTGAGCTGGACAGATTTAATATGTAGCTTTTCTCTAGAGGGAGAAAATATGACCTTCTTTAGTAGAGAAAACAAGCCCTTAGACAGGGAGCATAGAGATGGTCAAGAAAGGGGAAAACAAATTAGACTTTCAGCTCTTATTTTTGTCAGCAGAGATCTGCAGCATCAGACTTTGTGGAAACCCATTAGCTGTAGTAATAATTAGAGATGAATAAGTGCACCAAAATTTTGAGAGCTGATC
Source organism: Entomyzon cyanotis (assembly GCA_024500445.1). NCBI lineage: Eukaryota > Metazoa > Chordata > Aves > Passeriformes > Meliphagidae > Entomyzon > Entomyzon cyanotis. Next base: position 15,150,518 of record JAKEPQ010001004.1, on the reverse strand, counting down.
AGTGTAGGTAATTATTTCTCATTTCTGTGAGTTCTTGGAGCTCTGGAAGGAAGTCTCTCAAAGGTGTTTTAATTCATCTAACATTTTTAAGAATGCTTTTTCTCAATCACAATTAATATACAGTCAACACATAAGTTACTCAGCACTATTCAAGAACCAGAGTACCCAAACCTATATCAAGTAAATCACATTTACTTTTATCCAGTCATAACACTAAATGATTTTTCAATAAATATGTTACTTACTGAGAATAGAAGCATCAAAGCTTATAAAAAATAGGGTGCATCCTCACTGAGCTTCAACAAGGGGTCTGCAATATAATTTTTTTACTGCTCGAGTAAAAAGACACATCTGGTTTGTGCTGCTGGGACGTGTGTCTGGAATGCTGCAGAGAATCCAGGAGAAGCTATTGGGAAGTTACTGCTGATTGCCTCAGAGACGGAGAGGCAGAAGTAGCTCTCTGGGGTTTTTAAGCCTACTTCCTTTGTTGTCACATCAGTTCAGGCTTCTGTTGAGTCTCAGCTCTCCCATGTGTTGTTTTGTAACTTGGTCAATCTGACTGAATCCAAATGGCTTCATTTGGATGTGGGATTCACATCCAGTGTGAAATTCAGTGTGGGATTAGCTCAAGTATGTGTCCCATACATATCCCTAGAATGAACTCTTCAGCAAATGTCTTAAACCAGATGTCTCCTATTCCTCTAAAGGACAGGATCTGTCCTCACACCTTATCCATTGCCAATTACCCTCAATGTCAACCACAAAATGTGGCTGCTGGAGAGCAGCTCTCTTGTTTTAAGGCAACTGTCCGTAATGTGCAGCAATAAAGCCCAAGTCCTGCACACTGAGACACATCATTACAGGCTGTGGGGGGCTGTGCACCTGCAGAACACCCTGACAGGAAAGACCTGATAAGCAAGGCATTGCACGTGAGCCAAAAACTGTGGTCTTCATCTACGGATAAAATCTGACAGTTCACTGGGCTGTGTCACAGCACTCTAGCCAACAGGTTGGAGCAAGTGGGTTTTCCTTTCTTTTTAGCACTTGTGAGACCACCTTTCAAAGTTTACTTGCACTTTGGTCTCCCAATACAAGACTGACAGACAAATGAGTGAAGTCTGGTGGAGGGTCAGAAAGATATTCAAGGGGACTGAGAATATAAGGAACCGGAGACATGCAAGGACATTGTATATGAAGACCTGTGCGGGTTTAGCCTGGAAATTAGAACCTTCAGGGGGCATCAAACTGTTGTTTTTCAACTTCCTAATGGGTAGTTGCAGATTGAGAATCCCTTGGCAATGCACAGCAAAGGCTGAAAGGCACCAGTTGTGGCAAAGAAATTAGACATGCTTTTCACTGACAGTGGTGAAGCAATGAAACAGAGGCCCAGCGAGGTGAGAAAATCTCCATTTTTGGAAGTTCTACTAAGTCAACTGGATACAACCATGAACAAGCTTCAGTAAGTTTGATGTTTTGTCTGCTTTTGAAAAGTGTGGCAACAGTGAATCTCCAGAGCTCTCCATTATGTGTTGAACCTCTTCTGCCCCATGGTCAAAGAAGGGCTACCAGGGCTTTTCAGAACACCAGGCAGTCCATCTGCATCTGGTGCTTATTATCTGTGTTTGGAGTATATGAGATACACGTTTCTGAAGATAACACCCATGAATAACCTGGAATAGCCTTCTGGTTTTTGGGGATGTAGCTCTATGGGGAGAGATAATCAAGAAAGGAGAGAGTCAAACTGTTCCTTGGCTCACTCTGTCCTTACATTGTATCTACACAGTGACCTTGGCTCAATATGTAATAGGCTTGTGGCAAGTAAGGGAGTCAGTGCCATTTCACTGCTGGAGAGCTCTGGGACATCTTACGACACAGAAAGGTGGGTTGAGGTGTGTGCTCTAGAGAGGCAAGTCAAAACTGGATGTGGGGATGTCACATAAGAGAGCTGATTAGCTTGAGTTCAGTCTTGCCAAAGCACCAGCTAGATGCAATTCAAATGAATCAGAAACAATCTAAGGCCTATCAGAGGAAAGCAGCTTAAGTCAATGTGCTCAGAAAACACAAGCTTCAGCTGAGCCACTGCCACCAAAAACAAGGCAAGACCAGCCAGAGAGTTAGTGCTGTGCACAGCACCATTGTTTATCAGCTAAGGTATAGAAGTACATGCTTGCAGAGCTTTAGTCCTGGAGGTAATAATCTGCCAACAACTCAAGTACGGAAAGAGATTCTTGTAAACTTTTATTGATGTAGGCAACAGTCTTTGAACAGCAGGCACTGCTGGTATAGCACTGTATTTTGGTGCCTGTGTGTTGCAAGGGCAGCAGGTTGGTAGCGCTGCCTAATCTTGGATGAAACTTAATCTCAGCTAAACAGATGTTTCTACGTTCTTATCCCTTGGGGGCTGAGCAGCAACAGTCTCCAGGAACACAGAACTACAGAGGATTTGTTATTTCTTGGGATTCCCAGTGGTGTCTTGGCATCCTCTTCAGTCAGGCAGGAGGTTTGAGAGACACGGTATGCAAAGCTGCTGGGATAAGGTGTGTAATTTAGGGGCAAGATGTACTTGGAGGAGCAGGAACAAATAGTTGGAAGGATAATGTAAGAGCATGGTTTTGGAAGTCTGATTTGAAAACAAAGGCGGAAAGTAGTGGAGTGGGACAATAATGCAGCGAAATATGAGCAGAAAAGGGAAAGTAAGGAAATATGGTGTGTAAGAGGGCGTGGTCTGAAAAATGTTATTGGTGAGTTTGAATTTTACATCTCTACTTAAGGACTAGAGAAAGATGCTAGCAAGGATGGAAGAATGGTTGCATTCATGGCTGAATGGATGTCTCCAGATCGTAGAAATATGCTACAGGCCTCTCTGTGCCCAAGACAGCTTTAGAATGAGAGCAGAGGACAAATATAGTGATTACTCTGGCTAGCAAGCAACCTGCTTACACAAGAAAAATCACAAAATCTGCAGCTGAGAAGGATAGTTTTGTAGATCAGCACTGGACTAGAACATCAAAGATTTGGTTGGAAAAAAATTTTCAGCTCATTTGCACCTTAGTTTTCTGTCCCCAAATAGCACAAATATTATATAATAAAACAAAATTACATTGGATTTTTCTTCTTCTGTCTTTTTTTTTTTTTCCCTCTTTGGAACAAAAATTTCTGCACAAAAGTAGTACTACTGTGAGTGCAAGATTCAAGTTTTGGATTAAAAATTCTTCAAAGCAGAAGCTGTTCAGCAGCAAACAAAATGAGGCTTTGATTTTTACTTGGGGCCCCCAGACATTATCACAATAGCATTGTAAGCCCTCATCCTGGCTGGTGGGGGGAACCACAGTGATACTTGTGACTCCACGAAGCAGTGACACAGACTGTCGCCTCCCTTCTGAACTGTAGTGAGAAAAAAGACTTGTACATTCTATTTTCAGCTCTCCACTGTTTTGCTGTATGTCTGTAATTGCAACAGAACACCCTACCACAGAGAACATGAATGAGCTCAAAAGGATTACTTAAGGGTGGCTTAGAAAAATATCCCAATAAAATTAAAACCCTTCCATAAAGTCTTGTGTAAAGTCCCATGGGAAAAGATATAGAAAGAGAAAACTACATTGGAGTGGGTCTCCTGTCTCCCCACTTTATAAAAGGCAAATTCTTGAGAATAAATATTTTATTGTGAATGGAAGAGTCCCCTGGACTTGCTGCTTTGGCAGTGGGTGCAGAGGGTTGCAGTCCTAGATCACAGGAACAGGCTCCAAAGCAAAGCAATTAATAGCCTCAAACAGCACCATATGAGCACCAGCACACAGACCACATTTGTACCATGCCAGGCTGAGCAGACACACAAATTAACTCTCAGTGCAGCAGATCTAGACCCACCAGCTGTGTACTGCAGCCACCAACTACAGCACTGTGCTCTGGGGCCCAGAGCTGGGCACACCTTAACTCCTTGCACTCTATTATGCCTTGAAGATGTTTCAATAACTACCTCCCATGGAGCTATAATTGTAGTGTTCTTCCTGGCGGTGCCTCGGAAAATGTTGAGAGGGGATGTAAAGACAAAAGGAGGTAAAGAGTATTCTATACTAATAAGGCAGGGGAAGGTTAGGTTGATTCTTACAGGGGTTATTTTTAGGCCCAGATTTTCAGAAGCTTTGGCTGCATCAGCATTTTGGCTATGCAACTTGAGGCTTCATTGCAGCTTTTTCCTGAAGACCAAGCAGTCTGAGGATTCAAACTGGGCATGTTCAGCTGTGACACTTGAAACTGCTAATCAACTTGAAAGTCTTGGTCCAGCTGAGCTTTTAAAGAGTTGGGTTTGCTTCTTTTAAAGCTGTGAATAATAACTTATGTATTTTAAATAAAGCATTCCTCAAGCATCCTTTCAATGACTTTAGTTTACAACCCACAAATCTTGTATTGCAGAAAAAGTATTTCAAGATTTTGGAGCTCACTTATCTTGTTCCTCAGCTTTCTCAGACATAAAATGGAGTAAATTATCTCACCTCATAATGATTATGGCATAAGCTGCTACTGTTGTACATGGCCACACTTGGAGAATTTCTGGTATCTAGTGATAAAGATCAAATACCTCATGTTGCTAAAAATATTACATAAAATGATACAGATAAAATATATAGTATAAAATAGCACTTCTTTGTGGGCCTTGGAGCAGTTTCTCTTTCATAATATTCACTTCAAAATGTATGGGCAGATGGGCAGATATGCTGTTTCTCAACAGAATTACTGACTATTAAAAGGGTGTTTCCTTGAAATTGTCTTTGGGTCATGCAGTGGTCAGCTTTTACTCTACAAGCTAGATTCTTCTTTACTCTTATAATGCTCTTCACACCTATTTCTGAGTGATTCATGCACCTTCAACTCTCCCCAGTGCTGAGTTAGCACGAAAGCCATGTTGTGTCTTCATAACTGGTTGGATGGTTTCCTGAAACATGCACTTTTGTGTTTGTGGAGAAAAAGGCTCATTAAGTAATTACACATGTTTAAAATCAGAACCCTCTGAAGACAGATGTGAATCCTGATACTGTATCCTTGTTTCTGAAGACTGATGTGTTAGATCTTGATTGAGTGGCCAAAGGCAGGTGTACAGAGGACAAGATGAGGTATTTTTGCAAGGGAGGGCTAAAGACTATGAAACAGCTGGTCAGTCTGTACTCTGGATTCTTTGAATTTCACTGAGAATACAATGCCGTACTGCTGAGGCCATGAGGTAAGCTAAACCCAAGTGTAATATCTGACCCAGGTACAGAATTTCATGGCCCTCAAAGTTAGCACACACCTCCAGGGATGTGCAGCTCCATGCTGCATGTGAAGCAAGCCTGCCTGCAGCACCTGGGGCTGTCTGGAGAGTCCCTGGCTGATTTGCTGCTCAGCATCAGGCATGTGATATTGCCACAGAGGCAGACAGGCTGCCATCGTGCATGGGCATGAGCAAGGCTTGTCTCAAACTTGCATCTGAATGGAGGTGAGTTTGGCCTTGATTATGGCCCACAAGTGCAGTAAAGCCAGAGACCTGTTTGTGAGATCAAGTTAGAGGATTTCTTGTCTCTGTCTGTAATTATGACCGTATTGCTCCAGTCCAATACCACTGACAGATATGGTGGCTATTCCCAAGTCCTCAAGGACATTGCCAGGAGGATGCACGAAAAGAGGGCAACCAGGCTCCACGCTTAAAGTTGCAAAAAGTGTTTTAATTACCTAACAGAGTTGGAGGATAAATGCAGGCAAAAATAAACTTTTCATACAGTTTTGGTTCACTCTCCCCTCCCTCTTACGAACCTATAGTATTCACCCCCTTTCCTCCTTTACAGTCAACAAGCCGGGTGGTGGGGGGGCAGGGTGTGGGGTCTCTTTTCAGTCCACAGAGCAGATTCTCAAATTTGCTCATCACCACAATTCTTCTACTACAAATACTCTTTATCTCTACTTATTTCTCTCTCTCTCCAGACAGTTTTTCTTTCTGCTCTCACCCCCACCCTTAGCATGCTGCTAAGAAATGCAGATGTTCTTAGCAGCATGCTAGCTGGGATGGGACTTCATAAAGGGGAGGAAGAAGCTTAAAGAATCCAGGGGCAATTCTGTCAAAAGCTCACTAGGACTGCAACCCTTAGCTCTGCTAATTGCTTTTGAAAGGAGCAGTCCTGTGTGGTTGAAAGTAAGAACCACAACATGAAATTTCACTTAATGTGGGTGACTTCCAATACCACTCTTTGCTTATACAGTGGCCCAACCTTCCGTGTACTCCAAGCTGATCTTGCCCAACCCAGTCTTCTAAAGGACAACAATAAGTCAGGTGGGAAAATGTAGTTTCTGTTTGCCGAAAGTAGTTTAGTTTCTACACCTTTAGATTGTATTGTTTCCTAAAAATGAAAGGGTTAAGGATGTTGTCTAACCTAGGAAAGCAAGATAACAACCACTAACATTTCAATGTTAACTAGGAATGTATGGCAAATGTTTTGTGGGAATGGTGACCATGATGATGTTGACAGTAGACGAAGGGCTCCTTCAGATTTAATTGAAAGTAAACTGAGGCAGGGACACGTCTGTGAAGGAGAGTTGGAAAGGGCATGGGCAAATCAACTGGATTATTGTCATGGATTGGAAATGATATCTGAGGAGTAACTTCTCTCCCTGAAACAGATCCAAATTTGAATCATGTTAAGCCAAAAGGTAAGGGCCTGCCAAATTTGAAATAAAAATCACCTGATCATGGAAAAGTTGATTTCACTATTTATTTTATTCTAATTTATTGCTGATGACATATTTATAGTGGCAGAGCAGGCATAATGCACAGGCATCAAAGGTCCTGCAGTGAAGCCTCGGAGGGTGGCTGGGGCTCTGTTGTCTGCAAACCAAGAAAAGCCTGAGGCTTGTTCTGCTCTTGGATCAGGTCAGTGACTGGTGAGTCGGAGGTGACTATAGGAGTCTTAGCTAACAGCTGAATTACAGGCAGCAAGATCCCCAGGGTCTCTCCCATACCTCACTGAGTACCTTATGTTTACTAGGTCTAAGGTTGAACTTTTTAGTTTGTGTTTGTGCTGGCACAAACACTGCTTAATAGTCACTGATTTATCCTTTGTTGTCTATTACTCCCATTAGGTAAGATTTATAAATAGCTCTTGCTTTATATTCTTCTTTTCCTACCTCATCCTTGTCCATCAAAGCACCCAACACACCCATATTATTTTTATGTAATTAAGTTTTCCATTATAATTTCAGTGACCTCCCTCAGATTGGCCCTTTCCCACAGGCAAAGTGATTATAAGGCAGACAGTGCTACCTCAGCACAATGTTATTTAGATGTGGTCACTAACCAAACCCCCAGATACCCACCTCAGCTCAACTCAGCATCCAAATTCAGAGCAATCATGAAATGGTCTGAATGTAGCCTTCCAAATCTATTAGTACACAAATCTGAGGTGGATTTGCTGCAAATCTCAGCCTGAATCCATGGAATAAAGAATACTTTATTTTTCACTTTTAAGGTAGTACAGGGACTACTGTGAAACACTTCTGACTCTCTCAGCTGTGTGATCTCCCAGGGTTTTTGCCACCTATGTCAGGTAAGCCACAAATTGCAACTCTTCTCTTGGTGGACAGTTGGTGGATGCTGCTGAAGCACTGGTACTGTCCACATCACACAGCTGGTTTCAGGGATGTTTGAGATCATGGCAGCCTGTTTCCTTCAATTCTCTTTCACCGTTTGCATTCTTCCTGTGGAGGGGAATATCTAGTCTTGGATCTCATGTCAGATTTGTTCACAGCAGTGCATACCCCAAAGGTAAATGTACACTCTTCTTATGGCTTGTTGGCTGCTTACAGCCTTTCTTACAGATCTTGATACTATAACCATCTAGAATCAGTATCACTTTTTGAGTTTTACATTCTGTCCCTTGTTAACAGATATTAACATCCTTTTTTATTCTCCCCCCACACCCTCCCAAAGGGTGGCTGCCCTGGCATGAAGTTTTCAACATTTTTTTCCATACATAATCTTCCCAGATAAATCTTTACCCCAGCCTCCATACTGATTCCCAACGGTTCTTTTTTAGCACATTTTCCCCAGAGAAGCACAGCAAATTTTATTAATGTTTTTAAACACAGTTATTTTGTATTCAGATAGTATTTCCATACAGTCAGCATTGAAAAAGATTATTCATTTAGTGTGGAGTGGCAGTGCAGAGGCAGAAGGATGTTGTTCACAGCCTGCATCCCTATAACTGTAGTCAATCAGACTTATGTTTTTAGGGCTTTCAGCAGCAAACTAGGTCAGGGGGCCCTCTACATCAAAGCTTCTCCTTAGACACTGTAAATCGCATGCTTTTATACTATTCCTACTGTACACTGTGTTCTTCTGTAATTACAAATGTATGTTTCCCGTCACCACAAAGACTTCACATTGCTCAAAGGAAATCTCTCTTCAAAGGCTTTAAGCTGTTGAAGGGCAGGCCCCCTTCTGAGAGCTACCATTGCTTCGGGTGATTCCTTCTTTAACTCATCCGCAGTAGAACCACCAGTCAATTCAACTGGCCTGCATCACACCGTGTCTGAACTGGCCTCAGGGTTGCATTTCAGCTTTGGAAAACAGCATTGCAGAATTTAAAAATGCAGACTGAAAAAAAAAAAAAAAGAGAAAAAAGGGGGAATAAAAAGAAGAAAAAGCAAAAGCAATGAACTGCTGTATTCATACTCATCTGGTCCCAAAAGAATGAAACTTGAGCTACTTACTGTTCTTCACCAGCTCAACTCGTGATAAGAAAACACACGGAATTTTCATTTGCTAGTTGTACCTTGAAGAAAGTGATAATTAGGATGCATTAGCAGAAAAAAAACCCCACAACTTAAAAAAGACAGCAAGAAATACATAGAAAAAAATGGTTTTTAAAATTCATTTCATGAAAACATGTATATGTATATATAAATATAGAAACACATGTATAACGACCTATATATGTATGTAGCTAAAACAAAAACTCTGGAAACATTCTCTTCAATGATAGCACTCAATGCCACAAGTAATTCCATTGAAGCTAGTGTTTTCTTTTGAGCAATGTCTTACTCATGACAGCAAGCACTAATAAATATTTGCAGGATTGGGTCTTGAAATTAAGGGGTATTTAATGCTAACACATGAAACTCATACTTGAAAAGCATTCATGAATTAAGATAATTAATCATATGGTAGTAGCTACACACACTATATTAGTTTTATAACTAATTATATATGAAAACAAGGAGTTATCTGCCTCACATTCTTTAGAAAACTGGGCCTGTGGATTGCTAAGGTCACACAGGAATGTTATGACACATCAATAAGCCAGTTTTTCATGTTCCTTTTAAGCATCTTAACCCTGAATACCCTGCTTCTCAGTTACCTTCCCTTTAGCCTACAACATGGCTCCCCTCAGCTAAAGTTTCTCTTCTCTACACTCTCACTTTCTCTTCATTTTAAACACAAAATGTGTTTTTATATTACCCTATTCCAACTGTTTCTGAGATTTCACTATTGCTGCTGCTGCTGGCATCTTGAGATTCCTTTACATAATTCAACTGATGCCAAAAGTTGTTCTCTAAACACAGAGGGGTTTTCTATATTAAAATATTTGACAAATATTATTAGATGTGGATAAATATATTATCATTATCATAACAGGGCTATTCCTGGGGATGAAATCTGTATTCCAAAAAAATATACACAAGGAAGAAAAGGCCTTTTTGTTGGATAAAGAATGTCTTCACCAGGAGTTATACAATATGACAATAGGGTTTAAATTATTTTAAAAGTTCAAAACAAGCAAGCCTTCCTAATCTTTGGGGCAGATTTTGGATTTACATGAGCTAGAGGGGTGGAAGGATAACTTATAACTTGTGAAATCTATCTGCATGCGAAAGCTGAAAGGATCAGCCTAATGGAAAATAGCTGTGTGTCACAGCTTATCAAGGTGGCATCCTTTTCTTTGTAACCTTGGAAAAAAACCCTTGAAGTGTAAACTGCCATTAACTGCTGCTTACAGGAACAGAAGTGACTGGCTGTGTATTGCCAATTGCTTTTCTACAGGACAACATCACTTATAGACTTTGCTCAGTTAGTCAAAAGGGAAGGCAAAAATACCAGCTTAATTTTTTTATTCTTTACTTCAAACAGCTTGATGATTCAAAATTCTCTCCCTTTTCCTAACTTGTTTCATTCTGATTGTGCAAGTGCCAAGCTTTCAGCAAGAATTACCTCTTCCATGGCATCTGCATGTGACCAAGGCTTCCAGCCTCAGTGGGAAACCATCATTATTTGTATTGCAGGAGCAGCCTGGAGTTCATGTCAGAAATCAAGAGTCATAGTGCTAAGTGCTGTACAATTGCACTCAGAATGTCCACTCCCTGAAGATTTCTGGCCTTAACCCAAAGACTCTGGCTGTACTACACGCATATAAGCAATAACAACAAAACATTTTCTACTGATTTTAAATTTAGTTCAAAAGATCCAGATACACATTTGTATACTTTCTGTATAGAAGTATTTCAAGAATGAGACTTTTCCCTGTTCTCTTGGTTAAACTGTAATGAATAGGGCAAAATAGGAATATAGCTTCATATAGCTTCAACACTTTTTTGGATCACCACAGGTATCTAAAGCCCTTATGTCACATAATGCATTTAAAATCCACATTCACATACTATAATACGAGTGAAATGTCTCTGTACACCTTCAGTACACCTCTGAATATGGTTTACACAATTTCAGACACAGTTTATGTGGGAAACTGTTGTGAATGCATCCTGTTAACTCAGAACAAAGTTTAATAAGTGAAAACAGCATGGGAAGCATGAATGGAAACCTCCCCTCTACTTTCTGCTTCAATTTTACTTTTGATTCAATAAGAGCTGAATAAGCCCCTAGTACAGAAACTCAGGACAATTCTTTCAGCCTTGAGACATTAGTTTTGTATCTTTCTGTTTCTCTGCTTTTTAGCATGTTCTGTTTCCAGATGGTATTAAATACAGTGCAGGGGAATGGTCGCGATATTTTTGAGAATGTTTACTTCATTTTAAAAATGTCCATAACTGATCATGTCTAGGACTGAAAACATCGTGGTTTTGTGGGAAGAAAGATGTTTCATAGCCTGTGATGTTAGGATTAAAAAGTAAAAGACTCAATTGTATAGAGTCTCCAATTATACTTCTGCTCAGCAGAATCCTTGCAAGAAGATATATGCAAACTAGAAGAGGAATTTCATCTTTAACTCATTAGTTTTCCATGGAGAAACCACATGGCTGGACATTAAAGCACAACTCTATCATTCAGTACAGGCTGTGCTTTCATATTTTTCTGAGCTAGAGCAGACAGCAAACTATTCTATGCGTGTTCTGATTTTAATAACACAAGAAAAAGAACTTAAAATTAATTGAAGTCAATAGGGAAAAAAAATCAGAGGCCCCAATCAAGTTCCAAAAATTGTATTTTGGGTATTCTAACTTTTCTCACAGGCAGTTTTTCTCTACTCTTCTATGAATACTGTTGCTATACTTCCTTTACCACAATAAAGACTAAAAAAAAATTTAAACCTTAGAAGGACAGGAATGGTAACAAATGATAAAACTTCTAATTACAAGTTCTTTGGACATTTACTATTCTTTTTTATATAAAAATCTCTCACAAAATCTCTTTCCTGTAAAGCCCAACCTTATATGACCAGTTAAGCATCTAGACAGAAAATAAACAGTAAATGTGTGAATACAGGTAAGAGTTTCAAGTTTGATTATCTGACCTTTGTTAAGTTGACCAATGGGCTTAATTATGACATAAAAGACTGTTATTTCAGAAAATCATGGCCTACATACTGTAGGTTTTTCTCTCACCTAATATATATTCTGACATTTGAACATGACCTGTTGTCCTTTTGTGTAGTAGGACTTGTTTGTTGAGTTTTTTTAACGTAAAAAAACTTTGTTCTCCTCTAGGTGCTGTTACTCAAGATCCCATCTATGGTTGCATTCGAGCTACTGTCATTACTGGGTTGCAGTAGAGCAGCACCCTAGAGCATCTCCCATATGTTTAATAGTACCTGTCTGACATGTAATTTCATGAAATCCTGTGTTAGCTGTATTAGTCATTTCAGTATACCATCATTCTGATGATAAAGTATGGGACAAGTAGTCCTGCTAAATCCACATCATCAAGGCAAACATCTTAAAAAGCATGTAAAAAGTTTTCCTTCATAGGAAAATTCACTAATAGATAAGAAACTTATTCTGAAAGATTTTGAAGTGGGCTGTTGTTTGCTTTTAAGTGCATCCATAATTTTGTACTTCCACATATTCAATGATTCTTTAAAATAAAGGTACATAAGACACTTAGCTTAGTGGATAACCTAGAGAAAATACATTTGCCTTGGACTTTGGAAAGATCTTTTTGACTAACGTCTTTTTCTGGGCTGTTTAAGTCTTTGGACCTGCTGGGGGAAGTGCAGAAGAGACATCCTCCAGCTCCTCATCAGACAGAAGTCCTCTGGACATAAAGCATCTGCCATCTGAGCAATCAAATGGTGCTCATTTGAAACTCCATATACACTCCCTGATGTGATGAGTAAATCTGGGAGACAGAGGACAGGACAACTAAGCCTGTGTTTGTAAACTCTGAGCCATGCACAGCTTCTGCTGTGGGAACACTCTCCTGGTGTGTTTGTTTGTTTGCTTCACTTTATTTGTTCTTCTGTTCGCATTTTAAATCAGATTTACTTCCTAAAATGCCAACAAACTCAGCCTAATGCTCATGCCAACAAAATGAGTCTGTGCCAAGAACATATGAAAGGGCACTAGAACATATACTTGTATCCAGTCAACAGATGTACAGAGAGAGAGCTGAGAATTTAACTTGCTGAACAGTACATTCATGTAGCAAAGTGCTGATTCATTACCCTGCCAGTGAGGCAAGGGTGAGAGCAGCCAGCAGCACGCACACAAGTCCCACTGTTATCACCCCTGCTCGCCCACAGACACAAACCGAAGGCGCTGACCTTGGCAGGTTTGTTGGAGTTACTGTTTAAATAAATGCCTTGTGTGCTGTAGCAAAATACAATCCTGCATTGACAAAGAATACATTTAAATCTTTCTCTGTATTGAACTCTTGGCAAATATGTAGAGGTAGAACATCACAGCAGCGGTGCCATCAATGCTTTTGCTGGGCCTTGTTAGGTCCAGCACAGGAACACAGATCCAAAACCCACAATCCAGTGAGCGAAAATGTGAAAACCCTGCATCTGTCTGCATCTCCCACCAGTATACAGCCATCCAGATACAGTGGGCTCCTTGTGTGTGCACCACTGAATAGGAAACAACTGAGACATGGAGGTTCAGGGAACTGTAAACCCTCAGCATCTCGTGATATGCACAAATCCTTTGGGGATATTGTTGATAAATGTATCAGTAACCTCCTCAAACACAAGAGTTATTGGAACATGGTGGCAAATAACATGATGCCAAAGAAATGGCTTATACTTTTCAAATTCCAGAGAAAGAGTTACAATTTAAATAAAAAAGCCAAAACCAACAACCTTTAAAATGGGGAATGGTTTGCATGAACAGGTCTTGAGAGCAGCTTTCTTTTTGACCAAACTATTACTAGAGCTTCCTGCCCAGATATTTTCCATTCTTGTATTCCCAGGGTATTTTGCAAGTCCTTTCCTTTGAGTCAGTGAGCTTGCCCTGGCATGTCTCCCCTGGCTGGCCATGCACCTCTGGGCACTTGGAGTCAAAAAAACATATCAGGGTAGGGTTTTTTTAACATCTGCATGAAGAGCTGTACCCTGTTAAAAGGGAAACTGATGCAACTAATGCCGTCTAATTACATTTCGGAGTCTTCTTTAGCCTTCTGAACCAGTCAAAGCCTCAGTAATATCCATCTCATTAGATAAAGCCCAGGTATCAGTTGTTCATTTGGAGGATTATTCTCTTCTCTGGGAACCAAGTCAAACCTCTATCTTTTCTGCTGAACACAGTTACAACCAATATATCAGTCTCATAAAATGTGTTTTATTGATTTGCCTTTGTGTGAAACATGAATTATTGACAAACACAGACCTTCATCAGATTCAAAAATGCCATTTTTTTGCCATTTAAAGCACATTTCTGAGTCACATTTTGTTGGCCGTGAAACAAATGAGGCTGAGTATGTATACACATCTATATAGGTATGTGTGACTCTGTTAGGGATGTCTGTCCTATTACCTGTCACATTAAATTATTTTTAATTCTCCAACTCTTTACCCACCTTCTTTTTACTGCCAAAATGGAAGTATGCTCTCCCAGTCCTCCCACCTCTGCTAGTTCACTGACGATATTAAGGATACAAGATCAAGTATTAAAAAGTTAGGAAATTCCAGCAATATTAACTCAGCCCCATCTATATCCTGTGTATTTTTTGGCACATGTGAATAACAAAGAGTAATACAGTGGGGCCATTAAACTGGACATTCCCCACCTGCAGTAATAAAATTAACCAGACTATTTGAGGTATTTCCCATTTTAAGTAAAAGGTGCACAACAGACAGAGTCATGAAGGTAATTACACTGGAGCAGAATGTCAATAGCTTAATGATGCCAACTGCTAGATTTACTTTTAATGAGGAAAAAAATTGAAATTACAGCTATGTGTAGTGTGGTAGATTGTGCTTCATTCATTTTGCTCTAAAACACAATAAAAGCAATTAAAATAAAAAAAAGAAAGTGTGAAAACTCTGCTTCTGAAACTATATGTTTTGAAAGCTCTGCATTGTTTATTACAGTTCACCCTCCACATTAGAAACAGATAGCTTTTATTGATACACACAGATAAAACACTATTCAACCATACCTGGACACAATGAAACCTAAGGGGATACTTAATAAATGGTTCCTGTATGCATTCTTCACCTACATGTTACTTAATTTTGTTTTCCAGGCTGAAGAGCTCCTATCATTTTGGATCTCTTCCAGTATCTGGTTGTTACTACGATGTTGTTTTTATTCCAGCTCCATCCAGAAGGAAAAAAGGTTTTCTTGCAGCAGCCAAAAGCAGTAGACTACAATTGTGCTGAGTGTAAACAGAGAGTTTGGAAAGGTCATAGCTTTAAGAAGATGTATGTGTGTGTATCGGGAAAGGAGACAGTGGTAAATCTGCAGTGCACTATCAAATGCTCTCCAGAGCTGCAGTGAATATTTTCTTTAACTCCAGCTACTTTCACTTCTTAAATTTATGTTTTGAATTACAGATTAAAAACCCCTCTAATTCCGAAAGCAATACTAAGATGTGCTTGTCCAGTTTCACCTAGAATCCTGAAAATGTAATGCCATTGATAATATTGTATCAATGTTATTAATTATAATTATAAATTAATATATGGTATTAATTAATTATAAATTAAATAATTTGCTGCCATTTTAATTTCATTGTACCAGTGGCACTCATTAGCAAATTTTTGACTCACTAGTTAAAACAAAAAGCAACCCTGTAATAGGAATAAGAAAATTAGGACAATGGAACATGGAAAGCAACAAAAAAGGAGACTCATGAAAAGAGCAGGGGAAAAAAAGCAGTAGTAGAATAGCAATGATCACAAGATTGCAAGATAATTTTTAATATTCCTCTTCTGTGGAGGAAAACTAGCTAAAGGAGCAGCCTCTCTTCTGGATAGTGTGTATGTCCTACTGATGTCGGGTTTAAGTCCATTTAAACTACCTACGGGGAATTTCTGTACCTCACTAGGAGCTGACTATGTCCATGGATGGCCAAGCATTTAAAAGTGAATCTAAGTATCACACCCATCAAACTTTAAGTTTTTAGCCTCTGAACATAGTTAATTGCAGCAAAATTAAAAGTATTAACAGCAGTTAAAATTACAGATGAGGAAACAGCTTGATTTTGTTGATGTGGTCATTCATCTGCTGTATTCTGCCTTAGCCATTAGGCCCATCATTAACCTGGTACTCATTTTAGTTTGGGGCTGCTTTTACCGTCAGTCTTTTCCCTGATTCATCTTTCTTATTAGTTACAGCTATAAAAGAGAAACCATAATGTGCTAATTTGCTGAAGAAACAAATAGTTCATATAAATTAAAGTATATTGGAACAGAGGGATAACTTTGATGAACAAAATAGGATAACTGTAGAATAAATTAGATATTTCTGCAAATTTTTTACCTAATACATTTCTATCTGTCAGAGCTAGTTTCCCCTAGAATATGAACACACATGTAGAAAACATAAAGTACTTTGCTGTGGTTGTGTGTTAAAATAAAGATTACTGCTAAGTGTAGCAAGTAGCAAGCATGGCCAAGATGACCAGAATATGGGAGCCATCTGGGGTCACACTAACCAATGTTGCCACTACAGACACTAAGTGAAAATTGTGATTCAGCATCTCTTGTGAAAGCAGCTCTTAGTCCTTGCATCATCAGGGTTTTCTGCTGTTCAATATGGCTCTGGGGCTGGGGAAGGCTGTGTTCTGACTCTGCCCAGCAAGGCTGTGTCTGCTGGTTCCCACAGTGAGACCAAACTCACTGCAACTCCCCATCCACGTCCTCTCTGGGGTCCCCCAAGTAGTCCCCACTGATACATCACTGAAGCAACTCTGCCACCTCTACAAGGAGCACTTGAGGTCCCCCAACCACTCCCTGTCAGTTGGCATTCAGAGCCTGACCTCTGTGCACTGTAATCATCCAATGACTCCACCTTGGTGACCTACCTTTCACTGTTCTTCAGCATCCACACTGGTCCTACTGCATCCATTTAATTAGACAAGTTAGTACTCATGAAACTGGCTGAGAGAGTTGCAGGGAGCTCAGCAGAGGTCACGCAAAGAGTGTGACAAGCTGAGGTGACAGCCAAGGCCTAGAGCCATGTTAGATTGCACCTCAGTAGACTCAAGTTCACCTCTTTTCTAAATTGCAGGGAGTCTCAGGATCCCATGCTGGTTATCAATACCTGGTATGGCTCAGACATTTTCCCATATGTGGGGACCATGGCCAAGCTGCTAATGGCTGCCACTGCCAATGTCAAGTCCCTTTTCTTCCTCTTTCCATCACTAGTCTTCCATCCTTCTCATGCAATCACAAAACTCTTTGTTTTCCAAATAAGGGATGACTAACAGTGGTCTGTGGGTTTCAGGATATACATGACAGTGTATGTTCATGTTCAGTGTGACAAGCCAGCAGTAGCTCAGAAAAGGAGTGTTCTTGTTTCCATATTCTCCCACCTCATTCTCTGTGCCGTGCTTCAAACAGCGGTCCACCTCTCATGAATGTTTATTTGAGATTCATGGTACAGAGGTTCAGTGCTGTTGAGTGTGGAGCCATGTGTGGCCATACTCTTATTTTGGAGGTGAGCTCCATGCTATTCTGATACTTATCAGAATTTCCATTGTTATTCTGATTAACCCTGTTAATGCAGAGCCAACAGGTGAGCTGAGGCTATGCCTCTCCCAGAGGCCATGCCAGGCCTTCTGCTGACTGGACTGTCCGATGTGTTCGTTGTTGGTGATGCCTTGGACATGCTGACATTATTCAGAAGCAATGGTTTGCCCAGCTGGGACAAGCCCACTGGTGAAATACAAATTTCAATTCACTGATATTTTGGTCCAGATCCCTACAGTATCTCACAAATGTGCCGTTTGGGAATGACCTGTCTTTTAAAAAGAGGCATATCCCAAGTTCAGTAGATGGTTTCTTGCACCAGGGATAGAACATAGGAGGGGATATTTGCAACCTGTTGAGAAATTAGTATGGTCTTTTTCAGACAACACTGAGTAGGTGGACCAGACCCTCACTGTTGAAGCAGAAATTAATTTGCTCTTAGTCAAAACCAATCATTACTGAGACAAACACTACAAAAATTTATTTTCCTGAAAGAAGAAGGCCAGTTGGCATAAAGTGAAGCTAGAAAGCCACTCCACATCTAATAAAACTCAAAGGACTGTCTGCCACATTCCAAGATTAAAAGAACAGAAGAAATAAACTAAATGAAAATTTACATGCAAACTGTCCCTCCCTCAGGGACAAACTGTGTTAATCAGATCCCAAAGTTAGAAGTTATTTCTATATAGGTCACTCTTGACTATCTGAATAGCCTTTTAACACCACAGATGAAAATTGTATGAACTGTAATAAGCTGATTAAGACATTAACTTTTCATAGACATATCCAAGTTTACCAAACTAGCACTTTAAATTTTTTAAAGTCTTTGTTAGTTGTTTTCTTCTGAATTCCTCATTTGTGTGTCTACTGTCCATTGCACTCAGTTCCTGGATCAGTAAAAATTTGCTGTTGGAGATTGTCATGACCAAGAAGAAAAAATTAGAATAAGTAAATTGTCTTCCTTCTTTTGTGCAAAATATAAATTTGTTGGTTGTATGGACCTGTTACTGGGAGTTGAGGGCTCCACAGAGGCAGCAGTTTGCCAACCCACTGTGGCACACATCCTCTGGAGCAGTGGAGCCTGCAGGACTAGTGAGCTGCGTAGAACTGTTGCAGTGGGTTTCAAACCTTATAAAATAATTAAAATTTCACCATGTTTCTCTTTTAGGCTCAGTATTATATTTCCAAAGCAGAAAGACCCACAGAACTGTCAGTAGGACTAGTGTTTCTTAGTCACTTTTGACAATCTCTCTCCGGGAGGTTGGCCGTCTTGGAGTACAGTAGGTACAGTTCATGCTCTAGACACTATGTCGTTCTGGCTTTTCTTTAAACCAAATCAAAGATCTCTAATTCTGTTTTACTCTGTTCACTGTCAAAGTTTTCATTTGCTTTGTCCTTTAGATTCCTGCCACAGATATCTCAAGGGGAGGTGTTTGCCATGTGCTGCACTATTCAACAAAAGTCTCCCAAATACGGGGATTTTTCTTCTTTCTTCTAGGCAGAGCACATCAGTTCCAGGACACATCAGCCTTCCCCAGACCTGTACTGCATTACACCCTACTCACTGATTCACCCTCTCCCGCCTCCTTCCACTCAAAAACAGTTGAGGCAAAGAGTATCTCTGTGTTCAGTGTCAGCCTTATGCACTGCTAGTACTATCTCCTGCCTTTGTAAAAAAGAAAACTAAAAATAGAAACAATGCAGCACTTTTTTTTAAATTTTATATATATTTTTCATGTGCATCCTCCTCTTAGTAATGGTTAGGTGGCTATGTGACAACATGAATCTCTGTTCTGCCGCGGATACTAGAGTGCCCTAGTTCCCTCTGTGCGTTGCACAAAGCATCCCCCTTCCAGCTTCCAGTGGACATTTGCTCCTCTAATACCCACTCCTGCTTGATGTGGAAAGGATTATTTCCAACACCAATTTGGCATACTCTTCTCTCTCTCTTTATCTCTGTCTCTCTTCAGAGAACTGATGACTGAATCATCCTTTACAGTGGGGATAAAAATAATTATGGAAGGGCTAGGAAGCTCCATGAGTTTCAACTTGCAGAGTTTCTGTTGGGTTTGCCCATCAAGGGGCGGGGGAGGGAGGACAGGGTGTGGTTTTATCCCTAAGCTAAAAATACAAAAGGCAAACAGTGGTTCCAATAAGTGTAAACTACACATTGTACCCAGTGTTATTATTCTGTATTGGTTTACAACCTACCTTTCATGAGGATATGATAGCGATGACTTCACTTCACCCATCATTAATACCGTGGGAATTGGTAACCATTTTACTGATGGCAAAGATAATTTGGGTCCAAGCAGAAAAGAGAAATGACTTATCCAGCCAAAAAGAATGGGGTTCCTACTACTCCAGGACAAGATTAAAGCCTGGAATTGGAATCAAATCTTTGTGGTCAGGGAGAATCTGGACACAGCCATGACTGAAAGGCAAAGAAGCAGACAGCGTGGCCCAGCAGGTGCCAACCAGCCTGCTGGCTTAGGCTGGGCTGCAGACTTGGCAAGAACTTCAAGGGCTCAGGAGTAGAAGGAAGAAAAAAGTCCAGACCTGGGGTGGGGGCTGTCAAAAGGAGCCTGAGAATCTCTCTGAGTGGGAGAAGAAGCTTAGGAGGATAGATTGTCTTGGGGTGGAGACTTCAACTGTGGGAGATGTGGCCATTCAGGGAATGTAGTATTCTGTAGTATCCAGGAATTAGGAAGGGTATTTTGAACAAAGATAATTAGTCCTTGGGAATGAGTGTTTCCACTGCTCAGTTTTTTTCAGATAGGGACAAGAAATACTTACCTCAATTTGTTTTTAACAGTGTTGTGTAAGTCTTTGATGATTAGAACAACCTAATAACATAGAAAACAGAAAATATTAGATTGGGTTGATCAAAAATTAAAAAAAAAAAAAAGCACAAACAAGCTCACAATTATATTTTTAAGAACTCTGCTATATTGCATAATTTGTTAGAGATCACCACTATCAACCTTCAGTCCTGTGCTTCCCCTGTACATAGTTTTTCTGAAACATAAAATTTTGTGGATTTTAAAAAGCAGCAGTGAATATAAAAAAAGCATAATGATGTTTTATATATTGCTTTTAGGTTCCTTCTGTAAGGAATCTTATAATTAAACTGAACAAATAGTCCTATTGTGAGAGACCTAAACAATTTTTTAAAGCATTAATTTCTGCCTCTTCAATTAGTCCAGGCTGCTGTCATCAAGATGATCTTTTCTACCTGGTGCTCTGACTATGTCATCTCCATTTTTATAGTCTCTGAGTCACTTAACTCAATCTCTTATTAGTTTCATCTCATGTTCATTTTTTCTTGTGATTGTTTTTAAGGTTATAAGCCACACAGTCTCTGCTTATGCTCTGTACTAATTCTTTTTCACACTTACTCATTACAAGCTTCCCTGCTCTGCTGATGGCTCCAGCTTTTATCTCCAAATCCCCTTCCCTTCTCATAAGTACTTCCATCATTTCTTCCACTCAACACCTGGGCTGAAAGAACTCTCACAACATAACTTTGCCAGCCTTCTCCCTTTTTCTCGTTTAAATTGTTACAGAATTCCAATTTCTACATAATCACATGGAAATAGTAATATTTTCACAATTGAAAAACAGTAAGTCTTTTGTCACTTAGGGTGTATAAAAGAGCGATCACATAATTACGTGCAGCATGAACCTGTGAGTTGTCCTATCTCTTCCTATCATATAGTGCAGCCACATTCAAGTCCAGTGTACAAATTGCAACATCTTCAGTGAAGATACAAATTGCTGATTTTTCCAGCATGCTTTTAGATTGATACAGGACAAGCATTGCAGATATTTCATGAAAACTGGTAATTTTAAACATAACAATAATTTGTTGTCAATGATGTTAAAGGCAAAATCAGTAGATAAATCAGAACCCTGCTCTACAATATCCTTTTTCTGTTTTTTGAAAGTCTGTGGTTTTAGGGGTTTTTTAAGTAACAAATGCAAGTTAAAAATTAAAACATGAATTGATTTGAAAGAATTCCTGTTTATAATCATCTGCCAATTCAGAGCTATTAAGTAGGTCAAGTGCGTCCTTTTACATAGATTTTAAAAGCCACATGCTGTTAGAGGACAAAACAAATGAGGAAGATGCAACTCCCAAGTCCTTCATTGCACTATGTGCAAATGTAAGCCATCTGCAAAAAGAAGATGAAAAGGATCACTAAGTAAATAAGAAATCAATTCAACAAAAGTTTTCAAAAGGAGCTTTAGAGAGACTTAGGAGTCTGATATACTAACAAAAAACCCCCAACCAGATAAACAAAACAAAACAACCCACCAAAAAAGAAAAACCAAAAAAACCCAAAAAAAACCAAAAAAAAAAAAACCAAAAAAACCATGATAAGGTGGTTGGCTCTGATGGCTCCCAGAGGTAGAAAGGCAAATGGTAAAATATTTGAAATACCCCAATTCTGATATGTTGAGTGCACAGCCATATAGCTGGGATATTCATATGAGGAAGACTGTGAAAAAGTAATGGTTGTTCTTCAAATAATTTTTAAAGTACATTCTATAGCAGGATTTTTAAAGATCTGAAAAAAAATATTTACTAAAAATAAGGGGCAAAATTCAGGCTCCATGGAAGTCAATGCTTTTACATTCAGACAATAGTTCTCATTCTAATCAAATTGGATAAGTCTATCAATATTGGGAACTGGGCTGTATTTCTGTTTCCTGAATGTTGTGAACAGAAGGATTTTGAAACAGAAGATATAATTCAATCATATATACTGCCTTTATATTCAAAACCATGGAAAAGATTCTTGCACGTATTGTGCCAGTATTTCTGCGAATTGTTGAAAGATAAAATGTATGTAGGGTACGTCAGCTGATTGTTGCGGTTTGGATAAAATGCTTTATAAAAGTGAGGTTTTTTCCAAATAAAATATGTTTCAGGCTTTAGTTACAGAAAAATAATAGATATGATAAATGGCACCTGTTTTTAGCTTGAGCTTCCATTTGTTCCAGAGCTGTTTTCATAATAAGATATATAGCTTTAATTCCTTTTCTTCTTCTCTGTTGATGCAAATGGATGCAATAAGAATTTTATCTCATTTTATATGTTACTTGTGAAGCAGTCTTTCTTGATGAGTTTCTTAAGCCGCTCTTCAGAAAAGAATTCATGGAAACAATAACTTCACCGTTGGAAAAACAGAGAAATATTTTGTATCACCATAGTCATCAACATAAAAAGGGTCAGAACGCCAATCTTGTGACTGAGCCTTTTCAAAATAAAACAAAACAAAATAAGCCAAACCAAAATAAATTCTTTTAAAAAATATTTAATTAAATTTAAAGAGAACTTAAATATTGGAGGAAGAAAAATGTACCAGTAACCTGCTATCACTACAGTCTTTCTTTCTTTTATATTAAACTTTTGCCTACATATGTAGTTGAAAAATGCGGTAAGTAACTGTGTTATTTTCACTGAACAGCATAAAGCAAAAAGGGTTAATCTAAAATCTTGGACTGAGGTCTGAATTGACCAGTCTAGGCTAATGTTTTAATCAGAAATGCAAGGCTCTGCTGCAGATCCCGCCAAAAAAAGGATTTCCCATAAAAGAACCAGACATAATAAAAGAAAATTACTTTAAATTACCCTGATCTTCTCTCTGACTCATTCTGGGATGCTTTCTAACAAGCCAGGACAAATCCGAAAGAAAACCCAAATAAATATTTGTTGTCAGATTTAATATCTAGTAGATACTATTTCTAAAGAAACCAAGTTATTTAAGCAATCTAGACTCCTATGTAATTCTCTGAAGAAGACAGGTTTAAGACAAGTGGATGTAAAGGTAATGGTGTAAAATAAAATTAAGCAAGAACAAATTAATAAGAAGAATTACAGAGTTACATTTAGAACTGGACCATCTGAATACTTTGGTGATTTGTAAGAATGGTAACCACATTTTCTAAGAAAGGAATTAATCTTCTCAAATTAAATAATATCTCTTAAAAAGCAGTGTCTTCCTGGCTGATGAACACTAAACCTTTTGAGCTAAAAGTTGCCCTTTAGACTTGCAGACAAGGGTTTTTAAAGAAGTTATTAATAGCGGAATGTACCACTAAAATATCTCACTGAATTCATGTTAACTATACCCAGAGACTAAAAATTGAAGTTTTTAAAAAAACTTAAGTTAGATATGGAGGTCATAGAATATGAAAATCCAACTCTGTGGACACCAGCTAGTGCTCTTTTGAAGTAAATATTCTGCTTTCATACTGAATTAATTTACGGTACTAAAAGAAAATGCCTAGTTCTTGGTTTTGTTTCACATTTTTAATATATTTTACAAAGAGACTTTCAGACAATCCCTTTTGTTTTATTGCTGAGATAAAACACAGAAACCAGGCAATCGAGTTAAACAACGTTGTTTTCTGATGCAAGCATGCAAAATTTGGTAAAACATCCCAAAACACTTCACTTTTTCCCTTAAACATTTCAACAGCAAATATCTCTGAATGTTAGCTCTAATGAAATTAACTAAACAGCTGAGACTAGTACAGTACCCCGTCATTAGATTCTGTTTACACCTGAGACAGCAAGAGAGACATGGGAACACATCTTGGGGAAAAGAATTTGATTTGGGAATGAGACACAGAACACAGCTGAAAGATGCTGTTAAGATCTCTATTTATAATTCTCAGCCTTTCACAGAGCTTTCAAGGGCAACTTATTATATGCATGGTTTGATTGCCTAAGGAGAGAGTTGGGCTACTGGGCCAGTACAGACTTACTCTAATAATCAGTGTTTAAAGAGGTCAGCTCGCCCAGTGATGTCTTGAGAGGAAATACTGACTCTGCGTTTTTAAGCAACCATTTATTTTTAGGGGAACTGATTAAACCAGCCAGGCATTGTATGTCCTCTGCCTCTGGGGAGGATGGCAATAGATTTTTAATAAATGCATAATATTTACTGAGCTGTATGAATATTCAGAAGCTAAGGTGTTTAAATTCTGATTATCTTTTGTAACTGCTTACCAGCTCTGGAGTTTTAGGGTTTGTCAGCATTATTTATTCACTGGGTTGGTGAAGAAAGCACTACACTAAATCAAAAGAATATCTTTCAACTGTTATTAGTTTATAATGATTTTTTAAAACCATCAAGTACTGGTGGATGAGTAGCTGCACAGAGAATTCACTTTGATAGAGATTTATACACTGATTGATATGTTTATTAATGACCAGTGTATAACCTAGCACAAAATTCCTTTGTAATCCACCAGTTTGGCCTGAAATATGGAGACCAGGCTGCAGTCTGCACTGGGATGGCAGCAGCAGTGCTGTAGGAAGAAAGCCTACTGGTTACAGTGTGTGGTTCTCTCAAGGGCAAATAAATGCAGCTGTGTCTTTCTCCTGTGTTCCTGCTGGAGTTCATTTTTGCCTCAACATTTTGGTCCCTTTAATCCTCTGGCTTTGTCTATATTCTTAAAATTATTTTTTTGGCCTTAAGGCTGCAGGTTTATAATTTGTTTCCCAGTGGTGTCCAGGAGGCCCAGCATGTCCACAGAAAACAAGCAAAGCTAGTTCTTGAGCTGCACTCCTGAAAACAGACAGGTTGGATGAAACCTTTTGCCCTCCTGTGAGGATGTAAAATGTGCAGCACCCACAGCAGCCATGGAGCACATGCTGGGAGAGGAGGGCTCTGAGTCCCTGCAGTGCCAGCTGCTCGTGCTTCAGCTGTGGGGTCACTCAGGAGAGCTGCAGCCCAAATAGCCCAGTGCCAGCCTGCCTGGTGGGCACGGGGAGGTGACCCTGATGCTGACTGGGCCTGCACAGCCAGGGACTGCTGAGCATGGCGTGGCACCATTCACATGAGCACTAGGGGAGTGTAACTGGTGAAAATGTGGCAGTTAGACTATTTAGGCACTGCAGGATTAAAGAACAACTGGCAAAGATATTGGAGGTTCTGCCTTTTGGAGGTAGGCATGACAGCGAGGGGTCGAAATTATTTTGTGGTTCTAGCCCTTGGGGCCTGTCTAAAGTTGCTGTTCCATTAATCATGCAGTTTTTTACAGGTATACAGAAGATGAGAGAGTTTGGCATTTTCTTGCCTGCCCTGCCAGCATTTATTCTCTGACAAGACCAGCCTTGTGTAAACAGCCTGAACCCAATGGTATTTGCTTAACATTTTAATTGGGAAATATTTTAAAGGGAGGGAGCTTGAGGTGTCCTTTGTTTTCTGCTTGGTGGTTTCCCATGTTTCTCATGAAATGGAACAGACTCAGCTCTTTTGTCTATTCTCTGTTCTCTTCTTATGCTAGCATATTAACAAGACATCATAAGGCACTTGGCTATTTGTAACAGTCCAACATTTAGCCATCTTTGTGGTAAGGGCAGGCCTGCTTCCTCTTGCTCTAATCATGCCGTAACTGTGAAAGGCATTGCTAAAGCAGACAGCTATATTACTTACAAATCTGTCATTTTTAACAGGAAGGAATAAATTGTGTACACTTATCTTTCCATTTCTGGGAAAATGGTGAGAAACGTGTCACAACAAAACTGAGCACAACTTCAGCTTTTTTTTTTTAATACATTATTTTCATCTCACAGTTGGTGTTTAAGCACTTGCAAGCGACATCTTCAGGTGGAATTTTTACTTTTGTGGATTGTTGTTGTTGCTAAGGTAGACAGGCATGCTGCTTGTCGAGAGCAGTGTTTCAATCAGGCGCTTGGCCTCTGCCTGTCCAGGAGGTGCTTCACATTGGAGCAGGGATCCCAAATTCCCAACAAATCTTGAGCAGCTCCACTTCTGCTGACTGGGCCACGGGAGAAGCTCCTTTCAGCACACCTTGTTTGAGCTGTTGGATAGAGCTGGCAGAGGCTGGGGCTGGAATGTCAGCTGTGTGAGCACAGTGTCCCCAGCACCATCACTGGGACAGCTCTGGGCTGTGTGTGGCTGCCAGCTGGCAGGCACAGCACCTCCTGTGTCACCAGGACACCTGGAAGGGCAGTTTCCCCAGTGCCGAGCAGGTGTTTGGTAGAAGGCTCTCTTGGGATTTCCTAAGAGCTCAGGCGATGCATGCTTGGAGTGAAATCCACTGGGATGGTTGCTTGGGTCTGCAGAAGGGGTGTTGTTTTCACTTTCTCATGCTCAGACTCCTTTGAAGGGGCTGCAAAATCTACAGTCAAATTCTGCCTCATCCCTGGACAATTCGACCTGGTGTTTGAGACTAGCAAAGACACAGCCTCCTGCTAATCATACAATTACAAATGAGTCCTTGTTTTATCTTAAGCAGAACAATTCTATTCTATAGATATCTTTATTGCCTTTGATAAGAAAGATTATGTTTTCATGTATGGTGTGTTGCAAATGTTTTATGATACGTAGGGTTTTACAAAGCACTCAGAAATAAAACCTGTGGGGAATAAAACTCCTCAGTAGATGTAAATCAATGTAGTTGCACCAAAAGCAGCTGGGAATCTATCCCTCTATATCTTTATAGTTCAATCTCTCAGTATCTTTATAGCTCACTGGACCTGCATAATGATCAAACAGTGAAATAAATACATATCTTTGACTTTCAAAAGATAACTAGTAATTGTCAGAAGAAATTCTGTACAAGCTAAAAATTGAACTGAAGCTAGATAAGAATTTTAAAGCAAAATCTGAGGAATTACTGACATTTCTTTCTCATTACCGATAAAATGTTCTGCTATTACTTTACTGAAGGAACTTTAATAGCTTGGATCAGAACTGCCTGGAACATTTTTCAAGTTCAGAAAGAGTTTGGAATATATGTTCTTCTAATTTTCTTGTGTTTTGATTTTTTGGGGGAGAAATGTAGAACTCCCTCATTAACAGTACTGTTTCTCTTTGGAGGACATTGGAAGTGTGTTTTATTCAGTAGCTAGTATGTTAAGGAGTTGAGGTCTTGCTAAAAACTTACTATGTACCTTATATGAGAATTATTTATGAAATAATCTTACTCATTTGGATCTAAAGATCTTTGTCCCACTAAACTTTACAATTTCAAATCCTGATCCTTCAGTGTCTAGCATTTTGAATCCTATGTTAAAATTTTAGCTAAGTATAGGTAAAAATGGTGTACAAGTTACTCATGCTAGTGTAAACAGAGGACTGTGTTTTACATCATCATGTATTTGACTTCTACAAATGCTAATGAATGGATGTGAAGAAGATGTGAAGCAACAAACAACCAGAACTCTCACTTCAGACAGTCAGCTTTCTCCAGTATGACACAACAGTAAGTTTTGAAATTTCTCATGCAGGCAAAGGAAAACCAACTTCTTAACTCTGCTACAGAAACTACATGAAGGCCCTTTCAAAAGTCAGAGGGCTTTACCTCAGCATGTACTTAAATGTTGTGTTTAAAGCTAAATACATTCTTGAAGGCATCATATTTAGAAAATAATGAGACACAATTATTAAAATGGAAGCCTTTCTATTTTAAATAATTTTGTCTCATCATTTCAATGATGCACTTGAAAAGCAGTGAACTTTTGAGAGGTGTCTACTGGAAAGGTAGATGGAAACTCCCAAAATTTTTTTTCTCACATGTTTAAATAGTAATTGCCTTTCCATTTAATATCCAAATGTTTCATTCTGCTACACACTAAATACACAAAATATATGCACATTCTTCTTGGATAGTCTTCTTTTCTATTTTATCATCATACTAGTTTGGCATTCCACAGACATGCTTTTTTAACTAAACTCATCATTGAGCTCCTTCAGTTCTTCCCTTATTTGCTGATTAAAAAGCAAAGGTCATACTAAACTGAATTTCATATATCACTTTCTGGGAAAGGTAGTTTGAGCAAAGCATGAGTTTATCTTCAGAGTGGAAAGATCCTCCCCACAGAGCACTCAATTGTGGTATCCCATGTGCTTTGACATGTAAATGGAACACCACAGGCATTAAATAATTGGGTCAGATATCTTCAAGATCTTTATTCTACTGTCAAACACAATTTAGATCAGATAATTTCCAAAGTTAAAAGAACTTGCTCCTGCTCCCATTAAAGTTAAGAAAAAAATTCCCCATAGGTAGCAGCCTGGGCAGACTGAAACCTGAAGACATTATTTCATATTCCATTATTTGGTCTTCTCTCACACTTTTTTGACTGAATAAAATTTTATTCTCATAACATTTTTAAATCCCCTGATCAATTCTTGAATTTGCTACTATCTGATTTCTTTAATCTCCTACTTTCCTTCGGCGCCACATTTTGTTGCAGATCCTGCAAAGTCGTAACACAAGCAATCGATCCTCTTAGTCCTATGGCATATTGTTGGAAATTAGCAAGGCCTTTGGAGAAATCAAAGGCAAGATCACAGTGTCCTACATGCTCATAAAGATCACTGCCCTGCAAACACATGATAATGACTTCGTCCATAGAGCAATTTCATTGAGTTCAGAGCTTTGATGCTACAATTTACTTCATGTACTTGGAGCCACTTTGAATATATTGTGTTTCCTCACAAGTCCATGAATAAAAAGGATTGGGGCATAAGATGACTTCTTAAGGAGTAATAAATCACTGGCATTAAGTATGAGAAGTTTGCTCTTTGTAAAGCTCCTTTGAAGTGTAAATGTTAGGGCATCATTTTGTTACTAACTTGTTTTGTTCTCTCAGGTTCAGCTGGTCAGATAGCACTGAGTTTTGCAGAATAACTAAAATGGAGAAAAGCTCAGCAGATATTTCAAGAAGCTGAAAATGATTTTCATATCATTATGAATACTGATGATCATGTTGGGTTTTCTCCATTTTTTTTTTCTTTTTAAACAAACCTGCCAAAACTAGAAAATTCAAAGAGCTTCTGAAATATATTAAACTAAGTAACCAAAAGGTGCATTGTAGCAGTGTGGCAGTAACATTGCTTTTCAAGAGGTCAGAGGAAATATTCTCAGATATATCACAGAATAATTGGCCATCACTTTCTATTTACCACTCTTCTTAGGGATTCACAGAAAGAGCCTCGTTTGGAGAAAAAAAAATCAGATTAAGAATAAAACCCTTGTATGGGTAAAATTTAATACCAGCTATAGCCATGGTTATGTCTTTTTCTCAATACTATTTTATTAATACTTCTTTGCCATAACTTTGATTAGTAGAATAAGTTTCAATGGGCTGGATTAAAGATGTGATAATATAGTGTAATTTTATGCCATTTCAGAAGAATTCAATAGAAAAACTGCACAAATAATTTCTTATCCAAAATAATATGACAGATCTCTTTCATTTTAAAACTACTATTTTAATGATTTTGTTACTTTCATCAATAATTTGAATTCTTCAGAATTACTTGGATAGAAAAATAGCAAGGTGAAAACTGTGCCACAATTATATCAGATGAAGCTATACTTGTGATTAACTCAGTTGAAGAATCAGCTCTGAATTTTTGCACAAATATATGTCCATGAAATGTGCCCCAACATTATATCCCTTTGAAATTCAAACACATTTTGGCTTCTAATTTTTACAGCATTCCCAGCACTGCTGAATACTTGTGTGCAGATTTTATATTCTGTTGAGGAAAAGTGTCAATTTTGTGTAAATTAAATTATGCATGTAAAGTTTTGGAACCATTTATTTTTTCTTTGAATGATACAATGCTCACATTAAATATAGATTGACCCTGGGAGGAAGTAGTATGAGCCAGTGATTTTTCTGTGTTGTGGGAACTAGAAGACCTGGGTCTGTTTCCAATTCTGCCACTTAATCGTTATATCACCTTGAGCAAAGTCCTTCTAACAAAGTCAAATTTAAGTGCTTCAAGTTATACATCCAGCTTCATTTTCCAGAACCTAAATATGCAGATATTTATGAATGAGGGAGTTAAATCATGCAGAGAGACAGGCTATTTATTTTTATTTCTTAATAGGAATTTTGGTTGATAGTGTCAGGCTAATAAAATTTTAAAAACTTTAACTGAAATTTTTTATACCATCTGCAAAGGGAATAACTCAAGTTCTTACCAAATGGGAAGGGGTTGCTGTAAAACACGGGACAATGAAAGGTGTTCATGATATGTTTTCAAATCTTCAGAGAACAGCTATGACATATAGGAAAAATTTGCTTTTATGTTTACTACATATTAACACTGCAATGTTGTGCTCTTTGTGAAGCATTTCTTACCATAGCAGGATGAAGCAGTTCCCAATAAACTACAAACCATGAAGTTATCAGGAGGAAAGATCCTGCATGAGACTTTCTTTTGGAAGATGGCTCAGAAATAAGAGAGTATATGGCTGGAGCAGTTGTGGGTAGGGGCTGGAGGAAAGCAAATATCAGGAGTGGGATTGGGACAGAAGAAGGACCCAGTAAAAGCTCTATGTGTATTTAATGTCTATAAAAACTTTTAACCCCCAAGTTTAAAAACCCACAAGCACGACAAGCACTGTTGTTTCTTTTTTCTGTTACAACATAGTAATGGGCACAACTACTCTGGTAAACCAGATCTTGGAAGAGAGAAATTTCTGGACTGAATGGAATAATCCAAATCCCTCATGAGAGAGGAATTGGGAATCTGTGGAAATATCTCCCAACAGCCAGGGCAACCTGGTGTTTTCCTGCCTCTAACCCGAACTGCATTGTGTATCACAGAGAGGATACAGCCTTGAAATATTTCAATACAGAGGAACATGGAGTTACAGATTATAGGCAACAATTGGAATATGGATCTAATTTGAAAAAATCCCTTTCATTTGACTAGGCTACACCAGGATAACAAAGCCATGTGGTTATGCTACTACATCAGGATGAGAACAGATTGAACCTGTTAAACATATGATTGGTCCTTCTGTGAACAGAAAGTGTTGTTCTCCCAACCCCCAGTTTGATTTCTACACTCGCTATGTCCTGTTCTGCCCTAAACACATGTCAGCCCATGCTTGAGTGCTCATTTCAACACCGGTATTGTGTGAGCAGCTGTGCTCACATCTGTTGACAATGAAGGGATTTGAGTTGTTGAGGTGCCATACTCCTTTGCTTTTGGTCTGCCTGTAATGAAGAACACAGCCAAGATGAATTCTCTTCTAGATCACTTTGTTTGGGAACTAAACACTGCAGCACTTATGTTACTGCTGTGCTATGCCATTTGTCTGTGCCTCTGTTATTGCTTGCTTCCACTCCCATGAGGACATAGTCCTTAATTTACAATCCTACACTGAATGCATAGCACTCTTCTATCATAAATTTCAAAAATCCAGGTACTGACAAGGGTAGTTCTTTCCATGATACCATGTTAGTTGGTGTGTACCCAGGTTTTCTCTCGCTTTTTGTTCATGTTGCCTGTTCTATGTGCATTTGTCTCCTTCCTCTGCTGTCAGTGCCCTGAAGGCCAGACAACTAGTCCAGATCTGGATATAAATCCAGAAGAGCTTCTGTTTGCAATCAGCAGAAGAGAAATTCAGTGTTTCTGGGCCAGGAGTATTTAAATGATTGAAGTTACGGATTTCACACTTTGTATAGTATCTGTTCAGCTCCCATCTTATTCTTCTGTAGCCAAGGGGCCTTAATCCTAGTTATGGGAAGCTGTCCCTCCATCTGAATCAAACTTTACATTCATGAGGTATGTCAAATGCAGACAAAACAGTAAAGGAGTTTGAAACAGCCATCTTGAAACAAATCATTGCTTCAGTATGTCTAAACTTATATGTCTTTCACAAAGTAAGATAAAGATTGGATTTACACACCATCTTCTTCAGTTGAACTGAATTTCCAATCTGTTAAACCATATTCATCTTCAGAATGGATCTCAAGGAGATGATGCAAGGACAAAACATGTTGACAGTTCAAAATTTCACTTTCTTTCATGACAATATACAACACATTAATACAACTCCATAAAACTTCACAGTTGGCATCTGTTTGAATGTACAGCTCACTATCTAGTATAACAAATTCAGTTTCTTAAAAAACAATCAAATGCCATCCAAGGCAAAATGCAAAGTGTCAGAGCTGCCTTTATTTTTTGGATTTAGAATGAGCCTTGTATTCTCTCTCCTCTCTGCCATCTCCTCCACCATAAACACAAACACACACGTTTCCTACCCTGGATATCATTCAAGAATGTAAGAGCAGGAATAATAACTCATATTCTCCTTGCAACAAACTGAATAAT
Source organism: Entomyzon cyanotis (assembly GCA_024500445.1). Taxonomy (NCBI): domain Eukaryota; kingdom Metazoa; phylum Chordata; class Aves; order Passeriformes; family Meliphagidae; genus Entomyzon; species Entomyzon cyanotis. Next base: position 15,117,994 of record JAKEPQ010001004.1, on the reverse strand, counting down.
TTATAGATTGCTTATTGTGCTGCTTTATTCATAAGTGGGTGTGGTGTGACTTACAAAAGGAGATGCTGAACCAATGCTAAGTCAAGGTGAATCACAGATATGATTTTGAAAGTGGTGGGATTGTGGTCATTTGTGTCTCCTGATGCAATTAATTTCCTAGTTTGAGACACACCATGCTGTAAGTGTCAGGAAGCTGAGCTGGATAATGTATTTGTCAAGGAGCAAGACCTGTTTTCCTAAGCAGGTTGGTCACTTGCATTTACAGCAATTTGTGAGTATTACATAAATAATTATTTTTACACAAATTTATCTCTCCCTCATAGGATGCTTACCTCTTATATCTGTGCATATTTTCTGATCTAAGCCACAAACTGATGCAACCTTAAGTTCACTGTACTTTAAATGTCATTCTGTAGTGTGATTGACTTCTTTCTTCTAGCAATGGGATCCTCATGTATGACTGTGTTCTCACAGAGAGTAAAACTAATTAATGAAATATTATCATATGGTAGGCACATTGTTTTATCATTGTTTTATCATTTTAAAGAAACATGCTACACCATTTCAAGGTGGTGGGGCCTGGGACCATTTCCATGGTCTGTGTCAGCACACCACATAGTGTCGTGGAGGCTGACTTTTCCAGGCGGTATCATAATACAAAAGAACAAGTGATGACAAAATGGCAGCACTGAAAAGCTCCAACTTCCAGGGATCAGAGCTGAAATTAACTCCAAAGCTCACTGACAAAGAAAAGCCTAGAGTTACAATGTATAAGTGAATAGGAGAGAGTCAAGCTCTTAATTTGGAATGCATGAACAATGAAAATTTGATTAAATGAAAGCTCTTGCTACTAGGTTTTGGCTTCAAAATAATTACTCCAGAGGGTTAAGGCACACAGGGTAGCTCATAATTAGTATATTAGAAAAATAATGCAAATAAATAAACAACTTTTTCAAAGGCAAAAATCCCAGGCTTACATAACTGAGACTAAGGAATGACTGCTGGCTGGAAAGGTCTTTGAAAAATTCCATATTCATTATCCTTGAGGCAAAGAGCATTAAAATAAAGCAGAAAGTAGAGCCTCAAGAAGACTTCAGTGCAGACAGCACAGACTCAATTTCCATCTAAAGTAATGGTGTGAGCAATCTCACACCATTACTCCCAGCTCCAATAAGTTCCTTGTGCCCATATTACTGTCTAAAAGCTGCACACACAAAAGGAGAAACTAAAGTTTCTCTCCATGCTCATCTCATTTAGATAATGGAGTTCAGTATGATGGGAATTTTTGTGTCATGGATGAGCACTCTAAGTGATAGGGAAATGAAAGTTGTCAGCAGCCAAAGGCATATGTTGGACTGACGCAGCATTACCAGAGACACTTACAGAAAGTAATATTCTACTTCTAGGACATATAGTTCCTGTAGGTGTAGGCTGACCGGGAAAGAAACTCTTTATTTCATTTGTGCATTTGCTGCTATAAGTCATCTACAAAGGCTAGAGGAACAGCTATTTAAAGAAGATTTAAAGGGAAAGGAAAACCCAGACTATCAACACACTGTCTCATGTAAGTTTTAGCTTGCTCTTCTCTGCTTAAACCAAATCATGATCTATATAAACAGAGCAAGGTATATAAACATCCTATATGTAGTACATTCAGTTGAATAAACAGTTTGCATACTAATGTAAATGGCTTAGGTGTTTTTATGTGCTGGTCCTATAGCAGGTTCTTAGATACAGATTTTAGAATTCAAAAGGAAATGTGCATATTCAGGTTTTTCAGTCAAAAATAAATACATTCAGGGACTGTGAATATTTTCTCCCTTGATCTTGCAAATTCTTTTCTCAGTGCCATCAGTCAATTCCATAAAGTTATGCTTGATTGGTAACAGCTTTTACCTCTTTTTTCATCAGGAGGTGTCTGTAAACGGTGGTTCCCCCCACATTTCCCTGCCCCACCCCCTTCAATTAATGAATTGAAGCATGAATACTTAAGGTTTATGACAGAGGCAATATCACTGTCTGCTTTCTAGGAGAATTAAACAAAATAAAGAAAAATATCTCATGAGGTATTTGCAATTTGCCTAAAAAGGAAGAAAAAATTTGGTAGAAAATTGAACCTGGTAATTGATTCTGTGGCATTGCCTATCAGCTGAAGCTGTGTTGACAGAATTTCGTCACTGACTGCCTTTAAATTCTGATATTTAAACCTTGCTCTGTGGCTGGCTACATTAAATCCATTCTCTTCTTTATGCACAATAAGGAAGGACTCCTAGAAGAGGCCTTCCCAAGTCTGTCATCAGCTAAATTAGGAAATTAAAATTGATTCCTAGGAGTCATGTTACAAAAGTTATGGGTTCTTTTAAGAAATTCTGCATTCAAAATACAGCTGAGCCCATAAGCACAGACAACAGGATTTTTAAAAAAGCCAGGGGCAGGGGTAAGCCATGATGCTGCAGCATTCATTTCTCTCTTAATTACAGGTGTTGATGTCTGTGCCATCTGGCCTGTCTCATGACAAAATCTCACCAGCTGAAGAGTGCAGAAATAAATAGACAATTAGTTAAAATGCATTGACTGCATGCACTGCTGACTAAGTGATTGCTGTCAACTAAAGCTGAGTTTCCTCAGCACAGATCCTTGTGCAGTTTCTCCAATTGCTCTGTTAACATGTAGGACTAGAGTTTCCATTCTGTTGCAGAGGGAACCAAATGAGGCATTCAAAAGGGCTAGTCAAATCATCAAGAAAAGTTCAAGGCCAGACTAACAGAAAGATTGTCATTCTTTCAAGTGCTTAGATAAGCTTTACAACTGTTTTTGGCAATTAATGTGCAGTTCATTTATTTTCGGCTCAGATATCCATACACTGCAGTACATCTGCAGTATTATCACTGCTCTGTAGCTCATACTGGGGTATAAAACTATTGTGGTAAACATTCTCTTCTAGATTCACACTGCCAAGTTTTAGGGTCCAAACTCTGATGCCTCTGTTAATAATTTAGCTCCCTTCTCTCTCCCCAAAGCAGATGAAGATGGCCAGGTGCCTTGAGATGGGGATTCAGGTCAAATGTAAGGCCAGTTCCCTCTAGAAGTAACTGCCTGTGAACACTGACCAGCAAATCCCAGTTGGATGCCAGAAGCTTGTAAGGGTTGATCCAGACAAGCTGCTTGCGCAGCTGATGCTGTCTGCACCCACAGGTAGCTCATTGAAATACAGCGAGGAAAACAGAGGTATGGTTCATGAATCATAGAATTACTGAGGTTGGAAAAGATCTCTAAGATCATCGAGTCCAACCATTAAGCCAGCTGCACTGTGTTCACCACTAAGCCGTAGACCCAAGATCCACATCCACATGCCTTTTGAACACTTACAGGGATGCTGATTCTGCCACTTCCCTGTGCAGCCATTCCAATGCCTGACATCTTCCCTTTCAGTAAAGAAATGTTCCCTCCTATCTAATCCAAACCTCCCCTGAAACAACAACAGAAGCCATTTCTTATGGTCCTCCAGGCAGAACTGATGGGCATCAGTTTATGAAATATTAGCTGAGAAAGCTCCAGTTTGTATCCCTACTGCACTGATGAGCAAAGCTGGCCCATCTGGAAGCCACAGTAACCAGAATATTTTAGATGTTATTCTTATCCCCTCTAAGCTGTACATTGCAAATATAGAAAAGCAGGGATTTTTTTTAGAAATTTGTTCTGACTGCTAAGTAAAAGGATAATGCTGGCAACTTAGGGATGCCTGAAGTTGGACTGAAAGTACTCAGGTCACTTGCACGAGCTCCAGTTTCTGGTTTCATCAGGACTTTATTGATTCATGTTTTCCCTTGCTGTGATAAAGGACATCATCTGTTTTCAGATATGCTCATGAAACTTCCATTGACATCACTGGGAGTTGTATATGAATAGCTGACACCGGGATTTGGGCCTTAAAAGTTTATGGTGCCCAGAGGAGTTGTTTTTATGTATTTTGCTTGGTTTCATCTGAGAATATCCTGGGATACAGCTGCTCAACCAAACAACAAACATACTTCAGGAACTTGAACTGTTCATGAAACACTATCTAGTACAAATAAAGGTGTCCTTAGGGCATGAAGTAAATATATGGAATTTATGCAATATTCATGCATTTGCTTTACATTACTAATGTTTTTCTCACATATTCAGTGAATTACCCCATCATGGAATTTATTAATGAAAATATTACAGCAGAAATAACACATGGAATGTGGGGAGAGGAGAATATCAGGAAATACATAAGAATATTGATAAACTGAATTACAAACATTACTAAAAATAATCTCAAGGGTTCAGAAAAACTTCTACCTCTCTCCTTATATTTTGACTGAAGAAAGATTGATTAAACCTACAATACACCAAAGAATATCATGAATGTGATACCATTTTTCTTTTAAGTGGAGCATTCTGTTTTATGGTAAATGATTGCAAAAAATGCATTAGATAGCTATTTAGTCCTGATAATAGATTAAAAGCTGTATCGTATAACCAAAGTACTATCACTCCAATGTAGAACAGTTTGGCAGTGGCAGTCACAGATGAGAAATGTGACACTGCAAACCCCTTTCTGGGGTCACTGCTCCCTCAGCTGCTGCAGAGCTGAGAGACACCAAGCTGTTTTCTTCCTTTCTTCTCTGGGATCATCAGGAATGTTAAGTCCCACTCAGTCTTGCATTTATCTAAGAGGAAAGACTGTAACTGCATCATCACTTGGTGCAGGGGAACAAGGAAAGGGACACATCAAAAGTTGACATTCTTGAAAATATTCATAACTCTTACTGCCCAGATCTATCTCCAAGGCAATTAAATATAGTTTCTGCCTAAAGTTCTGATCCTGGAGGTTGGAAATGTGATTGGAGCTCAAATGTTATTATTTCTTGGAAGGTTTTGTAGGAGAATAAAAGTTTTCTATGGTCAGCTACCACAATATTCAAAAGCAAAATGCATATTTCAGATGCTTTCTGAGCCTGCCACAAGCCACATCATGGTGTGCACTGTCAAGATATAGAAAAGACTTTAGATTGGAGACTAATATGTTTGTAGATACTAGAATGCAAGAAAGCTATTAAGAAACTATGGCTGGACTGTAAAACCAGCAGCTAGAAGAGACTCTTACTGCAAGCAATACACATACTTTTAATTGATTAGTCTCTGAAATGAACTAATGAGGGAAGACATCTGCATGTCTGAATTCCTACAGTCAGATCCTACAGTCAGAGCCTTTGATCCATGTTAGTGTCTTCCAGTTGATGCCTTTCTGGAACATATACTTTAATTAAATACAAGATACTGGCTACATGCAGGTGTGACAGGGTGAAAATCTAACATTTTGAGATGCATTGAAACTTTTAATTGATTAAATAGTCCAAAGATTTTGTGGGACTTTTGTTTTTGCATTTTTGGTTTTGTTTGCTTGTCTGTTTGGAGGTTATTTCTAAGGAAAATAAGATTCATCCTTGTAAAAAACTATTGGGTAGAGTGTTTTGAGGGGATTTTCTTTTTCTTTAGTGTGCAAATGTAGGTCATGAAGTATAGTATCCTGAAGTGTAGATAAGCCATCTCTGGATTATCGATAATGTCATGATTGTGACAGAATAGACAAGGTTATGAAAAATCAGCAGAAATTATTATAATTATAGCTTTGCTTTTTCTGTTCATGTTGTATTGTTTGGAATAGCCATGTCTGCTGAAAAATATTTCCATGAGTTTTTTTCTAGTAACATTGGTCATAGCCTGCAGATAAATGTAGGGCAAAAGAATGGCTTGAAACAAAAATGGAGAGTTGTTAAACTGTCATCATCAGGTTTTTCCTGATGATGAATTGATAGCTGAAGCTAAAATGACCACTGTGAACATCCACACTGCCTTCTCAGTAATACAAGCCCTTGCTCTAAGAATTTGTGCAGCAAATTAATTTCTCTTACAGCAACAGTATCTTTTTGAACTGTGCTGGGTCTTTTTCTATTGAAGGATCTGATTTGGCAAAAGAATCTACCACTTCAGGCAGGTTCTCTTCAAAATTAGTTACACACACTGTTAAGAAACAAAATAAAGATGCTTTTATTTTATTTCTTCTTTCAATTTATCTGTCTTCAGATAGTATTTCACTATGGCTTTTTCTGAGCCACAGAAGGTCCTGCTATGATTATAGGTAACGGTCAAAACCTTTGTTTGTCATTCAGGGTAAATCCATGATTAAAACTATCTCCAGTGTGTCCCTGTGGAGTGATGTAATTGTAGGCACCAAGGTGGAGGAGCTGGAGCCTTCCTGGAGCCACTGACCATGAAGATCTGCAGTGCCCAGGGGTGGCACAAGAGGAGGCAGAGGAAGGAGAAGAGCATGATGAGCTCAGAGCCACAGGTGAAACTGAAGGCAGGAACATCCCAGCAAAGTGACAAAGCTGCATGAATAGGAAATGGAAACGCGAGAGAGGCTAGTGTTCAAATAATTGTACATGTCATGATTCATATACAAATGTCTGGAAAAGTTACTTTGAAATGGGTGATGCCAGCATTGCAAATAAATCAGAAATGGAATGGGATACACTGACAAGTATATAAGTAAAATACTGCATACTATCAATACCTTTCCTCATATCTGTATTGCTGAAAGACCTGTTGCCATTATAGCACTCAGAACTCCCTCTGCATCTCCTTTGAAAAGACTTGATTCCCAGTTCCCATATTCCTGACACGCTCACACCCTGGAGGAATCAGTAGATTGCACAGGGTGTAAAAGTCATCCCAGGCTCCTGACTTCAACCTCTTTAATATTTGATGAAGAGTGTGGGTACACCCTGATGCTTATCACAGTATCACCCAGTGTGGTTTAAGACCTGGTTGATTCTGTTATGTTAAGAGGGAAGGAATAAAAGAGATTGTTTGAATATAATGTATATGTTCATGTTAGAGGCAGATGAAGTTATTATACAGCTTATATCTTTCAGTAAATAAGGCTATTAACATTTCTTTGTTTTTCATACACAGGTCAATTAAAGTATACTCCTCCTACAGAGAATGATATAATACAATTTCAGTGTTAATTCGTTCTCATCCTCCCTCATCATAAACCTTTCTTGCACAACCAAATTCACTCCAGGCTGTTCAGCCCTGCATGCATACCTTGAATTTCATTACAGTTTTCAGTACAGAGCTCATCTGAGCTGTGAAAGAAGATATTTAATGAAAAGTTCAGTATATTCCTGGTTCCAAGAGTTCCATCTTACAATTACATCATCAGGCCATTCTGAGAGAACATTTGTTTAATTTTCATATGAGACATTTATCAAACTCAAAGGAGGAGAGGAGCAAACTGGGTCTCAGTTGTGGCTGGATAATAAGATTAAGAAATGTTTTATTATATGAAGTGTTTTGCACACATGAACAGAACTTTCCATTCTTGTCAGTGGCAGGTGGAAAGCTAAACTTTGTATGTGGCACTGATATTATTTTAACTTCCCTTAACTACGATGTACAACCTGAACAGATGGAAGAACCCTAAACCAACCCAAAATAAATCAATGGTTGCAGTGAAAGTGGTGGCTGTTTAACATTTCCCCAGAGATGATCAGCAGCACTTAAAACTGACTGCTATGTTACTACACACCCCACAGTGTAATAGAGGAAACTTGCCCTTCATGATTTAATACTTGCAAAATTCATACGAGCTTACTCTAAAATAACTGCTTCACACAGAGAAAAAATTTTTAATTTTAAATATTGAATATTTGAATGGATAACAGCTGTTTTTATATTAAGTGGATGGCTATATATACAGCACAATACTTTTTTATCATCTTAATGCAATGAAGATTAAAAGAAGTAGTGATGTAACAAATACTTATAAAAAGTATTTCTGGGAAATGCTAAATTCCCAGAGCACTGGGCATGAAGTGCAATACTTGGTGTAATATAAAAGGGTAAACTAGAGGGCAGGCTGCTCTGGTTTTTCACCACTACATTACTTTTCACGTCTACAGCCCATTCAGTTGTACTGGCTGGAATAAAGAAAGGGAAACAAACCCAGGAGCTGTCCAGTCTCCAGAGCCACCAAAACTTCAGAAAAGGGTTGTACTGTGCTGGAGGCACAATCCTCTGGAGATAGTTACTTTATCACTTCATAAATATGCACTTTGATTACAATATCTATTCACTGCTTCAATCAGTACAATGATAGATTTATTGTTCCAGGACTAAATATACTTTTGGCTTGAGGAAATAAAAGTGATTATGTTTCATTCAGAAGACCATTTGGACCACTTTCCTAGGCTGTATTACATTTTGGTCATAGAAAAGACAGAATCAAAATAGCTAGAAATAAACAGCAAAACAGTCATTGGATTTTTAGTAGAGTCCACTCATCACATCATTCTCTTTCTGCACTACTACCACCAAAAATGCTTCTGCACTAGCCATGTCAGCAGTTTGGATTTATGTCCCTAAGGTCTCATTTGGACCTTGCCCACTGTCAGCAACCCTTGCTGTCCCTGGGTAGGTGCCTGCCTTTCTCCTGCAGAAGGTATCTAAGTCAGTGCTGGTGTCTCCCTGTGGTGGGAGTCAAAGCCGTGGCCCTCTGTCAGAGAAGTTCACAGCTTATCTCTTCGTAATATCTTTAGGGAGATTTTTGTTGAGACACCATCCCAAACAGCCTTAGGCAGTTCAAGGATAGGAGTTTTAGATCTCCAGAGTTTGACAAGTATCAGAACTTCAGTCACCTCTGCAGCTGATGTCCAGGGATGGAAAAGAGGCATTTCTGTGTTCGTTTGTTTCTGTTATAACAGGTAGAGGAGTGTGGATCACCCAAGGTAAGTCAGGTGTCTGGGTCACTGAGTCATCCCGGTGACTCAGGGCATCCAGGTCCTGCAGGTCTTGCAGGCACTTGAAATACCTGGTTTGCCCAAGTTAGCAGGATCCTTTCTCCCTTTGAGGATCCCTGGTAAGCCCAGTTGACCGAGGGACACAACTGCCTGCAGCAGCCCAGCCATGCCAGTCACCTCAATTACTCACCCCAGCCTGCTGTGGTTTGCAGGAAAGTGCAGCATAAATACCATGGCACTGATGGAACCTGTATGAAAAGGCTGTGTACAAAGACGCTCTTCAGAGCCCATATGTTTTGAATTATCTCTATATTTCTAAAAATATGATCCTTATATATATATATATAAAAATATATATATATAACTGGAGGAGTTATTCACAATTTTTTAAATTAAACCTAAAAACTATCAAAATTGCTTTCCTAGTAAAAAATTAAATCCAATAAATTCAATTGACCCTTTAATTACCAGGTCACCCAGTACTTGGCATTAAAACACAGTTTTATTCCAAATAGCTATGCCTATCAAAGCTTCCCATTTGGATTTAATGTAGGAAGCAGTGGGTGACTGACCATACTTGTAGGCACTATTGCTATTGCTTTGTGAAATGTTCATTTCTTTGAAACAAACCAACAGATTCCCAGAAGTACACAGCATGATAATTGGTAAAAATAGTTGGAAATACAGATTTTGTTTACAGAAAATGTAGAGGAGCAATATAATCAATAAATAGACGATAACTTTAATAGTAATAATAATAACCTCTCTGGCAACTAGCTCTAGAGTCAACAGGTTCAAAAAGGCAACAACTTCTTTAGGTGTATTAATTAATTATTATTTCTTATTAATAATATTTCTAGAGTCCATAAGAATTCTATATGATTAATGCTTTATGTAATTTTTGTAAATTCTGATTGAAAGGCGGGTTGCAATTTTAACCTTTTCCACCTGTGGTATTTTTCTGTTCCTGGGCTGCTCTTCAATATACTTTTTGTTTTCCTTGCTGTTCTGTGCACGTCTCTAAGCCAGCACAGTGAAATATAATTTATTGGATAACATTTGGAGTATCTTTAATGCAAGAGTAACATCTCTTGAATTTACAAATAACAGAGACTGTACTAAAATACCTTTGACCTTTCAGTTTTCTGCACAGGCATTCAGTAAGGTACTGTTAAATACCCCATAGCTTGAAAAGCAGGTTGCTTTGCAAATTTAAATGTAATATTTGCAGGTAGAAAAGAGTAATTACCTGTAGACTGTGAATTCTTTGACATCTCCTACCATTAACAAGCATACTGCTACTATGGTATACTATATCTATTGTTGAAAAGTCATTTTACATCCAAGTTATGGAAATAAGAAAACCAGAACTTCAGCCAACTAAAATAATTGTGATAATCATGTTCCAAATAGAAGTTCTAATCCTGTGCCATTGAAGTAAATGGGATTTTTGCCACCAGATCTGAAGAGTATGACTGGGCCCTGTATTTTTCAGTGAGTCAGAGTACTGACATATGTCCCATGTAATGTTATTGACGATTCCTTAGACTTCCTAATGTTGCTCCTGTGTTGATTTGTTTTCTGGCTTTGCTGGCTACAACTGCTTTTAAAGCCGTGGCAACTCTCTTGGCAGTCTTCACACCTTTCATCATTCTTTTTAATTCTAATGTTATTTCACAAAGAACAGAAATGATGGAGGGAAAGACAAAAAGAGAACTGGATCCCCTGTTTCTGTGTGTTCAAAGGTACCTCATGTTAACTCTCTTCTAGAATACATGCTATTTCATCATTTTAGCCCAACAGTCAAAAGGAAAACTGTCAAAACCACGAAATAACATCCTGTTCTTTCTCTAGATCTTCGTAAAGAGTTTGAGAAAATACCAAATTATGCATCTTAGTTTATTTATTGCTTGGATCAAAAGCTATCAAAATATTCCATGTTTCAAACATTTATTGAGCTGTGGAGAGTGTGAAACTGCTACCATTTACATTCTGAATTTTTCTTATAAAACCAGATAATATCAACAACAAATGATTAAGCAAAACTGAGAATTTCACCCAGGGCAAAATTTCTCCACAAGTTCCCAAAAGAACAAAGATTTTTGTCATGGGCAACAACTCAGTCATTTTACCAGACAATGCAATTATTCTGTGGCACAATCTGATAGGGAATTGCTCTGGAATGGAGAAAAGCTGGTTTTCTTTCGTGCTTAAAAAAATAAATATGTAAATTAACCATAGGATTTTTTTGGTTTATGTGCAGCATTATCAGGCTGTGTAGCAACACGTGCTTTGACACAAACCCCTTTTATCAGAAATACAGCAGTAGATCATCATTAATTCCTACCATGATAGCAAAAATGTGACCAGCTTTGGCTGGTGTCTGAATATTGAATAAATTAAGTGATGCAAATGGTTCTATTAATGAACTAAAGGATGGTAATGTTAGCTATAAATAGTTCACTTCACAATGCTGTTAGTTGTCATAAAAAAGAAAAGTCTTATTTGCATAACACATAAAAAAATTCTTTCACCAAATTTGTGCAGGTCAAATTATGTAGAAGCAAAGAGGAGTTAGAATGCCCTGGGAAAACCAAGAAAGCTTGAGATATTTTTCTCTTTGTTGAAATAAAGAGTCTGTGTCAGAGCAGGGAAAGAATTTCCACAGCCTTTATTTAGTACCTTTAAGACTCAGACAGTTCTAGTTTATATAAATGTTGACATAAATTGACAGTAAGGTTTCCTCAAAAATACAAATGTGCATTGCAGCGTGCCTGACTCGACAAATGCATAAACACTAAGGAATGATGGGTACACAGAAGAATAATGGCTGCAACTGTTTCTAACCTTTCCTGCAATAAAGAAATCCTGAAATGCCTCTGACAGTTCATGTGTTTTGTGTCGTTCTGCACATCACAGCACTGCAGGAGATGAAGAGCAATGTAGAATCCACTCAGAGACAGTCCTTAAATTCCCATCATTATTTAACAAGTTAAAGACCTTGCTACTTTTAAGAAGAAAGAAGTTAGCTTCTTCCAAGGCACTCTATTGAAAAGAGAAAGGAATATAAGAAACTGTGCAGTCTTACATGATATTGTCAGAGAAATCTTTCCACATTGAGACCTTAACATTATTCAGCTACTATTTATACCAGAGGAACTCCACTGAGGTGAATAGACTAGCCCAGATACAACATCAATAAAATCTCTGTTAATAATAAGGCAATTCTCTGAACCTGATGAGGTTCCTTGGCAGATAACTGAGGTAAGTGAAGGTGTAATTTTGTCCTCTAGTCCTTCCTATACCTGGATGATATTTGGTGAAATCAGGGTTTGTGGGTTTGGGTTGAACATTGAAGCCGTGAGCCAGTGGTTCCTATTTACTTGCTTATAACATAAGCAATTTTACCATACACTTATTTATGATCTTCACAAAAAATTATTTATACATATATATTTAAATTATTTATTCATACATAAACATAGTATTATATTTTTATATATATATGTATATAATCACCAACATATACAGAAGCTCAGTCTCACTCCCATTAAGTCCATTGAATATGGCATCAGACTTTGTGGAAAGAAGAACTACCTACATTTTCTTTGCAGTGACTGCATGTACACTATGATCTTCAGCTTTCAGAGATTTTAATGATGATCAACACTTAAATTAATGTCTTTGAAAAGCCACTCTACCTGTTTGATAAAACACACTGTACAAACAAGTCTGGTTAATTGTTGCTATGAATTCAGCTTTATGCTTGCTCTAGTAAAAATCTGTCTTGTTTAAGCACAACAGTTGTGGATTTAATTAAATATGTTGCTTAGTGAAGCATTTGTTTAAAACATTAATGAATGGCAGCTCCTCTGAGACCTCCGTATGTAAAGGTTTTTCACTTCATAACCCAACCTTAAAATGTGCTTTAGAAGTTATAAACCATTAGTTCATCCTTTGCTTTTTTCATAATTAAAAGGTACTTCTTTTCTAAGTCTGTGCTAATTCATTTTTTTAAATAAAATTAAGAAAAAAACCAGTGATTCAAGTTTTAATCTCACTAATCAATGGTAGTGCAGAGATACTCCAAAAAAATCAGAGGGATGTATTCCTTTTTTACTGCATTTCTGTAATGTAAATGAAAATTCCTCTCATATTGTGCTTATATAGCTCCCAAGTATATACACTGCAGGAGACACCTCACTTCCCAGACCACATCCTAAGAGAGGTAAACTGGGAGTGCACCAATATAAATTTCCAGTGAGGAGGAGGTGGATTGCACTCCCAACACCTCCCTAACATGGCACAAATGCAGCAGTATTGTGAATGAACTTCAGGAGATTTGCATCAAGACGTGAGGTCAATTCAAGTCCAGAGCAGTGCCAAATTCTGCATTGCTACTATGCTCTTGATCAGTAAGGGGAATTTGTGGTGGGGGGGAGGGGGAAGTAAGAACCATTGCGTGTTGCTTCATTTTAAGAGCAACCAAGCAGTGGAGAAGTCTGGTGGATTTGGGAATACAGGAGTTTCCTGGACTGTAGTAGCTACATACAATCACTACATGTAAGGTTGTTTAAAGAGAACTTGGCTGCAGACTAACCCAAAGAGATTCCCAACACAGTTGTCACTAACCTGACTTTGTTTAGGAAGACACTAGAAAATGAATGGATATAAACCATATTCTGACACTACAAGGAGTTTTCCAGCCCTAATTAGCGGTAAGATAAATTGGTGTTCCAGGTGTTTGAAGCTCATTCAGGGAATAAGTGAAGTTGTAGTTATCCAGAGCTGTTCATGTGCCCCTGGTTAAGATCCAAATGGGTCCCTAAAACATAATAATGAGAAATGTCTGGGTAAAAAAGGGAAAATTCTTAAGCCACCAAGGCTAAATTTAGTAGCATGTTTTGGTAAAAACATTCATGCTTAGCTTCAGCCAACACAGCACCCTTTCTACATTCAAGTCCTTCCAAACATCTGGATTTCCTAGAATGTCTAGCCTTCCAAGTGTTTACTAGTAAAGCTCTTCAGGAGAAAGACTGTCTTTATTTTTGCTCAGTATAGTATTTGTGTCTGTCTTTCAAAAATAGGAAGGGGGAAAAAGATATAAGAGGTGTTCAAACCCTGCTGACTCAAAAGCCAAAAGAGTCATAGTGATAAATGAACCTGCTTTTACTAAGCTCAGAGGAAAAAAAATGGATGGGCAGCTCATACGACAGGTGAAAAGAAACCTTCTTTACAGCTTTAATAGCAAGTGACCAATCTCTTTTATGAGATGTTTTTCTAAGTACACAAATTTACCACGAAAATGTCTTTCCACTAAATGTTATAATCAAAGTGAACCCCTAACCTCTCATTTCTTACAGAAAAGCTACAAATATACTTAGGTCTAGTGTCAGAAACATCCAGAGACAGTAAAATTGCCTTCATATGAATGCCAGACAACCTAGACAAGGCTCTGCAAAATGATTTTTCCACATTTTCTCTGCTGTGGAAATAATGATAATAATTTAACTATTCCAAACAGGTAATAAATACAGTTATTTGCTCTGAAAAGTATAAAATTATGAGAAATTCTGGATATATTTTTCATTGAGCATTTTTCTTTTTATATATTTATAAAATGTATCATACAGGATGAATTTTAGATTCCTCTTAGTTATTTAATTAACAACATTTTATTTGGGGATAAGATAGGGCTTTGAAAAAAGAAAATTCTAAATGTTTGGTGCTCTGGGTTTTTTTCCATGTGTGTTTTATAGAACTAGAATAACATCAAAACAAATGCAAAAAATACCCAAAAAATTAACGTTTTCTATTTATTTAGTAATATACATGGTTTTGACTGGTAGATATGAAACGGCTTTAGCAAGGAATGGAATACAGCAAACTTTATTATACAAACAGGAAAACTGATGCACAAGAATATTAAAATGATTTACCAGGAGTCTTCAGGAAAGTGTGAAGAAGCCTTTTGAGGCTCAGTGTTATTCATCATTGGTCTGTTAAATGCTGCTGATATTTTGTGCAAATCAGCATTACAACGTACTCAGCCATGGAAATAACACAATTTTTTTCTTTTCAACATCAGACAAAACCAAAGACATATCTTTTATATGAGAATTAAAATCTGAATCTTAACTCATTTTCCATCGCTGACACAGTCTTTCAGAAGGTCACAGAATTCACCCTGATAAGATCTGCTTTCTAATTAAAAGACTTCTATAAAACAAAACATACTTTCCTCTGAGAAAGCAAAACCAAAAACTCCAGACAGCATCTTTAAGACGTTTTACAATTCTAACCTCAACAGACAAAAAACAGAAACTCAATTAGTGGTGAAAATCTTTGATTCCATTTTGGCATTTACATTCTGGGAAGAATGGAAATGCATACGCTACAAACCTTTTATACATATAATCTTCCTACTCCAATTTGTGACTAGAGTATCAGCTTGGATTTTGATTTTCACTGGATATGTCTACGCTAATCTAGGCTTAAAATTAAATTCTCAAGAGAATTTTGGGTTGTAATGCAACTATCCATGCACCATGTCTGCATCTAGAAGGCCTTCTCTGCTACTCATAGCTATGACCACGGGGAATGTGTGAGCGGCTGCCAGTGACAGGAGGATGTGCCACTGAAGCCACCCCCGGCACAGTGGAAGGACAATAGGCTGCATGAGCAATTTGCCGTGCACTTCAGACCCTCTGCTGCCACCAAGAAAAAGCTAACTGAAAGTATGAGATTATTCAGTTGGAAAACTGAGTGGGGAGCAAAACCTTCATCACTTGGAAGATGTGTTAGCTCTGTGGCCAAGTAGATGGTATGGCTTCTCTTCTGAAGGCACAAACATGACATGGTACAGGCAAAGGAGCAGTCTCAGATTGCTATGGAAATACAACTTAAACCCTTGTCCTTGGACAGGGATGAAAACTGCCCACTTAGCACTCCTAAATGCTGCTATTTTATCTGGCATTTGGATCTGTGATCTATGAGATTTAGATCTTAGATCTATGAGACTTACTGAACAGGGCCTCCTTGGGCCCTTGGTAGTGAGGATCAGCATTTCCCATTCCTAACCTGCACAACAAATCATCTGATCCCTACACAGACCCGAAGGGCTGAACACACTGCTTGGGCCTGTGAAACCTTATCCTAATAGTGACAGGACAAAAGGGAGCCATTTTAACCTGAAAGAGAGGAGGTTCAGATCAGATATTAGGAAAAAATCTTTACTGTGAGGATGGTGAGGAACAGGTTGCCCAGAGAAGCTGTGGATGCCCCATCCCTAGAAGTGCTCAAGGCCAGGCTGGATGGAGCTCTGAGAAGCCTGGGTCTAGTGAAAGGTCTCCCTACTCTAAAGGGACTTTAAGGTCCCTTGCAACCCAAAGCATTCTATGATTCTATGTGAGAAACATGTCTAATTTTTTTTGCATGATTCAAAAGCCTCCATAGGCAGTGGAAATATGAACATTCAGATCTCTAAGGCTTTTTTGTTTGCTTTTTGACAATTTTCTAAAAGATCATTAAGGATCTAAGGTGTAATTATAGACTACTTCTGATTTTAATTGAAGAAACACAATGTTAAATCCTTGCCAAAGTAATCTTTTCTTTCTATGTGAGACAAATGGAAAAGTCTGTTATTTAAGCCACAATTAAATATATACTTTTTCCTCATATATAATTACATTAACTTCATGGAATACTGCTTTCACTTATCCACAAAGTTTTAGAAAAAGTAGAGTGCACAAAATCTGCTAAAAGTACTCTAGAAGAAATAATTTTTAAATCTTCTTAAATAAACCTCAAAAGGAACTCTGCAGAAACCATTTATCTCTTTTGTGGGTCACTTTTAATTTGACTATTTCACTAAAATAAAAAAAATATTCTTTTTTATATGGCATAGAGCAAAAGAGTGTACAGAACAGATTGGAACCTGCATTTTGGTTCATGCCTATCTCTTACTGAAAATTTTCTGCATTATTTTCAGTGGATATAAAAACAGCTACTCTGTAACAGGAATTACATTTGAAAGGAAAACTGCCAGGACTGATTTAATACTGATAAAAACAAATATTGGTGTGAATTTATGGACTAAATTCACAGCATAATCTCATAGCATTTTGTCCAAGACGTAGTTTTATAATTCAGAGGAGACCAAACCCAGTGACTAAATAAATGTAAAATGCACTTTACTTTACAGGTCACAACTTAAGTATGTTGGCAAACATGGTCAGTGATGCACCAACCAACTTTGTCTAAGCACTCATACACAGCTTGGGAATTAAACAGAAAACAGCTTACTTTTCAGCTGGAAACTCCAGGAGACCCTGTCATAGTCATTTGTTCACACCTCAGTAGAAAACTGTATGTCTGGTGAATTCAGTCCTTCCCTGATTGTTATTTCTTTTACAAGTGCCAATGGATTATTGGCTTCATTTGGAGTCTCAGTAAAACAACTAATCTTTTTGGAGATTCCAGTCCACTTTTTGATATTTTCAGAAGTACTAGCAGCGAGACATAATTTGGAAAACAAAATTAATTCTCTACCAGACTGGCCTTGTGCCCTACCTTCATTAGAGCAGTGGGACCATTTTGCCTCCTAGAGTTGCATTTTGAGAACTGTGAGTATCTCATTACCCCGTTACCGTCTGGAACACCCTGTGTGCAGCGCAGGTTAGAGGCAATGAGTTATGGTTGGAGGTGGAACACAGACGAAGGCAAGGGAGATGAAATTCAGTTTTAAGCCAGAATATCCCTTTTTCCGCTACATAATTTGATATATTGTTTCTTTGATCCACATGCAGCCTCTGTCATTCAGGAGGTAGAACAAGGAACCATTGGTGGAAGGGATGGAGTCCTTTGGGAAAAACTACTCAAGAAAGCCAGATAATTCTCAACCAATCAGCAAGAGTAGAATTCTGGCTAAAAGAAGAGTAAAAACTATAAAAAAGGAAAATTGTCTTTGGCATGGATACAAAGAAGAGGACTTGCATAAACTTGTGTTCCTGGAGATTAGGACTGGGAGAGATCGCTGGACCATCTACTGTAAATTCTTGCCAAAGAACGGCCAGAGAAATACATCCAGTTCTGAAATTAATCTAAGTGACTGTTTTTCTTGTCTGTGTGAAGTAAAATCAATGGTTTTTCATGTTTATTTGTATTCAAGAATGTTAACTCTATAGAAGTTATCTACAGTAAATATTGCGTTGCCACAGACTCGATCACTGGATTCCACATGTTCTATATAAAATGGAAACAGTTAATTAGGACTGTAATAATTGTCATCATTTAATCCTCCTTGGTATCTTCTGTGCCTGCTCAGTTCCTTCCCTACACAGATTTATAGGTGCATACACTCCTTTAACAGCAATGCAGCTTTGATCACGTGGACAAAAGTCCCCAAATATAGTGAAAAAACAGAGTGAAAGAGGGAAAAGTTGGGGTTTTTCTGTCACTTCTTTAAGTGACTATCTATGTGAAATGGTAACTGACAAATATTCCTTCAGCAGGATAAAACTGAATAATCACCTTGAAACCCCCCTGCAAGGGGGCACCACCAATGCCATAACAGCTCTGGAAACGAGCATCAAAGAGGAGGTCACTGTGGCAGGGGGCTCCATGCATTTGCCCTGTGTGGCTCCTGCCATGAGAAAGAATAAAGACCTATAGGCCAGACAGACTGGAAACATTACACCGAAGACTTGGTGAGTCAGATAGACATACTTTTGCATTGCTTGGGATTATCAAAATATTATTCACATCACCACTGAAATGCAGGAGATGTTATACTGAAAATTTTTAACATTTATTTTTAATCATGGTACTGAGCTCACCCCAGCCAAACCCCCCAGGACCTAAGCCCCCAGCCAATTGCTGGAGCCCCCAGCAGGATGGGGGAAAGAATCATAAGGGCAAAACTGAGAAAAACTTGCAGTTTGAGATAAAGACACTTTAAGAAGTGAAGAAAAAAGAAAGAAAAAGAAACAAGTGATGCAAAGACAATCACTCTCCACCTCCCATCAGGAGAAAAAGGCCTGGTGAGTGTCAGAGCAACTGTTTCTTTGGAAAAAACTCCCTCACTTTTATTGCTGAACATGACATTAAATTATGTGGAATATCTCTGGTCAATTTGGATCAGCTGTTGCAGCTGTGCCCCCTCACAATCTCTTGTTCACCCCTATCTATTGGCTTGTGAAAACCTTGACTGTGCAGGCACTGCTCAGCAGTAGCTAAAATATTTCTGTATTATCATCAACACAGTTTTGTTCATAAATCTAGAACACATCAATACACAGGCTACTGTGAAGAAAATTAACTTGATCCCAACCACACCCAGTGCAATCACAAAATATAAGAATTGAACCAAAGTTCCTATTTTGCCAGAGAATATCAAGCATCACACTGAGACCTTCACATGTTGACAAGCTTTTCCAAAATCATACTTACCTATAAAACAAAATTTCTTATTACTTTTTTAAATTTACTTTACTGTAGAATAAGTGGGATTCAAGTATTTGCTTCTTGTCCAGAGAAAGATAGATGAATGCTGATAAATTGATTCAATATCTAAAGATGTTCAAGACCACCCCATTTGTATGCTTGTTGAATAAATGAAGACTGTGGAAAATCAGCAAATAATCTCACATGCAACTATGCATGGCTGAAGCAATAACACAAAACTTCACAGCTAATGGATTGTGTCTGATAAGCAAATGAATTTCGCATGGTTAAGAAATCTTCCTCTATGAGGGTCTTCCATTAAGAGCAGCTGAAACAGAACTGGATTTTTTTTAGGAATGTATTTTTTCGTATTTGACATCAATTGCATGTCAGTCTATATATATGACCCCTCCCACCAAGCACAGAAATGTCTATCGTTACCAGATGTTGTTCTCAACACAGGTAGTATTGGAGCACTACTGTATTCATGACAGATGTGGAGAATTGAGGCACAAGTTGAAGAAGCAGTTAAAATCACAAAAATATCCGTTTGTTTTCTACTCTAGTAAGTTCCTTTCACTATTCTTGTAGTGACTTGAGCCTCTGTCAGCAAACAAGCCCAGCAGAGTTAGGGTAACTGGCTGACAGAGGTATTCCTAAGAAACCTATATGACATCTAGGAGTGTCAAAACCTGAAAACTCTTTTCTTTCTAGAGTTCTGTCAATGCCAGAGCTTTTGCTGGGAAAGCTCTGACATTTAGAGAGCACATCAGACATCTGAAATCACCATGGTCTCCTGAGTGAGCACAAAATGTAACTCATCAAACTTCCTTTTCAGATGTACCTAAAGCGACTAAGGATTTCTTTAAGGATACCTGAGGCCAAGTTTCCTCATCATCCATCCCTGCTCTGGGACCACTTTTTTGAAGACTGTAAGGGCCCCAAAGATGGCAACCCAGGGGTAGTGGGGAGGAGAGACTTTCCAAAGATGACAATTGCCTCCAAGGTAAAAATACCCAAAATCTTGTTGCTATAAGTAAAACTGCTGCCACGGCAGAAAATTCATCATCTGACAGGGAAGGGGTGACAGAGCACCCTTGAAAAATTATGAAATATTTGTCATGTTTACATTAAGTTCCAACTTCTGCCACAAGCAGCAGAGCAGCTTAAGAATGACCTTAACTACCCTAAAATCTATACCTGAATGAGGTCATGACCATGTAGCAGTGATGTTCCTCCTTGTAAGTGAACAGCTTTAGCATTTGTCCTATCCCAGTTGCCAAACTTGGCAGCTGTGCTGAACTGCAAGTGCCTATTCAGATCCTATCACCTCTGTTACTCCACACACCTTCCCTCAAAATTGCTTCCTGAACTAGTCGAGGATCTTCCTGTGGGACCTCATTCAAGAGCATCCAAAGAACAGGAGGAAAGTGCTGGTGAGTTCCTTTCTTAATTGCTTCATCTGAGTAGATGGAGCACAGGGCTTGTGCAGGAAGTCAAGACTGGTTGCAAATGAAAAAACAGACATAGCCCATTCCTGGGATCAGGAATCTGGATTCCTGGAATCAGCTCAGCTTGAAGCTGCACCCTGACACCTCCATCCCTTGCTGATGTAATCCTTGGATTACACAGCCCCAGATACAAACTTAGAGTGGGACAGCTTCTCCTTGGTTTATTTGCAGAACATATGCAAAGGGAGAGCTGGGATCCAGACCATCCACACCACCTTCCCACCAAAAAACCCCACTTCCTCTGAAGCAACCATCCTGGTTGCTAAAGAGCACATAGACACTTTTAAGAGGTCATCTTCTGGGGTAGGAGGACATGGCTGTACCTATCTGCCTGGAAGCTGCTGTGTTCTTCTTAGGAGATGCCAGGGACTGTGGAGGTTCGGCGACCCGAACCTGCGAACCCCGAGTCTCCGGCCCCGGTGGCCAATGCTGTCCAGGCAGATAGAGAAGAGGCTGCCGGAGATGCCATCTCCTGGGACTCGGAAGGGACCGGGGTCTGAGCCGTCCTCTCCCCTCCCCTGGAAAGTTTTCTCTTAGTTGATTAGCCGAAAGTTTGCTCCCCCGCCTTATCCCCTCCCCTGTTGCTGCCTACTCCCCAGAATGTTCTGTTGCTACCGCATTCTCATTGGTTCTTTGTAGTCCCTCCCTGGTTGTTACTGATTTGTTCCCCCGCTTGTCCCTCACTGTGTTCCGGAGCCCCGTTGGCTCCGCCCCTGTTGTCCCGCCCCGGGCAACCCCGTACTGTTGTATAAAATCCCTGTTCCCCCCGCCCTCGGGGTCTTGGCCGTCTCGTTCCTGACCAGCGAGTGACCTCGTGAGCCCGGACCCTTCAAGCTTCGCTCCAGGCATCCGCACGGGCCACTCCCCCGAGGGTTTCCCGACGCGCTCCCCCGCTTGCATCTCCTTTAATAAAAGCATCTTGGGAACCTTCACCCGCTTGGACTTCTTTTATCTCGGGGGCGACCAGCGACACCACTGCCTTCCTGCTCCAGGGACACCGTCCTTGGTTCCGAGGCCATTTGGCGGGCCCTGGGACTGACCGAAGCTGCCCGCGAGCAGAGCAGAAGAGCAGGGCGGGCTGCTAGCCAGAACTGCTGTGAGGCCCCAGCCGCCTCCCAGGAGCCCAGGAAGCTCAAGCAAGAGAGCGGGCGGGGGTGGACGGGGACGCCTGAAGACCCCTTTTAATTCCTTACTACAACAAGGGACTGCTGGTGACACAGGCATCACAAGACCTGTGGTTACAGATCTGAAGGGTGTGAACTTACCCCCTCATTTCTCTCCTGTCTTTCCTTCTTGTGGTCAGGCAGTCCCTCTCAGCACCCAGACCTCCCCCTGGCATCCATGGCACTGAGACATGCAGACAGGCAGCTGGAGCAGAAGCACAAGAGAAAACAAGCTTAGCAGGAAACCACTTCAGGCTGAATCGTGAACTTGAGTGGAACAGCTGAGGGGGAGAAGGAGTTGTTTGATAATGGCCACCCCTGGCAGTGAAAGCCATGGGAAGGTAAAGCCTCTGTGAGAAAGACAGTGGGGTTTCTTTCTCATTTATTACTCTTGAATTGTTTTATTTCTGGGGCAGAATGACCTCTGCTGTTCTACAGACCTCACTCAGGCAGAAGAAGGGAACCTAGGCTCCCATGAGAATTTCCTAAATAAACACTGTAATTACTTGGGGGCATAAAGGCAAGGGTTGGTTACAAAAAATGAGTGGGAGATTAAATTATTAAGTGGCAGATGAAATCCAATGTAGGTAAATGAATAATGTTACATGGAGTGAGAAACAGTGCTACTTTTATATTCATTAAATAGTGGTCAGAGAAATTTTGAAGTTGTTACAGAGAGAGGTTTGAAAAAACAGCATCTCAGTGCTGGGGATCAAGGCCTGTTATCAATGCTCCTGTGATGTGCATGTTCTGTCCTGTGCCCATGAGCTCTGCATTTGATGGCTACAAACATCTCACTAGCAATACTTGATAAAGGAATTTATGAGATACCAGTAGTCCAAGCCCGAAAGACCAAGATTATTCTGATTGAAATGAAAATTGTCATAACGCAGCTACTAAACATATTGGTATTCAGCGTCTTCAGATGCCTCCATTTCAAATGTAAAGTTCAGGCCAATGACACCTTTGATATGATCAATAGAGAAACAGAATGTGAGGTTTTTCAAATATTTAAATTGTACCTTTATTGTTATTTAGTGAGAAGTATCTAAAGTTTTTGATAAGCACAGTAACTCAGTTTTGATACTATTAAAATTACATTAGGTTTCCCCAAAACAGAAAAAGTAATATACTAATACACTTTGTTTTAAACACTGCTTTTCTTAGTAATGTAAAACAATAAGAGACCTTGTTGCTAATCTTAAGGTGTTTATGTAAATAGGTACAGAAATAATAATTAGAATAACTTCTCGATGTTCTAAATTATTATTGGTTGTAATCTTTGAAAGAGGCATTTTAATAAAGTAACTGAATATCTAGTCTTTGCTGTCTAAATCTACTGGTGTCTGGCCAGTCTACTTGCTTATTTTTCACCTTCTCCAACACCCTGTTAGTTGCTAATAGCTCATATGTTTTCTTGCTGCAAAGCTTTGGCTGAGCGCAGCCCTAACACTTTTTAGGGTGAATGCTATTTTAGTTATCAATTAATTATGTTTTCATATTTTATGCCCAAAAACACCTCAAAACTTCCTCCTTCAAAAGCCCAGCACTGTCTGGGAATTTTGAAAAACAGAATTTTCCTTAATATTCTTTAAGTCTTGCTATGAAAATTATGGAGCACTTACAAATACAAATGCAAAATTCCCTTAAAAGGGTCCTAAATTCAGCCATAATATCAATCCCAGGGATTTTGAACATGAAATATAGGAAAGGCACATCAAAAAACAGGAAGTGAAGAGACAATTGGCAATACTATTATACCTTTACTGTTTTTTTAATCTTTATCAGGCTACATTATTCAGGTTCAACATAAAGGGAAAGAATATGAACAGTAGACAGATTTCAGATCTGCTATATACCTATATTTATTGCCATGCTTTGCTTTATTACGCCATTTTTTGGGCAGTAAACAGCAAGCACCCTGGCTTAAGCATTTAAGACATGGAATATTCACATCTAACTATTGTTAGTGCACAGACGTTTGAGGTAGAAAAATCTAAGTTTAGGAACAAGAAAAAATTCATAGGTAATTTTCTAATGGCCATACAGGAAGTCAGTGGCAGAGATTCTCCAGCAGGTATTCTCCTAAATACCTGTTTATTCAATCTTCCATGGTTGCCATGCAGTTTTATTTCTCGTGTCTTCCCCAAAGAAGACAAAATTGGAAAATAGTTTAGTTGTATATTTAAAATATTGGTTTCCAACAGTACTCAAATTCTCTTTTCTTAGCCTTTTATATATATATATGTGTGTAACAAAATTATTTAAATATATCCCCAAATGTAAAGAATTATCGGTTTCAATTTTTTTCTTCTTTTCAAGTTATCTTTGATGTCTGTGACCAGAAACCCAGTGCTATTGCAGCCACGTCTTGAAGTACTTTCCCCAAGACTTGTGCCATTTCAAACATTCCCTTAATATTAAAACAAATGAAAATCAGGAGGTATCTAATTGTCCTGGTTTTGATTTTGTTAATAAAATGTGAAAAGTTAAAATGGAGAAAACCATTCCTTAAAGCTATGGCCATAGCCAAAGCTTCAAAGATGACTTGAAAATGAAAGGCTAAAAATAAAGCACAAGATTTAAAATAATTTCAGAACTTCAGTTTCCACTGGACTTAAAGGGAGTTTGGTGATGACTTAGCTCCCCATAAAATCAGGAGCAGTCTGAATAAAAGCATATGAGGATTCTGCAGTAAGTGTGTTTTGTTGCAATACGCATTTTGCAAAGTGATGATGCTTGGACAACAGCACTTGTGCCTATTTTTAATGCAGCCACCACATCCCAGAGGTTCAAATTCACTGAGGACAATCTGAATGTTTATTCACCTCAAATTATGTTCCTTGCTCATCTTGTAGGGGGCAAGAACCAGTCCTTTCAGTACCCTGTGTAACACAGGGAAAAGTCTCCATCTTTTCCCATTTCCACTCCCAGTCACAAACAGACTGTGGGATTGTTTGACAACCTCTGTTACTGCTCAGGGAAGCATCTGGTTCACTGAGGCAAGATTTCTGGAAAGAGAAATCTGTTGTCACACATAAAAAGGGCTTGTCCATGAAAAGCAAGAAAAATTAGTTTCTTCTTTACAGGAATTAAAAAGAAAACAAGAACACTGCCTATCCTTTCCCTGGCCCAGTTGTCAGATGCTTTCCAATACTTGATAGTATGCAACTTAATCCTGTTCACAAGAGCCAAATTTAAACCTATGGAAAAGAACCGAAGGTTCCAGTTGTCACTACAGGTGCAGTTTGTATTTCAGTTGGTTCTGATGGCCTTTCTCTGTTTGAAAGAATTGGTCAGAAAATAGGCACTAAGTTCTGCAAGATGCTGATGATATTAGAAATGCAAGAGAGATATACAGAGTCAAAATCTGAAGCGTTGGTCTCTGTAGTGTGACAATCTGGGCTTTCAAACTTTAGCTGTGCTCTTAGTTTGGAACTCTTAGTTCTGTAAAATGGATGAAGATTATGGGGATGGGGTCAGCTGGGACCCCTGATATCAAGAGCCAACTGGACATTTAAACAAGTGCTTCAGATACACATGTCCCCAAGTATGGCGTATTCTAAGGTACCAGATACATTATTAGTAGCAAGGAACTTTTTTTTTCCCAGTCAGCTATGGATAAGCTTACTTGGACAAGCTTTTTGAGAATGGGAAAATAATTTACAGGAAAAAAGTTCTGCTCAGTTGCTGAGTGACTAACAGTGTGCTTGACTCTTTTATCATGAAGAGCAAAGCCTCCTTTAGGATATATGCAGCCATTCATTACAAAGGGGTGATTAAGTGGCTGAGGTAGTTCTAAGAAACAGCAAGGATTATATGTTGTGTTCTTTTTTAATCTGACAGCATGCTCCTTTGTAAGTGAAGTGGTATGTTCTTACTGGACAATCTGAGTCAATAAGTGCTTTTAAGCCCCTGTAGACAAATGCTATCTACAGTGCTATTTTTGTTTATTGATATTTAGATGTTCAAACAGATTTTTTAAAGCGCACCATTTCATATTAGTAGGAAAATCTGTTGCTTCTGCTGGTAACCATCTTTAACTATTTACATGGCTTTTTGTTGGGGACTGAGCATCCTTGTCTGCCTTTACAGTGAAAAACATCTCTAAAAAGCCAGTGTGTTGGCAGCATCAATCATATTCTACATGTAAAATTTTTCAGCTCTAATCAAGGCTGAGGTTTAGAAACAGCAGTGACTGCAGAAGGACAACTAAGTCTTCCTTATTAAGCAAAGCCCCTGACTCAAAGCTTGTGGAAGAAATGGTAATGTCTGAGTCCCAACAGAGGAACTGCATATTGGAGGAACAACAAGTAGATAACAGAGGTGTTATCTACTTACCAGTTATCATGGAAGAAATACTGTAAAGTTTAGTGCAATGCTGCTTTTATTAGTCCATGTCAGGAACTCTTGAGCATAATTTTAAGTACCTACTATACTCTACAAGAACAGCTAGAAAAATCTGTAGGAAGAAGTCAGGTCTGTGTATCATGTATGATCTTTTACTGCCATATCCATAGAAATTAATTTAGATGTTTACATTGCTCATTGCTATTATAATTTTCTATTAAACTAGCCACTCTTTCTGTCACATCACTTTGTGATCTGCACCAGCATCAATGATTGTTTATAGCTGTGATACATGCAGTTATTATGGAAAGCAAATAAATATTTCAAAGCTATTTAACCTGTTAAGTCCTTTTCTTTCCACTGGTGCAACTGTTAAACTACAGAGAGGAAAGGAATTCATCTCATCTAAGCTTTTCCTTGCTTGTTTGACAGTAAAACCCCTGTTGTGGTTTTTGGTTTGTTCAGAGCTCTTAAAAGCCTCTGTCAGAACTCTATGAATTCTAAGATAGAGTCTCCTCCTATTTCTGTTTTCTCTTTTAATAAAGTAGGGCATAAGACTTCATATAAGAAGCAGTTTTATGCATGAAGGTGGGGGGGGTTTGTAACAGAAAACACAGAATTTACAAGAATTGTTTCTTGAGAGATCCAGACAGACGACATTGGTACCCCAAATTCAGCCTATAGATGATGAAGCCAACAGGAATTTCTCCACAGTGCAGTGATGTTCTGTTTCATTGTCACTTGGAGGGAGGTATCTTTTCGGCAGAGCAGCACTTCACTTTGAAGTTGGAGATAGAAAGAAAAATGCTGAAACTGTTCACAGGAGTTCCAATTAATGCCAGTGTTGATGGGTTTCATTGCCTGTGTGAGCTTCAGCTGAGCAACTAAGGCCCTAAATGGCCTGCAGGATTGCAAGTAATTAAACATTCTCTTGTATACTGCAAATAGCTCCTTCTGTCTTCTCCTCACCATAAACACACTGGGGAAAATAAAAACAGGCGTGGAAGATTTTGCACTTCTCCTTACTGTGGATAC
The DNA here is from genome assembly GCA_024500445.1 of Entomyzon cyanotis. Taxonomy (NCBI): domain Eukaryota; kingdom Metazoa; phylum Chordata; class Aves; order Passeriformes; family Meliphagidae; genus Entomyzon; species Entomyzon cyanotis. The sequence goes on along the minus strand of JAKEPQ010001004.1, from coordinate 15,090,658 downwards.
AAAGTGAATACAAAGACCTTACAGGTGCAAAATACCAAATTCTACCATCAGCCTCTGGAGTCAACTGGGAAGAAGCACCCAGGGTGACCAATTTAAAACCAGAGATTTACCTGTCAAAACATCGGGCAAATACATCATAAGCACCAAGCTGACTTGAGCATATCAGCAGCTGTTTGTTGTAAACAAAAGTGTTTGGTGTGGTCCTGAGGGACCCATGGCTTAAGTTTTGTGTTGTGTTTAATCCCACAGCATGCTTCCTTGTAAATTATGTACTTGCACTTGAAGGAGACAGATTTAGAATATTTGCTAAACATCACAAAGTCTTCACGGATTTCATGCACTGTAGCTGAAAGCTGAATCATTTGGAATTTGGTAAAAACTTTGGATTTCCTTGATATTGCTAACAAATTTCTAAACATTTCATGATGTTTAAATATTTACAGGAATATCTTATATGAGTGAACTAATTGATAAGTCTAAGTCATTCAATTAAAGAAATTAATTGAGGTCCTTTTCTAAAACCTTTTCTAAAACTGAGGTCGGGCCAAATGCGCATAACAGTTGACTCTGATTCCTGGCTATCATTGATTGTTTCAAACAGTACTTGAGTTAGACAATTTTTCATAGAAAGCATTGTTTTTCCCTGTTCATTAGTATGGTCCATGCATTTTATATCCATTTACCTGGATAGATAGTTCTTTTCTGCCTCTTGCCTTTGGTACAATACCTCAGGAGACCATGAAATAAAACGTGGCAGTTGTCACTACAGCAACCTACATTTGCTACAGAATTGAGTTCCCCACTTGAAAAGCAATTAGGTTTCCATTCCTTGCTCTGCCTTTGACTTCAAGAACAATGTGCTCTGTTTATCTGAGAGGAGATAGAGAGAACTCTCACCCCCACCCAACAGCTCTGTGTGCTCTCAGCTCACACCCTTGTGTACAGAGGTGGAGTAAACTCCTCCACCCCAGGCATACATCTCTCATACTTAATCCACTCTCCTGTCTGGGCAAAGATGTACTTTGACCATCCTCTCTCCTTCCGAAACTATCTGTGACAGGCACATGTAAAGAGGAGATTCGTGAAACAGATGGCTTGTAAAAGCTGTGGTCCTTGCTTCCTGACCCCATCCAGCCATCCCTCCCTCAAGGGGAAGAGTGAAAGGATGGGCTGAAGGAAGTTATTGTAGAAGCTCTTGTTGGACAGACAGACACAATCATATTTCCCTAGTGTTTAACCTGCAAATTATTTCAGATTCTGAACCAGGTTGCTATCCAGCCCCACAGCATGATGAGGTTAGGGTACAGACCATCCTCCCTGTCCTGCTGACATGGGAAGGAAGGTCAGGCAGGGAGTCTGAAGGGAGCTGTGGTCTGGTGTGGCACAAGACATTTACTGATGTACTGCTGGGAGCACCAAACCTCAGAGCAAGAAACCTGTAGGCAAGTAAGAGCTTGAAGTGTGCAGCATGCCAAGTGCCTTTGGTGGGAAGCTGAGCTTGTTGACTTATTTCAATGGATAAAACTCATTTCTTCCTTCCTCAGAAATATGTTGGCATCTTGCTTTGTTGGAGTAGGCCAATGACACTTTGCTACCTCAAAGGGTGTTATGTGGGTGTACTTATGTTTGTAATTGGGGTGGGGCAAAATTTTTAATGAATACAAAAATTGCCAAAAAATTCTTGGAAACCAAAACTATGTAAAAAATTGACCGAAATTAAAAAAATATACAAATTAAATTAAATTTGACTGAAATAAAAAAATATACCTGGGAATATTTTGAAGTGCCAAGAACTTTGCTTTGGCATTTTTAATTTAAAAAATTGTGTTTTGTGTCAGACAACATTTTAATTAAAGACAATACAAAAAAATTAAATCAAAGAATGAAAAATACAGAATTTAAATGATTTTGAAATATGTAACAGAACAAAAATTATGGGCTGAAAACCACCCATGTTTTGAATTCCTAAAATCCTAATAGGGCAGGAGTTGCTTCTCTTCTTTCCCCAAATAGAACTGCTTTCATCAACACTGATTTTCTTCCCATATATTTTGGCTGATATATGAGCCACCAGACTGAAACATCCCATTATTTGCTCACCTATGTACATAAGGCACTTTGAAACAACCAGAGTATAACTGCCAAATGTCATTTACATGTTCTTAATCACTTTGTTCATTCCATTTACAGGTGAAATTATCAAATGAAAATTGCTATTTTTCTCTGTGGAAACAATTTCCTTTCCTAATAGCTTCTATTAGACACTCAAATATGGGGGACATAATGTACTAAATAATAGTAATCAAATGGTAAACTAAGATATTTGGTATCGATTTCAGTGCAAGTGCAAATATTCTGTTACACTGTCTTATTAATCTAAAATAAGAAAAAGCATGAAGAAAGATGCTGCAAAAAGAGCAGACCTTTGAATACAAATATTACATCATTACTATGTCAGAGGCCTCTCCACACATCTTTATGGCCCACAATCAGTCTATTGTTTACTATAAAGGCTTAGCTGTGGACAAAAATTCCAACTGAATGGTCACAAATGATTAAAGACAAATTTTTGTTCTGTGAGGTTTATTTCTTTATGAATATAGTTCATACTTCTTAATCCTAACAGTGATCCATAGAAGAGAATGAATGAAAAAGTCGTGTAAAAGTCTTGGTGGCTCACATTTGCAATGGAAAAGATGCATTGACTGTAAGTTGAAGATGGAGCAGGCAGGTGACACTGGAGCAGGATGAGAACAGCTTCAGTACTGGGTGGAGGGACAGCCCATCTGCTCTGCTGTGTGTCAGAGGGATGCCTTTGAGAAGCCACAGGGACACTTGTAAGACTTTCTAGAGGTAGTGTGTATACCTTGGATTGGGGAATTTTGTCTTCTAGTAGGACCAACCACTGGCACGTGAATATAGCTGGAAAGCTGTGATATATTTGTATCTGTTCAGATGCATTTGTATCATTCAGATACAAAGTATGTCAAAGTACCTATTACTTAGTACCACTTAGTTTATCTAGACATGTCATGAATTCTCTCCCATGTTGTGGTATAATTCAGTCATAAACTCAAAGCTGAATTCGTATTTCTTACAGGAAAATGCTCCCCAAACCTCATTCCTCCAAAGCTTCACTTCTGCTAGGATAGAGTTACCTGCTATCTTGCTTACTTTGGTGTAAGCAATCACCTTCAGCAGAATGAAGCTCCCTTCATCGATGATGTTATTTTTTTATGCCTAAGACAGTCACCACAGAAGCAGAAAGCAAAGGATTGAAACCTGCTTGAAGTGACCCTAGTATTCACACTTCCCAAGTTTAATAACCACTGGAGTCTTGCATGAAAAATTCTTGTTTTCCTGAATTGTATTTAAAACATCTCCTAGAAACAAGTTCTGTACAGTTTTTGGATGTTGGTTTGTTGGGTTTTGTTTTATTTGTTTAGGTTTTTTCTTTTCCAATTCCTTAAAAAAAAAAAAAAAAAAAAAAAAAAAAGCTTGTTTTTCTATGTATGGATCTGATTTGAAGATTTAAAAATAGTATCAGATGTCTTAAAACATGCACTCTACCTGAAACACAATGTAAAATATTGTCTGATGTTCTTTGGTCTGGTTTACACCAGAGGTCAAAGCAATTAATGATGTCACTGGTGTTCAAATGTAAGAATTGAATTATACAGACAAAAGTGTATAGTAAAAAAATCGTAATACTTCTTTGATATATTCCCATAAGCAATAAAATTATTTTGAAAACTAACATCTAGTCTGATTCTGGCACACTTGGGCAGATCAAGATTTTGTGCTGCAAATATGTTCCCTTTTTTAAAACAAAACAAAACAAAAAAAAATCTCTTTATCTGGAGGATGAATGAGTTCCTTCAATACATTGTAAATGTTACCCTGGCAGTGATCCAAGGGTTGTGATGTGGAAGGAATAAGTTGCTTAATTTCTGCATTTGAAGCCTTTGTTAAAAAACGTTTTAATCTTTTCTTGACTCCACTACAGTTTAAAGTCTGGTTTAACATTCCAGCCAGGCCACAACAAAAAGCATCATTGTTTGACATGCTTTTCCTACAGAGCATGTCAGATGTGCTGCATTATCTAAACAATGTTGGCAGCAAGTACACAAGTAGCAAGTGTGAATCAAATCAAAGATGTCCTCAAACCCAGACTCCAAGCCTGAATGTTCCCAGACTCCAAGGGTATAGCAGGAGTGTCTGGTTATCAATAAGCGTAACCAAAGATAATCTAATCATTTAGAATTCAAATCCAAAACTTGATGGTTTCCTGCTGGTGGGGAATAACCCTCACTCTTGTGTTTCCATCCCACACTAGAACCACCAAATTAGGAACTATTCCACTTTGTTCTGTACCTCAACACAAAAAAAGGGATTGTCCATAGGAGAATATTGTCTGACCCTTGCTGAGACACACGAGTAAGTCCCAGTGAACAGAACAAGCAGTGAAGCTGCAGTCTTTTCTGCTGATCCTCTTGCATTGCCTCCAGCCTCACCTTCCAGCCTACTCCATCCTGCTGGGTACTCTCATCGTGGCAGTAACCACCTTGCTAAAATCTGCCTACTCAGCTCCTTGGGTGAGTTTTTCCTCACCTATTTCCATCTAAATTAATTAGGCCAGCAAGAATCTCCTATTAAAACTTTGAAACTGGTCTGACTCACAATGAGTAAGGTGTGTTTGGGACTGATTGTATGAACAGTTCAGCCCGAAGGTCTGAGGAAAGCAGTGCAGAGAATCCAGCTATATTAGGTCTGTGATGCTGCGAACATGGGCATCTTCCCAGTAAAGAAAAGTACTTGTGAAAGAACTCAGAATATCATTAACTTATTTTATTGCTGCATCATTCCTACTTACAATGTAGGATACTTTGAAAGAGATTTTTATTTTTCAAAAATATGATTTTGAAAACATGTATCTTGATACGAGATACAGTACTAAAACAAGTTTCAAAGAGCATTTGTTTCAGGGAAAGTTTCACTAAAAACCAAAATCAAGTGGTGAAAACAAGATTAAATATATTCAGTGCAATCAACTAATACTAGTAAATATGAATTGTGGTTCCATATGTTTGACATGCAATAACAATTAGTTTGAGGTTCTGTGAGAATATTAGAACTCTTTCAGTGGGAGGTGCCACCATATAATACAGAGATTAAGGGGCCAGGATGTGGTAGATGTTAACTGAAGATTCCGGTCTTTGCAATATGGTAAAATTAGGTTCAGCTGTGTGGCCTTACAAGGGATAGAACCTGCACTTGATTTCAGCACACCAGCACAGACCAAGCTGTGCCTCAACAGCCTCTGTGAAAGAAAGGGATCTTCCCTTTACCACCTCATTACTCCATGTTGTCAAATATTTTACTTTCTACACTCACAAAAGGAAACCCTAATTAATTGACTGCTATACAGTATTTTGCTACTGTGGCTAAATTTAGGCATACATTTAAAAAGGTTTCATTTTGTACTGCCTTTTAGTATTATTCTTCAAAACACATCTCTCACTTTTACATTTTTATTTTCTTTTAAATAAATAAATACATTTTATATTGTGCATTTAAATGCACAACACTAAACTTAGCTGGATTCTATAACTTGATATGTATTCACCAGAAATCAGAAACATGCCAAATTCAGTTATTCTTCAATGTCAGGTCTGCAGTCTTGTAAGGAGTTAAAAATAAATTATAGAACACTTAATTACGAAGTAATTTCATTAAAGATTATACATCTATACATCTATATACCTATACATCAATTTTTGTCATAAGCATTTAAAACAGCACACAAAATTTATATTACTTCATTGCAGTTTAAGCAAATGACGAAAAAATGGTTTTTTTACTTTTGTATGAAATTTGATTTTGTGATTAACAACAAAGGAAAAAAAAATTTAAAAGAATAGAGGTATTCAGGACAATTTTTGTCCTTTTTGAGGAGTTGAAGGACCAAACTTCAAAATTTTGTCTGTTTCTTTGGGAAAAAAACTGTTTCAGGCAGCTAGTAGGAAAGAAAATATTTTCATTAGCAGTAAGAATAAGTTTGCTCATTTAACATAGATTTTCTGACTCTTATTTCTGTCCTGCTTAAATTTTAATTATATTTTGTTGTAACAATTAAATGTAGCAATAAAGAAATAAAAAGGTCATAATGAAAATGGAGAAAGACACAAGAATCTCCAATAGGATATAATAAAAAAATATGGCAGTGTGCCAACAAATGTATATGTATCATTTAATCTACTTTATGAGCCAGACAGCAAGGGTTGTCTTTGTAAGAATTATTGGTTCTAAATTAAAACGTTATGGTAAAACTAGATTCACTTAGGTCTGAACCTCTTATTTATTTTAATACTGTAATTATTAGTTTCAGTCTTCTAAAAGATTTTAATTCTTGTTTTCAGGGACTCTGCATTTCAAATTACTTTTAAATGCCAAATTTTATAGGAAGGAAATATTCTTTACAAAAGCAAAGTCAACATGAATGAAGCAGGACAAGAGGAAACCCAAATGAAAAACAAATTACCTGTAGGATAGAAATGACATTTATGAAAATATTTGTTAATGTTGTCAACCTGAATAGTTTTCTTCTGCCTGAGGGAAAATCATGGTTGACCACTGAATACAGAAGAAAAAGAAATTTTATGTCCAAGTTCTTATCCTACCTTAATGACAACTCATAAAGAGAATAACAACTTGCAACTTTGTTTTCCTCTAGCTTTGAGACATTAAAAAGGTTGCATTTCCAAGAATTTTTATAAAAATAAAAATGTGATTTTTCTTGTATTCAAATGTGCTTTCCCTCTCTGTTTTTCTGCTAGAACTTTCCTTAACCTGTCATACAAGAAAACCAAAACCAACAGAATCTTTACAGTCAATGTCTAAATAAATGGGCTTCCCATGGTGGATCTGGAAGAACAATAGGTCACAGAATCACAGAATAAGCTGAATTGGAATGAACCCATAAGGGTCGCCAAGCCCAGCTCCAGGCCCATCCCCAAGAGCCACACCATGTGCCTGAGAGCATTGTTCAAATGCTTCTTGAGCTCTGTCAGGCTTGGTGCTGTGACCACTGCCCTGGGGGCTGCTCCAGTGCCCAACCACTCTCTGGGTGAAGAATTTTTTTCTAATATCCAACCTAAACCTCCCCTGACACAACTTCAGGCCATTCCCTCAGGTCTTGTCAGTGTCTGCCCCTCCTCTTCCCCTTGTGAGGACATCATAGACAGCAATGATGTTGCCCCTCAGTCTCCTCCAGGCTGACCAAACCAAGTGACCTCACCTACTCCTCATATGTCTTCCCCTCAAGGCCCTTCACCATCTCTGCTGCCCTCCTTTGGACACTCTCATAGCTTAATGTCTTTCTTATATTGCCCTGACCAAAACTGAATGCAGGACTCAAGGTCCTTTTATCTGAGAATCAGGCATACTTTTCCAGGTCTAGAAACAACTTTTTCCTTTCATGAGCTATATGTCATCCAAGTAAGAGCACACAGAGGATGCAAGGACTGCAAATGCCAGTATTATATCTGCAGTACTTCATTCTCAGACTTACGATATTTTCATTTCAGGCTTCCTTTACTCATCAGAAAAGGACTAAATAGATAAATAATGTAGCATGATCAGTGCTTGAGGCATACATTGCCAACTGTGCCACCTGCAGACACCAGTCATGAACAGAGAATTGTCAGTATTCTTCCATCCCTACTGATTCTGGAAGAGAGGCACTCAAATCTTGAACCACACAAATTGCTGTTCCTCCACATCAGTACACCTGTACTGAGCATGCATGTACTTAATACTTAATTTCTCTTTCTCTGCCAGCCTGGGCAGAAGAGGAAAACAGCCTGCAAAGTCTGCTTCCTTCTTAGGCCAAAGTCAGCAGGGGGGCTGATGACTGAGCACCTGGAGTATTCATGTCCAACAACCATTAGAAGAATCTTTTGTTAATTACTTGGGGCTGCTATGTGTGATTGACAATTAATATTCCAGCTTTAAATGATATTAGTTAATTGTGACCAAAAGTTATTACATTTTTACATGACTATAAAACACAGATAATACATCTGCCCTCTTATATGGCATCTCTAACAATTGCTATTGAGCAGTAATCCTTTATTGAAAAGTCTGGTTGGAATTTAATGAAACCTGTGTAAAATTTTAAACTGTAATTATTTTAATCTTGCTTCCATGGCAGATTAATGAGGAGAATTTAATATCTTTTCTCACTGATCTCTTTTAATTTATTCCTGCAATATTTATATTCATTCTGTTTTAAGACTGGCCAGAAATTATATTGGATTAGCACAGCAGATATGTAAGAAATCAAGTAACTGCCTCGATTCTTTTGATGTTGTGTTAAATTGCCTAATCACTGGCAGTGACCAGATGATGCTTTGTTTTTAAAGTACTGGCAAACTGGCAACATCTATATGTCTTACACAACTGAGTAGTTGGTTTTTTTTTTTTTTGAGACACAATCCACTTACACAGCATAATTTATCATTACACATCTTAATAAATAATCTTACTGGCAGAAGGTGGCACAGGCCTCCACAGCCTTGGAGGAACTTTCAGACTAGAGCTTCGATCTCTGTCAGGCAAAAAACTTTTTTCTCCACCGAAATCCATTTTTTCCCTGAAGTTTAAAGGAGGCTAAAATTTCCAGGATGGGTCATTAGAAGCCATAAATAAGGCTGCAATTTTAAAAGTGAAAAATGTGGTGAGAAATGTCACAAAAGAAACTTGTAGGTAGTAATGGCTTGAAAAAAATTACCTTAGTCATAAGAGAGCTAAATAACTCACTATAAAGCTAATCTTCTGTGATTTTAGTGGGAATTAACATATTTCAGGCTTTCCATGAGAACCTAGCGCAGTAGAGAGGAGACATTCAGAGTCTCCCTTTACAGGGAAACATTACAGAAAGGATGTGAAAAAGGCATACTTGTATTTTGAGGTGTTTGAGGGCAGCTTGTGCCAGAAGTGAAGAACTCACCCACCTCTTGTGGGAGCTCATCGGAGCCTACCTGCTCTTCTGGGAATTTCTTCTACATGGGCCAGTTGGTCTGGCACTAAACACACAGGCAACCCAAACTAATCTGACATATCTCTGATAACATCACATATCTACACATATATGTATCTTTTGTGCCCATGTTTGTGAGGCTGTCTATCTGACTGTATCCATAACTTTTGAACCTGTTGGCCAATCTCAGTCAGCGAGAAAAGAGTGTGAGAGATAAAATTCCACAAGTTTAGTTAAAAGGCATTGCTGCCCATTCTTAGCATGCTCCATTTAAGAACAGGCTTCAGATGAGCTCACACCATGGGAAATAGATGGCCTAAATACCTGAAATGCAAGAAAAACTTTTAAATGAGGCTTACACTTTACTAGACACCAGAGAATCCAACTGTGAGACACAAATCCATAGGAAACCAAGCTTCATTTATTCTGCTCACTGCACAGGGAGCTCCTTGTTTGTACAAAAAGCAAGGATGACTTTCAGTGTAGTTTCACTTTTGGCCAATATTATTTATTTATACCAGGCTGCAAATGTGAGTGGCATTTTGCTTTTCCTCCAATGTTTCTGTCTTGAGGAACTTGGCCTACAGGCCAAAATGTTGTCCTCAAATTCACTTGCTCCAGCAATGGTTCACTGTTAACTTGATACAGGAGACAAGCCTTTCTATTGAAGTCAGTCAGAATGTGTGCCTTTCTCTGCTGTAGTGTGAGGAGAATTCATGATGGGGATGGATGGGAGGAGATGTCTGATCCTCCAGATTCTGAGCTTTGCACGGGGGACTCTATAAAAGGTCAGAAAGGTGGCTATTTTGAAATCATAAGCAATTTGTCTTTAGAGATATTTGGTTTTCTTGTTGCACGAAGCCCATTTTAAACACACATTTGCAGACTTTTAGACATATTACCACCTATTTTACAGAGGGAAGAAACCCCATCAGAAGAAAGCAATATATCCACTCCTACATTTACAGACTCAGAATATCAAAGGAAGTGTGACACATGTTGGCCTTGAATGCTTCCTTTCTATGCAAGGGTCAATCCTGCACAGGAAGAGGCTTCTGCCCTGATTCACTCTGGAAGCTGAAGGCATTTGTCATCTTGTCTAATGCTCAGCACCTTCATCAGCACTGGCTTTCTGCACAGTTTTTGTCAAAGGTAAACAGACTTATTGACCAGGCCTGATGTGTTTTCTCACTTAAGTAACAAAAAAGCTTAGTCATTTTGCAGAAGATTTGAAACTAGCGCAGCTGATGTAACAGCACCTCTGTGTTGTAATAAAAATGAGGGGTATTATTATAAATACAACAGCATATTAATGAGTGCTTTTATGGTATTCATCTCAATTGCTCCATCTTTAAAGATGTATTTCCCCTGCTACTTTGATACAGAAAGTAAATTTTCCAGGTTTCTCATACTTTTGTCTTCACATTATTCTGTCATTTAAAACCATTTCATTGCTCTTTTGTATGGAAAAGAGGATATACAGTATTAATAAGTATGCTAGACATAACGTTTAAGCACTGGAAGCCCTTGCATGGAGTTGAATATTTAAATATATTCTAAATATGCTTCTAGCAGGCTCCAATTAAGGCATGTGGGAAGCATAGTGTAGGTAGATTGGAATATTCCTAATGTGCCTTAAACTTACCAAGATGAGTTTCTCTCAATGTTTACTCATTAGCCTGGCTAGCATAAAAGGCAAACTCCACTCCATACTTACACATACCACATATAATAATATGCCCAAGCTAGGGGAAAAAATGTGTGCTCTGACCACATACAAGGTAAAAACAGATAGAGAATCCTAGTGAGGATACAGTTTTCACATGTTTAAACAAACTGAGAAGAACACTGGGTAGGAGTTTTGGGGTTACCTTGATTTATCAGAATTTAGTTAAATTACACCTTCAGTCTATAATGTTGGCCAATGTAAGACAAAAATTTAGTTTTTATGCTTAGTGGAGGCAAGGACAGAGAACACTATAAAAAGTTGCTTAAGTAGCACAGCTGTATTACTGCATACATAAGACTAAAATTTTTGGATGTGTTGTCAGCTTAACATCTTAAGCCAACTTTTGCTTATCACTCAGGTGTTTAGGAAATACTAAATAAATTAGGCTTATGGACTTACTTATGGACTGATCTTTCAGTTTTAGAAAATTACTCAATATCACTAAGGAGAGCTTATGTCATTTGTGAAGATGGAATATAATATACAGATATATCTTTATGACTATAAATAACTGTAAGAAAAGGTGAAGAGGGAAGAAAAAGTAATACCATTCAGTTCAGGAATTTCCTGTTCTGAGGCAAGCACCAAGAAAAGGTTGGAGTTCCACTAGCTCTCCTTGCCTCTCTTTTTTTCAGTGGGAAAAGCCAGGCTGGTATTACTTCTTTTGTACTTATGGTTAGCATTATAACATGGCAGTTTTCAAGTAAAGTTCATATCCTAGCTTCCTTTAACTATAGACTTTTCTGGATATCTAGACTCCTTCTAAGACAACACAATTTATCCATAAAGCACTTCTTCCCAGCTGTATAGGTACTTTGGAGTTCCTCAGTATTCTTCAGTGTCTGCAGAAGTCTGAGCAATGAACTTTGACTAAACCTTTAAAAAATCAAAATTAAGTCAGATGAGTTACTGCCCCAGAACGTGAGGAGCAGAGGTGAAGGTCCACTGTCATAAATAGCATATAGAGGTGTTCTCTGGGAAGTGCAAGCAGTGTTTTCCAGTGAAAGATCTAGCATCTTCTTTTCACTTACTGAACATGTAAATAATATAATATTTCAGACATGTCTTGAGGAATTAATTTTTATTATTTTTAACAGACTTGTTTTGGTATTAATTCAAAAATATTGCTTCAGTAATACCACATCATTCTTGTTTGATTTTGTCCTTTTAAATATGCAACTAAGCTTTTATATATATTTAAAGACAATGAATTCTGTTACAAAAAAAAAAAAGTCTTTTGAAATGCATAGCTGAAGCATTTCTGGTCAATACTTATCCCCTCGAAATGCTTATCCTTTTTTTTTTTTCCCAAAGTAAAGAGTCAACATTTGTAAACATTTTGCCTTGAACCAAATAGTCATTTTCCTTCAGGGAAAGGTTTTCATTATAACTTGAAACGCATACAAGTCAATTGGACACTGGGAGTAGAGGGAAAAAGTGCAGGTTTTCCTGTGCCACTTGCTAGGCTGCTACTACAAAACAATGCAAAGAATATTACTTGAGAATTGAAAGATTTCCTACTTCCTACAAAGAGCAGGTATTAAGGGAAGCTCATCTCTGTCCTTACAGGTCACTGTCATGTGCTGCTGCTTGAAGAAAAAAGGATGCAGAAAAAGAGAAAAAAGGAGAAAAAACCTTTTCAAATCAAACTGGAAATGAGTGCCACAAGGAAGCCCCCCAGTAACATGCACTTGGTGGCATCTGAAACCTCTGGAAGGCTCAGTGAGTTACAAACAGGTGAAGCTTCAGTGCAGGCACTGCCTCAGACTCTAGTTCAGAAATCCAGCAAAGAAATGAGGGACTAGGGCCAGAGGGCTGGAAGGATCCAACCAAAATGTAACAACAACTTGTCCAAGCACAGATCAGCACTAAAAATTAAGAAAGCTAAAGGTTTACATAATTAAAGGTGTGGCTGCTCCAGAAAAGTACATGAGCCCACGGGGATTAAGACTGGCCTAGACCAAAAAGGGTTACTTGGTGATAAATAACCCTTAGAAATGGTAATTATGTTATGCCCTAATGTTATTTACTGCCTAATATTGTTCACTGTGACTCCTTTAATTAATCTACCTGACATTCTCACTAACTCTTTCCTTTTATCCTTTGCTGAGATTAAAGGTCCTTTTTATCTTACTGCTTTTATGTTCATTCTTGGGTGAATCCAGTATTAAATTAGACGCCTGTGTGCATTTTGAGAACCCATGGCACTCAGTTTTGGGGTTCACAGCAACCTTATTGCCCCTTTAAAAATTATTAGAAGTTCTTGACAATCCAACTTTCCTGGTCATTTTGAAAGCAGTTTACCCAAGACAGAAGAGAAGTTTGTAAAGTATTACATTTCCCAGTTCACAAAATCCTTTAAAGTGACTGCATCTTTTTAGGCTCACAGAAAACTTCTTTGTTTTTTCAAATCAAGATTTCTCATTAGGCTCTCGGTCACTCTGAGAAGCTATCTAGCTAAATTACCCAGTAATTTTCCTTCGCTAGTTTGCCCAAAAAACTCACGAACACCCCACATTATTATTACCCAAGACTACTTTTTCTCTCTCAGGATATCTTTGAACTGCTTTTAATTACTCTGACTGGTCAAGCTCTCTACTGAAAATGCTCCAGTTCCCTGAAGCAGATCTTCCTGATGACTTAGGCAAGAAATAAATATCATTATTTCACCTTGAAGTAAATTGCCCGTGATCAGCCCAGTGCTGCAAATCATCATCTCCTGGCCCTTTATAATTGTGGTGGCTAGCTCACCAGCATCATTTTATCCTGGAACACACATCCTCCAAGGCAGATCAACCAAACGACTTGTTTACAAACAGTTTAATGAGGAGTAGCTATGACACACACAGTAGTTTTCTTTCCTCCTGAAAGAAGCAAACTTCCTATTTTCTTTATACAGACAGCACCAGCAGATTCCTCTGCGAAGGCCTTTCGGAGTGTGACCCTGCAGCCACAGGACCCACAGCCCTGTCTGCATTGCCAGTGGCTCCTCAGCGAGGGTGGGACACTGGCCAGCACTGTCCACTCACCTGGGGCTCTCTCACCTGACTGCAGCCTCTTCCCCACACCTGGGTGCAAACCCAGCTCCCCACACACAGCAGCACCAGACACAGCTCCCAGGACTGTGCACAGGCAAGGATTTTCCTGCAGCACAGCTCCAAACTCACGCCAAGCTCTCCATGAGCCTCCATCCTTGTGTCTCTGCTTTCCTCTCTTGTGATCCTCTTTCTGCAGCCCTGGAAAATATGCTTGATTCCACCATCATTCAGAAAATAATCTTCCTTTTCTCACATAATTTAGTTGTCATTTCCCCCATCTTCACATGTAATGCTATTTTATGCCTGTGTGGTATATTAACCATTTTAAACCAAATATAATAACAATTTCTCAGTGGTTTCTTCATGAAATGTGCTGGTGAGCCAGACTGTTGCTCATTTTTTACCTGGCTTGCCTACTAAAGTAGTCTTGTGCTTTGATTTCTAAGCTATTGGCTGGGATACGTTTTTAGTTACGAGTTAATATGCCACTGGGTGCAAAGGGAGATCTTGCCCAGGGGTAGAATGGTTAGACATATATTCTCTGGAAGTACGACTAACAGCAATAATAATAATAATAATAATAGCAAAATTTCTTCAAGGATAACACACATGGGGGGTGAGATTGTGGTCAAAGGATAAGTGTTATTAAATTTCTGATGAAATAGTGAGATGCTGTGGTGGAAAAAATAAACATTTAAAGGAATTTTTTTTTGCTCAATTTCTGTTTTATCAAACATAATGAAAATTCAGATTCATTTAAATAACTCTTAAATTGAGCTGAATTCTGTAACTTACCTAAATGATAGTATTTCTGCTATATATTATCAAATTGTTGAACTAAAACATGCAGAGACGTCAAGAATTTTGATGTAAAACTGCAGCTGTTTGAAAATGTGCAATGAATGTCATCTTTAGACCATATTTTGTCATCATCCTGATGGGCACTTAGGTATCTTCTGTTTTCCATAATCCACGTATTTAAAATGTATAAAGCAAAATGAAATTCAGAAAAGATAGATATCAAGCTACTTGTAGGACATTACAACTCGACTTTACTACTGCCATAATAATACCAAATACCCAAGGCTATGAGTAGTGATAATCCTACTAAGCATAGCACAGATTCTCACTAAGATGATGATCTCTATTCTGATGCCTACTGATATTAAATACCAATAAAATTTGGGCCCTTGTTGGGAGATACTAATCAAACATATGTTCTGCCGTACTGATCTATCTCTGCTATTATCATGTAATAATGGTGCTCTGCAAGGTGCAGAGAGCAGTGCACAGCTTGATTCATTTCCCATTATCAGGTAATACAAAAACTGAGCTGACTGTAGGATGGAATTTCTGAGCATGAAAAGGGAAAGTGAGAGGTAAACTAGTGTTAGAAAAAGAACAAATGGGGAAAATGTATGCCTGCCAGGGTGAGAACTGTGGGCTTACAACAATTAGCTTAGGAATGACTGAGAGGCTATAGTTATATTTTATTGCTTGTATTAACTACCACTATGGAAGCTGACTTCTGACAAGGTAAAAGTGATGAATAGAAAAGGCAGCTGCGTAGCGGTGCTGTATTCTGCTGATGTTTACTTATGTTTCCGTAAAAAAATAGAAAAAGCCTGAACAATTTGCAACCAATTCAGAAATCGGAATGGCAAGGTTAATCTAGAAAGATACTTGGAGTTGTTCTCACTTGATTCCAGCTTCATTTTTCCCATCATCCTCTTACACTACAGGTACTTGAATCTCCTGGCTGCAGGCAGGAGCAGCTACAGACATAGAAGCTGCATGATTAATGTGCAGTGAAGATCAGTTTCATTGAATGCTGCTAGTTGTTATCAGTTTGCTAAAGAATGGTTCTCTTGCATTCATAAGAGGAAAAATGTAACACCTCTATGAAAAAAGTGAAACAAAGAAAAGTACATTTGTTAGTAACTTTTAATTCCACTTGTTAGGCATTGCGTTTTGTTTAGTACCATCAACAAATTAATGTTCTACAAGCCAGTGTTCTGATAGGCTATATGAAGATATTTCCATTTTCTGTTTTGCTCCCTTGGAAAGAATAAATAGCTCTTACTCTAATTTTTAGCTTTTGACCCAGTGTTATTACACACGACTTGGAGACTTTGTCCATTTTTGCGGTACCAGTCACAGGCTTTACTAACCAATGCATCTCAGGTGTTAACATAGCCAGAAAATGTAAACAGCTATAGCCTTGAAAAGCTGAATTAAAAATTGGCCAAGTTCATGGCTACAGCTCCTCCTGGGGCCACAGATGCTTGTCTTAGTTTCGGCACTTTTTATGGAAGAAGAGACTAAAGACGCTAAGCCAGGCAGAAAACAGCAGCTGCAGCAAGCCCAGACAGAAAGGATGAGGGGACATGACAAGCCTCAGCAAACCCTCAGCTGCTACAGGCATCACTTCAGTGAGCCTGGGCAGGGACTGGCGGAAAGGGCAGCCTCTGTGCAGATCCTGCAGGGTCTAATGCCAGCCATGGAGAGTATGTGCATTTGGTACCCACGTTTCAGCCACGGCTGGTGGAGGAGAACAGGCCCTTGCAGGATGTGATTCACTGCTTTTGGTGACCCAAGCACCAAGAAGAAACTCCCACAGAACCATTCATACAATTTTTTTCTCCTTTTTTTCTCCTTTGATGCCATAATTTATATTTAAATAATGTATAGGTCCATATGCAGAACATCCTGACTTTTCTGGTTGCACAGTTTTGAGGGAGACCATGTGTTCTTGACACAGAGATGTTTCAGAGGTGTTTCATATTCTGAGCTAACAGCTCAATAATGCTAGATTCACTATTTTGTCTATTTGCAATAAGCATTGTGGTGCCAAATACCTGATCCAGGCATCTGGACTTAGTCTTAAGGTAGCCTCATGAACTTCCATGGAAGGAAACTGGGAGCACCCACATCCTGCAAGGTGCTCTCTGTGGCAGGTTTGTGCAAAGCAGGGGCAAATTCAACATCAGCTTTCTTTTGTCCACTAGTGCTCACTTATAAAAAAAATAAACTTTACATGGCTGGATAAGTAAGAAAGAAAGAAACATGAAGTTTAAAAAACCATGAAAGTTCAAACATCTGTTAAAATAACTCTATTAATGTTGTTCTTTGAACTCATATATTCACACACAAAATGCCACTCATTGTAAATAGAAATACTTATCTGTTCCCCCATGAGAATTTTCAAGGAAATTGGATTCTCTTTGTTAAAAATTGAAACCTGCAAAATATTTGTTATTAATACTGAAACCCCCATTTTGAAAAATATAATCAATATTTGAAAACTGACTATTTTCCTGTTTTCATTTCTGGGAAACATCAACATAAAAAAAGGAATTAAAAACAACCAGGTTTTTTTCTCCTTTCTCAACTTTCCCATGAAAAACAAATGGTATTATCCTTCAGCTCTACTGGCAAAAGAAATGTCAATACAGAAAGCCTTCAGGCATCAGACTGGGTTTCTCTTCAAAAGCACAAGGTTAATGAGCATATTGAGAATTGTCAGGAACTTACAAGTCTGAAGGAACCTCAGATCCATCTGCTGGACTATTTGCTCGATGACTCACAGGAGAGTGAAAGGTTGAGTTACCAGCCCTTCCCTTTAAGAGGATAGATAACACTTGCTAAGCTTCTGAAGATCGATCTCCCCCAGAACCTGCAGCTGACTCCCAAGATATTAGCAATTCCCTGGAGGATGCATATGGAATATGAATGTTAGAAGGCTTCACTTATTAACTTGCAGAAACTTTTTTATTGGTAATAAATAAAACAAGATATCTGAATTGAGAAGCTTTGAAAATGTGTCATCAAAACCCTTACGTTGAAATACAATCCAAAGAAATGCTGTCAGTTTAAAACAGAGGTGTGAACTTCTTCACTACCATCACCCTTTATTCAGAACTATTATTCACTTTTCAAAACTCTATCTAAAAAACCCAACCCAAAACAAAAGAAAAACCCAATGGCAATATATAGAATTTCATGTGCCAATGGATAAAGATAGCCTTATGGGTGGGAAATGGAAAAAATAACTGATCTTCAGAATATCCTCTGAAGAAAGAAGCTGTTGATGTGCATGTTTTGCAGACTGTGAGATGTTTTTCATAACCCCATTCACACTAAGGAGAAATATATGTTCTCAGGAGTACCACACTGGAACAACTGCAGAAGTAGTAGCTGTAAATGTAGAAAGATATACCATCCATTCTACATAAAAGTGTCACTGCCTGGCTCAACAACACAACATAGCCAGTGTTAGAGCATGGATCCAAAAAAAATTCAGGAGTTTTTTTTAAACTTTACTATATACTAGCATTAATGGATTTTAAACTTCTTTGAGAAATATGGAATGCCTAAAAAATTACTGAAATTTTGACTTTAGAATCACTTTTTTCCTCATATTGTGTGAGTGGCTAAAATGTTCTATGTGCACAGTAATACGCTACTTAATACAGTTAGAACAAAGTTATATTTGAGTCACAGTTTGGCATTTCTCTTTTCTTTCTTAGCTGTATTTTTAAATAGAAACCTTTCTTTGTCTTAAATCACAATGTAAAGCTGCCATGCTAATCAATTAATAACATTTGTGATCATGGGGCAAATTGTTCTTGTTACACTGATTTTTATCATGATCATTGTTCTGCACGTGTACCTGATTATTATCAGCCTGCAGGACGTGTCTGTGCAGAGACCAGGGTAATGCACAGTAGATCCTTGCAGACTGCAGTAACTGAATTGAAAGCTCTAGGCACTGTCAGAGCACCATGCACAGAATAGAAACCACCTAAAATGTCCTGCTAAAATTCCTTCATGTAATCTTAAATTCTCCAGAAACTTATCTTATATATCTGCACAAACAGACACAGTGAAAATCTCAGCAAATAGCGATTTTCTGGATTTGCTGCATGACAGGAACATCAGGTGGTAAGTTAAATAATGCAAGGCACAGAAATTGAGTAAAAATCTTCCTGTGAGCCTGCTCATTGCAGACATGTGAGCATCTGGTTCCCACTGCAGCTGCTATTTTCTTCTAAGCCTCCCCAGCTGGGATAAGTGAAAGCTTTATCATGGTCACTGACAATCTGACAGGCATCTGAGATAGGCTATGAGTCAGTCTCCCATGCATCAGGAGGAACAGAAGCTTCCTCATGAGGTATTGGCAGCTGGCAGCACCTTTCTGGCTTTGATTCCCCATTCCAGGGCACTGCACCTGCTCCGAGAGTGCTGTACCTCAGCATGGCACAGCAAAGGTTACACCAGCATCTCTGACATGCTTAATAAAGGCTAACATGTAGAGCCTGAGTCTGTGATCCTCCTCAGAGCATAGCAGCTTTCCACATGAAAGGCAAAGGCATGCTCCTAAAAGATAAGGGATGAAACAGTTCAAGACTCACACCATCTCTGTGAAGGCTGGTGGTGATATTCCGATATGCCACACCATCAGTAATGATGGAAGAGAGAGGAAATGGTCATGGGTTTGGGCACACCAAGGGCCTGATGAACAAGTGCTCAGCACCTTGTCACAGGGGCTGTGTTTGTGAGCTGGATCAGCCTGCAGTGAGTGGCTCATACTGCCAGCACCCTGCAAGGTGCTCAGTTCTGGGTGCTGGACTCTTCTAAATGTAAAATGCTTACCCCATGCAAGGATGGATTGGAAAATATTTTTCTTGTAGATTAAATAATTCCAAGTGTAGACAGAGGAATGGCTTACTGTGGAGAAAAGAAAGATATCTGTGCAAGTACAATTAATTTTTCCATAATTGTTTATATATTAATTCCAAGAAAATTGCGCTATGGGAGAAGGGGTGGTGGAAGAGCAGGTAGTGTGAGTGGAACTAACAAAAACAAAGCAAAGACAAGATCCCCAGTAACTGGAATAATTTCTGTATGACAGTCAGGCAGAGATACCTACTCATTTTACAGGTTGATGAGACATTTAAATGAGATGTTAAAAATTCCATGCAAAGACCGACATGGCAGCCCCATTGTGTAAAGAAGCTCAGTGATGAGCCTGGCAGGTAATCGATGGAGATTTGCTAAGGCCTGTGCTCAGCAGGCACTTAATGCCTCTGTAATCACAGCTCAAATGAAGCTCACCTCCAAACCTTGCTGCATTTTTTTCAGACTCTGACAGGATCCCTACATATATAAGAGATGTAAAGATACCAGGGTACAGCTGGACAAGAAGCCAACCCTCTTTTAATTCATGTTAGTTGCAGAAATCGGTGGATGTTCCAGAAATACAGGATTGGATCCAAAGAATGATTTTCTAAATTATACCAAGTGGAATATTCTGTGCAGCTGAACTAAATAGTCCAGAGGCTCTCCTATGAAAATGCATGACTTGCCAACTTTTGTGGCATGAAAGAAATATGTGCCCATTTGTGCATGTGTGTGTGTGTTTGTATGCACAGAGGAATGTGAGAATTGGTTTATATTGGTGCATATTTGAGCAGGAAACATAAGACAGGTATTACAACTAATAAACTAATGAGTTTAGATCTGTGAATTTGAAACAAAACATTATGTTTCTTTAAAAGCCATAGGCTGATACAGAGTTCTGTCAAAAACACAGAGTAAAGTACTAGAATTCTTTTTCCTTATTAATATCAGTATAATTTATGTCTCCATGACAAAAGAGTTGGAAGTCTGTTCATCAAACAGATTGTGTCTGGGTGAGATTTTATGCTAATAAGTTAGAATTCTAAGTTTGATTTACTTGATGGATAATATAAAGAGAGTAAAAGTGAAAAAGAAATACATTTTTAATATACTGTTCTGCAGTCTCTGTAGTAAACCAGCAGATGAACTATGAAATTTATTTTTTAGATTTCATTAGGATTGTATTAAGATGTATGAAAGATTATTATCTGTATAGGTAAAATAAAAGAAAAGATCTGTCTATTGTGACAATTGCAATTTTTTTAAAAATCCTTTGAGGTTGCAGTTTCCTGCCATGTTAGACAAGCTGGCTCGACTTAGTCTCAAACTACAGTAGATGCAATAATTCATAGCATCTGAATGGTAAAACAGTATTCCAGTATTTAAATTAGCCTTTAATATATGGCATGAATCATTTTCATACTCATGCTTTTGCACATGCAGTGCTTCTGCACTGCCAGAAACACAATGTTCTTGGTGACATTGTTTAAGGGTCTGATCTCATATTGCTGCTTCAGTAAGATTCCAAGGGCTGCAGAAAATGTGATGGGGTACACTGAACAAACTTATTACAAATAAAGCACTCCTCAGCTGTTTAGATAACTATTCCAGAAGACAATTTTGACTTACATCTCTATACAGCAGCAGTACACCAAAAAATGTTTCTAAATGAAAATAAAAGCAGATGACAAATTGTATCCAAATCCAAGTTAGGGAGTTCTTGCAAAACAGTAAGTTTGAGACATGGCTATTTGTAATGTGATAAAGTTAATGTAAATTTAATGGCTTTTAAGACACAAGCTATTAAGTACCACACAAACCTGGTAAATCTATTTGAAATGTCAGTTTCTGGGCTTCTAGATCTTGCTACACTTTCAGAAATTGCGAGTTTAATTTCCAGCAGCCCCGGCTGAGATTCAGAGCTACAGCAGAAACAATGACTTTCTTTAAGGTTTTACATACCAGTCAGGGGAGTGAGTCACTACTCCAGGAGATCGCTAATATATACAGAGACAGATACATGCAAGGAGGGAAAGCCCCATGGAGGGAGGGCTCAAGGGTTGTCTCTCCACTGCTAACTTCCTGCGCCTCAGTCTGCAGCCAACCCAGAGCTGCCATCGTGGGGCTCTGAGACAGCTTTGCCTGAAGCCATTCCCAGCCATCGGCTGGGCTGACACTGAACTGAGAGAGAGGGTAAAAATATACTGTGTAGGAAAAATATTAAGCCTTTCTTCTCTGGGAGCAATGAAAAATACCCAGTAGAAAACAGCACCAAGAGACCAAGTGATCCATAAATAAGTTTCCACTGCACAAAAAAAAAAAAAAAAAAAAAAAAAAAAAAAAAGAATTAACTGCAGAACATTTTATCATGCTGAGCAAAATGCAGACTTCTGCAGGTTGTAATAAAGCAGTCACAGCATACCTGTCTCACTGGCTTTGCTCCCATTGAGCTATCTCCCAGTTCTCATGTACTAATTTCCCTAAGCATCAGCAACTAAAAGTTATTCTGCACATTCAGCTGACTTTTTTATGAATTTTTAAGGTTTTGAGCTTAACATATTCATGGTGAAAACTCTTGAACTACTATTAAAATACATGAAAGAGTCAGTGACCATTCTAGGAAAAGCCACCAAGGTTTCACAAATCTGACAAAGGTGCATCCCTTGATATGCAGTTTCTCTCATGCAGATACTGGCCTTGAATCATCACCCCCTCTCCCATCAAAGGTGCTCCATTGCCTCCTTCAAAAAAAGCAGAATCAGCAGCAAAGAGAGCACTGGCATAGTCCTGTGGTTGCTACTGTACAGTGCAATCAGGCCATTAAACTCCCTACCCATTTCCTGGAATTTATGACACAGGATGCCTGACCCTATCTCACTCTGATGTTTTGGCACCAGACCCTTTCTGAGAACACTGTCTCTGAATTTGTGTTTCAAATCTGCAAAGAAAAGATCTCCTAGAGAGGTTATATATTCCTGTCCTGTGATATCATCAAACAGAAGGGTTGTAAAGCTATAATTTAAGCTGGACGCTGAATAAAAAGTCAGTTTAAAATACTCTTCTTGGTCAGTGACAACAAAGCCTTGGAGATTAAAGGTGGCTTCAAAATAATATATTTCAGCTTTGTTGAATCTAATCCACACACAGATTATTTAGGTGAGTGTGCCTGGGTAACAGACACTACTTTCACTTCACTACCATGCTTTATCCACAGGTGAGTAAGAATGTCTGAGAATATCACGACTGATGTCATATGCTTTTTCTTTTCTCAACAGTATTTTATATAGGCAAAACAATATAAATCAAGATTGTCAAACCATAACAAGAAAAAATCTCTGTGAGAGTAATTTCTTCTAATGTAGAAACAGCATTTTTATTGTAAAATAAACCAAATGCCATTTTCACTCCAAAGCTCCTGTGCTTTGCTTTCCCCACAGCATTCTGCCTGAGATCCTTTCCAACCTCTTGTCCCTTAAAGAAGCACATCCTAACAAAATTCCAACCTGTAAACATTAACTCCTACATTGTCTGTAATAGTCCAGGAAGAATAATGACCAGCTATTCTGTAAAGGTCCCCATTCTGCTTCCCTGCTATATTATGGATGTGGGGTGCACAATTATTTTGGAAAAGAGGAGAAACAGTAGTATTTCCTTACAAGATGAAGATTCATGCCAGTACATTGTTATTTCTGAATTTATGTCTCTTAGAGTAAGAAGACATACACTTCCCTAAGAGCAAAGAAAGATTTGGTATATTTTTAATATCTGCCATTATCAGTAAAGTAAATACTTAAGAATGAAATTAATTGAACAAATGGGACAAAAGTTTGGATTAAGGTCTTTGCACCTGAGTCCTAAATTTAAGGTATTAATTCAATAGATTATTATCATCATTTGCACATACCTGAAGTAACCAGCAAATATACACAGCAAATTTGAAAATCACATTTCTGCCTAAATATATCAAAAGAATTATAGTTTTAAGTAAAGTTAAGGCTTCAGTTTAGAAACACCTATTCTCTGTTTTCCTGCAGCTATCCCATTGAACTTAACTCTTGAATTATTTTCAAATTTGCTGAAAAATGCTCTTTCTGACTTCAGCAGGAAAAGAAAAAAAAACTCAGAACGTATTGCTGTATTGAGGATCTGTTATTAAATTGAAACTATTACAATGCCAGCTGACCATGACTACAATAAATATATTCTTGAAGTTTTCCAAGTCCAAAAAATGAAGCAGACTGTCTTTAGAAGTGTCTACCCAGCTCTCCCTCACAGAACTGCAAAGGGTTGCCAATTGTTACAAATATCTTCTCAAGCAAAGTCTGCATAGAAAAGTAGGCAGTGAGACCAATTGATTTAAGTGGGGAAAAGCAAATAGGCTTTTGGACACAAAGATATTTTTTGAATACAGACAATTTGCATCCATTATTTACTACTGTTGTGTGACCATTAAAGAATCTTTATTTACTTTAAGACAGCAGCCAGCACTGAAAAACAAAAAATTAAGATTTTTGCAAACAGCACTGTTGAAAAGGGAGAATAAGATTTTTTTTTAATATAACAACACCTTACATATGTAGGTAGGTGTGTTTTCTGAAACTCAGAAAACCTTGATAAAAAAGCCAGTACTAACTTGTAAAGGAAGTATTTCATTTCCTATCATCCCTATGAATTGGGCATAACACAGTAGAGTGTATTTTTTGTTATATTTACAACACAGTAAGAACGAGAAAAATATTGGAAACCTCCCAGTAAAGGAAGTCTGTACTAGGCAAAAAAATACAAGAAAGCATTAAAGTTTGTTCTGCACAAACAAAATAACTCTGTGTCGTGTCCCTGTATCTAGAAACATTAGTAACTCAAACAAGTGCCCAGTTGATTTTGAGATGAGGTTGCTCCTGGACTGCAGTGAAAACTCATTTGCCAAGCCCTCAATGGATTGAGGCAGAACCGATGTATTTTACTTTCTTTTTAATTCCTAATATTGACTTACTTACTGCAAATAGCCTGGCAGAGGATGTATAATTTTGTTGTCAGTGCAAGGCTGAGTTTTGCTGGAACAAGGTATCTCTTACTCATTGCCTTTTTTTGAGCAAGAGAACATCTCTGCAGCTCCTCATGGAGAAGCTTTATGGCTCTGAATACTTAAAATTTCCTCTGCCAGAAGAAAGCTTTTCCAAAGCCAGACAAACATGAAATGCTCAACAATTCGGCAGAGTCCTTCTTGAAACAGCTTTTCTTTTAAAGGAAAACATGGTTAACCATCTTTGGCCAGTGCTCTGCAAAGACGTTTTACCTTGTATGATCTTAAGCCACAGTTTCTGTAACTCCAATTGTTGTTTAAGGGGTAATAAATCACCTTGTATGTTTCAGCCTCCTTCGTTCCCCTGTGAATTGGTACAGAAACTGCCGAAGAAGAAAGAGTTTTCATGAAAGTTTTGGGGTTTTTGGTTTGGTTTTGGGGGTTTTGGGGTTATTTTTTGTTTGGTTTTGGGTTTTTTTGTTTGTTTTGTTTTGTTTTTTGGGTTTTTTGAGTTTGTTTTTTTTTACTGGAGTAGCAGTAATACACATTTTAAATCTGAAATAAACATTGTTACAGAGTCACTAGCCCATAGTTTTGTTTCTATGTGGGATGCCATAAAGATCCACTGATGAACTTGATTCAAGATGCTCCTTAGGTAGAACTGATTTTTCACTGAACACTCACACAAATGACATGCTCAAGATATTTGTTTCAATCTCAAAATCCTTCTCAGAGCTCGCCCCAGACTCATGGCCTGTGAGATACTGGTGATCAGCCATGCAAATCCTGTTTGTTAAGAATGAACAACACTTACCATATTCTTCATATCCCTGCTGTGTCCCAGTCCCACTGTTGCATCATGAAATAAAACCTCAGTCTGTTTTGGGTGGGGCTGCAGCAGCACTTGCATGGACGATGCCCCTAATCCAGGCAGAACTTCTGGCCAGTGCAAGAGACAGTAACAACTGTCTCTAAGAGAAAGATGTTAAAATATTATTATATTTTATTATATTAATTATATTTCTATTTTTATTATATTAAAATATAAAGAATATTCCTTGAACTAAAATCTGGGAAATCATACTGTCATGAAAAAGAAAACCCTTAGAAACTTTTAAAGAATTCATTTAAAATATGGCATTTATGCCCTTTCAAGAATGATGGACATTCCTAGTTTGAAAATCTTGATGAGTAAGCCAAGTCCTATTTTTCTGCTCAATGTAACTTATTACACCAAGCACACACCTAAGTATAAGACCTTAGTGCCACACAGGACAGTTCTTAATAAAATATCCAATGACTCTGAGGCAAAATGCTGCAACACACACAATCTCGAGCTGTACAATCAAGTTAATACAAGTATGATTAAACATTGGGCTCCCTTTCCTCCCTATGGCATTCAGAACATCTCAGAGTTAAACATAAAGAACAGAGGCCTTTTTTTCCCATTAGCACATGAATTACTACATTTTCAGGACAGGAAATAATATTTATGAACTCTGGCTAGCTATTGGGACTAGTAATGGTGTAGCTGTATGTTTGCCTGATGACTGTATAACTTTGTACAATTCTCTTCTCCACTTCCAGGCCACCAACATGAAGCCAATCATTGCTGTCAGGCTGTTGAAATTTTATCAGGGCAATGACTGAAAAGTCTGTATGTATTTTTGTCACAGTAACCCCAACCCAGTTTCTACCCACAGAGGACTGTGCTGGTGGGGATGGGACTGCCTCACTCCTCTCCCAGGTGCCATGTGCCTTCTGGGGTCTCCTGTAGCTTCTCAGTTAGGGGATAGGAGGACCCCAATATGCAGAAGCCAATGCCAATCCTACATGCAAGCTTTCAGAAATATTTATTTGATATGAGGTCACCAGCTGCTGTGGAGAACCTCAGCTAGGTGAGACGGCAGAGAAAAATCACCTACAAACAGTCTCAGTCCCTGGCCAAACCCCCTGGAGAAAACAAATCACCAAAGAAGCACAAGCTTGCTCAGCCTATTATGGCAATGTCATATTTCTTTACCTTCTCTCTACATTGAAAAGGACAGCTTGGCCTGAGTCACAACATAAATGCAGCACAGCAAGACAAACTTGACTGATGAGCATAAAAATACAGCAGTGGTTCATTTAATCAAAAGCTCTTATAAGCAACTAATGTAAATTAAAATGCTGAAAGGAAAAATCAAAGTTACCCAGGCTGCTTGAACCTGCTTTAAAAGCATACCAACACCCATATCCACACCCTTTTTTTACTTCTTTAGTTCCTTCTGGAACTATAATATATAGTTTTTTATAATTAAATAAAAACCACAAACCAGAACTTTCAAACAAGATTGTACTTTACATTAACAAAATGCTCCCTCACGAGTGAGTCAGTCCGCAATGCCCATTAATGGCTACCAGCTCCGCTAAAAAGGGGGAGCAAAAAAGCCTTAGAATGTTTTATTGTTTAACGTGAAAGCACTCAGAACAATGGATGGGCATTTTTTTTCTATGAATCAAAATAATCACATTTAATTAATTAAATGCACACAGCATCTGATTCTGTAGCTGTTCTGTGCATGGAAGTCAAGTGGGTTTAATAAGATGCAACACAATAGAGTCAATTAGTGCATTTGTCTCTAACCTACAAAATGAGGGCAGTTGGTTTGCTTGCATATAAGTTTACTCCTGAATAAGTATCTGTGGTCTCCAGTGACAGCTACTCCAGACACGTTTGTTTTTTTTAGAAGTGGCTTCTAGCTATGGCTTTAAAGGCCAGACCAGAAACAAAGCAGGAAATCCCTCCAGAAGCCAATTGAATTCAGCAGTATCAGGAGGTCATTTTTATCTTTGGAAAACAAGACATTGTCAAAAACCAGATACCAGAAAGCAGAAAGCCTATTTCTGCAATACCTATCTTTAGGTTACGTCACGTTCCTTCTACATTCAGTCAGGAATTTTCAAGAAGTTTTAATGTCTATGCTAAGCAGAAATATGAGCAGAATAGCACAGAGCATGAAGCCAGATGAATGTCTGAGGGGAAAAAAAAAAGTAGTTTAGGAACTTATTTATTCATCTACTCAATATGATTGCCCCCCTACTGAAAAGAAATCAGAGCATTATAATACCAATATCCTGGCCATGCAGTGGACTTACTGGGAGGTCTGCTAATTGTGTAGCAGTCTATTGGATATACGTGTCTGCAGTACAAGGGCAGGGATTGATTTTTAATGTCATGTTTAAAAAGAAAATAATCAGATCATTCAAAGCCAAGAATACGTTGGAAACACTCTCCCATTCCACCCCAAATAAATCCAAGCTGTGGTCCTGATTTTGTCTTGAATGAGAAGGTGATTTAACTCAGGAGATAAAGTAGGTAGGTAGCCAGTAAATAGCTTTAGATTATCTGCTGCCATTTGAAGTCAGGGCATGGCAATCAAATCATTACAGGGGAAATAAATGTACTCTGGGACCAAGATTTTGCAAATAACCACTCCTTGAGACAATCTAACCTCTCTCCCTTTAGTACTAAAATGGTAAGTAAAAAAGGCAAAAAGACAATCCATGCTGGCAGCAGTTTAGGCTTTGAGAAAACTCAGCTGAGCAAGGCAGATCAGAGCAGATTATGAAACATCATTCATCCACGTCATTTGCATAAGAAAGCAAGTTCATATTGTACCCCAGACCTGCTCAAAGGAAGACGGGTCATGGTAAGAGGTGTTAGAGAAGAATCAAGTGCTGAGTCGCCTTTCAGGAACAAAGCAGTCATGAAGTATTGATTATATGTGAGTGTGTGTGCATGTACAAGTGGCAAACACAGAATGTAACTGCCCCAGTTTGTTTTCCATCCTCATCCTGCGAAACCACAGTCTTATCGAATGTCACTGTAACTAGATAACTTGATCTTGCAGCAGGGAGCAGAAGGCTGTGGCTTCATCTTGCTTTGCAGGCACCACATCAGTTTGTCCCATGTTTCTTTTATATTTCTTGTTAGAGACTAAAACGTTAATAAAGGAAGTATCAACCTGGTCTAAGTTGGCCGTGTGCTGATTATGGCTAGACAGCCTCCAGAGGACTCTCCCAAGCTACATAATTCACTGTTTCTCTCACCTAAAAATTTGGTCAATACTGGTAAGTACTGTATTATGTCAGTCATTTTCAAAGGAATTGTATTAAAATATAGATAGTATTCCATTCAGTCATAAATTCACAAGGTATGTTATACATTTTCAAGTATCTATCACAACATGTCTATTTGCACACAGTTTTTCTTCCTGAAAAATTGTATTTACAGTACATCTCTGCACAGATGCCCAGATGTTTTGACGTCCATAACTTTATTTTTACAAATGCTAAATGGCCACACTTGTCATTGAATTTTTGAATGCTGATGTAGGGTCCCATTGATCACTAAAGATTAACCTTCCTTTGCCTAAAACACATCTTATTAGGTATGAGAGTTTCTACTGTGAGAGTTTTAGCTTATCTTCATACATTTTACGGTCATCTCACTCACCTGCTAACTCTTGTTTTCTCAATAGTGTTGTAGACTGAGTGTGGCCAAGGAGCCACACTATGCTAAATTTTTTTGGGTTCAATAAATCTAATGACCTTGGCTGAGATTTTTATTCATCAATACCCTTCAGTTTATCTTATTACACTATGCACTGCTGATGGCACCAAATGGCCCTTAGAGCATATAGGGAAATTTGTGTGAGTGTTTCAAAATTACAGTGCAACAGCAACTACTGAACAGTTTCCTCAGTAAGTGCCCAGCATGTGTGTGCTGAAGCCTTGGGTGAGGCAAGGGTATGCTACTTGAGTTTGCACTCGGTTATCTGGAAATTGAAGTGATATGTCAACATCATTAAATAGGCACTTAAAGGGAGGCTAAGAGAGAAAAGTTGTTGACCTGAGATAGGAGCATAAATGTTATGTTTTGATAACATAGGTAATTTTCTTCTCTGTTTGCAGAGCATAGATATCTAGTCTGACCACTGAGTAAATTTTTCTTCCTGTTTTCATGTTTTATCTGCCAGAAATTCACTTGAGAAAATTGCAACAATTTGTGAGTCTCCTGAATTTTCCACTTTTTTTTTTAATTTCAAAACACCAGTTTTTTAAAATATGTAAATATTTTTGTTTGTTATATCCAAACTCAACTTTTTTATTTCCCATTTTGATTTTTCATTGAGAAATTAATCTAGTCCTTTAACTAAGGAGATTAAGAGGTTGCAAATGACAAGTTTTGCTTGAACTAAAGCAAATTCTTTCTCATTTTGGTAAAAGAATTTAAAAAACATTCAGGTCTATGTAAGAAAACCTTTTCTTTTTCTAGTTCAGCAGTTAACTGCAAAAACAATTATTCATTCAGCTCTATTTAACCTGTTCTGATTTCAGGGACACTTTGGCTTTGTTGAGACTCCTGAGCATAAAGCTCACAAATTGTCTTTCAGAACAATTTGAGGAAGCCAAAAATCAGTGCTATGAGGGAGATCTGCAATCTAGATGCCCTGTTTGAATGCTTAATAGTACACATGGAAAAATTAGATTATTTTGAACAGGAGTTATTATCCAGCTTGTTTATATCTGCTTTGAATGCTCCTAGAGAAAGCACATTTTTGGCACACACAAGCACCAAAGTGTTACTAGTTCATGACCTTATTCATTTATTATTGAAAAGCATCACCCCAAACACCTGGTAAAAATAACTTAGCCTCATGTCCTGAAGTTAATTTAACTATTAAGGTATCAAAGAATTTGGCACTGAGTTAATAAATCATTCTAGTAAGCATTGTTACAAAGTAGGGTGCAGAAAGAAGCAAATAACCCCATGGAAATCAATCTGTCAAGGGCTGAAAATAAATTACTGTAAAATGGAGCATGTTTTAACCACTTCTCAGCTGTTTGACTGTTGAGCCATAAAAATACAGACCTTTTCTGTGTGCTGCAGAGCAGATAGTGTCAATATGTCTAACTTCAGGGCCAAGTATTTATAACTAAACAAAAGCAGTACTAAAAGATATGCTTGGAGGATGGACAAACAAATTGGAAAACTGATAAAGTTCCTTGGTATTATTGTAAGAAAGGTGTGTTAGAAGTGTGCAAGATAAAAGATAGTTCTACCTGGGTTACAATTAGCTGGCATTGCTGGAGCAATGCATGGAATACTTTCAGCACAGCCTTCCTAATGGAAGGCATAACATCAGCAAATTCTGAATACAAATGTGGAAAGCCAGGAAGGTTAATTATCAAGTTAAACATAGGGGAGATTCAAACCACACTCCCTACACATGCGTTCATAATGGATGATGGCCCTATTTCCCCATACAGGGTGAGTATAAAGCTTGTGCAAGGACTGACTTCATTATATAGACTTAATATTAATACTTGAAGGAGTTATCATCAAGGGTCATTGACCTCCTGTCTGCTCTGACTGCAGAGGCATCCTCCTGTTGAATTATGCTTAGCTATATTTATGTTCTAATTTAAATATCATTTAATATTTAGCTTGTTGACATACATTTGCATAGTTAACTACATGGTCATCTGCTGTTTACCAAGCCTGTAGGTTTCAGAGCCACAGAGCAGGGCCTGGATTCCCTTTCCTATCAACAGCTTACCTCAACTGGTAGGAGCTTACTTTTCTAAAGCTAGAGAAAGATAAAATCATCTTCATACTTGGGAAGAAAAAAAAAAGAGAAAAGAGTCTAATGCTCTATCTGCCAAGGACCCAAAGGCATTCTTTTTCTTTGGAAGTGCAAATTAAAGAAATGAATTCTGTTTTCTTCGATTATTTAAAACTTCAATCATTTGGATGTTTATTAGATGCAGGAACAACTTTGTGAAGATTTATATTTTATGCCTAGCATTTTGTTATGCAAGATGTTGAACCAACCACCTGAGTAGGAAAGAACAGGGAGATTCACAGAGAAGTACTGATAGTGCACAGTATGTCTTATTCCAGTAGAAATCTGTGGGGAAGGAAGAGAAGCTTGGAGGCCTCCTCCTCCTAGTACATCCTTCCTGTAAATGAGACAGAGGAGAAAATATTTCCTCTGGAAAATAAAATGTCTGTGCCTTCAGTGCTCAGGGAAGAGCTGGTTTAAGGCAGGCTGAGCACCCAGACAGGCAGGCAGGCTGCCCACAGCATGCTGTTTGACTGTAGTTGAGCCTCCAATATCAGCCCTTGCCAAGGACTCTGAACCTCAGGAAATCATGACCTGTAGCAGGACTAGCCCTGCTCTTGGCCACTGCCTCCAGCCTGAGTGAGCAGGGGCTGTGTCTGTGCTGAAGGAGCCCTACAAGTGGGCTGTGGCTATTTCATGCAATGTGGATAATGGGCAAGTCTTGTCATGAGACCAGACTTGCTCTCTCCTGGCTTCCCAAGTTACCCCAGAGGAGTGAAAAAGAGCCAGACCATTAATCCACTTACCCTTGCACCAGCCTGCAGAACTGGCTGGATGCACCAGCCCAAACCTGCGTGCTGGAGATCCACATGCAGGATTCTGCCTCAGGGGCTGCAGTCCCTCCTCAGCTCCTCCAGAGCCTGTCTGGCTCCACACCACTCCTCAAAGGCCCTGGGCTCATCTGCCCAAAACAGTCGCATGAGACCCCACCAAAACCTTTAGGATTCTTCAGGCCAAGATAAGCAACCTCCAATCCCTCATGTTCCCTCCAGCCAGGAGCCAAGGAAACCTAGGATGGGGGTGAGATATGGGGTACAACACAGGGTGATGCACTTAGACTACGCCTCAGAATTTCTGCTGCAAAACTCTTGCCCACACTGAAGCTATTTGAATACAGTTCAACACAGCCTTAATACCATCAGCTTTAGAACTGCAGCAGGGATAGCACAAATTCAGCGTGAGTTTTCAAAAAGATCTGGACCCTAATCTAAAATTACTGACAGAAGCAAATAAATAATTAATCTAGCTGAAAATGTCTCCAAAAAGAACTATTTCTTGACTTTGACATATAAGCTCTCTGTTTATGTTACAAGATGAGCCATGCAGTAGTGTATACCCTTCCCTGGACCTTTTTACTTTCAAAATTTATTCCTCCAACAAGACTGTGAATTGTAAAATACAATGTTTTGTCCTTTTTGGTCATACCTGAAAAAATTACTATATTTGTAGGGAGATTTTAACTAAAAAATTAAACCTCTTTCATTTTATCTTTGTACTTTAATTAGATGTTATAGAAGTAGAAGGAGGTTTGTGATCTCACTTCTGAAAACAAAATAGGGTTATCAAACTAGGGCTGTGTAATGACTTTCCTGCAATACTTAATGAATATGGTTTTCTGAAGTGGTTGCTGCATCTCATTTGCCAAGTTGCAGATCCTAAGGTTCTGGTTTCTCTGTTTGGGTTTTTTGCTGTATTTTGTTTTAAGCTGCTCACGTTCAGGTATGCATTCATGGAGGTGTATTTACAATTCAAGAGAGCAGTCTACAAAGGTAGATAAGCTGTATCTAAACAAGCTGTATGGTATGACACCTCAAAGGGCCTTGCAGGCTCATGCTCCCAAAGCAGTGGCTAAGCAGGCTGGTAGTCAGATCCATTTTTCATCTGAGTTCCCCAGCTAGCACATTAATCTGTGCAGAAATCAGCTTTGATACATTCCACACAGAGCTCAGTATATTGTGTTTTACACACTTCAATTGAGCAAATGAGGCCCCCTAAGAATTTTTTTGCTATCACTGCTATTTTTTTAAGACCAGAACTGGAAAAAGGGGCAATCAGAAAAGGCTGAGGGAGTGAACCCACCATAGGAAATGCCATTATGGCTTAAAGAGAAGATAAGCCCATTAGGAGAGCCAGGGAGCAGTTGGTGAAGGAATCCTGTGGTCAGTTGTGTTAATAGCTGTGTCAATAATATTCAGACAGGACAGATCCCAGCCTTAGGGTAAGTCTTGTTTCAATGTCAGGCATTGCATAGCACAGATATTTTCAGTATGCACTTAAATAAAAACTGTTATTAAACCTGATATGGTGACTTGGAAACTTCTGAAGTGCCAAGCAAATACAATTTGGCTATCATTTTGTGGGAAGAAATGTACCATTTGCTCAGGAACAAGTAAAGATAAACTCATAGGAAATTATAACAGTGAAGGGGGAGAAATATGCCTCCTTTTGCTGACTTACAGACTGGACATTTCAGCACTTTCATGTACTGAGTCTCCTAAATAAATTACCTAACCATATAAAATGCATGGGATCAATTCTAGATTTTAAAAAAATGTCAGGGTAGTGAATCTATAGAAATGCAGAATTTTGTATATAAGCTGCTTACCTGATTGTCTACACCAGACTTTTCCCCAAGATGATAGAGAAAGTGTTATTTCTCTTGTAAAGGACCCCATTTCAGACCAGAACACCCCCGGTTCCCACTTGGGTTTTGATTCAGCCCTGTGCTGGAGCCCAGCTGACTGTTTCTGCCACTGTCAATGTCTATTTATCTTGCTTTTTCAAGCATTTGCAGATTATAATAGCCAGCAAAGAATTTGCTAAGATTACACTGAGCAGTGATTATTTACATCCTGAAAACATTCAGATCCCATTGTCAAGCTGACTTGACTCCTGCTGGTATTCATGGGAATTAATTCTGGGAACTAATTATGAAGCCATACACACTGTGACCAACATGTGCAAACAGTTTGGCACAGCCCAATGAGAAAGATCCAGGTCAGTCCTGTTTACCCACCTTCCTCACCCCTGAAATGCACCTTCCAGTTGCCTATCCAGATTATCCCAGCCAATTAAAAGACCCTCTGTAAATCAGCTCATTAACCTGATCAAAACCTTACCTTACTGTGATGTCCCACCCTTAAGTGTAAGGGAGCACCCAAGATTCATAGATGCTCATGGGTGAAAAAAATGACAAAAGTCAGAGGGTCCACAAAAGCTTACAAAGTTTTATTAGTAAAATTGCACATTTGGAATGGAAATTGTTATGTTAGTCCCTGACCTACCATATAAGGACACAGCAGTGGGTTTTAGGTAAAGGAGAAAGAAAGAGAGAGAAAGGGAGAAAGGATATGTTTTCTCCACCCTGGATGTAAATTTCTCACTTTCTATGCAAAATAGTTATCATATACAGTCTGTTCTTCTAGCGTTTGAGAGCTTCAGTGTTCTTGGGTGGTTTTGATCTCTGTCTACAGTCCACACCCACTTCTTGATCCCATTCCTGTGCTTGCCCTGTGCTGTGGTGTGCTTATCTATAGGAACTAGAACAAGGACATCTGCCCCAGAAAAGTGCTGCCTTACCTCCACATCGCCCCCTTCTCCTGCCAAAACCTGTTCTTTTCCACAATGTGTTATTTTCAACAACCCTTGGTCATTGCCAACAATTCTTGGTTGGCTCCATATGCATCTGGCTATCTGTGTTTAAGACATATATATTAGCCACTTACCTTCTGGATTTCCACATTTACAGAAAACTAACCCACCTAAAAAAAAAGACATCAGAAAAAAAATAGTTAAATGGTTTATGAGCTTGCTTGGTGAACAGAGGTGGCTTTTCCAAGATGTGAAGATTGTCAGGGTAAAAGTTAAGTAAGTAGCTGTAGACCAGTGCAGGAAAGAGGGTTGATTGGAAGAGAAGGGGTGGGATCCCTCCTTTTCAGCAGTGGTTTGTTATGAATATTCACCCTCAATACAAAATATTATCCTGAGCTTATAAAGGATGTGAAGGTTTTTGCAAGATCCTGGCCCAAGACCCTCTTTTACTCTGTGTTAAAATAACTGAAATCAATCAAAACACCAATTTAATAAAAAAGAAGAAAACCTAAAATGGTGTGCAGGCAGAGTTATTGCATGCTATTATTAAACTAATGGAATTTAAATAATTAATTCTGGGATGTACAGAAGATCATTGATCAATGACAAAGTGTAACTTCTTTGGACAAAGGACTAAGCTGCTTCAAAAGTAGATCCATGGAAATCTCTCCATCTCCCACTCTGCTTAAATGACAGTTTGCCAACAGATGCAAAGTTATCTCTATTAATTGATCTGTATTACTGTCAGTACACAATGAGGTTATATGACTTCATCAAAACCACAGCAGTCTGCAGTAGTTGATGGCAAAAACCTAAAGTGCTTAGCTCACCACAAGGAGCAGGGTGGCCTGGTGTGGTGGATCCTGCTCTGTATCTACTGCATTCAGCCCCAAGAGCCTCAGCAGTCAGTTGCAGGAACCACCAGAAAAGCAAAAACCTTCTCTTTTGCTTCTGCATCATCCACAGACCTGCAGGCTTTGGTTGCATTCAAGCCACAAATGCAGATATTTTTTGATAGTTCATTTGTTTCTCTCCAGCCCAAGCAGGTCATGGTGCAGGTCAAACTGTAGCTCTGCAGTGGAGCACTGGAGAGCCCCATTCCTCTAGCACATGCAGGAAGGAAAGGACTGTCTGCCAATTCAATGTGCAACAATACTTAGGGATGTCCTATCAATGATACTCAGTACTCCCGGTGGCAATTTTTTTCCCCTGCCTGTTGCTATTCAGCCACACTTAGCTGCTGAGTGCTGGAGAAGGGCTGGCAAGAGAGAGGCAGGAAATTATCTGATGAGCAGTGGTTGGTAGGAGCAGTTGCGTCAATGCCTCGCGGCGTGGGGGACCTTGCGTCAGCTGCCATCTGTGGAGCAATGGATTTGCGCCGATCCTTCCACCACAGGTTGTCAGCAATAGGTGAAACACCGAAAACACAGTGAACCAGAACACCTCCTTGGACTGTCAAAATAACATGTAACACCACAGAACATGAATCAGCCAACTCCTTGACTTTTCCCTCAGTGGATGTGCTGCCAAACACCTGGCCAAAATGTAAGGATATTTGTTTGTGGAAAGAAATTTCAAATCAGACCAAATCTCCCTGGAATTATGTGATTTCTTAATAATCTGATTTTAAAGATGACCATCAAAGCACTAAAACAACTTAATCATCCTTAGAGCCTGACTTTCTTTTCTTCTCTTTTTTCCCCTTTCTTTTATGTTCTTACCTATCATCACAAAAAACCAATGACTCATTCTGGTTGGTTAGATCTTACTTAGAGTGCCTGGCTCATGGAGTTTCTCTCAATTGCACAGAGACCAATCCCTACTTTGGTAACACATCTGCAAGCACTTGCTTAATTTCATTCCAATGATTTGACCTCCTGAGCTAAAAGACTCCACTCTTAGACCTTAAATAAAATAAGCCTGCCCACAGCAAGACTGGTGTAACTCTTAAAAATTACATGGACATTATACTACCTCCAAACTTTGGCGTAGGTGCACTTCTGTGGGTAGGTGTGAACTTTTAAAACCTCATTTTATGTTCTTGAAAGACAGGATACAACTACAGAAGCCAGAGAAGCTCCAGGTATTGGTCTATGCAATATCTCTACCATAAAAAAAGCACTAGGTATAAAGGCAATTGTGGCTGAGAGGTGGTATTGATAAGGCCTAGAGGATTGCATGTTCTCAACAGGGGGCCAAATACTCCTGAGGAGTAAGCATGATGTATAAGGAATGCATAATTAAAAGCATTATTTCTTTTGATTGTTTCTGGCTTACTTTTGACTCAGCAAGTAGAGACCAACATGCAGCCATCTGTGCTGATTGTTTTGTCTTTCTCTGATGCTACTTCAAATATCCTGGTTTCTGTTCCTCCACCCTCTTTATTTTTCCATATTTCCTGACATTCAAACCTCAAGTCACACCCAATCAAGAATAATCATATTTTGAATGAGATCAAACCACATGATCTCATTCTGAACGTGACCAAATGAGTCTGACAGTTCCGTTTCCCCCAGTACTTATGAGCAGTCCCCATTTCCCAGAGGTTTGGATGAATGGATGAATGGCAGTGAACTCGCATGCTCAAAGGAGACTATTTGTCAATGTCTAAATCTTTGGCAAATGTCTCACTGTGCTTTTCAAAATACTTCTGGAGTTACGGGAGATCTCCAGACTATTGGATCATTTTTATGTATTTGGAAACATCCGTATTAAAGAAGCTCTCATCACCTCCATCAATATCTGCTCCACAAGCCACTGGTTAGTACATAATCAAAGCCTGGAAAGTTTGTTGTACCTTCTCCCAGGCAAAGCCACTACAGAGTCCATAGTACATCAGATATTAATATTTGAGCAGATTACTTGGCAAACTAAATTTGAACAGTGCCAAACACACTTTAGTAGGACATTAAATAATATCCTAACTGGATTTTATCATTTAAATGATTTCATAATCAATGTCTATATTTAATGTGGAAACTTAACAGTAAGGAAACCATCAATTTTCTTTTCATTCACAATTTACAACTCAGAAAGATTTGAGGAAGAGATATGTTGCTTTCTTGTGTGTATGCTGCACAATGTGTTTCATTACTTGTTACTAATAACAGGATGCAATGTCCACTCTGTGTTGGAGTTTTCTGAGGCATTTCAGTTTGTGTAGAGGAGAGTTCATTGTCTACTGAGAAACTCTTTTACATACAGCTTAAGGTGCACCTCCCTCCATAAAAGCTTACTATAAAGTAGGGTAGGTTTAAAGACAGATTTTTTGGATGAAGTTTTAGCTAAAAAGAATGACAAATTTGACAAGATAATTGTCCTCAAAACATTTTGCATTCTTGTGAGTTGGAGATTCTTGCCAGGTTCAGAACCAAATTATGAAGATATTTCAGATTTTAGCAATGATGTCTGATCACCCACCTGTTTCTCAGACAAATATTTTTTTATATGCCAAAAAAAAGTGCATTTTACTTGATATTTAAAAGACATGTGTCAGATACATTATCCTGTCTGTGTGCTCATTGCCAAAGAAATCAATTGTCATCTGGAAAGCCTTCCTGAAGTGAAGAGGACAGACTTGTACCTGTGCCAGGAGCATCTTTGTTTGAAGTCAAAGCAACTCCTATGCTACACTTGTAAACATTTAGAAAGGCAAGTTCTAACCTAGGGGCATTTGTCACCCTCCATTCAGGCTCAAGTTTTCTGTTGAAGCCAAAGATTATTACTATCCTCATTTCATAGTACAGAGGTTGAATAATCTGTCTTTAAAATTTAAAGTATTTTTATCTTGTTTGACAAAGGTGGGTCTATATTTTTATCTAAGTATAATTTTAGTCTTTCTGTTCCTGAATCAGAGATATTTTTTTCTAAATATCATTGTCTTTCTGTTATACTTAGAGCTTTTGTCAGGTTTGTGTTCTATATTTATACAATACTTCCTATGGGTGCAAGCCTGCAGATACAATTTTCTTTACACCCCTTTTGGCACTTGATAGTATCTGGAGTAACACCAATGCAGAAGAAGAAATGAAGGATAATATAATTCAAGAGGGATCCTTTTAACACTTATCTCTTATAAAGACTGATATAGCAAAACATTTCAGGGATTGTGTTCTGATCTCAAACCACTGCTCATTTTGCCTCATCATTTTTAATGGAATGTTTCCTGCTTTGCACACATGTAAGTGAAAACAGTCAGACCAAATTTATTTCCTCTTATACTGAAAATACCTCCTGGATTGAGTGGGACCACAGGTCATCACAGTTTACTATCAGCAATTAGTATGTGTGCTGAGCTTTTCTTTTATGATCTGATTAATTTGTGTGTTGTATTCTCATTACTCCGTATTTGATAAATAACCTCTCATATCCTCATAACATTAATTTTCTACATTCATCTGCTGTACTTAGTAAATCATATTAGACCAGTATTAGAAACAAACATATTTTACTTTCACATTGATTCCTGATTCTGTGCCAGAGTACCAGAGAACAGTACTCAGAGGACTGGTATGCAGTGCAGCTCTAGCATCTGCTGTAAAATGCACACTTTAGTGAGCTGACACCAGCTGAAGGATTCCCACCACCAGAAGACTCTGGTGCCTATGTCTATTCAACATAAAACACACCCAATTTTAGTTCTCTCTGCAGAGATGTTTGGCCTGTGAGACACTGTAAGTCTGTGGTTATCTTAGTGCAATATTGAAATACCTGCGCTGACCTAGAATTGCACAAGTCCTGGGCAGCTATTCACAAAAATCCAATAGGGATCGACCTGCAAGGTCTGCAGCCAAGATATTGCCAAAGAATACATACTATTTAGACATGACAAAATATAGTGTCTGGGGTTTAGTGTTAAGTTACAGAGTAGGTTAGTGGTAATAATTCTTCTTAACATGTGAAAAGGTGTTTGTTCAGTGACTTCACTTGCCTAGGAAGACTTCAAACTATTTCCTACTTTTTTAATGAATATGTAAGTGACCAAGGTATAAAATTGCCTGTGACAAGATATCCTCAGCTCTCTTCTGCTCAATCTTTAAACTTGCATGGAATAATTAAATATTCACTGGTACAGAGTAGAGAAGTATGTGATTATGGCTCTATAGACTAGTGTCTAATAGACAGGTGAGGAAACTCACCTGTCAAGGCAGAGATTCTGTATTTCAGTCCTTGTTTCAATTTATATTCAAGAGTTCTAAATTAAGATTTGGATTACTGGCTAATGCTCATGCATCTTAAAAAATAGGGCGTTGTTTGGTGGTCACACTCTTGTCAATAAATATTTGGTCATTACAGTTTCAAAATGAGGGATGGGGGGAGCAATTTGACATGCACTCTGTTGCCTTCTGCTTTGAGCAGTTGTATAAAATGTGAAGCTGACAGGTTCAGACCTCATTAAAAAGAAGGAGTTTAATCTTGCTCTTCTACACCTCTGATGATGTTCTGGTGGGCAAGTTATTACATGAGAGGGAGGGAAGGAAGGAAGGAAGGAAGGAAGGAAGGAAGGAAGGAAGGAAGGAAGGAAGGAAGGAAGGAAGGTAGGTAGGTAGGTCTGGGAGAGTGGCTTCAAGACAGGTTCTCAGGATATCATTTCCAATTGAAGACAGACTCGTCCAGGCCACAAGTGCCTCCATCTGTCAAGGGTCTCAGCACAACTGGCAGAGCAGCACTGACTCAGCCATTGGTAATTTAGTGCAGACACAGCACAGTGCTGATGCATCCACATCATTTGTGTGCTCAGGTCACACTGCTCTGCTCGGGGTCTGCTGTGTCTGTACAGGGAGTCCCACTCTTTCTGTTTCAAGGGCCAGCATATGTGGGGCGAGCTCAGAGATTTTGGGACCCATGTGTCACACTTAGTTCTAGGTGTTTGCTTCTCCTGAAGCAATTTTTAGGCAAAAAAAAAAAGAGTTTTGGTTTTTCTTGAATGGTTGGATCCACAAAGTATTCCAAGTGTTCCTGGACTTCTTTGCAATTGTCATCCACAATTTTGGGCTGTCTCAATGCCTCAGTATATTTTTAGGGTCTGATTTTCAGAGCTTCAGGGTTTGCATGAGTCTTACCCACCGCCAGAACAGACCTTAAAATCAGACTAGCTTATTAGGAAAAGCTGAAGATAACTGAACTTATACATAATATTTTGGCCTCACTTACAATTAAGCACTCCATAAAAACTTTTGATGTTAGAAAGGAAAAAAGCTGTACCATCAAATCTTCTCGTCATTCTTAAGGATGACATAGTGAGCAAATAATTTCTAACACAGACATATTATATAACCTTATAAATCAATTATTTATTTCACTAGCATTTGATAAAACAGTAAAGTATTTAGTTGCATTCAGCTAATAATAATGTTTTATTCTAAGCTGATTTTTTACAATGTTACCAATTAGTTGTGTTGTTTTAATTTGTTGTTTTCATGCCCTCAGTATCCTTGCCCAGTTAGTCTAAAGTCTTTGGTTCTGTTTCTGTTTTTTTTTCTCATTGGAAAGATAATCTGAATGATGTGGTTAGTTGTCTGATGGCCTTTGATGGCTTCTCAGAAATATTGTAGATAGCTGCTGAGCCTGCTGATGTCTTGCAGAGTAAAAATAAAATATATCTATAACCAGTTACTATGAAACCTATGAATTTTGACTGCTTCTCTCAAGTCATTCTCCTCTGGTACTTCCTGATGAGTAACTTTCTAAAAATATAACTTGACACTCTCTTATATACTCCAGATACATCCTTTCATGGATACCTTATCCTTGAAAATTGGACATAATGAGGTCCTGTTGCATTTGTCTAACCACCAAGGAATTATATTTCAGTATGAAATAAAGGGGGGAAAATAAGAAGAAAAATATGTAGCAATGAAATCAACAACACTGGGGAGTTGCAGACATATATATGGTTGTTGAGCTTAAACAAGTTTAGTTTCACTAAACTTCTTGATAGTCACTATAATATAGTAAAATGGTCTGCAACACCCACAAGATAAAACTGTCTCTCTGTTGACTACAGAAAGACTGGGGAAATGAGACATAACCTGGATGCAAATATTTTTAGTTATGTTAATTTCTGCCAGTGGAGTCTATAAAGATAAAAACATTAATCTGAGAATAGACTGAACCAATTTTACCTACTTTGGTAGAAGTCATTTACTCTAGCAGTGAATAAAGAATTGAAGCTGTGGTATGAGCAAAACCAGATAATATTGCAATTTTTCAGCAGGTTCAATCCCCTTTTAAAATAGGATTTACAAAATATCTGCATTTTTGCAAAAGAACATACATGAATTTTACTTTTTCAAGGCACATAGACAGATTTTTTCAATTATTCTCAATACCCCACGTGAAGAATTCTTAGTCTGGCACAAAGCAAAGCACACAGCTAGAGAACTTAACAATGCTAGGACAAACAGTACCACAAACCAGAATGTTCAGGTGTTTTTGTGTATCTGTGTGTGCATATATATGGCAACTGATTTTTCAAAACTCAAAATGTGCTGATCTGTTACACTCTTTTAAAAGTCACAGTGGATGGTTGAATGTCATTTGTTATGTCATCTGCAGACTCAAAGCTTCTTTTTCAAAAGTATTGTCTTCTTTCAGAATGTCAGGATCCTGCCTGGTTATAAAAGTTTTCCTTCTGTCCAAGGAATGTCTGCTCAGCTTAATCATGCTTGAGTCTCTTGGAAAACAAACCAGAAAAACTGCACATTAACATCTAAACTTTTTGTTCTGCTCTTTCTTCTCTTTCTTTTCTTTCCCACAAAGTACTTTCTCTGGTTTTGATGAAGGCGGCAGCATACACCAGAAATATTCAACTAGAATTGCTAGTACTTTCACTTTGTTATTTTCCTAGCAAGTAAGTATCATGTTCCTAACAGTCAATAATTCTGTTCATCTGTGGCACTTCTAAGATGATTTGTGAAATTGCTGTTTTGGAAGAGTTTTTAAAAGAAATTTGTAAATCTTCAGACAAAAGACAGTACTACCTCTGCTCTCTGGATCCTTTCCCAACAGAGAAGGAATGACAGCCTAAAATTCTACAGTGATAATTCCCAGTCTTCT
Organism: Entomyzon cyanotis; assembly: GCA_024500445.1. Lineage (NCBI taxonomy): Eukaryota > Metazoa > Chordata > Aves > Passeriformes > Meliphagidae > Entomyzon > Entomyzon cyanotis. Next base: position 15,047,826 of record JAKEPQ010001004.1, on the reverse strand, counting down.
ATTTCAGTAAGTCCTGTATCTCCCTGTTGTTCGACCCTCAAATGGGGAAGTGGTGTTCCTCGTAGCAGCACCTTTTTACTGTGTGCTCTTTAATTCAAAATTACTCTGTATTTCTGTTGCTTTGCATCAGGATCCTACAGCAAACTAGTAATTTTCCTCCTAAACTTTGTTCAATGCATGCAAATAATCAATTCTACACCTCATACAGTGTAACAATTCCATACAGAATCAGCATGGTCTTGAGCTACATACAAGGATGGAAAAGAGGTAAAGAATCACACAACTCTGAGTGTGACAATATCAGGTTGCCAAAATTAGTGGAAATATTGGGAATTAACCTGCCAGGAAGGGAAATGTGTTCTTAAAGACATTTTGACATCTATAATGAATGCATACAAATAAATGATCTAAAGGTGATTTAGGACACCTTAAGTGACTTGCAAGAGGTTGAAAATCAAGTCATTGGATGCGTAGGAAACTAAATACAACCTGTTTCCAGAGTCCAAAGCAGCTAACCTAATTAACAGATTATTTTTTCTCTTTGATGTTTGTTATCTGTTTTGAGAGATATTAAGCTAGATTGAACCTTTGGCTTTACAATTTCTGCATGAAAATACCAAGAGGTTACCAGGCCCCTTACACCAATTTGGATAAGAGCAAGTCTTTGGCCTTAGTTATTTAATCAAAATTTACATTTCCCATACCAATGCATGTTCTTCAGACTGCAAAGTAAAGAGTTCCAAAATCTGGGTGGGCCACCATGCTCGCTAGAGCATCCCCATTGTGTTTGAGACTGGATTTCATTTAAGTTCTGTCTCTTCTGTCTTGCAAAGGATAATACATGTGGACATCTTATGTGAGATGAAAAAAAGAGCATCTTATGAATTGGCTGGAACAAAACTGTTCAAGAACAGAGAGAGGCTAATCCTATTTAGGTATACTCTCCTCACTTCTAGGACAGTCTCAAGTTCTGCCCATAAGGAAAGGAAATTTTGGTTCTATGCCAAATTTTTAATACCCCATAATCAGATCTGCAAGGCTATGCTGGAGGTCCCTTCATCTGATTTGGTAAATCTGTATTCCATAAGCTCCTTCCCCTGATGCTTCCTTCTTTGAAAGGTATTCAGCTAAGCTCATCTCTGTGGTGTCTCCACCTTCCCCAGCATAGTCAACAGACTCTAGAAGTCCCCACTTTTACCTTATTGAGGGAAGACAACCCTTACTAGGTCCTTGTCCATATCTCTATACTTCCTCAAACATAAGGACTTGTGGATGTTCTTTTTACAGCATGGTCCAGTGTGACAGTAGAAACACCAAGTCAGTATTTGCACAGTTGCAGTGTGGACATAGATAAACATTTCAGAGCAGATGAAGGCCTGTGAACACAAGCATCATTGCAGACACATCAAAGACTGCTTTCAGCTATGAGATGACAACTAGCTGAAAGCAGTCAGATTTCCAAACTTACTAAGCAAGCAGAATAATATACAATGACTACCAATATCACTTCACAGTGTGCTGTCTGCTGCAGACATGGGTGGTAGCTTGACTGTGGTGCCTTACTAAATATCCTAGACTGAAAGCAGACCTTGGGTTGGGCAGTCTGAAGCAACCGCAGGTCTCTTACAACTTTACTCAGATATCTATGGCTTCATTACACCAGCCAGGACTACCCAGATTTTGGTGGGGTCCTGTCTAATAACTTTTGAAACACAAGAAGATGTATAACTCCTCTGCTGTGTGGTACCTCCAGCTATTTCAAACCACCAGAATATACGTGAAAGACAGACCGCAGCTGCCACAATCAGCTACAATGGTGTCAAAAATACTGTCTTGGGTAAAAGTGAAGCCACAAGAAAATGAATGGAGAGGATACCAGGGAACAATCATCTAAACTTTTCAGTAATTCTACCTTAAATATGGTAGGCACCCATATTTATTTGGTTGGAGTTTCTTTTAAATTTTCTTCCTAATAACCATTGGAAGGCTGGCAGTTTTGCTTAAATTTGAGTGCAGCTGCATCACGATGAAGCAGGACATTGCTGAGATTCAGCTCACAGTCAGGAAATGCACGCAAGCACCAAGTCTATACAAAACCCTTGAACAGAACTGGCCAAGTCCAAGCCATAAAGGCCCTTCATTTTTTTATTTCTGCCAGAAACCTTTCCTTCACTTAGATTTATAATATCTGTATGTTGCCACACACCTGCTTATTAAGTCTTTTCACCTATGAGATACTGATGCCATCATGGATGACTTTACTGACCAGCTCCTTGATGGGCATTTTGTCAAATCTTTTGCTAAAGTCCAAATAAATTATGTTTAAGACTGTCCCATTCTGTTATCAGCCAAATTGCTCATTACCCTTCCAAATGAAAAAAAAAAAAAAGAAAAGAAAAACATATTCATTTTTCAACCTCAATAATTCTACTCTCTGAACACTCAGACCATTCTGAACACTCAGACCATTTATACCTTGACAAGTGCCCTGGGTGATAATATCTGGATGTTCTACTCCTACTGAATGTTCAGAGGCAGCTACAGCAACCTCTAAGAAAGTTCCTGAGGGAGAAAGGAGTAATCAGGCAAGAACAGACAGCAAGCTGTAAGGGACTTGGAGATAATATTTCTGATTTTCCCACTGGCTGATCCTGGGATTGTGGAGAGAAGAACTTGTAGGATTGCAAGCTTCCAGTCAATCATCTATTGCTTTTAATGTTTTACTCTCTGGAGCAAGGATTGTCTTGTATTAAGAATTTGTAAAGCACATTGCAGAACAGAACCCAAGCACAGCTTGATATCACTGAGTTACATGCAACCTGCTACACAGAATTAATGACAGTAAAAAAATGTGGATGGACACAAGGGAATTGTAAGGTGTAGTATGAAGTGTAGGTTAAATCATAGCAGAGGATGAAAGGAGAACCTAAGTACCCTCAGTAGTAAAGTTTGAAAACTTAGGCCTTGCAAGTCATACCCTTTAATACAGATGAAAGGCTGTAAAATTTTGTCCATATTGCTCAAAGTTAAGGAACTGATCAAGGAAAAGACTTTTTTGTGAGGATTTTCATGGAATTTTCTTTACAAGTGCAGGCTTAGGAAAATAATCTTTGCCCCAGCAGAGTGGGAATGAGACCCAAACCTCTGTGAAATAGCCTCCAATTTATATATCTTTTACTATTTTTCTTCCTGAATGACTCTGATACATCTGTAAAGATTGACTTAAACCCTCTGTTTTCCTTTATGACCATGCACGTTATTCTCTTCTGCTATGTTCTGCTTTCAAACCATTTAAGTTCACCCAGAAGAATTCTTTTTATTTTTATGGAGCAATTTGCTACGCAAAGACTGGTCTTTTCATTTACAGATTTCTAATGTTTTCAAGTATCTAAAACAGGAGGGCTTTTTTTCCCACTTTATGGAAAAAAAGCCATGCTGGCAGATTTCAGGGCTTAATTTCTTTATAACAATAGATTTAACACAAAACACATTTTTATTGTAATAAAAAAAATAAATAAAGGAAGCAATATGCATTTGAAAATTCTGCCAAACAAGGCAATGTTTGTTTATTCTTAACAAGAACATCCAATATATTTTTATGTTGGTATTGACTTTTTATACATGTTACATTTATGTATACATGTGAGTATATAGTATATACACGACAACTGAAGTTTAATTTGATTTAACTACAAAGGCATCAGTATCTAGCCCACCAGACTAGAAGTAAGATTTATGTTGAAGAGCTTTGTGTGCTATTATTTCTTCTTTCTTTTTCTTTGACTAATCTTTCTGATAATTCTTTTTTTGTTACTGGAGTTTGTCTTTCTCTCCCAACCCCCAAACTATCATTCCTACCTTGTTTAAAGACATTAATACTCCTCCTGTGGTCCAAATCAATAGAAAGGGTTAGTGTTTTCCTCAAAGACCAAACAATTCAATTTTCTGAATAACCATTAATATACAGCCATTAATTTTGTTGGAAACTAGCCTTCCATTGACTTTCATAAAAGTTGGCCTTAAGAGAACAAGAGACTTGAGGAATCTTTAGACTCAAGTTTCTTCAATGCTAGACTTCCTTGCCAATGGGGTTGCACAAACATTTTGAGCTCATCCAAATCTCAGTGAAATGTGTTCATTGACTTCACAGTTCCGGGACTCAACACTTTCAGTGTCCATATACCAGGCAGAAATTATATTGCTGAAAGTAATAGATGTTTCTTTAAAATTGTGTGACACCTCTTTTACCACATGATTCATGAATTTGACAGATTAATAAATACTAGAAATCCACAGGAATCACTAGACCTCATTAGATCTGAAGGCTCAGTGCATTGATATAGAATGGAAGAATTCTCATGGAATCACACCAAACATTGTCCATTAGTGGTAAGATTTTGTTGACATCTGACCTGGGGGGATTTGAAACATGTAAAGAGTTTCAAATTTATTTTTTGGGGGGGGGGGGGGGGGGTTGGTTCCTGATAGACAAAAGATACTGGTTTTTACCAGTATCACGAGTGGCATCTGCAAGAACATAAATATTACTGAATATACTGAATGGTGATTGCCAAAAGCAAAAACAAGTGATAGCACCTCCTAAATTACAAAAATATCTTCTGACTCCTTAACCTGCCCAACAGAGAAGAATGTGCAATGGTCTCTCTACCAGGCATGGTCACGTTACTAATCCTTGAAGGAATGGGGATATACAAGCCCATCCTGTAGTGTTCCCCTACTGGCTATTATAAGTAGGTCCTTGAGAGGATTATTAACTCCACCTTAAGAGCAGGTAGGTGTGTGTTCATTTTATTGTTATTGGGACATTTTAAAAGATGCTTGCGGTAATTCCTAGATACATTGTCACTTTGAGATTAAAGTTTCTGATTACCTAGCCTGATGTATAGGCTATAAAGCCAAATATATAGGAAAGTTACAGTATAATATAAACCCATATGAAACCTACAGAGCAATTGTCTTCCCTCTAAGATAATACTGCAGTAAATTCAGTAACTTTTCATCATATTGCTAAGGAATACATTGCAGCAGGAGGTAAACTGGGTGGAAAATAACTTTCCTGTTCCAGGAAAGTTTTCGAAATTGCAAAATTCACATTCTACACTGAGCCAAACCCAAGACCTTTCAATTTAATTTTTTTTATTTTTTCCATGGGAAAATAAGAAGAAAACATGATCAGAATAGCTGCAAGTCCAGGATTAAGGGCTCTCCTCTGGGACATAGGAAACCCAGGTCCAAGTCTGCATTGTGAAGTAATCTTAACAGGAACTTGAATTTCATTCTCCCACATCCTGGGAGATGTGCATAACAGTCAGGTTACTAGCGGTACTGGCTCAATCTCTATTTGATCAGAAATTCCACAATAGACTCCAAAAAAACCTCTTCTGTCTTAATGGCATGTATTTTCCACAGAAAGGCTGGATATTGATAGACCAACATTTTTAAACATGAAATCATTTTGCTGCAGAAAGTTCAATCTAACTGAAGATAACAACTCTTAGATGTAATGAAAAATTATGTTTCTTACCACACTCAGTACTTAGTGTTTTGAAAATCCACTGTGCCAAAATAGTGGGGTTAGTCTTTGTGTTCTGATCATTTTACCAATTTGGGTAATTATTTCCCCCCATCTAAGTTTAATCTTACGTTTCAATTGGATACAGGATTATTCTTCATTTCATGACTTAAACTATAATGTACTGTTGTTTCGTACTGTTAAACAGCTGCTTAGCTCTGTGAAAATAAGAACCATGTGTTCTACCCCAGAGGTGGCTGGCATTTCAGTGGTAAATGAATTCATCCTTGCTTTTTAAACTGTTTTTGGATTCAAGTGTTATGTAGATATAAGATATTTATTGTTTCAGTTTTATTAAGCCTTGCTCCCAGCTAAGAGGACTAGAGCCAGAATCTGGAGAAAGGACCACCCCTTATGATCAATAATAGGTCAACATAGGATTCAAAGAATTCCTCCATGGTAGGTAACTAAAAACATATTAGACACAAAAAAAAATATTCACACAGCTAAGACTACAAGTGAGGGAAAAGTGTGTCAAATTTCTGTCTCTAGAAAACATGCTAGTATTATTAATGAAAAGATAACCTCAAGACATATGAGTCAGGAACTTGTAACTTGCAAATCACCCACAGTCAAGATGAAAAAGGCAGCAATTGTATTGATAGCATTTTTCTTTTTCTTCTCCAGCATAAACCCATTTATAATTGCTTCATGTAGTATTCCTCTGAAAAACAAATTTCCTTCTCTTGCAAAAGACCTCCATAGAAATCTTTTGAATCTCCATAGGAAGTCATTCTCAGAAATGGAGCTTGGAGCTTATGAATTCTTTGTGTCAAAACCATTACAAATAGACTTTTCAGTGTTCCAGTTGCATCTAGTTAAATTAGTGCCGTTCATAAACCAAAGGCCTTTAAAATTACAGAAATTTTCACTTACTGTGGTGAAAATTGAATTAGATCTTTATGCTGTGGCTGTATCTACCCACAATAAATCCACAATATTCCAAATCTGTGGGAGCACCTCTCTCCAGACCATGTTCTTGAATTTCTGAAACCTTGAGAGGCAATCAAAACAGCATAATAGAGTTAGACCTTGCCATTACACAGAGATGGAACATAACAACACATATTTGCATTTAAGAGCTGGAAAGCTCTGGTCAAAAGGTCTCTGCTCCATAAAACAGTGTGCTAATAGCAGTTCTCACTTGTATTTTAGCCCAAACACAAGCAGACCTCTCATCAACAACCAGGACCATACCAAGAATTCTTCTTCAGATGCAGAAGTGCTGGAAAGCTTCCTCCTCTGCTGGAATGAGGGACTCAGAGCAGCAAGTGCCATGGCAAAGAGATGGTTCATGTGCTGGCAGCTCTGCCTGGCTGCAAGGCCAGCAAGTAGTCAGACCTGCCAGCTGTGAGTGCTCATGATAAAAAGGAATATAGCTTGATGAAGGCTCTGTGTATGACTCTAAGAACAGAAACAGAGTAAAGAAAGTGCCTACTCTTTTCTCCTAGGGAATTAAACAAAATCATAATTTATGCAGTTTTTAAAAAGCAGTGATAAAAACAAATATAAATGTGTGACTCTTCTCATCGGTGACTTAAAAGATGGATATTTCTAAATCTTAAGGTTCTACTTGACTGTCTACACTACACATGAAGAAAAACCTTTTTTATTTGTTAAATTCAGTACATTAACACAGTACATTAGTCAGTTCAGTTGAAAACTCACAAGAGGGTGATGAAAAATACCATCACTTTTCTTCTTCTTAGCAAAGTAAGCCATCATCATACCCATCATTTTTGGGAAGCCTCCAGTCAAACAGGGAATTCCCACAGGGTTACTTTACGGCAACTTAGGCTGTTTTACTTTCATATGTATCCTAACATCAAAGAACTAGTGCTAAAGATTGTTTATATTTTCAACCTATCATTTCCTTGGATAAATTAGAAATAGGGTCTATCACATCAAGATATGAACTGAATCAAAGTTATATTCTGCCTTGGTAATCCTCAGACTGTGTTCAGTGGCATACATGTGGTTCATAAGACCACAGTATATCCTAAGCAGCTCACCTGCAAAATTATTTTTAAAAATAATTTCTGTTTTCAGTTGAAAATACAGAGAGTACACAGAAACTGTGAAGGATAATTTACTCAAAGGCATTTCATCCCACTGACCTATTTGTTAAAAGACAGAAGGCCAAACTTGCAGTTTGGCACGTTTTTCTCTGTACATGTATTAATGTGTGTCTAACAATTATGGCCATTTGTAAGCTGTATGTATGTATAGAGTTGATTTCATTTATAATTGTGTAACATCATTAACTCAAATGGTTTTGTATAGTTTTAACTGGGAGCAGAATCTGCCCTAGATAATATTATTGAAATGTTTGGAAACATCTTCACATACTGTTTATTTTTATTTTACAAAGAACAATGTGGCTCTCTGTTCCAGTTTCAAATCAAAAGTAGTAGGGTGCAACTCCACTGACATCAACGGATTCACAATTACTTACAGCAGGTCTGAATTTATCCCTGTGCATCTATATTCATTTAGTCTTTCTCCCCCGGGGAGAGGAAGAGGGAACTAAAATGTGACAGATATTTGTCATATTGCCTAATGCACTACTGGAAGAAGATCAGATGCTATGCTGATGGGTATGATATAAATGAACCTTTGAGGAAACTGAAATGTCACCAACAAACATGAAGGGACACACAGACACTCTTCAGGCTACATTTCCTTCTTCACTGAAGGACTTTAAGAAGAGCATGATATTGCATAAAAATACACCTGCTCTGTATTGTCCTCCATTTTCTACACAGTCAGCAACACAGCTTGTATTGCAGAGAGAATAATTAGTTCTTTTTACATGTAGTGTCTTAAGACAACTCAGTAGGTGTCTTGTTAATTTGCTCATTACTCGGTGGATGGAAATGTTGATCACATCTATGAATATCAATTATTCTTCATCTTAAATGAGGTAACATCAGTAGGACAGAGACCTACCTTTGTTTATATTTGCTTCAGTAGCAAGTTTGACATACAATATTTTCATATGCATTCCTAGAATGGGTGCTACTTTTTTCCTACTTCTTCACATCAGGGATCCTTTCTCTGTTTAAGAGAATGCTAGGAAGAAATTTTTGTAAGAGAATTAAAGAGAAATGAAACACAAATGACTAGATGTGTTTTCTGATGCAATGTCATCTGCAATCAAGAAAGACCTGTTGTGAACTGTGGATGACCTTGGTGCCTACTGCAGCTAGGAAAATCGGTAAAACTATTTGATAACAGCTGAAGAAAAATACATGCATTCTTCCCTTCTATTCTGACTTTATTCTCGTTCTCTCATTATTTTTGCAAATAGGTGTTGTCTCTACAAAAGTGACTAAATGTATGGTACCATATCAATGTCATCTTAGAAGATGTGAGGTGACCTTAATTTTCCTTCCTAGTCTCACTACTTAACAGCACACAACAGAAAAAAGAAGAGCCAGATTATGCTTACTATTTATAGTTACAGTCCAAAAAATGTTGATTTTGGGAATTAAATCACACAGATTGAGATAGGGTGAAGCCAACTCTTCACATCTAAACATATTAAATTTGAGAAGACATTCCAATATATATCTGAGAAGTATTTCATTTATACAATCTCACCACCACAACCAAAACATTTCAAGAGATAACACTTCATTTAACATTTGCATCTGACAGAAGCAAACCCTAAAACTGTTTATTTTAATTTCATAGTCACTTCTACACAAGCATAAATCCTACACCTTTTTCTGATAGGATTTGAAGATATTTAAAGTATTTGATTTTATAAAAAGTCTTTTGTCTTTACAATACGCCCTTGTTTCCTGTCTTATTCCATTCCACCCCAAAAATAAACAAACAAAAACCTTAAGGCTTGTGAAATTTTCCATTAACGCGTCTTCCCAGCATGATGATCCACATGGCCTACTGTTATTAATTGTCTCCATGTGAGTACATACAATCATTAGAATAAGATGGTAAGCATAACGTGGCTTTTATCCTTGTGATTCTTTGAAAATTTGCATCATTGTGTATATGAACATTAGGTAGACTAACATGTGAAAAGAGAGAATATAGCTGTGTAGGCAAGAATCATTCTTCTGTGATTATACAGAACACTCCAACAACTTTACAGCATTTACCAAATAAATGTATTTTCTTCAATAGTTCATCAATCTTGAGCTTATCTTAACCCCAGAGATTTTGTAAACAAAAGTGGCTCATAATTCCTTATAGGGGGAGAAAAATTCCCAACTGCATTTGACACAAATTTCAATGTGAATTTAGGTAATTCATTTAAGTAAATCAACATCATAATCAATAGTAACACAGTTATTCAGCTAGAATTCCTACTGAGCTGGGTTCAGTGCAGCCCAATGTTTACTGTTCGTGGTCATGCACATGTAAATGGACATAAATACAGAGATGGTAGCACCACACTCCCTTAACTGTCTTCTATTGGCAAAAGTCCAATACTCCCTTAAAGACTTTATATTTATTCACCTAGACACCAATCTCACTGTAATATCCATGTCTCCTTTGAAAATCTTCCTACACCAAATTTATCTGCCCAGATAATGCTTATGAATTCTAGCAAGGCCACAATGTAATTAAAAATACAGCTAATTAAGTTCAAGTGGAAGTTCTGTGAAATTTGATAGAAGTAGAGAAGGTTCCACATTCTGTTCAACTGATTGATTAGTGAGTTTCTCTCCCCTCCCTCACTATTTGTATTAGCTCTGTCAAATAAAAAGCTAACAAGCTGGGAAAAGTTATTGCTCAGCATTAAGAAGCAGAAAATATGAAGAATCAGGAATTATTATGCAGGCTGTTTCAGCTCTGGATGAATATGCATGCATTAATATTTAACCTCAGATCTAAAGTAAATATGAAGGCATTAAAACCTAAGAAACTGGTGGTCTGCCTCATGCTAGAACAGCAATTTGCCAATATTCCTGGGTGTGAACATGATCTTTAGACTAGAAGATGACCATGACTTCATTCAGAAGTCAAATTGTAGGTTGACTGTAATCTTCACTGATGTCGTATCTTGGGAAGATATTCAGCAGAGACACGAACACAACAAATGAAAGGAAGGATAAAAGCAGGGTGACTGCAGACTGTATAAAGCCATTTGTGGTTATCTTGAGTTAGAAAGTGAATTTAAGGGAAGAATCATCTCTTTCTGTCTTCTATAGCTAATAGATTTTTTGGAAACTAGAATTTTGGTTAGGTGGAGACTTCTTTTGCCTTACATAGCAGGTCTGTCTTGTTTCTTCCCATTAGTAAATTTGCTCTTTGGAAGGGTCTAATGTTTTACAGTTGTGTCTTTGAAATGTGTTTTGAATAAAGCTCCAGCCAAGAATGTTGTGTATGTCATTTGTGGGGAAAAGCTAAAGACTGCAGGAGCCTGCCATGGTTATGTAACTTGCTTATTTTTATATCTGTTAACTACTGCTTTTGTTAATAAAGTTTATAACAAAAAGTTTTATAGATTTATAAAAAACTAATAATTTTAAAAACCAGTCACATATTTTGGCATTTTATATGAAGGTTCAATTGTACAAATTTTGCAAATAAAAAACCAAAATCCCAGATGATTAACAAAATATGTGTTTATTTAAACATACAAATAAATAAATTTTAAGGGCTTTTTACTTAGAAAAATCTGAATTCAATATTTGTCTTGCAAGACTTAGAAATCTGAGCCATGCCTTTGGAACCTTTAATGCACAGCAAAACAAAGAGAATGAGAATGGAGTTTCCAAAACTGGAAGTCATATAGGATGACACTTGAGACAATAGGGATATTTCCCAGAAAACAACATTAAAAGGTATAAAGTAAGCTAGGACAGAGTGTTCCCTTTTTGATGCATGGCATTCATCTCATAATGTAATCTGTGAAAGTCTAAAGATAGATCAGAAATGATAAATCTTGTCAATATGTCCCACACACTATTTGGATTGACAGAGCAATGTGACTGTATTAAGAAAACATAAATCCAACATGAAGCACACATTTATGTTATCACTAACTCCACAAGTCTAAAAAAATCAACAATTTTTCGGGCACCAAAGTAGTCATTTTCAGTCTTAAAATGAGTGAACCATGATTCAAAATGTCATTTCTGGAACACATTTCTTTATCTCAGCACATTAGGATGCTTAGAGATGCTCCACACCTACTCTGAAAAGGAATATGCACAGTCATGACATAAAAAATGCATGCTAAAATAAGAACAAAAGCAAACCCAGTGTGCCAAAAAGCCAATGTTGTCATTATCACAAGCCCACAAGGTTTTCAGTATGTCACTACTTAAATCAGAGACAGCCAGGCTTGGTTTATTGGCAGGACACTATGCTGAAATCTGAAGAACAATATCTAATTTAAAGAAAATGGACCACATCTCAGTTGCCATAATTTTCCATATCTGGACAAGATTAACTCATCTCAGTGTGTTATATTAAGCACTACACAAAAGCCAGCCTGCTGCATCAGGACTGGAGCATTCCATAGTCCAGAATCTATCATCCTCTAAATTACTAATCACAGTTATGTTATGGAGCATTATGGACTTTTTTCCAAAGGTCGGGTTTTGAATAGCATATAGGTACATTCACACCATCTTGAATTCATAAATAATCTAATAATTTTTAGAGAACCTTAAATCCCAACCCATAACTCAATTTGCATTGCTAAAAATATGTCTGGATTTCTATGAAATAGTTAAAAACTCATGATAAATTTAGATGAGAAGTTACAGATTTTACTCAGGTTTGCAGTAGCTGTGTGGAAATTCTTTCTAATATAACTTTAGACAGAACAAAAAAAACCCCAAACCTTTAAAAAAGTTTCTGGAAATAGCAAACATATGATTTCCTTGACTCATTTCTATTTTAAACACTAAAGTATATATTACCCATTTCAAACAAAAGCAGACTACTCTAAAAACTGGGTTTCACACGCATCTTCAACCTTTCAAAGACTGATCAGAAATGACCTCAATGTATTCACAGTAGAAAAGCAAGCAAAATAGAACACCATCCCCACCAAAGTCCCAAGTTACTTGAATAGCATTAAAGTTACCACACAGCTAATAATAAGGAATTATTTGTTAAGTATGACAAATCATTCTTTATTGAGGTAACCTCAACTAAAACCCAATTAAATGCCTCTGCTTTTTCTCATTGTTCGTGTAAGGGCTATAATTCAAATTCTGTGGGATGGAGGAGAAGCAGGTTTGTCCCAGTACAATGATAACCTGAGATACTGAGGATGAATCTCAGGCAAATACATATTTATTTTGTCTACCTTTAGATCAACTTTCCATTTTCTTTTCTACTTTGCAAATGATGCCCATCATGTAAATTCCTGCCTCCCCAGACCTGTTTCACCTACACCCTGAACTGTTAATTCTATTCTCCCAGAACCTGACTTTCTTCAATCCTTCACCAAAACCCATTACAGTTGAAACAGCACAAGATCCCTCCCAAATATAATCTTTTTTTTTTTTGTCACTAAGAAGTGTCAACACATGCACATGATTAGAATGAGTCATTATATGATCAGATTCTTGACAAGCCCTCTAAAGTTTTCCCCATAACCCCTTTGTCTAATCCCTTTTCCCGTCTGATCATCATATTTGTTAATAATAGGTTGCAAAATCATCAAGTCAGGGATTTTGTCCTTTTATCCATTTCTGTACGGAGTTAAGAGTTAAGCACACTCATCAACCATAATCACTGAATTATGAGGCCTCCTAAACTTATTTGTCCAGTCATTGTACTGAAATGCAGTACAAGCTTCTAAACATAGAATCTTGAATAATAATCAGTGTTCATCATAATGTAAGCATCAATACATAATTTACAGCTTTGAGAATTTGGATGAAATTTTAGCTTCCTATATAAAATCTCTTGATAACTTAATTAGCTTTTCAAGCAACATAAAATACATAAACTACCATAATGAGTCACTTGAAGGTATGATAGAGGATGCTGCTCTACAGATAGCTTACAAGAGAAGGATCTACTCTGATAAACTCATACTTTATCTTGGGCTTAACAGAGCAAGGAAAGACTAAGTGAAGGTGCATTAGAGGACAATGGCTTTAATTATAAAATGTACCTTTGATTAGGGCAATGTCTTGTTTATTGCCTTAAAATAATAAGTAACAGTAGTATAGAGAATGAACCTGGCCTACTTTGACAAGAATAGTAAAGGTTAGATATGGATGAATATGAGTGAATTTTTTTTAATATTAAATGAAATATTTCCAAAATGTACAGTTTATGACCTAGCTTGACAAATATTATCTGTTTGTCTTACTTCAAACAGTTCCTACCTAATACTCACCTGCCTATGACTAATTTAGATGGAGATATCTTTAGGAGACAGCGCATGCTAAATAAATGCTAAAAAAAGTAAAAAAATTCTAAAATCATAGAATGGTTTCGGCTGGAAGGGACCCTGAAGGTCATCTAGTTCCAACCCCCTGCCATGAGCAGAGTCACCTTTCAGCTGACCAGGTTGGTCAGAGCCCCATCCAGCTTGAAAATGTCCAGGGATGGGGCATCCACTGCTTCTCTGAGCAACCTGTGCCAGTGTCTCACCACCCTCACAGTAAAGAACTTCTTCCTCACAGGTAACCTGAATCTGCCCTCTTTCTATTTGAAGCCATTACCCCTTGTCCAGTCACTACAAACCCTTGTCAAAAATCCCTCTCCGGCTTTCTTGTAACCACTTTAAGGTACTGGAAAATGCTATAATGTCTTCTTGGAGTCTTCTCTTTTCCAGGCTGACCAACCACAAGTCTTTCAGCCTGTCTTCAGAGGAAAATAAATCTTCACTGGAGAGAATTAGATGTTGGAGGCTGCCACTAAGTCGGTCACAGGGCAACATTTCCAGCAATATGCAATATTTATGTTTTCAATCATAGAAGTGATATTCATGTAATGCTTTCAAGCTTATCTTATTCAAACTTAACCAGTTATCCACAATACATGGGCTCATCGAGGCTCCCAGGCCTAATTATTGCATATCATATATGTAAATCATGCCTGACTTAGTACTGCAGCTGTACATCAAGAAGGAAAATATACAGTAACACGTTCCCTTGGGATAATATGTATGAACTGGAGTTCTGCCTAATTAACCTGATGTCTGAAAGGTTAAGATAGGAGGGGGTGGTATGATTATTCTCACTATAACTTTAAGAGTATTTATTCAGGGTGTACCAACACAGATATTGTGTATAGGTGTCATTGCCTTCTACTGGACCTCGTCAAAACAGACTGGTTGTTTATCTCATGGGGCTGATAAAATTACTTGGAGAAATTTTCCTCAATTAAAAGGAAGTCTCACATTGTTAGATATAAAAAGCATATGAATTTTATTCTTTCACCAAACTCTAATGGCTCAAGTGGATTTACAGAAACACAAAATAAAAAATAATACCTGGATATATATGGAAAAACCTTAAATTACCATACAATTCAATCTCTGTGGCTATCTTTGATGTATGGAGTAGCACCTATTACTTTTTTCCCAATCTTGACTCATATACAAGCAAGGCTGTTCTGCAATCAGCATTGCAATTTGATGTTATGCTTCATCATCTGCCACTCTTCATGTCATAATTGTTTGAACCTTCGAGCCACTGAATCCTTGCATCTTGCACATAGATTCTCTCGGCACTTTGCCCTGTTATTTTCATTCTTGTCTCTTCAGCAGCACGTCTGATTTCTGCTCATCTTCAGATTCCATCCAAATGACTAGATCAATAATTGTTGTTGCTGCTGTTTGGGTTTTAATTTGCCTTTGGACTTTTGCCCTGTGGGCTTTTGAAACTCATTTAAAGCTCTTTTTACTATGTTAATGAGTTTGTGCCCCAAAATGACCTCCTTGTCTGAGGGACACTATCTATCAACCATTCCTTTGACATGAAACATTTTAGAAAAGAAGGAAGCTGAAGATTTTACAGGCAATATCTTCAGCTGCAATCCAATTCCACAGGTTTAAAAACAGTAAGATTTGGGCAGAAGATAGGAAAAACTTTCTCATCTCTTGCTTTGATTTGTTAAAGTAAACATGAGGTTTGATTTGCACAATCTTTGGTTTTGCCAGGTCTTAAAAATTACAACATTTTAAACCCCACAGAATTTGAGTTGACATGGAGCAACTGTAGCCGTTTCTCTAATGATCAGTTTTCCTTACAATTTCAAAAAGAGAGGAACTGTAGGGTATGAGTCTTTTCTTCAGAGATGTGTAGAAGAGTACTGTAGAGCTTATATGTGAACAGTCAGGCAACAATTTACATACTGGGAGACAATACTCAAAAACAAATAGCATAATTCCTAATTTTTTTAGGATAGTTGTCACTGAAAATGGTTTCTTCTTTATACAGGTGTCTATCTGTGTGCTGTGGAAAGAACCCTGTTACATGGTTTCCACTTTTTTCCTAATATGAAAAGTCTATAGGCAAATGTGAAAGGCAATCTTGTGTATGCTGGTGGCCAGATCCAGTAGAATTCTGTGGAAACAATATGTACATGTTCTCATACTAGACTAGAAAATGTTCTCTGTATCTGACCTTGATTTTCAGTTTCTGAATGACCTCTTCAAAACTGGCTCGCCTTTTGCAACATGCAGTTACTGTTAATGTAAAGGAGAAATTGTACCTGTATCATTTCCACTACCCTAACCCTTCTCTGTTGCTGAGTATGATGAAAATGAATCTACATTTTTGCAGAAAGTGTAGGGGTGACAATGAATAAAACTAACTACTTTTTCTAGAAACTCCAGCAATGAATTCAGGTATTACTTACACTACCTACTTAGAAGCTCTCTGTGAGTGATGACTTCCTAATCAAAATTTTAACAAAAAATAATTTTTAAAAAAATCCACCCTCATTTTTTCAGGGCAAAACACCAGAATTTGTCTCTCTTATTTCTACTGATAGGAATCACACCAAAAATCATCACTTTGAAAAGCAGGGGTGTATGAGTTTCCAAAAAAGTTGAGTAAAGTTTCCAAAAAAGAGTTTCAGACTTTGGCTCTGACCTAAGTTTCCTCAAAATTCAGAAATATTAAGATACAGAGGTTTGATTCCTGTTTATCTCTAATTGAAAACAGAATAAAAATTTCCCAATATTTCCATCAGGCAAATGTACTTTATCATGAATATCAAAAACATTCTCAAAATCAGGAAGATGACACACAACAACACCAAATTAAACTGAAATGGATTTAAAGTTCACTTTGCATAAACAGCCAAAGTTTCTGAAAACTATCCAAATTCCGATTAGCAAAATAGGAACTGATGCCTCGTGTGCTGAGGCTTTCAGCTTGTTTCTGCCTGGCTCAGTATAAGAAAGAAAAAAGAAAGCAAAGATAAAGAAATCTAACAGAAATGTAGCAATGTTATTACTAAATTAGAACTATTTTTCTATACATTTATATACATATATTTTGTCTATATCAGATTTATAAAGATAATATTTTTAAGCAATTACTTTTTCACTTACAGTTAGGAAGTCAGAGAGTAACTTAATGAGTACTACAAACTGCATGAAAAAGACTGGTAAGCAGAGCAGTTTGGAGTCTCTATGAAGAGGCTCAGGTTCCCCTTTCTTTCAAAAAACTGACCTCCAAATCATGCCCTTTGTTGAACTATACTGGAACCACATCAAATACGAATGTTTTATTGTATCACATCCTTTCTGCAGTCCCCTCAATGCCATGAGTCTCGCTCTATCTCCTGCACTCAGTGGACATGCTAGATGGTGTTTCTCCATTATTTCCAAGGGGGAAGATTCAACACTTTATATAAACATCAAGAAAAATAAGGGAATCAAGATCTCCTACATGCAAACAGGACACAAGTCTACTCTTCCCTCATTTTGTGGACTATCTAAGAAATTGTCCCTTTTTTTGCTTCTTTCTTGGATGATATATATTCCAAGGCTTATAGCATAGAGCTCTGTGATGGAAATATGAAGTCTGGTATGAATCAAGTATGAATGGAAATATTCTTCTGATGGGAAAGCTGAATACTCACTATAGTGAGTTGCATATATTGATGTGCAAGGCTGTGCCTGACATTGGTCAGATCAATAAACCTGGAGGAACATGGTATTTCCATGAGGACATGAAGGCCTGTACTTCAGTGAGGCCACAGCACAAAGAAGGTACCAGTAGGAGACCTGTGCTGTGATAGCAGGAGGGAGCACATGGGGTTACAGCCTTTCATCTGGGCCATTCTTCTTCCTGCTGTCCCAAGAAGAAGCCAGGAAGCCACAAAGGCACCCAAAACTTGAGAACAGAAACAATGGCAATTTTGATTAAGACATGGGAAAATTGAAATTACTTCAACAAAGGACCACCAAGATATTCAGGGTGGGAACACTTGCTCTGTGAAGAGAGGCTGAGCAAGCTGAGCTGCTGCAGCCTGGAGAGGGCATGGCTTGGGGATGGGCTTAACAGCATCCTCCGGTGCCTGCAGGGACATTACTAAGAAAGTGAAACCAGACTTTTCACAGGGTTGAATAGCTGGAGGATGAAAGAGCAGGCATGAACTGAAGATAAATGTGTTTAGGCTGGATATAGGAAAAAACTTTTTCCCCATGAGGACAGTCAGGCATTGGAACAGGCTGCCAAGGAGCGTTGTGGCAACTCCACATCTCACAGACTTGTGCAGCCACAGGTTCCTTAGATGGTCTCAAACAGTGGGAGTGGTTCTCCATCCTATCAGTCCCTGCTTTTGCTTCTGCAACTTGGATGGTGTGGCTGGAGCACTTTCTGGTGAAGACCAAGACAAAAAAGTCAGTGAGTATTCCAGCCTTCTCCGTATCCCAGGTAACCACATCTCCTGTTTCCTTCTGGAGCGGTACTAGTCTTTCTCTTAGCACTGATGCACCAGTAGAAGCTTTAGTGTTAGCTTTGATGTCCCTGGCCAGATATAATTCTATCAGAGCTTTAATTTTCCTAACCTGATTCCTGACTGCTAGGAAAATTGGTCTGTATTTCTCTGAAGATACAAATCCTTGCTTCCACCTTTGGTAGGCTTGAGTTTTCCCAGAAGCTCCTTGTTCATCCATAAAGGCATCCTGAACTCGTCTTTGTTGGGCTGTGCCACTCCTGAGCTCAGAGGAGATGATCCTTGAATATTTACCAACTTCTTAGGGCCCCTCTTCCCTCCAGGGGTTTTATCCCATGCTACTCTACCAAGCAGATCAACAAAGAGGCCAAAGTCTGCTTTGCTGAAGTCCAGGGTAATGAGCTTCTTGTGCATCCTTGTTGCTGCCACAAGGATCTTGAGCTCCACCATTTCATTGTCAGTGCAGCCCAGGCTGCCCTTGAGCTTCACAATCCCCTCCAGCTCCTCCTTGTTGATGAGAACAAGGTCCAGCCTGGCACTTCTCCTTGCTGTCTCCTCTATCCCTTGGAGAAGGAAGTCACCATCAATGCATTCCAGGAACCTCCTGAGTTGTTTCTCCAACAGATATTGGGTGATTGATAATCCACATGAGGCTCTGGACTTGTGCACATGAGGCTGCTCTCATCTGTCTCTATATGGCCTCATCTACTTGGTCTTCCTGGTTGTGTGGTCTGTGGCAGATCCCACTGTGATGTCACCTGTCCTTGCTCTTTCTTTAATCCTTACCCATATATTCTCAGTATATTCTGGGAGCATAAGAATATACATGGACCTGGCCTGGCACTGTGAGAAGCACGTGAGACACTGTATGAGGCAGCAAACATCAGAGTGTCCATTAGCAAAACTCAGCTCTAAAACACATTTGCAGAGGCACTTTTTGAACAGGTCTGAACAGCCTCTAAGGGGGCTAATCTTGGCCTTAAACATTTTCTGAAATTAAGACAGTGAAAGATTTGAAACTTACATAACTAGGAAATTACAGGAATGGATGGAACAGAAATGTGCAGGAGTAAAAGCAGATAAATATCAGAGATGAAGTGAGCTTGGCAAAACAGGTTCTTAAAAAGGAGAATTGTCCTGACAATATTCTTAATTTCCAAAGGGCCTATGTTTAACAGTCTGTGCATTTCAGAAATATACTGAAGATTCAAAACATATATACCAAACACAAAATCTGCTGATGCTTTGTATTTCAGATTGTAAATAAATATATTTTTAAGAGTGTTTTAGAAACTTGTAGTAGGTGTTTTCTTCTAAAATGAACAGGAAAGTGAAAAGAAAATCACCATTTACTGAATGATCCTTTTGGAGAACAGATGAGATCTATAGCAGTGATTTTATCTGCAGTGTAATTTATTTTATTTCCAATTTTATTTGAGTGCACTAATGAAGAGAATGACTTAACCAGAAAAACGATGGAAAGAAAATTAAAGCCAAGTTCTAGAGGTGTAATAGCTTGTTTTCCAACAGCCTTCTTTTGAAGCAGATCAGCTTATGAAAAGATTTAATATTCTTTAAGAAGATAAATGAAAATGTTGTCAACACCTTCAATTTCTAGTTGATGGGTTTGAGACCGATGAGAAGTCAAGACCATTTGAATACTCATGGTAGAAGACAGGAGATATGATGACAAGCTGGAGCTATATTAAGCAACACAGGGGAAGCAGACTGTGGTAAGACAGAAAACAAATATGGCTATCTCCACAGCAGGTGAGCGAGCTGAACTGAAACTAGATCACAGAAACTAGAAATATAAACAAGTGAAAGTGTTGAACTGCTGCTATAATACAGTGAGAAACCAATCCAGCTATGAAACAAAATCTTTTGTGTTCTAAAACCCTATGAAAACAAGTAAGATTAATAATATGGATAAAATAAAGCCTCATCATCAATAGCCTATGAGCCTCTTTCTGAGTTGCTTTTTATTCAAGGTTTTACTGCCCTGACCATAAAAGGAATGGGAAAAAAACAAGGACAAAGAAAAAAAAACCCAACTTTATCAAATCTTTCTCAGTCTGCACAGGCTGTTAGAGAGTTGTATGTGCTCACAGGTAAAGGGAAGTTGTAATGCTGAAATCCCTGAGATCCACACAACCCCTGGGACTGGCAGCAACACAAGGCAAAGCACAGATAGTGGCTTTTTCCACATGGGCTCTGCATTTTGGTTACTCTTTTCATATAGAGGAGTGGAGGTTGATCACTTTTGCCCTCTTAAAATGTCTTCCAGGACATTAATTTGGTCCCCTGCAACTATTTAGCTCTGGGAAAAAAAAAAAAAATGCATTTGCTTTTTCTTCTAATCCAGTTGTAATTAAATATTGTCTGCTAAAATCCCAATTTTTCAGCACAGTCTACAAATGGATAAATGCATAAGCCCAGTCAAAAAGGGAAAACTTAAAGGTGTCAGGAAAATGCAAGTTATGAAAGTCAAAGCTCTTGGATGAAGTGAGATGAAAGTCAAGGTGAAGAAAGAAGAAGAAAAGCAGGTGAAGCATGGAAGAATGGTTCCTTAGGAGGATTATATAATGTTTTGTTTGTTTGAAAATCTGGTTTTAAAGGGCTGGTAAAACAATGATATCAAAATTTTAGAGAACTTTCTTATTAGGTAAGATTAATTTTATGCTGAGTTTTTGTAGCTTTAGATTTCTTTTTTAATTGCAGTTCTATATAAAAGTATGTAATAAGTATAAATAAAAGGTAACTGTAAATTAAGTATCTATGAATACATAAATATTGACAGTCATCTTTGGAAAACAAAAGTCTAACTGTATGTGGCTTATTGCGACATTGCAATGTATAAATATGTAAAATAAGTTTAAAGATGAACTTCTATCTTGTAATCATACTTTAGATGACATAATTATAGAATCTTTGAGTCTGGTAAGTTCCTCAGGAGATCACTTAATTTAAGACTCCTGCTCAGAGTAGTGTCAGCTAGAGCAAGGTGCTCATGGACCATCCCTAGATGGCTTCTAAGTACTTCTACAACCTCTCTGGACAACCTGTTCCTGTGTTAAACCACCCACACAGAAAAAGAGTTTTCTTCCATTTAAATGGAAATTCTTATTTTTTAATCTGTGTCAGATTACCTCTTGTCCTGTCACCAAGCATCACTGAAAAGAGCTTGGCTCCATCTTCAGCCTACCTGCATTCCCTGTTAGGTCTTCATACACACTGGTAAGATCCCCTGAGCCTTCTTTTCTCTATTCTGTACAGTCTCAGCTCCTTCAGCTTCTCCTCCTGTGGCAGATGTTCCCATGCCTTGCTCACCCTTGTGCATCACAAATATAAGTGTGATTTGACTTCCCCTGAAGCAAAGTTAGACCAAAGCTTCATGCTCTTAAACTCCAGCCATATCTTCCTCCAAGCAAGGAAAAAGTATGACCTTATACTGTCGTCACATCACTTCAGGGAATAAACCAAGGTTCTTCTCAGTGGAGTGTTTTCCTTCAGGGATCAGTCATATTCTGCTGTCTTTTATCATCTTCTTTCAGATTGTGACTTGTCTGATTTCTAAAAGAAAATTTTAGTGACATGGATTGACTGATGCAATGGAAGAGATTCTTCCTTGTTCAATACAGATGCAATTGAAGCTTTTAGTTTTGAATTTTTTTGCTGTCTTAATTAATAATAAATAAATAGAATAACTCGGAGGTAAGCGGGCACCTGGGGAAAGTTCGTTACATCTCCATGATATGTTTTGTGAATGTTCATGTCTAATGCATTCCTATATAGTGGCTGATGTTCAACATGAGGGATGGACTCTACTTCACCTGCACTGAGAGCAGCCTTGCTATGGGGAATAGAGTTATGGGTGATGTGTCTGGAGGCCTCAGGCCAACTAGGCTCCAGGGAAACAAGGCTGCAGATCACTCATCCAATCACTGATTTGTGGATGTGACAGCAGGAACCACCACTGCCTCACACAACACGAAGAAGGAAGGCTTGTTCTGAGCACATTCAGCGTGGCAAGCTACACAGAGGACTGAAATACAAAAACATTTCTGAGCTTCAAAAAGTCTCTGCTAGGAGGTAAGCAATCACCAGGAACAGTCTCACACCCATTACAGCATTTCTGCTCGAAACTTTATATGCCAAAGATATTTGAGATGTCTCCACACATTAGACAGGGTACCCCAAAAAACACTACTAAGTTTAGGCTCCTGATACATTGCTCAACAGAACTCCAGGTATGCAAAAAGACTTCCTCATGAGGGGAAGAGCAGGGGCAGGCATTGATCTCTGTCACTGATCACTGATCACTCTGTCTGGTGACAGTGACAGGACCCACGGGAATGGCCTGAAGTTGTGTCAGGGGAGGTTTACCTTGGATATCAGGAAAAGATTTTACACCCAGAGGGAGGCTGGGCACTGGAACAGCTCCCCAGGGAAGTAGCACCAAGCCTGACAGAGCTCAAGAAGCATGTGGACAATACTCTCAGGCACATGGTGTGACCCTTGGGGATGGGGCTGTGCAGGGCCAGAGTTGGACTTGATGATCCTTGTGGTGCCTTCCAGACAAGCATATTCTGTGCCTCTATGACTCTGAATTATTTTATTTAATGATGGTTATTATGGCCCAAAATTTGTTTGCAAAATGGGGATAACAGTACATTAGCTCCTAGTGACTAAACGCAAAATCTCTCAATAATATCCCACTTTCAAAACCAAAATATTTTTCAGAGTGGCAGGACAAGGCATAGACTACCTCCTTATTGGAAGTCTGCTTAAAGCATTCACAAAAACCTGGTATTGGAGCTAAGATCAGCTCATGCACTAGAGAATTTCTTGGGCCAATCTCTAAATGCTGCAAGACTGACCACTTAAAGCTGTATAAGGAAAACAGCAAATAGACTGCCAAAACACTGCTCCCAGTCTTCCTCTCCCTCCCCTCCCCAAGACTCTGAGAGACATTTTGCTGAGAAATGTCATCTGGGACATAGAACTTTTTTAATTAAAGATGACAATTCAAGTGAGGCAGAATGGGATTTTATATCACCCAGATTGCCATTTATAATTTTGAGTAGGTCAGTCATAATCAGATCTGTGTACTCTAGAATCCTGATTTCTTTTTTGCAATATTTAGTATTGAATTAGAGAGTTGGTTTAAAGTAAGGTTTTCTTTATTAGATTTTGTCTTTCATATTAATTCCTATCAGTTGCAGTAACACTTGCAGGCAAGAGCACATTTGATCAGCTACAGACTTCCTCATTGCTGAGGTAAGCCAGAAAACCCCTCCTGACTGCAGCAGAAATGTTAGCAATAATCCTAGAGAAATCGTGTGTTGCCAGGACTTAATGGCTGGCTTTCTGATTAATAACCTGAGGTAAACAGAGGGTAGTTAATAACATAAACCACTGTGGATTGTAATATCAATAATGCCACAAAACAATCAACTTTCAAAGGATTATTGCTGATATAAAGTATATTCAACAACTTATACTAGCAATGTTATATATTTAAAGGAAGAAGGATGGGCTGGATACAACATCAGTTGTTCCACACCATTAACAGCCCCATTTTTCCTTCCAGAATACAGCTCTTTTGGTTATGTTTACAATTTTACTTTTGGATCGATGCAAACTTCATAGGGCAGGATTCTTTCTCTGCTTCTCTCACAGCAATAAGAAATGCCAGCACAGTCAATATACAGAATTGCCTGGCTCAGCACCAGAGGAGATAGTGCTAATCAAAGTAACAGCAGCAGAACTTGAACCAGCCCTTAGAAGGAGAAGGTATTACAGACTAATTCATTAATCTGTTAAGCCTCTGTGTCAGCGAGAAGTATTCTCTTTAGCCAAGTGTCCTTAATAGGATATATCAGGCTCTGACCTGAGGCAGATCAGTTTTTAAGTCCAGCAAAAACTACTAGAACAGGGATCTAAAATGTAATAAAAATGTTTGCTATAAAAATAGGCATCTGGGCATCATCTAAGCGATCTCTACTGCTGAATGAGCTACAATTGAGCTGTGTCTCAGCAACTAAAAAATATGCCAATTTTTTGCATTTGGATAAATGATCACTAGAAAAATAGATAGAAAAATAAAAATTATATAACAGCAATTGCCTGCTATTATTAGACACACACAGAATACATTGTGCAGCCTCTGCTAATAATCATGAAACGCATCTCTCCATATCCATAGCAGGAGTGACGACGCTGGGAAGCAGCATGTTCTGGGAAGTACTCTCAGTGGTGGGACGTTCCGCAAGGCGTGAGACAGTTAACCCATTCACCAGCCTTCCCAGATTTATAATACAATAATATCAGTAACATTCTTCAGATGCTAAAGAATTCAAACTGAGGGAGAACAATCAGATTTATCTGAGGAGCCAGAAGCAATATGCATTTTGTCTCCCAGTCCTCACATTCCGAGATAGAAAAGCACAGACTGCAAAGCCAAAATTTTGCCTCAGTGTCAAGTAAAATAGTTCTGGTGAGCATTTAAAGGAAAAGCTGGGGTGGTTCATTATTTTATTTTAGCTCTGCTTATAAACCATGAGAACCTCTAGAAAGATGGATTAAACTTCGCTCATGCTTATAAGATAAACAAAAGAACCCCTGCCTCTGTCTGACAACAGTGATGGAAAGTTTACACAAAAGGATTTTGTTCCATAAAGTTTTCAAAAAAAACACAAAAAAAAAAAAAAAAGGATTATCTTTTGGAATCTGGAAAACTAATTTGCATATGGTTGTGAGAGGAGAATAACCACTACTATTCCAAACTGCATTCAGCAGCTAGAAAAACATTGTTTTCCAAAATTTGCTGTAGCAGAAAACAGAGAAGTTACTGAGATGGCAGCAGCAGGAAGAAAGAGAGGGAACCCTTCTTACAAACAGATACTACCATTGGTTGATTACTTTGGGGTTTTTTCTGTGCCTTATTGCTTGGGTTTTTTCCAAGGTGTTTGAATTGAAAAATGAAGTGAAAGAAAAAAAATGTTTTCCACTTTGGTACTTTCAGTAAGAAAACTGAACATTTAGGTTTTCAATGAAAATTTTTTAAAAACAGAACTTAAAGAAATCAATTTTTCCTTTCATACTGAATTATTCTGAAAGAGGAAGAGCATAATTTCTCAAGCAGCTCTACTGGCAATGAAATTTTTCAGGATTTCACAACATTGCTTCCTACTGTGTTTCCTCCAACTCCAGAGAAAAACAAATGCAAAGATTTGCAAAGCATTAACATAATGGCAGGCGTATGATTTATTGTACTATGCATGATTTAGAGTACCATGTTTACTGCAAGCTGGTAGCACATCTGCAATGGTATTACATGACTTTTCTCAATAACAGAAAACAGTGGCAGGAAGCAATTATATAGAAAGGCCCACTAATATAAGTCATGTAGCCTCTAAAACTAGGAGGCAATAGTTCCTATATAAAAGTTAAATCAAATCATGTGGCTCATGTAATTACTGTAATTACTCATTTTTCAAATCTTGTAAGGTATAAAGATTATTGATACTTGCTAGGCAAACAGCAGGAATTCTAGCAGTAGTGGGAGCTTCACATTATTTGCCAGATTCAAAACTAAGCCAAACATTACCCCTTTCCTTTCACTGCCGTTTACCTGATTAATCTGAACCTACCAGCTCCTCACTCCCTGATGCCCACCAAGAACAGTTAAAGGGAAAACAAAGCACCTCACTCAAAAATGTGCCTTACTGAGCTTCCTGTGGCTCCTGTTGCTAAGGAAACTCAAGCAAATTCCTCTCAGATAATACCCTGAACTGCTTAAGCCAGCCAGGCTTCAACCTGGCATCAGGAAGGGGAACAAAGGCTGAAAACAAACAGGAGAACACCGTTGTAAAGCTCATTGTGGGGAGAGAGAAAAATAAACTACAGGATAAAGCATCTGCTAGCAAAGAATATATTTCATTTAGGTCAAATCAAGGCTTTTCAATCTCTCTCTATTGTTCCTCCAGTGGAGGAACCCGTTACTTCAGACAAATGGAAGAGAGAATAGGTCTCTTGTTTCAGTTATTGAGTTGATGGTGTTACAAATCATCTGTCTTTTGGAAATCTGCCTATTAGTGTTCTCTGATCCTTCATGAAAAGGAAGCTGATTAAAATTATTAACAAAATTATCTTCCACTTTTTATTTTGAAGTGTGATCCTGGCTCAGAGAGGAACAATATCGGTAATTATCACTGGTTTAATCAGATGCCTTTTGTACAGTTTTCTCTCTTCCTCTTCCCTCTTCTCTTTCCTAGTTTCTTTTCTGCTTTGTCTGATTCCAAATCTCAATGGTTTCATTAAATGTTTAGGGCCAAATTTTGGCACTCTGCAAAGCTGGCAAGAAAACAGGCATATATTAATGTTGCAAAAGCATCTTTATTACAAGCCCAGGTCCCGGCCAGCCCAGACCCTGCACACTTCATATCCCTCCTCCACTGCATCATTCCCTGAAGGGGTCATTTGTTCCAGAAGCAAGAGTTTATTCATGGGTTGGGGCGTTGAGAGCCTTGTGTGCATTGTTTATAGACTGTGATGATCTGATCTTCTGGACCCACCCTTTCTATCCTCATCATCATTGAATGGAAGTACTCCACCGCTCTGGAATGCAGCTCAGTGGACACACCAGAGCCTCGTGGAGCACCATACCTGAGCTCAGCTTTCAGTCTGGGGACAAGCATGGCCAAGGTAGACAAATGCCTGAGATCAGACCACTGGAGCTTGCAAGGGGCACGAGGAAGGGTTCTGATCATCAGAGATGGCTCTCAAGATCTCTCATACCAGCTTAAATCAGATTTGCACCACAGATTTCAAAGGACTCTTTCTGATGTAATAGGAAACCAAATAAAGGAGATCCAGTCTCAAATCAATAGGATAAACCTTTCCAACTGATGCCTTTTTCTGCCGAGCTCACAGCCCGAGTCTGAAAAGCATGGGGTGATTACAAGATGGAAAGTAGGCAAGGATAATTTAGCTGCTACATTGAATAATAATTAAATATGAATGAACAAGTCTATGAAAATATGTTTAAAATACACATTTTTATAGACCTCTCTCTCTGATCCTCTGTTATTGCAGCAGAGGACTTCTGAGGAGCTAGAAAATGAAGGGTAAATCACAGCCAGTTTGGACGGGACACTGTAAGGCAGCCGGGAACTGAACTGAAGAACTGCTGAGGCTTTCCCAGCTGTCTTAAATAGTCCTTTGCCTTGTTGAAGCTGCAGTCCAGACTTGGCATTTTACATCCTTGCTTTAATGTTATTTAAATAAATATAGAAAGGTTTTTTCCCCTCTGTGCATCTCCTTAAGGTTTTTTAGATAGAAGATAAGAAGGAAATGAGCAAGAATGTGAAAGAAACTGTGTCAGAGAAGTGTGTGAGAGTTGGCAAGAAATCTTTGGCGCTATTGTGATTGACCAGCTAAGAATGCAGTGAGAGCCAAACAGCCCTCTCTGTGGATTATTTCTGCACAGGGTATACGTGAGATTGTGCTTATGGAATTTCTGCCTGATCCTTCCATTGGGAAGATGGGATTTGCTCTCCACGTGGATAGGGAGGAAAGCTCATACGTCCAAACCTTCAGTTCCTGGCAAACTTGTGGAGAGTCAGAGCTGCCTATGCAGCCTTTCTGTTACTGGAAGAAAAACCCATTTTTAAATACATCATGGCTATTGCAAAATTCCCTCTGTATGAGTGAGAAAGTACATTTTAAACACTCAATTGTTGGCAGATTTAGAAGTACTGGAAGTGAATTGTGCATTTAATATGGCTTGAAGATTGAGGTGGAAGTGTCCTGTCTACACAAAAATATCAAAGCTGTCTATGCAATAATGTTAAGTGTTGGTTAAATAAACCAATAATTAAATATACTCTATTTTTTAACATGTTTTTCTGCATGCAAAACTAATGTGAAATTCAAAAGGGAAAAGGTATTGTAAGAGAGTTCTGTTTCTCTCTGTTTTAGAACCACGTGATGGTCATTCTGGTACCCTGTGTGCCGCAGCTTATGAGACCTGTCAGGTTATGTTTGATAAGAATGCTCAGAAAGCATTCACGGTGATACCAAACCCATCCTATCTCCTCTGCCATATTTGGAAGCTTTCACTTCTCCAAGCTCTATGGAAGCTCTAAGTTACCAAAAAGCTCCCATGAAAAATCTGCCTTGTGTGGCTTTTAGACAAATCTGGAGAAGGAAAGGAGTAGTACAAAAGAAGGCATTCTGATTTGATTGAGAAAGGGGAAGAGTGAGACATGCAAGGCCATCAACCTTTGCTGCCTACAGTGTTTTATGTCCACAGGATGGGGAGAGGTGTACTGTGCCCTACTTTCAGCGCATTGTCTTTGATTTTCATTGTCTCTCAATTGTGGATAAATCTTGCTTTTTAACTTTTTGTTGTATTTCTGATGCTCTGAGTAATTCCAAATTATTTGAAATAACTTTCCAAATGGAAAATTGCACACATTTTCCATTTAAAAATAGTTGATTTTTTCCCTAGTGGTTACAAAACAGATTTTTAAAACTAGCAAACATTGTTTTCATAACCTCTGAAATTCTGTTTCATATCCTGAAGAGGATTCAATGTACTGAGTTTACAGTGAAATCTACTCAAGGGATTTCACTGAGTGGAAAAAAAGTGTGCTGTACCTGAAGCCACCAATTAACTTCTCATTAATAACACCTGGAAGGAGAGTTGTCATTAATTGTCCCTGGCTCTTCTCCCTGGCCTAACTACCCTTACCACCCTTTGCTAGTACCAGCAGCTCTGCACGGCTCTTTGGCTCCCTTGGAAGCAAATGATGCTGCTGAATTTGGCCATCATTTGGGTCATAATACCTCTCTTTTACTTCATAGGGTCCATAAAATCTCTCTTTTACGTAACAGAGTCATGAATGGGAAGCTTGAAACATTGTTGAGGAAAATATTGAAACATTCCCTTTTAATGGCTGAGGGGAGCTAGGGTAGCTTGCCTTTTTGTGACTGTATTTTCCCAGGTGAACTGTTCTAAATTCAGCTTTAGAGGAATGGAAGGAATACCCTGAGTGTGGGAGATGTGCAGGAGCTGGTCACAGACAATGGGCCTCCTTTCTGCAAGACATGACTGGAGATGCAGTCTCTTTGGGATCAAAATGTCAAAATCCTTTTGATGACATGAACTTTTCTGACAGGTTTGAGGCACAAAACATTTCCACTCCCTTACATGCAGAGCGAAACAGGAACAGAAACAACAAGGGAGTTCTTTGTTGAAAATGAAAGAGGATAGGAAGGAAAGGAAACATGAGATCCATTTTAAATCATTGGAAGTGTTCAGCTGTCAAGGGAAAGATGCTGTAAAAGGACCACGTAAAACAAACATTATTACCCTAGTTACAAAAGCTCACTTAATCCTTCTTATTACTGGTGAACCTCAAAAACATGGCTTCTACATGCCTGCAGTATAACAATTGCTTAAATCTTGTTTAAAGCGTAAACCCACAAGTCTTTTGGGACAAAGTGCTCATGTATCTTTTTCATATAGGTACATATTGCTGGCACGTATAGCCTGGAGCAGAGAGTGGAGGTGGCATGGAACAGGCAGGGCAGTGACAGGTTTCCTAACCTCCACAGCAACTTCTTGAAGGACTAGGTTTGAAGCATTATCTGACGTCAGTGCGTATGTAGCATCTTCAGTTTTAATATGCTGTTTATATGTATTTATTGCTCCCGTTGGAAGTCGGAAGCACTGTTATGTAAGTGCTGTTTGTCTTCCTTTCACTTTATTACTGCAATCAGTGAGATTGATCTTAATTAAAAGTCTAAAGTTCAATGATAGTTTAAAAAGGAGTACCTATAGCTTTAATGACCTCTTGAAAAGGCTACCTGGATTTTGTTTAAAAAAAGAGAATGCTGTAGTCTTTGCTTTATTTTGCTTATTAAATTCTATTTCCATGCCTGACTTTAAGGGTTACCTTCTTAGTGAAAACATTTGTACACGTCTCTGATAAGCTAATGCTGTACTGAAGTCCCCAGTGAATTTTCCTTGGACCCTGTAATGTGTTACAATCCAACACCTAATAACAATGGTCATTTTTAACAGTATGTGACAACATGAACTAAAACTGGTACTTTTAAAGTTTACAACTGTATTATATGGTTATAGATTTATGTAGGATTTTAATTTTGCTTAACGCAGCAAAACCAAATGTGCTTAAGGTGTTAAGAACAGCAAATATGACAAAGGTCTTGTTTCCAGGTATATCTCCACTGTAATTGGCTGTTAAAAATACAAATCTCACTCTGTATAGAAATTCAGCATCTATTTCAGTCATGTTTTCCATTTCAAATATGTCATATACCCAGTGAATTAATGAAAATGCAGCAAATATATCAAACTGATAAGGGCTAGACTCAGGCCAATGTATGAATGGCCTGTCCTCATCTCAGACATGAACCATTTTACAGTGAAGGCTAAAATTAATGGATTCCATGGTACAGTTCAGGGAGCTATCTTTGTGCACAGAGTTTTCCATCTTTACAAAAACCACCAGGGGCAAATATTAGTAGTCACATGTGGTCAAGAACCAAGTCCTCATAGCAAAAGATGACCCATTAGCACAACCATAAGCAGTTCTTTTGGGCATCACTCTTGTGATGGTAGCACAAAGCCTTGGAAGGCAAGCGACCTGTCCTCATTGCTCCTCCAGTCACTGCCTTGTTCTGTGCTGGAGAACCACCTGGTCTGTTCAAACACTGGTATCTTGATATAGTTTGGAGGCTCTCATCTTTGCTCAGAGTCATGGCAGCCCATCTGAACTTTCGTATGTAAGAGAATTTCATGGCTGTTTATGATGGTGCAGGCCTCAACATCTTCTGTTGCATATTTTGGATGTAGAAAGTATTTTAATTGATAATTAGGGTAACAATTCCTTCATCATTTGAATTTTGAGAAACATTTAACTTTGTATGTCTTATTCAAGATGTCAGTATGAAAACAAAATGCAAAATAGCAACTCACTTGTACATTGGTTATTCATTCTTCCTTCAAATGATAATGTGGGTAAAACATCTCATTTGTCAGTCATTTTATGTTTGAGTGAAATCAGCTACAGGAGAAGAAGCTGTGTTGTGGATTTAGAAGGATCCAAGCCCATTTTGAGTTATACACACCCTTTGGGAAAATATTTTCTGTATTATTAACAGAAAAGACAGTGTATATAAAGAATTTTCTCCCTCTTGTTCAATGAATTTATATCCTTTTTGCATTTTGCATTAATGTACAAATTGAGATGTGCAGGATGCTTCTGTAAGGTGCAGCATAATTCTGTGTCATTCATTATGGATTTGTCTAGTCGTGTTCAAAGCAAAGATTCACATAACTTTTGTGATAAGTGAGTATTGAGCCCAAAATATTAACAAACTAAGACGTTTATGAGCAGTTATTCTGTTTGCTGTAATTGAACACTGATGCAATGGCTTGGTGTTCTTTCCTGCTGAAGCATAACAACATTCAAAATACATTTTCTGGCATTTTGGGACTGCAAATCAAGAGAACACTAGGGTAAAGCACAATACCATCCACTTGAAGCTCTCTGGACTTTTAACACTGAAATGCGAATTACAAACATCTCACTGGCTGATTGCTTAACACAATAAAAGGATTAGAAATGCAATCCAGGCAGAAGGGGTTTCCACCATTTATCCAATAATAAAAAATTCCACGTATTGCATTATACTAGGAATAATCAGAAAAGGTTTTTTTTAGAATGGGTGTCATACACAGTAAGTAAAAGGATATGTTCTTTTTCCCAGTAGGTCTATCTAATCTGAGAGACAAATATGCCTGTGTCATTCACAGTCAAAATATTATATCAGGGATATATTTTCTCAGGAGGGTAATTTTACAAAAGGGCATAATATGTACTCTATATATGTAGATCATATTCCAGATAGTGTATCCCATGGTATCTCCCAGTGAGCATCAGCAAGATGGGCAGCCCTCTGATGGTATAGAAAGTGAAAGGAAAAAGGAGAGAGAAAAAGAACAGCCAGCAAAGATTCCTAATCCTAAAAAATGTAATGGTGGTGGAAGCAATGCCTGACACAGATGCCCCAGGGCTCTGCTGGGATGTGAGCTGAGCAGAGCTACACCTTGAGAAGGTCAGCCTCTAACTTGAGCCCTTTTTTCAGTTTCACTCAGCCTACCATTCCTGTTTCATCACAGGGCAGTATCACTAGTACCACAGCAAGTATGTTTTGGTATCTGTAGTAGACGCTGCTGTGTGTTTTCCCAGTAACAGGCAAGTAGGGACAAAGGTTCATCAGTGAGTAATGAATCAAATGCTAAGGTGGAGACAAGATTTCGTTGTTTAAACATAGTCATTGCAGGAATGTATCAGCCTTCCCTTTGAAATGTACTGAGCTACAGACAACGGGCAAGAAAATTTTGGATTTTTTCAATTTAAAGCTTGATCATATCAGCTGCTCCCAGTCTGAGCAGTTACAGGTTCTTTATTTTACTAATTATAAGAGTAATTATGCCATTAGTTCTCAGAAAGTAATTTTAATAATTAGGTCAAACACAAAACGACTCCAATCTCATGACATACTAATTTAAATTGTTTGGATATTGTAATTTAGGAGGAGGAGTCAGTGCTAGAGTCATTTTGGGGATTGTAAGAAGGAAAATACAGCTGGAGAAATAACAGAAGATGAATTCTCTGACAGAGACATTAGTTAAGTTGTTTCTTGAATGATGTTAAGTGAATAACATTACAGCTATTTGATAGTGATGACAGATAAAATTATCATGTATTGAAAAATACATTAAAGATTTGATTCAGAGGCCATAATTTTGACTGAGCATACCAACCCCCTTTCTCTATTACTATAGCAGAAGAAAACATTTTCAATTCACCCATCTAATTTTCTTGAGAAATTAATCCATTCATATCTCTGCATGATAGATGCTGTTCTCAAATCCAGTTTCTAATCTTAGTTGCAACCTCATAAATCTTGAACAAAATTTACAGCCACCAGGGAGCTTAGGCCACCAAAGCCAATTACACTGATGTAAAATCCATGTATGTGAGATATTTGGGACAAAAGAAGAAGAGAAAGGAAAAGGAGAGACTATTGAGGCCAGGGCAGGAAATTAAAGCAATGTCAAAATCATTCCAGACCTGGCCTCTGGCAGTCTACCTTTATCAATACCTCTATCCATCTACCTCCAGGCATTTGTCTTAGATTTCATGCTAGTGCATTTTTTTGAATATTTTTCCATGAAAGTATGTCTGAGTATGAACAGGGTCTTTGATATTGCATGGCCCTGGACTTTTTTTTTTTTGCTAGAAGTTAGAAACAAAGCTCCAAGAACCAAGGAAAATTGCTTTCTGCCAATCATGCCTTACACAACCCAAGACCATCTGCTGTTGTGCCTTTGGCAGGTGAATAGCAGAGCAGATGCTTCACTTCCCAGCAAAGCCCATATAAATTCAATCAATAACACATCAAGCCTTTCTGATGATGATGATGATACAGAAAGCCATATTTGACATCTCTCTGCCCCGACAAATTATTCTTCCCTGACAAAGAATTCTCCTCTTTGAAAGACAGATGACAGCAACATACAAATCAGATGTCAAACAATTCTAAAAGTTAGGATCCCACTGTCTGCACCTACCAATAAATGGAATACAGCAACTATCCCCTATAAAGGTTTGAAGACATTCAAAGTTTTCTTGATTTATTTACCCCTACTGAGGGCGCAGTGGAATGGAAAAGCAGGCATTCAGGCTTTTTGCCTGACATTCAAGGAATAAAGAGGCCAAAACTTTGAAATTGCTTATCATGAAATGTTTTTGCATTATTGTATTCAAGCAGTAAACATTATGGTATAAAAATAATCTTTACATGGAAAACATATTATCCCGCTCACAATACAATAATTTGACATTTGAAGTTAAAAATGAATGGGACTGGTGGTTTGGTCAAAGAATATATATTTTTAATGACATATCAGAAGCTTGCTGGCAAGTTTCATTACCTTTATTACAAATGTATTTATCTTCAAAAGCATATCAGTGAACAGTGTGATTTTAGAAATTACAAGAAGCAGTCCTGTGAAACTATGACAAAGTTCTGCATTTTTACTTTCTTAAATAAAACAAGCAACTTTTCTCATGGGATTAATAACTGTAAAATACATTCAGAGCTTGGCAAGAATTTTTTGAAAATTCTAATTTTTAAAATTCAATACAAAAGATTAAAATAAATGTTACTCATGGATCAGATTGAAAGTCTTCAAATTTTCACCAATGTTATTCCACATTATTTGATGTACATGTTCTACAAAAACATTTGAAATTAGTGAAAGTCTTTGAATTGTTAGAGAAGTTTATAAATTTATGTCTGCATGAATATACCTAGAAAGAGTTTTCCTACTGTCTGTACAAAGTACTGAATTTTAAACTAACACTAATGAGATAACTGTGGTTGGAATTATTTGGGATTTTTACTGTCTAGAAGGAATGTTAGTACTGGTGAATTTTTAAGCATGTCTGCTCATAGCAGTTATGCCATTTGCAAACCCTATGTAAAAGAAACCATTTGCATGCAGTGAGATTTAGACCAGCTATGAATCCCACAAAAATGGCATGTCAAATTCCACAAAAATAAAGATGTTTAGCCACTGCTTTCAATAAATTAATTGCTTATGTTCATAGAAACACCGACCATACTTTCAAAATTTAGTGAAAGGATCTTTCTAAGAGCATCAGTATATCTCCTCTGAAATAGTTTTGCAGAATTACTCCCATAAATACCTCAAAGGCTGTTTCATTTTTTAAATAAATATTGTGGTCTTTATACAACAGAAACCAGATTCATTGTACATACTACAAGGACACATAAAAAAGGACCTTCCAGCCCATTCTGTGGAGTGAAAATCTCCCAGGGGAAGGTGGGTGGTGTTGACATCACAGCAATTTTAGTTTCCACTAAAAAGTTCTATAGGAATTCTGCTGACATAACTTTTTTCCCTCAAAGTGAGTATTTCACTTCTTGGTCAACCTTGATCACACTTTTTTTGCAATTTTTGTTCACCTCTCATTCCTCAAAGAAGAGGTTTTTTAACAATAATTTTCTAATCTTGCAGCCTTCTCTTTTTGTGCCTTTTTTTGGCTTCAATTTACCCTTTACCAGCAGCTGGGCTAAATTCTAGCCTGAATCCAACTTCTTTGTTTTTCTGAAGTTCTGTTTGCCAAGGTCGTATTAGTGATCAAGATATGAATAATCTGAGACTCCACTTGCCATGACTCATTTTTTTTAAATTTTAGCTTCAAAATATCCATTTCCTTTTCATACGTGGAGCTAAATCACATAGATTAAAGACTTTTGATTGGCAACAGACAGCAGCAGGAAAAAGCTGGAAGAATGGGGATGAAATTGGAGGAACAGGGATTCCTATTAACTCAGAGACCATTTAGTCATGAAACCCTTTCCCAAATGTGTATAAGGAACAAATCAATTATAATCAAGCAGTTCAGAGGTCCTCCTAGAAGACTCTGGAAGTGGAATAGAAAAAGTTATTCAAAACTCTCAAGGGTATTTTGGACAGAGGCAGAAAGCACGGAAGTTATTTTGCTTTTTTGTTGTAACTAATAGCTACTGAGTTTTGATACAAACCTTTCCACAGATGGTCATACCTACCTTGCAAGACCTAAGGCGGATACTCCCTAAGGTCAATTTTTGAGGAACTAGATCTGGCAGGAGCATCATGCACCTTCCAAAATGCTCTCTGAGTTCTGCTGACCACAAATTCTTTACTGACAGCAATCAATGATGGAGATCTTGAGAGGTTACTGTATTCAACTCCCTTACTGCACATCCTAATTCAGCTTGAGTCACTTTCATCTCTTAACCACAGCCCCTGAAGTTTCCATCATCACATCTTTCTCTCATGTCTTCTAGCTTCTGGGTCAGCATGTAAGGTACATGCTTGAAAGCCTGTTTAATCCTTTTTTGTGTGCTTCTCCTCAGCAGTCTCCTCAGTCAGTGACGTAGGAAGGCCATGTGTCCTAAGACTTGCTCACTGTATCAATTATTTTGCTCTGTCACTCACTCTGTGTTTCTTCTCTTATTGTTCAGGGTTCCAACAGTAGGAAAGAAAACTCTGTTCAGTGCCTTCCTCTATTTTGCTGTCCTTTCTCATTATTTTTGTTGTGGTGAGAAATGGACTCCAAGACCATTCCAGACAAGCCTTCAACTCAAGCTCCCATGGTTTTCAAAGAGGTCCTCATGCCTTTCAAGAAGAATCATGATTGGCTCCGTTTCAGGACCCATATACTTTTGAACTCAAGAACGTCTTCTGATCTATTCTGACGCTTACCTTAACCTCAAAGTAGGCAAGTAAGGTCTTGAGCATGCTAGGGTATGCATAACAGGTTGGATGTTGCCTCTCCAGGATTATCTGCACTGCACAAAACCAAATAGTTGCATACTGAAATTTTTCTGGGTAAATAGACACACTCCTCCACGTAGGTAAGATGCATCAAGACACTGCTTTCTGCTATATGCTGCCAGCCCCCATGCCCTGAAATCTTACAAATACCTTGACAAATATTTCAGATATCCTAGTCTTGAGGATTTCTGTGTTGACAAACACAGCTAATATTCTAGGCAATGCTTGATCATCTGACAATATCCCCCAGTCCAGAAGAAATAAAGTCATTGGACTTTGGTGTAGCCATGAAACACAACAGTCTGAAGTACCAAGTAACTGCTTTCAGCACATTTAGTGTAAGAACATGATTGTATGCATCAGAGCTGCAGTCAGAATCCAATTCCTACCCCATTCAATGCAGTCAATCCCATCCTTGAGGCTGCAGAGTCCTGGCATCACTGGAATAGAAGTCTGTTTGCCCTGGTAGTTTGGGTTGGTTTATTGTGATTTCACAGTTTTGCAACAGTTTTATTGTATACTATTGTCTGCATGAGGCAAAGAGAAAGTTCAAGAGAGAAATACCAGGACTTCTGCTGAGCTGGAGATGCT
The DNA here is from genome assembly GCA_024500445.1 of Entomyzon cyanotis. NCBI lineage: Eukaryota > Metazoa > Chordata > Aves > Passeriformes > Meliphagidae > Entomyzon > Entomyzon cyanotis. The sequence continues at coordinate 15,010,327 of JAKEPQ010001004.1, read as the reverse complement.
TCCTGCAGCAGTTCTAATGTAGGTGGGATGCAACATATTTAATGCTGCCATAAATGGTTCAAGATTTATTAGAAGCAGGCAAATGTCATTCCTTTCACAATGAAAAAAGTCCTTTAGTAGTCTTGTAATAATCATCACCACTTTTATGTGGCATCCATGAGCTCTCTTAGCAGCTAAAATACAAATGGAGAAAGAAGATTCCCTGTCACAACAACCTCATGATCTAGCCTTTCAGAAAGTGTGCTGAAGGTAGTCATGGGCTGGAGAGAAAGAAGAAGAAACATCAACAAAATGAAGCAGTTACACGCTGGGAATAAGTTCATGTCCAAACAAAAAGACCAAGTAGAATGCTTATGCTGCTTTTCACATTTCTAGCAACTGTCTCCTTATAAAGCTTCATGGAAACTCATTTTTTACTTGGGACCTTGATGTCCCAGAATCAATAGAGTGGAGGCCATCCAAACCCTTAGGGCCTCACCATGGTACAAATATGTTTCTCAGAAGGTGTTCTGGTAATATTCACATGATTGTAACTTTATTCCCTCTACTTTGTCCTGTTACAAGGGAGAATAAGGTTACTATTTTACATGTGGACATTGTTGTACAAATGACCAGAGCAATGTTGCATGAACTGTTTCCATGCTTTTTGCCAGGCAGTTTTACAGATGCTGGCAATAGTACAGCAATGACTTGAATCTATTTCTTTGGGAATGGATTCATCAGAGTTGACTCACATCATAATTTGAGCAATGGAGGAAGTTTTCTGCAAAATTTTAAAAGTACTTAAGTACTCAATCAACATGAAAAAAGTATGAAGAGTTAATTCCTAGGTTCTCCCATATTCTTAACTGTAAGAACCATAGGCCAAATTAAAAATGAAAGCAATTTTTAGCTTAAACAGAGTTAATCTTAGCAATGAATTTGGGTTTACTGTGCCAAACTGTTGTTTGGATTTTAGGGTAAAGTTTTCTTTTCCTTAACTAATTATTCCCTAGTTATCCTTAAGAAATACTCAACCCTTTCCATTACTCATAGCGTTTTGCACAGCTATGTGGGATTTATTCCTGCATATAGATGAAATGGAGATCATCCTAACCCTCTATTTTATTGTTATCCATCGTTGCATCTTACTTAAGAAAAATTTTACAGGTCCTCAGTATTTATTGAAGATTTTCAGATCATGGAGAGCTCAAGTCACAATCTCTAAGTTCTGTACTTCACAGAAATAAAAAAAAAACAACACTCTAACTTTCTAAAAATAAGAACATTCATTTCTTGTATGAAAAAAAGAATGTGTCTGACTGCTGTCTCTGTGACTGATGTACCATGTTGCATCCCAGATCACACCATGTATCACATGCACATCCGGTGCAATCCTTTGGCCCATTCTTTTCACACAACAGGATTCAGAGGGGATACAGCTGAATGGATTGTTCCTTGAGAAAGTCACAGCAGGACCTCTACAGAAACAGATTTTGGTGATAATGGTCTCCTTGAGATGGTACTTCATTTAAGGGACACAAAAACTTACAGCAAGACTGCAATTGAATGGGATTATCAAAGAAAGCGGCAGAATCACAAAAGTAATCACAGCAACTTCTATGTGAGATCGGGTTGATTTACCCCATTTACTTTAGCACTGGTCATTCTGTTCTTCATTGGTCTTTATGGCGACTTTCACCTCTGTACTGTCTGCCAGTCTCAATAGTAGTGATGATGAAGATGGTGGAAGCACCATAAAGAGCAAGGTACTCTGTGCAATTGTTTACTGCTTGAAGGAAGAGGTGGAGGTGTTTTTCCAGGTGAGGCAGCTGTGGAACACCAGAGCTCTGTCTGTGAGCTCCCCCTGATGGTTCTGTGCAATGCCAATGCACGGAGCAGGTCCCAGGTGCTGCCCCTCCAATTCCTGCAGCTACAAAGGCTCTTCAGACCAGCTCGGTCTGTAAAAGTCTCCCACTGCATTCCTCCCGAAAACAGCTTATGGATACTACAGAGCAAGACCCATATTTTTGTCATTAAACGTCAGAAATCCCTCTCATCCCTAAAGATAAATAGGCTGGTTGTGGTGGTGGTACTGAACCATGGCACTGCTGAAGGCCTCATAGAGAGGAGACAACGGAGCAAATATTAAGAGCATTTGTTGGGCTGTTGTTGTTGTTGCATTTTCTCTCACTAATCGCTTTGCCATGTAGAATAAACTAGCTCATGATTTTTTAAATCCTTGAGCTTGGCAGTGCTGTTAACATGTAACAGAGTTTGTGTCTGATGAGCTTCCAAAATAAACTGACTGTATGTGAAGCGACAGGGGAACTTGGTCATCAGATGTAAATACTCCACTGCAGGCTAACAGTATTGCCAAGGCCAGTACTGAAAAATCATGAGTTGGATCCCTTAAAAATCACAAAATTCTCTTTAAAATCATGACTGTTACATAAACAGGCACATTTTGGTTTTGATTGTTTTTTACATTGTCTAGTGGTCCTTGGAGCCTTCAGGCTACATATGAGTGATATTTTTTATTTCCAGACTTTTCCCACAATATATGGCCTTGAAACGTTTTTCTTTGATATATGAATACTGACATTTTAACAAAAATCATATGAACCCTCAAACTAGGTCTTTAACGAAGACACCAAGATCCTCACAGTAAAATGGAACTAGGGAGAATTGCATGGTCTGAGCACAGGGCTACTGAATAAAAACTTTGAATTATAAACCTGTCTGAGACAAAAATCTTTACCTCAATTCCCAGACAAAAATCTTTACCTCAGTTCCCAGACAAAAAATCTTTGCCTCTAGTTCAACTTCTGCATCTGCACAGCAAGACTAATAGTACTTTATCCCAGGGCTTAATGAATATGGTGATTTTACCATTTATCTTACTCAAATATCTTGAATGCAAAAAGACTTTGCAAATTCTATATAGTATTATTCTATGCTGGTTTATCCTCTAACAAAGAACTCAGCCGTAGCATACATTTTAATTTTTCTAACCAACATGCCTTAGAACAGGATTTTTTCCATAGAAAATAACAGTGAGGGGGGCACAGAACCCAGCCTCCGTGGGGTGCCTGCTCCCTGATTTGCAGTCATTCCCAGGGCTGGCTGGCTGGCATGGCACAGCTCTGCCTGTCAGTGCTAGTGGAATATTCCATTATACATTAAACAATGTTTTCCAAAACAGATGAGTTATTTCTTACTGAAAACAACAATAACAACCCAATCCCCTGGAAGAAAACTTAAATCATTTGTATTACCCGAACAGCAGGACACAGACTATCAATGCATTTTCATTCACAGTGCTGCTGCCAGAGCCACACCTAATGACCTCCTCAAATGATCTTCATGCCCTGAGATGGTACCATAAGCATAGGCATTAATTTAGTATGATGAACTATGGTGATTAACTTCAAATGACTGGCTGAAATAATGTGGTGAGATGCTTCTGAGCCTGTGTCAGAACAGGCTAGCCAATAAACACTGGCTATCACAGTTTGCATTTAGATCACTCCCTTTATCCAAAGCAGGTTATAAATATCAGAGATTTTTTTTTGTCTCACCCCGGACAGACAGATAAAGCATGGTTTAAGAAGCTCCACAGGGAGCAAAGTCAGGCATCTGCATTTGCTATTAACAATACAAGTGAGTGGTTCAAGGTCCAGTGACTCTGCCCCCCGCACCTCCCTAAATAACCAAGCACTGCAATATGGCTGCAGTTTAAGCACCCAAGTCACAAACTGCAGTCAAAGTTGCTGGCACAAGATCATTAGCAAATGACTCCCTTAGTCTGCTAATGCCCTGGGTTCATACCCTAACCACTAACTCCTGTAGGAAATGTATCACTCGTTATCATAGAATTTGAGTATACGATTCACACTTTCTGGAAGGTTTCATTTAATTCTTGAATAACATAACTTTAATATTTCAGATTTTCTGATGTGAAACAATATAAATTACTCTTTAGAGCTAGGGACATGTTTTAGGGGAGCAGTTGCTCCTTTATTTTGACTTGTACTTCTCCCACAGGCATATCCCAAGGAAGTTACTGTGCATATGGTATACATGGGATTTAATAAATAGGAAAGACATGAAATTTAAGTGATTTTTGGCAGTTATCCCTTTGTAAGTGTTAGCTTTTTCCCTGCAAAGGGTGTGTAACCCTTAGTGAATCAGCCTTTTAGTGTTTTATTTGGTAACAGACTTAATAGTATGTTGTACAGTGTCTAAAGGCTTAAGATTAAAATGATACGTATCCGGTAAAAGGACTGAGCTAATCCCCACCAGCTGGAATACAGTGCTGAGGGGCCCTCCTTTCTGGATGGATTTTGCATTGGAATTAAGACCTCTTCTTAAAACAAATGAAAGAAAGTTTGCAGAAGCAAAGACATACAGTAGTAGAGGAAAATGAAGTTGCAGCAATAAAGCTAGAGAAACCCTTCTTTCAACTGGCTCCAATCTTCCAGACTAGCTCAGACAAAGCATCAGTCCCTGCTTGCTGCAGTGCTGGGGCAGACAGCCCTCCTCTGCTGTGTGCAGGCATCAGTCTAATAAAAAGCCTTCTTCCCAATTTGGAAGATGTATTACTTCTGGATTCAAATGCTTCCAAAAATATATGAGATGTAGAAAACACTCCTCATTTGCCAGAAACACATTGGAGATTTGCTTACATTACATTCTTTCCTCGTATATATTTGAAAAAAAAAAAAAAGAAAGAAAGAGAAGGGAGGGGGGAAAAGAGACTGTAATACACTGAACTAAAAACTTTCATCACAATGATAAGATATAACTTTGGGTAAAGAGACTGGGAGACAGCTCAGTCAATACTGTCTTGAAATCTTCTTTTACACCTCTTTCTGAAGTATAAATATGGACTTCATCCAGTTTTCCCAATCTGAACGACTTTGGCTGGGGGAGGTTGGTATGGAAGTCATTTCCCTTTTAGGTGCAGTAGCTGCTTTCCACAGACTCAACAAAGACATGAAATATCATTAACATCTGATTCTGAAAGGCTGACAACCACTTCTTTGTTTTACACAGCCGTCCGGGGAAAGCTGCTGTGTATTACCATATCGCAAGCAAAATTATACCTATTAAGCTCTGATAGGAGCTCTGGAATATTTCTCTCATTTGTTCTGGGATATGGTGATTGAATATGTCTATTGTTTTCACAATCAGCATTTCATAATTTAAACAGTATTATGTGTAAACATTGCTTCAGTTAAGGGTGGGTATTGCTGGGCCAGACTCCTAAGCCTGTGACCTGTTTGGGACATGGTTTCAAGGGAAAGAGCTAAAACCTCACATATTAAAAAGCCAGAAAGAGGTGAGTGACTTTGTCCAGTGGGTGCTGAATCACAGTAGATCATAGTCTCCTCCTTCAAACAAGCAGGAAGACTCTGCAGGCCTCAGCAATGCTTCTCTGCTCCACAATAGAAGGAAAGCAAGTTGAAAGTCTTGCCCAAGGGATTTCTCAGCTCCAGAACTCATTGGGAAAAAATAGGGAAATGCCACTTTTAATGTGTGCTTAATTCTAAAAAACAATCAAAGCATTCCTCTAAGTTATTTTAAAAGGTGCAAAAAGCATCTTTATTTTCCTCTAATTCTCTCTAACAGCCCATCGGGATCACACTATTAGCGCTAAAATCTTCTATCAGAAATTAAACTTCTTGGTCATATGCAAGATACAAGAATTATTACTCTTTTCTTTTTCCTTTCCTCTTTTTTTCTTTTTGGTTGACTGTAGGAAAGGAAAATAGAATTTTAAAGTAATGTTGTTAGCTAATTATTTGCAGGACTGAGCAAATCCTCATCAGATGATGATTTTTTTTTAATAATACACATAATTAGCATAAAATAAACCTAATCCTATAAATTAAATGTTTTATTTGAAGGAAAGACTTAAATCTGCATGTCTAAACTGATCCAGTTTTAAGTGTTCTCAGGTTCTCAAATAGTGCAACAAGCATAAATAAAAACTTCCCTGTTCCTCTGTCAGAAAGAATAGTTAAACACTGTTATCACTCCCATTTTACAGTGAAACTGATTCCAAAGCAAGGAAATACTTTGATGAAAGGTCAAAAAGAGCATTTGTACCAGATCTGGGAACTGAACTGTTATCTGCTGCATTCTAGGCATTTCCTTTAACCACATCCTTCCTTCCAATACACTGCAATTTCTTTTCAACAAATATTTCTTTGCTGCTTATTTCTTCTTATAAAGCACCTGATATCTAAACTGGAAAAAATAATGCAAAAACTTTACCCAAGGCATTTATGTCCTTCTTTTGTTCATTTTTCTGGTGAAAACATTTCCTGGAAATTCAGAGGAATGTTGCAAACTGAAGTGCTGCACGAAGATATTTATCAATAATATCACCAAGAGGAATGATCTCCTAGGAGTACAGGCAAATATTCTGCTTTATAGTTATGCTTTTCTATTTAAAATTCAGTCCTTGGTGGTATTTGCAGGGACAGCAATGAAAGCAGCGTGGGATGCTCTGGCAAAGCCTTGGCTCTTAAGATACCTCGTGCTCACCCCAGCAGGTTGCCCTGGAAGAGACATTTGCCCCCAGACAGTGCAGCTTCTCCTCTCCCAGAACTTCAGAGTATATGTGTATAAGATAAATCACATTTGGAATTTAATGCTCCTGCACTGCTCTTTTTCTCCTTTTGCAGAAAGGTGCCTTTCAAAGCACTGGCTGGAAGGGAGGTAAGCCTACTGCCAGAGCATGTCAGGAGAAGATGTTAAATTCATACTTATGCTGCCCTCACCTGAAATATAAGTCCAAGATCAAATATTAAGTATTTTATCACACTTAGCATATTTCAAAGAAAAATGGCTAAGACTATATTTTGAACTTTCAGTTAATTTATATTAATGAACTGTCTGTCTTATTTTGATAAATATGTTTATGACTTTTTCAGTCATGAGAGAAAAAAAAAGCAAGAGCAAGATGTGCTTTTCATTCTCTCATTCCATCCCTGGTTTTGCTCACCTCACTGATCAGACCATTTACAAACTCTTTATTAGCCTCCTTGCTGACATTATATTCCAAAAGCAATTCCACTCCAGTGTCTATCTTTTCCTGGTGTGAGGCAACCTGCTGCAGCTGCTTCAAAATTTCAAATATTTGTTGCTAGTAACTCAGTCGGTCTAAAATTTTCAGACAGTGTTTTAGGCTGAAGTAAAGTGCACAGATGCAGTGCCATTGGTGTTTTCTATCTGCTTATAGTGGCTTTTAATTTGCTGCTTTAAATTAATAACTAATTTAATAGGAATTTTAATGCAAGGCATTTTCATTTGGAGTGTCTCACTTGCACTACAAGTCACATTGAGGTTTGTGTGCAAACATGGTGATTCTCACCCTGTTTAATAGCACAAAACCTAAAATACAGACCTGTTTTTTGAGGACTTTCTCTGCTTAATTTTAAAAAATATCATGGAAAATTTCTGCATTCTTTTAGTAGATGTAAAGCAAAACCAGCCTGAACTGTCCAGTTTATTTGATTACCATGTTTCACACCCTCAAATATGCTGATAACAGACTCTTTGTTAGGACGTCTAAACTTAATTGCCTGGATAGTGTGAAGCAATATCTGACTGGGGAAATAATAAGCATTTTTCCCTTATTTTTAGATCGCTCACTTTATTTGGATCAGTAATTTGGCATGTTAGTAATTATTTTTAAAAAAAAATTTAAAAAAAAGAAAAAAGTTTAAATCTTTTCGAATGGTACTGCCACTTGTATTTTATCCAATTCAGTTAGCTTCCCTAAAAAGTCTGCCTAAATTCCATTAATGCTTAACCAATCACATTGGTTTAAGTTCTTCTTCTCTATTTGTCTCAAACAGCCCTGGAGTTTTAACAATTTTCTGTTGTAAGTTTGCCTTTATGAAGTCTCTTTCCTGGGCACAGTATTTATCCATGTTGGTGGTACCTGAGTGGAGAAGAGCAGTATGGAAGGGAGGGTTGATGTGACCAAGCAAAGCACCTGCCAAGAGTTCAGAACCTAAACACTTCTGTGGGTGTGAATCCAACTTCAAACTAACAGCACCAGTTTGTTTAAAGTATTATGCAAATGTTCCCATAAATATGAAGGGTTTTTTTATGCTAAATGATTTTCTGGGTGAGATGTCTGCCATGTTTCCTGTTGTTTGGTTTCAGAACAGGAGTTCTGTGCAGGGAAGAGATTGGCCTGACCTGTCATTTCTGGCATGGGGAATGGCAGGGCTGCAGGCAGCTCACCTGTATTTCCATTACTTTTCCATGGATCAAAGTCAGTCTTTCATAGGGCTGAAAGTAAAGACCAGGTTTATGGCTTTGTTTTCCTTGGGTAAATATTTCCTCTTCTCCAGCAGTCTGTGATGCAGGGGAACCAGCATGCATCATTCTCAAATAAGCAAGGGAAAAGGAGATTTCTTTTGTGCCAGACTAACAGCTCTCCAACAACGGGGATAAGAAGAAATGTGATGTGACCTTTTCAGCTGTAGCTGCTACTCTGGAGCCACCTTCCTTACACGAACCAATCAGTAAAGCTTTGAGAGCTGGCTGAATCTTAATACTTCAGCAAGAAATCAGTTAAAACATGGGAGATTCGTGATATTGTAAAAGCCTGTGAAAGTGATAGGCAAGAGGGGAAATTGCCAAGGAACTAAAATTTGACCTCTTTCATCCCATTGGTAGCAAAACTTTGCAGTGCTGCCAGAGGAAATGAATCAACAGAACTCAATTTATAAACACACAAGATCAGACAAAACTGACATTAAAAATTTACTGAGCTTTCAAAATAGGAGCAGCACTTCACATATCAATACTTAACAGAAAAACATGCTTTTAACCTTTTTATTTTTAATGACCAGCTCTGGGGAATTAAATATTTGGGGTATTTTAGGAGTAAGTTACAACATAGGTGAATCTGATCGGGTTTCCATTACCTGGTATCAGGTAGGAGCTGTACATCAGAAAGGAATCTGTAACAGAAGGCTCTGTCACATGGATGGAGCATACGCTGAGTGTTTATTTTTTCAGATTGAATATCCAGTCCCCAGGGTGAAACAATAATGAATGACATCTTACTGACTGCCCAGACAGATCTTAGGTTGCACTTTCAGATAATATGTAGTAATTTGATATCAGTACTCATAAAACCTTGTGTTCATGGAAACCTAAGGAAAAGAAACTGCTTTGCCCAAACTAGATCTCAAGTTAACAAGATAAATGTGGGGAGTTTGTGTTTTGGTTTTGTTGCATTTTTTTTTAATTCATGATTTGCATTTTAATTGGCTTTGGATACATTTCATCTTATTTATGATGTGTTAAGAGTTCACATTTATATTTTTGTTTCAATACTTCTGTTTAAGCCCTTCAGTTACCTCTTGTGTGAGATGCAGAAAACACATAGACCTTCATTTTCAGAGCCTGAGTACGGAAGCAATTGTACTTGCACAGACACTATTAGTCTGCCAGACACATGCTCTAGCTTTTGGTCTCCTGAAACTAGACATTAAGCTTAATATTAATATTGATCAAAAAAGAAGGACCATGCCTATGAAAATATTTTGAAAAAAAATTAATAGTTTTTCAAAAAGTTTTTCAAAGGGTTATTTTCCTTAATTCTGACAAAAAGTCAATGTTTTCATGGAAAGAAAACATGACTGATTAAAAATATGGTTTGCTTGGAAAAAACCCAAACCAATTTTATTTCATGAAGCAGACCATCAGAATGTGCAACCAATACCTTTGGACAGAGTATGTGTACCCTGAATTCCAGCCTAGCAGGAAATGCCCTCACTCTGTAGTCTGCAGATACATAGACAGGTTTGTCACATGAAAGGTGTAAGGCCTGGGAGTAAAAAGAGAAATAATATTTATTTAGATCATAAAATGTACACTACTGAAATGGAACCAATCCAAGCCTCAAAGTAGCTTCAATGGAATTAGAATGACCACTTTTATTTCCTACTGTTAATTAAATGGCTTGTATCATTATAGCAGTCTGACCACTGCCACAATAAAAGCATCTTATGCATCTCCCAAGAATCATAGAAGTTTCTAAACTCACCCAGGACATTAGGAGTTGAAAATCCATAGGCAAGTACAGGTCTACTGGTAGCTGTTGTTGATAAATCTGTAAATTATGTGAAAAAGGCAAATACTTTCAACAGGTTTCATCTGTAAGTAATCTGCATTGTAATGTCATGCATTGTTTCGGAATGGAAAATTGCTGTCTGTATTACTGAGGATATTTGATTGCCCAGAAAATTAAATTTTTTCCAAAATGCAGACCTTAGTGATTCACATCTAGGAGTCTTCAAAGTGTTATTTAAATAATAGACAGAATTAATTAGACAAAGGAAGTAACAAGGTAAATTTGACTTTACTTTGGAAAACACAATGTTCAGAATTTGAGTTCACACAAAACAAAAATACAACTTCCACGCGATGACAATAAGCAAATTGTTGATCTGCTTGCTAGGAGGAAAACTTGATATTCCTAGAACAAGAAAGCATATTATGATTGATTATAATTACACATATTTTTCTAAAACAGACTAATTTATTTTCTGCTTAGGTGACTTCACTACTCTTCCCTGGGCTTAGGAATCCCGGTACGTCCCTTTCAGTCTTGGGTCGTGGTAAGAACATTCTCCTCTCTGAATGTTGCTTTCTTTACACATTATGCCTCTCTCCTTTTACAGTGAAGGGAGGGAATGGAATTCAATCTGCAGTGAATTCTAATAATTATATGTACAATCTATATATAGCACCAAACAAAGCTTAAGTATTACTGATTGATAAAAGAAACTGAAGATGAAACCCCTAGTTTATCATAATGTTGTCTCACATAATATCAGTAATATTTGGCGTACACTTCATCTTCAAAGCAATTCAGACACATTAAGTAATTAACCTACATACGATTTAATGCCTTCTGCCAAAATTGCTCTACACTAGAAGAAAAAAAGTAAAACCAGACTTAATCTGAGAATATGAGTAACAGTTATAATAATAATTCTTTTAATTTTTCATCTAGGATTTTGCCCAACATATTTTATAATTTTTTAATGAACAGGAGACCAACAGGAGACTTCTGATTCTTAAGTTGCTCAGAAGTCACAATGAACTCATGAGAAGAGATATAAAGCCTGACTTCCCATGACTGACAATGGGAAGACTAGACTGACTGGGTTATGTATTGTATATAGCACTTACCCTCTAACATTCTGTCACCCCCTGCCAGCTGCTGAACAGAGAAAAAAAATTAACATTTAACACAGTATAAATGAAGAACGCAAAACCATATAAAGGGAGGTTTTACTATTTAAGGAAGCACAAAGGACTAAGGAAGGCTTTCTTGCTGAAACAGACTCATTGTTCTGAGCAAAAGTCAGAACTTCTGAATAACACAGATCTAGTCTGGGGTTGTGGGGTTTTGGCTTTGATTTCCTCATTTATTTATTATTTTCCACTGTTATTTTCTGAATTAACCACAGTCTCTGCCTCCATGGTGGAAAGACATTCTTTTGCTCCCTCTGCATGGCAAAGAATTTGCTCTTTCCTACATATCTTGTAATCCTTCTCTTTTGTCCTCACCTTCTGTCAAGAAGGTAGACAATGAGCTGAAAAGTCTACTGAAAAGGGGTTAGTGTTCCATTTAGCTCAGCAGCAGAATGCAACATGTTGCTGGAAAAAGCAAGCAGCCCCAGCAGCAGTATAGAGCCTCTGGCTGTGCCTCTTTGCACAAAGCAGATCACCCTGCAAAAAAATGCATCCGAGTTTGTTCTACTCTTCAAACCCCACAATAATGAGTACATTTTTATCCCCAATGTAGATATATATACATTTCTCCAAACAAAAAATCCTTTTGAATATTATCGTCTCCAGATTTTAAACATGTACAACAGTTTTAGGAGGTCTTTAGTGAGTGTGGGGTTAGTGGGAGCTGGCATGAGACAGGTGATTGTTTTTGGAGCTATAAGAGAGAACAAAGACAGTGTTGTGCCAGCCAGTAGGCAGGTGGAGTCAAGATGCCTCCATTTCAATATGGATAAAAAGACAAATATACTATGATGTATGAAAACATACAATGAAAAACAAGGAAAGGAATGGGAAAAGGCAGAAGAAAACAAGCTGGGGAATGAGGCCAGGAGGATAAATTATGAAATATAAGTCTTTAGAAAGAAAATTACCTTCTGTGGTTTTTTGCTGGGCAAGCATCAGAAAGAGTGAGCTTGGTGACAAGTGCAAGTGAGGAGGAAATACTAGAGATCACTTGAAGCAGCAGCAAGAAGGAGATGGACATGGACTAAGAGCAGCAGAGTGCTGCAAAGCCATGTATCCCTTGCCCACTGTCCCAGTGCTTCGGAAGCCATGGTGTGCTCAGCCAGCCAGCAGAGACTTGCCAACAAAATCACAGACTGGTTCCACTGATTCAGTCTCCCACCCATGGGAAGGGGCTGGGAGGATCCTGGAGGTGGAGGGAGGACAGTCCCTTCATCCTCTCCTTCTCCTTCTCCCAGCATCACTGGCACTATTTCTCTCTCTCTGTGCTCACTCTTTCCATGAAACAGCCGGGGGGGTGAGGAGCAGGGAAGAGGGGAGCTGGCTGTGCCCTGCCTGGCAGCTGGGTGGGCTGTGGGGTCTGGGGAACTGCAGGAGCCATGCAGAACCTGGCTGCTCGCACGTCCATCAGCACAGCTCTGCACTTGAGGAGCGGGGAGGGGAATATTGGATATCACTTTGGTCGGGGCTGAATCTATAATTGAGAAGATGAGAGTTCGTTACAGATTTTGGCCTTGGAGTGCTTGTTTTGGCAAGAGGCTTAGCTGAGTGTTAAAATCATTACCAAATGGCCTAAATCTAAACAAACACCCACCTTTTCCATTTATTACCAGGATGAAATGACTTTCCTTGTAGAACTGAAATACCTATAGTTGTCAGCTTCTCATTTCCCAGTGGTGCATAAAATTCCCTCTCTTATGGCTGGCTTTCCCTCTGGTCTAGCCTTCCATTATGTTATTCTACTGACAAGAGTTATGTATTAAATTACAAGTTATCTGTCGCAGAATGAGAATTTCACTTCACACCAGACAGAGGTCTGTTTTACAGAGCTAAGAGTTCCTGTTTCTCTGGTGCAATGTTGTAAAGCAAGGCAAAGGTTAAATTTTAAAAAAAGAAAGGCAGGATAACTCTAACATGATGGTAGATAATAATTCAGGCATATACAGCAGGGGAGACATTTCACATCTTATGAATAAGTAGCTGTATCGAACCACACAATATTCTTACAACTGTGTTTTTGCTGCTGCAAGTAAACTGGTGCGATTGTAGGTGTGGAGGAATGACTAGAGTTATTTTAGAGATTTCTTTCCCCATGTTTTTCCCAAAGAAGTCTGTCTATATTGTTCCAACCTCCATGAATGCTTCAGGAACTGTGACCCATTTCAAAATTCATTCACACAGAGTACAGCCATTAGCATGCAGAAACCACAGCACTTTCCCTAAGAGAACAACTTTTTGTTATTACAAAGGAGATAAAAATGATGTATTATATATTATATTCCATCACTGAAAACCATCACCCATGAAATATCCCTCTGTTTCTACCTCCTTATCTAAAGATAGGCTGAAAAGAGAAGAAATAGAGCTAACTGACTGGGGGACTTTCCCCCCTATTTTACTTTTGTGTGCAGAAAACTCACATGAAGAAACATGTAAAGCAAGTCACTCAAAAGAGTGATTGGAAACCAATTTAAATGAGTAGTGTTTAAATAATTAACACCTGCCAAAGTAGGAACAGGGGCCTTATTGCTGATATTAAATCATATCCTTTAACGTCTGAAACAGATGACAGTAAGTAATTCCAAAACAGTCAAGACAGGAAACCAATTTTTAGTTCTTGGAAAGTTGAATTAGTTTCAATAAAGTTGATAAAAAGCCTATTTTGATTTTGCTAATTCTACTATGGAAAGCCAGTTTTACATTAATTTTTTTTCTTTACTAATTTAATATACTGTAACTGAGCATTTTTGAATCATGATTTAAAGTATATTCATTATTCAGTAAACTAATGATGTATGTTCCACCTGGCTGCTGCAGAGCCTGGTAAGTAAAAACTGTGAGTAGTATCTTGTTACCAAGAACAAATATCAGACTTGCCAAGTTTCCAGTCAGTAAATATAACTCACAATAGCTATGCCAGATAGGCAAATAAGGATGTTCCGTTACAGAAGAAAAACCAAAAAAGAGATACTGTGTAGCAGCTCAGTCTTAAAACTCAGTTCCATAAAAGCACCCATTGCAGAAATTGGCAATTTTGCCTGAGAGTAGACTGTGGTGTAACGGTTTGGAGCAATGCCTGGAGATTTTTATTCAGGAAGAGTAAGTTAGAGTGTGTGCCTGCGTGTGTGTGTCTGTGTGTGTGTGTGTGTGTGTGTGTGTGTATGTGTGTGAGTGTGTGTGTGTGTGTTAAAATAACATTAATGTTGGAACACGTGTGAGTAAAAGCAAAGTTATTCTGGCTGTCACCTCACTCCTAATTCACCTCTGTCTCCTGGTAATTCATCAAACTTGTGATGTGGGGTTTGATCACAGGTCACTTGGTCATTGGTTTTGGAGACTCCCTTCAAGCAAAAATATGTCTATTTAGATTTTTTTCAGCGTCTGGATCTCCTACAGCTGCTAATGGATGTTATCAATGCAGCATTGCCTTGAGGTATGCAATGGGCTGAGCCCAGCAGCTCTGAATTATTGTCCAAAGCTTAAAGATGTGAAGTGTGGTCAAGATCTTTACTCCCTGCTCCCTGGAGCAATGCAGTTCTTTCCCTAAAGGACAACAAAACTCTTTCCACAAGCAAGGACTTTCTGGGGACAGAAATGGTCAATCATTTAAAAAAAAAAAAAAAAAAAGAAGAATTAATAAACAAATTATTTTTTAAAGTTAAATTCAAAAAAATAATTGCTCCAATAAAATAAAGACCATGACAAGTCTAACCACCTTCTATTTCAAACACAAGCCTCAGTTCTTTGTCCTGCCTTCTCTAAAGTAAATATAAAGAGATATCTATCTGAAAAAACCCACATCTTAAAAACCTGATTAAACCCAGGCAGTGGTGCCATCTCCAAACATACATCGGGTGATTTGTGCTGCAGATCCATCTGAGCAGGCTTGGCAGTGCTAGTAGCAATCACAAGACCAAAATCAGACAGGTCAATGGGAAACTTTGGCAACGGCAGCCCCAAATCCCCAAACTGCGTGCATATGTTCCATAAGAAAAGGATGAAAGAACCAAATAATTTGAATGATGCATGGTCATATAGCTTAATGTATGGTTGGCAGACATTCAGTTCCAGTAGCAATGGCTGTGGTATAAAGTTAATAGAAAAGAGTACTTTACAGATGAGGTAAGCAAGCTACAGACAGATCAAGCTGTCACTTGTTCCTGTCGAATTTGAATCTACCTTCTCAGTTAAAACATCCTTTTTCTCTATGCCTCATTTCCAAAGCACAGTAAAGGATGTTTGAGTGGCTACAGAATTCCGCAATGAGAGCAACAGAGAGGGGTAAGTCCTGGGGGAAGAGGGAATATTTTACCCCTTCAGTGGCTACAGATGGAATAAACCCAAAATACTGAATGCACTGACATGAGATTCAGCCTTCCTTTGACTTTACAGTGATCAGTATTGAGGACCTTCTACCTATTTGAAAATACCGTGTAAGCTTTCTTTATGAACAACTGCATTTTTTTTCTTGAAACGAATAAAAACTGCAGTTGACTTTTCCTGAAGAAAGGGAAAGGAAACAGAAAACTCCTTAGCTTGTATTTGAAGCAAATAGACACAGAAAAGAGACTCTGAGGTTTTGAAGCTGAAGAAATAAAAGTGGGCTTTACTGTTTTTGCTGTTCCCTTACAGTGAAAACATGCACTCTGCATTCAGTTATTCAACTCCACCCCCTCCAGAAGTCCTTTATTTAGAACATAGACAGTATACATACAATAACATACAAATAAAGTTCCTTCAGACACAAATTTAAAAGTAGATGTCTGAAAACTATACCTTCTTTTGTAGTTATGGCAGGGCCTTCTCTGTATTAGAAACTAAGCACTGGTAAAATCAATCAAGTTCACTTTATGTCCTAACATTCCTCACTATTTTTTTTATTTTAATTAAGAAACCACTTCCCAACTGCAGGCCAGCAAAATATTTGGGGGCTAAAATTAACAACTTGAAACCAATTTATTTTTGTATAAAAAAATTTAGTTTAGTTAAAATGTAAGAGGAGGTTTTCCAGATTGCCTGCCTGGAATTGTCCCCAGGGCTGGCTGCACCTGCAGGAGCAGAGCCCTGCTGAGGCACCAAGTGCTGCTCCTGTGCCCCAGGAGAGGCAAAGAGCTCTGCAGCAGCCAAGCCAGTAGTGCTGCCATCCCATTGTGCCCAAGCTGGAAGATGTTTGCAGTCCCTGCAGCTCTGTCATGACACAGTACCATCGACTTTTACAGATCAGCAGTGTGGTATTGTTTTAACTCTTCTCCCCTTGTGAAGATAGCTGAGAAAATAGCACTCTTAAGTAGTCCAATATTTTCAGAGTCTAAGTGCAGTGCTGTAACATAGGAAATATACCACCATCCTGACAGCGATGTTCTTTTAACAAATTCTATTTTAATGGAATACATGGATTAAAAATTAAGTCTATAAATTAACCTAGTAGCTGGATGTGACTAGGTTATTGCTGGAGAAGTGCACCACATGTAATAGTATTGTACAAAGAGGAACTGACAAGGCTGTGCCAGCTCATATAACATTATTTTAATCAGTTATGTGCTAAAGACAAGAATAGAAATGAGACACAATTTAATGAAATAATACTTTCTGTCTTTCCTTGGTCAGACACAGATTTGCCAGGTCATCTCTATACCCTGAATAGCTGCATTCTCTCTAGTAAAAACTATTTTTAACTCCTCTTCATATTGCCTATGCAATCCCTACTCTTCTTTCTTGTTCTTCCTCCTCTAGTTTTTCTGGTTTGGGTATCTACTCTCTCTCCTCTTTTGCCTTTCTGGTAACTTGTAGTCAAAAACTAGTATGTAGTCTATCAATGAAGTGCTCTTCACCTTCTTACAGATTTTCGCTTTCTGTTTTCCCATCTCTCCTTACTGAGTCTTTTGCTTTTGCTTTATTTTGTTTAATTTTGTCCCATTACAATTCCTCTGGTGAAGCCAGTGAACAGAATGGTATCCCAAAGTGTGCTCCTCGAGCCCACCAGAAAGGCAAGGCTACTGCACTGGCTTTGACCACAGGCTTTGGTTCCCCTGCACTTATGTGCAAACCAGATAATTCACTGCATATTCGTCACCAATTGTAGTTTTTTAGTCTGTGCTTTGACAATGCTTTGCATGACTAAAAGCATTCAGTTAGAGAACAGAACCACATGAGATGGTGGCCTATTTCACACCAAAAGTAATGGACAGTTTAATATCCTAAATTAAAATCATCAAAAACCACAAGCTGCACAGTGATTATCCACATTCTCTATTGCATACTTACCATTAATAAAAACAGTCAATTCATCTCAACATACAGACTTTAAGAATGAAAAAAAAATACATCAGAGAGGTATTTGACTAGTTTTAGTAGTTTTCTTTCCTGAAATAATGAATACAGCTTTTCTGCAAAATTATTGTAGAGAACACCTCTTGCCTTTCTTCATTCAAGAAGGCTGTGAATTTTCTGGAGGTTCATAGGTTGTCTTCTGCAAAAGACTAAATGGTAAAAATACAAATATAACACACTAAGTTTGGATTTGCTGCTCACTACCCACTTAGACATTTTACAGATGGTCTTTATACATATTAAAGTGACCACAGGACCAAAAGTTTAGAAAAACTCAGCAAGAATATTATTCCAGAAATAAAGCAAAAAAAGCACTGCCTTGTCCACAGAATACTGTTTGCTCTGTCATAATTTTTTACAGTGAAGGAGAAAAAAATAATGGCTTAAGTATTTTGCCCACTAACATGCTATAAAATTCGTGAATCTTCAGCCTTGGGTACTTTGTGGCTGCAAATGGAAAGTTATTAGCAAGGACCTGACATTGGGACAGTAGGTGTCCACTGAATCCTGGAGGTCAAAGAGAGTCAATGCTATTCTTATTGAGCCAAAAATTTCTAAAGCAGTGCCTTGTGTAGCAAATTATATGTTCTGAGAGCTCACGTAAGACACTGTGCTTTAGCTCTGTGAAGAATATAGACTTCAGCATCATTAGCTAATCTGATTTATAATGAAAATTAATTATTATGGTCATTAGACTAAATGGCTTCTGTCATCTGCAAAGACATAATTGGTACAGAAAATTGTTTCATAACTAAGGCACAATCAATCAACATGGGCTGAACATGCACATGTATTTTTTTCCTCTCTGTTCTCTCACACAATGAAAATCCAAATACAGAGTGGGGGTCTGAGATGCAAGGCAGCTCTTCCCACAATGAGTGATGAGCTGAGGCAGACCCATCCCAGGCAAAATGAGAAGCTCAGAAATGGGGTAGGAAGGGAGAGATGAGGCTTACATGGCTAAAAACATGTTCCATACTCCTGCAGTCAGTACCACCTTGACCAACGCCAGCAAGGGAGTGACTGCTCAGCAGCTCCTTCAGCAAATCTGCATCAGATACATACAGCATAGTGTTTATATTTGTCTCTTTAATTCCACCTTCACTGGTATGTAATAAAAGGGAGATCAAACATTACAGAGCTCAAGTGCAAAGAAATGTGTTCCTCCTTCCATTCCTCCCTTTGAAACCAAAATATTTGATAGAACAATAACAGATGCAACAGTAAAAGCAAATTTTCTTCTTTCCAATCTCCAGCCTTCTCTCAGAAGCATGAAATTAATACTGTAGTTAATTTGAATTTCCTATGCTATTTGGTTGGTTGCCTCTGGTTCAGAAATGCATCACAAGCAAAGGTGGGAATTTTCCAAACCACATCTGACAATAGACCAAAGCTTGAATGAATCATTTGAAAAACTTATGATTAACCCATCTTTCAATTAAAATCTTCCAAGAAGATAATGACTTTATTCAGCAAAGTTTACTGCAAAAAAAAGTATCTTTCACATTTAAGATACTGTAAAAAGCAGAGACATAGAAAAGGAACATGGAGGAAGCTAAAAAAAATTTTAATGGTTTGGGAAGTCCTTTAAGAGTTTGTATCTGTCCTATTTTAAAATTTGTCTACCTAAAAATTTTAGTTTATTTATGTAAAATCTAAACCCACTATGCTACATTATTTTAGACAATTTGGTAAAAGCATTAATAATTTCAATACACACACACATTGTGTGCCTAATTTCTTTTTTTTTTTAATAGGTAAGCAAAACCAACCAGATTTTATTTCTATTACTTACATTAATATGAACCATTCTTGAAATGCTTAAAATCTGCCTGCCAAGAACTTCACAACATTACAACATTTTCAACTGTGTTATGTTGAAAATAGTTAAACTGATGCAATTCTTTATGTGTTGAATAGCTTCAGAAACAGAGAATGATGAGAGGTTGTTCTGTGGAATAAGAGATTGCTTGTCTTAATCTGCTCCATTCCCCAATCTGTTCTTTAAACCCATTCCAGATGATCTGGAATATTCAGAACCATAAATGTATTGAGTCTGGAAATTTGGAAAGAGAAAGTATTAAAACCAGAAAACCTGACTTCCTTAAGGAAGAATACAAGAACATGTGAGCTCTCGCCAAAGGGCTTGTTCTGGGTTCTGTATTCAGCTTCCGGGACATTATTTGATATAAAAGCTGTTTTTTCCATCAGAAGATATGCTATTGTTCTTTGTATAGTCCCATACCAGAAGAACAATTAGCATTTTAAGAAAGGGATTTACCCCACAGGACCCTGTAGCATAGTCACAGCATTTTCACAACTATGTGGATCTTGTTTCACTTTGTCAATCAAGATAACTAAACCCAAATCTATCAAAGATGTCTATGTTTGAACACTGAGGCATATTTGCACAGAATTTACAGCAGCAATAATGAAATATTGAATGTGACTATCTCCTTGAGAGGACTGCTGGAGCATTTCAAAGGCATATAGGTAATGGACGCTGTTCTTGTTTTGTCAATGGAAAATAAATTCAAAGCAGTTAGGCTAATTTTTTAGATTACAGACCAAAGGACACTGAATAAGACCATAGGAGGAAACTGTAAAACATCCAAACCTAGTTTTAGGTTACTGTCACGCTCTGAAAATTAACCTTTGCCTCATCTTCAAGGCCACAAAGTACCATTTTTCTGCACTGCTGACCAGCCATGAGCCAGCCCAGTGATGGGCAAAGTGATTCATCCAATATTTCCTACCAGAGAACTCCTCAGTGGCAAGAGCTGGAATCTGGAATGATGGACACGTAAGTTCCCAACTCATCTCCTTTTTCTGAGATTAGAAACACAATTTCTTCCACCACTGTAAACAAAATCCTAAGTGGTATTGGTGTCTTCTACAGGACGTAATTTTGAAATGATTCAATAATAAAGAGTACCTCTCTCAATTGCTGTAACCTAGAAACATAACTGCCTGCACTTAGGTCCAAACAAACATGAGCAACACAGATGTTCTATTTTTTCTTTTTTTCTTTTTACCACTGAAGAAATGAGCTTTTGATTTAAAAACGTTTGTGATCTGCTGAAAATACCAGGTTTGGCAGCAGGTGATGTTAGGCTTTCAGTAAAATGCAATGCTATTGAGTAACTGGCAACTGTGTCTTGTAAGTTATTGTCAATCAGAAAATACAAAAAAAAAAAATAGAATTCCAGATAATTTTCAAGGAAAAACAAAAATACATGTTTTGGCCCGACCTGGCTGTGAATGTCAAAATATGTTTCAATAGCATTGGGTCCTTCCTTTGATTGAAATGTTTCCAGTTTCCAGTATAAATGATCACACCACTAATAATATTGAAGAGGTGGGTAGGTGGCCAAGATAAACACACCGTGTGGCAGGGGATGGGGTTGACTATTTGAGGAATGATGGTGGACAAGCAGCTGTCACCCAATTGTTGTGTGTGCTATAATCAAGATCACTGAAGAGGTGGAATGTATTGAGAAAGAAGCATTTGTATATTCTTTCCTTTTCCCAGGCTGCAGCATTCTTATGTACATAAATTCTCCAGAGCTGTCGTGTTTTCCACTCCTTATGCTGCTTTTATGGATTCATGCACATAGGGGAGAAAGGTTTTATGTATCCAATAAAAAATGTGAATATGTAGGTATATAAACATGTAGAGTGGCTTATAATGATTTCCAAACTGTACAAACTAAGAAGAAAAGAAAGAAAAGAAAATAAGAGAATTATTCTAATAGCTTTTATGAGTGTGTGCCTTCCACTGTTGTTGCCTACAGCTAACAGTAGCTGAACAATGAAAACACACCAGAAGACTGACTGAAACTCAGTATTTCCCCAGTGCAGGTACGTCTGGTTCTTTCTTTGCAGGCAAAACCTCTAGGAGGGATTATGAATTACAAGCAGTAAAAAACACAAAGGCAACAGCCCTTTTGATGAATGGGACAAAATTCAGATAAAATTGAACTGAGTAGAAAAAATCAGAAGCACGACACTTTCATTAAACTTGCAGGGTGAAGAGCACAACAATAAAAATGACATATTTCTGTTGTAATAGGAAAGGCACAGTTTCTTTTTGGTCTGACCAGAAATGGGCATTTTTAACACAACTTCCACATGTGTCTCATCCACACAACTGCTCACTATGCTTTGTTCATTTACCCTAGCACAGATCCAGTGACGGCAGTCAGAAGAGGAGCTGCATTTGAAGATGGATCAGAATCTCTGGGAAAGGAATTAACACAAATATCAGAACTCCTACTCCTGCTGTCAACACACAGAATAGACTCAGCTCATGCTTGGAGTCTCAGGACAAGCTGACATATGGACACTTACCTCCTTTTATTTGTCAGCTGAGCAAATCTCATGAAAAAATCACAGAGAGGCAATAAATATCAAGCATTGCAAATTCTGTTTCTACAGAATGAAATGCAGCATCCAATGGCTTTAATGCTCCACATAGGTATTGCCTCAGCTTGCCAACTTCAGAGTGGAACCACACTTTAAATATTCTGCAGACTGCAGTTAAGTGCTGTAGTGTGTTAAACTTTCCAGTCTTACATATTTCAATTGATTCTTTGTTCTCCTCTTTCAGAACAGGTTAATGAGGCTAAAGGAAAGGAGAGGAGGATTGGCCATTCAATCAAACTGCAACATATGGAAAATCCAACATTTTGAGGAATTCTAGGCTAACACACCTATTCTGGTGAGACTAGTATTATTGGATACTTATTATTCTGTTCCTTTCTTAATTTAAGGATTTATAAGCACTTCTACACACACAAATTTTGCATCGCATCAGTTGCCTGAAGAAGAGATTACAATTTGGTTTTTTCTACCCAGAAAAAGAAATTAAGGCAGATAGATGTTAAATGACTTACCCAAGATCACAGTAGAGTCCGAGCTACACTCTACACTCCTGGAGTTCCAGTCCCATCCATGAAATCCTGATCCCACACTCCCTCCCCTCTCAAAGAAAAAGGGGGAAGGTGAGGAAGATTACTTCAAGTTAATCCTGCTACATTTTAATGATCCTTGTGCTGGAGTGTCTCAGTGGATGTGCACCCAAATAGACAGGAAATAAAAATACTTCCCTTTTCAATCAACTATTACAAAGTTTCCTGGTTCCACACATATATAAAAAATGCATTTTGAGCAGAAGCATTTAAAGAGATAACATAAAAGTCAGGAAGCAAAAAACAGAACATCAAAGTCACAGTAATTAGCTCCACATGTCTAGCTGATAATTAGAGATGTCTTTTTTCTCTTTTTAATAAAGATGAAGACACCAGAGTTGATGCTACTTGATTAAATAAGCTATGTAATTGCTATGGCCCCATAATCACAAAGTCAGGGCACATCCCTTAGCTCAGACCATGAGTGCATCCGTGCCACGTGCAGATTTTCTTCATTGTGCTAGTCCCCCTTTCCTCAACTCCTGTGCACAAAGGAAAGAAGAATTCATAAATAACCCTGCTCCATGAGCGTGTCTGGGAGAAAATTACTTGTAAATGTCAAGAATGGCTGATAACAACTGAGCAGGAAAGCACAGAGGGGGAAGCCATTCTTTGTGTGCAGTTGCAAGCTGGTTTGGCCACAGCATGATCAGTAGGTCACAATTTGGCACAGCAGTTTCTATTTAACTAGAAGTTCCTCCCAAATATGCAAAATGAGATTAAGAGCTATGGGAGCTCAGCCTCTATCAGAGAAAGCCCTGCAACATTCTCTAAAAGAAAGTAAAATTAAACATGTTTTTGTATATGCTTTCAAAACAACCACTGCCAATGTCCAAAAATATTTTAAAAGCCAACAAGTTAGCAAATTACTGTAAAATATATTGAAAGGTATAGTCATAGTTAGGACTCTTACACATCTTCTAATTAAAGTACCCCTTTGCAAAGAAGTCTATTCACATTATCCCAACTCTACCACTGCTGCCTAATCCCATGCATTCCTCTCAACATTTACCTGCTCAATCCTCACCCAGCACTACTGCTCACACACCCCATAATATAGCAGTTACTTTAGGTTCAGCTGTAAATAATGCATGCCCACGCCTGCCATCTAAATCCTCTTAAGTTGGAAGTTATTTCCAGTCATAAAATCATAGAAATTAGAGGCAGAAAAGACCTATTAGGTCATTTAGACCAAAACCCCATGCCAATACAGGATTGTTCCCTGCAGTATACTTTCTACTGCTTTGTCCAGTCTAGTTTTAGATGTCTCTGAGGAACTCTTTAAATGTCTCCTAAGCCGTGTTTCATCTGCTTCCCTCAGAAGGATTTTCCACAGGCTGAGAGCCATGCTTGGCAAGTGAGTCATGCTTGTTTGAAAGCACTGGTCCTGGTAAAGCTCTATGGCTTTGGCTTGTGCCTTTTGATGCCTGATTAGCATTGTTTAAGGCATGTCAGCTGAGGTCTTTGAGAAGAAAAAGTGTATGAGGAGTTCACTGTTACTGCTGCAGTTATGTAAAATTAAGTGGAAGTAATTTCGTGCTGGCAGGCTGGCAACCTTCACAGCAGTTTCATTGCTTTGGGATGTTGTGAGACCACATCTGTTTCATCCTGCAACCTCTGTCAAATGTAACCTTACCAATATAGGTGCTAAAGGGTGAGTGTACCACGGTGAGAGCACTCTGCAACATGGCTCTGTGTCATTGAGGAAAAGGACCTGTTAAGGGATTGCAAAAAGAGTGATGTGCTGTGTACCAACACATTCAGAGTTTGGGGCAGGAAATTTTAAGGAGGAAAAGGGAAATCTTTCCCGAGAAGTTTCTGGTACTTCAAGTACTGACTTGATGTTAAGATAGGAAATGCACAGGAATGGTCTTGGTCTCAATCTGCTACAGCATCTGGCCGGTTTTCTGAGGGTGCAGACTGATGGCAGCTGAAGTGTGTGTGAACCAAAGCTCTGTCAGCTATCTAGTGCAGAGAAGAAGCTTGAAAAAAAGGAGTGCTCACATTGTGAGAGAGGATGTGATGGGACAGGAATGTAGTGTTGAGTATGGTAGGAAAATTGCCTTTCAGCAGAGCTCACTTTGATCCAGTCACACTCACTGTGAAACTGCTTTCAAGCAACACTGCTTCACCCAAAATCCAAATCCAGAGTAAGTGGGACTCACCAATGTAGCAACAGAGGAGAGCAGTGAGAAAAGGCCACACTGATAGAAACAGATGCAGTCCAGTTTTGAAGTAAAGAATTGTTTTGGATGTTGCCTAGAATCAGCTGAACCTCAAAACCCGTGACAAACGCAACCAACAAACTGTATTATGCCTAACTTAACTAACTCCCAAAAACATCTCGTTTTCTATGTTTATCTTAAAGCCAGATAGCCTTGCCTAGAAGGTAGTACCATGTCTACACAGGAAAACAGAAAACTGCATAGGAAACCCAGAACCTGTTCTCCACTGTCAGCTGAAGAAGCAAAAGAGAAGATGATATAAACAAGAAAGGGGGAAAACAGGAAGACAGCATCTTTGCAAAGATGCCATTTATTCCAGTAAAAGCTTATGCAAAAGCTGATCTGCTTGCACGCTTACTCCAGCAATCAAAGATATATGCCAGGTGAACTGTTCAGTTGACTCCAATTGACACCAATGCAGGTGCCAGGGCATTCACAGTGTCCCATTCCCTCTCCAGAACCAAGCATCCTCCAACCTTTTGCTTCCACAGAAAGCAGCAAATATCAGACAGAAATACTCAGAGAAATTACACTCCAAAGGAAGCTTGTAGGATTTCTTGTGGAAGAGCATGTTCATGCATGTGCACTCTGTGGGCAGAAGAGCACAAAATGGCAATTACATGGCTGGTGATCACTCATCTTCTCAGGGATGCTTGTGCAAGATGATGAGCTGTCAGCACTTCCTCAGCCCTTTGCCATGCTGTCCCTCAGTTCATGTCTATACCAAAGAAATACATATGTCAAATGCCATATGACTCCTTTAAAGCTTTATCTGTATATCTATATACTGTAAAAATGTTTATGAGCACAAAGAGAAAATACCTAGTTCATCAAAAATATCACAGTTTTGTACAAAGGCTGACTATATTGACAGCAATGATGCAAAATGTAATGAGGGAAAACTTTTAACTAGCAAGCAGTTCCTCCATAGGATCTGCTGGAGAAGGAATGTTCCTTCAACCCATGATCTTCTACAGAAGCATTCATGTCATCTCCTACAACATGCTTCACGCCCCACTTCACCTTAAATTCCAACTGTGGGAGGTTGTCCCACTGTAAAGAAGCAAATAAGTAAATAAAAGTGAAGCCAGCATATTTAAGTGAGCGCCGATGCACTTCAGCTACTCTGCTCCTGGCTCTGTTTCACTCCACACACACAGCCTGGAAGAAAGGAGCTGCAGATTGCTCGTAGGATGCAGAGCTTTCTGTGCCAAATGAATCTATAGGCTTCCACACCAGCTCAGACTGATGTCTCCAGGTGCTGAAGTGGTGAGGACAGTGATGGAGGATTGGCAGAGGAACATGATGACTAGCTTTGCCACAGATAAAGAGAGGTTGAGAAAGTCAAAACAGTGAATAGAGGATGGATAGAGGTAGGGGAAGAAAGCCGTTCATGACCTGGCCCTGAATTTCCTCTGAATTCTCTACCCACAGGAGCAAGCTGGTGTGATGATGGCTGTGACCACAGCAGCTATCAGACACCTCAGTCAGCATCAACAATACCAAAAGCCTGAAGGAGAAGGCAGGGAAACAAATATACTGCAAATCCACCTCCAAGTTGTGCCAGAATGCAGCAGCAGCCATTACTTCTTACTAAACCTCTATGCTCACCCAGAAAGAGCTTTTCCTTCCAGAGGCTGAGGCCTGAGCACAACCTCTCACACAGACAGGAACTCCATACATCTGTGGTCATGATCTTTTCCACCACCTACAAGCCAGAAAAATGCAATGCATCCCAGTGAGGGCTAAGGAGGTGCTGAGCAAACTGCAGATCACACTGTCTCACATGAGATATTCCTGCCTGTCCCTCAGCACCACTGGGCAGCAGTTGGCTGAGCAATGAGAGGAATAGAGGTGACACTCTGTGACAAACCACAGAAGGAAGTGGAAAAGGAAGTAAGTCTTCTCTGCAGTCCCTTTAGTTGAGTACACAGATAAGGGCTTCTTGAAAACAGATAAGGGTTTCTAGAAAGCTTCCTGCTCATGAGTCTATTCTTCCTAGGCCTTAATAAAGATTTCGTTTGCTCAGCCTTCTCTTTGGTTAATGGGAATGAAACTGATGGATAAAAGTGTCCCCCAGGAATATACATACAAAAATACAGTTTTAAAGATGCCCTCAGTGTAGCCACCCATGCTCTGACTGGCAGCTGCTCAAAAAACATAATTTCTTGAATACAAAATACTAAGTAACACCATATTTCTTAGCTCATGTCCCACCACAGTTTCATTTCAGCACAGTGAAACCTCATTAATTCGCACTTTGCTTATCCCCACACCTTATAATTCACACGTAAAAACAGCAGTCAGCAAAGATTTAGCAACAATGTGCTTTATTGAGGTCTCATGTTGCTGAGATTTCATTATTCCTGCAAAATACGCTACCGTTCATTCACTAGTACAGTAAGATTTCAACATCACCATAAATATCTCAAGCTAGAGATAGGTTCACTCTAACAAAGTTTGGCTCTAAAGTCCATGGCTAGGAAATGCCAAGGTTTGAAGCTGGAGGAAAAATAGTTGTGCATAAAGGCAAAATGAAACTAGATTATGATCACAGCTTGTGGTGTTTCCTGCATTATCGTATTTCCTTGCCTTTTAAAAGCACCTTTTCTTAGTTTATACCCTAAGAAATGGATTCTTACTTGCATCCACAGAAACTTTTATCACAGAATGCAGAGGAGGCTTTAACATACATTTGTACTTCTTCAACTCTGGAAATATCTTCAGGAATTCTGGACAAAAGGTCTTTAATGGTCCCAGTGCAATTCACAGGTACTTTCATGGCAGTCACTAACCCATCCCAAACAGCTTTTACCCCTGCTTCCCAGCAGTTATTGATTATTGGGAAGCAAATGAGAACCTTCAAGGCAAGGTTTATGACTGGCAAACACATGGTGGGTAGGAGCCATGTACAGCTGCTTCATGCTGGGCCAAGTGCAGCAAGGCAAACCATCGAAGTTAAAAAATTCACAGCCCAGTTTGTGTGATAGGTATGGAAACTTAAGGGTTTGGAGACTCTGTGGAGTTTAGGCTTACAAACTAGTTTCAAAGAGTCTGGAGATGCTATAGTAACAAGCATATGAAGCATGTGCTGGTCATCGCGTTTGGTATTTGGACACCCCAAAGAGAGGTTAAGATGTGGGTGTCCCTCTTCTACATGCTGAAAGACTTCCCAGTACTACCTTCCTCAGTGGCTTGGGTGTTAAAACTTCCTTTAGGAATATTGCATTTTCTCAAAGTTTAAACCTTCAGCTCTTCCTTCTCCCTGCTCTGTCTCTAGGCACACACATTAGATTCACACTTCTATCCTAAGGGCTGCCTCACCCTCACCTTCCTTCCTCTGCTGAAGACAAGGAGCACCAACACCCCATTTCCACTCTCTTCTCCTCCCAGACCTCCACCCCACTCATTATAATATTCTCAGATTCTATACTTTATTTGTTTCTTTACTTGTTGAAAGTCTGTTGAGTAGTAATGTTTAGTAAAATATTTAACAAATGAATTCCTAAATGTTGAGGGGTAGCCCTTCACAGAGCACAAATGACTTCATCATTCAAGCAGTGTTTTTCTTTCATTGTTCTGTAACAAAATCAGAATTTTGTTCCAACTACCATGTTCATTCCTATGTCCTGCTTATTTCAAGAAGAGACGTAGCTCTTTTCATGCAACTTATATCAGAAATTATGAGAGTCTTTATTACTGCTATAAACTGCTTGTCTGTGATTTCAAGAACACAAAGGATATGTCCCTAATAAGAGCAATGTATGTATATTTTTAAGGACAACAGAGTGACACAGTTATTACCATTTTATAAGATTTACCACTTGATTTTAACATCAGCAATCTCGTTTAGCAGAAAAGCTGTTAAACTGCTCTCAGGAATAACCTTTTTGTTCCACAACTGTTCCGCCACATCTCCTTCTGCCCACTTTCCCTGCAACTGTGTGCCAGATCACAACAGATATCTGATGCCAACTGTAAATTTCAACCATATGATTTAAGTCACATGTTTGCCATGTCTACACAAGCTTTTTAGTATCTGAGCTCTTTTGGATGTCTGTAAAACTACTCTCTTCAACACCCAAAATTTAAAGCTATGAAATCATAGAAGCAACTGTCAGACTAGTGCAATGATGTGAAACAGCAGTCAATGCTCTGTTTTGCAAGATGTGAGAAAATCCCTGGCACACACAGAAAACTCAATTCCCACAAAGTTTAAAACTTTAATACCAGTATAAATTGCGTTATCTAGTGAATTACCTCCAGCCTGTGTTCCTTTCATGCTGTTTCTACTGTACCTCAGGATGACCTTCTCATCCACAAAAATATCCAGTCTTTCCTGAGTTTGCTAAATCTTTGGCCTGAAAAATATTTCAAAAAGAAAGCTGCACAGTCCAGCTCCACATGTGTAAAACATATTGCCACTTGTCCTTGTTTACCACCAGCACAAGTAACATTATTTCTCTCACCATTTCCTAAACAGGCCCTATTGCCTGTCAGGAGCGAGAATGCATTCGAGGCAGCTTTTGAGATGCCGTTTTGCTTCAGTGTGGTAGCAGGATGGGAAACGCAGGCTTTGTCACAGAAAAGATGGTTCGTGTCCTCCCAGAGCTGATTCATTCCTGTCCTTTGGGGAGAGCAGCAAGAGCCACAGAGAAGCAGCAGTGCAAGTTGTCTCAAGACTCTGAGGTGATTATTCAGCTGCCATTGGTTCTTCCTCTTTGCCTCATTACAAATGTAGACCAAAATACCCTGGAATTATGTAATATGTGCTTCAAATATTCTAATCCACATTTTTCTGATAAAAAAATGAGATATATCTCTTTATATCAAAACTATAACACAACCAAGCAGCAAACTGGTGCCTGTTTCAGGTTGGGTATTTCTCAAAGTGTTAACTGAAAGCAAATCTCAGGAATCCAGACTAATCTTTTTTTTCTATTCCCCCTGTTAGCATAGACAAAACTTATCTGCTTTTTAGTAAAACAGGGAGAGCAAAGGACACAAACCAGTAGGCAAAACCAGTTGTACTACATGTAGCTAAGCTTGCCAGGTATCACTTGCATTTATAAATTGTCAAGGTCTGCAAGTAACTTTAGTATTAGAAAATGCTGATTTTTCCAACTGGAAGATCAAATTACTAAGCAAAACAAAGCCAACATTGAACTGAGAGACAAGATCTTAATTTTTCAACACAGAAAAAGGTAATACTGTTCTCTATGTTTTCAATATTTTCACAGTTTATTATAGTAATAGTGAACATCTAGATTAGATGTTTCCTGACAGTACATGACTGCCTGAGTTAAAGGCTCTGTTTTACTCGTGGACCTCAGCTGTGTCATCCAACCACTGTGGCTCAAAGAAGCCTGCCATGATTAGCTCAGCCTCCAGTCTACTGTGGGAAAAGCACTAGAAAAAAGATTTAAAAATCATGATTTGCTGCTCTCCGCAGCCTAGTTACACATAAAATTTCTAGACAAAAGTATGTGACCACATGCCATGAGATCAGTGCATGTCAGACTCACCATGCATGACTTGCAAGGGCAAACAGTACCCAAGAAAAGGACAGATAAATTTCCAGAACTCTCAAACTCTTGCCAGAAAGTATTTCTGTGCTTGGAAATATCAGGAAAAGGCTTATGGCTATTTGGAAGCCAAACATCAGCAAGGATAGAAGAATCATAAAGAATCGACTGGTTTTTGTCAGCCTTCTTGCTGTTGCAGCCTCTTCTGCACCTGTCAGAAACACACAGCAACCAGATTCAAAACTAAGTTAGCACCAAGATTTCCATTTCCTATGAGATCAGTTCAGAAAATCTTTCCTAATCAGGAAATAAGAGCAAGGTGCAAACTCAGGACCTTCCCCTTCACCATGTGTCTCATAAAATCGTAGAATATCTGTTTAGCAGCATCAGGTGTGCACCAAGCACAAGGAGGAGAAGTTGCCCTCAGCCAAGTGTGATGAGAATGTTTTAAATCTCTCCTAGGAGCACCCCAGAGGAATAGAAGAGACTCTAAATTAAAGGCTACAGGTGTTCTATACCAGACATGCCCATTTAGACACTTTGCCCTGATGCTTTTTATAACATTCTCCTCCAGGATCTTTTTATGTCTCATATTATTTTATTGCAGTACCAATTAGCTGAAACAACGATATGAACCCCTCACCCTGCTGTGAATATTAAAGAATGCTGTGAAATGAAATAGACAGCCAGAGAAATAAAGTGGATTTTATTAGACAGAATTAGAGGACAATAGAAGTCTTTTTAGTTTGTCTTGATAAACTGCATTTCAGGGAGATTCAGGAAGTGTATTTAGGGACTGCAATAAAGGTATGCATCTGTATATTTGGTAAGTTACCTCATTATGTGAACAGCTCCTGGTACATCAGGATTTTTTATTAACTGGCACTCTCAAGCTCACATAAAGATCAATAATAAAACCATTCTTATCTACGATGAAATATTTAACTATCACACAATCACACAATGTCTAAGGGACCACAATGGGTCATCTGGTCCAACATCCCTGCTCAAGCAGAGTCATCCTAGAGCACATTGTGCAGGTTTGCATTTATCCTGGCTCTGACAGGACAGAGTCAATTTTGCAGTAGCCAGGAGAGGCACAGCCAGGACTCAGCAGTTACTCCATACCACCTCATGCCATTTTCCAAGGGTGGGGGGAAGGGAGACTTCTGAGCAGAAAGGGTTCCTTCCAGTCAAGTAAGCGTGGCAGAGGGAGAGGTGAGGTGGCTCTGGTTCCCAGCTGGATGGACCTGCTGGGTAACACCAGTTCTGAGCCAGAGGGAGTGGCAGGGTAATGCCAGATTTGAGCTGGAGCAGTGGGGTGGAATGGCAGAGAGAGCAGTTGGATATTTACTATTGTCAGGGGTTTCCACAGTGAGCAATGATGTTTCTTTTCTTGTACCCTCTCTCAGTATTGTTGCTCTTACTGTTTTTATCTCATAGCTGTTTCTATTAAATTATTCTTATCTCAATCCATGATCTTTACCCTTTGTGCCTCCAATTCTCCTCTTCATCCCTCCACAGGGGAGAGGAGGGAGCAAGAAGTGCTCAGAGTGGTTTCAGTGGGAAGACTAAATTGGAGAATGCAATTCCTAAACCACAACAGCTTTCAGATGGTTTTTTAATATCCCCACTGAGGGACACTCCATAACCTCTTTGGTATCATCATCCACCTGAAGGCAGTCAAAAGAACATTTTTTAAGTTCGTTTGACAGAATGATGTTGTCAGGTACATGGATGCTGCAAGAAAAGTGTCTAGCATTACCCATGTCATCCAGAAATAGAGAAAAATTAAGTGATGAGTCACCCTCAGAAAACTGAGGAGCTTCCACTTCCAGTCCAGTCCAATCCAGTCCAGTCCTTCTTTGATAGAGTCTTTTTGAGCCCTTAAGCATGTCACAATGCTTCCATTGTTTAGGGCAATTGTCAAACTGCTAGCACTGTTCTACCTCTCCATGCCATGGAAAGAGAATTACATGCACTGTGATACTCTGCTGATGCAGACACCTACAAGCTGCCATTGTTCTTTCGTCCCCATTGCCTCTCTGCTGTACAATTCCCCAGCTACTGGGCATGCACTAAGCATCCTCTTATACTTCATTTAATGTTTTAAGTAGATTTCCTTCAAAACTCTGTGCTATTTCCAGCAATAAATCAAGACCTGACTTTTGCTTCCTGTCAGAACTATCAAGAGTTAGATCAACTGGGAGAGAGACCCCATTCCTGTCTACCCTGGCAGAAAGCCATCAAGCCAGGCAGGCACGTGTGGTTCCGGGTACAGTAAGGGAAGGAGAAACTCAGTGCTGAACACAGACCTGGTTTTAGCCCTGCTAGTACATGCTGCATCAAAGCTCACACCCACTTGGTGTTAGATAGTGAACTTTCAAATCATCCTGCCCCTCCACCAAGCCAGATAATTTTGGGATGGCAATAGCAATCTGGCATGATGTCAGTAGAGCCATTGGGCTCTACTGTAAAACCTCATTGTAAAACCTGCAGCAGGTCCTGTGACATCTCACAAGTACCAGGGTGACCACTTTAGCTCCTTTTTCTCATTGGTGTCCAAATACATGTCTCTTTAAGCAACAGCAGTGAGTAATCTATGAATGACACCAATGATGAGACATTATTCTCTCCTGTTTTGTAACAGATGGATTCACAGTATTAAAACCAGGATACAACTGAAAGCCTCCCAATCTGGATACAGTGATTTGTTATTAAATGTCATCATTTTTTGCCACATCTGGGAGGTTGATTTGCAACATGCTTGTTCTCCTGATAATAGAAAACCAGAAAGACGTTAAAAAGCTTCCTCCCCTGCAAACTAGAAGAGAGCAGTTTCCAGCAATGCCGCTTCTTCCCCAGAGAGAAAAAGCCCACCCTGTAATGATTGTAGAAGGTCTTATTTAAATGGTTTTAAAACAATGGGAAGGAGAAAAAGGGAGTGAAAAAAGGACATTTAAGTGTTCCAGAACTTTGAACAGATTTGTTCTTCTCATGCTGATGCACACTGTGCAGCATTAGATCACATGCTGCTAATATCATGTTGATTTATGGTCTGCATAAATGGAAATAAATGGTATTTTCTGTTACCCAGAGAATAATAGATGGCCCTGGGATGAACACAACACCACATTCACAAAACAGGCTCTGTTCATGTCACAAGCAAGGGGAGTGCAACTTCGCAAGGGCCCTCTCTGCCATTCCCACCAAAAATCTTTGATACCCACTGATTTTAATGAGTAGGAGTGGACATTTAGGACAGCATTTTCCAAAGTGTCTGAATGATTTAGAAACCAAAGCTGTGGTATAACAAAGCAGGGGAAATGTTGGGTGAATTTCTCCCTTGCCTGCGAAACTGGAGACTCCCCAGGTCTTTCCACAAAGTTCACCAACCGCACTAGTTGGTCAGGATCCTCTGTGTCATTTCCTCCACTTCTTCCCTTCCCTGCAATAAACCTCAGGGCTTTTCTCATCACTTTCCTCCTGACCCAAGTGACTTGAGCTCCCTCTTGAGAAAGACTCTCTCCAGACATGGTGCAGGCACTTAGACACAGGGGAGCTAAACCTCTGAGCACATGAAATCCCCACACCACATTTGAGAATGGGATTTTGGGTGCTAAATCACTCCAAAATCTCTACAAAACTTACCCATAGCGCCTGGCACTAAAACTTTAGCTCCAATGCCTTCTGTGATTATGGGCATACAAGCAAAAGCATTGAGTTACTTTGGTTTAATGACTCATTAGTTAAGCTAATAGGTTTTACTTTACAACCAGGGAGGGTAAGTTTGTGCAACTAGCCAGTTACCATTGCTCAGCTGATGAGCAATACCCTGGTAAGATGTGGCAACCTTGTTGCTTTTGAACATCTGCCCACACACTCCTCCACTATAATGGGGTCTAATAGAGCTCCAAATAGCCTTGGTTCCAAAACAATCTCAAACAAAACTTCTCCTTTAATAGACTTTCAGCACTGCCAAAACATTCACATTTCAGGCTGAAAGACTGAGTATTTAACCTCAGGACACAGATGATTTTCTGTTATTGTTGCTGTTGGCAGAGAAGGGAAGGTTAAATAAGTTTGAGACAATTTCATTTTTGATTCTGTATAAATACAGTCATGTCCATAGTGTTTTCTATTGCTCTGGTTAGAAGATTAAAACTTTACAATTAATGTATGCTAAATTCCATGTTGCAATTAAAGGAATAGCTGGTGAAGCCACATAATATTAAGGTTGTCTGATGCTTCATGTATTAAGATTTCGCTTCCTTATGGACAACTATGCATTAGGGCTGAATTCTTATCTTTATTTTTACTTCCTGACACACTCACATCTCAACTGTGCAGTCTTTATGGGGTTTGTGTGTGTGCTCTGAAAATATAATTAATTACCTAATATATTATTAGAACATTGAAAACTGCTTACCCTATTGGTACCTGCTCATTCATCCTTGAACAGGTGTTATTATAAACCATGTTGATGACAATTAAAAGACCTGAGTTCAACTGAGCACAAAAATCTTGGTGTGCTCACCATGCAACACTTTATGCATTTTACTTGGCTACTCCATCTCAGTAGGGATAACTAAGAGGAATTTAAGAAGATAAAACTTATACAGCCATTGCCCCTCATAGCCAGTATCTTATGACAGCTGGTAATTGACACTCCATAGGAGGTTGAAAACTGACAACAGCATTACTGGATGGTTGGGCTTGCAGTGTAGAGGGCAAAATGTCCTCATACCTCCTGATCTTCTGGAGCTGAAAGAGACAGGAGAAGGAATTCATATAAAACACTTTGTTTGCTTTGGTGTTTTGTGCTCTCCAAGACACACAGAAATGTGTATGCACAGGAAAACTACTGGCTCCATCATAGCTGCGTGCAACAAAACTAGAATCCTAATACAAATCCTTGCAAAAGAAGGGTTTCTGGAATTTCCCTACAGCGGATCCCCACTAACTTAGGTCACCATTAAAAGCATCGGATTCCTTATCTTCTGTGACTTCAGCTGATGTAGGCAGATATGCAGAGCTTTTCTTCAGTTGCCACAGCAAAATTTGCCAAGGACCTTGAATCACAGTCCATAGTGACACAAAAGTAGCCACAGAATCATCAATGAAAGAAAACTTGTGCCTTTTTTCTGACAGACATTTGCTGAAGGAAAAAGAAGGAATACACTAATTAGGACAACAGTATATGCTGGATATACACTGCGTTCTGGCAGATATTCTCTACTTGAAAAACTCAGAGAAACAGGTGAGGGAGAGAAGGGTAAAGAAGCAAGATAGAGATGAAGTTAAATGAAATCTTCAGGGCTTCTTAACAAATAAAAACAAGAGTCCAGGACAGAGTTTTCTAAATGCTTTCCTGCTGAGAAGTTTATATAGGAATATGCACTTTCTCAGGGAGGAGGTAAATGAGAAGAAAGTTCATTTCTTCTACTACAGCCTTAATAAGAAAATAACCTATTATCTTATTTCTTTAGCATCTTCCTCAAAAACTAAAGCCAAACCTACCAAAGCAGACACAGCTGAAGCCAAACAAATCCGAATAATCTCTTCAGCTTCATTTCATCAAGATCAGCCACTAATACATATGTATATGTGTGTATATTTATATTAGAATGTCACAGTAGCAAACTGTAAAAAATTAAACTATTCCATCTTCACAAAGAGAAACAGCTGAACCAACTACCACAATACTTATAAAGGAAACGGGAAAAAACTGTTCTGCTTCTGACCAAAAATAATTTTTCATCTTCAAACAGAATCTGCAATTGTAGCAAGTTCTACCTATTTCAGGGCAATTACAGTGGAGGAACTAGCTCACAAATAGATTTTCTCCAAATAGCATCCCTATATTTTTTGTACTCATTGAAATTCTTCACACTGGAATTCTCAAAACACAATTTTTCCCTTCTTAATAATAGTTTACTTCTATTCAGGTAAAGCTAAAACCAGAAAGGTGGAACTGAAGGCAGAGTCAGCCTTCAGTTGAAACACCAACCCTGAGTCCAGTACTGAGTCATCCAGGCCAGATAAATTGTGCATGTCCTAAAGAATTCTCCAGCACATGAATGTCAGTCCAGTAGACACAACACCACTGCAGTCTGAAGTGGTTCTTAAACCTCAATGACTTTTTGGCACACGGGGATTTTATCCAAGGAGATTTTTTTGTGATGCAGGAAAGAGGAGGAATGGGCCACCAGTTTGTCACAGAGAGCAAGGGACTGACTGAGAAGGCAGCGGTGTGATATGGATTCTAGCAGCACCCCTAGCAGCAGGCTGGGACAAACCACCCAGACAACAAACCTTGAGATGGGAAGGAAAGCTCAGGACAGTTCTCATTAAAACAAACTGCACACATCTACCTTTGGGTAGCTGAAGTGCTGCTAAAAGAGAAGAATTGCCTGTGTTATTTCCTTCTCCCCCTTACTTTTAGAGAAGAGGACTTTTGCCACTTGGCTGGAGAATGTCAAGCTTTTCAGGCAGATGGATCACTGCCCTGGTGTGCAAGAAATCTCTTTCAGTGCTGCTGAAAATACAAATGTATTTCCTTTAAATACCTAACCATGGTTGCTCCTGCAAGTTGGGTGGTAGAGCACAATATGACAGCACTTCTTCTTTTTAAGTCACAACACTCTACATAATACAGATCCCCAGAGAGATGTGAGTGCTGCATTTTATTGCACTTTAAAAACACTGTGCTAATAAATTCCAGTCTCATATAAACTACATGGACAGAAGTGCTCTGCCCATGCAATCTTTCTGCTCAGTAGAAAATGTGTGTTATTCTGAAAAAGTCCACAGCTTAAGGTTCCTCACTGGAGCGGTACAAATGGAAGGAAGAGCTGTGCTACTCTTTGTCCCCTTGGAAAATAAGGGCATCACAAAATATGCCAGATACAATAACTCATGGCTCCAGTGTTCTTGCATAGTTTCTTTTATTTGCAAACTGCACTCTGTACCTTTTTATTCTAAAAACACAATCCCTTTAGATTATTTTTTATTCTTTCCTCAAAATAACAATGCCCACAAAAATCTTCAGAGTTTGCTTTTTTATTTTAAATTAGCACAAAAGCTTCTTTTTGTCTTCTGGAAATTTCTTCCATTTCACATAATAACCAACTCAGACAATTAGATCAAATCTTAAACTGGAAAATTCAATTATCTGATCTCCTACATTTTGCAGTTAAACAGTTTTTCTGAAAGCTAAACTCCTACCTCTCAAGAAAATAAGTTAGGTGAACTGTTAGCAGTTAGAAATAAAATGAGAAATGGAAGAGTCAGCTGAGGGTATGATACTGGTTTTAATGTTTTCAGCTTTGTATCCCAGATCCTCATGACTCAGAAAAATGTGGCTGCCATTCTTCTTGTTGGTGAAGCTTGCCACAGCCTTCCTTCCTTCCTTAATCTGTTGGGAGGATATTTTGTTACCTTTTCACAGCAGTTAGCTTATTTGCATCTTCATTTGTGTCTCCTACCAAGGCTCAGTTTAGTCAGATCACATTCTGTTACTCACAACTTCCTTTCTTACATACATCCAAATCCCCTTTCTGGTCTTCAACAGAGCCCTTGCAATCAGCAGGGACCCTCCAGGAGATGTTCCCCAGTGCAATGCTCCACCTGGCAGGCAGGGATATGGATTTTGTCAAGAAAATCCTGATTTAGTGGCTCAGCTCTGGCCAGTAATGTTTTCCTTGTCCTTGATCATCAAAAAAACTATTCCTCATTCAGAAAATTTGAGAGCAGTAGACGCACCTTGAAAATCAGTTTCCCAGTTTCTAGCTAAATCCCAATCTCCTCCAATGCAGAGGGAAGGAAGGAAACTATTACTCTAATAATTTCATAAAACTCTATTAAACATCCAGCTAGCATTTATGTCCATTGCTGAAATCTTCACCTGGTTTATTTAGCTTCCTGTACTGTGATGCTTTTGGTTACTGAAAATTTTCAGTGATGTGAACAACACTTTTCCCCCATTAGCAGTGTCACCCCTCACTGTGTGCAGATCCCTGCAATGTGCAGGTCTCACAAGGACTGAGCCCTTTCCTTTCCCTGCTCTGCTCATTTGCTTTCATCTCCAACAGACATTCAAATATTAATATCATTTTGGTAAAGGGTAAACCCATAAACACCTGGAGACAAAGGGAAATTTTGTTCAGGATACACCAACCCAGCAGATGAACTGCTTAACCCCTCCTTCCTCCTCTGGTGTGGCTATACTTACTCTGACATAAAGTTTACATCTAATATCTTTATATCTATGAAGTTATTCCTGTGTGGGAAAGGAAATCAATTTTATACCCTTACAATCAAATTATCCCCAAGGTAGTTACTGTATGACTCTCTATATAGTAAAACCATCCTTCCCAGATGAATCACGCACCAGTAAAGCCCTAGTGGGAAGAAGAGGCCAAATGAGAAACAAGTAAGCCTACTTGACAGCCCGTATCACCACCTAGCCCAAATGTTTGCTGTTTTCTGCAGCTGGAGTCTGCTCTCAGGAGTGGGTCAGATTTATGTGTATTGTGGTCCTCATGGCCCTGCTGTGAGCCTCCCCTGGGCAGTGCTCACCAGATCACCCTGAACCCTGAGGTCTCTGCCACCAGCTCCTCTTCAATGTTTTTGCCTGGCATGGCTTCTACATCAAATAAAAGCTCTTACTCTGTGCTCCAACTCTAACCCCTACAGGGCTTAAAAAAGCAGTTCAGGGCCTCTGTGAAAGACTTTCTCTTCTAATGACCATCCTTGAATAAAGGACAATAACAAAATCATGGCTTTTTGAAAATCACATAGACCTTTGGGTTTCAGCTCATTTTCATGGCCCATGGAATTTCAAGAAATTGCATTTCAGGACAGGTATAGTGAGGTTCATCTCCTGCATTGCAAGGCAGCTAAAGTTAGATGTCTAAAATTAAGTTAGGAATATTGACATTCTGTCTAGTCGAAGGAGAGAAAGGATGGTTTTTCTCATCTTCTTCATTTGCCCATCCATGGAAGAGATTCATCACCACCTGCAAATAAGTGGGTTTGTATAAAAAAGGTTCTACAGTTCAGTGCTGAGTTAGACAGCTCACATTAGGGCATCTACAATCAGGACAGAGTAGTTACATCAGTCATGTATGGCAGCAAAATAAGGGATCCCAGAGCTCTGGTTCAAGATCACCATCCCTGTCCTTTTGTACCCTGGCACAGTTCTGACCTGTACCAGCTACCACTGCATCCTCTGATGGCAGCACATTGTCAGGAGAGAGCACAGGCCAGGCATCAACCCCAACAAGTAATAGAGATAAGGCCAGGATTTTTAGGGAGAAGAGGAAAGATGATTTAGGCATATGGTTGCATGCAGGACACAAAAACTGGCCAGCAGCCCATGGTCTGTCTTATTTGCTAATGAAGCGTAGTCAAAGAGCTCCTTCTCTCCTTGTTTTCCTGTATAGGCTGTGACTGTGGGACAGGGATCTGCCCTGTCCCTGCTAGGAGAAGAGACACATTTTAAAGGAGGACATTTCCTTTCCTAAATGCATGTGCTGAGAGGGAGAGATTCAGCCATCCATTCTCTTACTTCTCTGGTGAGACACTTTCACTAAGATATTGAGGACTTTTTCTAGATAAGAAAGCTGTCTGGAGTATATCAGAAAAGATGTGCCATGATCAAAATCCCAAGCTTATCCAGACATTTCTTATTCTGTCATGACCTAGCTTTGAATCAACTAAAACAGGATTTCACACAATTTTTCAAAACTTTATTTGCCATTTCCAGTGAAAGAAGGACTAAAGGGGTTACAAAGAATGTGGAAAATACCTGAAAATAAGTCCTTTAAAAGAAGACGAGCTGGTCACTCCCCAAACTGAAGGTACCAAACCTGTTGCTCTCCACTCACAAATCTTTATCAATACATGGTGAAAATTAATGACTAGACTGAGAAAAAATCAGTTCCCTACTGCAGGGATGGGATGGGCAAATGTTTGAGACACATTTTTCTTTTCTTTCCATCTCAATTTTTTCTTATTGATTTGCAGCTTTTTGATGATAAATGCATCAATTGTTTGGTAAGAAAAGCAGGAGGCATTTATTTACATTTATAATCACAGTTTTAATCATTCATCTCATTTAAAAAGTCACTGTTAGTCATTTTTATGCGTTTTTCTCTGGCATTTTATTTCAGCATAAAGTGTTAAAATGTTAGCACTTCTCATTACTGACTGATTATTTTGCTCAGGATTTTAAGTTTTCTTCCTCTTTCCCTGTGCCTAAAATCCAATTTACAACCTGCTAAAGGCCTCATAAGATTTTTATGGATTATTTCCTGAAATCACATTAATCTAGCTCCTGTTACTTTGCACTAATTTCACCTGCCATTGTATGAAGTAACTAAATTCAATTGCTTGGAAATGATCCCCCAGAGACTTCTTCATGAAGCGAGAAAAAGAAAAAAAGTAACCCTACCTTGATGAGGTTATAAATATGGTGGGAACAACAGGCCTATAAATTCACAGTCTGTGGACCCTTATCAAGGTATGAAAATCAAAGATCTTCAAGCTTTTAAATAAGATATAGATAAGGACTTAGATTAGATTGCATTTGGCTTTGTCTCAGCTACGCTAAGTCAGACTCTCTGGCTTTGACAAATTATACACTATTGCTGTTTTAACAAGCTAGGGAAGATATCCAGTAGTTTATCAGCTGCACCCTGGTTTGTTAGAACATCAGTTCAACCAATATTAACTATGCTGGGCATCAGCTATCAATTAGTAGTGCCCCTTATTTTAGGGACAGTCTGCAGATAACTGCAAGCCATCCAAGAAAACGGTATTTAAAAACAACGAAGCAGCCTGGTCTCTCTGACACGTAACACTGTCTGCTCCATTTGTTTACATGATAAAAAATCCATCTCCTCTAAGCTTTGTAACTGAGTAGTTTAAGAGCAGCAGGTATGCTTGAGATGGAGTAATTCAATGTAATTGCTGAGGGTTGTAAGAAAAGTTATCTGATGTTCAAGTGGACCGAGTCTGACCCACGCATGGCTTCCCAGACACAGGGATGCTTTCATGCAGCTGGCAGGACAGGCATCCATGGACATGGGGATTCCTTCACACTGAGTGTAGTCAGCAGAGAAAGTGCAGATTAGGGTCTTGGATTTCCTAAGCTCTGGACCAAGCTGCAGAAAATGTCATTAGGACTCCAACAGGCTCCTTCCTGGCTCTCCCATGTGCAATCTCTTCCTGGCCTCTATACAGCAGCAAGCAGAGGCTGGGGCTCTTGGCTGTTGCCCCCAACTTCCGTGTGCTGGGCTGTGCTCTGATTCCTGAGGAGCACCAGTGTGGCCACAGACCTGGGAAGAGTTGGGCTTTCTCTTCCTCAAACCAGTGCTGAATCTGAGTCAACACCAATGTGGACGCTGGACCTATCCCAGCCAGCAAGTACTTTTCCTTAAAATCCTTCTGATTTTTGTTTCTTGGAATAGGCATTCATTCTGGTCTCAGATATATCTGACAGCAGATAACTAACTGGACCAACCCAGGATATGGGTTACCTTATACTACCTTAATGGTACTTGGAATCAGAGTCAGCCACTCCTGTGTCTCATACATGGGAATTAGAAATTCTCCTTCCTAAGTGTAGGATCAGTGTCACACAGGGGAAGATTTTTGACAAAGTCATCATACAGCACTTCCCATCTACAGCTCTATATAGCAGAGCAGTAGGCAGAATATAATGTGTGTTTCCAGTTTAAGCCACTATAGTGATTTTTAATGTATAAAATGCTAGTCTTAAAGTAAGAACTTCCTAAATGGCAAAGCTAAAATACGTGCCCTTACAGATGGTAAACTGCTTCTTGAAATACATTTGTACCTTTACACTTGGACAGTTTTACCACTGGGGTTCTGACCACAAATTTCCCTAACTGGGAAATCATTTAGAGATCAATCCCCCAAAGGGGTTGTCCTCTGTACATCCTTAGTCTTATCCTTTATGGCTA
Source organism: Entomyzon cyanotis (assembly GCA_024500445.1). NCBI lineage: Eukaryota > Metazoa > Chordata > Aves > Passeriformes > Meliphagidae > Entomyzon > Entomyzon cyanotis. Next base: position 14,968,007 of record JAKEPQ010001004.1, on the reverse strand, counting down.
TGGGATCAGAGCACTTACACAGGACATGGAAAATATATTTTACCGCTCAGCCCTAGAGGAATCAAATTCAAAGCTTCCACTTTTCAGGAAACTGGTCTCAACTCTAGGCTGTGGGCTAAATTTGAATGAACAAGAGGCTCTGAGAAGCCATCCTGCTGAAGCTGCTCCTTTTCACATGACGTATTTACCCATTTCTTAAGGCAGAAAAATAGGATACGATGCAAAGAGGAACCACTTCAAGAGGATGGACTTAATGTCCCCCACCCTAAGAATAGTCCATAGGCTGGTGGTTATGGCACTCTCCAAGGAAGTACGAGATGTGAGTTTACAGCCCCTCAGGCAGAGGAAGGAACTGAACTTGGGTCACCCACATCCTGAATGAGTGTACTAACCACTGAGCTGCATAATAAATAATAATGAAAAGGAGCACTGTCCCACAGCAGCTCTTTTCTAAAAGGGAGCAAGATCTCTGCTCTCTTTTTCAAAGCACATGTATTCTTAGGGTCCTCATTCCAGATATCTAAACTGCATAGGAGTTTGAATGCTTCTAGCCCAAACCCAGGATTCACAATATTCAGCTGGCCTCAGCCTTTTTTGCCAGCCAGAAGAATGGCTTTGTGGCTGCTTGGGATCCAACTCTGAAACCCCAACTCTCTTTTACTTATCTAACTAGTTTGGGTCTCTAATTGGGAGCTGTATGCTCACTTAATAAGCAGGTGCAGGGGATCGAACACAGCAGAGCTCACAAGCTCTTGTGGTTGCTTTCATCTCCTGGTCTGGTGCATATTTAGGTGCTTAGCTCTCAGTGACTTCTTTCTCATTCTCCAAAGTGGTCCTACCAGAATTACCCTGCTTCATGTCGTGTGACTCACTAGACACTGTGAGACACTCAGATATCCACAGAAAAAGGGAATGTCTATCCACCTAAAACATGGGAGAACTCTGTGTGCATTGTGTGCTGTGTTTCCAAAGGCCATTAAGCACTTCCTTACTTATATTTTTATATTTTAATGTAGCCCTTGTTGTTCACCATAAACATTCCCCATTCCCAGAGACTGTGTTATTTTAGAAAGAAACAGAACAGGCAAAATGTCTTACTTCTGAGATTTCCAGTAATCAGTTTATCACACATCCATAAATCAAAATATTTGCATGAAGAATGTTTAAGAAATGCAAAGTCCAATTACAGGCAACTACATATTTCCAAACACCCTGTTGTTTGAATATTCAAAAGATATTTCATGTTCTTCTATTTCTTGCCAATAGCTGAAATGCTGAGTCTTTATTAGGAGCGTTTATGGTAAAATAAGCACATGACATTATCTCCTGTCTGATCAAAAAGAGTCAACATACTACTTTGAAATGTCAGAGGTCTATTTCTGCAGCTTCCAGTAGTTATTGCTGTAAACAAGGGATTGCTGCATTTGCCCATAGCTTAGCCAGAATGTTAATGTTTCCTATTAAACATTTTCTTCTTTCTTTCCTAGACCATTTTGTACTACCACACCCAGCTGCGAACATCTGGCTCCAAGCAGTGACACCAGCTGATGAGAAATGGCATTCCTGCAGCTTTTCTTTCTGAAGACTCATCCAGAGGTGGCTGTTATCCAGCAGACAGCACTCTGCACTGCTGAATGTCAGTGTCTGGAGTCCCACTGGAGAAAGGCTCCTAGAGGAGTTCCTCACACAGAACTGTGTAAGATAAAGAACTGGGAGTCTGATTCTCAGAACTGTGGTTCCACTAGTCACCTCAAACACTGTGTCACCCTGATGATCTATGGACTGGAGCATTTGGACATCCAGACTGAAGCACAAGACAAATAGTGATTACTAACTCAGACTGGTCTCCTGGCACAAAATGCAAATGTGCCAGTGGCAGCTCTGTGTTTGAAATCAGCATGGATGACAGCAGTCCAACTCTGACACCGCTTTATGTAATCTGGCATGCCATGGAGCCTCCACTTCTCCACCCAGTAACACTGGGGCAGCTTCTGGGGAGGAAAACTTTCACCCTTTAGAGGTTGCCTGGTATGAGTACTGGAAAAAAGCATAACACTGAGTGTTAAATATTAAAAAATTATAATTTTAATTAGAAATAATAATTAATATTTAATGAGTTTAATTCTAAATATAAATTAATAATATTTTAATAATAACTTGAGGTCAATATCCTTTATCACAGGATGTCAAAACACTTTATAGGTAAAGTGCAATTAAAATTCCCATTATCCACCTGTGTGATCCTTCCCACTGGCTGCTCTCAGGGTGTTTAATAAGAGGCAAGTCCCTGCCATCATTGTGGGAGGAAACTGCAGCACAAGGAAGTTAAGCAGTATGTTTGCATTGTCTCAGAAAATCAGGGCTAAGATGATATGAGATCCTATGTGTGCCTATACAGAACCTATTGCTACTTGTACTAAATTACTGCAGCACTTGGATAACAACAAATGATTTCCAAGGCTGCTCTCCAGACTAGTGCCAAGCTGGTAAATGAAGAGGGTTTTGAACTCGGCCTGACTGCAGGGTTTGGTACATCTGCACAATCTTTTGAGGTCAGACCTATGTCTGCCTCAAGCCAGCTGATTGCAAGCAAGTGATGGTCCAAAACCTGCAAAGTTTCATTAGTTTGGGGCTGTTTCTCTGCAGAATTTACTGCAAGTGCCTTGCAGGCAGGGGATGGCTGACATGCACCTGGCTGTGTGTGGAGGGGGACAGGCACAGATGTGTCTGCAAAGGACCAAGCAGCCATGTCCCTTGCTCAGCATCACACATCTGTCAATCTCAATGTGGAATTCAATATTCTGGGGGGCAAACTGGAACTGAAAATGTTATTCAAATATAGGCTTTAGCTGAGCAAGCAGACTATGACCAGTTAGTATGTGTGTCATGGTGTATAAAAAGCATTACGGCATGGATGTCCTAGAGCCAGGACCTGAGCAGTACAGCTCTGGAAGATTTTTCTTGTATTGCCCATCTATTTATTGCCATGTACTGAGAGTACTTTAAATACTTTAAAGTAAAGTTTTAAGTTTTCAAGTTAGTTTTTCTTTCTGATTGTCCAGTTTAACACCCAGTTTAGATTATGAACTACAGATTTTTCCAGACAGGAATTAGCTCTGTTCTTTACATTATAGATGCTCTGTAGCAAAGAGGAGTCTTAAAATGGAAGATGCTACTCTGCATTTCCCTCAATGGCAATTAAGATACACAAGATATAAAAAATAAGTCAGTCAAATGTATTTCCTTCTTAAGGCTACTTAATCTAGAATCAGTTACTTGACCACACATTTGCCTCTCAGCTGTGAATAACTTTGTTCATGTACTTGGGTCTCTCCATGTGTTACCATGGCACATGATGGCAATTATAGGTGCAGAAAGTAGTTAAGTAGGTAGTAAGCAAATAGGTAGTTAAGCACCTAAGACTAGGTTGAATGAATCAAAGACCTTTATGTGAACTCCTAAAATCAGAGGTTCCTTTAGAAGTTTTGTCTATAAATCCCTTTGCCTCATACTCCTCAAAAATCCTTGAAAGAGCAAAGTAAATCCATAATGCAATTATTGTGATCCAATATTTTCCTAATTTTCCCCACACCACAGCTTTATCCTTAAAGAACTAATGTTAATTTCCTTTTCTTCTACTTGAATTTGACAGATTGTCTGTATAATAAACATATTTAAACAAATTTTTCAGATGCCAGTAAAGATATATCCATTCTTAAGGGTAAATAACCTGTTTTAAATAGTGTTCTGAAAAAAAATGGCCAAAACTATCTATGAAATCTGCAATCATAAAAGCTTTCTTTGGAACAGATTAGAGACAAAATATTTCATTTGCTTTGTTAATGTCCTTTCATTTGAGTCATAATTATATCCAAACTGCAGCTTCTGAGGGCCACACAGAATAATACAAACGCCTTTGTTTCCGTGGATTCATGTTCTGTTGTTTCCATTCCCATTGCAATCCTGGTTACATGAATGAGGAATCTGAATGCAAAGGCATGCAGTATTCTGGGAGTTATAAGAAGCTGAAATGCTTTGATGTTCTCTCCAAAGCTTATAGCCTGATTCCCTGTTCTTTTCCCACTCTATCCTTGACCGGAGCTTTCCTGGGTCTTTATGTAAGCTATAGAGCACCCTCCAGATCTGAGCTGTGAGAGAGGTGTTACCCTGTAAAAACATCACACAATCAACCTGAGTGTCTCACCTGAAACTGATTTGTCCCAGAGAGGTCATTTCCTTGCCAAGCCTGGACTCCACAAGGTGCTGCACTAACTGCTCACAGGTAATCACGAGAATGGACAGTGGGTCCATGCATTAATTGCTAAATTCCTCCCTTCTGAAATGAGAACCATCCTTTTTCATCCATTTTGTCAGCAGTTGATGGTGATAATCTAGTTTAATATCTAGGGTTTAATGCCAGCACAAATTAAACAATGGGGAAATAAAGGCAGCCTGGGCACATCCTTGATGAAAAATAGAAAATGAGAAGGTTCAGGAACTTCTGCAAAGCTTAGACCCTGATCCAAATCCAGAATGACTTGTGTCTCTTGTATGTAACATGGGGATACAAAGGTTGAAACTAATCCTGAAAATATTAATGTCATGACACAACCTTTGCAGCTTTGCAGGGCAGTAAGAAATGCCCCTTCTTACCAGGCTGTAGAACTCCTCACTTCATGGCAATACTGAGAACATCAACTTACACGCTTTGCCTTAATTTAGTCTTCAGAATAACCACTCTTAGATGTTAGATAACCTGAATAAAGAGGAGCACAGATTTGATCCAAGACAGCTGAGATGTATCTAAAAAAAACCAAGTTATTTTCTACTGTATGTAGCAGTAAGAATAAGGGAAGAGCATAACTCAAATCAGAACTGGTACAATGTAAATTATTTCCAAAAAGCACTCAGAAAGTCTTTCAAGTAAAATCAACAGACTTTACCACATACAGGCTAAAATACCACACATTTCTAACATCAAGTGCTCCCAGTGTAAAAAGAAATGGAATAACAAAAGTAGTAAGACTATAGCTATAATTCAGTCTGATAAACTAGGCAGTGTTGTCTAAAATCATCTCTCTGGTCTTTTAAATCAATGTCTCATGTTTCTTCTCTGATAGCAGCTCAGATTCAGAAATTCTTTTCATCCAATGTGTATTATAAAATACTTTTCTGCATGTTGGCATTACTCATACAGGCCAATTCTCCTGTCCACACTGCAGGAATTGTGAATATTCTGCATGTGGAAATCATGGTGATAACCTGAGCCCAGAGCAGGGGATGAGAACAGAATATCCAATTGAGATCTGCAGTGCAGATAAGCTTTCTCTACCGAGAACATAAGATGTGAATTTTACCCATACATCTAAAACATGCAGTATTTTGAAACTTGCTTATCCTTAAGTGCCATGAAAACACAAAGAGGAAAAAAAGCCTTTCTGATGTCTGATAATGAGAAACATGGTAGACTTTCAGATTTGAAACTATTTAACACACACACACACACACACACACACACACACACACACACACACAAAGAGAGAATGAGAGAAAGAGAAATATATGAAATACTTTGAAATTAAATGAAAAAATACTTATTACAGTAGACATCATCTAATGGATCACATTTATTTTGTGTCAGTTTAAAAAGGCAGGGGGATTTTACTAAGCGCATCCAAAAATATTCACTAGAAAACACAGCAAATATGTTATAAACTCATTTAAGCCACAGAGCTCATCAACGCTGTTTGCAATTATGAAATCATTTGGGAATACGGTATTTTTTTAGAAGGAATTGTTTTGCTCTTAGATGAAAACCACATCATAGTCCTTCAAACATAAATCTTTTATTGTATCTTCAAGAAAGAAACTGGAAATTGTGCAACATGGCGCCACTGATAAAATGTAAGTATCCCCTTGGAGTAATCTGGATGAGCTCATTACTTGAGGAAGATAACAGGGTATGTCATGGTTACAAAACATTGCTTTTCCTTTTCAGTTAGTGACAGAGGAACACAATGAACATAGTCCTGTGCACAATGTAAAATAAAATACTTGGTTCTGAGTCTTGGCTTTGATTTGCTTGACTTTACAGTCCAAAATGTACCCCAGTCAGCATCAGGTGCATCATTTCCTTCTCATTCTATGCAGGTAGAATTAGCATCATAGCCAAGAGCTGCACATCGAGTAAAAGGAAAATATCATATGAGGTAAACTGATGCAGTGATCTGACAGAACTTATTTCAGATGTAACCTGTGACTATCTGAGCCTTCAGACTTCATTCATTGCTTGTGGTCTCACTTTCATCCACATCTGTGTATCTGCCTTCCATCGCCATTTGCCAAATTCTGTTGCAGGGCTAAGGAATTTTCACTACATAAGGGACCCAAATACATTTGGGTGACTGAGCCACAGTCAACACAAACTTTTGCCACTAATAAGCAGTGAAACTTCAACACTGCTTAACTTGCAACACTTAGTCTTTAACATGGCTTGCTAGACCATGAAGAACATTTTCTGAGTGTCCAAAAATAGTTTCAGAATCACTTTTGTCTATTCCTCTGTACGTAGTACACCAAATAAAGGCATAGAGGAAACCTTACAAATCCTCTGAATACAAACTAAAGCAGAAGACACAGACCCAGGTTGTGCACTTTTCCTCTAATTTGGATGGTTTCCAGGAGCTGCAGTTCCAAGCAGCACTTCCATCAATGTCACTGATCACAAAGGGACCACTCAATGGGAATGATTTAATGAAACAGAACAAAATGGAGGAATTAATTTAACTAGGGTTTGCACCAATATGAAGGTATATTGTACACAGCATTTATCAACGTCACCATTTACTTGCTACATTCAATTGAACATCAAATGAAATTGCAGCACCTTAAGTGCTGTATCGTACATATTATCTGTGTGTATAAATCCAAATGCCCTGACTTTAGTTTCAGACACTACGGAGACAGTAAGGCCATGAATTCAGTCCTTTCCTCCTCCTGTAAAACAGAAACCTACTAGGCATTGATGAAACAAAAAAATTGTGGTGTGATTTCATTTGCTACTTAAATAATCAATATAAATCTGTGATTCTTGAGCCTAGGTTGGGATTGTCATGTGTTTACAGCAGCAACTTGTCTGACAGCTCCACTGTCTCTGCCTCAGGCTTCTGAGGCACTGAGGTGAGAGTCTTGCCTAGGTGAATGGGAGAGTTTGCACAATTGTGATCTGATACGTGAATGATCTATATATGTAATCTTATCTAGATGAACTCTGTGATACTGACAGTAAATAAAGACTTAATTATCAGTAAGAAAGAGGCCAAGGATAAAATTTAAACAGGGAAAGCAAAGAGAATCATAGAATCATTAAGGCTGGAAAAGGCATCTGTCAAGTCCAACGGTCAATCCAGCACCACCTCCAGGTTCACCATTAAACCATGTCTCAAGTGCCATACCCACACATTTTTTGAGCACTTCCAGGGATGGTGACTCCATTGCTTTCCTGGGCAGCCTGTTCCAATGCTTGATAACTCTTTCCATGAAGAAATTTTTCCTGTTATCTAGACCAAACCTACCCTGTGCAACTTGAGGCCATTTCCTCAAATTCAAGTGCTTAGCCAAAAAAAACCCCAACCAACAAAAAAAAACCAAAATACTGCAACAAACCACCAAAACCAAAACACAAACCCCAGCTGAAACATCAAATGCAGCAAGCTCTTCAAAATTTAACTTGTTTTCAGAAGCCAGGAAGCCACATTTAATTCTAGTTTGGATAGCCATAGTGGGTAGGTACATTTATCTATAAATTATGTATATTCTTCAATTTCTTGAACAGCAATAGCCCTACAGTACAAACACACAGAGGTTTTTCAGTGTCCAAGATGAGTAGGTCTGTGCTGCAAAGAGGAGGCTCTCTTGCAGACCCAAAGTCTGCAATTCTGGCAGGTGCTTTCACACCTTCTGAAGGTTTGATTTCCCTGAATGATGGATAGAAGATTTGTGTGTTGGCAGCCACCCATCTGCAAGTTCAGACTTAAATAATTTTGCAGATCTCTGTGATGTTACTACCTATGGATTACAGAGGATCTTAAAACCCAGTGAAAATAATACATGATGACTTAACAATAAAAAATTAGGTAATAAGACAACACAGATTTTGCTGACCTTCTGCAAGTCTGCATGTTATACAAATGACACACACTAGGTCTGTTAGCACTTTAAACCCGTTTTCCCATTTCCTTTTTTATCTCAATGTGTATTATCTGAGGCAATCTTTCAGTAGCCAAAGACAACTCCTTCATGTGAACTCTACCATTATGACACACTATCTCAGAAAAAGAGAACCAAGATACTCAAGGCAGCTGCTGCTTTGAAAAGAGCAAACATAATTGTTTTTATGAGCTATGGCAAGAATCAGTTTGTTCAATCACAAGCTAGTAGATTTCTTTTTCTCTGATTTTAATGGCAAGGGAAGGTGTACAAAGTCAATTAATGCTCCTCCACTAATAGGTGGTCATAAGCACAGGAGCAGCTACACTGGCCAGCTCAGAAATCCACCTTGCTCACTGCCCTCTATCCAACTGTAACCATTTGTGGATGTTTCATGGGAAAATATTAGAAATAAAGAAAATATAGAGTGTTTTCCCCCAGTGTATTCTTTCATGGGAAAATATTAGAAATAAAGAAAATATAGTGTTTTCCCCCAGTGTATTCTTTTGGTTTCTGAGAACTATCCAACAGGGGTTTCCTGAGGTATGATAGGATCTATACTATTATTTTCAGTAGCCACAAATGCATGTCTTCATCTTTTCCTGCAGAAAACAATTTTTGAAAGCACTCTGTCTGGATTGCTTAGAATTATCTATTATCTTTGTCTCATTTTGTCTTCTATGATCATCTGCTATTACTTTATGACCTTGCCTTTACACATTCACCCACATCTAGTGAGATCTTACGGTCCTTCAGTTACAGAGTTGTTTCTTTTATGACAATCAGGGCTAAGTTCATCCAAAAATGGCTTTAAAAAAAGCTTCCAATCTTTTCCTTTTATGATAAATTGCCAAACTATTTTCAGGAAGATCTATGCCATGCATGAGCAGGTTCTGAAATACTTCATCTATTTTAAAATTATATTTACTTGTATAACAAAAATATGGATAATAAATAATACAGTGTGAATATACTCAAACCATAGCATATGTAGGGATCAGGTCTTGGAATAAGATTCACACCCTTGAAGGGAGATGAATTTCCTGAAAGCTTGAAATATTTGGTATACAGTCTGTAGAGGTAATGACCAAGTGTGTTCACCTGACAAGCAGGTAAACTATTATATTTCAAATGAACTTTATCACTGCTATTATCACTAGGTCATACACCTCTGTAAATAAACAAGAAACAAAAACCTCATCAATGTTATAGCTGTGTCATCAGAACCAATTATTTTTTGCATTAGGGAGTCCTGTATGGTTGATTTTAAAAGGCAGTTAAAAAGAAAACCATTTAACTCTACTGGATTAAAAACAAACAACAAGGCATTATAGGAGTAACAGAACTGATGGATTGAAATGCACATAGAAAAGACAACAGTGAATTGCCTGGCATTTTTCAATAGCAAAAGCTAGGATAAAAAGAATTCGGTTCCCAATCAACAAAAAACTGGCAAAAGGCAGGAATCCAGACTCCGTCAGATTTATGCTTTATCTGCCAATTAGCATTAGCAGGCCTGATCTAGGTGTCTCGCCAGCTTGTGGTATCATAAAAAAACAACAAACCTTGAATGTGTTATCACCACAGAATGTGTAATTACTTTAAGCACCAGCTGAAAATTACAGTGTGATGAATTTGTAAATTTGTATATATTTATTGTAGAGATAAAGTTGTTGGAGTAGATATAATCTATAGTTGTGTTTAAAATCCTGTTTTCAACTATTCCAGTGCCAGCAAATTTTGTATTGAAAATAAACACTAGTAAAATGGTAATGGATTATGATACAGGAGCTACATATAAATTTTTCTGGGCAACTGCTGTTCATTGTCTGAAGAACATAATCTTGAGTCACTGACAGCACAGATACTTATCCATGTGACTCGAAGGATGTAAAGCTAAACATGTGTTTACATGACTGCAAGATGGGATCACTTGCTAATGTCAACCTGATCTTTCAAGACTGTCACTCAGAGATCACAGACAATAGCACATAGAATAGGTGCTGAATGATATTAACATTGTAATTATTAAATAAATAACAATTAAACCCTAAATAATTCAAATGTAAAATTAAGAAAAACAGCTTCTCTTACTTCTGAGATGACTGAGATCCTATTTTCCCCAAAATAAACAAAGACTTGCCTATGCCAGATGCTATTCAGCAGAAACTACACATACATGTACAAACACCAGGAGGAAAAATAAGCCCTGTATTATGCTATATCTCAAACTTGATTATAAAAATTATCATTCCACATTTCAAATCTACTGTATATCAGTTGCTGAGTAGTACAGTTTCCATTTTATTCCCATTTGCCTTTAACTTCCCATCATCTCTCAAATGCCAGGTATTTCACAAGCCCTATGAAAGGAAGATGCCTGTTTTTATTTCTCTGGATAGTACTTAAGACAAAGTCTTTTTTTCTCTACCATTCTTCCCTAACTAAATAACAATGTTGCTGTGGATTTGCAGGTGTAATTTATAAAAGTTCTAAAAAATCTTCTCCACTGCATTGGTCTAAAGTATGTACTCCTCAGTTACCATTGCATTTATTTTATAAATATAAATTTGGAGGAGGAGAAGAATTTCCTCTTCAAGTTGAGGTTGCAGAAAATTTTCCAGTTTCTTGGTGAGACAAAGCCAAGGCTCTTTGACACTATTCACCTAATAAAAGGAAGAGACAGACGTGTCAGGACAAGCAATAGCAGCATGATTGCAGGGTAGATCCAAGTCACCAACATGAAGCAAAGACAATTTTGTCAGAAACCCCATGTTCCTGCAAAATTTCAGTGTGTTGGAAAGGTGATTTTTTATACACAAAGGTAAAAAGGACTTATTTTGTTAGCAGAGTCCTAATTGTTTCTAAAAGAATATTCAATGGAAGAAGCAGAAAGAAACTGTGAACTATTAATACTTCCTACAGACATCATATTACCTTCAAAGAGGTAACTGCAACAAGTGCCCTTCAAGGTCAAAGTTAATAAACTGGAAAATGAAGCTTATTTCATGGCTATAGTAGCTGGAGATGTTTGGCCACTTCTTCCCTCGTCAATGCTGTGTCTAGTAGCAAGGTTAAAGAAAACAAAAAACAGCAATGAATGTGCTCAGTGAGGGAGCAGAAACAAACAAAAATTTGCTCAATTCAATGTGGTGTAAATCCACAGGTATTATGGGTACAACAGGGCCCTCTGTACTGTGCTGCAAGAAATATCACACACAATATTGAGACTGGGGAAAACATAGCAATGAAAGAAAAAAAAGGCAGATAAGTCCTATTCTTTATTCCAGGCTTTGTTTGTAGAGTTGTCTTGTTTACCTTGGTTTTGTTCCTTTGGAGGAAAACACAGTGGACAACGCTGACGATTCACTTGCAGAAGCAGGAGCTGGTTTACCTCATTGCTGCAGGCAAAGCAGGAGCAGAAACTCAGCCCTGGAGCTGCAAGACAAGCAGAAGGTGACCGATCAAAACAGCTTGTCTGAGTCTGAGCAGTACCCAGTAGCTCTCCGGCTTGTTAGACTCCAAGGAGCGAAGGCAGGGGGAAAAGTGTGGTAGCACTGCAAGCAAAGCAGATGGAGCACCATGCTGTTCTTTTCTTGTATTTCTGTGTCTTCAGCTTTTGGTTGGCTGCTTGCAGGGTGAGCCTGCTCGGCTCAGGGAGGCAGGAATAAAGCAGATCTCTCAGAAGCACTGCAGGTCTGACCAGCTACTCAGGACTGCCTTGCAACACCAACCTGCTTTCAGCCCCTCCACTGCAAGAGCTTTACTTGAGGAATTCAGGTGGGAAGACCTGTTGCTGTAGGTCTCTCTGCAGAAGCATATTTACTTTCTGTACAGAATTGAAATCACTTTCATGAAAAGTCTAAAGTTAGATAGGGTGAGTCTGGGCTCATAATTAAAGAAATAATGGTTATCAGTGGTGATCTGGGATTGTGGCTTTTCCTTGTCTTTGCCACATCAAAGATGTATCTTTCTGATCGGGAAGGAAATGCCAAAAGACCACCATCCTGACAGAGGGAAGTCTTCACACAGCTGAACCCTAGATCTGGGCTAATAGTTCCATCTTAGCGGAGGAAAAGTAAAAACTGCTCCATGATTTCTTTCATCTGGTATATAGTACCTTGTCTAACCTATGCACTTCCCATTGAAGGCCCAGATGGCAAATACCTGCCAGAGTGTGAAGCCAGCCTGTCCTCCTAGCCCTGAGGGCACACTGCTGTGGGTACCCTGTTTGTGCCACGAAGTGGCAATAATAACTTTTTCTCTACTGGTTGTTCTGTAGCTGTAAGCACCCACACTGTCTCCCACATCTTTTTTGAGTGTTATGAAAATATCTCATAACCATAAACCCAAATGTCCAAATTTTTTCTAACAATTTGTCCAAGACAGTTATAAATTTTTCAACAAAGCTGGAGAGATTAAACATATGAATATCTGCTTAGCATTCTTGTGACTGCAGCCAGTAAATCTATTTCATCATTACAGTGTTACAAAAACAAATATCCTCTACGGTATTTGTAGCTGCCAAAAATAAACAGAAGAGGATGATACACTGCTTCTGTGACACTAACACCTAAGCTGTTTGTGGGAAGATAGCCCAGACAGGATGTGTTGATAAAGACTGATATACCTGCATGTACCAATAATTGGAACTCAATCTGTATTTTCTCAAATATTCTATATAGCAATATTTCTGATATACTACACTTTCTCTTCAAAGCTTCAGAAAATACCTTGAACCATTCAGAGTTCGGTTCACCCTGAATTTAAAAATTAGCAATTAAAAACTTAGAAAGCAAGGACAAGCATAAGTAAATAGAAATATTAAATTGCAAAAAGATAGAATATTCGGCTGATTGCATTACTTCACTCCATATTTAATGCAATAAAATTCTCACTTTTTGTACTCCTGCATAGCTGTCACAATTTTTTGGTACTCCTGCATAGCTGTCACAATTTCAGTTGTGCAGTTCCACACATCATTGATATGTATTTTATCTAATCTGATCATTCTAATACACCACGTGCACAAATAAAAGTAAATCACATAGTACTTGTCATAAATCTTACATGTTTTGCTTCCTTCATACCTATTCATAAATACACACACAAACACATTGTCAGGGACAGCATGGCAGGTACAGAGCTGTAACCACTGCACCTACTTATGGTCCTGAAATTTCTCATTCTCAAATTGCCCACATTGGAAACAGAAGTTTGGGTTAAATGCATACAAGGTGCTTTGTTTTCATAATTTAATCCTGGCTTTCCCCATCATCAGTACATGACCTTTACTGCTTAAGTATTCTTTGTAAACCATTAGCACACAAATCAACTGTGGAACTAAAATTTACATTTTAAAAGCAAAATAAATTTATGCCAGGCATTAACAGATAAATGTAGTGAATACATACATTTCTCCAGCAAATATATATATATTTTAAAAGCATAATGGACATAATTTACGTCAGAGTGGAAAAAGAAGCACTAATAATATCATTAAGCAGTATCTGCTTCTTAGTCTTTGTTGTTTCTAACCACAGATTACATCTTTCTCCTCCCTTCCTCTTTTCTGATGAGAAGGGGTCTTGCAAAAGAGTGGCAGAACACAGTAGGTAGAGAATTAATGGGCTCAGCCTAAAAGTAATGAAAATCTTAGTAACACAACACAAAGTTAAATAATGAGGCAAAACCCAATTTTCAGTTGTTTGTTGTTTGGATTTTTTTTCTAGAGTGAAAATGTACTGCAAGGATTAGATAAACTGCAGCTGCTGCAAATTCAGTTGGAAAGCAATAACTAAATGAAAGGTTCTGCTCCATCCCAAAAAGGTAGCAGAAACTATTCCAGGACACACAAGTGGCAGTCTCCTAAACCTTCTGCTTTACAGGTTAATAATTTATAACCTCCTGGGTTTAGCTACTTTTGGAAAACACTGGATTTAAATACAATTTTTTTTTCCACTATTGCACACAACGAACCACCCAGTGCTATTCTTGGTCTTGTTCAGCATCCGAGGCCAGAGCGGCACCACAGCCCTGTGCCAGCTCTGCGGCGGCTGCTGTGGGTGTGAAGAGCCGGGATCCCTGTCTGGCGCTCTGTGCCAGCAGCAGCCCTGACAAAACACCACTTTTATTGGCAAACCTTATTTCTCCTGCAAGGAGTAATTTTTCTGTAATGATAGAGGTTTTGCTGGGAGACACTGAGTTCTTTGTTGGTTTCACATCTCGGTGCTGCTCACACAGCCACAGCCTTGGAGGGAAACGCGGCAGCGACGCTAATCAGGATGTGCCTCTTCCCCCTGGGCTGGTTCTGAATGCTCCTTTCCCGATGGAGGTGAAGCTTTATATGAAATATATGAGCAAAGCCTTCATTCCTGTGGTTATTAAAGATATTACACAGCCTTTCACAAGATGAAACATGCTCCTTGTCCTGATCAAATTCAGGGAGATGTAATTTATCTACCATCTTCTTTTGACTGAATAAAGTGTTCATCCCCTCCTTCCCACTGTTAAATGAGGCTGGTTTCCTCCTAATGATGATGGAGTCATACCTGTATATAATTTTACGTCTCCAGTCATCCTTCACAAGGAAAAAATATACACATAATTTTGAATCTCTCAGGTCTACTAATATGATTTTATTTTGCCCACTTCCATGAATAAATCTTTCAATACTGAGATATTTGGGGCGGAGGAAGTTACTTTTCTTAATTAAGCCATTGAGACTATATATAAATCTGTAGCAATCTGTAAAAACATGTCATTATATTCCCAAAGAACAAACAGAAATCATAACAAGCAATTGCTGTATTTACCAGCAAGGCACAAGGGCAGTATAAACTGCAAAAAAAGCCACTCAAAGGCTACAATGGTTTGGCTCTACCAAATTTTAAAAGCTACTCCCCAGAGAAGGACACTAAGGAATGAAATGAATTTGTAAGGAAACAGCACATCCAGAGGTGAGGACAGTGAGGAACTGAGTCTCCAGTGTTTTCTCTGCCCCTCTGTGACAGCTCTGCCATTTTCTGCAATCATTCCTTTCACAATTTCTCTGACTCTTTAGCACCCCTGCTGAAGGTTCCCACACCAAATATTGTTTCTACAGGTGAGCCACTGCTGTATCACTTTGCTGCAGTTATGTGTCAATGGCAACTGATATCACAATAACTATCTTCATTTTAAACCCATTAAAAATCCTCTTGATCTTGTATTACTTCCAATATATTGCATAAGTTCTAGGACTTGTGCAGAAATAACAACAATAACAATAACTTCAGTGGGAATTGAATGCCTCAATTCTCCACTTTTCAAGTGGCAGAACCCTCCATGCACTCTTTCCTTGGTAAGTAATGTTTCTCCCAGAAAACAAAATAAGAGTCTGCTTAGAATTATTTTTGACTAGTGATGATAAGTGATTATTATGGTGTAGCCCTTATATCTAAACAAGCAGGAACTTACATTTTATGTGCATCTATACAAGGATTGCATATAAAATATCCGCGAAACTGGGGCTTTAATTGGCCTGTGCTGCACACCAGCATATTTAAATTGAAAAACAAGGCCAAATACTTCACAGTTTCCCTTGCAAATATCTTAAACAGCTTGATTCAATGGGCTTGCTTCCCTGGGGGAGAGGAAAGGAGCACGGCTATAGGGGATAATGGCTGAACAACCTCAGTTTCAAGACAATTCATCTGTTCTGTGAGACTTGATGGAAAAGGTCAACCATGAAAGCACAGAGGAGTGAAAATTAATTAGGGTAAAATAAAGCTTCCAGAGATCCTCCACTGTAGGGGGAAGGAGCCATCATTAAACAAGTGCAGACTTATCATACAAGCCTAGGTTTTGTAGCCTGTGTCATGCCAGACCCAAATCCTGGAGCACAGAAATCCCTTCAGCTCTCTATCCTGGCTGCTCCTCAGCTCTGCAGCAGCCTGAGGTGGACTCTCAAAGAGAAGAACAACACTTCTATTAGGTTTATTATTAAAGTAAACAAATAATCCAGAGTAAAGAATTCATATATATGGGAAGAGTGGAAAAGCTGAGCAGAAAGTGCAGATTTTACCAGTGAGAGAATGCTTTTGGCAGATGTGGATTTAAAGTGGATCAAACAACTGGAAAGTTGAGTTCACAGGCCTGGTTGTAAGGGAGCAGCAACAGAATGGTAGGTAGAGTTTTGTAATCACTGTGACAAGGCTTAAGAACCGGAAGGGAAAAGCAGGCAACAGGGAGTGGATTTCTGGGATGTAGTCAATGGGTGACATTGTCCTGCTGCTGCATGTGCCAGAGCAAACCTGTGCTCCTGCTCACAGCTGAGGGCAAAACCCAAAGAAAACAGCAAGGTACCTAAAGTGCAACTCATGCACAATTTAGATGCCTATGTAGAGGACAGAGAGCCAAAACCAACTTCACCTAACTTGTTTAGGCACCTGAGAGGCTGTAGGCACTGAAGATTTGCTTTAAATCTCTAAGCTCTGCTCCTGTGTACCCAGAGGCAGCGTCGCCTTGGCTGAGCTGAGCTGCCTGAAAGTGATGGGGAGTCACAGCCTGGGTGTCCCTTCACTGCAGGTGATGTCCTGTGGCCACCTCCAGCCAAAGCTCAGCCCCTGCTGCCACAGCCTCTCTGCCATGCCTGTGACACTGGGATCCACCTGCTGAGTGACCGTCCTGTGACACTGGGACCGTGGTTGCTGCCTGACTGGAGGGAAGTGTGGCTCACACGCCAACATCCCAGCCCCAGGAGCAGCCACGTTAGGCAGGAGCTGGAGGGGGGGGTTCCTGCTGCAACCTAGGTCCACCAGAAACTTTGTGTTTCAGAGACAGATCCAGGAGAAAGCTGGAAAGAAGAAGAGAACCTAGTCCTGCTGCATAATTGCAAGGTTAATCAGCTGAAAAGGGGAGACTCATGTCTGTCTCTAACACTGCCTGTGCTCTTAGTTCTGGAGATCTGTGGCATATAAAAGAAGTAAAAACCCAACTTGGGCCTTCCATTTTTTTTCTGTTTTCTTACTATAACCATATATAGAACAGAGAACTTCTACTCTTCATCTGTGGGCTTGGAGAGTTTATAATAAAGTGGCCAAAACTGCAGTGCCTTTTTCCTGAATTCCGCAGAGCGGCGTGGTCTGGGAGCACAGCTCACAGGATGCCCCTCGGGGGAGCAGAGCAGAGGAGCACCTACTTTATGAATTATAAATGGCCCCAGGCAGAAAAGCAGTTACCTGCATGTTTAGCTCAGCCAAGAGAAAGGAACCTCCAGGCAAAAACTGCAACAGAAATTAAGAAAGCTAAAGAAGTTTTCTGCTGCAGCTTAAAGTGTCTCTGATTTCTCAGAAAGGTGAAGAGGTTAGGTGGGCTGCTGTAGGTGGGATTGCAGTGAGGTGCAAGCCCCTATAAAAGCACTAAATTCTTCCTGACCTCAATGTTATACAACTCCATGCTTTTTGGATCTTGTTGTATAAGGCTTGTTCCTTAAGGTACAGAATTCTGAGGCGAGTGGAAAGTTTCTAGCATCTTAAAGGCATGACAGAGCCTGTTACTTCTCAGACCATTATGCTTTGGAAAGTGTGAAGCAAGGAAAGCAAAGAAAATTTAAAAAATTATCCAAGAAATGAAAAAATTCCATACAGTCAAACATGTCCTGGCTCCACCACTCAGCTCCCACCTCATCAAGAGAAGGGGGATCCATGGAGTCAAGTGATATGGAAATATAGGAGAAAAGGTAATTTTTTCCTGATGATTTTTTTAATTATTAGAGATGGAAAAGCTGCCTAATTTCACATATTAGCTCCAAAAGCTGACAAATTAGGAAGCAGTTCTTCCTTACTGCTCTACACAGTGACCACATTGACTGACTCGCTTTGTCTGTCCAAAACTGCAGCCACTGCCTGGTTTGTGCATTAGGCACCAGAGGAGCTCCAGTTTTCCCTGTTGGTATCACAACACAGGGCAGACTGCTCCCTGCCAGCCCTGCCAGCAACACTCTGCTGCTGGTAAACCACAACACAGGCTTCAAGTCAAAAACCCAACCCTTTGCTCTGCGTCTTTGCTAAATGCAGACTGCACAGACCTGCATGGAGAACAGGACTGGCAGCACAGAACAGGAGATGTCTGCAACACAACGGAGAAACTGGCAGTTTTAGCACCTCTTAACAGTGCCTTATCTATTATTTATTTACATATACACACATATACACAGCCGTGTCTGGTAAGAGTAGTTACCATAGAAATATGTAGTCAGGGTGGAAAAGACTACGCCCTAAAGCGGGCTGAACATGGCTGTTCAATTTTAAGGAATTGGCTATGCATGAAGTTATGGGAAAATGTACCTCATTCTTGGCTCAACTTGTGCTATGACTGAAGCTTTTATTGACATAGTCTGAGTTCAGATACATCACTGAGTTTCCACACAGATCACTCCCTTGATCAGCTAATTGATTTTAGATCTGTCCTTAGGTAATTATTTCTGAGAAAGCAGGAATATACGGCAGGATCAGGATGCTGGCAGCTGCCTAGGGCTGCTGCTGGCCCAGTGGCTCTGCTCCTCTGTCAAACTGCCCCTTGGTGCTACCTGCATCATCTCCCTGCTGCAGAGAGAGAGAGAAGAGAGGCTGGCTGTTTCCCTCTTCCTCCCTTTCATCCAGTTGGTGATGTTCCTCACTTGCCCAACACAGAAAGATTCCTTTTCTTTCCTTCAGCTGCTGTCAGAGGGAAAAGAAAAGGGAAAACTTGTAGCTCATGGGACAGCAGCCAAGCCAGTGTCAAAGTGAAGCCAGGATCCCAACCTGCATCCCAAGTTTCCTCTTTGGCCACTGTCCCATTGCTATAGGGCAGAAGGGCCCAAGGGGCAGATTGCAGTCTCTCCCTCTGCAAACAGAACCACATCAGCTTGGATGCAGGGAGGTCAGGGCGTCAGTGTGCGAGGGGAGACATTAACCTAATTTGAATTTCATAACTTAACATCACCTTTAATCTCACTGGCCTTCCTCAGATCCTCTGATCCTCACTGGGTGCTTCATATCCCACAACACTCATTTGGTCTCACAGAATTTATATTCTTGAGGAAAAAAATCAGTTTTGCCTTTGGCTGGCTTTGGTATAGGACTTGCAATATTTCATGAGATAAAATAAAAACAAACTGGATTTTTTCCTTTTTATTTTAATTTTATAAATGATCCTGTGACTTGTTATATAATAATGACAATTTCTACAGTGAAGGAAGGGACTGTTTGATTCCATAAATGATGGAATCAACCAATGATGGGAGTTACCAAATATTTTCACTTCCCTTTGATGTTTAAGAATCCAGGAAAGCTATTTATTGCCTTGTATATCCTTCTTAATATCTTATCCTCTAGTTTTTTTTCTATAGAATAAAAACAAGTCATTGAGGATGTTCAATTTGTTGTAATAGAAACATTTATTGGAGTAGTATGTACATTATGGTCCATTTTATTTCAATATTATAATTGTCAGCTAAGTCTGGCTGTTAGTTTTACTCTGAAATATTTGCTTGATGTCAATGAGATAAGATCTCACTTTGCAATCAAGCTGTACCCTCCCAAGACATGTTGACTGTGCACTACCATCACCAAATACCCCCCTATCCAACACTCTCTGTAGAAAGAAAAAAAAAAAGGTGATTTTTGTGGGCCTGCTTTCTTTAAGACATTGGCTTCTTTTCTGATTTTTTCCATCAAATAAAACAGATTGCAGAGGCCAGTTACATTCTTTCTATGAAAGAAGGACGCCACCATTTTTGAAGCTACTTCTCCAAACCACTATGTCATAGTAGGCATTTCTCATCCATTGTGGTAAGACTTGCATCTTACTCCTCTCCTCAGTTTTCCAGTGAGCAGCCAGCTTCCCATTTTCCTCTGAGAGGTCATCCAGCAGGCTGTTCTCCCTCTGCCCATGGACTCCTCAAACATATTTTTCTGGACAAAGTGTTCCATGTATCTCACATTCTTCAGCACTGTGACTTCTTAACCAAGCCTGTACTAACCAATGTTTTAAATTCAATTGGAAAGTAGAATACTCAGGTATTACATGGGTTTTGATGTGTGACCCAGCTTAACTGATTGCCAATTACTTCATGTCGGTTAACATGCTTATAAATGAAAGTTGAAATGGTCCA
Organism: Entomyzon cyanotis; assembly: GCA_024500445.1. Classification (NCBI taxonomy): domain Eukaryota; kingdom Metazoa; phylum Chordata; class Aves; order Passeriformes; family Meliphagidae; genus Entomyzon; species Entomyzon cyanotis. The sequence continues at coordinate 14,947,663 of JAKEPQ010001004.1, read as the reverse complement.
TAAATGCTCATTCCATGAGGCAAACACTTTTGAGTTATCTCAGTGCATAAGTGAAGGTAAACCACAAAAGTCTGACTGCTGCAACACATCTTCTTGGAATGTTTAGATTAGCTTTTACAATTGCAAGTGTCTTTACCAGCTCTACTAGCTAATTGGCAACCAACTAATAAACACAAGTTACAACAGGAGAGCAAATTCTAGTCTAGACATATCTGTAGTAGGAGACTGAGGTCAGATTGTTTTCAAGTTTTGAACAAGCTCAGAAGAGTTTCCCTACTAAATGACATTAAAATAGGCGTGTGTGTTGATTTTGGCATATTTATTTGTTTATTTATTTAAGAAACAATCAAACAAACAAAGAAATAAATGGGAAAATGTACCAGGAAGCTCACAGCCTGTGTTTGTTGTCCGGGCTTTCAGGAATTTAATTTTTTAATAACCCTGGTACCCTTTTGAATGCAGTGTGTTTCGGATGATGTGAGGCGTTACCCCTACAGATGCCTGGCTGGAATATAATGAAAGGCTCATGGGTCGAGATAAGGGCAGGGAGGGATGACTCACCAGTTACCATCACAGGCAAACATACTCGACCTGGGGAAATTAATTTAATGCCAAACAAATCAGAATGGGGTAATGAGAAATAAAAACTAAATCTCAAAACATGTTCTCCTCACACTTTGCTTCTTCCCAAGCCTAATTTCCTTCCCAGTTTTTCTGCTGGGGGTACAGGGAATAGGGGCTGTGGTCAGTTCATCACACATCTCTGCTGCTCCTTCCTCATTAGTGGGAAGACTCCTCAGACTCCTCCCCTGCTCCTGTGGGGTCCCCACAGGACGAAATCCTCCATGAACTTCTCTAGCATGAGTCCTTCCCTTGGGCTGCAGTCCTGCATGGACTGCTCCAGTGCAGGTCCCTGCCACAGGGCACAGCAGGCTGCTGCTCCAGAGACCTCGCTGCTCCTCACAGGGTGACAAGTTCTGACAGCAAACCTGCTTCAGTGTGGGCTCCTGTCTCCATGGGGTCAGGGGTGCCAGGAGCCTGCTCCAGCACAGGCTTCCCAAGGGGTGGGTCAGCCTCCTTTGGGCAGCTGCTCCAGCGTGAGGCTCTCCATGGGCTCAGGGACACAGCTGCCTCACCAGGTTCTGCACCACAGGCTGCAGGGGAATCTCTGTCACAGCACCTGGAGCACCTCCTGCCCCTCCTTCCTCACTGACCTTGGTGGCTTCAGGGCTATTTCTCTCACATATTCTCACTCCTCTCTTTCACTGCAGTTGTTCCTGCACAATATTTTTCCCATTCTTAAACATGTTATCTCAGAGGTTATCACTGTGGCTGAGGGGTTCGGCCTTGGCCACTGTGTCTGTCTTGGAGCCAGCTGGTACTGGCTCTGTCAGACATGGGGAAAGCTTCCAGCAGCCTCTCAGTGAAGCCCCTTGGGCTGGTTTCAGCTGGTGTAGAGTTAATTTTCTTCACAGTGGCTGCTATGGGGCTGTGTTCTGGATTTGTGCTGAGCACAGGGTTGACAATATAGAGATGTTTTGTGATTACTGAGCAGGGCTTCCACAGAGCCAAGGCTTTTTCTGCTTTCTGTACTGCCATGCTGGCAAGGAAATTTGGAGTGCCTGGGAGGTTGAGGGGAGACACAGCTAGGACAGGTGACCCAAACTGACTAAGGAAAATTCCAGACTACATGACATCATGCTCAGGATATAAAGTGAGGTGAAGAAGAAAGATGGGGACTTTTGGAGTGAAGGTCTTTGTCATCCCAAGTCACTGTTACATGTGATGGGGCCTTGCTCTCCTGAAGATGGCTGAACCCCTGCCTGCCTGTGGGAAGCAGTGAATTCCTTGTTTTACTTTACTTGTGTACTCAGCTTTTGCTCTCCCTATTAAATTGTCTTTATCTCAGCCCGAGATTTTTCTGACTTCCAATTCTCTCCCTTCTGATTCTCTCCCTGATCCCACTGGTGGAGGAGTGAGCAGGCAGCTGTCTGGGGCTTGGCTGCTGGCTGGAGTTAAACCACGACACCCCTGTAGCCCTCCTACTGCCCAGACCTTCCCAGTCAATCCCAACACAAGTTTCTATCTGAAATGTCATTTTTCCCTCTAATTCAGGTGGCCAACTGCAACTGAGATAAACTTCTGTAAGGAGCAAAGAATCCATAGGCTCTGATTCTTGCTCATCAGCAGACATCAGGCCATCATGCTAAACACGGGCAGCCAACCCACTTTATCTGTTTGAAGCATTCAAGGGCTGGAGAGAGAGCCCCATGTGATATCCAGACATGTTCAGCTTCTTGCCTGCTGGAGGGATTTAAGCCCTTATCTCCTTGCAAAGTGCACTAGCGCAGAGGTTATATGGGGGTCAAAACTGAAAGGTAGAAGTTTGGGGATGCATGAGGAGAGGTAACAGCAAGCTAGACATGGGTGTTGGTGGAAAGCAGGGGGTCAGAGTGTTGGTCACCACTCTGATCTCTGTCTACTTTATCCAGTGACTGCTTTATGATCACAGTGAGCATGATTAATGCAAGCACAGTGCCAAGTTGCTCAGCTCTGTCAAGATTAGAGCAGTTCCTACCATCTGGGGAGCTATAAAGTCAAAATCAAGGCAATCCTGATTCTTCAGTCCTTCAGTGTTAGGCAACAGTGCTTCCAGACTTTGCCTGTCAGAAATAGACCCCTGAAATACTGCCAATGTGCCTTTGAGGGTTTGCGAAGGAGCTAGTCCTTGTCTTCTTATATTTCCCCCAACTCTCCTGATCATTCTCTGAAGAGCACTTTAATTCTCTGTACGGCAGAAACCACTTGAATAACATTATCAGACAGGTTCTTGTCTCAGCACAAAGCTCAGAATGTGGGGTTTTAGTTAGTTTGTTTGTTCACTTGCTTTGCCTCAGACTTTTGAATGTGATTGATACTTAAGGTTTTTTTCCTTACCGCATTCCTATCATCTCTGACATTTCCACAACTGATTACTCATATGTAGGTATAAGCCAGATAGTTTAGAAAAAACACTAGTCATCATCTGTGTTAAGCAACATAGCATCATATTATGACAACCATTAGCTCTCTGACTCAAGGTTTTTGCACTGATCAAGTATCCTTTTAAATCAGTGTACATGAGACAGTACTTAAATGACTGAAATAGATCCTTACTGTTGCCATTCCTTTACCAGGGTGTGATAATAGGAAAAGAGAGATCCAACAGTTTGTCACATTTTACATTTAATTTGTCTCATACCACATCTCCCTGCAGTTCTGAACATCACGTACACAAATCAGATCTGGTGATAGCTCAGTACATGGGGATTGATTTCTCTGGTATCAAGGCTGGGCTATTATTAGCTAAGTTTCTGAACATCATTGCTAACAAGATAGAGCAAGTATTTGCTTGCTGCATCACAAGAGAGATCCCATCTTTCATCCCTTGTTCTTTCCTTTGATAATAGTCCCAGCCTTCGAGCTTCCACAGGTTATAATCTGAATCATTTCAGGCCTGAGATTTATGTTCATTTGACTCTGAATATTTTCTTCCTTAGGAAGACTTTGACTCCTCCAGTCCCACTGTGAGATGATCTGCATCTCATAAGGATTTGTGAGTTTATGCAGAATATCATCAACACTCTTTGAGGACAGAAGCCCTGGCATGCTCGGTTCTAAGAGACCTCTGCTGCTGGCCAGATTTCCACAGTCTTCCTTATACAGAGGATTGCCTTCAGAAGACCCATTAGTAAATGTGCTGGTTTTGGTTGGGATAGAGTTCATTTTCTTCACTGTAGCTGGTGTGGAGCTGTGTTTTGGATTGGTGCTGGAAATAGTGTTGATAATATTGAGATACTTTCATTATTGCTGAGCAGTGCTCACATAGAGCCAAAGCCTTTGCTGCCTCTTGCACCACTGGGGAAGCTGGAGGTGCACAAGCAGCTGGGAGGAGACGCAGCTGGGACAGCTGATCCCAGCTGACCCAAGGGATACTCCATAATATGTGACACCATGCTCAGCACATAAAGCTAGGGGTGATGTTTGTCTTCCTGAGGCACTGTTACGTGTGATAGAGCCCTGTCTTACTGAGGGTTGCTGGACACCTGTCTGCCCACGGGAACAGCATAATGAACTCCTGTTTTTCTATGCTTGTGTGCATGGCTTTTGCTTTATCTACCAAACTGTCTTTATCTTAATACACAAATTTTCTCACTTTTATTGTTTCAATTCTCTCCCCCATCCCACCAGGGAGGAGTGAGTGAGTGAGTGGCTGCATGGTGCTTAGTTTCCAGGTGAAGTTAAGCTGTGACAGTAAACTGGATCCTTTCCTTTCCTGTTTGAAAGACAAGTATAATGGCACTGTCCTGCAAAATTTAACTCCCATCAGGAAGAATACAACATAATAATTTCTGAAAATTATCTCAAATCCTGATGTGAGCTTTTGAACATGACGCATGCATTCAGCCAATGTTTCAATTTCAAACCTTGTTACTCCAGTTTTTCAGTATCTCAGGGCCTTTCATATCCTTGTTTTGTACCTCTGAAGAACAGAACTACTTTTATACTCCATTTGTACCAGTACTCAAAGCTCAGACAGACCAGGAGGTTCCACACAGCAAAACAAACCAGGTGCTGTGATTTGTGATATTATTAAACTGGCTAGGACAGGTAACAAGGGCAGTTTCTCTACAGGCTTAATATCTAAAGAACAGGCTTTTCAGAGCCATTGGACATTTCCCTGGGCATTAGGTTATGCTGTAACGTTGTCACTAAGGCAGCACAGTGGCAGGAGAACAGCTGTGGTTATGGCACTTCCCTATGACTCTGTAGGCTGCAGCACCTCCAAAATATATTAAATAGTGCTTGCCTTATTGTTTTTGCTAGATCTAACTGACTTCTGTGTCTCAGTGTCATTGTCAAACCAGATGGAGTTATATGCCTTGTCCTTAAAAGTCTACAGTTGTGTGAACTTTGGGAAGCCAGGAAGACACAGGAACATCCCAAATGTAAGCCTATATGGTACAGCTTATCAGGCTGACTAATTAATCAGTCCAGACACAGTCCAAGCACTCTGTGTAGGTGCTGGGCATAACTGAAACCCTTCCAAGCTCCTGCAGGCTTCATTATCTAACACCAGCATCAGACCCCAAACCAGTTGGCCTGATGCAGCTCAAAGAGCTGTGCTCTGTGCTTTCCCACAAGCAGACAGTGCCAGTGTCGCCACATGCCGAACTTTCCTAAGCATTGGCAGGACAAGGCAGGGCCCTGCAGAAACAGCTAAACTAGCTATGCTCTCAGAAGTGGAACAGCTAAATTTGTAAGGCTATTACAGGTACTAGTACGCCCTACATCCCTGCACTCACTAGTGTCTAACACTATGAAGATATTCCAAGGACTCTACAGTTCCTAAACCACTAAGACTTCCAGTCATCTTGTTGCTGTAGGGAACAATTCCTACATTCCTGAAAAATTAGGAATTGATTAAGCATGCAATTCAGTTAATATACATAGGTGTCAAAGCCCAGCATTTTAGATACTCTAAAGTAGACACTGGACCTCTAGAAAGAAGGCTGTGGGACTCAGACATGACAGCTTCACATGCATAGTTTGGATACCCTGGAGTCTTTCAAAGGGCATTACTTTTAGAGAGCTGAATCACCCTACAGATGATCATGGCCAAGAAAGGAAAATGTGTGTAGCCGCTCCAAGTCCCAGACTGATGCTCTTTTGGCTGGACCAGACTTCCCCAAAGGCTTGATTATGCCACCTCCCAAGCCTCTGAGCTTCCTGAATGATTCACATTGGACCATGAGACTGGGAATGAACAACAGATCACATGATGGAAACACTTCTGCCTGTGCAGTCATGGCATGCCCTCACATGCATGCGCTCATGAATCGAGGGAGTGGCTGTGCTTTTGACTCTGCTGGAAGATGCTGCCTTCCCTGCAAAGACCCTGGAAGCTTTATCTGGTTGTCATGGAAATTTCATATTTCTTCTCCTCTTCCTTGGCACCCCCCCCAAGGAACTGGTCAGCAGATCAGGCCAACTCACTGCACCTGCCCAAGTCACAAGCCAGAAGGGAGACCCCAGCTTGGTGCTGAGTGTATGAATGTCAGGCAGAGCAGGAGTGAGCCCATGGTGTAACAGAGAGCTCTGATCCTACCTACTGCTCGAGTTTTTTTCAGCTCAACCTCTACTGAGCAAATTCTTAAACACTGAGAATCTGAGATTAAAGGTGCAATTACTAGCAGAAATGTCAGTGTAAACCCAAACCTTTCTGCTTTTTCCTACTTATAGAAAAATGTTTGCTTCCAAAAATAGCTTTTAATTGCACATCAAGCATAATTCAACCCTGAGCCCACAGATCACACTGCATTCTTGTCCAGGAAGAACTTGAGAGCCCTTCCCTTCTAAGAGGGGTGATTCAGGTTTATAGAAACTAATTATTTAATTATCAAACTGAAGGTTAATACAGCAACATGGAAGTAGGAATGGCAGTTGCTGTGCACATCCCTTTCCCTTGCCATGTTGTTAATTTCTGTAGGCATTATGAATGAGCTCCATAAAAGAAAAACAGGCACAATTATGATACGAACATTTTCCCTCTGAGGCTGTCCATCACTATCCTCCTCTTGCTAGCGCTGGACTGAGAAGAATTTATACCCTGCATTTACATAGCGATATACTTTATCACTATCACTTTTGAATATATAAAGTGACTGTGATGATTCATACTCTGCATTTTAGTAGCAACACTGCAATAGAAGTTGCTAGATTGTCAAGCTCTCTTCAAGAAGAAATTGTCACTTTGGCTGATTGCTTAGCCGCTAAGACAAGTATCACTTTGAAAATTGTCAGGCCAACACGGAATGGAAGCCTGGCATCCATGGATGGTATTTATGTTTGATAACATTCATTTCAGCTACAGTACCTCCCTGCATGGGGGGAGCGATCTCATTAACATTGGCTTTGACTTGCTCCACCAAATGAATGACTACTCATTCTTTAAGGACAAAATTCACATTACCCTGGGCAGAGACCAATTAAACTGAATTCCTGCGAGTGTCTGTATATAGAAGACAAAAGGGATGCAGTTTTCATTGCTTTCCTCCCTGCTCCTGAACGTAATCTGGATTCAAACTTGTTTAGTTTCTGTGCATTACTGCACTGGTAATCACTTCACAGGAGGAAAATGAGGGAGCTTTTTGAAAGTATTTTACAACACATATCTATACTTGCTAGTCTTTTGCACTTCAAGAACTTACAGTTACAAAAGATACTTGAGGGAATGGCATTTTCTATACACTCATGAATTAATGCTGTTGGACATATGTGACTTGGCAACACTTGTCAGAACTAGTGGAAGCTGTGAGGGTGTAACAAGTCACACACGTGTGGACTGAGAAGGACAAGGATGTTCCATTTTGATAAGCAGTTCCCTCAGAATTTAGTTCAAAGCATACTGAGAAGCCAAATGGGAAGCTTTTATTTTCCTTGAATGCTGAAGTACTGCCAGACAAAAGTGGGGGGGCAAAACAAAGTTTTGCCAAAAAAATAGCCATTTGCTGAAACTAAATGGTCTAAAAGTTTCATAAGATCAAAGCTAGACATGAAGTCACCCAGAAGCCAGCAAGTCGGTCTGGCTACTACTATAAAATCTATGGCTCTGAGGCAACCTACTATGCCATGCTTTCCAAAGATTTGTGAAGTTGTAAAAACTCTCAAAACCCCAGTTCTAGCTTGTTCCCATTGAGCATCCACAATAGCAGGACTTGGAGTCTAAAAGCCCTGATACATGTTCTCAGGGACCATTATTCCAGGATAAATATGCCATGCTGGCAGGAACCAGAAACTGGTTTTCCCCAGTACTTATAGGCTTTGGTGTGGAGCAGAACCTAGAAACATCAGGCCTCTGCAAGAACTCATCTATTAGCTGACCTTGCAAGAGGCACTGGAGTGCATCTGCTGAGCACTAGGACCTCAGACAGTACCCAAAGCACAACCCTGACAGGCCCCTAAGATTAAATCCACTCCTGTTCAGGGAGCACAGACTCTTATGCTTCCAGGAGAGGAGGCTGCTGTCTCCAGAGCTATCAGCTGGGACTCTCAGGCTCGAAGCCGTGGAGCCAAGAGCCTGCTGAGTTACCCTATTCCTCAGCCCATTGCCACATGCAAATATCTCAGCCTGCAAAGCTCCTTCTGGTGCAGGTCAGGGATCGCAGGCACAGGCAGCATACATAACACACACAGAGCTAAGTCAGTGCATAATGAGTTCAATTCACACACAATCAGCAGCCTTTTGAAAACAACAGGCTAATTACACTGAAGAAACAGAGGAGATTATAGAACAGGAAAGGAACTAAGAGTAAAACCACTGTACATACAAAATGAAACCACAGTTCCAAATAATATTTAACCATCCAAACCTCTTTCTAAAATAAATCTTTCCAGCTCTCACAGAGACTAAGATCACACTGGGTGTCTTTCCAAGTTTTTTGGGGAATTTCCAGTGCCTACCCTTTATTCTTTTAGATAAGTTCAACTCAGGACTCGAGAGCGTGTGGGCTAAAACCTGGGAGATGTTGGGCACTTGCATCTCTTACTGAATAGCCTTTTATCAGCCTATTTAGGTTATCCCAGTTTAACCCTATAATCCCTTCCAGCAATTCAATGACTCAGATTAACTAGACACTTGGCCAGTGTTGAGCTTCAGGCTGAAGGCTGGAGAGAGGCAAGTCCCCAGACAAATGATGCATGGAATTTGTATCTGTGGGTTGCCATGCCAACGCTGCGCACAGATTGCTCAGGATCCAGCAGGACTTGGCAGGGACCTTTTGCTTCCCAGGGACCACTGACAGGTAATATTACTGAGTTTCTGTCCCATTGAAATGCTCAGTACAAGCATCTAATTCATTTCCATCTGACTTTGCCTAGCAAAAAGAGAAGTGGGAGGGAGAGGCAGGGCAGTGAGGGACCTTCCTGTTCCCAGCACAATGTGGGATTCACTTGCTGTGTGGGGCAGTTTTATCTTTTCTCTGAGCATGCAGAGCAGTACTGCTCTGAATAGTCTCAGGCAGTCAAAGGCATCTGAGGATATTTCATAACTGGTTGATAGTTGCTGACAGTGTATTCCACAGCATGCCCTGTCTGAGAGCTTGGGGCACTAACCCAGAGGGTGGATACAAAGAATTTTTTTAAATGACAGAAATCCAGCAGTGGGCTGGATGTGGGTGCTCAGCTTCCGTTTGCACAGGTGGAACATCTGTGCATGGGACCAAGCAGCATCAGCCCCAGCACTCGGTCCACAACTCACAGAGGAACACAGAAAGGCCAGCAGAGATGTCAGTGGCCATTGGCTTAGCTCTAAAAGTCAGATTCACTCCTCCCCTAGGGAACGTTTAAAGCGTCCAGTATCCATGTCCTTGGTAGAGCTGGCTGAGCAAACTGTTATGAATAAATTATGTAAATACATTAGCACCCTGCCTTCTGCTCACAAATCATTTAGGGACCTCTCTTCTCCTCTATCCGCCTCACTGTTCTTGAGGAATTTATGCCAAAGAGTTTCTGTGTCAAATTTCTGCCTTCAGGCTATTTCCAAACTGCTCGTCTTCCCTCTGCCCCTTCCCCCTTTGCTGCTTGTTATTCAGTGGGTGTAAGGTTCTCTAAAGTCACATGAGACAGTTTCCTCCTCTCTAACTTTTCTGGCTGGGAAATAATAAATGGCTGAGTGGCAGAGGCACATTCCCATGTGATGCTTAGAGATAAATTATTGTGTTAAACCCTGTGCTTTGTTTAGGGAGACCAGTATTTCAGATGGCGCTTGGGATTCCACTGCCTGGCACAGCGCCTAACAGTTAAGGGCTCCAGCGCTTGGTGTTGCAACACCTTGGTCCTTCTGTTGACTTAATGCCTGTATCTTTGCCCAGAGCAAAATACATTGGAAAAGATAAAAACAATCCAAATAAACAACGAAGTATTGGCATCACTCACTGGAATAAAGAGCAAAACAAGACAACTCTGCGTGTTATGGCTCCTGGCTGACAGTTTTTTAGTCATATACAAGACCAAAGGCATTTTTGCTGGCCAAAATGAGGGCACTTGTCACACATCACTCTATCCTTATCGAACTGCCGACTGCCACTGAAAGAAGCAGCCCAGTGCATTTGTCTCCATCTGGCTTTAGGTTTCTGCTCTTTTCCTTACCATGGACAAAATGCCTGTGTAGGTACTGGGGGAGGTTAGCCATATCCCGAGGCCAGCTCCTCCAGTCCTGTTTCTGTGGGCTACCATTTGGCTAAATCCCTGAAATGTGCTTACTGCCCCTGTGCAGCCTTGAAACCCAGCACCAGCCACAATTGGTGGGACCATGGCTGGTAGCCTGAGTGAGGAGAGTGAGTCTGAGGGACAGAGCTGGACTGACTCAGTCTGTGGGTTGTAGGGAGATGCACTGCCTGTGCTCAGCACTCACTGTTAGATGGCTAACATTAGCTACTACCCACTTTTGATCACACAGGCTCTTCAAAGGTTGCCTGCTATCTCTGCAGTGCAGCAAGAAAGAGCAGGAGCAGTCTCCTCCACCTTCCCAGCCCAACCATGATGCCAGTCTGTGGGTCCAGAACCACAGACATGATCAGGAATTGTCCTGGCAATGTTAACAATTTCCTCTCCCTGTCCTCTGGATGAGGAGGACCAAGAACTGAGGCTTAGGACACAGAGCCACAGGGACATCATGTATCTACAGCCATCTTTTGCCACAAATGACTTTTTGAATGAAAGTGGGAATTTACCAAAAGAAGTGAATGCACTTAGACTAACCATATGCTTAACTTACACATTGATTTATGCATCAGCAAGTTTAATATCACAGACAGCATCTTCATAGTTCATATTCGTGACACGTACAGAGATTGCTAACGGTAAATGTGTACCAGTCTGAACCCAGAATTTTTAAAAAACAAATCCATTATCATAGAAACAAAGAAATAGGGATAATTCATCAATCTGTCTAAGGCAAGACTAGCTGTACCTGCAGCATTCCTGGCAGGTATTTCATAAGTATGTTCTTAATGGCCCTCATCAGAGGGATGCTGCTGTTTCTGAAAGAATCTATTCCAGAGAAAGGACTTTTCAAAAAGTCAACTTAAATCTTTGTTAAGAATATAACTTACTGTATTAACCACAATGAATAGAGAGACAAAGGTTTATTGCCATCTCATTGAAGTAGCGTTTTATTTATTTGAAGCTTGGCAGTCACAAGTCTCACCAGCCTTCTCTGCATAAATTAAGCAGACATATTTCTCGACACCTGCCCCTGCAGAGCATGTTTTCTAGACCTCTGACCAGGCTAATTTCTCTCCCCTGGACTTTCTGCACTTTTTCTTGAAGTGTGGTACCCAAAACTGGAATTAGCTCCCTACTGAAAGCTTTACCAGTGGAAGGATTACCTCATATGTCTTTTGTACAATTCTGCTGTTTATATATCCCAGAATAATATTTGCTTCTTTCACAACAGGATGCCATTACTGACTCATGCTGAGCTTACAATCCACTACAATTCCCAGATCTTTGCTACCTCTCTTCTCATTTTCCATTAAGTATTCAGGGAGGCATTTAGCCCTATCTAGATGCCAGTTAATATTCAGGGCTATCCTGCTTCTTTTAGAGCATTTCTTCAATTTCTCAGGCCTTTCCCTCTAGACACTTGTAATTTGTCATTACTTAGAGTCAAACCCAGATTTAAAATATGTGCTCTCTAGTCCATCAGTGAAGTCACTGTAATGATAACAGTGGATCTGGACCCCAGGACAGCCCCTTACAGAGCCTTACCTGCTAAATGTGTTCAGCACAGCACTGAATTGCTGACAGCAGAATCTTAGCTGTCATTTGCTAATAAATACTGTGGCTATTTTGCAGCAGCTTTGTCAAGAGTCAGTGGTCCTGAAGCTGTGACTTTTGGGCAGCAGAGCTTCAAACCAAAGCTGACATGGAAAGCAATGCAGTATGTTTTCCAGTATTATTGTTCATTGAGCCCAGAGAAGTTAGAGGCCTGTGATTCAGACCACAATTCCCTGGATGCTTATGAAAATGCCATTTGAGGCAGTGCAAAAACCTTACTGAATTCTTGCCTATCCACATGACTTGTTGCCCCATCATAGCAAAAACAAACAAAGGAACAGGCTGGTTTGATATGATCTGGTTGTGACAAATCACATTGATAACAACTTATGGCTTTGCTACCTTGCACATCATTTGAACCCTTGTCCAATGATCTTTCTGGGAAATGAAAGTCAGGTCAACTGGGATTCTGTGTCCTCTTTTTTCCTTTTTTTTTTTTTTTAGGCACTCTTTCAGCCTTTTTTCTAGCCCAGCATCATCCAAATTCTCAAAGATAATTACCATGGCCTTCAGGATTGTTCAGCCAGTTCCCTAAGTAACCTAGGGTGAATTACAGGCCTGAATGATCTGAGAAAATCTAATTTATCTGAGCAGTTTCTAAACATTTCTTTCCCTATTCTTGCCTGAGTTCTTACCCTTTTGTGGTTGGTGTTAACTGTGTCAGCCATCTGATTACAGTCAGGCTTTTTAATGAAGACTGAAGCAATAAAAGGCATTAAACACTTTGGCCTTCTTGGCATGTTTTGTTATTAGCTTTCCTGTCCCATTTATTAGCTGGCCAATGTTTTCTCTGGTCCTCCTCTTACTGCCAAGGAAGTTACACAGTGTTTTCATGTTATCCTTTATATCTCTATGTCTTATTTTTGCATTGGCCTTTCTCATTTTCTCTAAATACTTGTGCTATTTTTTATACACATTCTTCGTTTCCTGACCTGGGTTTCACTTTCTGTATGTTTCTTTTCCAGTTTTACAGTTGCTAAAGAATTACTAACTTGGCCAGACTGGTCTGTTTCTAGAAATGGTATCTTTTCCTTCCACTGAGTGAATTTGGAGGACAGGTTTACTTTCTTTAACAAATACTGAGTCTTCTGTTCCATTCTTGTTTTATCTCAATCCTCATTGTTCATATCTATCAATTTTATGAGTGTGCTCAGACTTGCTTAGCACTTTTTCTCTGATTAGATCACCAAGATTATGAATTCTCCCTTAAAGGAGGTTATTGTCTAAAAGAAAAATGTAGATGCCTGGGTCATCCTTTAATAAGGATTGGCTTATGACTTTTCAGGAATCCAAGTGACATGAGCACAGTCTTCAGTCTTGAGCTCGTAATATATAATTCATTGACAAAAGAATAGGCCAAAAAAAGATGGTTCAGAGAACTTCAATAACGATGTAAATGAAGCAGTTAATGATCTTATTAGATCTAAATGCTGGACTAAGGTTAGATATGCCTGATGGATTTGCTAATGATAATGATTTGGCTGATGCCTATACATACAACTCTAATGACGATCTATTGCTTTCTGGTTTTCCCAGTTTTATTTAGTGAAGTTAAGAAAGCATTACTTCAAATGAGTTTGAATAAAAGTGCAGTGGCAAGCAACCTTGACTACAAATTATTTAAAATAATTGCTTCATTCATGCTAAAATTAGAAACAGATTTATGTCACGTCTTTCTCCATTGCAAAACATGGTAGTGTCACTGTAAACTATGACATTTTCCAGTGAGGCAGCATAAAAGCAAATGCTTTCCCTTCCTCAGCTATCCAAAAGCTTGGCGCAGTTTTTGGTTTCAACTTTATCAGTAGAGTTTTGATTTAGCAGAGTGAAGACTTAAAAGCATTCTTCCACTCAACCTGGGGTAAAACTGTAACAGGAACTCTTTGTTTAGGAAATTTAGGGTGATCTGGGACAGACAGTTGCATGTAATGTTCACAGGCAGCACCTTACCACATTCCTTTAGATATCACCTGAGAAAGGCACTTCCAGTGGGCAATTTATATCTTGGGTAGGTCAACTCTCCCCTAAGGGCAAAGAGGAAGGCAAAGGTTCCTAACTTGCCTAAAGCATCTCCAGCAAGGGTCTATAACATGTCCTTCCTGGAGGCTGGAGTTGCAGCTGTGTTGCACTGTGAAAACCAGTCCTACTCCTTGGCATCATCCAGGCCTGGAGAAACTGATGGTGACTGGATAAACACCACCTGTGAGAACTGGGATCTGCACTCTAACTGGTGTATCTGTAAAAGACATAAGCAAAGATTTTCTGGATGTACTCTTGAACTGTTGAATGTAAATAAAGGAGACAGCTGAAAGGGGAAAAGGAGGAGATGTGAGGTGACACACCTGAGATGAAACACATAATCAGGTGCCACAGGGAGGACAGGTAGGTATCTGAGGCTTGGTTTCCTAGGCCACACTGGTTTCCCTACTATGTGCCCATTCAAGTATGCAAGGCTAATACAGATAATAGAGCCTTTTCCTGTGTATTTATCCAAAAATAACTAGAGCTGTGTGCTCAGGGATAATGACTGTCTGGTGAAACCTGTAAGAAGTGCTATCACTGCTTGAGGCTTTTTAAACTTTGAGAAATAAAAAGTTACAGATTTTCCCCCTGCTGAAGAAGAAAGCCAAGATATAACAGCTACAGAAAAATTATTTTTATCTGTTGGTTTGGCTGTTTGCGTGTGTGTATTTGTGTTTGTGTGTGTTGGGGTGTGCTTGTGTGTGTGCCCATATGTTGTTCATTTTCAATACCTTTGTAGACAATGACAATGAAAGCCTGTCAAGTTGGTCTATTCATGCTGCATAGCTAACAGGGAGGAATGATTTCCTTATCACAAGCTAAATGACAAAACCTCTCCGAATTTATTAACACTGACAGGAATGCAAGAGTGCTCACAAAACCCTTCTAGCAAAGAGTCAGCAACATTTGTGTCATTCTGTATTAATCTAAAGAGATTTAGACTACTGCAATGTTTCATTTTCACTTTGTATTAAAATAAACATCTGCTTGTGTTCAGCATCAGAACAGGGAGAGAAGGGGGCTATTTCTGCAGACAGGAATTACCTTTCTCTCCAAGTTTGGTGGCTCTGATGAGGCCACAGTCCTGCAGTCTCACCCCTAAGCTCAGGGAGCTGACAGTCATCCACACTAGTACATAACTCAGCATATTCTCTAATTCTGTGATCTCTCTACCCCATTGGCTGCACCAGCCAGCTCAGAAACAGAGCTGATTCTGAGCAGGAAATCAAACCCATCTACACCTTATTGTGCAACTGAACAATGTGTTATTCATTTTGTACAAAATACCGCATGTGAACATCCTAAACATCCATGGTGCAACACAGGGAATGAATGGTGCTGAGATGCTGCTCAGTTCCCACCAAGGTGAATGGAGCAGAGGATATTCTGCACATCCTAGGAAGGCATCCAACACCTTCGAGATTTTATCTGAAGCTTGATGTGCACTAGAAAGTCTTGTTGACAGCATGCACTATGGGCAGACACAAGCCTGCTCTGCTGGTATTTGGAGCCAAGAAAGCTGTGTGACCATGTTAGTATGGAACCAGCCAGTGCTAGTAAGCCTTGCTGAGTCTGGGTGTGTTATTTCAGGCTTGGCATACTGCTCCCATCATCACCTGCTTTTTCTTCCAGCTCTGAGGAGATTCACCAGGGAGCTTCAGTATGCACAGAGCAGCAGCAAGGGCAAGCTCACATCAGCAGGTTTAATTTTTCTTCCTGGCTTTGTATAGTAGGACATACTTCTAGCTTGAAAAGCTTGAAAAAAGAACCCAGAAACATGCACTAACCCCTTGTTCCTGCCTGAAAGAAACAAAGAATGCCAGTCTTTACACTCCCCAGGATTAGGGATTGGGCAAACGCTACTACTACAGACACAAACCTCTTCATACACTTGTGCTGTTCACTCATAAGTGAGTTGTAGGAGGACAAGATATCAAAGGCTCTATGAACCTGTGGTCATCAGCACTGAGGCACTGTGAGCCACTTCTGCTCCATCTTTCCTACAACAGTTGCTCAGCAAATACCTGTTCCCCCAGTGCTGTGTGCTGGCTGCTGTAGCCAAAATTTCAAAATCTGCTCACTGAGATGA
The DNA here is from genome assembly GCA_024500445.1 of Entomyzon cyanotis. Taxonomy (NCBI): domain Eukaryota; kingdom Metazoa; phylum Chordata; class Aves; order Passeriformes; family Meliphagidae; genus Entomyzon; species Entomyzon cyanotis. Next base: position 14,931,672 of record JAKEPQ010001004.1, on the reverse strand, counting down.
AATTGATCACTGGCTCCATTTCCCCCGTATGTTTTTAAAAACATATTTTGTGTTGGAAAAAATTCTTCCTCTGACACATTCCATATGTGAACGTGTACATTTAACTTACGTGTACATGTTACGTTACATGTACGTTACCTGTACGTGAACAGGTACATTTAGCTTACCCCAAAGAGACAATGCATTGAACCCTTGTTCCTGCCTGGAGTCAGAAATGCACCACTTTTACACCCTCAGTGTTTATTAACTGGCTGAATCCCACTGCCCTGGGCCTGTCAGAATAAATCTCTATTGGGAACCAGGAGGAAGCATGAACTTCAGAAGAGTGAAGCAAGATGAAACCAGTTCCAGGAAATTCTTTCAGAGTTGCACTGGGGAGATTTAATGGAATGAATAAATCCATCAGTCATATGTCCTCATCACAAGAAGTCCCTTCTGGCTGACACCAGCCCAAGGGAGCCTCTAGGCTCTATAGAGGAGAAAGCTCTTTTTTTACCTTCTGGGGTAAAAAAAAAATGGCAACACAGACCCTTAGCTGGGATTGGCTGAAGCAGAAGGGTCAAACATTGAGGTCAGGACCAGTGTGTGGAGAGCAATGGAGAAAAAGACAAAAAAGGTATCTTTATTACCTTTCTAACATTGGATTTTCTTCATTCAGCAATGTCACAGAACTATCTATTTGAAGGTAGAGTTCTTTCCCACACACATGGTGCAAAGACCCTGCTAACACCATCTCAAAAATCTTTATCAAGTGAGTGCCTTTGAGTACCTGTCTCTGTGAATCACATTATCACTCATCAGCCTGTGGTCTGTCAGTGCCTCTGCTGCACTATTGATGTACTCAGGGATTTTTCAAGGGGGAAAATTGGAGCTTGTGTCCTGATAGTTGCTCATACCTACACATACTCTGGGAAATTAATCATCCAAGCTTCTGCAGTATTTCTGCCATGGTTTCCAGAGCCCCAGTTCCCACAAAGAAGCAAAGACTTGGACTGCTGTAGGACTTCCTGACCTCATATGGTTTCCACCAAAGTAGCAACAGTCAATGGAGTCAGTATTTCCATTGCAGAGCAACACTGGCTTCTGGGCTAACGCATCTGGTCCCATACTTGTGGCAGTGGCAGTGGTGTTTCCAGAGAAGTTGCTTTCATCATTCCAAAGCTTTTCATCCATGTATCATAATACATGTGTCTCCATTGCAGGACAGATGTTTTTCCCACTTTGTGTTGCAATCCTCGTTATCCAGACCAACAGACCTGCTGGGGCACATCACATTTCCTTCCTTTCTCCACATATGGGTTTCCCTCTAGGAGAGGCACACTGCCTTGCAAGACCCCATTGCAACACACATGCCACCAGAGAGTGCAGCTGCACCCAGGCCCAGGAGGTCAGATGTGCTCTGAACTGTTCTGTGCCATTTCCATGAGCCTAGAAGCAATGGCAACTGGGATGTCTCAGTCACATCCAGTTCTGAACACTAAAGGGACAAACAGGCAGAGAAAATTACACAATGGCAGGGTTGTCCCTCAGCACTCACAAACCCCTCATGCAACAGAACCTCTCATAAAGCAACATGCTATATCCCAAATTAAATCTGTCTACCATTGGCATGGAAGTCCCTGGGATAAGCATATGTATTGTAGTACTTCTTCAGTTAATTTGCCCAGGGTGAAGATACACAGTGTTGTCACCTATATATCTTGACAGCTCAGTGCTAATGGCAATGCCACATTTTGTGAGAAAGCACTGAAATATAAATGTATTTGAATTATCCAGATTACATTGCACTATCTTGAACCTTTGGGAAGCCTGGGTGCATCTCTCCAGATATCTTTAGGTTGAAAGAGCTTCTCAACCTCTTTTGTATTAGCTCAATCCTGGAGCCAGGGGCAGGCTGCCCCAAGGCTATCCCATTTACGTTCTCAGAAAGGAGCAGCAACCATCTCCCTTCACAAGGGCACTGCCAGAGTACAGCATGCACATTCCATGCTTCCTGCATCTAGGGCAGCAGGAGCCAGCAGTGGGGAAGGTATGTCTGGAAACCAGAAGGGGTGTCTATAGGGCACAACACAGGACTAAGCAGACAGCCAAAGAAGCTCAGGCTCTTATAAACTTAAACAAATACCAGCAGCGGATAACTTCAGAGAGAAATCTCCTATTCTTTTGAAAAAACCCTAGCAACTTGGTTTAATTGTAAAGAAATAATCAGAGGGAATGAGTTTGAGAGAGTTAGTCTATTAATCATTTATTGTGTTATTTTTATATGGTATTGTGCTGCTGCTATGATATGTTAAATATTGCAGCTTGCTGTGTGGTCCCCAGGCCCAAGGAGTCCTATAAATTAGATGGATTTTTCTAAAGTCCTCTCAGTGAGAAAAGTTCCAGAAAAAGTGAGAATAGCTCCATATTGTTCCATCTCCTTAGATGCAAAATAACCCCAGTTGACTGTGTATTATCCTAGCTGCACAATATTCTTATGGGAATTGTATCCACAAGAATTCCTTCTTTTTTATGGGGTTTTGAACAGGAGAACTAAATGGCTATTGAGAGGTACAGCATCCAAATAACAGAGAATTTTCTTACGTCATTGTAAAGAGATTTAAACCAGAGTAAAATTTAACTTTGTCTTTACCAGAGTGAGATGTGAGAAAGCCAACCAATGTTCCTGGCCCAACCAGCTTTATTAATGAGCTGGAGTCAATGTCAGATTTTCCTTTGAAGCATAAAAGGAGGTAATCCTTCATTCAGCCAAATGGGGCAGAAAGAGTGCTCTACCAACTTGTGTGCACTCCAGACATGTGATCTGAGGGACCCCAAACCCTGCCACTGCTCACAGAAGGATTTCCAAAGTCTGACTGCTGTAAGTAACCATCTCCAGCCAAAGTCACAAAAGATCCAATGCTTCCTCCTATCCAATCCAGGGGACCAATTTTGTCCCAGTGAAGCTATTCTCCTTGCAAATTTATTATGTCCCTGTCCTGACAGCCACAAAGGTAAAACTGAAGCAGTTGCTGCTGGAATGGGGTGAAAAATAGGTGAAAAATTGTCATTTGCTGAGAAAGAGAGCTCTCCTCATGCCTTTTTTTCTTTAGTTTTTAACCAGAACACTATCAGGTCCAATGTATTAACAAATCAAAGCTGGCTGCACTCAGCACCTCTCAGGAAAGCCCCAAATTACAGGAAACACCCTTAAAAAGGGTATCAGAATTACCAAACATGGTATGAACTGGTAAAATTGGAACTTGCAAAAAGATTAACAAAAATCAACTTCCATATTTAAAAATAAACCTGTTCCAGAGTCTGAGAAAGAAAAGGTACATGGAACTCTATATAAAATTTTTAGGGTTCTCTGCTCTATAAATTAGGAATACCTCTTTTCTTAAAAAAAAAAAAACAAAAAAAAAACACCAAAAAACAAACCAACAAACAGACAGACAAAAAGAAGCAAAAAAAAAAAAACCCCAACAACAAAAAATTAAAATAAAATCTGGGCAATCTGGGCTTGCAGTCTTTGTGCCAACTTTTCCTTCATACAAACTGAAGAACCAGGGTTTGAAATTGTGCAGTGAAGTATAATTTGGTGCAGTAAATTATCAGTATTGAAAATACTATGAAAAATGGCCACTACAAATAGTACCACATGGATGGGACATTTCCAATGGCTCTCCCTTTGGTAAATCCCAATGTAAATCTCTCTTGGTTTATTTACATTGAAAGTTTTGCCTGAAAATGAAACAAATAGAGACTGCAAGATTTTCATTGCTTTTTATTAATTCTATGGAAAAATATTTATATGGTCCAACTTTCATTGAAGTCAATGGAAAACTCCTATTTGAGGAGCAGGCTTACTGTAAACCCTAAATTTCATTAGTACAAGCATTATTTTGGGATCTTCAGCCAGTCTGCTTCGATGTAACCTTGGACAAAATTTGGCTATTATCCTCCACAGAAGTGTGCCAAGTTTTTATTAAAGTTTCAAGATAACCATAGTGACTTTTTTTCTAAGGCCACAAAGTGCCTTTCAATCACTTGAACCCATGCAGTGATGCTTGTTAAGGTCTGGACTGCAGGATCCCAACGAAGCACACTTGGCAGTGCTTCCTCCTTGCTCCTCAGAAAACATGTTTTAAAAAAGAAATGAAACAAACAAAACAGCAAAACAACCAGCCAGGTTTATGTGAAGGCATGATCCTGACTGGAGGATTGTTACACCAATAAACTAAAGTGATATTATGGTTTGTGAATACAGCAGAAGCTGCAGGACCCTTGCCAGCTCCATTGAGACACTGCACAGCCCCACCAGTCATGGCATTCCCACTAATGTTTCCTGCCTCTCCACAGGCCTTAATGCTCTACACACAAGGCAGCTGCACAGGCTGCTTGGATTCTGGCAGTAAGCAGGGCTTGACATACATTTTAACTTAAAGCATGACTCCTGGGGCAGGCAGAACATATGGCTTCCCGAGACAGGTTACATCTATCAACTCAGAGCATGGGTGGAGCAAGCTCGGCTCTAGCTGCAGTAATTAGGCTGCAGGGCCAAGCCCATGCAGGTGTGAGGATTAAGGCTGTCTGAGCTTTTGCTTGCATGTAAATGCTGCCTTACTAAGTCGGCTAAAAGAAGGGACTGTTGGAAAGCTGGCTACCTGCTCAGGTCTGCTTAGGTGTCTTGAGGTGGCTGTATTTGATGCTGGCTGCTGAAAACAGTTAATTACCGCCTAGAGTCAGAGTTTTCAAAGACTTACTTCAGTCCTCCTTCCTCTGCCACCCATGTGCTCCTCATACCTGGAGGTGAACAAAGAATGAAATGTAATTTCTAACCTGTGCTAGAAATACGCCTTTCCTCTCATGCAAAATGTTGAGTCTTCTTTTATTAGAGCCCTTTGGGAGCTAGAGGCTTCACCTATAGCAGGAAAATCAAAAATGCCAGGGCATACTCCGGATACCACAAATCTGCCAGTGCTGCTGTTGTATTGATGGAATGGTCCTTGACATGGATACAGGCTGGTAAAAGTAACATTTTCCCAGGCCATTCCCAGTTCAGAGACATCAAAGATCATGAGACACTCTCAGTTTGAATTTGCATACAGCCTTCCTGTTTTGAAGACTGAGAGAGGTCAGTGGCATGGACAAAACCCCTTTGTGCCAGCTGGCATCAGAGAGCAGTGCCAGATCTGTTGAGTTACTGTTATTGATTTAACCACCACATCCACGTGAAGCAAGAGAGTTATTCTTATAACTGCATTATTTTGCAGAAGGGAAATGAGGCTGGAAAACAGAGGTCTCCATTCAAACAGTTGCCAGCAATGCCAAGGTGTTTACCTTTGGCATTGCAATTACAGTAACATCTCAAGTGAAGAGTGATGTTTGGATCTCTCCCCTCCAACTCCCCAAGATTCCAGCCTTCATGTAGTAGAGGGAGAGAAACCTGCTTTAGGGTTGTTTGAGCACAGCTACAACTGCCTTGGGCAAGATGAAACAGAAGGACTGCAATAAATCTAATGGAACCTGAACTCAGACATTTTAAGACCACCTTTCTTCACCTCTGGTACTCAATGTACAGTGCCAACCACCCAAGACCTTGAATTCTCAGAGCACCTCCACATCTGCAGGTTTTATTGACTTCAGCTGGCTTTGTGAAAATCAGATTTCAATGCCCTATGTGAAATTCCTGGAAAATAATGAAGAAAATATTAGCAGCTACTTTCAAAAGTTTGGGGGGAGACTTTTATGCTGCCTCCCCCAGGGACTTTATGACAGAAGCAGAGATAGAAGCTGCACCTCCTAGATCACAGCCAATTACCTTAACCACAAGACTACTCCACTTCTTCCTGCTTTGTACATGACATAGGCCTGCTTCATTCTCTATCCATCACAGATACATTGGAAGAATCAGAAGTCCTGTGGAAAAAAAGGAGTAAGATTAAATAAATAGAGTGTCACATCCTGCATGTACTAAAGGTCAGACAGTGAAAGGTCTGTAAGCAATGTGTCAGCTTTTTCAAGCCTAGAGGAAAAGCAATGTTTAGGTTATATTTAGTTAACGTGGACTAATTCAGGTCAAGAGTATATGTCCTACATCCACATTAAAAAAAAAAAAATGGGATTAATTTAAATCCAGCTTACTTAGTTCATGTTAACCAGCTTTCTAGTCTGGGCAAGGCTCCTGTTCCCCAAAAAGTATGTGATGAACAACTCTCTGCCTCGTGGTGCATGAGCCACTCTCAATTTAATGCAAATGAAAATCTGCAGTGTTAGAATACAGTATTAGTATTGCTTCAGCAGAGCATGGTTGTCAGTTTTCCAGCTGCACTCATATTCATGCACATGTTGATGGAAATGGAGGTATTAATGTTACAGACAATGGAAAAGGGAAAATAGTAGCAAAGTAAAGTAAATAAGGATTATGGAATTTGCTTTGACCTCAGTTTCACCCAGAGATAAAGGAATGATGCCTATGCAGTCATTAGAGTTGCTTCAGTAATGGAAGACCAGTGTCACCAAAAGGCTCTGTTGAAAATAAATCACCGCCCCTAGGTAAGGGCACCTTTTCAACAATATTGTACCTGAAATAAAATCTGAGTCCCTCCACTCAGCAGTTTAAACTGCCTATAATTCAGTGTGTGGGGGTTAGTCAGCATGGTCCTGCCAATGGCCTTGGGGTCAGTTCTGCCCACATGAAAATGACAGGACATTTTCTCCACAGCACTGCCTGTTTCAAAAGGGTCACCTTGTTGAGAGCCTATGAACAATGGTGTTCCTGCCACTGCAGTGCCCAGCCAGGTCCTCAGTGCCCATGCTGGTGAGAAAGGACCGATTTACAGCAACATGATTCAGAAAGGATCCCAAAAATGGCTTCTGTGCCCTGTGGTTGAGTAGACTGAGCCAGCTTTGGTCACCCGACAGCTGAAAGAACCCCTGCCTCCCCTGATCTACCAACCAGAGCTGCAAGATCCTGCAGAGAGCCCTGTTCCACCTCCTGCCCTCCCTCACACCACTGGGTCCTCAGCTCTGCACAGGAGCAGCCTGGCCAGGAGCACTGGTTTACCCAGCTGAGCTCTGCAGTTCTGCTGTTTACAAGATACAGGTATGAAAAGCAAACCTGAGTTCCCATTAACCCACCTGAAAACTCTGCAGCTGTTAAAAGCACCCCAGAAAAACAGCACCTGCACCCCAGTAGCTGACAGGTTGCCATACCAATACTGAGGCAAGAGTTAAATAGCTCAGAGGAGCTGGATATTCCTGGTCCTGGAGACACTGTGCTGAGCTGTCACCCCTGGCCAGGCAGGCATGATGTTTTGCCATCCCTTGCTGTGCCAAGAACACACAGGAGCTTTGACTTTGACTTTCTCTTTAAAAACAAACAGAGGTGAAAAGCATTTTACTTCGCCAAATTGCCTCCATACTAGAGTTGGGATCTTAGCTGGATCCCTTTCCAGGAGTCCTTTCCCAAAAATGGTCACACAGCTGAGGACCAAAGTGTCACCTGTGCACATGCACACGTCCCCTGAGACACACACATGTCACGTGTGCCAATGGCCTGCTAAGCCTGAGAGCCAAACCCTTCATACCAGAAGTGATTTCACTGAATGTGGCTTCAGCTGCTCTGCAGTGTAGACAACACAATTCTCCAGGTCAGGCCCCCTCTGGGGCACTACTTTAGCATCCTAGATAGGTTGGGGTTTGCAACATTTCCTAAAGTACAAGAAGCATCATCTCCTTTCAAGATCCTGCTTAGTTTCCTATCACATTTTGCATGAACAATTGGAAAAATTTGGAAGAAAGGCTGTTTCAGACTGATTTGTCAACCACCCAAAGTTCAAAGCTATAGTTATCTCTTGTATTAAAATGTTGTGTTGTCCCCTAAGGAAGAATTTTTCATTTCTGATAGGGTTCGTGTCATATAAAAATTGCCAGTGAGGGTAAGCCTTTGAAAAATTATGTTTTATTCATTAATTATTTTCTCTCATAACCTCTCTAAAGAAAATAAAAGGGTGAAAAACTATGTTATGAAACTGCAACTCTGCTCTCTCTACTAGAAGTAAAAATGTTGTTATGCAGCACATTTCCTTACTACCTTAAACCAGTCTTTATCTTGGAGGAAACTAAATCACTCATGGAAGATACTGGGTCTCAAAACTGTATTTTTCCAAAAGTATTTTCCTTATTTATCTAATTAAAGAATCATGTGTATGGTAATGCCTACCCCACGATTCACATTAAGTCAGTTTTAAAATAATTTGCCATTTACATATGTTTTCACTAGATTGAAAATTAAAAACCCACATTTTATGTAATTCCAGAAATAAACAATAGAAAAAGTCACATATATCTCCCGGGTTTAGTTCAGCAAGCCTGCACTAGATCCTTGTGCCTCTGAAAGTGATATGTTTTCAATGGTGAAGGGTTAAAAGAGGATACCAAACTATCTTCTGGAAATCATTAACTTACAAAGCCCCAAGAAGATAAAAGTTTCCATTTTCTAAAATGTAAATCTAAAACATATTCATTAGTATTGCAAAACAAACATGCAAATCTTCACCACTTGAAAAGCTCAGCTAAATATGTACAAGGGCAATACCCAAAAATACATCTGGTCCTCGGTTAGAAAACTTGCCTTTTTGGTTTTATCTAAAGAGCTTGTCTGTCTTCCATGGTTGGCTCCTTGGATTATTGCAATTCATAATAAGCCTTTTAGCTAAGGATGAAATAAACAAAGATAAAGTCTACGTCCTAGTTTTAAATGGTCCAGATGGGATGATTTTTCCATATGTTTAGCACACCAAATGTTTATTAATCATTGCTAGCAGAACTCAGAAAATTGCAACAGCTTATTAAAGAGAGAAGGGTATAAAATTTACAATTTGTATGATTTTTGCCCACCTTCTTAATCCTCTACTAACATGGGGTGTAATTTTGTACTAACTCAGGTTCTGTGTGTATGTGAGCAAGGTTGTGCATGTGTGTGTGTGTGTGCAGTCATTACAAGGCAGGGAATTTCAGTTAACTGATCAAGAGAAGGTTTTGTGCCCTAATTTGGATACAATATCAGTCATGAGGAATGTGTTACATCATAACAATGACAGTGTGGGTAAAACTGGCAGTACTTGACTCGTTCCTCATCAGAGTGATTTAGTTCGTGTCTGGCAATCTGTTTTTCACATGATGTTTGTTTCCCATAAACAGTTTCAACATGGGAGAGTATGGTGTCAAGATAACACTCATATCATCAGTCATTGCAGAACATCTTCGTGGGCTGCCAAGAAAATGAGACTCTTTTATCTCTAGCTCCTCTAAGTGCTTGTGTTTTAGTGATTGTTTCTCATAAGGTGCATGATTGTTTTCTGAAACCTGACCATCAGCAGCTCCATTATGTTGTCACCTCAACCTGAGCTGAAGTCTATCAAGGAAGTGGGGCTGCCAGGAGGAACACGGCTAAGGCTGTGCAGAGACTCTTCCAGAGGCACTGGGAAAACAGTGCTTCGAAAGTAGCACAATAGAGAGACTGGAAGTTAAACCACAGGCAAACACTGCACAATCTGTGAGAGGTGCATTGCACCACACTGTTTTTCTGTGACCTTTCAAATCAAAGGCTTTTGGTATTAGTCAGATAGGATGTGAAATTTTCCGTCGCATTATGTGTGTATTCCTTGTACTTAAAAACATTCTGCATTTGAAAGAAGCAGGATGAATACAGCTTCAAAGAGCAAGGGGGTAGCTAACAACTGAGTCTTAAGGCATGTTTTGATGGAACATAGCCACGACTTGAAATAAAAACAACAGAAAATAAGAACACAATCCTACCATTTTAATGTCATAACTCACCATTTTATTCAAGATAACTTAAAGGAGCTTTGAGGTAGATTTATCTCACCCAAACAGGACTGACTTATAGCTAAATAAAGAGGATGTAATGTGTATTTCTGATGAAAGAAAGGTATTTTGAGTCCTGCACATGGCTGCAAAAAAGTTCCCCCAAAACCAGAGAGGTGTCAATAGTCTCCACACCTGATGAATAAACATTTTTTCATAACAGTTAGCCTGCCCAAGTCTCTGCTTCTGACTTAACAAAGGGAACTGGTGACTAAAACTAAGTTAAGTGCTTCTGAAAACACTACCCCTTGTGGACTGCACAGCCACAGTGTCTCGAGGCAGGAGATGCTCTGAGTCACCCCACATCCCTTCCAGCCCTTTTTCCCTAAGATGCTGTGAGTTCCTCTGGACCTCTCTGGAGCAGTAATGGAGCTTGGCCGGCACGTCATTTATAAAAAGGAGTAAGCCTTTAAAGCATCCAGTCATGTCCTGGCACCTGCAGAACTAGCTGGATAAGAACCTCTGAGTGGATCTTAATCTTGGCAAAGGAAAAAACAAACCTTTGGACAAAATCAGTGCAACTCTGGTATGAAATCTCAACCCCATATGCCAGATGAAACAGAAAGTGCTCAGGACAGCGTATTCAGAAGTGTCTGCTCAGGCTCGAGGAAACCGGCAGCTGCAGTTGTCCAAAAGAGAAGCTTTTGGCTTGGCTTCTGATTAATTTCTATAGCCTCTACTTCTGGGGCTTAGAAATATCTTGGCATCTTCTGGCTCCTCAATGTCCAAGAAGAACAAGACTCAATTTCCTATCCCAAAACATAGAACTGCTGATGCAAAAGTCAAGAAAAAATTACTATCATCTCTGGCACTGAAGCCAGGGATGAAATTCCTGTCAGCAAACTACAGTGTGGCCCAGATCAAGGTTTCATCAAGGCTACTCTGTAACTATTGTGTATAAATTATTACATATGAAAACTACAGACCACTTGCACAGCCCAGGGCCCTTTGACATGCAGAGCCAATCCACACTGGCCCCAAAGAGCTCAGCACTGTGCTGGGTGTCCCCAGCTGAGATTCAGTAACCAAAGGCAGCACCACAAAGGGTGCAGAGGAGTCTAAGAGTTCCTCCTCTGGCCTGGCTGCTGCAGCTGGCTGTGCCTGGTGGCAGTGCTGGGTCACTGTGACAGACCTCCCACCTTCACCAGTTACTTCCCTGTTTCCATCTCCTGGGGCAGAGCTGGGCTGGGATACAAGGTCAGTACTCTGCTGTTCCCACAGTCCTTCACATAATTTCTTGCCCTACGATGTCTTCACCCACCTTCTCCCTCATTCATTTCAGGAGTTGTCCTACCTCCATCCACATTCCAGTTGGTTCTCCCCCCAGCACTCCCAAAAGCTTTCTGCATCCCATCACTTTCCAGCCCAGCTCTCACAGCAGCCCATTCATCCAGTGTCCCCATTCCTGCCCAGGAGGATCATCATTGCTCCACATGGTGTTAGGGGTTGGCTGTTTTCAATACTTCCCTCCCATATTACCTCAGTGCAAGCAGTGGCACTGAGTGAAAGCCCAAGAGTCACAATCTCCATGTTTTAAGCTCTGAATATCACAGTAGCCTCTGGAGATAAGAGAAGTAATTGCTTGGAAAGTCCTACTCCATCCAGGAATGGAATATGCCCAATACTTAATTCACATAGTGAAACAATCCTAGTTTGAAATTTCATTATAATCTACTAGGCCAAGTGCAACAACATTTGCAAAGAAGCCAAGTTTCAAGTGAAACTGGACCAATTTACCATCTGGGGTGGAAAACTTCATTCTTCCTGCTAAGTTTTGCTCTGCATCATGGGATTCATTGGAAGCAAAAACAGAAGGTAAACTCATATGATAGAGACCCTCCTCAGTTGAAAGAGAAGAAAAATTTGCATGTTCCTATGCAGATTATCTATAGTTCAATGTCACTCTTCCTTTTCGGAATTTTTTTTGCAGGTGAAGACAGAACAGGCACAATGTATTAATTCTTATGTATGTTACAAGGGACTTAAACATAGGATGCAGTAAACTGGCCACTGAATAACATATGTGAGCACAGTTTGCATTAATAAGAGCAAAATGTTACAAAGGAACAGAATACCCAATCATTTGGGGATTTTGTCATTCCTTCCTGTGATTCTCTGTAACAGCATGTTACAATTATTTGTCAAGACCTCCTAATTTTTCCCAGAGACAAAACCTCTGAGCCTCAGGCAAGCCTTGGCATTGCAGGCAGCCCAGAGATCCAACAAGACTTTTTACATAGTTACTTCCCTATAATTTCACCTGAATGCTAATGGAAAACTTACCACTGCTCACAGTGGGCTGTGAAAAACAAAAATCTCAGAGGAGCTGCAGAGACACCTTCCCTTCCATGCACTGATCCTAAGCTAAAAGAGCTGTTTCAAGTGAAAGATGAAGAATTATCTCCAGCTGTTTCTGGTGAACAGCTATCTCAAAGTAGTGATTTTGTAAGGCCCATTTCCAGTCTCTGTTACGTAGAGTTACTGTCAGCCTGAGTACTTAAAAGTCTTCTCCAGTGAGGGCTCCCCAAAATCACAATATAAAAGCCCTGCACATTTAATTTCTTTTATGTGCCTGTTGATTTACGGCACTGCAAGTGTGGTACTTTTTGTTCACATACCCAAGCTTTTCTCCACATGCAAGGGCTGGGATGAGCCCTGTACCGCAGGACTCCAGAAGAGCAGAGGCCCAGATGTTGGGACTGTAGCATAGGATTTGTTGACACAACTAACCTCATCTCTGCTGTCCTGATTATTATATATTATATATAATATAGGTATAATATATATTATACAGATATATATTATTTCCACTGATGTGATACTCCCTGCCCTGGATGTAATGAATTTCACTGCAAAAGGAGCTCCCTGGCTATCAAAAATCTTGTATTTGTTCAGAAGATCTCTAGTTTCTCAGGTTCTGTGTGTCTTTTTTTTTTCCTAACCCCAGCTAAGATACTAATATTTTCATGGTCTGGGCTCTGTCCCTTCTGATGGCCACTTTATGGCAATGATCTGGTGATATATCTGAACTTGGCAGAGCATGCTGTAGTTTTTGGCTGAAACAAAGTAGAAAGAGGGAAAGGAGGCAAGGAGAGAGAGGTAGTCTTTTTTGGGGGTTGGTTTGTTTTTTTTGTTTCAGAAGCTGCCTTGTCCACTTACCTGGGTTCATGTCCTGTCCTCTAGCCAAAAGTTTTCAAACTCATATCTTATCCCCTTCCCAGCAGATAGCCCACCCAGCAGATTAAAGGGTGGCTGGCACAGGAAGCCTTCCTGACATTGCCCTGTTCTGGAAAGTGGTGCCTCAGTCTAGGGGTTAAGGCATCCCCTTGGGCTTGGAGAGACACAGGTATTATGCCCTGGCCCAAGATACTGGTATGTGGATGACACGAGAAATGCCAAATCTGCCTTTTTATCCTGTATTTTCAATGCTTCAAAGGACAAAAGTTCTCAGATTAAGACCTGGGCTGCACAGAGGAGCAAAACCAGCCCTGGTCAAGCTGACTTGAGCCATGCTATTTTACATGTGTTGAAGTGTTAGTTTTTAATCAAGCACTAGAACTTACTCCCACACTGGGAGTGATTTCACATATCCAAACGATACTCCTTCTGCCTCAGATTCACAACATGCAAAAAAATGTATCACTGAAACAGAAGAGTGACTAATACAGGGATGTAAGTAATTTGTGTGCAAATAGCATGCAAAGAGCAGGACTGAGACTGTGTCTGAAGCCAAGTGTTCCATAAGTCAAGTCATACGGAGTGGGAAGTGATAAAGGGTGTGACCCATGAGAGAAAAGTCTAAACTAATTAGGAGGATCTCCTGCTGAATGATATATGGAAGACTTGACATTTGAAAAGGGGAATGATCTGTTTCAAGCATCACTACCGTGCAAGGGTGCTCACAGCCTGCTTGCTCCAAATATACTTTTGGAAATACTCATTCCCGATCAGTCCCTGCTTTGATCATTTTTACAGAAACACCCTTTTGCTTTATATCAAATTTGGAAATTGACAGCCTTGGCCTTCATTTCCTGGTATGCGTCTCTTGACACCAGACTTCATCATGGCAACACCCCTTAATCTTAATGCTCCTGGGACTGTGACTAATGAAACAGAGGAGAGTAATAGGTTTTTAGGCCAAATAAATTATTAAGATTGCCTACCCTGACCTCCTCTGTGCTAGATGCCACAGAGTCCCAAGCACAGACTGAGTCCAGCACAAGAAGGTCTCTTTAGAAAGGAAACGTGAGCAGTGAGCCTCTGTGAGAGCTGCTCCCGTGGCTGACCACAGAGGCTCTGGCTGTGCTCCCTGCCCTCCAGCAGTGCTCGGTGGGCCGGAAGAGGGAGTGGCTGCAAAGAGCAGCAGCAAAGCAGGAGCATAGCTGGATGACACACTCGTTGGTGAATATCAGGTTGTTTTGGATGCTGTTGTTTTCAGAGGTTGAGGCTCTGCGGGACAGATGTCTTCCAAATGGAATATCAATATCAGAAGTGCACCTCAGATATTGCAAACCTGGGACCCTTGAAAACTACAAATGGTGTTCAAAGTCCTGAGTGGTTCTGTGCCAGAAATGGCACAAGAAAAACGTAGGCTCCACCCCACTGAGGGGATGACCCTTCCTTGCTTACCTTAACCCAAGCCACAAGATGATATTTCCATTCATGAATCTTCAAAAAGGTTTTAAGGAGATAAATCTTAAAGAGAGAATAACAAGTTACTCATGCCAGGGTGGCTCTCAGCACTTACGTCCCAAAAATATTGCACAGCTTTTCTCACTGCTAGTATTTTTCTAGAAACGGTGCATGAAAAGTTGATATGGAAGTACGAAGTCTTACTCTCAGCTGTGTGGTGTTTGCAGTCATACCTGATCCTTCTGTTGAGTGAAGCTGAGCTGAGCTGCTCTTGGCACTGATGGGAGGTTGGACCTTTGGAGGCAGATTAAGATCTGCTTCTGTCATTGACTCCAGTGACTCCTGTTGCTGCACATTGTGCTCAGCAGGATACAAATCAGGGTGCTGTAGGTGAACTAGACTGTGGACCTGATCTGGATTTCAAGAAACCATCACGATCATTTTCCTTATAAAAAAAAGTAAATACAAAAGACGGCTTAAAACCTCAGTCATTACCAGAATAGAAGCATAATCTTTAAAATTACAAATATGTACATAATTTCACAGACTTGATTATAGCTTTCTGTGTTTGCCTGGCTAGAGATCTGACAACTTTGGGAGACCTTGGGCACTCAGATTGCTTTTTTTTAATCAGATCACCAAGTGTGTGCATATAAAGTCCTTGGAGCCTAAGTTTAGTGACCTATTTTTGAAGATCTTGTTCTGTTTGCACCCAAGCAAAATTACCAAGAGTGTAACACAAAGGGCTCTTATGTCTGGACTAAACACAGAGAAAAACTTGAATTCTCATTGTAGGTACTCAGAGGCAATTAATCCCCAAGCCAAGCAGCTGTAGAAGATGCCACTCTAAATTCAGAAACGCAGATGTTTCCTCCATTTCATTACTAATCTGCTAATGCCATGTTATTTTGAGTGACTGTTATGAGTCTCTCCTCCTCAGTATGGCACCCACCATCTCTTTACCTTCAGCTTTCAGCAGCCTCAGAGCATCTTAAGGCAAGGCAGGATTTCCACACACTGTCGTTGGATAAAAGCTTCTCCCAAATGAGGAAGAGGACCCCAGGGGATCTCAGTATCCTGGGCAGCTCATTACACATTACTCATTACCTCTCCAGTCTTCTCTACCCTGCCTTTGCCAGCAAGGACCTGGCAGCAGATCCAGAGGGCTGCTGTGAAGGCAGCAGAGGCAGCATCTGCAGCCTCCCCGACTGCACAAGGTCCAGGGGTCCAGGGACTATTCCTGCTTAATCCTCACTGAAGAGGGAAGAACAATTTGAGTGCATAGTAAAGCATTTGTTTAATTCCTCTTAGGTGCTTGGTGCATTTTAATGAATAAAATATTGGATTACCTCATATAAACAAAGTTTAACACAATCATGAATCGAGGCCTGAGAGTGCTCTCTGCAAGCTCTGAAATTGCCTTTGGGAAACTGGCAATGTTTGGCATTTCCTGACTGTATATATTTTATGGAGTATATTATTCACAAACATAAAATGTGCATTAAATAAAGGTAAAACTGTGTCCAAAGCAGTGGGGTCATTAAAGATCTCATGGCACTTTATACTTATTGTGGGTGTTAGCCCTGGTCTTCTGGCCAAAATCAATTTGGCAATTACAGGCTGTTTGCCTAAATTCCCAAGCAGTTTCAGTCAGATGCCATATTCCTTGCTTCCTCCTGAGACTATTGAGTAGCAGCATTGTGTGCTGCTCAACAGTTTCTGTGTTTCATCTTTTAAATGGCTGTAGTGGCCATGGCAGAAATAGGAAAAGCTAGAAAAAGTAAGCGGACACTTGGAAGGTTTTATTTGTCTTGGGAGGATCTTTGTGGGGATGTGTTTTTGGGTTTTATTTGCCAGTTTGGTTTGGGTTTTTTGGTTTTTTGGTTAGTTGTTGGTTTGGGGGGTTTTGGGGGGGGGTTGGGGTTTGGTTTTGGGGTGTTGGGGTTTTTTCCTTTTGTTTTGTTTTTGTAGTTGTTATTTATTTAGTTTAAAAGTAAAACCAAAGAGAATTAAGACATCCCCAAAAATAAGAATCCAGCTAATCTGCAGCCACATTGGAAAAATGTCGTTACAAAATGTTCTTCAGCCCTGACCCAGTTACAACCTGAATTTAATTTGCTGCCTACATTGCCCATGGCTGTAATGCATCTCAGGAGCATGTTATGCACATGATAGGGTCCGATCCAACACCCATTCCTTTCTGTGCGAGTCAGACTGCTGCTGCTAATAAGGATGGCATAATTCTCTCCTCATCGTTATGGCTGCAATCGTGTGCCAGAGGTTACATGTTCCCTTCAGGCACATGCTTTTAAAGAAAGAGTTTATTGTGCACTTTGGTGGAATCTGGAGCTGAAGCACAGAAGCCATATGTCAAGGGCTAGCTGTTTTTATATGGAGGCTTGCCATAGTTACAGCTGTAGGTAATTATTACAAATAATAATGACTAACATTTATGTAACAGCTTTCTCTGAGCATCTCAAATCACTCAGTAAGCCTTATATATTGATTACAAATCCTGAGCCAAGTTCTACTTTCATTCATATGCGCACAACGTCGATTGTAATCTCCACTGGGATTAACAGACGTGGCCGAGGGCAGAAGTTAGTCCTGTGCATACATGTGTGTGCATGTGCAATGTATATACACACACTTAGGTAGGGATAGAGAGATTGGTTCACTTGCTGGCTGAAAACTGAAGCTGTGATACAATCTGAGCAACATTCAGCAACAGCAAAAGCAGGTTGGAATTAATAAATATTTCCACAGAACAGTTTTCTTTGGAAAAATGGGCTTTGTTTTAATCAAAAAATTTCATTTGGACAAATAAACCAATCTCCAAAGAAATCAGAAAGAAAGGAGTTGGTCTCTGTTCTTGTCGTTTTTTTCTGAAAAATTAAATATGTTCAGCATATCAAAACAAGGTATTTGCATATTACTGGAGTAAAATATATTTCCCACAATGAAAATAAAATACTGTGACATGTCTTAATGATTTTTTTTCCCTTGATGAATGACCTGTGAGAAAACAAAGAAATAACTTTCTCATTGACAACAAAAACAAATCTAGAGGAGTCAAATTTCCCGTGAAAAGAAGTTCTGTTTTCCAACCAGATCTCCTCAGCAAAGAGATCAGGACTAAGATAATGAGCCTGAAGCCTTTGTTCTCTGATGTTTACATAGCCCAGGAGAAGTGGACAGAGGAGCCTTTGCATCATCTTCTAACTTCCCACTTCCTTTGAGTTTGGTTTAGCAAAAGTTTGCACCTGCAGGTTGTTCTCATACTTGCATGTTAGTAAAAGAGAAGAAAGCCAACTGTTTTTAAATGAAGCTCTTATATAGGAGAATTTTGGACAAGTAGAGTGTAATCACCATAATTATGAGTTAATCAAGAAGCTGAAATAAGCACTCCACCTCCTGAGAAAAGTCCAGCAGTGAAAATTTTCTCTAGCATTGTAAGAGGCCTCCAGTTCCAGGCTAACCCAGGAAGACGAGAGTCAGGATGTCAATTTATGACACTGTTTCCTACCACACGTGGTTTTTGAGATTTTCAGTACATGCATTGAAGCAGGCACGAGACTGCTTATCCAACAGAAAGAAAAAGGTGAGTGACATGGCAGCAGACAAATGTAACAAGTCTCGATACTCTGGACAGCTTCAGAAACCATAATCAAAGAACACAAATCAGTGAGACAAAAAGTGCAAAGTATTTACTCTGATGCAGTGATAAGAACACTCAGATTCTGCAGCAAGTCTCCTTCTACAATATCCATTAAAATGAACAGCACTGAAATATTTATTTTAGAAATTAAAAAACACCCTTGTGAATTATTCATCTCTTTCTCTGACTTTAGAGGAGACAGTATGGTACAGCACAGCTTGTTGTAATACACAGCAGCATTTTGATCTGCAGATTTAAAGAATTTCAGATTGCTTAGAGATACATGAGGCTCCGTGGTGGTATGTAACATAATTTCTCACACAGTCTAACCACTGGAACAACTCTTGCCTTAGAGGAGGTAAGTGGTAATGTGAAACATGTTGTTTCCTATTGTGAAGTTTTAAAGAAATACATTACATGCAAATAATTAGACTTTTTCCTTCATTAATATTCTAGTTAAATATATGCTACTAACAGGCAGCTCTGGGACAGCTCAGACAGCTTCGCTGATACATAATAAAAACAAGGGCCCTTGCTAAATCATGCATTGAAGTTTTTCATAAGAATAATTCCACTGATTTCAGAATAATTTCTCTTTATTTACTGAGGTACATCTGACAAGAGAATCAGGCTCAAAGTAATTCTATTGACAGTTTGAAAAAACTCACTCTAATCTCCACAGAGAAACATAATACTTGGGATTTCCATTTAAAAAATATCTGTTTTGATGAAATACAAAAGCATATGCTTTAACAAGCTGCTGCACCATTTTCAATCAGCACAAAAGCACAGATCACATTTTAGAGAGGTATTGTGAAATATTTTTAATGAAACTTGCACAAAAGTTCACCCTCTGAGAAAACTCAGTCTACCAGACTAATACATCAATAGAAAAGAAAATGAAACATGAAAACAAGCTCTGGTTAGATGACGATAGGAAATGTTAGCTAGCCTAGAGGAATGGAAAGGCTTCGAATTTAATGCAAAATTTAACTCTTCTTTTGACACAGGCAATTATCAGTGCTTCTTCAGTTGCAAACTCTACAGACATAGAGGCTATTTGTTGAGGAATTAGTTGTAAAATAAATTATTCTAGGAGAGCTCTCACATCTTTGGCAGGCTTGAAAAATCAGGTCAGCTATTAAGGACTATAAACATAGGTCTGTCTCCATTTTGGATTTTTTCCTACCATCCTTGTGCTCGAATCATCCATATAAAAGTGTATCTTTTTCCTGTAGTCTCTTTATGCATTTCTTTTCTGGCTGTTTAAGTCACATAATGCAGCATTTTTGCTTCTCCAGCCAATGCCTTGTCTGCCCTTGTGAAGGAAGGGGATATCCCAGGAGCTTTATTCTATCTTGTCTGCATTTTATTCTCAGTTTAAAAAGCAATTTGTCATAAGAAGACATGAAGTGGGACCAGTGCAGAGGGCTCAGACCTTGTACTGATCACCTGCAAGGGCAGATCAGAGGCTGATCTTGCTAAGGATCTGCAGTGGGACATGTAGGATTGGGCTGAGCCCCTTCGCTTTTACAGGACTACCAGCATGCACTCAGCAAAGTCCTTCATCCTGAAGATCCTGTTCCCCAGGTGTGAAATGTAAATAGAAGATCTTAATATTAGCCAAGGCCTCTTCTACCAGTTTTGATAGAAAATATTCAGGAGGAATTTACTCTTATTGAATGTCTGAGCTGCACCCCACACAATGAAACCCCCAGTCTCCAGTTGTGCCTCTTGTAATACAAATAAACTATAGTGATAAATATGTCTCTCAAGGAATAAGTTTCCCTGAGTCAGTGGAGTTCAGAGCAGCCCCCTTAGGCAAATTCACCCTTTCATGCTTTAGCATTTAAAACTTATTTTATGAGCTGGTTATATGTTTATAATGTTTAATCTTTGCCTAATACTTTTTATGGGGTCCTTGTGGATGAAGGGTACACTTTGAGGGAAATCAGGTTATGTGAAAACTGCTTACAACAAGAGCTAGAAAGAATGGTTAGCTGAGGATTGGGGAATTATCCTGTAGGTCCTTAACACCAGAACCTGAAAATGAGGAAATTATGGCTCTTTTCTGTTATTCTGCAATTTTTTCCCCGCTTCTGTTTTGGGTCACAAATGTTTCCCTATATCCAAGGTCGATATGCTAACAGCTGGATGGCCCAAGCCATTATTATATTGCTCATGATAAAACCAACATTAACTTGCCTTCTTAAAACCTCAGCTAACTACAGTGAGGATATTCAGCCCTTAAAACTCTCACTGACTGTAGCTGGAGGCACCCACACAGGAGGCTGACCTTTAATCCTATTGCACAGCTTCAAGGTAACTCTTCTCACTGCTCTTTGCAGTGCCTGGTTCTCATGGGAAAGACTTCTATAATACTTGCTAGCTATGAAATGTTATTCTTTTTAACTCAAAGGAAATAAATTTGTGCTTTCTGCAGGGGGTGGGGGAAGTTTTGGGGCTGTCAGTGATGACCTATGGGAGCATCACTCCACTCATCTGCACAAATGTCTTCCTACACCTCCTCCTTCATCCCATCCTCTCTGGACCTCCTCCGAGCTTGTGATAGAATGAGCTCTCCAAGGAAAGAAGAAAAGCTCAGCTCATAGCAAAAAAAGAAATCCCTGATGATTTCAAGAGATTTTGGGTCATGGTCCCAGCACTCCTCTTGCCTTTACTCCTGTGTTCTCATCTCTGTAGGCAGAAATATTTGTTCCCACATGCTGGATAATTTGCAGTACCTGCACCCACGAACACCCTCTATATCCACCTTCACAGGAAAAGTCTCTTGCTGCTTTCTACACACCTACACGAGCTTCTTGCTACATTGCCTCTTCACAGAGCTTTGTAAACACCAGCAACCCCATGTGGTAAAGGGGCTCTGCCAACCCACTGAAGACTCAGGGCTAACAGAATAGAGCCCTGTAAAATGTGCCTTCTCAGAGCACTCCAAAACATCCACAAATCTACCATCACAACCAGGGAAAATCCTGGCATTACTGAGGGCTGACATTGAGCTGGCACTCCAGACAGTTCTCTCACACAAGCCATGTGAACCCTGATCTGTCATGCACTGGGGCTAGCTGCTCACACTGCTCATTCGGGTGATTGTATGAATACTGCAAGACCCTCTACATTGTTCTACCCAAGTGCAGACCACTGACATAAAAAAGTTGTATTTTCAGAAAAATATTCTGAAGCCGGCTCTCTTTTATGAAAAACAACTCATTATTTCAAACAGTTCCTTTGCAGAGCAGGTGCCTCTGCCTCTTCGGGTATGAAGCTCAGCTAATGTTTTGATTGCAAATAAACATCTGCCTTGCTTTTAACTCACTTACACTGACAGTTCCCTGTAGCCATTTGCAGCACAATGTGGTGTGAAATCATCCATGTGAACTGGAAATCTTAACTGTTACTCTTGTCGTGCTCAGTCATCACTGCAGGCTCTTACCTCACACCAAGTGACACCAGTAATGGACAAAAACATGATGTACTGGTATTTATCTAATACAGCGGCAGAGCAGGAAGGCCCTCAATACTCATTCAAGATGTCGACCTGAGCAAAAATAAAAAAGGAATTATTTGGATTGTGATTCAGATCAAAAGCTCCAAAAACCACAGAGATTATTTACACTGTAGAAAAACCTTTTTGGCTTGCATAGTAGTTTTAAGCAATTTTCCTTGTACTGTAGTCACAGGGTTGCAATGGATAGTAATTATTTCAGTCTTTAATACAGACTTCAGCCCCCCTCCTTTTTCTCCTCCCTCAAAAAAAAAAGGTTATAGGTAGTAATTTTCCTTCATTGGCCAACACAGGGCTGTGTGCGAAGAATGCTCTGGATATCCAGCACGATGTAGGCTTTGATGGGTGGAAATAAAAGATCATTCTCTGCAAGCTGGAGCTGAAATGTTAGCCTTTGAGAGCAAAGGTTATTTTATCAGGAAATAAATCAGAGCCCTCTTTCATTACTGGTTTTTTCCGTGCTCATCTCAGTGATGACTAGGGTGTGTGTTCAGACCACAGGAATCTGAAGAACCACCCAGTCGCTTCATCAGTCCTAGAAGACGACAGGGCCCAGAGTCAGAGCAGCACCATTCTGGATCCCTTTTTTTTTTCCTCCCCCTTTTTTTTTTTTGCATTTGGTCTTATTTCTGTTTGTTTGTTTGGATGTTCTCATTTATAGGCTGGTGGTTACAGTTCATTCCATGGACTCTAAGCCAAGAGACGCTGGGTTTTTCTTCCAGTAGCCTGTCCCCTGTGCTGCCATGCCACAAGATGCCATCCCATGGCTCTTCCTGATCCATCCCCGGGGAGCTGCCTTCCCCTGGGCTGTGGGAAGCACACGAGATCCTTCTGCAGATCAACATCCATGGCCCTTCAGTGCTTTTCTTCAAGGAAGAGGCCTTGCCCTGCTGTCTGCCACATCTCCCCTGTGCTCACAGCTCGCTGCTAGCCCCTTGCGTGTGGCACTGGGACAGTGTGCAGGCCATGGGGACAGCTCCAGGGGATGTGGCTTTGGAGCCTCCAGACCCCCACACAGTGAGGGGGCACATTTTTGCATCTTTCCTAGGGAGGCATGCAGGAAGGAACTGCACTCTGCCCCTGTGTCTGAAGGCGGGGAAAGGGAGGGCCCGGCTGGAGCTGTGAGGTGGAGAGGGAGGAGGGAGGGTTTGGGGAGGCAAACAGGGAGGGAGGCACTGGGACAAGCCAGGACACACCAAAGCATCCCCTAGGGCAGGTGGCACAAGCTGCCAGTAGGGCAGAAAAACAAGTGGCAGTGGAGGAGGAGGGTCTGGGTACATGAATGAGCCAGGAGGATGAGCACAGGCCTTGCCAGCGAGCAGTGCCATGAAATATCCACAGCCCCAGGCCCACAATGCCTCCCCACATCAGTCCTTAAATAAACTGGGACACCACACCTTCAAGAAAAGATACAGCTATTTATAAGCATTCCAACTATGCCTTTGATGCTATTTCAAAACCCTAAGATATAATTTAGGGTTGCCTTTTTTTTTTTTTTTGTTTTTTAAAAAAGAGTATCCGAGAACAGAGACAAGAAAGGAGTTTAAAACCAGAAATACAGTCCTACCATCACGTCTCATCACTGACTTACAGGCCTACTGGCCTTGCTCAGCCCCTGCCTTCCTGGCAATCAGACTTTTAAATTCACTGATTTATCATTGAAATTTTATACCATTAAGTGCATATTTTTTTCCAAATATGAATTTTACATTTATCAGCTGCTAAACAGACATCACCCATGCCCCTTCAGGAAACATAATAGGTATCACCATTTTACATATGGCAAAATTAAGATATCAACACAGTAGATGATATATCAAGTTTGCCAAAAGCAAGCCTATGTCAGAGATAAGGTGAGAGCATGACTGCTTCATTTTTTGTTCTGATGCTAAATGCCAAGCTTTTCTTTTTAATCTATTTTACTTCAACCTGACAACAATTTTGAGTCTGACTGGAGAAATAAGATCTTTGAATTTAATGTCTCTCAGTAATCTCATTGTGACTCTTACATTTATTTTACACCAAAATCCTCCCATGGATGGAGTTTTTTGCCTGTTCTTGACAACAGTATAGATTATACAATGTCTTAATCTTTGGACATACCCATCTATTTGGATACTTCTCTGTTATATTACAGATGTCATGAAGTAGTTGCAACAGCCAAGCTTAAAAAATGTCATTGATCAAGATCCATGCAATGATATTAGCCACCACACCACCATTCTGCTTATTTGGATAAAATAAGCAGAATTTATGCTGCACCAAATGGATCACCTCATCGGGACCTCTTTTGCTTGCCCATATTTTGCACAGCTTCTAGTCAGGCATAGTTGTGAAAAGTCTCTGTCTAGGTTTTGCAGGGGGAGCAATCAACTTGTAAGGGACAGCTCTTCCCTGGCCTCCTCAAATGAGGTGAGGGGAGAATTGGAACCAGCGTTTCATCATCTTGAACATGCACATCAAATCTGATAAATTTTAGAAGGCTGCATTTTAACCGTGGCTGTGACCTTTTTTGGTCCTGGCCTTGTGCCCACTGTATCAGTCACATGCTATGAGAACAGCAGCTGGGTTTATCACAGCATACATTTTCCTCCTGAAGTCTAAATTATGTGCACAGCTCTGTTTGAAGTCTACAATGCCTGCTTTGAACATCCTTTAAACTTCCTGCCAGCCTTGCAAAATCTATCTCAGATTGCTCTGGAAGGTTCCTCGAGCGCCCACCATACTGAGCAGAAACCAACAAAGACAGTGTCTTCAGGTAAGTGGAAGAGACAGAGTCTAATGTGCTAAAATTTGGCAACAGTCTAGCATGAGTAAATTAAAATATATTTACATCCTTTCACTCCAGAAGTGTAGTTTCAATTCTTCTCCTCCTTTAAGGCTTCTTTACACAACTCAGATGATACAAAAAGAAATGCTTTAAGTCATCATAGCCCTTCTGCTAGGAAACATCACCTGTATGAACCAGCTTGCCAGCTGGCTTGGGAATGGTGCAATGACTCCGGCCCTCTCAGGCCAGTGACCCAGGGGGGAAGGAAGGAGAGCAATGGCAAGGACAGGGCAAGGACAGGGAAGGGGAAAAGCATGCATGAAGCAGATTGCAGAGAATGAGGGTGCCTGGATGCCCTAACACAGCTCAAAGGATGCTGCTCCAGGGCATCCATCAGGGCACAAGAGGTGCCCTGAAACACCAGGAAATGCAGCCCTGCCTCCCAGCCTCACAGAGGATGTTTTATCCATACTGTGTTCTTGCTTGGGACTCCATACATAGCTGCTGAGTGTAACATTTGTGATAGCCTGAGTGCATCACTGAAGACATTATACTTAGCTGTGCAGTAGGGGGAAGTTACCAAAATATACTGTGAACAGACTTTTCTTAAACACTGTTTTCAAAATGCCTTAAGGATTATTCACCTCATTTTAAATACATACTGTATTTTAAACCTGCTTAAATATATCTTTAACTGAAGACTGGACAAGTTCCAACAATGTCATCCTTATAGTTGAGCAAATGATACTCAGTTTATGACCATATGTTATTTTAATAAATAAAAAACAACAAAAATTGTCATTGCCAAAGAGAAAAAGAAAATATCTTCCCAGAAAACATGTATTTACTTAATATCACGGCTGCAATATGAGTTAAGAGAAGCCAAGAGATTCAAAATCAAGGCTATCCTTTATGCTTTTACCCAGCAGCTATATGAGGTAAGAGCCAAGTGCCAGCCATAATTTGCATTTCTTGTCCATCACTGGTTAATGTACCAATTTGTATGTTATGGCAACAGGCTTCATCTGTTTTGTCAGACCCTTTCCTGATTTTGCAGTGCCTACAATAAGCGCCCAGAAGTATCCTCTTCCTGACTCTTTTATCTTCCACCCTTTCTTTAAGCCAGCTGCAGCCCAGCCATCCCTGAGAGGCACCATGGCAGAGTTGAGGGGCTTGACCCTCCCAAGACTTTCAATGGTGGGGGCAAAACCCGACAGCCTGGCCCCAAACCCAAGGGCAGACCTTCCTGGGAGAGGCAAAACCCCAGAAGCCTGAGGGATGGAGGGGTAGGATGGGGGCTGAAGCAGGGGCCAGTGTGTCCTGGTACAGGGAGTGCCTTGAGCTGCTGAGCCCTGCAGCAGCCTGTGGCCACACACAGCAGGCAGAGAACATGCTGCATAGTCCTGCAGCTTTGGGCAGCTCCAGGCACTGATTGCCTCCACCCAACATCTCTGGACTCAGATCCCTGGACTCATCTGCCCTCTCAGAGCACACTCCAGGCCCTACAGGCACTAACGGGAAGCTGATCCCTGTCCTGAGTAATTGTCAGATGGGCTTCCCCATACTCGGGATCCAGCAGGAAAGAGAGCATTTCCCCCATGACTCAGGAACATCCAGGTGAAGCTCAGGATTTCACAGGTCCTGCCCAGCCTTGTGATAAGGTGCCCAGAACCACGAAGAGCTGAGCATTTGCCACAGCAGCAGAAGCCAGTGAGCCTCAGTCCACAAACTCCACTATTATTTACCATATATGTTTCATTAAACTAAACACCTGAGCCACAGACACCATTGGATTAGGTTCTGTGCGCCTTAAAACTGAGGGATGATCCCCACCCTGACAAGCATATTGGAAGGAGAACCTGACATTGTTCTTACAGATGATCTTTGTTCATTTCTCTGAACCGGTATCACAACATACCGGAAATAAAATTTCCCAATATATTTTCCAGAGTTTCCTTGTCCACAATATTTGTCCTCATAGCAGCACAAGGAGAGGAGAGAAGGATATGTGAAGGGGGTGTGTGGGAGAGGAGTCCCCCATTAAGGGTTTGTAGGGTGAATGGCTTGCACTTGAAATCAGTGCATGCTAGCTGACAGGCTATAGGACTAAAGGGTTGCATACCAAGTGCAATTAAGATGTGCTAGTTTTCCAAGCTCCTATAATTTGTAAAGAACGGAAAGAAAAAAAATTCTCGTGGAATTAATCTACTTCTTATGCTCATTCCAGCTGTGCTTAATTTACCCTCTGCTATTTCTCCCCTCTGATCGAGGAATGCAGCATCCTTACATTCATATTTCCCCTTAAAATCCCTGTGTTGAGCAGAGCTTTTCTTAATTGCTTTAATATGCTGCATTCTGGGATGAGAGAAGCTGATCCAGAGTAACAACTGCTCCTTGTCCCCCAGCATCGCTGCTCCCCACTGGGGTCCATCATCCACCCAGCAGCCTCTGCTCACTGCCCACTCCCCACCAGGCTGTGGTGCAAACAGGCTCTGTCTGCAGCCCACACTTGCCCATTTGACCCAATCTGCACACGCAGAGAAGGAACCACATTATGTGCTTGACACGGTGACACCAAGCACCCTGCAGCAAAGCCAGAATATTCCCCTCCACCTGGCTCACTTTCATTCATGGATTAAAAGGCGAGCAAGAGGCCTTCAGGCGGTCAGATGGAACCCAGCGTCCTGGCAAGCCTGTCCAGCCAGATTTAGCAACCTGCGCCAGATGGACCAAGCCTGGAAGAGCAGGGATGGGGCAATGCCAAGCCAACAAGGCAAGGGGAGTGCAAAACAGAGAAACCAGGGAAGAGGAGGGAGATTCAGAGGAGTTTTCAGGTTTGCGCATCTGTATTTTCCTCGACTTGGCTTGCAGCAAGTTTCCATCTGGAGCCCCTCAGATAACCTGGGTTCTGCACTTAGCTCTCGCATATCAGAAGGGCTGCTAGACGGAGCATCCATTCTGCAGGCTGCCTAAACACTTGCCATGAGCTCTAATGTCACAGGAAGGCCTCTCTGCAGGCAGAACAAGAGCCTTCCATCATCAAGTAGCATTGACTGGACCACTGGCACTGGTATCTCTGCCCAGACCCAGAGCAGGGACACATCCTCCAGCACCTTCACCTGCCAGTTGCCTACTGATCCACCTTGCAGATTTGGCATTGCAAGACTGTGAGAGTAGTAGCTACCAAACCACAGCCCTGTGTTCTCCAAGTGAAATGAGTTTCCATGAGTTGTCACTGTGGTTTCATTTTTTTTGTCCTTTTAACAGTGTCTCATACCCCAACCAATGTGTTATTCTGTTCAGCAAGACAGGAGTACCCAGGAGGGAGGTACAGACCTCTCCTGAGGATGAACCACAGAGGGGTGATGCATCTAGACCCCTCCATGATGACCAGACTGAACATAACACAGCTCTTTGCCAAAATAATCACCCCATGTAGGCCACTCTCACGCTCTGTGCAAGTCATTAAGTCTAATGTATGTGGCAGAACTGCTCAGCAAAATAGAAATTTCATAACAATTTATGGGGGATAGAATGCATATTCTATCCCATAGCTTCCTCCTCATGGAAATTTCTCTGTAGGTATTTCTCCTCAGCCCTGTTCCCCTGCTGACCATGCCTTTACCATTATTCAGCCTTACTGTGATGCCTCTTACTAGGAGTTTGTGGAGACAGCCCCCTCCCTGAAGTGTTCAGGATTCATTGCTCTCCTCTTTGAAAGCCACTCCAGGGAAACTCGGGAAGCCTGAGACAGATCATGTAGCAGGAATTTTTTTTTCTTTTCTTTTCATATTCTGGCCCTTCCAGAGACAGATGAGCAACCATAAATAGATCAAACTCTTGGAAGGAAGGAAAAATAAAGGAGAAAGGCAGGCAAGATGATGAAGTTATGCAGTTAGACCGGGAAGTTGAAAAAGAGGTAGATTATCTTGCCTTTTACAGAGATGGTCAATGGCGGTGTGTACACAGTGCCCTGCCTTTGGCTTTGGAACAGCCAAGAAGCAGCAGCCCAGCATCTGAAACAGGCTGGGCTGAGTGTCCTGGATGCCAGGGAACACCGGCACCACCATGCCCAATAACAGGCCAACCTGGGGTTTCCTCCTCATGTGGCCACAGGTATGCTTCACCGCCGTCTGGCTGGCTGCTGCTATTTATTCCGTGATTTTCTAAAAATGTGCTCAACCTAGATGTCCATACTTTTGCCAACCTCCTTCTTTAATAAAAGTAACAACAGCAAGGTATTGAAAATCATGAGGCATTTAGAAATATACAGACTCCTTTATGGGTGAAATAATCTAATAGACAAGCTGTTGTTAATTTACGGCCTCAATTTTCAGACACACTTCTTGAGTCAAAAGTACTTCCTGCTCCATAATTCCTACAGGGACACAGGTGGCCCAAATTGCAGTATACATCTACTGTACATTAAAATGTATTTCGGACTTAGCTTAAACATTTTTGAAATCTCAAGTTTATGTCTAGACTATTTTAATCAGCTAAATGTCATAATAAGCCATATGTTGGGCTTGATAGGTTACATATACCAGCCCCGCTCATAAAGTATCAAAAGGTGTTTTTAAAAAGGAGTCTGTGTTTGTTTTACCAGGAAAATGGTGCTTTTAGTCAGTCGTATCAAACCTACTGGCAAAGTGCACAGGCTCTGACGTAACTACTGGGAAAGAGGGAGGCCAGGGTGGCCGCAGTGTGGGGAACAGAGATGGCTCAGTCCACCCCACCAGCCCACGCCAGCTCTGCTGGCAGGGAGCCGTTCTCCTCCTGCCCCCTCGGAGCAGACAGCTTCACTCCATGGAATGGCTGCTGGCACAGTCATCTGCCCACCCCGTGGCTGTTTCTCTTTGTGGAGCATTCCTGGGCTGAAGCAGACAAAATTTTTTGCCAGACCTGTCCATGCAAGAGCAGAGGGCACCAGCCAGATCCTGAGAACCACTTCGCATCAGGCCTTACCTGTGTAGGGGGGACTTACTAGAGGAGAGCAGTGCTGGCAGGTTCTTTGGGTTACACCAGAGAAAGAGGCCTTTCACCAATAAAACTCTGCCATTACCAAATTAAATTAATTAAGCATCACTTAATTATAACTGCATAACTGCACAAAATCAACCATTCTTTCTCCAGAGATTTCACTTGTATAAATCAGCAAAAATCAAAGTCTGTTTCCTGAGCATTGTTAAGCCAAAATGCCGAGAATGAGAAGTGACCCATGATTGAGGGATGCCTCATGCCAGAAGGACGGTTCCCTACGACGTAGGCTGAAAGGGATCCTCTGTTTGCTCGGAGCTGCAGAGGGCCTATGGCACACAGACACGTAGCTTGGACTGGCTCCAGCAATGGAGCATATACATGCACAAAAATACATCACACTGTCATAGGAGATTATTTCCTTATGAAAAGCTGGCTCCCTTCTGGATGCAAAAATTCCCCTTCCGCTTCCAGCCACAGCCACGGGGAGGTCTTGCAGCCCCAACTCAGGCACCCTGACCACCACTTGGTGGCTATGGGTCATGCTATGCCCAGTGTCTCCACAGGGCAGTATGTTGATCCCCCTCATTCTATTGTCCTGACAGCCCTGGCTCAGATGACTGTTACTGGAAAAACCACACATGGCCCAAGGAGACATATTTGTGTGTGTCCCAGTGGATGAAATCCCAGGCGTTCTACATCTGGGCACTTGCCCCTGGAGGTTCCTCAGGGACTGACTATACATACAGGAAAGTTAAAGAGCACTTTAATTATAGTCTTTCCTCAGAAAAACCAGTCCATTCAGTGCACAGAGATCCCCAGGGGCAACACCTGAATTGTGACTAAAAGCAGAGTAACCCTCTGGTTAACCCCATCATAGTTCCATGGGATGAGCCATTTGAGATAATAGCTAGAGTTACCCACAAACTGTACTTCAACCCACTCACACCATCCCAATTCTTTGGGATGGTTAATTTAGCCAGTCACTTTCCAGATGCACTTATACTTATTCCTTTTAACAAGCCTCCAGGGCAGAGGATGAGAGAGAAGTCGTCACGCTCCCATTCTGCAGAGAAAGTGTACTGCCTCTGCAGAGTGTGAAATACAGTCCAGTGGGGTGAAACCATGAAGAAGCAGAGCCTGCCCATGGTACCAGGTAAGAATACTGGCTTTTTTAAAAATATATTTTACTGTCAGTGTCTCCACCACAAAACATAAATCGTTACGTGATCCCTTTTTTCAGAGTCCCCCTGTTTGCCAGCGGTAAACATCTGAGAGCTGTTTTTATTCCCACAACAGTTTACTGCTGTGCAAATACCATAATTTTCAGTCTCTACAAACAGAGAGAGATCGTCATCCACCCAGTTTGTTACTATACTTGCTGGGCAGAAGGATGTAGTAAAAGTCATGATTGCCCTCGATGTCTAAACTGGAATTCCAGTTTTTAACTCTTTCCCTTCCTGTGCACGCTTAGGGTTATTTCTTCTATTGCTAGCTAGTCAACTTGAACTCCGGTGTGAAAATCCACCCCATCTTCTCCCTGCCAGGTTGACCATCTGCACAGGAAGGAATAGGCACACAGCTACCAAGCCACAGTAGCAACTCATCACCCTGTGAAAATTGGTACGGCTTCTCTGAAGGTGCCATGATGAAGATATGCAATATCAGGCTTTATGGCCTTAGTTCCAAAATAATAATTAGTCCATGGCCATGAACCACAGTTGGGCATTTCACTTTCTTGTCTTCCAGGCATAAATCCAAGGCCCTGCACCTCTGCAGTGTAGGTCTGCCCAACATCTTCCAGTCTGTCTGTCTATGCCTGGACATGAGGAGTGAGCTTGCTTGCCCCGACAAGCATCCTTGGCATGTAACACTGCAGAAAGGGACAAGGCCAGCTGGATTTAGGTGTTATTGGAGTCAGGGTGTTACTGGTATAGATGGATCAGCCCCTTTAAGAGAGGGCATGCGAGCAAATGTAATTCTGCAGCTCTGGATGACTGATTCCTAATCTGGGTGAACAGGAACCAAGAAAAGAAAGCAGGAAGCAACTAGGAACAAATGGGAAAGAATAGACAGTATCAGCTGAGTTGTTTTTCTCAGACACATGGTTCAGCTGGGCTGGGGACATCTAGTTTCCTGTAGAAGAAAATGGTGATACCAGAACAAGGATAAGGACTGGGATATGTATTCATTAATAAATAGAGGGTAAATTCTGTTGTTAAATCAGCAGACACTCTGAGTCTTGCCATCACAGTCACTAGGATTATGCATGAGTTTTCAGTCCCTGTTACCTGATATGGCACTTTCTTGCTTTAAAATTTCAATGTCACTGAGACAGTAATTGGTCCAGGTAGGCTCAATCCACTTAATTAGGCTGCTCTAATGCTTAATACAATGGTTCTTCTAATTCCTTATATATTCATCATGGAAATTACATGCCTTCAGAGACTTCCAAAATGTCAGTCCTGGCTATATCCTTAATAAGAGCCTAGAAAGAGCTTCCAGGTCCTAGGTCCAGACATGTAACTCAGCCACAGCCTTTTCTTTCTGTGGGAAGGAAATCCAGGTGTGTTGGAAGCAGGAGAGCAGTGTCCCCTCTGATCTGGCTGAAGGGAAAACCAGGGCTGTGAGGCACCTTCACTTCCTGCCTACATTCAGCTCTACAGGGAGATCAGGCACTTATTAAGGAGACCCAGATCCCATTAGCAAATACATCCATCTTTCCTGTTAATTTGATGTACCACTCTGTTCCCAGATGAAGGGAGTTGAACACAGCTGTTACCTTGAAGATCAAACTGTGAGTTCAGTCTTGCACCTGAACAGGCAAAGGACACTTCTCGATGCAATCCTGCAATTATACTGAGACATCTCATCTAAACACTTTAGTGCACTTTTTTGGCATTAAACATTTTCATAAGCATGTACATTTCTTTTATCATTGAAATGCTCTACATGGGTTGTTTGGGGTTTTTTTAATCAAATCCATGTGTAAAGTGTTCCCATTTTAAATCTCTTTCTCATTAAAAGTTGTTGTTTTTTCCTAAAATTAGCTTTGCTTTCGTTTTTTGAGGGTCTGTTAAGATTCCCTTTTTTTAAACTTCCAACGAAGATGATATTTTTAACAAGCAGTAATTATAAAACACAATACCTGATAGCTTCACAGACAGATGGATCACAAGAGAGTGTAACTGGAGGTGGGTAGGAAATTACACCCCTACCATTCACAGATGCCTCTGTTCTTTAGACAGAGACACTTCTTCTGATCCTTGAGAGCTCTTTAATCTAACAAGCACACAGGGAAGAAAATATCCTCTTCTACACTGAATGTTGTTGACTACAGCTCTGTCAATCAGCACAACATTTCAATTTAGTTTTAGACAGAGGATTTTGACAAATCACTGTCTGTTAGACCAAAGTTGCTGGTGGTACAAGTTGCTAAATGGTGTGATGCATTTTTCATTATTTATCCAGTCCTGAAGCAAAGTCTATATCCTTCTAAAATATATGCTGCAGTGTCACCATAAATTGTTATGTTGGGAGCAGTTTTCATAGTACAAAATATATGGTTTGTGCAATCCTAGTCAAAACAGGAGTAAATTCGAAAGGAACTTGGGACCACACACACCAACCATTTTTTTGATGAGTTTTATATTTGTAAGTATCAAGGAAGGATACAAGGCTGCTAAGTCACTCAGGCATTTCTGAACATGTCTAAGTCTTGAGTAATCTCTAGTGTTTCTGGACAATTTCTTGTTCCAGAAATAACCTGTTGAGTTCTGTGATGAAAGGCTCACACCCACGCAGAAGAGCAGACACCGGTGACGCCCCAGTCAGAGACACAAACCCTGTCCAGCCCTCCAAGGTGTCCCAGGAGAGCATCAGCCCTGGGGCTTGGGCAAGGCCCAGCACCATGAGTCCACTGGGGCAGCTCTCTGGGGTACTACAAAAGACAGGACTGACAAAAGGACAGGATTAGGTCAATTGTGCTGTGTTTGTGTATTTCCATCTGCTTTACTTGGTGTTGCTTTCAGGCTGTGCACACAGGTATGTGTGTGCACTCGTGTGCCTGCTGGGAGCACCTGCTCAGTGTTGCTGCTGGCTGGGCCTGAGGGTGTGGAGCTGCAGCAGCCTCCCCTCTATGGGATTACTGATTTCGGTAACTTGTAATATAAATCTTGTGGGTATTTTCAGGCAAAGCTTGAAATTAAGCATCCATAATTCTTAAATGAATTGTTAATTGTCAGATTGAAATAAGGCATGAGCTGTGATGGCCATTAGTAGAAGAACCATGGGAAAAGTAAATAACAATACCAGATCCTCTTGATAAAGCCACAGTATCTCTCCATTCCCAGCTCAGTGTTAAGCTTTTCTAGCAGTGAAAAAAGATAGACATGGTATGGAAAATGTTGGAGGGAAAGCCACAAAGCAGGGAAGGGCACATCCTGGGAGGTCTGCAGGCTGACAGCTCTGTCAGGGCAGAGGACAATTAGATCAATGTAAGGCACATTTGTAAAAGTGTCCTGACCAAGCAGATCAGGCTTACAAGGACCTGACGCCCTCCCAAGCTGCTGAACCCACTGACCCAGAACAGAGGCAATCAGGGAGGCAGGAGCACGGCCAGCAAGCAAGAAATATGCACAGGAAAACACAGCCAAGCCTAGGACAGATCAGATGATGGTGTTTCTCCTGGTCTCTCCCCTGTGCCAACACCAAATACATCCAATAAGAAGCAGTTATAAAAATATCATTCACAAAATTCGAAGACAAGGGGGAGGAGGAGGGACAGAGGGAGTTATTGACAATGTCAGTCCAACAGACTGACAGACGCCCACAACACTGCCATCTCCGAACTGAAACTGGGCCAGGTCTTTATTTGTTGGGTTGGTTGATTGGCTTGCTTGTTTGTCTTGATAATAATACCCTGCGGGTTTCTTCTTGTTCACATTTTGCGTTTTAAGCCTTGAAGTTGAAAAGGTCTCAAGCTTTTCTTCAATAAACTTAAAACATTACTTAGAAAATTGCCTTCTTCTAACACAAAATGAAACCCAAATTCTTCTCTGCTCACAGAAAATGACAAAGAAAATACCAACATCAAGAGCCCCACAAGAAAATTGCTGCACCATCATTTTTCCAATCCAGTACAGGAAAGTACACAATCCTACAGGGCAGGTGAGGAGGGTTCCCCTCTCATCTGCTCCTTTGACCAAAAAAATCCCAATTGCTCAGCTGTGAGGGATGATTTAGTTCTCCTTAGATATGGGACAGGTCGGGTATGAGAAGAGTACAGAGGTCCAATGCTGTCTTCACCAACTCTGCTGCAAGTCATGCACATGGCAGGGCAGAAAGATTTGCTCTTTGAGTAGATTTGCTGTTGCTGTTACCACGAATGGGCTGCAAAGTGCCTGAGGCAAAACAGCAGGATCCCTCTATTTTAAGGAATGTGTGTGTTCACTGAGTATATAAACCAGATCTGACATCCAAAGCGGCAGCAAAATTAAAAGAAAATGAAAAGAATGCTATTTATGACTGAAGAGAAAAATCACTTTAAGATTAGGAACAAGCGAAAGAGAGCCAGCAAACTATATAATCCTGTTGCC
Source organism: Entomyzon cyanotis (assembly GCA_024500445.1). NCBI lineage: Eukaryota > Metazoa > Chordata > Aves > Passeriformes > Meliphagidae > Entomyzon > Entomyzon cyanotis. Next base: position 14,896,639 of record JAKEPQ010001004.1, on the reverse strand, counting down.
TTGTCTCTTCCAGTGTTTTGAAACAGCAACAAAAACAGCCATGACATCAATGTTTAAAATGCAGCACATGCCCCAAATGTTTTTACAGTGGCTGTTCACAAGCAGGGTTAAGCTCTACTGCAGCGTAGCCAGATTTATCACTCAGCCAGTTGCCCACAGAATGAGATGTATGTGCAGGAGAGATCAAGTACTACAGACCATCAGCCACTCCTGAAAAAACTGGCCTCACCAAATAGATCGAAGGCGCAGCTGCCAAGAGGTAGGCTGCTCACTAATTACTCTTTTAATATGCAATGATTGAGTTACCTTTTCTTTATCATTATTTCATTACTCACCTTTCCTAGGTGGGTGCCTTCAGCTCCATTGCCCTGAGAACTGCCTCATATGCAGGTGGGTGAAGGGAGAGGGAACCTGTCGCTGCTACAGGACCAGGAGGTCTCAGCCTGAAGCCATGAGCTGTGCATTAAATATTGGCATGTGACACCTTTTTGAGGTGAAAGCAGCTTTTTCTTAGCATTTGCCCAAGATGTTGATTACAGGAATTAAGAGAGGGTAATGAAGTGATGTCAATCAGTCCCTTCCTGTGCTATGCCCCAGCCCTGCACTCTCCTGTCAGTGCATCTGCTAGCTCCTCCTCAGGGCAGGCTGGGATTTCCAGTTTAAGCTGTGACCACCAACTAACTGCTGACCCCAGTGTCCATGGGCTGTCACTGATTTGACACAACAGAAACAAACATCCCTAGAAGGACCCCACTACTGGGGTACAGCAGCAGCACACAGCCCTCTGCAGGGCAAAGTCATGCTGATCAGCCTCCTGACACTTTCAGCCATCCCTAGAAAGGAGCTTGGGTTCCCTGTGAAGCAGCGAGCTCAGCAAACCAAGACCACACTGAGCTGGCCTTGAAGTCCAGCTCTTGTGAAACTTTATGTTCAGAGGGGTTAGAAGAGACCATACAACTTTCAATTTCCTGTCTGCAGCCACTTTGAAGCTGGCCCATACAACTAAAGTGTATTTTTTTAATATTAAATTAAAAAATTCCTACATTTAATACAGAAAAATTATTACAGATGCTGAAAGGTTTCTAATGTTTCACCTGAAATGCACACATTGGATTAAATCCTTGGATGCAATGTCTGAATTAATGTAGATCGTTGCAAAGAAATAATTGCTAAATTTAAGTCTATATGAGAAAACCAGTGAAGGTGGATAATTGCAAAACAAGGCATGTAGGACTAGATAGGAACACAAATTCTACCTCAGCCACTTATCAATATCAAAGTGCTTCAGACAGAGGTGATTATTTCAGGGACTATATGTAACAGCACATAAATCCTTCATCTGTAATGCCTCTGGTGCAGCCAAGTTCTTAATGGTCATCCAGCTCAGCATTGCTCTGTGGGGCCCATGGGCAATCCACAATCCGTAAGGCACCAGAAGGTGGTCCGGGAACTGATTGCAGAAAAATAATTAAGAAACTAAACCAAAACACACACACAGCATCCCACGCAGTTGGCAGGCGCTTATGTCAGTGCTGCCTACAGGCACTGCTCACTCCCTGGCTGTTGGTGCTCAGATCAAAAAACCTTGTGGCTCCTTTGATTTTAAAAGATTGAGAAACTCTCATTTAGCTTCTGTGAAATCGGGCAGAACTCTGACTTGGGTTCCCAAAGCCTGAGTCTTCTCCCACTGAATCAGGAATTTGCAACTTCCTCCCCACTGTTCCTCCATACCACAGAAACTACCAGAAGGATGTTCCCTGGCCAGGAACATGAAAAATATGCCTCTTGAGTCAAATGTATTCAAAAGTTTAACCCTGGTGCCAGCCTCATGGTCCAACCCCCTGGTCAGTAGCAGTACAGGGGCAGGACTGGACCGCACTGTGCCGAGGTGCCAGGTGGGCAATGCCACCACTCCAGAAATGATGCTGTTTCATCTGCCATTGTAGAATCATCCCACCCATAAGCCCTACCCAGGAGCATGACAACAAATGCCTGACCCTGAAGGGTCTGCAGGGCGATAGAGTTAAACCATAGCCACAAAATGAGAAATGCAGCTTATCCACCTTTTATTTAGCTTATTTAGTAGCTAAATAAAAGGTGAAAGGACCCCACTATTCATAAATTTGGCATCCTGAAATCACCAAATGAAAACAAAGCTTGAAAAATAATAACATCTACAAATATTTTCAGGTATCACAGACACTGCAGTTTTCCAGTGAGCAATTTGCATGACCCTGAAGGAATTCTTGGGTATGCATATTTAGCTGATGGATAGATTTTATTAGTAAAGCAGATTTCTTTGTTTCAAAGTCTGTTCCAGTCTCCAAATAGGAGTAAAAAAACATTGTTTCTCCCCAATAAAGAAACCAGCATCTTATAACTGCCCAGATATAAGAAAAATGTGGTTCAGGGATTTTTTTTTTAAATTACCCTGTATTTAAACAATTACCAGCAAGCAGCCTGTTTCTCTTGTTTGGAGCTAACATCAAAAAATTGCCTGACAATTTTTCTAAGAGCCAAGAAAGTCAGCTAGTAATCATGTGGAGTTGTGTGGCCAAAGGTACATAAACTGGCTTCACGTGGGACCAGCAGTAGATCAGATTGCATTGGGCGGAATGAAATAAAAAATCCCAGAAGTCTAGTTTCTTTGGAAATGTACCAAAACTGTCTCACCATACCAACCTGGCACATCATATGTAAAAAAGTGACTATTTCCTAGTACACTATATGGGGTGTTTTATAGAAGTCAAAAAATCAGAATGGCCTTAGCTTGACATCGTAAACACAATATACTGTAATGTCATTGAGAGACCACTTGTTACCTACTTGTCCCAAGATTAATGCTGAAATTGAGCACACAGATCTACCTACAGTTTCTCTCTGAGCACAGACATGCCTGAAAAACCTCTTTGACATACAGCTTGGAAATAGTTACAATAACTATGTAATAGTAGAAACCACTTCTGTTTAATTCACTGATATTATTTACATTGGCCCAGGGAGTTTACAGCACTGGGAAGCAACACTAAGGCAGCAACACCTTCTTGTGCAGCAAATCTTCTCCCTATCTGCAACACAGCCACCCTCCTGCTTGCTGTGACAGCAAGACTGTGTTTGAAGATGTAAGTTATTCTTTCTTCTGCATCGCTCCCCACCTGGGGCAGCACAGTGGGGACAGAGCCCACAGCCACCAGAGCAGGGAAAACAGGTCTGCAGTGAGGCAGCTCTTCAGCTTGAGCTGGCATATCTAGTGCCATGCAAGAGCTAATTTTTCTCTCTCCTTTTCAAGGCCAGGCCTGCAAGGGCAAGTCTGTGTGTAAACAGTTGCAGAAGATTAGCAGGTGTCTCTATGCAGCTGATAAGGTTTAGGTTTTGGTGATAATAACCAGATGCAATTCTGCTGTGCTTTGGGTGTAGGTTTGACAACAGGGAGGGAGCTGTCATTGAAACCCATGAGCCCAGAGTCACAAACTGTAATTCTTAAAGTTACTACATCCTTAATCTATTCATATTTAGCATTTAGATTAGATTATCTCTTTTAACAGGCTGCACTGTGTCTTGGAGTCAGTGCATCATTCTTGCTGAATTAGATATATTGCTTCCAATGTAACTTACAGATCACCAGCAGACTGGAGGCACGAATCACTTAGTTTTTAAGAATAAGAAAGGATGATAAATAAAAGATCTTGCAGAAAAAAAACTAACACAATTTTATGCAAATCAAGTTTATTTAAATGCAAACCAATATTTGTTAAGATTATTTTCTCATCTATAGTTAGTGAACTCCTAAAGAAAAACGTGATGGCTTCACTTCTCACGCGAGGTGCCAAGCCTGCTAGAGCCATCAAATATATAATGGAACAACAACAGTTAGATCTAATGACATTTACTCTAACTGCAGATACTAATCACCAGGTGTCCATAGGCATGCTGAAAAGATATCAAAAACAACCATGAGAAAGCACTAGGAAACCAATACGATCAACTGACTTGAAAGCAGCACAGGAGCTAGACCTGGAAGTTTCTGCCCATAGGTCCAGTATGCCAGATTTCAAAACAACCTTCTGTAGCTGCATCCAAGAGAGGGCAAATCAGTCGTGCTTGTAGCAGTCTCTCCCACTGCTAGTGGTTAGTAGATGTGTGTGGTGACCCTTGTGGGTTCCTTCCAGCTCAGAATATTCTGTGATTCTGATTCTAACAAAGGTAGCCTTCCTTGCAAAAGTGATCCATGCAATGAAGAGTCTAAATTCTATTTATGACACTTGCTCCTAAAGTCCAAAGGTATTTTGAAAATGGGAGTCAGACACAAAGATTTACATGCTCTTCTTTTTTCCTTGTATGGTTATTAACTCACAGCAATTAACTCGGCCGCATTCCCGCTGGTGCCTCTCTCCCCAGCCAGCGTTAGTGGGTCTCACAGTTTGCTCTCCTCGCTGCATTCCTCAGCTGCACCAGATGTCAGTCCCTTCCTTTTGGAAGGGCTAAAAGCTCATGCTCAGAAAGTCCACAGCCCTTTCTAGCCTCTCCATGTTCGTTGTGGGCTTTTTTCCTTCTTTTGTCATGAAAGGGCAGAGCACAGTGGAGCTTAACCAAGCACAAGGTTATTCAAGTTATCTGCTTGCCATTAGGTATCACTGTACAGCACTGAATTATTTATTCCAGCTTCATAGGCAGGTGTGTGGCAAATTTCCATACAGCTTTAATGGGAATCAGATTGCCAACTTCAAACCCAAATTCTTCATCTGCACCACAGCATGACTGTGAAGTGTTGCTGAGCAAGGGCGGGGTGAACAGCTATGTAGGAACAGACCGCAGTCACAGCTGGGAGAAGTATGTGGGTCTCACTTAATAAAACTTGATAGAAAATATTTGTAGCTATTAAAAAATATCGACAAAGGCACGATATGCTTCATGTAACCACCACGACTGTCTCACTAGGACATGCACGTACTGCATTTCAGAGTTTGGTTATCTGTGGGGACTCACTCCACGTTCAGAGCACTCAGGAGCACACGCACACACCTGCTGGCAGACACAGGGGAAGGTGGCACAGCACAGCAAGGACACCCCTTGCATGCAGACTTGCTTTATTCCCATTTCCAGGTGCAAATTCAGAGATTTTGGGGCATCACATGCCCAGCATGAAGAGGTGGATCTCATCTATGTACAAAAGATATTGGAAGAGCTGGGAGGGAGGGACCCTCAACTGCAGTGTGATCTCAGTGGAGGCGCCAGGGGATGTGATTTGACTGACAGTCTTGTGTGTGCCTGAGCAGGTAACTCTGTGCCTCCTCTGCAGTCGGCAGAGCTCAGGGCACAAACATCCCATCCAAAGTAGATGCCTTCATCTGTTCCCCTAACCATCACACACTGCACAGAGAGGCACTCAGGACAGGTCCAACACAGGCAGCAGGAGACAGCTGAGATCTCTGGGGGCAAGTGATACACTAGAGCTCTTGGCAGGTGGTAGCCTCTAGATCAAAGCCAGCCTGTGTGGTCTGATCAACCACAGGCCAGCAATCAGCAACCCAGGTGGCATGGCAGCCAGGATCTCGGTGGTACCAGTATGGCTGGATCTGCTGTGGGAGTAGGTGGTGGGATGCTCCCTGGGTGGTGGCTCACAGCAGTGCTTCCCCTGCCAAGCTGATTGCTAAATATTTATCCTACCAACCCACAATTAGGAGAGTTTCGTGAGGAACTTATGGGATGCACTTCATAGCACACTACAAACCTAGATGACAAAAATAAACTACAAACAAAAGGCAAGAAACCCCCCTCCCCCCAAAAAGACAAAAAAAACCCCCTCATTTCACAGGGAAACAACAGAATGCCTTTATTTGTTCCCTGCCAATGTCAAACATGATTCACAGCCAGATGTTAAAATAAAATGGCCTCATTTTTACCGTCACTACTACATTGTGCTGATTTGGTCAAAAATAAAAACCTCTTAAAAATTACAAAAGACTGCAGAGCTTCTGGAACAACAAACCAGATCAGCGCGGAAGAACAAAAAGTTGGTACAAACCGATAGTGTCTGAATTTTTTTCTTTTAATAGATAAATGTCTGTGATTATCACAAAAGGGGTAGAGCCAGCAGTTTCACTGAAGAGTCCTTGACTGGAGGGTCCTCACGGTCTCCCTAGGCTTGCACAAATTGAATGACTGCACTGCTGGCATAGCTGCTTGCCTTGCCAGCAGGGCACCGAGGGACGGCTGGGAAATTACAGTCTCAGTTATGGATGGGGAGAGGGAGAGCTGTGCCTGGATACTGGCCATGTTTGCAATGCTGTAGCTTGAGAGGGTGCCAAGGGCAGACATGCCGTTATCACAGTGCAGCAGACAGAAGCATTCAGGATACCTGAAATCTAGGAGTTTTAATTTGAAACCTCTAAGGGGGCTTCTAAGGAGGTCCAGTAGCCCAGGGTACCGTGCAGCCTCAGGTGAAGCACATACTTGGGAGCAATATCTATTTTAATTATTCACTTAAATAAGTAAGAAAATAAAATGGAGGTGGGAAGGGTAATGTAAAGAAGTTCCATTTTGGTCTTGCTTTGGGGCACAACATGGAGTTCAATACTGCTGCTGTCTCATCTGGATCCATCTCCAAATGAGATGTTTCAAACCACTTGCAAATTGACTCAGCGAGTTGAGTATTGCAAACAGTGTGCAGGAGTGAAGGGGAAGCTCTGCAATGCTATTAAAGCTTATTCTGAAAGAGACACACACAGAAATGGCAATCACTGGACAACAGCAAGATGGTGCTGGGGGATGTGATGGGTTTGGGAGCCTTGGTGAAGGGGTTGGGCTCTAGTTTACAGACCTAAGTGGTGAGGACACATTCCAATTTTCCAGAATAAAGTGTCATCTGTGAACTAATACCTGAGAAAAAAAGTTTCCAGTTCCACCAATTCCATTTCCACTTAGCCTTGTCCTATTCAGACACCTACTCTCTCTTCCCAGCTCACCAGCATAGTCCCACTGCTTGCAGAAGATTGCTCATCACTGGCTTCAGCCTGCTCAGGTTCCTATTTATACCTAGTCTGAGCTGCCTCCAGGCAGCAATCTTCCCCCTCGGTAATATGAAAACCCACATTTGCATCTGCCCTTAATGTCTCCCCCACAGATGGGCATTTCCTCAAGTCAGTCGATTTGTTAGGGCAGGTAAATAGCTCTGTGTCTTCCTAACTCCTCCCCTTTCCTCTCCCATACCAGGACATTTCAAAATGATCCCCCCTTTGCTTACTCTCCTAATGATCACCTTCCTACCTGTGTTTTTGAAACACATCCTGTTTTAGAGCTGGCCCCAGAGCCACTGCCCTCCCACATGCCAGCTTGGACACAGAACAGGCACTCACTTCCCCCAGTCCTCCCTGTAACCTCACTGTCCTGCCAAAAGCACAACACTCATACAAATCCAAACCAAGAAACAAGGGCCTAAAGCAGGTTTTTCAACCCTTCCATGTCAAAAAAGACCCATATTCTTAAATGACCATTACTCTTGTTATACCCCCTTTATAGAGTTCAGACTTCATGTCTTTGGCAAACCAGTCTTGTCAAGGCAACCTGTGATGGGCACTCAGCTGATGAATTGCTAGAGAAAGTCTTGGCCTGGAGATGACAAAGCTTTTCATGATCATTGTGAACATTTCATTCTTGAAAAAAAAATTTAGAAGTTCAAAGCAAAGGCTATTAGAATGTAGCTTTTTTATTTGCTACCCACAATTTGTGATGAATGAGAAAAGGCCCTGTTATTCCTGCATGTATCACCCTTCAGAGACGATGAACAGGATTCAGGGCTGAGAAGATCACAAGAAACTAGAAGACCAAGGTACCTACTCGTCAGAAGTGTCTCCTCCCGTGGGACTAAAGCAAACATCTCTGCCCAGCAGCCCACATAGGCTGTGCCACCAGCGCACTCCATCTGTTCACAAACCACTGGTTTTTGTAAATGGTCACACCTGAGCCTGCTTTTGTCACTTGGGGAAACTCATCTTTTTATCCCACTGGTTGTGAGTACTTTTTCTTCACTAAAGTGAGCCCTCTTCAGCTCTGCAAACCCCAGCTCCCCTCTGGCTTTCCCACCTTCTCTTTTTCCCCTGCCTTTATCCCACGCCCAAGTGCCAGAGCATCTCATTCCTTGAGGCACACACACACCTTCTCCAGCACAAGTCCAGTGCTGCTGCCCCTACTTCCCCTGTGCCCTGCCCTCAGCACCTGGAGGGAAGTGTTGAGCAGAGCTTCATCACCAAAAGCAATAGGAAATTGTGCTGAGAAATGGCATAGCCTAGCGGCACCTCCCAGCATTCATAATGAAAAATAATGTAGGAACTGGTGAGGCCTAAAAGATTTTTTTTTAATAGTTTCTCTGTAGCAGAGTCTCTCAGGAGGTAGGTCTGGGGTGTTTTTTGCCATGCTGAGTAATAGAGATGGAGAAAAGTATGAGTGGTCATCTCGGGGCACAGCACAGAAGAGGCAGTAATGCTCTTGAGATGAGAAGACTTCATTCAAAGGGACAAATAAAGCAATGAATTAAGGTATCCTGGTGGCAAAAGGGCTATTACATGTGAAATAAACAACTTTAATGAGGTTGCAACCCTGGATTTATAGTCTCATCTCCATGTGCAGGATTTCAGGTGCATAACTCCATTAGCACTAATGGGACGTGCACAATTAAAGCCCCACACAACAAGATGAGACCACTGCTATTAAAGTCAGCCATGAACAAGCTTCAAAGAGGTTCTCCCATTTAGCTCAGCAGAGTGATCCAAAAGAGAGAAGCTCATTTGCAGCTGGGCTGATCACTTTGCAAGGTGGTCAAGTATGAGCACTTACTGTGAATTCTCTGTGTGGTGGACATGAATGGGTTGCATGCTACTCCTGCCCCTGGACCTTTTAAATCTCCTCTGCCAGGACAGGCTTCTGCTCTCCATGAAAGGTCAGTAAAACTGTTGGCTTCAGTCAGCATCAACTCTTGCTTTCAAGCTGGGGAGGAGTTGGCACAGAGGATGTACCAAAACTTCTCTCCTCCCTCAGGATTCCTTGGCACGTGTCTCAGAATGGCCACAGGCTGAGCAGAGCAGCTCAGCTCACAGACAGTGTGTGTTCCCTGAGGCTCTGAGCCACAGGGCTGCCTGTGCTATGCACAGCACAGACAAAGTACTCCAGCTAGTTGGGGGATCACAGTCCAGCGAGGTGACTTATCTCAAGCAGTGATTCATCCCTCTGAACCACTTGTACCCAAAGCCAGCTCTGGGCTGCCCCATGCACTGGCACAGCAGGTATTTAGCTCTGAAAATAAAATCCTCTGGGAACTCAAAATTCAACATGACACAGCATGGAAGATACTCTAGATTTTCATGGGGACAAGAAAATTGCCTAGCACATACAAAATACAGGACAAAATAGCTCAGTATTTTAAATGCATACATGTTTCACCTGTTCTCAGGAGCAGAGCACATATTACACACCCGAGTGACAATGTACCAGCTGAGACCCTGGGATGCTACTTGTTTACCTGCTATTAAATAGTGCCACCAGGCAGCCATCTCCAGTTGGAAAGGGCAGCAGTTTACATTATCAGTTTTTTTTTAAAAACAATGCAGACAATACACTCAGAATTGCCCTCTTGCCAAAGAGAGGTAAAAGCTATTTAAATCTGAATAATGCCACAGCATATCTGAGGGTAATGGAATAAGGTGCAGAGCCTGGAAGCAGAACTACAATGACAAAACATTAAATACCAATATGACTTCAGATGTTATATTATGCTCTCCCAAGAGCTGTAATTCTTCAGATATATGAAGCATTCAGAAAAATAGAATTGAACCCCTCATCACACAATTTTTTTCTACAATATTAAAAATTTAATTTTACCAGAAGCCATGGGGAGCCCTATGTTCTTAATACACTACAGATTTGTACAAGCTAACGTTAAAACTGACTGAATTGTCATATGCACTCTTGTTCACACTTGAGTCTGGTTTGAAATCTATTCACTTTAGTTTTGCACTGTAATGCCTCTATTCCTATATTCTTAATACTCACAGATTTTAGTAGTACAAAATTTTGACATCACCCCTGAAAAGTCCATGTTCACACAGAATCCAACAGTTTCGCCATCAGCTTTAGTGACAGCAGGCTTAAGCCTAGAAGTCTCAGATCTGATAGAAATTAAAGAATGAGCAAATTTCCTGGTTAATCTAATTTAGCCAGCACAAGAACATTCTCTACAAGGCCAAGGATATTACTGGCAGCACAAGCAGCCACACTTATGAGGAAGCTACTTAACATTTTCCATTGTAATACTCCACTTCAGGATGACTTAGAACAATTCAGGCTAAACATTCCTGATGTTAGCTGTCTGACTAATAGGATCTTTTTTGGGAAGCTTTAGCTCAAGGGATTCAGCTATTTCCAAGCCTGAGGTTACAGAAAAATAAAAAAAATTAAGAAAAAAAATTAAGAAAAAAAATTAAAAAAAAAAGAAAACCAGAGTTTCATATGAAAAGCTCTGGCACTTCCATAAGGGAAAATACGAGTTTTGATCTTAAAATTCAAAGAATGACCAAGGGTGAAGGCTGACAAAGAGCACAGAGTATGGCTGAAAGTAAGTAACATGATGATCTAATTACAGAATTAAGAGACATAAGAAATTAAAATCAGGTGCTAAGTAGAGGGGAGGCAGAACAACCTTGTCTGGCTGGTAGCATTACAAGACTAGAAGGGTTCATCACAACTCTGCATTTTGGCCTCAACACTTCTTTGCTGTTCAGCAAGTAGCAAAGCAGCTCATTAACACCTCTCTGCTGTCAGGTACACATAGCTGGTAATTGCATTGTGCTGCTGCTTTCCACTCTCTTGGCTCTGAGAGAGACTAACTGTGCCTCCAATACAGCCTCAAATACAGCTGGCATAGCAGTCTACGCAAATTCATACAATAAAATCTGCTTTACTAGACTTTGGAAATCTGAGCCCTCAAGAGACAGGAAAAACCTGAATTGTCAGTGCAACCTTTATCCTGTTACTCTGTACACAACCTTTTAATAGCCTAATCATGTACTATTTTCTCCATAAGATGTAATAATCAGGCAATTATACTTAGATTGTTCAAATGATATCAAGGGCCTGCTGAGCATGGGCTGGATTGAGCACATGAAGCACTTTAAATGCACATGACAGACCATAGCATCTGTCTTAAGGAGCTTACACTCAGAAAACATAAAAGAGAGAATTGCTACTTATTGTACTGGAGGAATGAAGCGCTGGGATCCAATGACTTTCTCAGGGTGGTTATCTGGATCTACTGCATCCAGGTTTAGATAGGATTCCTGCCAGGCTCATGTCTATATTGCCAGGCAGCTGTGAATGAAGCAGCAGCTCATATGATTCAAATCAAGAAACACTGCCCTTTACATAAAGAAATTACTCACCCATGTCTATCAGCAGCACTAGTGACACTCCAGCACCAGGAGTGGTGCATTCACAGCTGTGGCCTGGTGGCAGGCAGAGGTGGTGAGCGGCAAGGACAGCTTGTGGCTAGCAAGCCACAAGACACGGACAAGCTTCTCTCCAGGCATGGGGGTTTCCTCCTGTGGACTGCTAAGCCCATGGCCCAGGTCCTCTTCCACCTCCTTCAGTGAAGAATGCCCTCCTGTATTTTGTAGGAGAAAAGCAAAGCTTTGGTTGTCCCAAGAGAGGAAGAAGCAACAGCTGCCTACGAAGGGGATGAGAAATTTCAGATAGATGCCTGATTTGTACCACTTATTTAAGACAGATGAAAAATACCATATATATACGAGGGAAGTCTCTTCTACTAATGCTGTGATCTAATGAAAATTCTTATGATTTAAGAAATATTCACACAAAACAAATGCTGACTTTTTTGCCAGGACATGTAATTTGCAGGCAAACACAGGTCAGTCACTGTACAGCCACGGAAGTGGTTTGGTGCTGGACTCAGAAGCCTCTCATAAATTACCTGATTTCCCTTCTACAGATACATAAAATTAAAATGTCTGGGTATCCCCTCTAAGTAGAAATTTTTCCTTGGAGAGAGGGGATTAATTAAATACTCACTGAAGTCGTAACAAAAAATCAATTTGCAAATGGGACTTTTCCATTTCCAAAGAGCTAGTTTGACTGCATTCCATGTTAGCCAGCCCAGGATGGATGCTGGAGGTCCATATGAACACAGATCTGCACAGCCTCCCCTTCCCACACACCCTGCACTGTGCACGGCTGCTGGTGTCAGCATTAATGATGTTGAGCTTTTCTAACAGGGCAGAGCTAACACAGTCGTGCAGCCTCTTCACTCCTCTCTGGTACCTTCTGAACTCACTGGCCAAGTGCAGTGGGCAGACAGAGCAGTGGGCTGAGCTGCTGAAGTGCCGAGCAGACCTGCAGGACATTTGGCCCCCAGGGCTGGGAGCTGCAGCCACGGGAGCCAGGTGGCTGTGGCTGAGCACTTGACCAGCACTTGCTCAGAAGTGAGAAACTCCTGGAGAGAGAAATGAACATCGAATGTGGCAGTTGTGCGTAGGAGTCATTGTGAACAGCTATTTGTGGTTGAACTAAGAAGACCAGAAAGCCACAAGAAACCAAGCCCATGATTGCTTGTGCTCACATTTTTAACTGTACAAAGTGCTCTCCTGTAAACTGAAAGGGTTTTCCGCCCCCTAATAGTACTAGAAACTTAGATGTCTTGGAGCATGGCTTCAGGAGTCACATTAAAATAATTAACTTTAACATGACCTTGTAGTGCATGTAAAGAAGTTGTTAACATCACTGAAACTTGTAATTGCTGATCATTTTAGAAACTATTTTCTTCATAGCTAGTAACAACAGATTTGCCTGACTTCTGTGTTATGGTAAATGTTACAGAAATTAATATGATCGTGCTTTTTTGCTTTTTGCTTTTCTTTTTTTTCCCAACTGAAAAATAAATAAGTATTTCTGTGGAAGTCACACATTTGGTCCAAAACAGAAACTGCTCATGTGTTTAAAGTGTTGCAAGACAGACCAGCCTTGGTCTACTTAATTCTCATAAAATACATAAATTGGTCATTATTAGCTAAGGCTTCCCTTGCAAGCACATTTATTACCACATCTTGAAAAAGGCAAGTCTATTGCAACTGGTGAGGTGCAGTTATACAATACGTTTTCCTGCCTTAGATGCAATCTGGGAGCTAATAATTAAATTTGCTAATCTTAAACCAAGTGAAAGATTTGGGAACAAATAAAAATGAATCAGTTCTGTCACAGAGAAAACCTGTTTAAGTGCTTTGATTTGTTTTCAAACATCAGGATACAGAAGCAAGCAAACTGCACGTATGACGAGACCCCTGAATCTTTCAACCAGATTTCAACTTTCTAACCTGTGGGATGTGGCTCTCCATCAGCTTTACAGAGAGGTAAGAGATTAAATCACACGCTGAATAATGAAAACATGACACATTTTTTTTTCATATAAAACTACATGTATATTTGTCAAACCTAGAAGGAAAAAAAAAAAATCAAAAGATTGATGTATCACAGGATATTTAAGGAACATCACCTTCAGCAATGGAGAGAGACTGAAGAGGATGATCATTCAAACAAGAACAGAAATCTTTGTTGCACATATTCTTTCCATCTTCTAAAGTTTGGAAGTCTTCAGCTGTGTTTCCGATGGATGAATACATTGCTACTCTTCCTTGTCTATTTTACTGACACTCTAATGCCTTTTAATATCATTGTAAAATGGATCTGGCCATTTTTCCTCACATATAAATGTTTGCTTTAATTGAAATAAGACATTTTCTTTCATTAAGGAGCCTTCTGCTTTTCTCTCAGTAAGGAGCCTTTTGCCAAAGCTCTTGTTTTTAGAGACATCCTCCACAGCTCTGCACAGTTCACTACTGCTCGGCATATGATGCGTTGTGTCAACAGCAATCTGTTCTGCCAATTAAAAGATCAAAAATAAAACACAAGTTCCACTTTGTATAAACCTCCTCCCAGTTGTAAAGTCGATATGAAAAGCTTTTGAACAAGTCCCTCTGGACTAGTCCAAGGAGCAGCACCACCATCTCCTGAGCAGCACCAAGGCATTCAGGCCCCAGCAGCTGCAGGCCAGGGCATGAGAAAGTTTAATTTAGGATCACACCTGACACCTGAGCAACTCAAACCTCCACCATAAACAGAATATTCAGATCACAAAATTTAAAGCATCCTTCCAACTGCAAACAAAGCTTTCCATAAGAATTAATGGAAAAGTAAATATAATGACAGAAGGCATGAGTTTTAGAGCAGCATGCTGGTTTTGCTTAAAAATCAACAAGCTGTGGGCAAAATCCGAAGAAAATTAAAAGGCAGAATAAAATTCAGGGGAAGAAAACACACAGGCATCATGAGGGACATATCTCTCACCCCAGGGCTGTCAAACCAGATGAGAAGCAGTTCTGTAGAAAGCAATTCAATTCTTCTTACTGCACACACTGCACATATTTTGACTGGGATATTATTTGCATCACCAGCTCCTAACGACATCTTAACAGAGCACTTGGAGTCCTTTGACTGCCAAGTGAGAACCATTAAACAGTGCTTGCTTCTTAAAGATGCCTCAGATTGTCGCCAGTGATTTGTCATATCAGAGATTGTTCGGAAGGCAAAAAATTGACTAATATAGACCAAAAAGATGAATGGGCTCAGAAATTTGCAAAGGATAAAGAGCGTAAACACAAAGATGCCAGATGTTCTTTGCAAGTGTTACTGGTTGCCAATGCCAATCCCATCCAGCATCCTTGTTAGTACCAAAAAGGACACTGCAACCTCACCCAGACTTTCTCTACTCTGCCCTCTGTGCAGGTGTTTACATCTGCACAAACACTACCCATCCTTACATGGCAGTTCTTTATACCCACCCTGGTCAGGTCTGCACACACGTCCAGACTTTGGCACAGGAGAAGAAATTATGCCTCCTAAACGCTTAAGTATTAGGGAGAACATCACGTGGAGCTGAGAAGCAAAAAGGACATGATAATCCATGGGGAGCACCCCAGGTTTCCTCAATGTGGGCAGTCAGCAGAAGAATGCTTTACGGTTTAGATGGAGTCTGGTCCAACTTTGAGAATACCAAATGGAGAATGGAAAAGGTGCATCATATTGTGATGTCAAGGCAAGGTCACACCAGGTATGTCTGGATTACAGAAAAGCTCTCCCATTTAGTTTCATTTTCCTTAATAGTGATGTGAAGGACTAGATTCTGACAACAGCTGTGGCAGTTAACCATATCTAAACAGTTATTTATTTTTTTAGTTAAACCAATAGGTAGTCCAAGGTTTAGCATCTTTCCTATGGTCTGTCCTGAGGACAACTGGGGCTGCCAGTACAACCAGACACATTTCAGACTGTTAGAAATGCTGAGACTAACCTGTTCCATTTTGCCTTGAGACCGAGTGGGAGTGTGCACCATTCTTTACTGTGACTACCTCAGACTACCAGACTTTCTAACCCTTTATGCAATACCAAGTTGCATCCACCCCAGCCTTCACCAGCAAAGCCTCTGTTTGGTCTCCACATGACAAGGATGCTGGGAGAGGTGCACAGCCCCTGTAAGTAGGCAGTCGTGGCACTGGGACCTGAGCTAGTGCTGTGGTTAAGGGAGATGGCACTTCAAATCCCATGCTGGCTCAAATTATTAGTACAGTTAGACATTTCACAAGTAGCAGTGGAACGGAGGCAGTAAACCCCACAGCAAAATTGGAGCTATACTGGTGAAGATCCTAAGTATAAAACAACTAGAAAAACTAAGATATTTTTCACCCCCTTCTTCTCCTTGCAGATGTCACTTTTGAAAGACCTGCACATCTAGCTTAGAGAGCCTGTAAGACTCACGCCAATTAGAGATGGATTCCACAGTAACATTTTCTCTTACAAGGATTACAGAAACAAGACACCAATTACAAGTTATCCGAACACAAACCTGCATGGTTAGGAGCCTGACAGGAGAGATGACGGCTTGATGCAGACTGTGTGGGTAACTATTGACCAGAGGGCAGTTTTCCCTTGCATGCACATTTGGTGTTGTGTGTGTACATGTGTTACCTGTGGACATGTAATGGAGAGGGAGGCACAGGGCAGAGGCCTTGCCTGCCTCTGCAATGGCTTGCTGACCAAAAGAAAGTTCTAACCTCTCTAGACATATTTTTCAAAAACACTAATGTCACTACATTTTCACTAGTATACAGAAGAGCCTTTCACAGACAAGGAAGGAGGAAAAACAGATAGTGCTACGATAATCAGAAATGGAAAGGACATATCTCATGGTGAATGAGCTGCCGGCTCACTTACTTTAGGTAAAGAACAAATAGAAGCAAAATTCCAGAAATACAGATAGTGGGGAAAGTCCACACTGAATCCAGTATGAAGACACAGCCCCATCCCTATTAATTCCTGATCTCCACAGATGTTGATTCTCATTTATAGATCAACACCTTCAAGTGTCTTGAGCTCCCTTATTCAGAGAGGCTTCCTCTAATAATTTCCACAACAGAAGACCAAAATGTAATTCAGAACCAAACAGTCAAATCATCTCTGAAGTCTTCTTACACCTCACCTACTTTTGTATCTCAGTTCCCTGTCTGACAAAGGTCTGTGCCTTTAGAAGCCACAAATCTCTACTGAAGTCTTCCTTATTTCTTAATGGGCTTTAATTGATATTTAACACATTCAGTCAGGCTAAATAAAATCCACTGATCTTGTTAAACTTCAGCACAGAAGAATATTACTGCCTTCTTTCTCACATTTACATCCTCAATCTTAAAGAATTAATTCAAAACAAACAGGTTGTTTTTAACCTATTCCAAGCATTTGTTTTGCTAACTTTGCAGATTTTCCTAGTATAATGTTACTGCTGCTTCCTTCTGGACACAGGAAGCTACAGTCAGTCTTCTTTTCTCAGTTATCCAGAAGATTTTCTTTCTCTCTCAAATGTCTTATTTCAGCCTAATTATCTGCTCCTAGTTCTGTTCCCTGGGGGTTATTTTGGTGCTACAGAAAACTAGAAAAATTAAGAGTTTGAGTATTTTTTTTGTATAGGAAATGAAACAATCATGTGGCACTGCAGCAGATTACTTCAGTGATCTTTGATTTCAGAGAAGTTCACTGTATGAAAGCTAACATTAAAAAAGTGCCCAAAGTTTCCAAAGTAAAAGATCAGCCTCGCAATTTGCTGGATATGTGAGGGCTGAACACAATTTGCAAGCATATCTACATAAATACTGCAATCACTATAGTTTAGATTGGAAAATAATAAATTCTTAGTCTAAACCCCAGTTTTCACATACTTATGACTTTAAAAAATATTCACCTTAGAGGCTGAAATATTCCATACTCAGTCCATATTTAGAGGATGTTATTTTAAAAGACCAAACCACACTCCTTCAGCCATTTTAGGCTCTTGGAATTCAAGATACAATGACATGCAAGAAAGAACTCAAGAGGAAAAAAAAGAGAAGAGGAAATCATGACAGCAATATGTGTGATTTGCCACATACTAAATCTTTAACTTTCTTGTTAAAAAGATAGGTAGCCTGAGTTCAGGAATCAAGACTCACCCACATGACAAAGCTACTGCAGAGAAGGATGCTGCTCTTTCATACCATGCTGGCTGCTCCAGCTACTTCTGGACTTTCTGTTGTGAACAATTCAGTAGCATCACAGAATTGTTTATGTTGAAAAAGACCTTTAAGATCTTTACATCCAACCATTACCTGGTTTTCATTCCACTTCTCGATTCCAGATTCTGATTTCAACACAGCTGGTGGCAGCAAGAAAAAATGGGAACACAGCACAATAATGGTGGGGATCAGTCTCCACATCCCAGTGGTTTTGTGTGTTCTGAAGGTGAAGTCTACGAAACATTTGTGATACAGAAGGACCATTGCACCAGACTGTCCAAAGAGATTAAAATAAAAATGAGCAACTTCCCTAAATGTCTAGCACATTACAGTTGTAACTTCTCAACCAAAACTGGGAAATCTTAAATTTCTTCTATAAGTCGGTTATACTGAACATTTGTAATATTTGTTTTTATTTCCAACTCCAAGTTAAATAAAACCTGTATTATTTGCTATGACTAAACACGAATAACTGCCAAACAGCTATAAAATCTGAGTGACCACAGAAAATTCCAGTTCAATAGGGCCAACAAGTAAGAAAATACTAAAAAATCGTTAAAATATGCCTTTATTTTTCTTATAGGAGAATTCTACATAAACCAAGCTGACTGTTTTACAAGACTTTCTTCCCAATATAATAAATTTTCAAGATGATCATGAACAGTGTAAAGCTGTAAATAACTCTTTTTGTTGAGGGCTACAGCAAAGTTTCTTCAGTTGTTGTAATCCTGGAGAGCCTGAGCCATGAAAAGCTTGCCCAGGTTCTGTGCATTGAACTCCTTAATATTCTGGCAGTAGGTATTAATTTGACCTGTCAAAAGGAAAGAAGAGTAAACCCTTGTCAGTTTTGAAATTAAGAAAGATCCCCAAGAACATGATTTTGCAAAAGCCACATGTGTGTGAACCACTGAGGAATTATAGAGAAGCCACTAACACTGCTTAACTACACTACACTTAGGAATTTTACATTTTCAGGATTCCCAAATAGGTTTGGAAAGAAGACAAAACTATTTAGTTTTAGGAGAACAGGTAAACTGGTATGCTCAAAAAAACCTTTAATTTTCCAGCTATACTGCTCACAATTTCTGAAAATACATATGGCAATAAAAAGAATAAGCAGTTCTTGCTGCTGAACTGAAAGCTCAATCACATTAATTCTTCAATTTAGTTGCTCTAAAAATTCTACTAGACTGAATTTCAGTTCTGCTTTTATGCATTTGCTTTGTCCATTAAAATATTTGTAACAAATATTTTTCAGCAGCAGATTGAAAATTGTGATATTCCTCTCAGACATTCTGCTAGCCTGTTTTCCACCCAACATTTCACTCTATTTGTGATTTCAAAAATCATCAGGGTATGAAGATTTGTCGGTGCTTTACAAATCAAACATTCCCATCAAAACAGTTTTATACTCTTACAGCTAAAAGTTATTTCCCTTGTTAGCTAGGAATAGCAAAACATGAAGCCAGTTTAATCAAAATTAAGGCTGTTTAGAAGGCCAATAAACTCTCGATTTAATGCTCTATTTGAAAAGTTTTTAAATGCCTCAGAGACAAAAGAGCTAAGTTTTATTTTTTATCCACAAACTTTACTTCATCTAAGCTGAAGTGGATGCTTTCAATTCTTCCCCGACTATGGTAAAAGAAAAACAAAGAAAGTGCTTTGACTAAAAACTGTCTTTTCCTTTAAGTATAATACTTTTCAATTCCTCTTCTTGTAAGGGGTGATTCATCCTAAGCTTTCACTTTCATAAAACACACGTCTACACACATACACTCTTTATAAGCTATGCTAGAGCTGAATGTTAAAATACTTTAGTGCTGCTAGGATTCAGTAACTGCTAAAAACTATAAAAACAATAAGGTTTTTTTAAAGACTCTGTAAGGAATAATAAATCAAGAACATTATTTCTTCTAAAAGCAGCACTTATTATCAGTGTGAAACTATTAAATATTAAAATAATAATCTCTTGGTCACTTCAAAATTCAGGTAATTCAAATTCACTTTTTTTTAATGTCAAAGCACTCTTTGATGTACAGTATATTACCAGGATTTTGAATTTTCTCTGAGTACAGAACAAGGTGAGGCTATCTGATCCAAAAAGCCTGCTACACTTAAACTATTTCCTTTCTCATGACATTTTCCAAACTTATTTTACTTAGCAGTGCATCTAGGTTGTCTGCTCTCTGTTGACATTGTGAGGTCCCACGAATTTTTACCATTCCAGGAGGCACAGCACAGGCACTGATGGTTGCCATGCCTGCAGCACAGCAGTGAGCTGAAGAAACTGGGAGGTGGTATCTCTGCCTATCTATGCTTTGTTCCCATTTATATTTTCCCTCACCTGAGGGTGCAAGAAGACAGGGATAGTTTCCCTAAATCTCTGGCCATACAAAACAAAGAAGTTATGCCCACTCTATTTGAAATAAAAAGCAAAACCTTCTCAGCTGCTGCAACAGCTGCAACAGCCAGCTCAAACCTAGAAATGTTATCAATAACTTGGGGCTGCCATCAACTGCTCTGAATCAGAAGTTCCAACCTGAACAGCTCATTCCTCCCACTTGCCTGTACAGCTCCTGAACTTCTGGAGCCGAGGGAGGAGCATGAATGCAGGGAGCAACTACACCCATCCATGCAGAAAGCCTGCCTCGTGGAGCATTTCTCCATCTCTCCTTTAAAATCCCAAATTTAAAATATCAAGGATAGGATTTGAAATGCTACCAAGACAAAATATCACGCCATAACAGAAAAGGCAATGAAAAATTAAAATGCTTTCAAAGGATGCAACTGCACTTTTTCCCAAGCAGACACTCTTACATTAAAATGTAACTTGAAAATGCTGCTAAACATTACCTGCAATAAGGAGTGACTCCATTCTTGGAGGTGGCTGTGGTGGTTTAAAAAGCTTATTGATGTCCTCCTCAGGAAGAGGGGGCTCTCCTCGGCTTTGACGCTGTATATTTTCTTGCTGACGTCTCTGTTGATACTGAAAATAAAAAAACAGAATCAAAATGCAGCAGGACAAAACTGCAAAAAAATTTCTTTTCAGACATTTTCAACAAACCAGCAAGTATGTTTTAAAAATTACATTATGCAGTGCAATTCAGGTTACTACAAACAATGCTAATGCAATTTGCAGTTTATTTCAATTCACTGGCAACAAGGCATTCCCCATCCCACACTGGCACCTTAAATAAGTGAGGTGCTGGAGAATTATATAGTACAGAGGTGGTGGGGTTAGCTCTTAAAATTTTTCAGAGATAAATACTGTATCTGATGGAAAGAATACAACATGGTTGAGAAAGGCCTCCACTGCCCCACACAGAAAAGAAAAGCAAGGTTGGAATACGTGGGTATGAGAAGCCATTACCTCAGATAGTTACACAAACCATAAATACTCCATTTTATCCAAGTTAAAGGTCAAAACAATATCAATATGAAAGGGGAAGAGAACTTGATTAAATAAAGCATTTTAAGCCAAAAAATATTAATTCCAAACTGAGAACAAAGTGGTGGCTGAAACCAAGCACAGTGGTTCATTTCTCCATTAATATAATAGAGTTGCAGATTCCAGAAATTATTCTGATATACATAAAAAACCTATTTGTTTTCAGTGCTCGTTTCTGCCACATAGATTACTCAAACTTTATAAAAATAGAGACAAATATTTCTGCAGCTATCAGATAAACTTTTTTCTTGTGAAGTTAATCAATTCAAAAACTATGTGAGATTTCATACTGTATGTGACAGCCAGGATTTAGTTAAAAGGTTTGCCATCAAAGCCCTCACATTCAACACAACAAAAAAGTCTTTAAAATAAGGAGGCAAAGAGTACAGAATGTTTTCTCCCACTTACTTAAATGTATCTGAGTTTGAAAACAGTTCTTACTTGGTGGCATAATCAAATGAAGTAATTTTTTTCCAGTAGTAGTGACAAATACATGTTTTTGGACAATGTTAAAAATAAAATCTGAAATGCCCATATTTGTATGTGAATTGCATGTAGTTTCTTCTTTCTTTGCATTACCCCATTCACTTCTCAGCAGTCTGCCTATTATTCTTTATTGAAATGGTTTGCTCTTAATCACAATTGCTCCATTTTAGAAATGAAGTTACGACCACTAAGTATGCTGCAATGAGCCACTACTAAAGCAGCTATAGTTAGTAAAGAAATTAAGTGAGACACCATGGAACCTACTTTGCTCTGCTTTTCAAAATAAACAGATCCCCTTGTTACTAACAAAAACCTTTGAAGCAGATGCCATCTTTCTATTCATATTAGGCAATAAAGGAAATTTTCTGAAGGTAACATGCATGAAACTTCTATGTCCTTGGGAATTACGTAGCCAGGACAGACCGCTGACTGTTCATTCGCTGCTTCCCTAAAATATTCCCTTTATGTGAAAAAAGGCAATTTTGATTTTAAAACAGTCATTGATGAAGTCTTTCACATGAACAACAGATGCTCTTTTTAATAATCACTTACTCTGTGTGGCAACACCTGCAACATTTTATCTTAAAAATTATCTGGCCCATTTTCAGTTGGCCAATATTGAATCTTGTCATATCTCTGTCTGCTAGATTAAAGAGTTCAAATTTATTCTTCATGCAGGTATCTCTTGAGTAAGCAAGTAATTTGTTAACTTATCACATGATGTGAATTGTGTTCACAGAAATCTTCTCTCCAGGCTTTCAAATAATTCTCATAGTGCTTTTTTCCGATTTACCACCATTTTCCTACAGTCAAGACACAGCATTGCTTTATCAAAGACAGCAAGCGCAAAGAAAATAATACTGACTGCAAATCACAGAATAGTTGAGGCTGGAAGGGACCTCTGGAGGTCACCTTTTACAACCCATCTGCTCAAGCAAGGTCATCTAGTGCTGCTCTCCATACTCAAAATTCTCTAATCAGACTGCTTTGGATTTTAAAGAGGCCCTTTGGCACCAGGAATTGAAAGTCAGCATCACCCAATCAGTATCACTATTTATTGACACAAAGCATCACTAAAATGTCTTTTCCAATCACAGAACAGTCCAACCTCTTCCCAGGCCACTGGACTATGTTTCTTTATTTCCAACTGCATGATTAGATGTGATGGTACTAAGACACAGTTTGTTTTGGAACAAAACTTGTAGTTTCACCTCTTTCATTTACTGAATCTCTTATCCCCGTGTCCATGGTGTATTTATAAATTATTTTGGTTTATCATAAATCACTAACAAATATGTAAAATAGTAAAGAAAGCCAAATCCGTACCACATGTCATTAGAAGTGAATTCATTTGGTAATTCCCCACTGACTAACCCATTTTATAAATCTTCTCATATTGGGTTTGTGTGGCAAGATTTTGGTAGCATGGGGGCTACAGAGGTGGATTCTGTGAAAAGCTGCCAGAAGCTGCCCCCATGTCCAATATAGCCAACAGCAGCTGGCACTGAGACAGACCCACCACTGGCCAAGGCTGAGCCCAACAGTGACAGCACCTCTGGGATAAAACATTTCAGAAGGAGAGTAAAAAGCCCTTAATCACAGCTAAGAGAGAGGAATGATAGTATGTGAGAGAAACAGCCCTGCAGACACCAAGGTCAGTAAGGAAGGACCTTTCCCTGCAGCCCATGGTGCAGAACATGGTGAGGCAGCTGTGCCCCTGCAGCCCTTGGAGCCGGGGAGGAATGTGAGGGGACCTATCCCTGAGGAGAAAGGAGCAGCAGAGATATGTGATGAACTGACCACAGCCCCTGCTCCCTGTCCCCTTCCACTGCTGAGAGTAAGAAGGAGAGAAAATGGGGCTGAAGTTGAGCCCAGTAAGTGAGGGGAAGAGGAGGGAGAGGTGACGGGAAGGTTTTTTATGATTTGAGTTTATTTCTCATTATCCTAGTCTGATTTGATCGGTAATAAATTAATCCCTAAGTCAAGACTGCTTTGCCCAAGATGGTAACTGGTGAGTGATCTCTCCCTGCCCTTAGATCAACCTATGAGGCTTCCACATTTTTTTCTCCCATGCCCAGCTGAGGAGAGGAGTGATAAACTGGCTTTCTAGGGCATTTGGAACCCAGCTAGGGTCAACCCACCACACTACTTAACAGGTATATTTTTGAAAGATCTTGCTTAGATCCCAATTCATGTGTCTTGGATAACACAATCCAAACTGTATTAAGTGTATGAAAACTGTTCTCATTCAGGTTTTTCCATATTACCAACCTGATGTTTCTGCTGCTGCTGCTTGCTTACATTCCTCAGGTAGGTATTATATTTAACGATGTCTTGGCTCATCTCATCCACTCTGTCCATCAGCAGCTGCAGACTTTTCCCAAGGTGATTACTGAAATAGGAGAAACATTCATGAAAGATTAAATTTACTACTTTAAAAAAAAAAAAATTTAAAATTAAAAATTCATTCTGTCACTTGACCAATATTCTGCACTAACAGCACTATTTGCAAATTTTAAAGTTCCTGATTATCTTTGTTCTTATATTTATCTGATGACACTTTACATGGCATCTCCTCCTCTAGCGTCTTTGCCCTACTGCAAATACCATGTTTAAGTGTTTTGGTCTTTCCAGGAACCTCCCAGTAATGAAAAAACAATGCCTAGCACGAATTTACAGTTATTAAAGATGCAGGTCACACACCTAAAAGAAGAAGTCTGACGCTTTTGTCAGGCAACCCAAGCAATGTTCCAGGAGATGTGTTCAAAGAGTTTGGTTTCAAGTTACTACTTGAAATTCACTACCCGAATTTGGTTTCGCGTTTTTGACAAATGTTTAACCACCCCTCTGTTAAATATTATTCTGAATAAGAATAGTTAAATATTCTTCAGAACTCCACCTCATTAACTAGTCTATCAAGCCATGCCTGGAAGTTCAGCAGACATCCCCTCATCCTAGCTGCTGACAGGCAGTGCAGTGTCCAGTCCAGCCAGCTCCACATTCCATACCATAGGCAACATGGAAGCAGCAGGCTGGGCGCGTCCACTTCCAGTTATGCAATCTACTGCCTTGGCCAGACAAATGCAGTCTGTTAAACAACTTTTATTGTTACCATTTTTAGCAATGGATTCAGTATTTTGCAGGAATGTTCAACTTAAGGTATACCTTCCAAGTCAAAGTTTTGGAAGTTTTTAGGTTGGTGCCCATGGAGACATCCTCCTAAATTGTGTTTACAGGGGAGAGCAGTAAAAGGAGGACACTTTCGGCTCTCTATTGATCCCTTTGATCAGAAGCTAGTTTGTTGGCTCTGATCTAAGCCTTGCCCAGCCCTACTTGGCTGAAGACCAACAACTGAAAAGCTAAAATCCATCCTTCTCTTCCTCAACTGAAATCTACTACTATTAATGAGAGTTTCTTTCCAATAAAAAGTTTGGTGCACTTCAGGGTCAGAATCACATCCTTCCATCACTGTTTCACCATGTTTTCTGAGATTCTCTCTGCCTTTCACAATGCTTTCCTACCATCCTATGGACTGGAGAAACTCTGAAGACACAGGTATAAAGTATAAAGAGAACCACACATGTAATACTATGCACATGCCTTTGTAAGTGTAAATTATTTCCCAAATCCACAGAACTCATAGCTGGAGACAGAAGCACTTAGGAATACCTGCAGAGAACAGACACCCTTATCTCTGAGTGCAAGGACAGCTGTTTCACTCACTGAGCTGCTCACTGAACAAAGGGCTGCATCAGGAACTTCAGACCACAATTTATTTACAAGCCAGAGTGTTAAATCTCACTTGCGTACAGAGGCAGATGGCGAGAAGGTTTTCAGCTACACAGCAGCAAGAAAGGCGCCACTATAATAATTATTTTTAAACTTCTTGGGGTTTTTTTTGGTTGAACATTTCAAGTACATGATATTTAGAATTGTGGAATATTGCCATGGCCAGGGGCGTGCATGTTTTCAGTTTTTTATAGAGCTTATATTGTATGGAGTTAGTGTTAGAACTGGGTATTATCAGACATGCTTGTGTAGGTGCACACTAATAGCCTTGTAAGGTATGTGCACCACAGAAATACATAAGTATTTTACAGATAGTGTCCATGTGAAATACAGCAGGTTACAAAGAATGATTTTATGTGAATCTCTTTGGGACCAGCTTAGTACAGCAGAGTACAGAAACAGAGAGTTATTGTCAGAAGTTGCAGTTACACAGTGTTTGCTCTCATTGCCAGGGAAACAAAAAACAGATAACTTAAACAGATGTGAACTGAGACATGAAGTGATAAGTATGCTGCAAATACAGGACCAGCTTTTTCCTCAGTTCTCATGTGGCTGATGCCCTTTTTTGCTCCATCACTTAAAAAAATAGACCAACAGGAAGCAGTCTGTAAAAATGTATATGTACGATGTTTAAGCAAGTTTTATTCAGCTGAAATTTATTCTGGTCATATTTAGGAAGTTAGATCACATTGCTCCAGCCCATAACACTCATCATACACTTAATTTGCCCTAAGGGTCCTTTAGACACCTCCACACCTTGTGCATTCCCTACAGCAGATCTCAAAGACCACACTGCCAGGTACCTAAATGCCCTCTTTGCATCAATACATATTAAAAAATCAATCTATCTATGTATCTATTTTAAGAAGGGGTGCCAGTAAGTGCTGCTCACATCTTTATCCAGACTCACTTCTCTACAGGGCTCTGTGACAGCCAAATGTAGACAACGTGGAGCTCAGCACTTGCATTTGTTGTTGTTCTGGGGGGATCAGTAATAAAGAAACTGCAATTTCAATGGCTGCATTTCAGTCAGCAGATTCAGCAAAAGAGTCAATTAAATTGAGTTTACATTTAAATTAGCAAGTAGCGCAGACCAACAGGAACAGATCTATAAAGCAAACAGCTGGTGCTGAGAAACCAATGGCCATGCTACATGTGTTTGGAGGGGTTCTTATCACTACTTCTGACATGGTCCAGTGATCTGAAAGAGGCTGAAGCATAGTAATTATCCTCCCAACGCCTCTTTTCAGTTTAGTTTCATCTGAAACAAGTCAGGTCTGAGATCACCCAGTGGTGATAATCTGAGAGCATTCTTGAATTGAACTAGAAGATAGCTCCACCTTAAGATAGCACCAGGAGACCACCCCTCCCCTCTGGTATCAGTGAATCTTAATGGAAGAAAACTATCAGCTGCAGAACTGCTTTCATACTAAGCATCACGAAGACCCCCCCACATGGGGACTGTGCTCTTTTTTATGAAGAAATATAGCTCATAAAAGAGAGGGAAAAAATTAAAAATCAGACAAAGTACCTGCCATGTGGATTCTTACATATCTAATGAAGAATAATCTAATGTGACAGCACTCCTTCACTGCAACTGTTCGCAGAAGCATGGACCTGTAAGGAGTGACCTGTAGAACTTCTGGAAATTTATCATTTGAGACTTATCTGTGTACCTTAGATAGCATAATCAAAAATGCCCCAAAATGACAAACAGATACCAACTGCCAAATGGAAACTGTCAAAGCCTCTTTACATCATAAAACAGAGTAGAAGCTACAGTCTGGAAAGCAACTTCTTGTGCTGCACATTTTTGCTCTAACAGCCTTATATTTGATGGGGTATAATTCTTTACCCACAAGGGCAGATATAAAATTAGATCATTTACACATGGATTACTTCTGATTCCTTGTTTAACAATTATCAAATACAAGGATCAATTAATTCTGAGGGTGAGAAGTAGAGACCTGTGAGCAGAGTAGCCTGATCTGCAGATAACACTCATGGTCTTTCCTGTCTCGTTTTTCCTGCTTCCACTCACCACACAAGGGCATCCTCTTAGGATACAGATCTGGCTAAGACCTGAATGCAAGCCTTCCTCTTCCTGAGGGAGTGCTTGTACCACCAGAGCCTCCCTTTGCAGATGTATCTTACGGAGAGCAAAGGTGCAGCTCACTGCTGCCAGCAAAGTCAGTTCAAGAGGTTCCAGCATCAGCATCTTCCTGCCTCTCCCTCTTTGCCCAAAGGTTACAGCACTCTGAGTTGCATGGATTCATCTGTTTGCGTGGGCACACTTCAAGCTCTTTCAGTGAAATAGTCTATTGCAAATGTAAAAACACCCCCTGTTGGGGTTTCTTTTTTTTTTTTTTTTTTTTAAGGAAGGCAGAGGGAAAGGCTGGAAGGGAAGAGTGGGAGTCTGACTTTTTCCATCATACTATTCCACAAAAGCTATTTGTACAGCCATATTCTGAAACAGATGAGGGAATAAAAATCTTTGAGGGTGGGAATGATGTAGAGATGAAATGGGGGTGGTGGGGAGAAACAAGGCAAGCAGCTGGGGTTGGAACCTCAAACTGGCTCCGCTTCTGTAGCATTCATAGTGGGGAACTACATATGAAGCCCACATTTACTTCAGCATCTTTAATCAGAAAAGGGCTCCAGACACACTTGCTAAAGGTCTGAAACACCCAAAATGAAGCTTCAAGTCAGACACCCAAGCTTCAAATAGAAGCAGCAATTCCCGTGGCTCTCAGTGCCCACGTCCTGCTCCTTGGTTTTGCCTGTCTCCAGGCACAGCTCCCAGGCCTCAGCTGGCACAGCCCATGGAGCCATGCTGGCCCAGACGGCTGCTTCTCTCGGCTCCTCTGAGGTCTGAGTCACGGTGCTGCACCCAGGCACCCAATTTGGGGCTGTAACGATTCTGAAGCTGGAGATGTGTAAAAAAGATGGTCCCCTAAACTTGCCTACAACTGCCATAATTGGACCCCCTCACTTTTTTTCATTTTGCTTGTGCCTAATGAAGATGAGAGCGAGGAACAGCAAAAGGAAGCATTAGAAAATGCTGTATCTGCTGCTCATTTTTTCCACTTTCCATCAGCTCCACCGAGGCCCCCTCTCAGCCGCTGCTTTTTGGGAGAGGTGCCATCCTGTACAGCATTTTTCCTCCTGGTGGGAATAGCTTTGGGTGGATTAGAGAAGAAGTACTGCTGGGCAAAGCACATCTTTTTGATTAAAAATTTGTAAGGTACGTTCCCACCACTTAGCAGAACTTGTTTACATCTCAGCATTTCAGCCTGAGTTCAACCTGTGCTGTTTAAGAGGATTTTGTCTGAATGAGATATGTAAGTCAAGAGTCTTGAGTTCCATTCCGTTTTCTATTCCGACTTTGATGTGTGCCTTTGGGCAACACATTTACTCTCTCTGTGTCAGGTTCCCCCATCTGCAAATTAGAGATTTTCATAATTATCTTAATAATCCATTAAGCCCATTGAGATTTTTGAATAAGCAGTGCAATGTATAAAGGTTAATATTGCTTTCAAAAGCCAAAGCAACCCTACTTATGTCACTTCTGCAAAAATAATGCATCTGATGTTTGAAAAATATAACTGCCAAGTAGATGTTAGTGCAGTAAATGTTCAGCACATGTTTGATTCTACTGACGCACACTATTAGAAAAATTGCTTGAGACAAACTGAGATATTATAGAACAACCCTATTATGAAGCTAGACCACAAAAAAGCTTTTTTTAATTTAAACTAGATCATCAATAGAATAAGGAAGAGATGGATGAGAATGAGAAAGTTGGTTGTAATTATTTCTCTGAAGATCTGGAACATTATCTGACAGGATTTTAATTCTTGAGTCTCTATCAAAAGACTGGCAGTACTCCAAAGTCTTCAAGACATTTTGGTCCTTAAGGGTAGCAGGATAACTGTTTGAGTAAAAGGCCTTTACTTGTTATTACTTGCTAGCCTTGTGCTAGTCTGCCTTCAACTTCTTTACCTAGAGTACTCAAGTCAATTCACATTTCACAATAGAAACACAACTTTCTGTCCAAAAAAAATTTACTATATACAATTATCACAAATGTACTTCAAATGGAGAAAGATACTAAGGTGCAAGCAAAGGACCTCAAATAGGTAGAGCTTTAAACCCACACAAGGTGGGTGGCTGAACATGTGAGAATCTTGATGAAGCAAAGCCTGCAGAAGAGAGGAACTATGGGTAAATAATTTTATTGCCAAAACCATTTCTTCAGAGAGTATAAAAGTTATGGGATGCTCCCAAAGAGACAAAGAAGTGTCCAAAAGCCCAGTAAACCCAAGACACCAAAGAAATAAAACAACATCAAAAAACCCCACAAACAAACAAATGAAAACAAAAAAAACCCCCACAATCAAACAAAAACAAACTAAGAGAAAAATCAAAAAAATGAGGCCAAAATCAAAAAGAAGCTTTGCAGTTACTGTCAACGACAGCAAAGTTAAGTGATGAGGACATGCGCCAAAATTAAAGACTGTTATCTGAAATGTTTTAGCCTAAACTGCTGTTTAGCCTAAATAAGGAAATGTGAAAGTAAAACTCCAGAACAGTGGGGGTTTGAACTCCCTACTTCAGGTAATATATGCTTTTACAGAGTAACCTTCGTGGCTGAATTCAAGTAAAAACTAGCTAAATATTTCAGCAGGCAGTACAAGTCATCTAACCTTGAATAAACAAGCATTAAAATGCTTTAATTTGCCAGCTGCTTTGCCAGTAATACCAATGTAAGATATCACTGAATGTAACCTGCCTGGCAACTAAAAGCAGCTATCAAATATTTTAAAAAGGACACATACAAAAACCTCCAAACACTCCATGGGGGTAACTTCCAAGACTTTCTCTCCTTCAAGCCAAACTAAGCACCTTAATTTCCTCAAATAGACCAGGTGAGCTAGAAAAATCTACCAGGAAATTCTGTTTTTAATTTTGGGCTGGTACTTTTCTTGTTCATTTCTCATTCCATTTACTGATACGAGGACAAACACAAAAGCCTGTCTTGCACCAGATATTCAACACCAGAATGGAAAGTGATTTCTATCATTATTATCTTTTATCTTGAGTCAGGACAGTGGCACAGAACAGTTACTACAAAAGACGTAAAGCCGTGCTTTGTGATCTGTCCAAATTACATTTCCAGAATTGTATTGTGTCACTAGCAGCAGCCCGTTCTAGGATCCACAGTGCTGGGTAGTGCCAGCCCTTTATACAGGAGCAAACCCAAAGAAACAACCAAGGGCAATGCTGTCAGGTCACCTGGAAACCTGTATCCTCAGCATGTCCTCCTGTTCACCGTAAAGCAATACAGCTGAGGATTCAAATCACTGTCACCTCCTACATCCAGTGCTCATCCTCTCCTCAAATGGGAAAAGCTTTGTGATCTCTGACTAAGGAAAGAAAGACTTACAGAACACCTGCAGAGTCAAGCAGACTGGATATCTCAGCAAGAATTCGCCACTTCATTAATTCCAATGTGCAAAGTAACAACTTTACTGGGCAGAATTATTGACTAAGTATTACTTGTGTCATTTGTAAATTCCCCAGCTGAGTTCAACCCTATGCCTGCTCTCTCTTGATCACTTTCTCTAAAAGCTATCAGATCCCTCAGAATATCCACATAATCTCAAGCAGAGAAAGTGGAAAATTACTGCTAACTTAGGCAACATAGGAACCACTAGAAATATAGATCCATTAACTTCAGCCTTCAGCATGGTGGGGGAGGGAGGGGAAGCAGGAGAAGAAAGGAAAAAGAAAAGAGGCCACTAGGATCAGAATCTTGGCAGACAATACTTTGACGCAAAATGAAGTGTTTTACCCCAAAAACCTATTAATGAATATAGTCCAACTTCTACATGCAACAAGATACTGCATTATTTTGTATCATTATTTTAGTCAGACCAATAATAACCCAACTGTACTGTGTTGCATAAGATTTAAATACCACCAAATTTTTGATCATACTGCTAGAAGTCATGCCTACTTTGTTATCAAAAGTGTATTTTCAGGGCAAGGTGCTACAAGAACAAAAATTATTCTTAGATAAAGTTGTTAGACCATTTTAGAAACTCTTAAAACAATTTCTGACATCATGAATGCTGTCTGTCATGACAATCAGTGGCATTTTTGCCAGTTTCTCAGAGCTTTTATTATTTTATTTTCAAATGCATCCTGCTACCAAAGCAAAAGAAAAGTAATTTCTCTTTTTAAAAATAATTTATGTAAATCCTTAAAGAATATTTAACAAAACCAAATTTTTCTTACAGATCTGCCTGAATTTTCTGAGTGCCCATATTTTCTTGAAGAAATACACTCTTCTGAAAAATTTATACATTTCAAGCACTGCAAGTATATGAGGATTACAGACTGAACTTGGTCCTTGAATCGAATGCTAGTTTTACCATGCAGTTTTTCCTTCAGCAAAAGAACATGAAGGGTAAAGTGTTAACCCCATTAAAAGGCAAGGCAAAGCTTCCATGGACTGTAATGAGACTGGGATTTCACCCAAGGTGTTAAACTGTGGTTTGGGAAAGCGAATAAAGTACATCCATTATTGTAACAAGTACTTACCTGCTAGCCAGACTGAGCAATTCATGTCTATCAGCTACTGCAGATTTCTTTTCCAGTTCCCACAACATCACATTGATCAGGTATGAATTCTTAATTACAATAGGCACTTCTTCAAACATGTTTTCATATGCAATATTTGCTTTTTTCAAGCTGTGAAAAAAGTTAGAGAATATTTACTAATATAAACAGTAACTCTCTTATTCTGTTTGTTGAATTGCTGCTCCTACAACCAACAATTTTGTAAAAACTCTTGATTTTCATAGTTCTGCAAAAACAAGAGTCAAGTTTTGTTAATGAAGCATTTGCATGGCAAAACCTCATGTTTACAAAGACTTGGAAAAGCTCCTCTAGGAAAATCTCTCAGAAAACAAGCAGCTGCCTTGCTTGCTAACAGATTACCTACATGAAAAAGCCTCCAGCAAGAGACTGTACTGACAAAATTAACTCTGCCCCTTCCAAAACATTCTACTGATTTCCCTGCCATGAGCATTTCTTAAACTGAATTGAAGTTAGTTACCACACGATGCTAAAATACCTTGAAAATCATAACTACTACAATGAAAAACAATTTCCCCAATAGCTGAATAATTCAAATTTTTACTGACCAAAGAATTAAATTCACAAAATAGTGTCTGTTTTGGAATAATTAACTTCTGTGGTGAATATTTAAACATAAATTTTCAGTGTGTGTTTTTTCACAATATACACATTAAAAACTACTGCTATTGCTTTATAATAAAGTAAATAAAGCAGACAGAAATACCTTTCATAAAATCTAGTAATAAAAGCATGATGTCCGTTTCTAAAGAAATGGAGCCTTAACTTCTTTATATTCATACTTGATTTTTGAACAAAAACTTTTGCTTTTTGCATTTTTTTGACTGATCACAGATTTGTTTGTTCATTATCACAGTTTTAGACACCAAGTGATGGAATCACTATGTTTTTCCTCAAAAAAGTAATTTTAGCAAGTGCTTGTGCTTTTGCCGTTCAACACCAAGCAGTTGGAGGCAAAGGATGCCAGCTAAGGCCTACATCTGTAACAAGCAGCTAATCTTTTGAAACAAAGTAATTATCCTACTTTACTCCAGAAGATTGTGTCCACATGGGGGAGTTAATTTGGAATAAATACACAGGGACAGCTATTCCAGAATACCTGTTCTATTTTCATTCTGGAAAAAAAAAGAACTTCAAGACAGACCAGCTATTTCCCGTCCTCCATTTCTTTTTTTTTCTATCTTTGGCTCTGTTACCACATACAGCTCCCTTCCCCATGGTCCTTATGGCACACCCACTGACTAGCCCCAAACCCAGTTCAGGTTCCACCCCTTACAGAGATGCCCAGACAGCCTTTCAAGCCTTCTCAGCCCACTGTGCCACTGCATGACATAGGTCCATTTTCCCCTGCACACACTGTTACATGAAATTTTAAAATACAGTGTTCCATAATGCCAGTCACCATTCTGCATCCCAAATAATTCAGCAAACCCTATGAGAAAACATTCTTTGAAGTTACTTACGCTTCTGGAGAGAAGTCTTTTTCTTTGCACACTTCCATCAGTTTGGGAGTCAGCCTATATGCCTTCAGTGACAAAGACCCTTGGGCAGTCTTAATGGGATCTGTTATTAAGAATGGAAGGAAGCATATTATTACCAAACCTAGACTGCCTTTTTCTTTTTAAATATCTGAATGACATAACCAGGAGGAAAATTACTAAGTAGTCCTAGTGAAAAAAAATTAAGACAACAAACACAGAAAAGAGACTATAGCAGAGGCAATCCTATTGTACTGCAATGTAAAACAGATCCAACGATATACAGTGAAGCCAATTAGCAAACTTAACTTGGAGAACTTGGGGAGAATCTAGACACATTCTACTCATGTTATTTCCCCATCAAAGGTGCAATTCACATTTTCTTTTTTTTCATATGAATTATCCACAGAACTTATGTAAGAGTGACCTCATTTAAATAAAGATTTTTCTTGCCAGTCATTATGCAGTAAATTAAAATACTCACTAAATGACATTTTATACAAAAAAAAATTAGAGTAGCAATAAGCTAATTCAGATCAAGTTGCAATCCTGCTTTGTGCATGACAATGTAACTAGTGTATACAAAGATTCATTTTGCCTTGACATACTCTGCTGTATTTAGGGGGAAATTTTCTAAACAAACTGTTACATTCCTTGGACAAAGAAGCTTAACACTTGCAGCATGATAACGGCTGGAGCATGCCAACATGAGAATAAAAGCTGTGTTAACATTCATGTTGTCTGAAACTTAACACAGTAAAACTTTTAGCAATCGGTGATAAAATGAAAACCAAA
Source organism: Entomyzon cyanotis (assembly GCA_024500445.1). Lineage (NCBI taxonomy): Eukaryota > Metazoa > Chordata > Aves > Passeriformes > Meliphagidae > Entomyzon > Entomyzon cyanotis. Next base: position 14,862,326 of record JAKEPQ010001004.1, on the reverse strand, counting down.
ATAGACTGAAACAAGTGGAAAATTCATCAAGGTCTGATGATGCAATGTTTCCAGCCAATATAAGTATACTTTAACAACTTGTTCTTTACTGTAATCCAATTGTTAACATACTGAAACAATTTTGGGGCAGCTCATAAGATTGATCGTATTCATTAGTATTTTTTCTGACAGATACTCAGGACGTTACATTTACTTCTCAGCTGGAAACTATATGCAAGTCTGCCAGATATGGCAAACTGTGAGTGTTTGGGGAGGGGGAGGCTATAAAGCTGTTAAATTGCCTACGGTTCTGATACAGCACAGAACATCTGGTCTGGAGAGCTTGAGGAAACACCATTAAATAGGCAGAAAAGAAAAAAATCTTTGTGCTAAGAAACAGTCCAGGTTTTGTATGCTTCTGTCAGAGGTATAAAAAAAACTTGGCAATTCGTGTGATGATTGGTCAGTCACGTACAGAGCCAGACACGCTAGCAAGCAGGGTTTGTTAGACATCTGGTCGGGTTCCACCAGCCCCTTCCACGAGGGAGGGGAGATGAAGGAATAAAAATGAAGCAGCTACTCCAGCATTCCAAAACGTACACATCAGGGCTCTGATAGCAAGAAAAATAAACAGAAAGAAGGAAACCCTGTCTAGACTTAGCTGCTGCTGAGGCTGCCGTAGACACAGGGTTGGTATTTACTCGAAAAGGCCTGCCAGGCTACTCTTACAGGCAAAAGACAGAATACAAAAATAGTAGTAATAATATTAAGAGGGGAAAAGAGTAATAAAGGAAACCTCATACTAACCGTAAATGAGAACTACAGACTCCTCAATTGCATGCTGGTAACTGAACTGGGAGTCCAGGAGGGCACGAGTGACAAAAGAGCCATAGTACGTGGACTGGTACCAGCCAACGTGAAGATGATCAATGTTTACGTGGCGGAGGCTCCGCATCATTTCCATCTGGTACTGAACTAGATTAAATAAAAAGTTTGTTTAAAAAGTAAACTTACACAATCTGCACCATTTAAAGAGAAAGCTTGATGCTAAACGAGTAAACTTTGTTTAATTTTCGTTTTTCAACTGCCTAGAAATTTGTTTACTCACTAAACTGTCTTCATTAAAATCCACAGTTTCCTTAGAGCATGAGTAAGACCAGCCTGAGTAAGCAGACTTTCTTCAGCTGCAGTTAATTGCTAAAGTGATCAACAAACTGTTACATGTCATTTACAGTGTGCATTACCTTCCTCATTCATTAAAAAAAAAAAAATCTGATACTGGGTTTCATTAAGCAGTTACTTTTTACCATTTAGTAACAAAGACATATTGTGATTTGAGCTGCAATACTGTCTGAAATTAGGTCACTTTTGGAATCAAAAGGAGAATTATTATTTAATGAGTATATGAAATAGATTATAAACTGTCTTTTTCAGAACATAAAACTACATTTTCAGTATTAGAGTTTGGGGAACCAGCTATAGCTGTTAGATAGTTTTGACTGCATTCTTCTTCCAATTTTCAACTGTTTCTTCTCTTTAGATGTATATAAATGCAAAGTACGCATGCATGTACATATTATTGTATTTAATACACATATATCTATATACCACAAATTACGTTAAACAGTAGAGAACATACTTTTTGTAAGGCTTTTTACACCAACAGCTGTAATGTTTCATTGTGCCAACACATAAATTCTATTTCTATTTAATGCTTCATTCAAACAGATCACCTTCATGGAACAGAGTTCTATTCAGGAATATTTAACATAATCCCATCAAACAGAACAATGCACCTTATCACTTATCAGACCTTTTAAACGGGCACTGTGCCTGCTGGTTAAATTTAAGGAAAGAGAATTCAGTGTGATTATCAGATAAACCAACATTCAGAGCCAACTGACAGGAAATCAAATGCAACAACACTACACAATCCTTAAGTTTTGTCTGCAGCTGCAAAAATTACAAAGATAACACACACACACACACAATGCTTTCATTTTTGTTAATTTTCTTCAAGGCTTCTCCTTGCGCAGATGAAAATATGATATTCATTATGAAAGAAAGCAACACAATTTAATTAGATGCAGAATGTGCTACATTTTCAGACCTCACTTTATATCCTTTCACAAGGAAAAAAAAACACACAAAAAAATCCAAACGTATTATTTAAAGATATGAGGAGACATTCTTCAAGACTGGACAAATATTTTTCCAACTTAACACCCACCCTTGCAGCACAAACTACATTTTGCAGTCCGTTGGCCCTTCTCATTTAATTGCCATATCTGACTGACTGTATTTTTGAAGTAACCTACGTACACTTACAGAAAACTTTGCAGACTTCTATCACTATATGCTGGTGATTGCATTCTATTCCATAGTATTGTAATCTTACTAGAAATTACTTGAAATTTGTGTTTCATCCAGGGCACCATGATAATACAGCATCCTGAAACTAATACAGCAAAACCACCCAGGCTTCGTTCTGAAATCCTCTAACACTCAGCCAGTAAAGGAGAGGCCTGCACCATGTGCCTGTCTCTAAACCAAGGCAAATCTAGAGATGCCTCTACACTCTTCAGGACAGCCTGCACAACTGATCAAACAGCTATCTCCAAGTCAGAATGAAAACCTTCCCCCTTGCCAGACCAAAGCAAGCTCGTTGTACAACTTCCAGAAACAGAGGCCAGGCTGAAGCTCCTCACCCAGAACTCCGATGCTTTAGCATCTCAGTGCTTATCTCAAAAGCAAAGCTAAGATCTACTTCGGCAAAGAAGCTCAGTCCTTAAAATCAAAAAGTTTTGGTGGATTTTCTGGGGATGAAGATGGGAAGTTTCTACATTTTATAATTAAAACAAGAACACAGACCTCCCCCAGAATAAACTAAAAGACTCCTGCTGCGACCACGATTTTGAATTGAAAAAGTGTATGGTCCAGTTATTAAATGTAGCTAGAATAAACTCTTTTGGTTAAAAGAAGCTTTTCAAAGGTATATCTGTGTGGAAAGCAAGTATGATTTGTTTTTCACATGACTTGCTACAACATGCTAAAAAATGAAATTATAGTTAGATCCTTTGTAGCCAAATGAAGTCATGAAGAGGAAAAACTAGACAGGATTTTCAAAAGCAGCTGAAAACAGATAAAGCATTTTGTGATAATTAAATGAAACTAAATGAAATGTGGACTTTTAGATAGCTGAGCTAGACTGCTCCCTGCAGTGGCAATTCTCTTGTAATGGTGGACACTGTCAAAGTAGGGGTGTTCATGTAATGATGGGGAAAAGATACTTAGACACAGATTCCTAAGAAATCATGTGGCTGATGATTTCATGAAATCCAGATGATTTCCCCCTTGAGATGTGTAATATTCAAGAGCAGGAATACCCTAGGAAAACATCCAGATCTTTTACAAACTTGAATAAAGGTATATCATACTCTTTAAAGCTCTCTTTAAGTTCCAGTACAAGTCCTTTTCTTAAACACAGTACACCCAGCAACATATAACTGAACACAATGCAAGCAGTACTGTCCAGAAGAAAAAGGACTCACTGAAAACCATCCAGATTTCATGTCAGCAATTCCTCCTCTCATGACTGTTAGCACTTAGATGATAATGAAGGCAATAGTGGAAAAAATGTCAAAGAACCAATAAAGCATCAATAGCTAACATCTTTGCCTTGGGAAAACAACTGCAGAAATTAAAACATGATGCAGTCCCCACCAGGGAGAAGTGGAAACTCTTTTAACTAAACATATATATTTTATAACATATATTAGTAGCTAGATAGCTCCAACAAGCTGCCAACTTGCACAAATGGATAACAGCCCCCAAGCTGCTTTTGTTGATACCCTTACAACTGTTTCTTTACATCATTTGCCCAATCTACAGAACATCATCTTTTTACCTAGAGGCTTAGCACAGACTGGGCAAGAGCTCTTTCCTTCTATTTAGTACTCATTCTGCTAGCATTTGGGACAGTTGTGCACATATTCTAATGAATTCACTGTTTCCTGTCACAGTCCTTCCCAAGCCACTCCGCAAAGTTGCCACTAAACGAGTCACTAAATCTGAGAGTGCCCAGAACTGAGGTGAGCAAAGGAAAGGGCAGGGGAACAGCCATACCAGGATGCTTCCTCCTTCTGCCTCACATTTAAACAGTGTACCCACATTTTAAAACAAATTACTTGTTCAGGGGTGTCCTTATGGTGAGGAAAGCCAGCAGCTGTGTTTGCACTTCTCAGTGCTGCTGCTTGCACTTGGAAATGTGCAACCTCTGTCTCCTGAGCCATCACCCCTCTCCTGAGCACCCTTCTGACGTAGATATTTTTTAACAAAAGATTCTCTCTTTTGCTATTATTTGCTATTACCCTCTCCTTCCTCTATAATGGTGTTCTGTTTGTTTGCAAATATATGGGGGGCATTAAAGCTAGAAAAACATTACTATAAACTGTCTAAAGCAAATAAAGTGCAAAACTATACAATACAGGTATTTTGTTTGAAAATTACTGACTTGTGGGAATCTGTATTACCAAAATGCCTTGACTGAAAAATCTTGACAGTAAACCCTATTGCAGTTGTTTGGTGGGTATTTTTTCCCCTATATGCAATTTGTTTTAACAGATATTGTAAAAGACCAAAGAAAATACTAGAATAACATAAATATATTTTCCTTTCCTAAAAAGTACTGCCAACATTAGAAACTTTATTTGGGCTTTAACATAAAGAAGATATATACCCTACCTTACCAACAGAAAAACCCAAAAGAAAAAATACATAATGTATCAGATAAAAAGCCAAGAATTGAACCTTGATGTAAGGGCCCACTGAACACTGGGACCATTCAGACATGTTTTCTATACCTTAAAATATCCTTAGTCAATAATTTCACTATTTGAAAACCTAATTTCAGAATAGGTCAAATCAGCTGAGACACTGAAAAAACGTCCATCATTATTTTAAAATGCAAATAAATCTAAGAGCCTGGAGTTCAAAAACAACTCAGATGCTCAAGGCCTTCATTTCCAGAGGATAATTCAAGTCAATATATCTTTAGGAATCTGATTTTAAGAGTAGCAATCCACGTGCCTCCTAAAAAGCCAAGCTCCACCAGAGTGGAAGGACTCTGTACCAGTGTTAGGTGCCACAGACTGACTGGTTTTACACTGCCCCTCACCCAGCTTGCTGCAGTGGACATTGAGCAAAGAAGTAACAACCAACTCTGTGCCACAGCCTTTGGTCTGCACTTCACAACTGTCTCAACTCACATTTCATAGATTTGTCTTTTGTCTGCTCAAAAAGCCTTCAGGAGGGCAGGTCACTGGTTCAAGAACAAGGCGGACCTTTCCTGCTCCCTTACCCTCTACAGCCTCCTCACAGAGACTCTCTGGATCAGAATGAATCTGAGGAGGAATATTGTTTCCTTGAAGAATGCTGAGCACCCAGAAGACAGATGAACTAAAACTACCAAAAATTTATTCAAGATTAGGCATACTCTCCAAGGGACACAAGTCCTTCAGAAGAGACAGTACCAGTTTCTTAGCTAACACTTCTCTCAATTTAACTGGCAAAACGAACGTGGCAAATTTTGGTTAATCTGGTCAAAATATATAGAAAACCAGCCAAAATATTCCTTTTATAGCACCACCAGTAATGTGGATAGTATTTTTAATGCAATAATTTGTCTGTTTTGAAGTGCTACCATGTGGTAGCATGCGTACTGAACAAGTGCTATACACTTCGCAGCACAAAAAATTTGGGTTTTTCTATACATGTTAACTTTGCCAAACCACATGTATGCTTCAGACAGTATCTTCAATGACTAAACCAAGTTAGCAGATGCTAGTTCAAGGAACTAGCACATGCATTTGAAAAGAAGGAAAATTGATTTATTTAACTTAATTTAGCACAGACCATTACGGAGACAACAGATTCATTCGTTTCCCTCCACACACACTACCTCAATTAATTGTCAAAAAAACTATGAATTACAATAACTGCATCTATTGATAACAATTCCAATTGTGAAGATACAAATATAAGAATACCACAACCAACTCGTTCTGGTTAAAAAATACAAATAAAAGGAATGGCCAAAGAGAAACAAGAATTCACAATTAATTCCAGCAAAGGCAATGTTTTATCTGAAAAAGCCTTTAGATACTATTGAAATATATTTCTCTGTCTAAAGTGTGCACCACATATGCACACAAATATTTACAGATTTTTATCTATATCCAACCACCTCACACACACACACATTCTCCCAAGACAAATGCAGAAGATATGTAACTCAACAATTCTCCTATTCATGGAGAAAAAAAAATTAAAAGTAAATATTGCCTTCCTCAATAATATTAATTTCCTCCTCTGAAATATCAAATCAGGGTTACAAAACAGTGCTCTATTTTATGCACTTTTGCTATACTGGGCTGAAAGCACCTGATCTCCTCAAAACTTGGAAGCTAAGCAGACCAGGGTCTGTAAGAAGCTGGATGGGGAAAAAAAAATCACCTGAAAATAGGCAGAAGTCCAAGAGTCATAATCATAAGAACACAAAACCAAAAGCAAGTCAAAAGACTTAATTCAACCCCATTTTAATTGCTAAATTCAAGGATTAAAAAAAAAAAAAAAAAAGGGCAGAACGTATTTGGCCCAATTTTTTTTAGGGAATTTTGTATTCCAATGAGTGAGCAACTGCTGTAGAAAAACTGAACATTCACAAATCTGTGTTTTCTGTATAGGCTATAAGATAAATTGAGTACAAGTCTTCAGGAATCCCCTCCATCTATGCCACCAACACTACTGGTCCAGCAAGAGCAAGCCCAACCATCATCTGAGTGAATGCTCATTACAGCAACTGAGGTTTTGCTAGTGCCTTAATATTTTTCTGAAACAAAAAGGTCCTTCATTTTATGAGAAAGAAGGAGAGGAACAGAAAAGGAAAAACTCTTAAGTAACAATTCATTATGCATGCTCAGTAAACTCATTCGTTTTTAACCTTGATCACAATTCAATGTTAGTTTTACAACAGCACTGTGTGATATTAATTGTGCTCTACAGAAAAAAGTATAGGACACCCAGAGGAGATATCACAATCAGTAGGTGAACACTGAAAAGTAACAGAACATAATAAAAATAAAAAACAACTTTTGGAGTGCTTCTGTCTGGAGATACTTACCCAAATGTAAGCATGTATCTCCAGACTGCTATTTATTACCAGTTTAGCCAGCAGCTACAGGAGCACAGTTCCCACCAGAGCTGATGACCAGAGCCCTGGTGTTAAGGACTGGGATAACTGTCCTGGCATCTGGGACACCCCACCAAGGCCAGCAGTGACTGCCTATGACTACCTTGCTGCTTTACAGATATGGCTCCAAGCCATGGGCCAGCACAAGGACACAGCTCCTGACAAAGCAGGGCAAGGCAGGAAAGGGCAGCTCTGTCACTGGGAGGAATAAAGGAGGATGAGAACAAGTTTTGAGAGCAAATGAGTAAACCAAGGGAATGGGGAGCACAGGGATGTGCGTGACAGGACAAGGGGAAAGTAGCAAATGGAAGCACACCACTTCCTGCACATGTGCTGGCACTCACCCAGGGCTTTCTGACAGCGAGCTTGGGGCTGTGGTCTGAGCACACAACCACTGAACTAGGAGGCAATCAAACCCATCAACCTATTACAGCATTTTATTAACACAGCAGCAAACAGTCAGGTAAGCCTTTGGACGAGCTGAATCTCACTGACCACACAATTCCCTACACAACTCAAGATAATGGAAACTTGTTCTGTTTTTAAATAAATACATCCAAGCCTCAAGACAACTCTAAATAAGATGGGCAGGACTGCCAAGGTGACTTGATAAATTGTCTTCTAATGTATGAAACATTATTCCAAAGGATAAAAGCATTATAACAATATCTTTCAGAAATACCAAAACATTTGAGTTTTCAAAAAGCAATTTTTAATTCAGAAATCCATTTTAAACTAGCACCTTGAAATTAAAGGTAAAATCAAGCAATGTAATTCAACTATTTTGTTGGCAATGATTATTAAGAAGCAATGGCCAGAAGAAAAAGCAATATACTTTGAAGGCTTTCTGCCATATCTTTGGAGTATTTTTCTTCACATTTATCTAGAAAGCTCCATCTTCACAGTATCTTACAAACACTTGACAATTAATCCTCCATCTCCTCCTATCTGGCAGGTAAATATTATTCTTATCTAAGCATCCATTTGGCTTACTACACTACTATTTCTACATTGATTGAAGACAAATTTGATATGAGATTAAAATCTTTATCAAGAGAAAAAGTTTCAATCAGCCTACATTGTCATGACAGCAGTAAAATTTACTACTAAATAAGCCATCTGGGCAGCTTTCATTGTAAGAAAGCAGGAAGATGATATCTGATTTCCTAATAAACATCACATGCCTAATGAAAGCATCAACTGTTTTCTATCAGGAATGTATTCCCATGAACTTCAGCACCCTGAAGCTTTTACTTACACCAATTTTGTCCAATAAGTATCATTCTAGCTACTAATATGCAAAGTAGGATTAAAGGCATGAAAAGGAATCAGCATGGTCAAAAACAACCCTGTGTTACAGTAACCTCATACCTAACTAAGCACCTCCTTGGAAAAAATGTGGTTTTTTTAAGTTTCATAAGATACCCTTACGTTTCTTTAATAGCCATTGATTTTTGCTTGTTTATTCTAGTGAGGCTACGTTAACAGGTAAAAGTTCTTCCTTTACAAAATATCAACACATTCTTTACAAAATATCTATCTTAGTGCTCTAAGTTACAAAGCAATTAAGCACACAGTAACACAAAAATGTGTGGCAAAACTCTAATTTCTTTCCTACATAAATGTCGACCAGATTAATGTATTTTTTATGAAATTTTATATTACATAAATACTCAGAAAGGTTATTCAATTATCTGGAAAAATTTGGAAATGTTTAAAGATTAATGAATTACACAGTCACTTTTACTTTTTTAATATAACACAGATTTTCATATTCAACAATTTGAAAGCAGAACAGGAACAGACACTGAAATGGAAATAACTCAGAAACCCCTGCATTTTGAGAATCAGTAATTTCATACAGCATGCATCACAAGCAAGTCAGTCTCATTTTGTTAATAACTTTTCAATAAGTGAAGAAAAATGATGACTTCACACAAGGGGTTTGGGGGCTTTTAAATTCTTCATCTCCGCTTGAAATGCTGAAAAAAGATTTTTCTTCTTTGTAAAGCTTCAAAGTTTGGGTATTTTGTACCATTCATTGTTTGCATTGCAGAAATTCAAAGGGCAGTTGGAAGTGGAGGGACATCTTCCACAGCTTATTTGAAGTCAAAACACCCATCTTGTGTTACCAGATACAATGAAGCAAGTGGTTTTCTGATGGCTTGGTATTAAATATCCACACGTCTGTTTTCAAGAATTTCTCACACTGTTCTTAAGTTTCAAGCTCACGAAACATGGTCTGAACACTGAAGCAGACACAGCCCCCCTACAGCAATTTTCATGAATTGTCTTTATAGCTGATCAGGGTTCATTAAAAGAAAAATCATTACTACTGTCTACTTCTTCAGTAGAAAGTTACACAAGCTCTTTTTCTGCGACCTCCACCAGCCCATCATGTAGGGGTAACACGGCTAAAGACTTGGCAGAGAGAACCAGTGAAGAGAAATTCTAATTTTTTGCAAAACAGAAGAAGAACACGGTAGCCACCCCCCACAAACTCATCCTTTGAATCAAAATTACACAAATATCTTACTAAAAAATAAGGACAACTGTATCTTCAGCATTGCGCTTACTGCTCCTTCCACTGGGTGCCTCCTGTGCAGACCAAAACCACCCCATGCACTAGGCAGGCTTGAAGCAGTCAACATCTACTGATTCTTTCAGGAAGACACAAGGACTCCATACAACCTCCAAAATTCACACCAGTTTTACAAAGTCTACCAGTTTTATCTAGCCCACTTGCTGTTACTGAGCAAACAGCTGTAAAATGCCACATTAACTTCTTTCTTTTCAGTAAGAACAGCACTTAACTCTCACCCCTCATTTAAAGCAGTAACTAGGATCTTCGTCTAATACCTAGATGAACACAATGTCACAAGGACGTTTCAGCACCTCCCTTACAACACTCTTAGAACCCCGCTGACACCTCCAAGGAACACACTGAGCGGTCCATGACACAAAGAAAGACTGAGACATCCCAGCTTAGAGAGCACTGATTAAGCTGAAAGCTCTAACCAAGGGCAGCTTGACTTGGCTCTCTGCTGTAGGACCATCTACAAGCACTCCTCGTAGCTGTCAGCCAGGTCTTCAAGCCATGAGCAATGCAACTTTAATTCACACGAGGTACGAATAAGTCAGAATTCAAGCCAAGCCCTACCCAGCAGACAGATGACGAAGTATCTCTTCACTACAAGATCCAGGGTCAGACATTTGCTTTGCCAAGCATTGACTTCCAGACAAAATGAGTCAAGTCCTGTTGCCTGCAATCCCTGCCACAACAGAAATCTTTGCCCTTCTTTAGGTTGCATACAGATTGGAGTGACAGGTTGCCTTCTTATGGTTTAGTTCTTGAACTACAGATTGCCACTACATGGCAGAGAGACTTATACAACATCTCTTATTATCGCTGGGCAACTCTTTAAAAGACATGGAAAAATCAACTTTTATTATCCAAACTCTTAACAAAAAATTCTTAACATGCAGACTTACAAAAGGATAAGTAAGCAACCCCTCCACCTAAAGATTTCTATAGATGAAGTGAAAGGTTTGCATTGCACATGTGGAGGCCATGGATCCATACAGAGCTGATGCCTAATGAGAGCCAGAACTGAGTATATCAAACAACTGCATTTTGTTAACAGTATTAAAATATTGAGGGGTACACATTACACTAGTATTTTATTGTAAAATGTTTGCTACCAAGAGCTGTTTTCAATTCTCCTCAGAGTAGTTAAGTTTGTGAAATAATATGAAGGAAACTGATTTTAGGTGGGCTCAAAAGTAGAAGACTCTGACCAACATTTTCTAGGGAGTTTGAGGAAAACCGTTCAATTTTGGAGGAAGAGTAGGACTAGTGATTCAAACCTTGTGAAAGAATTTGCTAAAAGACTCCTAAATTACTGCAATTAGATCACAAGACATTTTCAGCTTTTTTATTAAGTCTTCCCTGCCAACCAACAGTCATAGCACAGTAATTTTGGAAGCTGTTGGCTGCACCAAGAAACAGCAGATTAAATAAAATTCTGATAGTGGTAGTCCCTTCCTGCATGTGAAAACCAGCCTCCTTTGCTCCCTCTATATTACATATAATATTATGTACATTTCAACATGACAGGCGATAGCATTAGCAGGGCACTGGAGATGCAAGAAGTTATTGAATGGCCCTGTATGCTAGCAAGCAGTGAGAGCTTACAGTGCTGAGAGACATGACATTCTGACCAGAAATTCATCATCCAGAACTGACAGCATCCAAATTTTCAACATGCCTCATCCCATACAGCTAAGCAGCAATGTTAGAAAAAAGCCAATGTGTTAAGAATTTGTGAGCTAATCAATTGAGGAAGTATGTTATGCTTCATTAGGTGAAACTTTGTTTTTATGCCAATTCCAACACAGAAACGTTCAAGAATATCACTAATACATCATTGTACTGTTTCCTCACATGACTGCTACCACAGCAGCTATTGATTAATTAGCATGTGCAACATTTAATTAGTGAAAGAGTTTTGAAGTGTTTAAAGTTTTAAAAGTGTACAGTTTCAGGCATAGTAGCAGACTTCCAAACAACTCCAATATGATGCTTTAACAGAGGGTTAGCAACTTACAATACAGGTGCCATGGAATACCAGCAGGCTTTGAAAGGCTCACTGGCAGCTCCCGCCCACTTTGACACAAGAGCTGTCAAAGTCAGGGAGACACATACACACCAGACCTTGGTTAAACACACAGGAATCTACTGCAGTACTTAAACAAGAATGGTTCCATTTTCAGAGGCTTTCTACACAAATGTGAACTAAGCAAAACCTAGTACACCTAAATGACATTTCAACTGGTCAAGATCCAGACTAACTGTGCATTAAAACTGCATTAAAATCTCCAAATCCCCCAACTATTTCTATACCAGACTTCCAACCTTGTCTTAGACAACCTGCATAGTTAGTTGCTACATGTCCCATTTTCTTCCCAGGGAAATCAGATGCATCATCATCACTTACTGTTCCCTTGTTTTCAGTTATGTGTGTGTATATATGTACACACACACAAACACAGATGTGAGGGGGTGGAAGAAGAGGGAGAGAGAAAGCATACATACACACACACATACCGTATGTAAATATGCATCTAACCATGAATCAAAGAGGATTTCCCATGGTAAATGTTAATGCACACGACCATGCTTTTACATATACAGGAAAAGTAAAAGTAGTAAAGGCAACTTCTCAACAACAAACAAGACACAGAAGCCTGACAGCGTGGGTGTTTCCAGTAATACAAACTTCATCTCAATCCTTATCCCTAACCTCCCCCCCCAAAAAAAAATTTAAGTGCATGATTTCTCACCACTGCTCAGATAACGTGACAGAGGAAATCAGGCCAAGGTAACTCAAAACAGAAATCCCTATTTTACTGAGCTTTGATGCTGCAGTAAGGAACTACAACACTGCACAGTATCTGCTGAATGGCATCACCATTGGTATTACTCAATTGAGTTTCTAAAGACCAAGCTAACACTAGTAATGCCTGCATTAGTATCACTTCTTCAATGGGTCCTCCAAGAAACAATAAATTCAGGCCAGATTCAGGAAGTATATTCCACAGCCCAGCAAGAGGAACAATAAAAGCAGGAGTGGTTAGATATCTGAGGTAAAAGATAATCATGCCTTCGCATGAGCAGCCTTTGGCACCTAACAACTTGGGATCGTCCACTATGTTCAAATGCAAAGATATCAAATAATTTAAACAAACCTAAAACCCACAACAGTTTAAGAAGATTTAATTTAGAAAATAAAGCTCATGGCTTTTAGATCAAGCCACCCAAGACAGAGTCAGGATGAATCTCTCCTCTTTCTAGGGCTTGTAACATCATATGGCAGGATTTTGCAAGCCAAAGCTAATATTTCAGCAACATAGCACTTGCAACTTTTATATCTAAATGTGGCTTGTTCTTTTAAAGTAGCCAAGAACTAAACTCGCACCCTGTTTGAACAGGCAGGCAAAGTGCTCTGTGCCAAGAAGGAAGTTATAAACTTAAAGAAGGTTTTTTACATGGGAAACAAGTTGGGAAGCAGAGGGGCAGATTCACTGCAATCAATTCCTTAATGAGTAAGAGAAAAAGCACAGTACATCAGAGCTGGAGGCAGAAGCTGCGGTTCCACTGCTTGCTCAGCTGAAGGACTCCCTGATGGGGACTGGACAAGTCAATTCTTTCCACTCCCACTTCTTCTCCGAAGACTATAAACCCTTGGGACAGCACTCATCATTTATTCTGAACAAAGCCTCAAAGCAAAACAGCTTCATTTGAGGAAGAGATGAATCATCAAATCACTTGGTGGTACCTATTCTTCACTGCCTGCCAAAAATGCCTTTGTTATGACATTATATTTACAAACTCAAATTATAGTTGGAGGGGGAAAAAAAGAATACAACAAGATTAATACCATCCAAACACACTTCAGATAAAAAAACACAATGATGAGGAGCCATGCAGGGCTGTGATCAGCAGCACGAAGTCCATCCGGATGCCAGTCACTAGTGGTGTGCCCCAGGGATCAATACTGGGTCCAATACTCCTCTGTCATCTTCATTAATGACCTGGATGACAGAACAGAGTGCACCCTCAGCAAGTCTGCCATGATACAAAACGGGGAGGAGGCTAGTGTTGACCTCCAGAGTGAATTAAAAAGGCTGGAAAAAAGTTCAGGAAAGGCAAATGCGAAGTTCTGCTTCTGGGAGAAAGAACCCCAGGCAGCAGCACATGCCGGGGCAGACTGGCTGGAAAAAAAAACTGGAAAGGCACTGGAGGTCCTGGATGGATGTCCAGTTGAGCCATCAGTGGACCCTCGCAGCAAAGGCCAGTAGTTCTGGAGTATTAGACAACGCATTGCAAGCAGGTCGAGGGAGGTGATCCTTCTCCTCTGCTCAGCCACATCTGGGGTGCTGTGTCCAGTTCTGGGCTCTGCAGAATGAGACATGGACCTACTGCAGAGAGTTCAGGACAGGCCACAAAGATGACTAGGGCATCTGTCATTCCAGGAGAGTTTGAGAGAGCTGGAGAAGACTGAGAAGGATCTTATCCACTTGCATGAATACCCTGGAAATTCAACTTAAATATATGACAAAAGAGCTTATCTGTTTGTTTTCTTTCAAATGGTGAGGAAGGGCAAATTCCACAACAGGCTGCCCAGAGAAGCCTCTACCCTTGGAGATAATTAAAACCATTTGTACAACCTGTTCTAGCTGATGCTATGACAGGAAAAGATGGCTTAATAAGTTAGAACATGGTAAAGAAAAATAACCAAAAAAGCACCAAACAATTTCAGTACATAAAACATTATTGGTCAATTTTAAATTTTTTTAAGGGGCCAAGTTCTGTTAATTGCTAAAATAAAAATATCACAATCTAAGTAAACCAAGTTTGGCTTGAGTAAAATATAGGTTTCTAGAAGCTAAAACCATAGTGTGAAATCCCATTGAAGGAGACTTTCTGTGTTTCAAAAGCATTTATTTTCATCCTGCATTCATCTTTCTGTTAGTTATTGAAAACGTTAAAAGCAATTATGCAGAGCACTATATAATTCTCAAAGGATTCAGCCTAAATACTTTTTCAAATGCAAACAAGACACGAGTCACAATAGGTGCAAAATCCCTGGTTAACAGCGACAGACTATATTTATTTTAGCTGCACTAACTGAATGTCAAAAATATAACAGAAATTGTTTCAAAAAAAACTAACACGGGTCAGCCAGTCTGAAAATATTTTGTTACACGAACTGTGCTTAGATTTGCAACTGCAGTTCAATGTGGTAAGCAAATATAAAAATACAGAACTGTCAAAGGACAAAAAGGAACCAAAGCCAAGGACTGAATAACACTGAACTGCAATGTCAAGAGGACTTGAAAATAGAGGTCTAGAGAATTCATTTTGCTCAGCAGCGAGAGAAACATGGCAGAAAGAAACACAAATTAAAAAGCATCTTAGCATATTGACCACGATGTCCTATTTTTAAAGTTGTATTTAAATTTTTTACAAAATTGAGAAATAGGGTTGCATCCATCAAGAATAAACTCAGTAAATTCTCTTTAATATTAATGAAACTAGAACTACACCTAGATGAACTGCTGAAGACTCCTTCTCTGCAAGATATTACAAAGAATGCCATTTCCTGAAGCACTTCATTGAAAAAAACAAAAACTTCCATTTGCCACAGTTATATATTTATACCAGAAAACAGTTCAGAATAATACTAGTATAATGAGTGGAACAGTGGCAACTTTGAGGTATCTGTTAAGGTGTCAATTCAGTAAGAATGAGCTCAATTTGTGCTTACTTAATTATTTTAAATTTCCCAATGTATTTTATTTTTATGTTTACCAACCACAGTATCAGGTCCCAGCAGGAAATCTGCAAACTTTGTCAGAAATTTACTCTACCTTAGAAGAGTTTATATCATTCTCAAGAGTCTCTAAACAACTACTTAAAAATCTTCAATGTGTGTTTTAAACACCTCCTCCATATTTTATCACCAGAATATACTCAAGGGGATCCTTCTTTCTGTGGGAAGACTGAGTCACAGTGATAGTTATTAGAGAGCCTTAATGTATCCACACAGACACAGAGCTTGCAGTATGCACAGAGCCTGAGCCATAAAGCATCAACCAAATCCCGTTGATTGGTAGCATAATACAACAGTTTTTTTACTGCCCAATACATTCAGTTACTGTTTAGCTTAAGAGTCTAACACACTTTTTCTACAAATAATCTTTCTTCAATTTTTACACTTAATGAGTGGAGGGGTGTGGCTAGCACAGGTTTTTTTCGTGGGAACATTTTGCTATATTTCATAAACAAGATAAAGTTTGGATGTTTTGCAAACAGTTTCTCCAGATTGAGTGAGTTCGGGCTTGGCCAATTGTGCCTAGGGGGAGGTCTCGGGCTGACCAATCTGGGGCACTTCTGTAGACTCTATATATATGGAATTCAAAACAATAAATTTCCTTTTCTCCTCTCTTCGCTTGTCTGAGAACTTGGGTCAGTCCTCAGCTAGCCGCTCAACAGCGACAGAGGGGTCTTGAAACCACATCCCACTCCTTCACGAGGTGGAAGAGAAGATTCCTCACAATAAAATGTCCTTCCAAAAGTCCTGAGAGTTAGAAACACTTGACAAACTGATAATTGCACTACCAAAACTTCACTGTGCAAGAGCTGAATTCACAATGGTTTCACAAACACAGACTTCCTTCCACCAGGGACTCAGCATAACCCAGTCCATGGTGCACTATCCCATTTCTTCAATGGACAACCAATCCTCCAGAGAGATTTTCAGGCAACTGGCTAAATGAGCTACATGATCACCTCAACACAACTGAAACTGCCAGTTCCACTGTCCTCCTTTAAAGGAGCAGGAGCTCAGGCTCTTTCCCTCTATTCCTTTCTAACAAAAGACCAAGCGGCAATCCAAGTCTATTCTCACAGCCTCCTTTCTCAGGCATTACTTTGGAAGCATGAGGAGGATCAGAAATGCTACCCTGGACTTAAAGACATGCTCACTAGCTTTTAAAACAGACTTCCAAATTCTCTTTTGGAGAGCAATTGCTGATCACAACACAGTGGTATTGGTAGCCAATCGTTGTTTTAAAAGATTTTAAATACACAAAATACTCTCCCAATACAACCTTTCTGTGTAACCACTTGTAGCTGTTAGAAGGAGGCTATGTAATTAAGTCCCATGGGGAAAAGACATTTGCACACGCACAAAGGAGAGATCCACAAATAAAGGATATGGACACAGAATAGTCTTTGTTAAGACCTGCTCCATATTACAGGGAAGTTCACAAACTCTTGATCCAAGTGTTTTTAAAATGACTCTCCCTTTTACTTGTCCTTTCAAGGACAAGAGTAATAAATAAATAAATAACTTATAAATAAATAAATAAAATAACTTGCTTTCCAATGCTGCATTTGAAGCACAAGAATTGCACTTGATCTTTGCCTCATTTCTTGACATCTAACATTTTTACTCCAGGACTGTACACTAACATTCAGACCTACTGAACAGTCAGAGTTTAAGAGTTTACTTGGTTCCTACTTACCTTCTAGTTGAAGGTGACAAACAATTTGCTCTGGTTTTTGTAAAGTGGGTAAATGGGGTATTTCTTTTTCATGGAACTGATACAGTGATGAAAGAAAAACAGAAGGCAGAGACAGTCCCAGATGTGTCCCCACACTACTAAACATGTTCAATGAACAAAATTCACTGAACACACTCTATAATCATTTCGCTTGCTGTCCTCTACAACTTTCCCTGGTAAGACTTCCCAAAACACGGGTTTGCTACATTAATTTTTTGTTCACAGACACCAGACACATCAGGTTTTGGACAATGCTGTAACTCAAATATGGCAAGGGCAGGCAGCACGTGGTTTGAGCACAGGAGCAGGTGTGGGTGCACAGAAGCTGAATTTCTGATGCCCTACTCCGCACAGAGGTGAGGCCACTGTGCAAAGACAAAGCCAGTGAGCCACACAATTGTGCCAAAGATTAATTTCCTTCAGGAAATATCAACTGCATCACCCCTAAGGGATCTCTTCTTGATATTCACAATTATTATTGAAATTGCTGAGGCTTCTTCATCCAAAAGATTATTTTAAGCTATGAACAAATTCTAGCAGTAAATACATAAAATATCAAATCACATGAACTATTAATAAATATAGAAGTAGACAATGAGCTTACATAAACCCCCAAAATCCACTCAGTTTAGGGTTACATGATCTTTACAAGCAAGCTTAGTCTAAATCAGATTGGATCATTACACAAAATTATGAAGTATCTTGTTGAAATACAGTCTAAAAGAAAAATATATTTAATATGAGACATTACAATACTTCTTCAGGTTATAAAAGGGTTCCTTTATCTCCACATATTCATAACATGTTTAAAATATATTCTGAATTTTATTTCTCACAGTGTTTGATATAAAAAACAAACCAGAAGGTTGCCCTAAAGATAAATGAAACATCTGGTGAAACATGTAATAAGCTTCAGGCTCACATCTGCTACTGAAGTTAGTATTCCCGCACCACAGCTACAAGCTCTGAGCAAAGCTCTACAAGAATAACTGAGAACAGGGAGGATTATAGGGAACACATTCCTCAATCTAAATTGATATTTCCTCTTCCATCTGAATCAACATTATGCTTCCACATGTATGCATTAATGCCCAGCACTAACCCTCAGTGGAAAATAATTTCTAAAAGTAAAGTTATCTCATTTAAAACCTATCCTATTACTTTATATCGTAAGGGGGTTTAGGCAGTTTTTAACATATGCAACCATTTACCTAGGCATATTTATATACATACGTATAGATAGATAAAACTAGATATGCACTTATATATATAGGTTCACTAGTTTCAGAGTGAACTTACAAGCAAACTTACAACAATTAATTCATCCATGTCACTACATTTGACAAAATTTATTTGCAAAATAACAAACAGCAGACCGCAGAAGGCATAGTTACTGGAATTATATAAAAGAGAAGCCCTAAGTATTTTCAAGCAGTAACTCATAAAACCAAATGTAAAATATTTCCTAAGGAACAAACTATATGTAACTCACATTCCTGTTTCTATAAGGACGTTGCTCAATATTTATCTTTTTTTACCCATTCACTCCTAAACTTCCAATTTCTTCCATAAGCAACGACACCAAAATGTTTACATTTAATGCCAACTTAAATTGCTTTGTATTTGTGACATTTTAAAAAGACCCTTTTGTGCCATGGAGAGTTTAGAAAAATGCAGATATCTGCACAGCAGGGAAAAAACGCACTCACATTTTGCAACAGCTGTGAAAGATCAGTCCTCCAAAGAAACCGAAATCAACAGCAAACTGGGAAGTGTTTAGGAAATAAAATGTTTCCATCACCTCATACTATCATTTACTTCCATTAGTACTGAGGAAAGGGAGACTGAATTTTATACAGTGTTATAAATGGTAGGAACATTACAGGCTGTGGAAACAGAACTGGTAACTAAACAACATTTGGTGGCCTACAAAATTGGTCACTAAACAATTTTAACATCAAACCTGGGACAAAAATCAGAAGCATAAATACCTAAATAAACATCTGGTTAGTCAGAAGATGAAGAAGTGATATCCACACCCAAACTTATTTTCCTTGGATAAAAATTTCATAGTAGAACTGAAAGTGATGCAGATGCTTAACCAGAGGAACACTGAAACTTTTTCAAAAAAACAGATTACATGGCAACACAAACTGCTGCAGAAAACTCTCTCAGTACAGGGCCTTTTTCTCCCACTTAACTTTGCAAAAATGCATTTATTATAATAATCAAAAAAGTTTTACAAACACTGAATGCAAGGCATGAGAGAAAAACAGGAAGGAGATGAATGTAATGTGATCAACTAGGGAACAGAGATTAAGGACTGGCCACAGAAAACGTGCTCAGGCCAGTAGAGTCATTATATCATTCATGCACAATACCAAGAATTTATCATGCAGAAATAGAATTGCAATACCAAGCACACCAAATTATTAGGTGTTATTTGTGTCCTGCTCCTTGACACCCTGCAGAAAAGGGATGAAAGGTTTCAGGAGAAGAATGGACAAAGAAGGACTGCTTCTGACACAAAGAGAACCCAGGCGTGGAGGGGGCACTTGCATTTGTTCAGATTTAAGAAAAAACAAGCAAGCCCAAACTTCTGTTCCAAATAACTGTTGCAAATAATCCACCTTGCCATGTAACTTTGGAATACTTTGCAGACAAGTGTCATGCAAAAGCTTTCCATAACTCAAAGCAGATGTAGGGGAAAAACCCACACCATACCCCAAAAATCCCAAACCAAATAACCAAAATGTTATTCTGATGCAGACAGCCCTATGAAATTCGCATGCTAGGGTCTAGAAATCATTATCTATTTACACTGCCTTGTCCACAGTAGAATAGTTTGGATGAATCTCACGCCAAGCACCATCTAAATGCTCAGGTAACCTGTCTGTGAGCTCAAATTTAGTTCTTCCCTTCATGAGAGTCATGGAAGCTGCTTAGCTTTTCTACAGAATTTGACAAGTCTACAGCTGTGATGCAGACAATATTTTGCTCAGGCTTATTTCAGAATTGCTGCATCTGACATTATCTGCAAATCTAGCTAAGAGTAAAACAAGTTACCATAATAATGTTTACAGCTCTTGGTAATCTTGTGATAAAATAAACTCCCTGCTGTGTTAACAGACAACAAAGTAAACAAGTTGGGAACAAAAATTAGACTGTTGCATGTCACACCCAATCCTTTACCTTCAACTGCTGCTGAAATGGGGAGTCCATACCCAATCCTCCTTTTCCTCCAGCTACATGAGCTTCATCAATTTGTTGGATTCACTCTCCAGCAGATCAACAAGCTTTGTGGCCATGCAATCCCTAAATCCTGTACAAGGCAGGAGGCAGGAACATGCAGCCAAGTGCACAGAGGAACAATTGGGATCACTCCCATCTGATGGGACTGATGGCTGATGGATTAAATCAAATGTATTATCAAAGTTCAACTGCAGATAACAAATCACACCTTCTAAAATGAACAGCAGTGTAACCAGAAATACCCAAATTTTTTTTTTTTGCTATACATCATTCAAAAAATCTGTCCTAAAACATATCAAAGAAGGGGTAAATTACATGTTACGGTTAATTTAGCTTTCTTGAAACCATCCAACTTAATCAATACACTGTTGCTTTCAGGCCACAGTATAAATGCTTCAGTTAGCTAGGATCTGCTTTGCCAGGCATGCTAAAATTACAAAATTTAGCAGCCAAGAACATATTTAAATTAAACACTACCTACAAAGGTCTTCCTGTAGCAACAATCACTTGCTTCAGAAATGGCAAAGCAATGAAATGGTCTGCTCCTAGCAATGAGTGCCCTAACAAGAGCTATAACTAATTAGGAAAAACACCAGCAAGACACTTGAATAACATCAAAATAATTTGAAGTCATCTAGAACTTACAGAAGAAATCAAATAATACATATGTACATCCTTACTTTGTTTTCCGCATTTGAGAAACTAATAAAATATTGTGAAACTAAAAGCAAGGGCCCTGTGTCATTAACTGGAAACTTTAATTCACTGAATTTAGAATGTGAAGGCTAAATACATAGTCAGAGTGCCTTGCATACTGACACAGGATTTATGCAGCAAATTATTAAAAAGGAGTGTCAGAATTCCAAAACACGAATATTCTCTTAACCAAAACAAAAAGAAAAAAAACCACAACCAAACAAAACCAACCACAAAACCCCTCACTTTTGTGTGGAATGATGTCTAAAGAGTAAGCATTTACTTTGTCAGCTAACACAGGTATTTGGGGGGCAATTTTTGTTAATATAAAAAGTGTTCTAATGATTCAAGTTCCAAACAAGTTTGAAACAGAAAAACATGCAATAGAAGAGTGCTTTAACAGTCAAGGTCTTCAGGCTGTTTGGTGTTAGAATTACTGATTTGAGTATTTTTATATAAAATTACATTAGGAAGTAGTTTCTGAAAAGTTCTATCACCAAACAAAGTTGCAGGACTTGGAACTGTTGACATATCTTTCTTGAATGCATTCTGCATTCTTCTCCCAATCCTGCAGTGTGTGCAAATCATTCTCCCCATCCATACACATAGCTCTGCGGTGCTATTGGCAAGTAGGAGTAGGATCAAGTTATGCACAGCAAATAATGGTACATATTGTATTTCAATCCATGACCAATTAACAACTACATGAAATAAGTCAAGACAGGAACCACCACAGAAAATGTCCTCCTCTCTGCAGAATGCTATACAGACAAGATGAATCACAAAAAATATTATTCAAATTCCAACTGTGAATTGCATTTCTTGAGAGAAAGAAAGAGAACAGAGATTTCTGTTCTTGGTAGACTGGCAAAATTGCAGAACAACTAAAAGACTTAAAGCATATGTTTAATTTTACAGCAAATGCAAGATCAAGTCCCCAAACTGAGTTTGATCCTTCAGACTGGATCACAGCAGCATGTTCCCATAGCACCAGCTAACACCTCCATACCCCTTCTAGGCAAGTGACATGTTTGGGCATCTTTCTCTTCAATGACAGCAACTTCACCAGCTCAGGCTTTATACAACCCACTGAATCACCTTTTACCCATTTCACAAAACCTCTCAACTTCCTCTCTGAGTAGGACAGCTGACAAAAATTAGCCAGTGTATTTTCTTCTTCTTCTTCTCAGCTGCCTTTCTTCTTAGCATGACATTCTCTACAGCTCATTTTATTTTCAATCCAAGCAAGCTTTACTTTGCACAGAAATCCCACCCTGGAACACACCTGCTCTTTTTGATACACAAGCTCACTAACTATACTGCTTACAGTCAGCATGTGGGGATCCTCTCAAGTTCTCTCCTAGACACATTCTTAAAAAAACTCAATCACAACTTAAAACATAGCCATTCCTACATACAGGAACCACAAAGGGAAAAATAAACAATCCAGTCTCTTCATATTTTTTTTGTTTAAAAATCATTATCATTAGCTTTCCTTTGGCTTTGACCATTATACTGATAATTTCTTTGTATCAATTCACAAAGCTAATACAGACAGTTCTCCTATTCAACTGCTTCAATACACTCTAATAAAAAAGGCTGGAGGGGAAGGGAAAAGCTGTTGTTGTTACAACAAATGTACATTTATGTCTCTACTTTTAAGCTTTAGTCTGCCTTTCCATTTTCTGCATGTAAACACTCCTTTGATACTAAAGGTTCATTTCCATTTTGCTCTTCTCCCACCCCATTCCCATCACCTTTTTCATTATTTCAACTACATTTTTTACAAAAAACCACAAACACTGCCATCTTTGCTTATGAAGAATAGTCCAGAAGCAGCTGCAAATCATTCTCACTTTTCTTTGACGAACCACTCCTCCATGAGGATTCTCGAGAAAGCTTGATAAAAATCTATTAATTTATCAGGTCTACTTTAATCCCAACATTCAAGTTGCTCACACTTCCAAGCAAGGGAACAGGGCAGTTAGTGCATTACACAAATACAATATGACCATATTAAGGTTTACAGGTATCTTGACACAAATAAGCAAACTTACAGCAACCCCACTGGGGCCACTATTCTAGTGCTGGTTTTACCTGCTACACCATCAAACGGATGCTGCAGCGAGGAGGACACTTTGCTTAGGAACTGAAAAAGCTATTTACAACTTCTGAGTCACTTAAATGCAATTTATGGGAAAAGACTGAGCTCCATGAAAAATTAGTGAATAGCATACAAATTGCTCTAAAAATCCTCTGAGATACCCAACTTCTAGGCACATAAAAAAATAGCAGAGAAAACATGCTTGTGTTTTAACAGAGACAGTTCATTAAACTGAATACTTGAAAGGCTGAGGTACCTTAAGAATCCAAACAGTAGAATGATTTTTTAAAAGCTGTTCTAGCATATACCTAAGGAGAAAAAAAAAACAAACCCAAACCCAAACAAATTAAACACTCACAGATACAGGCCCCTCCATCTCACCAGAACACTGAGTGCAAACACAGTTTAAAATGTGCTTAAACAAAGAACTCATGAGAGGTTTTGCAAAAAAATCAGACTATCAGCTAAAGCACAGGAAAAACTTGATTAAAAGCTAGTACCTTACTGTAAAATAAATGTGTTACCCTTAAAGTTTACACATTGAAAGTAGTTCCTATGTCTAGTAAAATGGAAGATATCTCACCTTATCATCTCTTTACTTGCATATTTCTGTGAGGGTATAACAGTACTGCCACATAAACTTTGAATGAAAAACTATCATCTCCTTCAGGAAATACTTTCAATATTTACAGGTTGAAACATTTAACAGCAGTGGTTTAAACATTTGGGTTTTATCATTTGTTGATTAATTCTGATCCGTGTTGTCCTTTTTTTTATGGCCAGATTACAGGTACCTTCTCGTTCTAGGGGAAAATGTCAGTTGAGATCTTCCCTGCCACCAAATTAGCTACTCTCTGAGCGAGAGAGTAAATTTGCAATTTTATAAATGGAAAGTAAGCCTAGGGAGATCTGTCTCAATAGAATAAATTTGGCCTCTGAGATATTGTTAAGGGACATTTCCAAGTTTCTACTCCATCCTTCCTTCACCTTTGTACACTACTCCCCTAGTCTGCAATAGTCCACACTTTCACAGCAGCTACCAAGACACTAAAAAACTAGAAGAACCAGAAAAATCTGTGTGTTACCTTCACATTATTTAAGAAAGCCAAAAAAGGTGTTTGAAAAGCAGCAGGACTCCCTGTGCCTGTAGCTTTAGGTGTTAAATGTGACTAGATGATGGTAAAGTCAATTTGTCATTGTCCTTTTCCTCAAGTAGCTGTGACTAGTGGAATTTGCAGAACTGGGTAAGTAGCTGGCTTATTCTAAAGAAATGCTTAAAAATCCTGCTTCAGACTGCCCACTGCATGGAATGGTGAAGTTATCAGACTTCATCTTTCAAGGAATTGTATCAAAAAGTAACTGAAAATCTGTTGGGTTTGTTTGGATTTTTTTCCCATGGGTAATAATTGACATACAAATTACATTGGAAAAAAATTAGGAGCCATTAATTAATTATACTTGGAAAAACAACATGTTAAAATATTTCTAAAGATTTTACTTTTCCCCCTTTTCAGTATCACAGTAAGAACCACAAGCTTTATTTATTTTGGAATGGCTTACAATCCATTTTTCTCTAGCTGGTTATAATATTGCTCAGTCTTCTAAAAGCTGTGAAGTATTCTTTTTTCAATAACAAATTACACAATCTATTAGCAAGTCAGCTATTTCTCTTTCCTTTTCAACTTCCATGAAGGCCATCCAGCTATAGTAATTTACTGAAATTTATTTCCTTCTTCCTTCTAAAGAAAACAATATACCTACAATAAGCAGTAGACAGAGCAGACTTCAAATACTGTGACTCTTGTAATTGTTCAGGTCTTGTTCTTCAGTTGGTTTTACAATGATACAGTTAAAAAATCTCAAACAAAATTTTTAGAAGGCATGTTTCTATTGGGGAGGAGGGAGAGCACTATCTACATGCCCAGTTTTCAGATAAATTATGTTTAAAATAAAATCTGGCCTGAAACATCAGAATGCTAGTGAGTATGGTGTGCCAAAAATGTATACTACCATCTGACAGTACCTCAAACAGATTCTCGTCATTAACTTCGTATGTGTCCTGAAGCGACAATATTTTGTATAAACAGCTCTCTTGCTTGAGAAAATATTCTTGTTTTGTTGAGTACAAGCAAACATCTTTCCTGGTATGTAGACAGATCACCTTCCAGAGTATCTACAGAGTACACTAAGTTTTTGTAATCTTATACGTGGTTTTTATGAAATCTTGTCTACGATGATGGAATACACAATGATAAAGTACTTTTAATAATTTTAAAAAGCATACAAGCATGTTCCTCTGACAAAAATGGAGCAGTCTGATATGCTTTGGCTCTTCACATGAAGATCTACCTAAAGCTCAAGCAATTATACATTTCATATCCAGTTCCTTTATTTTCAGAAAAGGAAAGCCACGGTTTCATAAGGAAAGGATTAGTCCATGAAAGCCTGAGGGAAAAAAAAGTTTAAAAATCTTTTTTTAACAGAAGACACAAACTGAAAATAGAAATTATTATTAAAAAAAGAAATCACCAAATGTTCTAGGACAGATGCCCACATTTTGATTTTGTAGTATTTTGTAGTGTTATCAGATTGGGTGGCACAAGGCAAAAGGTTACTACCCTCTTCTCATACAAAACACAGCTCATTACCAATTTATGGTGAAATACATTCTTTACTGTCAGATGTTCAGCAATTGTGTTTCTGGGAGCCACAGAAAAGCCTACATGAAATGCCATATCTGCGTTTCTGGCATGACTAAGGGAACACATATATTAGGTTTCCATATGGAAGTTCTCTCTTAGGTTAACAGCAGGAGATATTTTAAAAAATTACACGTTTCCCTCAGTGTCAAAAACTTGCAGGCCTCAGGGTCTCTTGTGGAGGTAAAATAACCACTTAGCACACAGTTCATCAAATTTCTCAAATGCTGTGTTTTATGCATTGAATCAAATCCTTTGATTTTTACAATGTAGAAAATAAATTTACCCATTTAGCCTTATCTTTACAAAAAGAGACTATACTAAAAAAACCACCCTGCCTTGTAACTTCTACTTCTCATCACTACTTCACTCCCAGTAACACCAAATTACAAGTCCCACTACAGTAAATACATTGTTTATTCATGTATAAATTCTTTTCTCTCTCTCCACTCTTAACCAATTTAATGCCCATATTTCTTTCCATTGTCCCTGCTGCTTAAGCTTTGCCTGTTTACTTATGCAACTCTCACTGAATAAATACAAAACCAGTAGATTATCGTCTTGTAAACATAAAAGTGGTACATTATCATTTTCTGCATTTCTCACTGATACGTTTTTTGCCAATCCTTCTCTGCCTTTCTATTTACCACTGGGGACTAGGGCTAATTCATCTATTTTTTCCTCAAGAAACATATTCAAGACATTCTTTTCCCAGTCAATACTGTAAGTAAACATTACCTCGTAGTCCATTTACTACTTAAATTAATAACGCACTTGGCTTGTTCAAGTTCCAGGATGTAACTGGCACATTTCTCTTCCTCAGCAAAATGGATAATACTATTTGACTGCTACGATACCAATTATTTATTACATAGTCTTTATTGTATAGAATTGTATGACATCCAATACATTTGTAAAAATTATTTATCAATAGATATATAAGAACATTTAATTTTACACAACAAAGTTCCTTAAATAATAAAAATGTATTTCTTTTTAAAATATAAATTAATAAAATGTAATCAATCAATATTGAGCTGCAGTGAGATTACTAGTGTTATACTCTTCTTGGGAGTAAAGTCTAATTAACTTGCACTAAAAGTAGTCAGTTCAATTTAAAAAAATAAAAATAAAATCTCTTCCTTCAGGGCTGAATCATTAAATGCTAAAAACTTCATTTCCAGCCCACTGTGAAGGGAAACAGTAAATAGGTGTTTCAAATAGGTCAGCTAGATTATTTTCTGTAAAGACAGTAACACTGCATGTAAGAGCTACGTTTTCTCGGGCATTATTATTTGACAAACTCTTCTGTAGAAGGGGAAAAGCAAATAAATGTATCTTTCAATGAAACATCAAGCTTTCATATTTCTGGGACTTTCTGTATACCTTAAAAATAATTGTGTAAAGTAACCAGAAGGCTCTACTACTTAGCAGGATGCCAATTTAAAAGAAGGAAACAACATATATTATTTTGCCAGATTCCAAATCAACTTCATGTCCAGGCCAGGAAAAAAGAGCCACCACACTCTCAGATAACAATTTAATAAAATTTGTGGCATCCAAAGTAGCAATCTTTGCCTCAGCATGATATTCACAGCCATCAAATTTAATAAAATGGCCCCAATAAGAGTTAATCAAAAGTGTTTAAGTGTATTGGCAATAAAACAAATTTTATGGCAGCAGAGTCAGTTCTCTTCTGTGTGACAAATGAACTGAGCACTGAAAATGGGTGATGCATCAGTACCATTTGAACAACGAAAAATGCGTGTAAGTCAGGTGGGAGGGAAACTTCACGCAGGAAGAGCACAGAAATGAGTAAAACACGCAGAGCACCATGCATTTTGTACTACACAGAAGAGAAAAACAACCAAAGGGGTTTGTTTTTCTTCAGGATGACCATGACTTTACCTAGGCTACAGCAACAGGTACTTCAGTAATGTCTGCTCCTTAATTATGTGCCAAATGCAGAATACCAAATACTAGCCACAGTTGAAAGGTTTGCAAGTATTCTTACAAGACAAGAGACTAATTCTGCTCCGCTCTCTACCAT
Source organism: Entomyzon cyanotis (assembly GCA_024500445.1). NCBI lineage: Eukaryota > Metazoa > Chordata > Aves > Passeriformes > Meliphagidae > Entomyzon > Entomyzon cyanotis. The sequence continues at coordinate 14,834,166 of JAKEPQ010001004.1, read as the reverse complement.
ATCAGTTTGAACATTTACCACTATGAACCTCTGAAATTTGTAAAATACAAATTGTGACCCTAATTAAGTTTCTTGGAGTTGGATGACAAACTAGACTGAGTTGGTTAATGTTACAGGTATGCATACATTACAGCAGTTTCATCGAATCATCTTCCATAGAAGAGGGGTTGGAATTAGGAGATCTTTAAGGTCCCTTCCAACCCAGGCCATTCCGTGATTCCACAATTTTTAAAAACAGCATCAACAGCTGTGCTTAGCTCAAAACCTCTCAACTTGTCATTTGAACTTAAAACGACTAAATTTTCTTCACAGGCAACAAGCAACAGGACAAGAGGAAACAGTCTCAAGCTGTGCCACAGAAGGTTCAGGCTGGACATCAGGATGAATTTCTTCACTGAAAGGATAGTCAGGCACTAGAAAAGGTTTCTCAGGAAACTGGAGGAGTCACCATCCCTGAAGCATTCAAGGAACTCCTGGACATGGCACTATGTGCCATGGTGTTCAGTCAAAGGCTGCACTCAATGATCTTGGAGGTCTTTTCCAACCCTAATGATTCCGTAATTCCAAGTTTTCTCCCCGGAAACAATCCATTACCTTTCTCATCACAGCAATTACCCTTGTGCCGCCTAAAAAGTTTCTAAAATTGTCTCCTGCAACAAAGACAAGCTTCATACATTGGTTTCAAAATACTTCTTTTTAAGAAACTAGTTAAATTATGTTCAGCTCTAGTTGCTCTTATTTTAAGGAAGAAATACTGTACAGCTTTCCTAATGAGATACAGATCAGAAATAAGACAAACAGCAGGTTTGGGGTGGGGGAAAAAAAAAGTAAGTAAAAAAAAAAAAAGTCTATCTTGAATACTTGACCTTATGATTTTGCCTTGCAGCATGAGACGCACTGTGGCCTATTAAGTAGAAAAAAACCCCACCATCTTGTGAGGGAAAGCAGCTGAAATGAAAGATTAAAACTAATTACCAGTTCTGTCAAGTCCACAGTACCTTAAGAGAAAATCCTGTTTACTTTTTTCTTTTTCTTATACAAAGCTGAGGTCAAAAAATATGTTCTGCTTACTGAGCACATGACTATTATAATCTTTTTCTCACTACCTTTGACTGTCCAGTGTCTTAAAACAAAAAGAAAGTCATTACTACTAAGAACTGTACGTATAATACGGAAATCATGTTTCATGATGTGGGGAGGTATGTATGCAGTGTCCATTTTTATCCTTGTGTACTTTAAACCAGAATATAAATTGTCATGGTTCAAAATAATTCTGAAGTACTTCTCTACCTTAAGGATTACTACTTTGAATCACCTTTCTCAAGATAGCTTTCCACATACACTACTACAAAGGATGCAGCACTGTTTCTCTGAAACACAAATTTCATTTTCATATGCCTCTTCAACCAATTACTTGAAGTATCCTTTCCGAGGACATACTAACTTCTACTTACTCCTGTTTTCCTAACCAGTATGGACAAGCAGGAATTCTATACAGACATGGTTAAAACAATTTTTTTAAAAAAAGCTCTGATTATTTTATTCATAATATAAAAAAAGACCAACAGGAAGAAACTAAATGAAAGTTTTCTTTGGGTAACAGAGAGGCGTGTCCATACACTAAAAGAGAAATGTAATTTTATTTAATCCTTGTAAATTCTAACAAAGCCATGCCTTCACAAGAGCATTGTTAGTTACTGTCTAGTTCACCTAGAATTGCCCAACCACCATGAGCAATACACATTTAGCTTTGAGCACAGCAACTTCGGCACTAAAGAATTACTGGTTTTTGTTTTCTCCAGGAGACAATAACAAAAAGGAACATGCAAAGAAGCTTCATGACACCTGTATGTTGAGAAGAGTGGGAAGAAAGTCAAGACTTCAACTATTTTCATGGTAAAACTCTGCCTTTCAGCATCTAAAAGAGACAGACAATTTGCAGTGCTTATAACTCAGTTAAAAGAACTTCATTTCCCTTTTCAACAGTTCCCTACAGCTGCCACCTGTGAGACCACAGTTCAAAGGACCACAGGGGAAAAAACCACAGGAAAGGAACTCACACAACTGAAGAGCTAGAGGAACAAAAAGAGAGACAATCAATTATTGCCTCTTGTGTAGGGAAATTAAGTATTGTGATGCTAGACATTCCAAAATTAGCATGAGACAAACTTCAAACATTTCTCCCACAACTACCCAGGCATCCCAAGGAAGTTACTTCAATTCTTCTATGCATCAGCTTTCTTAACCATAAACTAGTGATAGTTTTTACCTCACAGAGAGGTTATGAGGCAATTAACTGATCATAAAGCATGCCAAGATCGTCAAATGAAAGGTGCTATGCAAGTGCAGGGTATTAATCTCACACTCCAGGTACAAATCATTCTCTTATCCCACCTTTTACCTAGTGTTGGCAGCTTTACAACCATTAAAACTCTCTACTACATATGCTGGCTCGATTCCTCATAGGAGACATCTTAGACACAGTGCACTTTTGTGGTTCAGCTACCTACACTTTCCTACATAAAACAGGGCATTTGGTTCAAGACATCTGCAGCTTCAGGTAAACTGCCCAAACACACAGCCCGCAAGCTGGACCCAGACCTTGTGTTTCTGGCAGCAGTACTACAAGATCCATGAAACTTCTGTCAGCTGCATGTAACATATGCTGCTAGATAACATCTAATGAGCATGAAAGCTGTAGCGTAGAAGCAGCAAAAGGACCACCAGCCACCCTTGCAAGTTTAACTTTTTATTGCATATTTTTCAAAATATGCATTGGTTGTCTTACCGGTTAGAATGCTTACACCTCATTCATCATAATGTTATTTAAATAATATATTAGCTGAAGACTTCCTTCTAAATTAATAGAACGATTTTAAGTTTGGAACAGGCAGTAACGTAAACACTGGAAAATTCACAGTCAGGATCGCTGGTGATAAAGAACCAAGAGAGGTAGCAAAAAGGACAATGCAGCAAAGAGATAGTGCTTTTATCAGCCTGGTCTGCAGGTCAGAAGATCAAGTAGAAAAAAGGTTTCAAAGAAGGAAGTGAAGGGGAAAAAGAGCAGCAGTGCAAGCAAGGGCAGATCTGTTCTATGTTAACAGGACAAGCTGGGGGAAGGAAAGAAAAAGATCAAGGCAAGAGATGAAGAGAACTGTAAATCAAAGGTAACCCTAATGCCATAATCTGCATGGGAAATGGAAGAGACTTTAAAAAAAAGGTGACAGTAAAAATTGATTTACCATAGAGTGGTATTCCATACATAAAGCCAGAATAAGACACAAAACACTTCAGAAAGGTAAAGAAAATACAGCATTTGCAAGGTTCCAGATAGGACAGAAGACCAGCATTTTCAGAGTCTGCACGTGTGGATGACATGATGACAACAAAGCCATTTCAAAGACAGCCTGGGACACTATGAAGGAAATGCAAAACAAACCATAATGATGATCAAAGTTACACAGCACTGGCTAAATCCACTTTAGTCCTGCATTCTCTATAGCTTCAAGTTATGATTTACTAGTATAAACAAAGGGTTTTTTTTTCCTTCCACAGCTCAGAAGTGCTTTGCAGTTCCCCAAGCCTGATACCAAGATCCCTTTCCATTCTTTTCTTCCAAGTCTCTTTCAAGTAATTTTCCCTTTTCACAGAGCCAACAGCAATAGCATTTTATACATGTTCAGTGCACTATACATCTCTCTTCTGCACAGAGACAAAAAAAGCACAAATATACCTTTACAGAACTTCTGACAGGAGGAAAGCATTCTGGGAAGAAAAATATCAACAGCACTTCTAAATAGTTAATACTTTTTAAATTAAAGACTGCTGATGTGTTTAAAAGCACCTGATCAAGTATGTTCTTCATGTCATGCTATATTAATTCTATTCCTACACAACAAAAAGCGGGGGTAGGAGAGGGTGGTGTTAAATTGTAAGAGTTTGAATGGATATATAGACAAAACATATTTAGCATTAGTAAATAAATGTTATGAAACTTCTAGTTATTCATCCATGTCTACAATTCTTTAATCACTTTTAGTCACATCTTGATAAAACCAGAATGGTGACCTTGTGTTAATCAAGATATAACAGTGATCTTTGATGAGACTGGAAGGTGTATTATTTCACAGTTTTACAGAACTACAGAATCAGCAGAGTTTGAAGGGACCTGTAAGAAACATCCAGTCCAACTCCTGGCCCTGCACAGCACATTCCCAAGAGCCACACCATATGCCTCAGAGTATTGTCCAAACACTTCTCAAACTCTGTCAGTGCTGTGACCACTTCCATGGGGAGTTGTTCCAGTGCCCAACCACCCTCTGGGTGAAGAACTTTCTTCCTGATTTCCAATCTAAACCTCCCCTGACACAATTTCAGGCCATTCCCTTGGTCCTGTCACTGGTCACCACAGAGAAGAGATCAGGGTCTGACCCTCCTCTTCCCCTTGTGAGGAACCTGTAGCCTGCAATGAGGTCTCTCCTCAGTCTCTTCCATGCTGAACAGACCAAATGACCTCACCTGCTCCTCATACGGCTTCCCCTCAAGGCCTTTCAGCATCTCCATTGCCTTCCTTTGGATGCTCTCTAATAGCTTAATATCTTCCTTATATTGTGGCACCCAAAACCTCCCCCGGGACTCAAGGTGAGGCCACCCCAGTGCAGAGCATAGCAGGACAATCCCCTCCCTTGCCCAGCTGGTGATGCTGTGCCTGATGCCCCCCAGGACCTTGGCCTGCTTGGCCCTCCTGGCCTGCTTGGCCCCAGCCAGCTTGGCCCTCCTGGCTGCCAGGGCACTGCTGGCTCATGTTCAACTTGCCATTGTCCAGGACCCCCAGGTCCCTTTCCATGGCGCTGCTCTCCAGCCTCATTCCCCAGTCTGTCTCTACTTCCAGGGTTGCCCCAGCCCAGGTGCAGAATCCAGCACTTGTCCATGTCAAACTTCATCTTGTTTGGGATTGCCCAGTCCTCTCATTTATCAAGGTCTCTCTGCAGCACCTTCTTCCCTTCCAGGGAGTCAACAACTCCTCCCAGTCTTGTATCCTCTGCAAGCCTGCTCAGTATCCCTTGCAGTCCTGTGTCCAAGTCATTTCTGAAGGTGTTGAACAGCACACGGCCTGAGAGGAATCAGCCCTACAGAGCCCCACTAGTGACAGGCTGCCTGCCCAATGTCACCCCATTCACTAGAACCCTTTGCGCCTCACCCATCAGCCAGCTGCTCACCCACCCCATGATATGTTGAACTGGCTGTACTCTGTCCAGAAGGATCCTGTGAGAGACACTACCACAAACTTTACTGGAATCCAAAAAGATTACATCAACTGGCTTCCCTTCATCAGCCAGGTGGGTTACCTTGACATGAAGGGAAATCAGGTTTGATACCAGAATTTTCCTCTCATAAAGCCCTGCTGGATGTGACCTATGACTGCACTGTCTTTCAGGTGTTTTTCAATACCTCTTGAAATAATCTTTTCCTTAACTTTATCAGGCACTGAAGTGAGACTGACAGGCCCGCAGTTTCTGGGGTCTTTGTTCTTGCCCTTCTTGAAAACTGGGACAATGTTTGCCAGCTTCCAGTCAGCTGGGGCCTCTCTGGATTCCCAAGACTGCTCAAAAATCAAGAGAGGTTCTATGATGACATCAGCCAGCTCCTTGGGGACTCTCAGATGAATCTCACCAGGCCCCACAGATTTGCAGAGATCCAGCTGGAGCAGCAAATCCTGCAGAGTTTAAGGGTTGACTGGGAGTCGATCATTCTCTCTCAGCCATGGCCCTCCAGCTCAGGGCATGCCCTGGCCCCTCCTCCGTGCTGAAGACAGAGGCAAACAATGCACTAAACACCTCTGCCTTGTTTCTGTCCCTGTTTGCGATGTGACCATCCTCATCCTGTAGCAGGATGATGTTATTTCTACACTGCCTTTTGCCACTTATAGATTAGAAAAAGCCCTTTTTATTGTGCCTCACAGCTCTGCCCAGCTTCAATTCCAACTGAGCTTTGGCCACACAAATTCTCTCCTTACAGTGGCAAGCAACATCTCTGTATTCTTCCCCTGTGCTTCCACTGTGCATGCCTTATTTCCAAGAGAAGATCCCTGCTCAGCCAAGCTGGTCTTCTGCCTCGTCTGCTTGACTTCCACTTCCAACACCTGGGAGTTGCCTGCTCCTGTGCCCTTAGGAGGTGAAGTTTAAGAAGTGACCAGCAGTGATGGACTCCAGCATCTGCAAAAATATTTTCCCAGGGGACTTTACTCACTACTTCCCTGAGCAGCCTGAAGTCCGCTCTCCTTATGTCCAGAGCTGAAGTTTTGCTGGCATTCTTCTTCCTGTCAACAGAGACTGTAAAACTTAACACTTTGTGATCAATGTAGCCAAGACAGCCACCAATCTCCACTTTGCTCATGAGATCCACTCTGTCAACAAGCAGCAGATCAAGGAGGGAGTCTTTCCCAGTCAGCTCCCTTAGGACCTCTTCCATAAAGCTGTCATCCAGGTTTTTTAGGAATCTTCCAGAGCAGGTTGTACCAGCTGTGTGATGCTCCCAGACAATTTCTGGCAAGCTGAAGCCCTTGGACAAGGGAAGCCATAAGGGCAGTTGACTTGGAAGTGTCCTTCAGTTCCACAAATTCATCAGCATCGTCATCCTGGCTAGGAGGTCTACAGCAGAATCCTACAATGACATCTGCATTATTTGTTTGCCCTTGATTCTCACCCAGAGACTCTCAACTCTGCCATTGCCAGCTGAGCACTCCATACATTTGAACCCTTCTATTACATACAAGGACAACCCCCAGCCCCTTCTGCCCCGCCTGTCCCTTCTGAAGAGCCTTTAACAGTCCAACAGGGCACTCCAGACATAGACTCATCCGCCAGGTTTCACTTATGCCAGTAATATTGAATCTCTGGGACTGGGCCAAAGCTTCTAGATCCTCTTGTTTTTGAGTAGCAGTAACCACAGCTGTTAGCTGTAATTTCAAAAACACAGGGATAGGCCTTTACCTGAGCCAAGGATGTCCAATGACTTATTAGGAAATTTAAAAAGTCTATTTGAGAGCATTAGCAGCATCTTTCCTAAAAATGGCCTACCCAAAAGTGTGCTCTTAGAAGTGATAACCACTATTTTATCCAAGTTTACAGTAAACAAATAATTTTATCAACTAGTCTCCATACTTAAAACACACATATTTAGCTGAAAGACTTAAAAGTGTGGTGGAAGCTGCAGCACTATTTTGGCAAACTTAGAAGTTAATGAGGATTGGGACTGTACATTATTATTATGCTTTGACACTTGAATATAAAAATTGACCAGCAACATTTGCTTTTTTCCACCAGTAACTTTTTAACATTAAGTAGTGTCCAATTGAGACCTGATCCAGACAGAAATAGACCTTTTGATGAGAGAGTGCTGAAAGTCTCTTAAGGACATGGACTAGGTCCAGATAACTCCAGGCAGTGACCATCTGTCCCCATTTCCATGGCACTTCCCAGTTCACACCTGTACAGCAAGGGCTTGGCTACACATCTGGCTGGAACTGCTGGTGTAAGGCATGTGAGCAGAACCCCAGCTGGGCCCAGAGCACACAGTGACACCAAGTACACACCACCTTGTCACCAGGAGAGGACTTCAGTCCACACAAGTCAGTCCAGCACCTCCTGTGGACACGTGTTTAAAGAGGGTCACTCAAGCTTTGAAGTGAGTTAAAGTGCAGTGACACAATAATGAGAATTTCTGAAGAAAGGAAAAGTGAAATAAGCAGGAAGCTTATAGACAAACTGCATGCACATGCCATGAAAATACAGACCTACTGCCATTTCAACTAAGATCATAGCACTTCCTTGAATGCAAAAAAGTCAGTGATAAAACTGACTAAAAAATTTAGCTTAATTATTAAACATTATTTGTTCTGGAAGAGAAAATGTGGACTAATGAAACTGTTACATGCATATATTGATTGAATTTTAATACTAACACTAAAATTGATAAAAAATATAAAGAAAAAAACAGATTGTCCAACTAAATTTTCATATATGGAAGCTTTACCTTTTGTAATCAATTTGGAAACAAGAAAAAAATAAAAAACAAAATCAAACATTTAAAAATGGGCAGGATTTGTCCTATTTCCCCCAAACGCGCCCTATTTCCTACCAGAATTACCTGTTCTCATTTTATAAAGTAGTAGACTTTAAAAAGACATTTGGGCATTACTCTGTGTTTACCATGTTCACATCAACTACCTTTCTCTACATTAAAAAGGAAAAAAACTGCAACACGCGTAACTGAGTAAAATGCCAAACAATTAAAAGTAAAATGTTATTTCTTCTTTATACTATTCTGAGATACTTGAACTGTAACAGTTGAGATGTTTTCATGCAAATGTTTGGTTTCCATTTCATAAACATAAATATTTCCAATGAAATCAAACCACCTTCACATCAGCCCCTGCACAAATGAAGACTTCCACATATAGGAGGCTGTATGGAAAATATTACTAAACAAGTTGATCAAATTACAGTAGTTGAAATGCATCAATTTCAGTAATTTAAAAGTCTCTTTCCAATTCAGGATAAATAGGATATCAAAACCATAGGGACAGAGCTAAAAGTCATCTGATAGCTGTTTCCTCCCATTACACACTGTTTGTAGCAAACATCTGGCTAACGTATCCTTCACGACCTCCCCAGACTTCCACTTAACCTGCCCTACTGTACCACCACTCTTACAGTGTTTCTCCTCATGACTCACCCTTAATACAAGTCAAACTCATTGCTTCTTCTAACAACCATCCAGGACACAAGAAAAAATCTTTGGCAAAAACATTTTTCTTTATAGAGACTTAATCAAATGTCCCTTCACCCACTCTACACTGAAAAAACCAAAAGCACACAACAGAAACCAAGAATCCCAATCAAGAACTACCATTACTATTAAACAGTTTATTATTACATAGTTGTAATACTAAAAAAGGTGGGGGGGAGGCAGGGGAGAGGGAATTTTCAGTAGTAGATAACTCAGCAAGAAAAGCAGTTTTGTTCGAGGTTCAATAATTGGCTCAAGTATCCATGGCCAAACCAAATACCCACATGCCACCAGACAAGTAGCTCTCCTACCCCTGCCAATCAGCAAAGTCTCAAAAAGTTAAAACCTACACAAGTTACAACTTGTATATAGTGATGACTTTATTTCATGTCTGCAAAACTGTATCAAAATTTTATCAGAAAGAATAAAGCCAGATCTTTCCCCTATTCAAGTTATTAAGATGGATCGGATTTTATTAATTTATTAGCAAGAATGAGCAGGATCAGAGGGTGGACCCAAGTGCTCCTTCTTTCCTGTCAAAGTGCCATTTAAATGCAAGCTGAGAAAGCAACGGGGAATCTTAAGGAGCATGTCTGCATTGTACAAAGGGCTGCGCTGGGAACACAAGGCTGGACCAGAAGTGCATTGCACAGCTGTGCACCAGGCCTAGAGCCATGCCTGGTGACACCAGCTCCTAAGGGACAAAGCTGCACCACACCAACAGACACACATCTTTACTGACGTCTACTCTCATCCCTCTGTCCAAGATGGCAGCGCCCCATTCCATGCAAACTCCTCTGTCTGCTCCCAGCAAGCCTGAGTTATTGCCACTCTCACCATGGCATGATGTGTCCCAGATCTGCTGAAAGTCATCTACTGCTCTTTCAGATTACAGGTCTTGTTTAACGGGTGCTTTTGTTCCCAGGTTCACACACTGAACTAGCATCTCTCCCATACATGTTTCCCATTTGAGTACTGTCTTGATTTTTGCAATTCCTCTTTGTATTGTGTCAGATTAAAATCTAAATCACAGTGATGACAAAGAACATTGATGCTGTAAACAGACACCTCTTTAAATAAAGTTGTGATCAAAGCATGGAGTAGCCCAATAAAACCCAGGTGGCTCTAGCTTATCGTATGCCGTACTCATTATTTCAAGTGTCCCATTTAATAGATTTCCAGGTGTCAACAACAGGTTTGTGCCAGTTCTTTCATTTCTGGCTCTGTTTATGTATCTGGTCTCTTTTGATAAGAAGGTCTAATATTAAAAAAAAAAAAAAAGTTAAAAAATACTCATTTTAAAATCAGGCATTTCGCCACAGTTGGCAAAACCACAGAAACCAGTGTGTCTTTGTGTTATTCATCATCTACATAAAGCTTAGCTAATTACAGGGGAATACCAAATGACTCATGTTTGCCATAGTTTTCTGTGGGCCAATATGTTTGCCCTGGAAAGTCCAAAAAATTTAAAAATTTAATGTCAACTTGAAGACACTTAATCTGCAAGTTTCATATAAAACACAGTCAAAATTTTTAATTACTTGTGGAAGTCTTTACCCATAAAATTACTGTAAGCTCTGACAGAAAGCAGGCAAAGAGAAAAAAAAGCTGATTTGACATTTATTCTTCATTTTAACTTTGTGCTTTATGCATCCGAATACATCAATTAACTTCTTGCTTGAAACATCAATGTAAGAAAAATGTCTTGGAAGATTTGGTCAAGTATCACACAATGGAGCACTGTGAATAGCAGGAACCTTTTTTCAAATGTCATTTCAAAAAGTAAAACCAAGAGCTCAAATTTCCACATTTGAGGATAGAGGGACGTTTTGTTTTTAATTCTACACTATTGCATCAAAGTAGAATTTCACAAGGCGCTTCCTCATCCCTCACCCTGTCATTCATCATTTCAAGTAGTGTCTTGCTTCCCCTCCAAGCACATTTTATTTTCTGACCCACTATTTCAATTCCTTTTCATACAAAAGACAGACAAAATTTTTGCATGGCAATCAGGTTTAGTCTAACATTTCTAAAATGCTATGGCATTTTGCCTTCCAAACCCCCACTTGCCTTTCAGTTTTAACTGAAATTTCAGTTTCCAAATTAGCCAGGTAGAGATGCCAACAATATTCCACTGAAAGCCATTAAGAACTGGACACCTAAACTCCTGTGCTGTTTCTAAAATGTTTGAGCAAGTATGTGTTTGTATAATGTTCAGGACACCCAGAGCCAGCTGACGCCTCTGGGCATGAGCACAGTAAAGCATAAATCAGGTCACGCTTCCCAGTTTGAGAGCTACACAGCTTTCAGGGTGGGAGCACTAACCTCATTCCAATTTACATCTAAACATTTCTTACTCCCACTCCTTATTCCATCTCCTCAGCATTCCTCATATCTTCAACACTTGGTGCTTATTGGAAACCATCACTGCTTCCAAGTCTAGTTTCTGTAAATTGACCAATCCCAAACCCATCCTCACTGTCCTTTCCTCTAGTCTTCCAACAATAACACACCACCAAATGAATCGGACACTGAAGTGATCTAAAAAGCAAGCACATGACAGAATGAAAATATATATTAAAAATGTATATGTATATGCTTACACGTAGATATTATATCAAGATTTTTTTGGTTTTGCAATTATTCTTCTGTTTCTGAGGAGAACTGTCATGTTTGGTTTAATTCCTGAATAGTTGATGCTGCACCCTTGTCTTTATTGCACATGATGGGAGGTATGTAACTAGACAGCAACATATCAAGTATAGAAAATCATGCCCAAGTGTAACTGAAAAAACAACAACAACAACAAAGTCTTACCCTTAGATCTTTAGTTACTCCTTGTAGGACTGAGGAAAATATTTCTCAACTACAAGAACCACTAGGCTCAGGGGACGAAGACCTTCACAATTTCCTGAGTAACAAAGACCTCCATTTTTACAAGTGCCTGTTGTTCCACTGTGTGAGAAAGGCTTTCAAGCCTCAGTGCGTACCAGGAGTGGCACCCAGTGTCCAAACTGCATCCTTACAACAGTGTCTTCAGTTCTTTTCTCAGTCTTTCCTCGCTCCTTTCTCCCAGGCTGCAGCTACAGAAAATCAGCAGTTCTCTTTTTAAACTCTGCATGTACTCTAAATAAAGCAGTTTACGCACACTTTTTGCCAAACTGTTTTAATCAACTGTGCATAGATGAATGAAATTTTCAGTTATTCGGTGTGGAGAACAACTATCAAGTCTGGTAAAATGCTACAATTAACCCATACAGCTACAGATCAGAATTCTGAATGAAATCAAAATTTGTGTAGACTATGGTCTTTCAACTATACTCAATAACTGGCTTCACAGCCACAGGCTGATTTATTCTTGATCATTGGCATGGCTTTAATAGCCCAAACCAGTCGTCCTAAACATGTTTTGTTAGAACAGAAGTAAAAATCACTAAAAGAATTGGAAAAAAACCCAAAACAAAACAACAAACCAACAACAAACAATTTTCATGTTTTGCAGCTATGTGGGATTTTAAAGATTATCTACTGTGCTTAGCTAAGACAACTGAATAAAAATGAGAGCAACAAATCTAGAAAATAAAACTGTTTTGTTCTTCCCAAAATTGATCAGAAGGATAATACTCACTTTTACGCAAGATTCAACACCTGGAGTTAGTTATAAGGAAAGCTTCCCCCAAACTGCTGCAAAAGCTACAATTTCTAGCTTTTTTTCCCTTTCACTATGACAAACAGTTCAGAGTAGCACAAAACAGATCAAGATAAAACACTTAATTATTGGAACAGTTATCCTAAAGCATTAAACAGCTATTGTTCTATCAGTACGTAAAAGTACAGTATGAAGCAATACAAACTTCAAAGAAAAACAAAAATACAAAAACCCAAAACCAAAAAAGAACATACTGAGGGAAAGAAAACAAAAAAATGTATTTCCATCTACATGTGGAAGTCAAATTACAAACACCCCTTCAAGTAATTTTGCCAAACTTCATCTGCACAGTTTTCCTGTTTCACAAAACTGGCACAATTTAACAGTTTATCGAGAACTTCAAAATCCTGATGTTCAGTGTCTGTAGCTCCTCCCTTACCCCTCCGATTTCTCTGCTGCATAAAAGAGCACTATAAAATCTGCAAGACACACCACACAGATCAAGTTTTTATAAATAAATATATATATATATATATATACACACACAGACAGACACTGAATAGCATGTTCAAATCCTGTTGAATTACTTCCCTGGTAAGATTTATTTTGTTTCAACGAGACTTCTACTTGCAAAAACATGCACACATTGCACAGCAAATATATCTCTTTTTAGGTGCCTAATATGGCCAGGGAAACCATTTTGATTATTCTGTGCCCGCTTATGCATTGTCCTACAAAACAATAAGACAGAACAGCGAGAAACTAGCAATTAAGAGAGTCTAAATGCACATCGGGAATCACTAAAATCCACGCTAGCCAAGTCAGGAACAATATGACTGATGAATAGGCCATATTATATTAGGATTGTTAGCTAGTGTTAAAAAATTATACTTAGCAGATGTCCCTTATGACCTAAATATATCACACAAAGAACATGCCTGTCTTGTTTTCTAAAAAAGTTTAAAGAAATCTTTCTGGTTTTATTACTGACTAGAACTCCACACTGCTGCATGTTGGCTATAAATATGTATAGAGGATTTATCACACTAAACTTACAAAAACACGTAAGTATTTTACTGTAAACAACCTATTTTCATGTACATTTTTCTGCTGCATGAATTTACGCTGTACTGAAGCATGTAATCCAATAAAAGAAATCAAACTATGTATTCAGCACAGTGAAACAAAAGACAAGCTGCATACTACAGCAACTTATCGACCGACACACCACAAACCAAAACAGAGTAAATGTCTTCACTTAGATGGGTGACAGCTTTATCTGCAATAAATACATTTCGTGGATACAGTCAATAAGGAATTATATAAATATACACTATTACATGTGCAACTATGCACACCTTGCTCATCTTCAGGAGAGCTTTAAAGAAGTTCTTACTTTCTTAAATTTTGCTGATATTAAAAATCTATACATTGGTTTACATTCAAACTACAGAGATAAGTGAGGTTTGCTCAGTTTGAGCTTTCTCAGTTTCTCCATGTATTTTTGACTGCACCACTGGACTTCACAACATATACTAATCATAAACAATTAATGCTAAAATAAAGATACAGACTTAAATTCGACTAAGGATATTCCTCTTTTCCATCAAAGTCTAGTATTTTTCTAGAAATTCTTTAAAGTTTTGTAATTTTTATGAAAAAAATTCTTATCTCTCTTTTACTCCACTGCTGCAGTAGGTTTCCTGCCAGCAAAACAGATTTCGAGTCTGTTCCTCAAGTATTTAATTCCATTTTCAGTCCTGAACCTTGGGCCAGTTTCTTGCCTCTGCCTTTCCACCAATAAAATAAATGCAAACCCTATGAACAAAGAAGGTGCAACTTGGGCTTCATGTGTACTATACCACAACTATGGAACATTTTCTTAGAGAATAATGCTTCATAATTTTTCCACATTCTGCAGTTGATAAATCCATAAAACATTATTGAACAAGAAATAAGAATGAAAATTATTTTTCATAATTTATTACTACTACTTATTTCAATCAGTTTCTATTACCTTTCACACAGATGTATTGATTTGAACTGCTTTTCAATAGAACTATAGGCATTTCCTTAATTTTAAGTCCCAGGAAAAAAAAAAAAAGTGATTTACTCATTTTGTTTGCTTTCGTTCAGCTCCCTCAAGTTTATTACAGCATTCTTTGGGAAAGGAAATGGCTAAATACTTGCATTAGCAAAAAAGGAAAGGAGGTGGAATGGAAAGAGGTAATAAGAAGGTGCTAAAAGAACTCTCTCTTCCTCTTGGTCCAGTCCCACTGGGAAAAAAACAGATGACTGTAGAGTCCAAATGTATGGCCAAGGCTGAGGGGAACTACGAGAACCACAAACAATAGGTCCCTTAAGAAAGGACATGCTATAGACCAAAGCAAGACATGCAAAAAACACAGAATGTGATCCAGATAGTCCAATGGAAACAGCCACTCCTGCACCACATTGTCCAAGACCAAGAATAATAATCAAAGATGAAGTTGAAACTTTTTAGCAGAACTGACCATACTGTCTTCATATGGTTTGGGCTTCCTTCTGGATGAAGTTTTAGGTCCTCCAAGCACGGAGGTAGCCACAAGAACAGATATTAAGTGTAGTGATATATAGATAGATAGATAGATATAGAGATATATGTATACACACACACACACTTTTATTATTTAACTGGTTATCCACTTCTGTGCACTTTTATGTCTTTAGTCGAAGTTGAGCTGATTATATTAGCACCAAAAAAAATTAAATCCAAAACAGCTTATTTGTAATATTTTACCAAAATTGAAGGTAAAAGAAACTGGGCTTTCATATTACTGACCATACAAAAATTAATGAGTTTCTGCAAGTCTTACAAAATTACATGAAAGACCCATATAACAAACTTAATTATTGCACATCATGATTTTAAATAAAGAATACAGCTAAGAAAAAGAACAAGCTGTGAAGTAAAAACTCCTGGCTTCAAGCTGAAATCTTCCATATAATGAAATGTTTAAATGCATAGCTGAGTTGGATACAATCTACCAGCTCATTCTACTGCTGCTAAAAAATGGTTATATGCATCAAACTACCTCTCCTAAAACAGACGCTTCTCTAACTTCATTTTCAGGCTTAGTAAGTGAATATTCTTAAACACAATTTTCAGTAAAGTACAGCAAGGAAGTTTATTAAGTATTATAATAATATTCCTGCAATTGTGAATTATTAAAAAAAAAAAAAATCAACCTGTGACAGATTTTAGGCTAGATTTTTCTGTTTAAAACTGCTCAAGGAAAAATGCCATGAAATATGTTTTCTTAAAAAAAAGGCTAAGAGCTAGTAGAACATTTTGCATTTAAAATCAAATTACACTAACTTCTTTTGCAGCAACATTTCAATGGAACCTGATTTAAATAAAACTTTATATATGCGTGGTACTTTAAAGAACAAAATGATTTCTCTTTTTTGATACAAAATTAGATGTTGAACAAAAGGATTAACCTACCACTTTAAAGCATTGCCCCTACAGTAAAAATCAACTTGAAAATCCAGAAGTGCAGTAAACAAAGCATTTCAGGCAGTTTGTGCAATACTGACAGAAGAGGAATGGTTGATATGCAATTTTTAAGTCTGCACAGCCCAGTAGTATAAATCCTCTTAGATAAGCCAAGGAGCTCCATCACAAGTGCTGCCTCCTCTTTCTCAGTTACACATGGGAGAACCGGGAAGCGAAGAAGCAAACCCGCAGAACAAGCAAGCTCTTGTCCTGCTTTTCGGATTCACACACACCAAGTCTGAATCCAATTCTCCCCATCTACACTGAATCTACACTGAGCCTTAGAGCTCACAGCACATTTAGGCTGATTTAAGAACCGAACAAACACTGAATCAGGATACTCGGTGCACTTTGTACCCTGTTTTCTGAGCTCATTTGTGTAAGATTCCGAGCACCTTTATCAGATGCAGGCACCATGTACCCTGCGCTGCCGCAGCCCAGCGCTGCCGCCGGGAGCGCGGGATGGGCCGTGGGTTGGGCACGGGCGCCCTCTGCCGGCCGCTCCGCCCAGCGCCGCGGCCACGCGGGAATCGGGACACGGGCGGGGGACGGGGGGAGACACGGGAATGGGGAGACACGGGACTGGGGACAGGGGTGACACACGCAAGAACGGGGGGGACACACGTGAAGCGCTCCCCGCCGCCCCTGCCAGGGCAAGAGAATGAAAAGCACCCTTTCTTAGCAATCGTGATTACAAAACCGTACTTTGCCATACGCCGCTGCATCTCATACAGACAAGTACACGGAGCCACACACCCACAGCCCGCACTCAGAAAAGTAGCCTTTTATTAGGATTTCTTCTTTCTTGCCCAATAAAGACAAAAAAACCCAGTCATTAGAGGTAAGTCTGTACAGTATGAAAACCGAGGCAAAACATTAAACGTGCTGCATGCCTGCTACGCCACCAAACCATCACAATTACACAAACCATGTCAACATTAGCTTCCTTTCAGGAAACAAATCAAGGGCTTGCACTAGGGACAGGTAAAGTACAAAATAATTCAGGTGTGATTTGCAGTTTTATAAAAGAACCTTGAGTACGTGACACATCTTATTAGATGACAAGCATAAATACTAACTAACCTCTTTGTCCATCAGTATATTCCAGTATCAGTTCTGGCAACCCACAAAAAAAAATATTGAAGACCAGATGAGATTATTTTGAGTGCTTAACAACTGACCATCTATCCTCTGTCATAACCATCTAAATTCCTTATATAAATTAAACTTTATTGAGCGTACAGACTATTTTATATATTCATTACACCCAAATGATAAAAAAAAATTCAACTTAAAATTCAATATCCTTTTTACATAGAGAACAAAGCAGAACTTTACAAATGCATGCATGAACCTGACAGGTTTTTGCCAGCACTCCATAGTTGAAAAGTCAACATTTACATAGCATGGCTTTCTTCCTAAATTACTACAGGCCTTATGATGAGGAATTTCAATAAATGGACTACAACTGGAATCAGAACCAAGGATGTGATTTAGGAGCTTTTGGGTCATCTGTTCCTGTCCTTAGTGAAATAAAGCTCCAATTTCATGTAACCTGATTTCTTCATTTTATAAACATTCCATTTTCTTACAATAAAAGATAATAGACATGAACTACAACTGTTAAACAGAAGAAACCTACACAAACAAAAGAAAAAACTGTCAGCTGAAATTACATCTGACAATTCAGAACATACAGCTGCTCCATGCTCAAGATCTGTCACGCAACAATACAAGAGAAATACAATATATGCCTACAATGATAAAATTTTTTTATTTAAAATGGGAATAACGTAAGAAAAACTGACAAAATCCTGCCTGGACAGAAGCCTTTACAGAAAGGAGATGAACCAACACTGCTGGGGGGTTGTGATTTAGGACTTCTATAGCAATACTAGCAAAAGAAATGAACCCTCACAGAGTCCATTTGGACCCTATTGCAACAAGGCTCATGAAAGGTGTAGGAAACATGTCCTAAAGGAACAGAGAAGAGGATGCTCAGGGGAGACCTCATTGCTCTCTACAACCACCTGAAAGGGTCAGTTTGAGAGACTGAAATAGGGGAGATGCAGATTAAGTATTAGAAATTTTTTTTTTTCCCACTGTTAGGGTAGTCAGGCACTGGAATAGGCTGCCCAGGGAGGTGGTGGAATCACCATCCCTGGAAGTGCTTAAGAGGCATCTGGATCTGGTCCCAGGTGATGCAGTTCAGGGGTTTCAGTGGTAGCGATGGGCTGATGGTTGGACTTGATGATCCTGTAGTTTTCTTCCAACCTTGATGATTCTGTGATTCTACCCGAAGCCCTCTGCTTCTGCAAGACCACTTGTTGCAGGTGAGCATACAGGCAACACTGTAAGGCTCACCAACACAAACTGCTGCTGCCCCTGGCCAAGTAAAACCCTGAATAAGCACTATTTATGAGTTGCAACACCTTTGTCCATGTGCAACTGCATCTATTTGAGGCTAAAAACCTGGTGGATTTGTGGAAATGCTGCACCATGTTATTTCTAGCTATTACTGAATGATTATCCAACTAAATACAACCTAAAGTCCAGAAAAATAAAGGTAATGGAATCTTTAATCCTCTAGCTACTTCTAACCTGAAAACTGAAAACCAAAATGAACCTCCTCAAGTAACAAAGCATAAATCATGTTGGGGGTAGGGGGAGAAAGTAGCATCAGCTTTCCTTGTGTAGCATTTCAGAGGGAATCTAATGAAAATTGTTCATAGTTATAAAAGAAGAAAAAAATTACAACCATATAGAATTTATTTTGATATATAATTATGTAACGGTCTCAAAGTTTTGATTGGCATATTTATCACAAGACTTAATTTATTATCTTAGCTTTGTAATACATCAGACTGAAATAAATCTGTTTCAAAATAATGTCTCGCAACACCTGTAATGAATGACAAGACGTATACTTCATTTTTAACTGTTGGATTTCCAAGAAGGCAATATAAATTTCCTTTAAATAGGGAGTAAAGCTACTCAGTTAAAAGGACTGAAGATAGAACCAATAAAGTGCAGTATGTTGCTTGGAAACAAAATTTATCGACAAGAAAAACAAATTTATTTCTCAGGAAGAACATACAGAAAGTAAGGTTTTAGTAAACCTTAACTATGCTCAGACAAAGGCTTGGAAGTGCCCGAAAGTGAAAGCACTTCTCAGAAAACTATCCGCAATAAGACAAGCTGGAATACTGCATCATTTCACAGAAGTACCCATGCCAAAAATTCTTACAGCAGAAATCTGATTTTCCCTAAACAAGAGTTTAATCTATGGGGTGGAAGATGTGGGGAGGGCGAGGCAGGGGGCACAGGAATAGGGGTTGTATGTGTTAATCACTGAAAGTATTTCCATAAAATTAAATATCAGTACTTTGAAAAATAAAGTCAATGCCTATGAGGAGTTAAGTGCACTAACAATAAAGAAACACAATTATCTGAGAAGTAAATGCCTAACCAAAAGCCCAAAGTGCAGCCCTAAAATATCAAACATTCACGTTGAAGCATCTTTTGCTGAAGACTCAACAACAATTCTGCAATTTTCCTCCATTAGCTCACACATCATCAACTAAACTTCACCTACAGATTTCTAACAGAGAGCAGGGTTGAACCCTCTCACCCCCACTAAAAATCTCATGCTGCAACAGGCCAACCTAAGTGTTTAAGACTTCCCTGACAGGAAATCTTACCAAAAAAATTACACTTTGTAAAAGGAATCAGAGGAAGACAACATTGCAGGAGAAACTTTCTAAGATGAAAAACACCTGTGGATTCATAAATGGTGGACAGCCCGCCCAGATTTGCAATAAGAATTACTTGAAGCTAAAAAACACCTCTTATGTCTTCTGGAGTTTTCAAAATAGTCCAACTCAAGCGGTATTAAAAATGTTCTTGCACTAAAAGTTTAGATATGCTTTTTTAAATAAAAATTTAATTTTTGAAGGAATTCTGTAACAGCAAATAGTCAAAATCTGATAGTATCTCAGGCATTAGCAGCAAGAGACAAAATGGCACCATAACAAAAGAATAACTAAGCATATCTGAAGAAATGGTTGTTGCAAACAAGTTTAAATATATTTTTATCAAACTGATTCTTAAATGTCATACATACCTATTTCAAGTTCAATTTAAGGATATTTTCTTAGCACCCTCAACAATGTGTTTTATATTAGATTTGCACAGTTTAAAAGAGGAAAACATTCATGTAAACGTGTCTTGCCAATTATCCAACAGTTTGTTTGCTCACATATCACCCTCCTGCACAAAAGCTTAATTCTCTTAACAACAATCACCTCGAGACCACTAAGGCAGAACACAATACAACACCATCGTGACAAAAGAGCACAACATTAAGTACTATTCCATGTGACAGCAGCACTGAAGTGCCAAGGCCCTTCTATCTTCCCTCTGTATCTCTGGGCCTGAATTTGTGCAAAGATATAAAGCCAGACAGAGTACTGAAGTAACACACAAGTCTATGGGGGAAGGAGGTGCCTTGTTTTCTTTGGTTTTTAGCATCTTGAATTTTAACATTCTGGAACATAACAAGAGATTTCTCTACTTGAATTATCTGCATCTAGAAGAAAAAAGAATCTTCTGAAAATCTGGCAGGATGCTTGCATAGGGAAACACAGCTCCAGGGAAAACAAACGGGGTATTTATAAAACATTATCGTTTTTCACATTGGCAAGACAGAAAACAACTCTGTGGAGCCTGAAAGATACCTAAAGCTGAAGCTGGCAACCTCAAGAGCCATTTTGTTTAGGTTTTTGTCTTCCCTAGGCTCTACCACATAGGTTAAAGGGCTGAACAGACCCCTAGTAAAGGAAATACAGAATGAACATGAGCGCTTTGCGTTTCCTAAACAGTTCACTCTATTCAGCTGTATTTTACCGAGAAGAATATGGAAGCAACATCTCTGTGATCCATGTAGTAGAGGCTAGGGAAGATGGAAACCAATGGGAAATCCTCCTGAATTGGTTCACAGGGTTCAGCACAGCCTGAGCTGGCTGCAGATTCCCCACCACTGCCAGAGGCAGCATCAGCCTCACTGCCACAGGCTCACTTCCCACTCTGGCTAGAGTTTGCTCTGCTTTCTGTGACCACAGCACAGGAACAGAAAGCTGAAAAGCCAACGGGTCCAGGTGAGGGAAGCTTTGCCTTTGGACCTTACTTAATGCCAGGATTATTGCCCATTTGCTTAAAAAGGAAAAAAGAAAAGACTGGTACCAAAAATCACTTTCTTGGAATGAAGTTTCTCCCAAAGAGGAACAGTTGAACCCAGCATACCAGATCACAGGCTTACAGCTCAGCATGGGAGCTGAATCCATCTTCAACACTGAGAAATTCGTTTCAGTACCTGCTCTCCTATCAGCTACATGGAAATAACTCAGCCATTTTCTACAGAAAAAATTAAGCATGGGGGTCCAATTAAGAATTTAGATTACTTCAATCCTTTGAAGAGCTCTAGGAGAGAAGGAATCTTTAAAACATTTTTTAGGCTTTAATAAAATATAGTTCTGACTCAAACATCATGTAGCATAGTTAAGATTCCTTTTTAGCACTTTTTTTTCCTTCGAGCCGGTATAATCCCACAAAGTAATAAACAGCTACAAAACCTTACCAAGTTGCAAAGAATTCTTAAAATTATCTGCTATAAAAGCAGAGTCCAAGATTTTTTTGTTATAAGATAAAATATTAATTTACTAATACCTAATCTCATTGTAAACAAGAAAAAGCAGTTTATACTTGCAGATTAAGCAATCTTGCTCCAACTGAATTATCAAGATAGATAGAATCAATAGATGCAACTACTTTGACTATGTTGCCTCTTTAGTTACTCTTGAAGTTAAACTCACTCTCTAAGCCCTAATTAAGTTTTTCTACCAGTATCATTAAATACACACATACACATACTTGTAGTACCAAGATTAGAATTGTAAGCCTTTTAAGTTTGCTTTATAGATTTGATGTCATTCTGTGCCATGCCAATCATACTAACTTAGTGTCAGTAACAAAACATCCCTAGGACCAGCACCAAAACACTGAGACAAATAGAAACCACCCATGCTACTTCCTAGATCACTTGGAGAAGCAAAATGGTTACCCAGACTTCAAGTTAGCCAAAGCCTCTCAAAACTCACAAAGCTCTGCTCTCCAGGCTTTCAATGAGTACTTAACACATACAAATAAATCCACAGAGAGGCAATCTATGTGCCAAGCTATATCCAGATGTGTATGTATGCACACACATACACACAGCCACTTCCATAAAAAGCTTTAAAGTGATTATGAATTATGGACAGGAAACTAATGTAGCTTCCTGTGTGGACAGTCTTATCCTAAAATAAATGTGTCTATATAATACAATATTCATCCCTGTAACTTCCCTTATACTGACAAGCTTTAAGTTGCATATCCAGGATAGCTCTGTAATTAATCTGCTGACACCTCAAGCCACATTAAAAAAATCTCTCCAAGTACATACAAGCTTCTGCTCACTGTGAGGGAAAAAAGTCCTTTTTAGTCCATACAGATTTTCTTTTTAGCCTAAGTTTTACAAAACTGTAACTATTACCTTCATCAAAGTCTGCATCATCTTCTGTATGCTGAGGGAAAGGGAAGCAATTTGTGATTTCAAGTCTGTCATCCACCACAAGACCCAGCAGCACTCCTTGGACCACTTCATTCCCCTGTCCTTCTTCTTGGTAATGTTTAATGATCTTTAACACAACCTAAAACACAAAGCAATAAAATTATAATATGCAATGCATTATTTTTGTCCTCAAAGTATGTATCTGGAATTCTAAATTTGTTACACAGATTAGAGCAGCAAACCAAGTTAGCTATTGGCTTAAGCATCAGCAGTTTTAATACAGTCTGAGGAACAGACAGCCACCCTAATATTATAGGAGAAAAGAAAGACCATTAAATGAACCATCAAAATGCAGTTCTAAACCAATTTTCTGAAACACCATTCTAAAATGAAATATTGATCTTTTTTACTTTAGCTTGTTGCTGTAACTGTGAGCTTTTAACAGTATCTTGCAGGCCCAATAAACCCCCTCTTGAGGGAAACTGTGCACAAGAAACTAACAAAACATCTTAAAAAAC
Source organism: Entomyzon cyanotis (assembly GCA_024500445.1). Taxonomy (NCBI): domain Eukaryota; kingdom Metazoa; phylum Chordata; class Aves; order Passeriformes; family Meliphagidae; genus Entomyzon; species Entomyzon cyanotis. The sequence continues at coordinate 14,811,064 of JAKEPQ010001004.1, read as the reverse complement.
TATGCAGAAACTAACAGGGGTTTTTTAGAAGGTGCAGACCACATCAAATTTCAATTGCATTAATCTTCCAAAGTACATCTCACTGCAGTTTTACTTCAGATGATAGTTCAATTTATATGTTGTGAATGGTGTGTCATAGGGCATTTAAGAAGAATCAATGCTAAAACAAAGAGAAAAAAATGCACATATTACTCATAATATTTTTAACAATTCCCACTTCCTTCCTTAAATCCGAATGCTACAATGAATAATTCTCATGAGATGACACTGTAAATTGGAACAGTATGAACAAAGCCACTCAAAAATAGCCAGTAATTTGCTAGCAACACTTCATACTTAAATAACATTTTATACCCAACAAGAACTAAAATATTGTAAGACACTAATCACAAACATAGATTTGAAAGAACTTGTGCTTTGTCCAGTGTAAATGGGGTTTATTTTACTAAACCCTAATCCATCCATTCAAAATGCAATAGAAAACATCTGATTATTATGTTTTCATTAAAGCAATACAACTTTAATGTCTTCTGGCAAACAGACTAGTTTAATAGATTTCAGCTCAACCATCCTTGGAAAAGATTTTGTTTAAGTATTGGTATTTAGTGTACATTCTACAGGGGAGGGGAAAAAAAAAGGAAGTTCATACTTATACATCAGAAACATATATTTGTTCCTAGCTTCCTCCTTTGTTGATTAGCAGATGTCAATTTTTGTAAAACACCATTAATGTATTAAAGTACCACACTACAGGTTAAATGGAAGAGAAAGGAGACTAGGAAAGAAATTATTTAAAAATACACTTCCTTCTTGGGCTAAAATAGGAAAACGAGCTTCATACACAGCCTACTTGGAGGCAGGGCAAAGAGGGTAAAACTGAAAAAAAATACCTATTTCCAAGTTGGATTTAAGTATCAAACTGGACTAACATCCACTGATTCCTTGTTTATTTACAGTATCACTCACTGGTGCCTCCTCTTGCATCTAGATATACTCACATTGAAGCTTCTCAACCATAGGTAGAAAACAACATTTCATTCCAATACACATTCACATCTGTCACTCAAGTCCTTTGCAGCCATACCTTTTTTATCCCATTTGTTAAATCAGGTCTACAGAGCAGAAACACAAAGAGATACTTTGGTTATACAGATCTCATTTCATGGGAAAACAGTAAGCAAATTAAGATCAGTGGGCAGCGAAGTCGCATTGAACAGTGATGGAAGCAGTACAGCAACCACCAGTTTGAGATCACCTGGATGCAGAACATGAATGTACCACAGAGTCGGCACATAAATATTATTCAACTTGCATTCAGTGTAAAGTGAAGGTTTATCTCATATTTGCCATAAACTCTGTCTTCCACAGTCATGGAATCCATAACTAACCTGCCAGATTACAGCACAGAGAAGCTCTCTGTCTACTATACAACTACTCTCAGCATCTTTACAGCCTTGTAAGCTTCACCATTTCCAGTATTTTTTCTCATTTTCTCTTGAGCTCTTTGCACACTGACTGTCCCTGTTAATGTGAATACTGTTTGCCTGTTTGATTTCATTCCAGGAGCATTTGTGATACGATGCCAATTTGCTGCAGCGTTTCTGATGATAATTGCTCACAGAAAGCAGACACAAATGAAACAAGCATGGCCTGTCACAGAGTACCAGTGATTTTTCAGAGAAAGAGAACTAGGAGTTCAAAGCTCTTAAATGTTAACCCAATACCCCAATACACAATGAAGTTATTACACACGTCTGCAGTTTTCGATCTCCAGCCTGAAGACCAGAACAGACATTATCCAGGGAGACACAGGCCCCAGGGATTTAGGCCTACCTGCAGCCTTGGTTTGTAACAGTTGAGAAAGGGAGCAGAGAAGGTCATGAATGCAATACTCCAAATTTCACAACCATTAGGGCACAGCAGAAGTTTGTGTTTATGGCTGCACTGGAAAATACATTAGCTACTGACATCACTTATAAAAAGATGCATCCAATGACACAGGATTCTTGTTTTCACTTTGTTCTTTGCTCTGGACAGTTTTATTTAGCACATAAGACACCAGTCTTTTGTACAGCAGACTCTTCAACTCCAATGGCAAAACCTGCCATCAAAATACTACCATATGACCAAGCAGGAAATGTGCTCTGAAACTTGTGTTCAGTACTAAAAACAGATCTTCAGGTGTAAAGCAGAACAATACTAAAAATGTCATTTCCATTTGTTTGCCAGTCTAGATACAGCAGGAAGAGCTGACCACTATGCAAATACCAAAGCAGTGACATGCCTTATTGAATGTACAAATCAATACTTCATACTGAATAAACCACATACACCCAAGAAAAATCAGCACTAACTTGTATCTAGACATTTCCTAAAAGCAAAACATGTTATGTTTGTGAAGCATTGGAACAGAATCAGAGTAGTTGTACTGGTCTGAAAATAAAGGTAAGAAGTGTTAATATAAATAATGCAAGTAACACAGCACATTGAAAAATACCAATTTTTCCAAACAACACTTAAAAAAAATCCCAAAGAAATCTAAATGAACAACAGTAGAAGCATCTTTCAGTCAGTGCTGACTCACTTTCCAAACACCATTTATAATTCCCATCCAATTATTCCCCTAATAGGGGATAATGTCCCTTTGTACAAGCTATGATTGTTTTTAAATACCCATAGACCTTTCACTGCTATGCTATAGCTACACAAAATTAACAGTAACCAAACCACATTCAACTGCTACTGTTATTTAAGTAATGCAGCTGGCCAGCCAGGAAAGGTTATGTTCTTTAGGAGATAAATAAAAAATTAAAAAAAAAACAACAAAAAACCCTCAGATTTCTGAACTCTAATACCCTGAACACAAGTCAATAATTATATGCAGAATGATTTAGTAAATTAGCATGTAAGAAATATTCAGGTACATAATGACTGTTTAGAAAAGGATATACAAGTAACTCCTAAATAAAACTCAAAGAGTCCCCCAGCCTTGTAAATTTAGTGTTCAAAACACCAAAGTAATTTAACCACTTGGAGTAGCCACTTGTCAGCTTTTAATGACCATTAATCCTCAATTAAAAAAAAAAGACCTTGCAGTTCTGCAGTGCTCCTAATCTCCAAATCTTCAAAGCACTGCTCAAACATTAAGAATGAAGTCATACTAAAAAAAAAAAATTGAAAAAAAATTAAAAAGCCATTCTGAAACTATTAAGAACATCAAAGATACATATTTTAACTGTGTACTGCCAAATTTTAACTTTGGCTACATCCCGACATCACAGTTGTTGATTTCAAAAGTTTGTACCTCATTACAGAAATACGTGTAACATGAGCCCTCAACTGAAGTGAGCCTTTGGGGGGTTCTGGGAAGATCCCACTGTAGGGACATGACTATACCAAGATGTACATTTCTGCATTTATCTAAAGAGAAACAACAGCAAATCAAAGCCTGGAGGATTCACTTATAGCAGTGCTCCAGAGAGCTGAATGTCACCACATTGAAACCAGATTTCCAGTACCTGTGTCGTGTCTTACGCATGTGAAATCAAACAAGAGAGAGCTTCTGTTAGCCCACAGGATACATGATGTAGCATACTGATCTACAGTCTTAAATTAAATATTTATATCTTTTTAAATGCTTAACGTTTTTTGCCACCCAAGAAAGCTTTGTGGTCACAACCACTAGCATCAATTGCCAGCATCTGGGGAAGAGGATAGGGAGAGAGTCTGAACAACTCTATGTTATGTAGCTGGTTTCAGCACTGAAGCGGAAGGTGCCACAACATTCACATCCTCTCAGTATTTAACATTACTGAAACGGTGATCGATACATTTTAGCTTGGCAAAAGGGTCTTGGAAGCTATGACTGCTAATAATGTGTGATATATTTTGAATACATCCATATCACATATGGAGCCTTCTCCATACAAAATCTTAAAACTCAAACCACAGACTTTTATATTTGAGTGTTCCAGCATGAGCAATTTTACTTAAACTCCTAGCATACACCAAATTCAAGAGAGAACTGACAATGCAGTTTTGTAAATGGATCAACCTAAATGTTAGTCATTACTAACAATGACTCAGGCAATTGTGTGAACCTCAGATGCCTAGAATCAACATCTACTTGACACACATAAAATGCATATATGCTACCTCTCGATTAAGAGTTGAAGTCTTTTATTAGCAATTCATAGCCACATAAAGACATAACACATTCTACTCTAATTTAGTGTCCGTGTCTCCTTCCCCAGGTCACCCTACACCAAAAGCAAATCTGTAACTGGTGCTGTGCTGAAACAACCTACTAGCTATGCAAAAATGAAATTTAATTAAACATTTTTGAAATCCTCAAGTAAGCATGGAATGGCTTTGTTTTTAAACAAAGACTTGGAAAAAAAATGCAAAAAAACTAGATATCATGAAACATGAGCAAAGTTAACATTTTAATACTTCAGATGAGGTTTTGACATGCTACAGATAAGTGCTTATCCTACTCTTACAAAAGACAAGTTCTGGAAGCTGACCAAGCAAAAACTTGCCTTGAGCTGATCTGTCTCCTGGCTATAGCACCACTTGATAAGACAATAACAGAGACTCTCAACTCTCCTGCCAGGAGAAAAGGAACTCTGAAGTAAATTAAAGATATCATTGCAACTATTAAGAGTAAGAAAACATATGTCTGATACACATAACGCTCTCCTCCAGATGATTAAGGAGACAGATGTTTATAGACACACATAAAAAATTACAATTTAATCAGTGCAGTCCAAAGAAATGGGTTCTAGAAAGCACTGTGACAGGTAACGTGTCAGAAGCACAAAATCAACAGGTTGATACCCTGGTCTCATAGGTGCTGGATATGAACCTTCATGGCACAAGACCTGCAACCACATAAAGTCATGGCATGAGTTCAAAACCAAGCTGAGTGCGTGGTTGACAATCCTGAAGGATGGGTCCAGAGGGACCTGGACAAGCTTGAGAAGTGGCCCATGGGAACCTCATGTGGTTTAGTAAGACCAAGTGCAAGGTGCTGCACCTGGGTCAGGGCAAACCCCAGTACCAACACAGGCTGGGAGGTGAACAGATTGAGAGCAGCCCTGCCGAGAAGGACTTGGGGGTGCTGTGGGTGAGAGGCTGGACATGACCCAGCAATGAGCACTCACAGGCCAGAAAGCCAAACGTGTCCTGGGCTGCATCCAAAGCAGTGTGGGCAGAAGGTTGAGGAGGTGATTCTGCCCCTTCTACTCCACTCTGATGAGATCCTACCTACAGTGGTACATTCAGTTCTGGAGTCTGCAACACAGGAAGAACATGGACCTACTGAGGAAAATCCAGAGAAGGCCACCGAGATGATTAGAGGGATGGAACACCTCTCCTATGAGGAAAAGCTGAGAGATTTGGGGTTATTCAGTCTGGAAGAGAGAGGGCTTTGGGGTGACCTGATTGTGGCCTTCCAGCACCTGAAGGGAACCTACAAGGATAATGGAGAGGATTTAAAAGAACATGTAGTGACAGGACAAGGGGGAATGGCTTCAAACTCAAAGAGACTGGTTCTAGATCAGATATTAGAAAAAAATCTTTAACTGTGAGGGTGGTGAGGGACCGGCACAGGTTGCCTAGAGAAGCTGTGCATGCCCCCTGTTCCTGGCAGTATTCAAGGCCAGGCTGGATGCAGCTCTGAGCAACGTGGTCTTGTGAAAGGTGTCCTGCCCACGACAGCGGGGCTGGAACTACATGATTCTTAAGGTCCCTTCCAACCCAAACCATTCTATAAAACTGAAGATTAGAGGTGAAACTGTATTTAAAACATTATACTAATCTCAAGAAATATTACAATTGCTACTGATAAACACAGAATTCACTTAAACGCATATTTCAGCTCATCTGCAGAGATCTTTGTATTTTTCTAGATTCTCTGATTGAACAGGACTGCATTTTTGACCATTCCTGACACGATGGATGTCTAGACATTTTTTCTGTTTTTCTTGATACTTCATTTTAGAATAAAAGCTCTTAAAGCTGTTAGACCAATTTTATCTCAGGAGAAGTAAAAGAAAAAAAAATTTATAATAGTTTTCTATTAAGACCTTCAACATCTTAAAGTAATTGTTTTGGCAGATATCTTCAGTCCTAACTATGTTTGGTGGACAAAAAAACAAAAAAAAAACTATTTTAATTCCCTGAGAAGTAATCAAAAATATGCTTAATCTAAACATTCTGTCAAAAGATCTAAGGCCAAAAGGACAAGACTGAGTGGACTTTAATGGCAAGGTAACTTCAGAAAAATGTTGAACAGCAACTTCAGAAATAACAAGCCTTAGCCCTCACTGTTTTATCTAGCAAGTGTAGCAGTCATCCTTTGGACAGAAGACCTCAAACGCCCCACAATAATTTACCTTTATCTTGACTTGCTAGAGCCTAAACACCAACATTTATAAAGCCTTTGTAAATACAGTTCTTGGAATAGTAAGCTTACGTTTCATGTCACTCAACAGCTAATTCAACACCAGATGTTAAAATCTTATTTCTGAACTTGACAGAAATTTGGGGCCTAAAAACAATAATTATATAGGAAGCATAACAGAATGATGCATGCCATTTCATACCATCTCAATCGGGTGCAAATATCAAAATCTCCTTTTGACACGGGTGGAAGTTTCTTGGAGCTGTGCCTAAATTCAACAAGGAACAATGTGTATTGATCTGAGGTGGTCCTCAAGCAGAGGATACTACATATATTTTCACACTGAAATTATAAATTATAGCAGTCTATCAGTTTTGTCTCATGTAGGTCCTCAGCACTGAACCATTATGGAAATCCATGTTAAACTGAACGGAAAATAGTCCATTTTGAACTATGAGGGCAATGATGTTACATGCTTCTTTATTATATTAATATCTTTTAATGTTAGGAAGCACATGAGAAGCATCCAAAGCTTTTTGTTCCCTGGGTGTAACTTGGTACCATAACACTTGGTTACTTTGCAAGCCTCAAGACTTCAGATGATTAACTGCGAGAGGGAACATCAGTAACCTTCCTGTTCCACAATATGTAGATGAGGCTAAAGAAAACTACCCAAATCATAACAGATTATTGATTTAACAAGTACTTTCTTTCACTTCTGCTTGCTTTAGGAACCATTTCACCCCATAATCATAGGACTCTAGATGGTTTTCCGTATTACCTCCTGCTTATAGCAATTTCACTTTCCATTAGCATTTGGTTGGGGTTTTTTTCCACTAGGATGAAGAAGGTGATAATATCCATACACAGCAATAAGCCAGATATAACATACCTTGGCACTTTATCTCAGTAAGTGGCTGACTTAAAGCACAATTTTAAGTCAGTGACAGGCCAAGAAACACTTTATCACTTCTTCCTGAGCATTGACCGCTTATTGTGCACTGTTTTGGGCATGGCTGGAAAAGTTGTACCTCATTTACCCTGGAGCTTAGTCTAGAAAAAGCAGATATTCAGTTCATTTTTCACTTTTTGAACTCTCTTGCACAGATTATATGTAGCTCAGCAGCACATTCAACACAAACTAAAAGCAAAGCTTCAACCACCACCGAAAATGCCCCACAGAAAATACTTCTAAAGTACCTGATCTTTCAGTTGCTTTGTTTCTCATTTAATGAAGAGTTATTTCCAAACTGCTGCGATTCAAAAGCTTTAGAACTTCCATAAAAGCAAGAGGGAAAGCCAGTCTAACAAAAAGAGAGCCTCCCTACAGTGACACAGCCTGGCTGCACATTCCACCAGCCCCAGCTCCCAGCCAAGGTGGTCGCTCCCACAGTGCAAGCCCAGATTCCTACAGACACTGCCAAGTGATTGACACACACACTATTCACTGGAAGCAAGCTCAGCTGCTGCAAACATGGGTTAGCTGCTCACTCATTCTATTACTGGGATACTTTCAAAGTCACAAACATTTTTAAAAAAATCAAAGCCTATAAAAAAAGCTACCTCAAATTACAAAAATCACTGATTTCGTACAAAACCAGACACAGAACATGAAATCGACCATTTCTCAATACCTAGAACTAAAACTGGTTAATATCTAAAATATAAAATGGAAAAGACAAACTGAGACAAGGCTCCACAGGTAGGTGGAGTTCAGACTGAGGAACTGAAATAATACAGACACTGAGCCTGTTTCTGCACAAGTACAACATTAAAAGGGAAGATTACTGGGTTTTGGTTAGAGGCATGTTGGTTTTTCGTAGGCTATGCTTTTCCTTGCCTCTGCCAGGAATTTATATTCATCAGCTAATGTCTTGTAGATACCGTGAAATACCTGTTTAAGTCATTTATTTACTCATATCCAAGCGACCTGCTTGTTCTTGCAAAGGGAAGCACTTAAATACAAACTGCAGTACATCAAAGGAAAAACTAATTAAACAGTGGAGAAAAGCAAAGGTTATTAAAACATAGAAAAATACTGAATGTTAATCAAGGTGTGCATAACCAAAAAGACCAATCTCTTCTTCGTTTTTGTCCCACTACATTTACATTTTACAGCAGTTCAGGTTAACATCATCTCCAGGGTTAATCACAAGCCATTGGTACACTTTAAATATTGCCTCAATGTAAGCAAAAACGCACCATTAGACATGTGTATTTAAATTCCCCACTGCTGTGTTCACACATTGATATAATGTAGTTCTCCACAATACAAAGTTTCATAACACATTTCACAGTACATGGATTCATGCACATTCCCATGGAAACTGTCAAGGCCACAGGCACTGCAGAATCACTTTCTTGTAGAAACATTTCTGTAAGACAGCCCCAGGACCTCAATCGTGCGAGTGGCAGGGCATTAGATGTTATTAGCACACTGTCAGGAAGCAGTGATAGGGATGTAATGAGATTAACATCCAAAATTCTGCTCGTTACAAGTGGGATGGAGCATTTCCCTAGGACTACTTAGTATATTATTTCTTTTATTTCCCAAATCTCACTGAACAAGAACTTTTGAAAACATGCAGTACTGCAGGCAGTTTTTGCAAATTGCCAATACAATTTATATTTATTATTTTTAATGAAATCAATATCAAGCCATCATTTCAAGAATCAAAGCTAATGAATATCGTCCTTCAGAGCACAACTTATGGAAAGTATATAGAAGTGGTAGATGCAGGCACAGTTTCAACATTTTCTGCTCAAAACACCAGAGCTTTACATTTATACTTCAATGTACAGTTGATACATATGTTCTGTGTATTAGTGAATCACCATAATTCAAAATTCGTGGTGCTCACCAAGCGGGGAGTGTATTACAACTATAAGGTTTTCTTCAGGATCAACTTCTAGCAGCTTCCTATAAAAAGAATTAAAGATGACAGCCAAAAGCAGCAGTAGCAACTTTATTTAAAAGCCTATTCTTTAATCAGATTGTGCCAGACTGTTACCATTTTGAAGCTGAAGAAAAACTGCAAGACAGTTATCCTTATCTATTTGACCTTCAAAAATTAGAAAAGTAGAGCAGACCTAGAAGGGGAGGAGGGAGTGGGGGCTCATCTGAGACTACTGATCTGTTTCAAAAAACATACCCTGTACAACAAAACTAAAATATACTATTTAAGGGTGTGTCTTTAAAGCATGACTTCCATATGCATTCAACAGATGCTTCCAAGTAACCAGTAAAATCCGTACCGGACGTGACTTTCATATCATCTTAATAATTTACAACCTTTTGCACAACAATTTCTTCCACATTGAAACACTTAGCCTTTCTGGCAAACATTTGGTTATGTGCTAAGGGGCTGCAACAGAGACAGATCCTCCTAGTAACAGCTAGTGCAATCCAGAGAACCAAGCCTGAATGGAGTCTCAGTTTTCCTGCTGACTTAAAAGTACAAAATTGAGGGGAAAAAAACCCAAACTATGAACCTCAGTTATTGCTTCAGCTTCCCCATCTTTCAAACAGAAATTTGCCTTTGTATCAACATCTGAACACTGCTACGTGAAAATCACTTCCAGAAGAGTTCCATTTCCAATAACAGCTACTGTGACAATGAGATTAAAAACAACCATGCTAATTTTATCACTGAGAGCGCCAATGGAGAAGGCAGTATGGCTTTCAAGTGATAAAAAGGAGTGATGACAGCTGCAGTAAATATCCTGTGTCTCACAAAAAGTTTAAAAAGCTTTAGAATAGGTTTTTTTTTCATTGATAATAACATAATAATAAAAACCCCCGAGTCCTAAGCACTCAAAGCTCAGCCCTATATTGATGAAGAATTTTGTCAGAGACTGCATACTTTTCTCAGGTATGCATTAAAAAATCCTCAAATGTCAATAAGTGATTTACACCCGCAAACTCCTAAACACCAAAGAACACCTGCTTAACAAGAATGGGTATACACATTGCTTACTGCACAGACATGGGCTCCAAGGAACAGGAAGGATGTGCAGCAAACACACTGCAAAGCAGGATACAACATGCGAGCAGAACAAAAAGTCTTACATTCTCAAAGCAATGTCCTAACCCTCACTTTCCAGAAAAAAAAAATTTATAAAACAGAATTAGCCTGTTATTGCAGGCATACAGCAAAATTCAGGTGTATCTTCAAACTCCAGTGAGTAAATAAGCCTCTCTATTAACTTTAAAATTTGATTAAGCCAAAAGAAATTAATAGAGTGCTTATCTGAAATAAGTATCCACATACAAGTCATTCAAAAATATTCCCACGTTTATGCTGAAGTAACTTTGTGTATGCACATTACAAAAGACATTATAATAAGTTAAGCTCTATTGTCTTGGTTTTAGATTATTGAATAATCATACAAAATACTAACAAGAATATTTATTATACCAGCCTGATTTTTTTCCATTTGGTACATTAACAATTCCTTTACTTTCCATTAAGCTGATATTATTCTGTTAAGTGATAATCTAATTAAACTGCTACACACTGCTGGTAAAGCCAATATCACATCTCTGCAATCTTAGTACTATTGGAAGACTAAAAATAATATAAAAGAACAGCATGCTCAAAACTGTACCATCACTTAGAAGGTATTTTGAGCTTGTGTGTAAATATGGAAAAACAACACCCAAAGTAACCATATCCACAAAATATCGCTCGTGAAGAAAGATTAATGATAAAGTTCTATAGCAACAATAAGTCAAATATATGTCACCGTTTTTCTAAGGCTAGGGGGAAAAAAATAGAAGGTTTGCTCCTCCTTCTACAAGGCCTTTTGTATGGTCTGTAAGATTTATTTAAAAGGTGGAAGAAAAAGTCCCAAGAGTGAATAGGATGTAGGAGTTGTCCATTTCATAGATAGCACCAAGGGCCTTTCAGGATCTGTACCTGCTGGGTCTCTCCCCAGGGCCTGCAGTTCCATGCACACTTCCCTCACCTACACCACACCAAACGTCAGCTGCAAAGCTCATTCTCTTTGCTAATTCTCTTACAATAAACCAAAACCAAAGAAGAACTTTTATCAATGTTCAGTATGCAAGCAGACATAATGCACTGCCTCAGCAACAAAGCCATCACTTGTCACCTTCCAACGCACAGAGTGGAAGTTAACACCGAACAGGACACAAAGGTAATGATTATTATATGCTGCGTTTCAGATGTAACATTTTCATCACTAAGGCAGAAGGCAGGAAGTTATTTGAAAGGTATCTGGTGGAAATACTCTTGTCCTCAGTATCAACACAACCAAATAGGAATCAGAAGAACACGATCTACTGTTTTCACAGAAGCTATGAATACACAGTTACCATGCCAGAGAGCGGTTCAATATGCACATAAGAGGGACAAAGAACAACGAGAACTTTAACTGCTAATGACAGCAGTGTAAAGGGCAACACATTATTTCTCTTTGCACACAGAAAAAAAAAAAAAAGCCTGTTTGAAATAAGATTTTCCCCTTTAAAGTCTTGAAGTGTAACACTGCTCAACACATTTAAGCCACCTCCACATTTAGATTAACTCCTTTTGTCAGCACACTAGTTTCATGGTATGAAGCGATACCAGATGTTCCAGTTCTAAATGCCTCACTGGGGTACACTTACCATGACACTTAGGAGATGCTGAGTGCACCAATGCACTCTCACAAATCATTTAAAGTTGTGCTTTGTTAGCAAGTATCCACTGCTATCCACTGACAAAACACACTGAAATTTGCATTCTCAGACCATCACAGTGTTGGTACTTTTCCCACTGCAGTTCAACACATTTCACTAAGCCTGAAAAGGGTTATATTCCAAGGAGGTTCTTGCCCTTTCAACTTACCAGCACACATTAATGTTTTCTCTTCAGAATTTAAGCACAGATTATATGTCAGAAGTTCCCTTCTGGGTTCATGCAACTCATTGTTAACACATGAAGATTAATAGAATATAAAACAAAGCTTTTCTGTCTTCTCCATGGTTCAAGGTATCCATGAATACATCAAGACAGTATTCACACACCAACTCTCAGAGCCACCATAATTTGACCTAATTTTTTAGGGAAACAGGTCAAGGAAAAGTCAACAATATTAAACTTCAACTTAAAATTCCGTTTTAATTCCTTTGGAAGACACATAAAATACAATACAGCCTGAAGGATGTTATATCCTAAAATACTGTTCTAGAGTTCTGCAATGTCAAGAAACTCTACAAAGAACAGGCAGAACACACCACCTACGCACTCTTGCAAAGTCTTCAGAAAGGGTAAAGAAGGAAAAAAATACCCACAAGAAATGCTAGGAAAAGCACAATATTCACAACTTAAGAAACGTCTGAGTTTTCAGCCAGTTCAATACAGGCTTCACCAGTTCTACAAAATTAACTCAAATACTATGGAAATTAATTGCTTTCTTTCAAGAGTGTCAAAAGTTGTCATTTTAAAAAGTGCTTTAACAAACATATGAAAGAAAAGTCTTAGAAACTGATTTTCGGTAACTTTTATTTCATTTGCTGTGATCAAACATATCATCCTGAAGGGCTCCTCACCCAAGAAGCTAACTAGGGTTTCCCTATTAACAGCTGGGGATGCAGTCCAATCTATCCAACCCCTTTAGGGAAAAAATGGCTGCTAGTAAGAAAACAACACATAAGCAACTTAAATATCACAATTATGAGTACAGTAACTACTGAAAAAGAATTCAATAATGATGTGTGGGGATTTTTAAAAATGTACACTCACATATTCTCACCTATGTTTTTGTAAATAAATAGATAAATCCTCTACACACCATAGATAAGAATCCAAAGCACCAGGTACAGTACATCACCAAACCAGGGATAATGTAATGAAGCTTAAAGTAACAATCTTTGATTAAATCAGTCATATCTGACACAAGGGCAGTATCTGCACTATAGCCACACTGGTCATGGTGGTGCACAAATGCAGACAAGGCCTACAACTTCTAACCACCCTGACATATTTATGTTTTGGCTAATGTATGTTTGCATTTAATATAGATAAACTTACAAAGATATCTTATGGTTTAGTGGTAATTTTTTACTAGTATTAATACTTTCCACAGTAGCAGTTAGGAAAAGTACAGGAGTATAAACCTATAGGCATTTTGAGAAGCCTACATAACTTTTGTTACTTTCTACAATATGTAAAAATGTTGGGCAATGGACATATGAGTAAAAAGAAATCATATGTAGTGTTTGAGTAAAAAAGGCACCATCATTCCCATTAATGAAATGATAAAAGCAGTGAACGTATTAATGCTTTAGCATGAAATTAAGGATCCAGTTATATTGCTATGAAAGAGCCATGTACAAGCAAACCTTTTTCTGTCAGCCAACATTGTTCTCCAAAACCATTACTGGGTGTGATTTTTTGAATGTATACATAAATGCAAGGGTGAGATGTAAAAAGTGATTTTGGTGCTTAAGAATTTAGTTAGATGAAGAATTATTTTCCTTTACTCTTACTTTCCTTCCTAGAAGAACCACATGCAGAAGATTTGCAGAGAATGAAACACCTTCCCAGTAACAACATAGTACCTTATGGCTACTCTGAAGGGAAATGGGATTAATAAAAACATTTATTTGGCATAGCAGCACACTTGCCATGCTAAGAGTTCCCCACCTCCCATCCCACAGCTGATAATTTCCAGAAAAAAGTTTCCATATATCCATTATCTACATACTAGTGGTCTGACACAATCCACAATCCACCACATGGGAGTATCCAGTTTTGGATATTAGTTCAGTTTCTGAATTACACAACTTTGATGCTCATCTTGTAAAAATGCTACTTACCTTACCAGATCTTATGCCTTTGAATGATACACCAGTTCACTTCTGCCTTCAGAGTTTTCTATGTTACCTGATATCACTACTAAAATCATGACAAATGCATAAATATTCCAAGGAAGCCCTCCATAAGTGCAATATTAGACAGTGGAGTAGGGTTAGAAGTTTCATTAGGAAAGCATTTTAGAAAAGTTTCCAAGATTTGACAGAAATTCAGAATCTTCACTTAACCTAAAAAATTTTCTCCAAAGGAATAATTATTTCTTACAGTCTAAAATCCATCAGCTTATAGCTTGAAAATTATTGCATCTTACTGAAAGAAAAGACTACAGTATCAGTGAACCAAATCTGATTAATTTCAGCAGCTCCATTACAAAAAATTTGGTTCCCATTGAGGAGTTTCTAGAATACAATGAACCTGGGTCCATTGACACCTCTGGCACTGCTTTACAATTATTTCAGACAGCTTGCAATAATCACAGAATCACAGAATTGTTTAGGTTGGAAAAGACTGCTAAGGTCATCAAGTCCCACCATCAACCCAACCCCACCACAGTATTCACCATTAAATCATGTCTTTAAATGCCACATCTACCTGCTTTTTAAAACACTTTTGAGGAATGATTCCACCACTTCCCTGGGCAACCTGTTCCAATATTTAAAACACCCTTTCGGTAAAGAACTTTTTCCTAATATCCAATCTAAACCTCCCCTGTACCAACCTGAGGCAATTTCCTCTTGTCCTGTCACTTGTTACCCAGGGGAAGAGTCAGATCCCCACTTTGCTACAGCCTCCTTTCTGGGCATTGCAGAGAGTGTTAAGGTCCCCCTGAGCCTCCTTTTCTCCAGGCTAAACACCCCCAGCTCCCTCAGCTGCTCCTCACCTGACTTTGTCTCCAGACCCTTCCCCAGCTCCATTGCCCATCTCTGGACACACTCCAGCCTCTCAACATCTTTCTTGTAGCAAGGAGCCTTTCTTGTAGCAAGGGATTCAAGGTGCAGCCTCACCAGTGTTGCATACAGGGGAAAAATCATTGCTCTGTCCTGCTGGCCACACTATTTCTTATACAGGATGTCATTGGTCTTTCTGGATGCCTGGGCACACACTGGCTCATGTTCAGCTGCTGTTAACCTGCACCCCCAGGTTCTTTTCCACCAGTCACTCTTTACCAAGCCTGTTCACTGCAGCTTTATTTGGGCTACTTGACTGGAGAAAATATGATGGAATCTCTGCTCAAATTTCTACAACAGGAAGCAAAGACAACAGGATGTAATACATGACACTCATCATCTGATCTTTTTGTCAGTGTGGCCAAAAACAAACACATGAATTCTTACATCTCATCTGAAAGAAAACGCACATTATAAATATGAGCTTTCAGAGGGTTATTTTTTTACCCTGCATTTTCTAATTTCTTGGAAAGACTAGACCACCTACACTGGAACCCGTTTTCAATCTAAGTTTATTAATTAAGAAATGAAAGATTAAAATAAGAAAGAAGTTAACAACACAATGCTCTACCTGTATCATATTTTAAAAGGAAGCCCAAAAAGTAGATATTGCTGCATCATTACATATTATGTTTTAATGTAACATCCTGACATATAGAACTTCTCTTCATTACTAATACTGTTTGGTTTTTTTTATTATTTTGATATTCCTCTGAATTATCAAGCTTTCTAAACATACTTTTACATTCTCACATACAGAGAAGACGGATGCATTTCTTTTTTGTACTCACAGACCCAAAAGCAACCTACCTAAACATGCCTTTGCTTTCAAAGCAGCCTCATTTGAAAGATTGTGTCACTGCCAAGAGATGAGACACCAATGAAGAGAAAGAGATTGCCAACTTCTCTGATGCCCACCAGAATTCAGAATTCTGTAATCATGTAATCACCCTGGTCAACATCAAGATGACTGATAAAGTCTTGTTACTTTGTGAGAGCACAGACCAGACAATTAAATCAGCAAGGTATCAGAAACACTTCAGGAGAATTTCAGTGAGACATCTGATGGACTTGGAACAGAAGCCACTTTGTTTACAAAGCACGCAAATTTATGCCAACATTTCTCTCCATCACAGATGTCATGGCAGTTTATGAACCAATGCTAATGTCCTGAGAGCACTGCATCTAAGAGACATCTTCAGGAGGTGGAAAGTTGAAAGCTTTCAGTTTTCAGTAAATCACCTCCCTCTGTACTGACTCCATGCTAGAGGCACCATTGTGCTGTACCAGAAGAAAACACAAGGACAAGGGGAAAAAACATGAAACAAAAAATAATTACAGGCATCTGTTGGACTGTCAGAAGCAGACCATCAGGGCCACAGTTGACCTGAATCAACAGCAGCTCACAAAGTAGATTACATATCCAATAGAGAAAAATCAGGAGCAAAATAAATCAAGTTTACCAGATGCTAACAAAGTGTATGGCACCAGCCTGCAGCAGGAGCAGCCTGCTATCCTCTGTTGGGTTTTTAGGAACATTTGCCACTGACCAGTTTTCACCACTCCTTGAAAATGCTCTGTGTACCAAAACCACAGACACACAAACAGTTTGACAGAACAGGGCAGGGAAAATGTGATCCAAGTTTTCTCTTTCACAAGACCTACTATACACAAATAACTTATTCTTCCTCTTCCTAAATATTTACTTCACTGTATAATTCTAGTATAATGACTGAGGACTGCCACTAATAATGCCAAGCAGGCTTCAAAGCTTGTCTCAAAACTATGATTTTCTTTCTCATAACCAGGGTACCAACTCTTTCCTTCACACTTGAACTGTTCAGTATTCTGTTGACACTTGGTGAAGATAATGAGCTAACAATGTTTCTAACCTTAAGGAATACCTTTTCCTTGTGTTATTAATACTATTATCAATTCTCTAAGTCATGAACCAACACAAAAACATCCAGCAGCAAAGCCAGGAACCAACTTTAGTAGATGCTCTTCCACTTGAGGCCTGCATGGATTGTCTGTATTAGGATGGCTCTGTTCTCTGCTAAGTCCCTTAAACCCGTCAGTTTATTTTATTTCTCATTAAGCAAACGCAGTAGGTCCTGGCAGCTCTGACAGAGAAGGCAAAAAGCACAACGGGTGAGGAGAAAACCCACCATGCTTGTCAGCTATTACCCCTGCGGAATTCTTTGGGTATATGGTACAACTATAACGTATGAAAGCTGAAAATTGCAACTCCGGGCACAGGGGCGGCAGAGCTGGAAGGTGAAATGGGACATTTAAAGGCAATTGACTCTCCGGCCCAGCCCGGCCTGTGCTCACACACGGCGGGAGCCGCTCCCCTCACAGGGACGGGCAGGGGGATCCCGGCCACCGCCGGGAAGCTCGGCAGGGCCATGAGCCGCTCTCGCCCCTCGGGAAGCGCCGCTCCCGGCAGGACTCGGGCTCCGCCGCGGCACCGCCCCACCGCCGGCAGCTCCACGCGGCCATCCCGCCCGCCCCCCGCCCGCGGCGGCCCCGACCCTCCGCTCACCAGCCCGTCGATCTGCACTTGCTTGACGGCCGAGTCTCCCGTGGCGGCGGCTTTGCCTTTGCCCTTGGCGGCGAAGCCTCCGCCGGCAGCGCCCGAGCCTTCCTTGCGCGACGCCATGGCTGCCCCGCACCGCCGGAAAGGAAAGCGTGCGGAACCGGAAGCGGCGGCGCGGCCGGGGCGGTGCGCGGGAAAACGGCCCCGGGCGGGAACGCGGCGGGGCGCGCGGGGTCCGGCATGGCGGCAGTGCCGCCTCAGGGCTCCTGGCTCTGCCCGCCGGCACTGAGAGCCCGGCTGTGCAGGAGGGCCTGTGCCTTGTGCCATCCCAGCTCAGCCGGCATGCCTTGTGCCATCCCGGCTCAGCCGGCATGGCGGCGGTGCCCCCTCAGGGCTCCATGGCGGGCCTGGCTCTGCCCGCCGGCACTGAGAGCCCGGCTGTGCCAGGAGCAGCCTGTGCCCTGTGCCATCCCGGCCCAGCCGGCACGGGCCGGGCCCAGAGAGCCTGACCTGCTGGCTTGCCCATCCACAGAACCACAGAATCGTTCACGTTGGGAAAAACCTCCCAGATCATCGAGTCCAACCTGTGGCCAAATCCCACCTTGTCACCTACGGCACTGAGTGCCATGTCCAGGCGTTTCTTGAACACTTCCAGCCATGGTGACTCCATTCCCTGGGCAGCCCTTCCCAGTGTTTAATCACCCTTTCTGTGAGGAAATTCTTCCTGATGTCCAACCTAAGGCTCCCCTGGCACAGCTTGAGGCCATGTTCTCTCTCCTGTCGTCCTGTCACTAGCTGCCTGGGAGGCAAGGCTGACCTCCACCTGGCTACAGCCTGCTTTGGCTCCAAAATGTGGAATGTGTAAAAATTCCTTTAAGAAAGGATGTTCTTTGATGTTTGATGTTTGTATACTTTCAAGCCAAATCAACAAGAAAGGAGACTTAATCTGTGAATCAGATAGCAGCTTAGAAGCTCTAAGTGATGTCCAGGCATTAGAAAGAAAAATTATTTGTTGCCTTGTTAAGGTTTAGTGCTGGACATGCTTCAGTGATATCAGACCTAGGGGGAGGTTAACAAAGAGCTTGGCAAGAAGGATGTACCACTGACAGTGGACACCATTTCTGGCAGCCCAGGAACCTCCAGCTGCACATTTCCATGGCCACTTGGGGCAGTTGTGATGCCACAGTGACATGAATTCCCAGCCCTGCTCCTGGGCCAGCGCTGGGCTGCAGTGGGGGCTCCCAGCATGGCTGAGGAGACTCTGCTCTTGGGGAGGAGTTACACCTAATAAACCTGTATGTGTTGAGGGAGATGCACTTCTAAGAGATAACAGATTTGAAAGCTTTGTGTACTGTCGTTACAAAAAGCAAACTGCTATGGAGCGATGTGAATATCTGTCCTGAGCATGAATAATGAGGCATCAGTGCAAAATCTTAACATTACACAAATCCCTGAACTATGAGCTTCTCGTGCAATTCTCAGGAACAAGTTTGTGTTGCATTAAACCAGTTGGTTTTGCTTTGCTGCTCTATTTTGTTTGAGGTGGGGCTCTTTTGTGTGGGTTTTTTTTTTTTTTTTAATTTAATTTCAAACCCTACAAATTCTTCTGAAAAATGCAACGGGCTGTGAAAGGCAGCCCTACCAAACCCCCCAAATCTGTTCAGACACTATGCCAAATATATGACTTCATAAAAATTTATCTTTTCAACAATGTAGTTAACAGTAATTTCTAATTAAGGGAGAGGAAGGAACATACTTACCAACACCAATATTAAAATGTGTCTGTATTTGCCTTCAGACACAGACCCAGCATTTGCCTGTTCCTATAAAACAATTCTGACATCACTTAGGATAGTCCCTATCAGCTGCTTGCATTGGTGCTGGAACAAATTCAAGCAACAAATCTAGTATAATCATCATCCCAGCAAGGCAAATCATATCCTAAATGCCACTGATATCACTGACTAGAACTCCATTGACTCTACCAAGACATCTGGACACCCAGCTTTGCTAAGGACACCTCATGATACATGTCTAAAGCAGGGTATGATGAATCCCACTTTACATTTTCCATTGCAAAGAAAACTCTTCAATGGAGATTGAAGGGGAAGTTTAGAATTGCAGCATCACCAAGGTCAAATGTGCTGTGTGCCCCAGAGACTGAAGTGCATGTGCAGTGGAATTAGGGTGTTTTTCTACACACAGTTTGTGGAGAGGCTAATGCAATAACAACCCCAAGCTTCAAGGCAGTGTGCTGTGGCCAGCAAACTCAGCCATCATGTAGGTGTTGAAAATTTGAGTCTTACCCTTAGGTTTCCATGACTGAAGGTTGCACTCCCACTGGCATTGCCTTTTGAAGTTTTTCTAGAGCATGAAGTTGTTTAATTCAATATTTAATTCAATGTTTAATTCAATATAACACTTAGCTGTTATATTCACATGAATATCCAGTTTTAATTTACAATTTAATGGAATCATAGAATCACAGAATCTGCTGAGTTGGAAGGGATCCATCAGGATCATCGACTCCAACTCCTTGCCCTGCATAGGACATCCCCAAGACTCACACCATGTGCCTGAGAGCATTGTCAAACACTTAAGCTCTGTCAGGTTTCATGCTGTGACAGCTTCCCTGGGGAGCTGTTCCAGTGCTCAACCACCCTCTGGGTGAAGAACCTTTTCCTGATATCCAACTTAAGCCTCCCCTGACTCAAGTTCACACTGTTTCCTCAAGTGCTGTCACTGGTCATGAGGGTGAAGAGATCTGTACCTGCCCCTCTGCTTCCCCCCTAAGGAAGCTGTAAACTGTGATGAGGTCTCTCCTCAGTCTCCTCCAGGCTGAACAGACCAAGTGACCTCAGCTGCTTCTTATACAACATCTCCTCAAGGCCCTTCATCATCTTTGTTGCCCTCCTTTAGATGCTCTCTAATAGCTTAATATCTTTTTTATATTGTGGCAACCAAAACCTCCCCCAGGACTCAAGGTGAGGCCACCCCAGTGCAGTGCAGAGCAGAGCAGGACAATCCCCTCCCTTGCCCAGCTGGTGATGCTGTGCCTGATGCCCCTCAGGACACACTTGGCCCTCCTGGCTGCCAGGGCACTGCTGGCTCATGTTCAACTTGCCATTGTCCCCCAGCTCCCTTTCCACAGAGCTGCTCTCCAGATTCTTGTCCTCCAGTCTGTACCCACAGCCAGAGTTGCCCCATCCCAGGTGCAGAATCTGGCACTAGCCCTTGTTAAACTAAATATGATCAAATAGTTTTAATTAAAGAAAACTAAGATTAAGAAGCAGTACTATGGTAATATAGTGATTTTCAACTTCTGTCCATGGACTGGAGATCTGTGGAATTCTTCAAACATGTTGTCGAAAGGTATTTAAATAAAAAAACATACCTTCTGACAGTAAGTGCACGGTGCTTTACCACTGGTAAATTCTTAGGGATCTGAAAAAGAATGAAAACTCCTGGAATAATATAAATGTGATGTATAATTCTGGCCTGTGAAGTTATTGAACAGAAAGTCAACATAATTCTAAAAAACCAAACCAAACCAAACCAAAAAACTAACAAAAAAAAATTCCAAAAAACCAAACAACCCACCAAAAAACTCCAACAAGTATCAACAGCACTGAACATCATCATGTTCAAAGATATTGCTGTGGGCACCCACAATGGCCCTCTTCAAGGGACTGGCATAGGGCTCACTACTTAATGCACTGCCAGAACAATTTACTCAATTTTTTAAATTACGATTAACATGAAAAATGAAAAAAATTAAAAACAAAGATCAACTTTATACTTTACAAAACTCACCAAATCACTGGGGGCAAGAAGCCATAAAAAGTTTCACCACTGAAGATTCTGAATTCTTGAAAAGGAGGCCATGAAAAGGATGTCAGAGTGAAGAATTTCAGTAACATTGCCCAAGATACTCAGGAAAACCACAAAACAGAACACTTCCATCACAAAATACTTTAGAAAATTCAAGTAGTGCACATTCTCCATTAATCTTTTTTAAATTATACTCTAAATCAAAAGACAGCTGGAACCAAGCAAAACACTTTAATTCCCCAGTCCTGTTTAAGTTAAAACCTTGGTGAAACTGAGATGTGTCATATCCCCCAAAGCACCTCTATACCATATCAAGGCTATGAGCAGAACTAGAGTTGCTAAATAGAAATTATCTGGTTAGGGTTCAAAGATATAATCCCTTCCAAATCGTCAGACTGACTTTACCTTAAGGGCTAAACCAAGCTGAGTTTTATTTGTGTATGCTGCAGGCTAAGACCATGCACCAGAGATGGGCTAGCCTGCAATGACTTGTTACCACTTGGTAAATGGGTCATGTCTGAATTCTGTGTTTTTCTTCCCTGCCCTCTCAGCAATTCCAATTATTCCTAAGCGTAATGAATACTTTAATTTCATTATCATAAAGTGTGGAGGAATAGGGAAGAATGACTTAGGATACACATAGCAGTCTGTACTTGCACTGAGACAAAACAACACCTCAAATACAAACTTGCACAAATAACTACAGTTGCCTAAACCAACATTAATTATGTTAAAAAAGTAAATGCTTCCAGTAAAATAATCTCCAAAACTTGGTGGCAAAAGATTTTCCTAACACAAATTTAAAATTGCCTTGTAATATCTTGCAGTTTACAGAAGTTTCAAGCTCAGAAAATCTCAGTATTCTGAAAAAGGTGAGGTACTCAGGCTTAAGCTTTCCAGGCATGTGGCACATCTCCATTTGAATACATTGGTGACCTTTTCCAGCGTGCCACCAAAGGGAACAAACCTACACTGCCTCAGCAGGCCAGTGCACTGCTTACAAATGAACTAAGAATCTAACATCTTTTCTGTGTAGAGTAAGGCTTGTATTTGGGAGGTGTGTAGTGAATTAAGGCTGTACTTAATCCTTAAGTTAAAGTAAAAAGTTAATTCTACATAATTCTATGTGTGGCATGGCCTCTGCTCCTTTTGAAATCTCTTTCTTTTTCACAGGACACCTTTTGATAGGAGCTCTCATTTACATACCACTCTCATATTGGGAAAGTGAAACTCCTGATGACAAGAGGTCCTTCTGTGTATCTGTGGAGGGTTGACCCTGGCCAACAGCCAAACACCCACTCAGCCTCTCATCCCCCAGGATGGGGAGAAAACAGAAGGATGGCAAGAATGTGAATAACAATTCTGTGAATAACATTTCTGAAGCCATGGAACAGTCGAGATCTCTTAAATGCTCATTCTTTTCCTTTGTTTCCCCCCAGAAAAATGGGGGCCAGAAGAAGATGTGACAGGGACTCTCAGATCTCACCAGCAGATGCAGTTCAGCCAGGTGCATGCTCTGTAACTGTACAGAACCTATAACTGCAGTGATATTCAGCAGTGCCCTGTGCCATGTACTGACAATTCCAAATTCCATCTCCAGCCTCAGGAAGCAGCCTTGTGTATAAGCCTTGTGTAATTCAGGAGTTCCAGCTATTTGTGTCCTGCTGACCACAGCAATTTAAGACTCAAGGAAATGAAATATCCCCAGGCAAACCAATCCATGTTTAGGAAGGTTCTCCCTGATAAATGAGGCAGCACTCCATTCCCAATTGTTCAGATATCACTGATCACCAGCTGCAACTCACTGAAGTCAGGACGTTTGCATACTTATTTCTATAGCATCTACAACATTCTGTTTCACTGATAAATAATCATCTTCTGAAGTATCAGGTATTCATCCAATGTTTACTACTTTCCACAGAGGAGCTCAATGGGAAAATTTAAGATCAGGCTACATAAATGTATGGGATTTTTGTGCAGATGAGTTTTTAATTAGTATTATTTCTCATGACGCTAGTTGTGGTTTTAGAACTTATTGATACCAATGCTGAGATCCATTCCACATTGTTTTCTAATTTTCTTCAAGACAATCAAAGTGAAGGAATTGGTTTTATTGGGTTTTTGGGTTTTTTTTTTAATTTGAAGTAGGAAATGGAAAGTAATAAGGTGTAGGAGTGATAGAAAAATTGTAAAAGTGGGAGCTGCAACAGCATAGAAACCCCCAGGGACAAACATCAATGCAATAAGGAACTACGGGACCAGAATATAAACTTGGAAAATCCAATTTATTTTCTGTAAGAATGGAGGTTTCAGAGGCCATTGAAGGTTTCAGCCATGCTCTTACACAGGCAACCTTTTATCATTTACTGGACTAAATGTAAAGCATTTTGTTTAAAAAAAAATGGAGAGTAGCATTACAAGGTATTTCTGCATGTGAAGGTAATATTAAAAAATATAACCTCTTCCATTGGGAAAGTTTGGGGTCTTTTTCATTAATCAACTTTTTTTCTCTGCTTTTTTCAATAAATCTTTTTCAATAAGTGTTTTCAATTACCTTCTATTCTTATTCACTTTTATGTTTCAGGTTTTTGTGGCTGTTTTTTTATTATTAATAGATCATTTACTACAGCACCTCAAACCCATTAGCATACAGCTAACAGGAACAAAAAATAACAAAGGAATTAACAATAAAATTGCCTAATTGAAAATGCACCTGATGAAACAAACTTAGACATTTGAAGTGCTAATTTTGGCCTCTAAAACAAAGACAAGGTATTTCACAAAATTACTGTATGTTTCTTAGCAGAGCTAGACTCTTTCTAGAGTATCAAGTTTGAAAATTACATTAGTGTACGGAGCATATATGATTTATTACCACACTTTAAAAATCCCACTTCTCTGTTCCCATTGATATCAATCCCATTGAAATCAATCCCCCATTGATTCTCTCTGAAATCAATGAAAAGGTGAAAAGATACATATAATATCTCAGGCAATTGAATTCTCTTGCATAAAATCAGAACTTTGGCCATAACTTAATTTCTTGTTGGAAATAGGCTTCCCACATGACAATTTGTTAAGCCTCCTCTTTATAATTAATTAATCAATGAATCAATTCATTAATTGAACCTTCTGATTCTTGATGACACACAAGCATCCTGTGATGAATATAATAACCTTCTCTAAGGAATATAAGAACTGAGGAAACAGAAGTAAGCATACCAAAAATCCAAATGTTTTGTCTTCTGAGCTTCAGGTCATCTCCAAGGTAAGACCATGTAGGTGTTTTAAGAGAACTAAAATGGACTTGTATTTACCTTCTATCAGATATAGTAAAAGGGGGAGAGGGATGTTCTGCTCAAAATGAAGCAATAGGCACAATAGGGGATAAGGTGTAAAGCATCACTCTGTTCTTCCCCTCTACCCATCTCACACATCAGGTATAGGATAGTCAGAGTTTGGCAAGGTATCTTCCTCTCTCCTGTGTTCTTCATAATTCATAAACTGAAGCTACAAATGCAGTTCTGATTACTCCATTAAAACTTCCTATTTTTCTACATTATGGCACTTTTACATCCTTCAAGTGCTTCTACAAGCATTGGGAGTGCAGAGGGAGCAGTACTGCAGCATGTCACACACGATGCAGAATAGCAGCTAACTGGTGCAGATCTTGAGGAGCAGGGCAGGGAGGGAAGGCTGCTCCAAAACAATGTCCTTGTGCATCCTTATGGGAGCATGAAACCAGTTGTTTAACATGTACATCTTAAAGAGCATCAACCAAAAATGCTGCATAAACTAAATGATGTGCATCAGAGATGTGTATCTATTCAGAAGGTTTAGTTAAATTGGATAAGATCTGATTCCGTTCATTTTTCATGTGAATTTAGCTCAAGGTCAAAAAAGAGAGAAAAGCTGGTATAACTTTTGAGAAACTATCAAGAATCCCACTGATTATTTTCATCCATATAATTTCTTTCAGCTCTAGTAAGAAAGATAAAGTTGCCTGCAAAATCTTTGCTCTCTGAAGCATTCTCAAAATACGTAAGCAGTCACTTTAAACCTGCATTGATATTCTCTGTATTTTATTTCTTACCCTTGTGAAACTAAACATGCTGAGCTCTACATTAAATGTGTAGAGATATGACACACATTTTAAAAGATAGCTTCCTATGATACACAATTTAAAAGATAGTTATTGAGGGACAAACAGTGATGGATATTATGGTATTTAAGCCAGAAATAATTTTCTAACTAAAGAGTATGATAATGGTAGAGCCAGAAAAGCAGAAAGCTTTGTCATACACAAAATTCTCATCTGCTGAGGTCATATCAATCCATGAAAGAAAAACAGAACTTGTCACAGCTGTGGTTTTTATAAATCCAGATACTGCATTCCCATGAAATATCAGAAAAATAGGCACTGTAAAAGAAGAATGTACATGATGAAGACTAAAATTCAGAAGCTCAATACCAGCCCCAAGGTGATGAAAGGAGGGGCCAGCAATGAATAATATACATTCTGACAAATATAATTTAGCAGTAAAGGCTTCTGAATCTTCTTCTATGGCCTATACATACTTCAGAAGAATTAATAAAAAATACACCTAGAAAGATATTTTCAGATACATTCCAACAATGTTTTATGGCCTGTGTTTATTATAGTTTTGTTTTGAAATGTTGAAATTGAAAACCTTACCCCTTTTTTTTTTTTTTTTTGTAAATCAGTTCAGTTCTCAAATCTAAGCATGGTACTAAGACTTACTGCAGATACCACTGAGCACATTTGCCCAAAGCAACACATTCACATAAAAATGGTCTGACACAGGACCATTTTGGGAGAATCAGAAGCTGTTTTCTCAACAAGCTACAAGCATTTAACAAGTGCCAGCTATTAAGGGAAATTCTCGTTACTAGGCCTACATCAAAGCTCCTTTGATAAAGAACAGCTTTTGCTTCAAGTAATCCATGTCACAGCAATTTTGTTATTTAATTCTACTTCTGCATTACCTAGCACTCAAAACCAGAGCTGAACTCATTTATGCCAAGAGATAGTCTGCTCTGCAGAGAGCTAATTTTCTGCTGGAGCACATTTTGTGTGCAGTGTGCCTGGTGAAATCCAGTTTTTTGTGATGCCTGTTCACCACTGCACAGGCTTGGGAAGTTCAGCATGAAACTCTCCCACTTTGGATACAGGGAAAGAGGGTGTCTTCTCTCTTCTAATGAAAAAAAGTGACACCGTTTTTCATAAATACTGTCTATTTACCTATAAGGAATTAATATTACTGATAAAGACACAGGAACTGTTTCGCAGGTCAGAACTGTACCAAAAACCTGTATATTGTCCAGCAGCAAACAAGGACTTGTATTTCAGAAATAGAAGTTCTCCATTTCAAATTCTGTTTCTGTCTTTGGACAAAGCAAGTCACATTAACAAAGGTAATATGTCAACAACCTTCACACTCCTCCTCAGGGTCACTTCCACAATGACACTGCTTGTAGGCAGCCTACTGAAGATGCAAGTGGTTTGTTACTTCTTCAATAAAAGGCTCACTTAAAAAGAAAACAAAAAACAACAACCAACCAAACAAACAAACAATAAAAACAAAAAAAAAAAACACCAAAAGAACCCAAAACTAAAACCCCCAACACACTAGAACACTCAAAAACCCAAACTCAAAGTCTTTTGGTAGTGCAGCCAGATAATGGATGAAATTTCTTAATTAAAAATACAATGCCCAGTAATTTCTAAAAGGTATCTTTCTCTGAGCTTTATAACAAGCTTTGCCATGCTACAGACAGTCTCTGTAAGGGTCTGTGGAATGTGACAGCATTTGGTTCATTACGTTTGTTCAGTATAAAAGATGTTAGAAATGAAGGCAAGTGAGCTATTAAACACACACAGGTGCACAAATGCTGAATAAGCAGGTGGTAACAAAGACAAGAGTGAGGAGCAGAAGTCTTCAGGCCATTAAGGGCAGACACCCTGAAGGGGGTTAGCCTGAGAATTGTCTCTGGTAAGAATGGGAAAATATGATTATTATGAGTAGCACAGGATATTTGAGAGAGCATGCAATATTTGAGGGAGGACTGTGCAAAACTTCTTCTGGGATATCAGCAGGTGACTGCTAAACTTGCTATGGGATGTTCACAGAAGTGGCCAAAGACAGGGAAAGGAAGGATCAGGGAGGATCTAGGAAGACACATGGGGAAATGAGATGCAGGAGGACTCACATGTGACCCAGCAGCATTCAGTCCATTTGTCTTACTGAGCTCTCTGCCTGAACACAGCAACTCTTCTTATCTTTTTATGAAACTCGTTTCTAACTTTTCTTTCTCACCTAAATATCCTGCTGCAGTGAATTTGATCCTGTGGATGTGTAATCTGCTATCAGATTTAAGATGGACTAGTCAGTGAGCAGGAGGAGACACACATACATGCACGGAAGGGTCAGGGTCCAGGCATGGGCATTCGATGGACCAAGGGGCCACAGGGATTTGTGAATTAGGGTGTTCTGGTGAGTACAGTGTGAGGCTGTGTGAGTGACCACCTGAGCTTTTCAGTCCTGTTCAGCTGGAGAGGAGGAGCACAACTTCACTCTATGTACTTCCATTCTGTATAATTTCTGGTAGAGTTCTGTGTGCCATGGAAGCCTGACTGGCTGGCTCTGTCAGCATCCTGTGTGTGTGCCATGCTTGTCCAGCACACATGGGAGCAGGAGAATCCTGCTGGGTCCAAAGAGTGCATGTGGATGGATTTCAGCAAACCCAAGGTCCCAGAGATGTCTGGATTCAATATCTCTCATAAGATCCATAGGCTTATTTTTTTTTAAAGCCACTTTACAGATGGCTCATGGGAAGAGTAGAAGTATTGAACTTGAAAGATATATGGTGAATTTTAGTATACCCAAAATACTGTCAAAATATGAAAGAAAATGCTGAAAGAACTGTACTTCTCTGTACTGCTATAGTAGTCTTATAGATATTATTTTCAACATGTAAAATTTATTAAAAATAAATTTTAAAAGAATTGTATAAAAGTGAAATACAATTTAGATAAATGTACTGAAAGTAGTTTATCATCCAATTAATGCCATCTTCTGCGCAATGAAGAAAGAGAAATCTGTGCTGTGTTTTGCCTGCTAGCCAGCCTTCTGAACATATTCCACCATACCAACTGCATTACAATGTGTCTTTGATGATACTATTTACCAGGGGAACAGTATCTCATCACAGTGGTATTTAACACCCTATTTTGGATTATATCTTACTTTGCACTTAGTTCAAAAACTAGTTCAAGCTCTCATTTCCTTGTTATTCATTTTTATCTCCATTCTGTAATAGCAGTTGTTATCACTGCAGATTCCTCATTCTAACTGTAGGATGAGGAAAGTGTTCTTAATATGGAATAACTGCCTGTCTTTGGGCAGTTACTTAGTTGTCATCACACACAGCAAGCAAAAACCTACTTGAAGAAAAAATAATTTCTCCAGTAAAGTTTTACTTTGGAGTCTTGCTGAATGCTTTTGTCTGATACTGATATTTTCAATAATGAAACTGTACAGTTAGATAGGAGAACTGGGTCATCATGGCATTATGGAAACACGTCAGCCACAGGACTGAAGTTTAATAAAGACTTTTATATATAAGACTATGTCTAATAATGAATTCAACATATCGCTTAGCTCATAATAAGGCATATATGCATATATGTCCAACATACTCATGAGCATGCACAACTGTCTCCTGGAGTTAATGGCGGAAAAATACTGTCAACAGCACAATTGGATCCCACGGAAAATATTCTCAATCACCTGTGCTTTGCTCTTTTCATCCTAAGTGCTTTAAAATAGACTCCCATGGAAACATTTGAATTTCTAGAATAGTAATCAAATCCTTTATTTTTCAGTTTCTCTTAACACTAACTTGCTTGGAAGCACCTATTTTCCATGTCTATTTGCAAGCAAAAAAAGCCAATATGACAGCTGGGTATTTGCTTAAATGACCTTAGAGCAGTCTGACTAATTACAACAAACTGGCAGGCGCTTGCCATGGTTTTGCTTGTAGTACAGTTGTCCCAGGCAGAAAGATGTCTCCTGTGGAACCTGCATAGCAAGACAGATGTCTCCAATTATCATTTTGATGGTGTTAAGGTATCACATCCCTTTGCCTGCAAAAAAAGGGGCATTAAGGTCAGTTTCTTAATGCCAGATATCTGGTGTGCTCATGTTTTGTGTTGGACAGGAAGGAGTTTGTGCAATTGCTTTTTCAACGACAGCTGTGTCCCAAGACTGCAGTGCAATTAAATTATTTATCACAGGAAAAAAAATAGAATATGAGCTTTTTAATTTCGGTTTTGTGCACATTTAACTTAGACTGATGTAGCCAGTACAGGCAAACAATATAAATAGGCACTGACTGAGCTTTCTTAAGTATTCCTAAGTCATCCTAAGCCTTCCAGGTAACCAGCATCAGGATGAGGGTGTAGGGTTAAACTGTGCCAGGAGAGGCTTAGATTGGACATCAAGTGCAATTTCTTCACAGAAAGGGCGATTAGACATTGGAATGGGCTGCCCAGGGAGGTGGTGGAGTCACCGTCCCTGGGGATGCTTAAGGAAAGACAGGACGTGGCACTCAGTGCCATGGTCTGGTTGAAAGGTGGTGTTTGGTCACAGGCTGGACTCGATGACCTCGGAGTGCTTTTCCCACCAAATTGATTGTGATTCTGTACTCTAATGTGTGCTTAAACTGCAGGCTATGCGACAGCAACTGTAATTTTATCATTACAGTGAACTAGCAAAAAAAAAATAACCCTCCGCATTTCTGGTCTTTCCGAACGGCAGGAGCCAGCAGGTGGGACCCGCCGGGCGCGGCAGCTGCCCAGCCACACACCGCTGCCCCGGTGCTCCCGGCTCTCCGGAGAAGCCTCGACTGTGCCCGGCACAGCCCCGGTCGCTCCCGGCTCTCTGGACAAGGCCCGCACAGCCCCGGTCACTGCCGGCTCTCCGGAGAAGGCCCGGCACGGCCCCGGTCGCTCCCGGCTCTCCGGAGAAGCCCCGGCACGGCCCCGGTCGCTCCCGGCTCTCCGGAGAAGCCCCGGCACGGCCCCGGTCGCTCCCGGCTCTCCGGACAAGCCCCGGCACGGCCCCGGTCGCTCCCGGCTCTCTGGACAAGGCCCGCACAGCCCCGGTCACTGCCGGCTCTCCGGACAAGCCCCGGCACGGCCCCGGTCGCTCCCGGCTCTCCGGACAAGCCCCGGCACGGCCCCGGTCGCTCCCGGCTCTCTGGACAAGGCCCCACAGCCCCGGTCACTCCGGCTCTCCGACAAGCCCCGCACGGCCCCGGTCGCTCCCGGCTCTCCGGACAAGCCCCGGCACGGCCCCGGTCGCTCCCGGCTCTCCGGACAAGCCCCGGCACGGCCCCGGTCCCTCCCGGCTCTCCGGACAAGCCCCGCCCGGCTCGGCGCAGCTTCCGGGGCAGGCGCGGCCGTTCCGGGCGGCGTGGTCGCCATGGGGGTGACGAGACAGAAACACGCCAAGAAGATTATGGGCTTCTACAAGCACAACTTCCAGTTCCGCGAGCCTTTCCAGGTGCTGCTGGACGGCACCTTCTGCCAGGCCGCGCTCCGCAACAAGATCCAGATCCGGGAGCAGCTGCCCGGCTATCTGGCCGGCGCCGCGCAGCTCTGCACCACGCGGTACGGCGGGCAGCGCTCGGAGCTCCCGCAGCCCTGGGGAGGAGGTGGCGCTGGGGGCCGAGGGTGACCTGCAGGAGGTTGGGAGCATCCGCAGACCCAGCTGCCTTGCCGAAGGTGGCACGGGCTGCGGGGCCAGCGGTAACCCCGCTGTGGGAGGGAGGGCCGGGCCGCTTTCTTCCCACCCGCGGCGTCTGCTTGGCGCAGTGGTAAGAGCAGGGAAAGGTGAGATCTGGGCCTGGAGGGAGTTGCTGCCTGGCTGGAGCTGCAGCCTGCCAGTCCCGGGTTATTCCCAAAGTAGCTGTTGGCAGGGGAGGACAAGCATGTGGTAGACAGACATGGGAGTAAAGCATGCACACTACCTACTGGAGTTGCCTCCAAGTTGCCTTTGTTATTACTTGATTATGAGTATTTTATATATTAAAGTACAAAAATACAGTTACACTATATATCTGCAATAACAGAATAGCCAACTGCCCACTATGGAGGCAGGTAGTGAAAATACCAGGAAGATGTATGCCCTAGGCTCAAAAAACACACTGAGCCTTCTTGCACAGCATACGGACCTGGCCTGCACCTCTAAACACTATCAAATATCGAGTCATGTCCTTAGCTGTGAAAGGTTCAGGAATCACTTTGATCCAAACTGTATTCCTGTCATGGCCAAACATCACTTCCTTGCTTCTTCTTTCATCAATGTCTGTTGGTCATTTTGACCAGCTTCCACTTAGGCCAGCTGAAAGGACTCATTTTCTCTGCTGCCAGAACACTGAGTTGCTGAGACAGCACCTCAGTGTTATGAAAAAAGCCTCGCTGGGGAAATGAGCTGGTGACCCCCAGGAGGGGGATCTGCTCACTAGAGCAGAATAGTGGGGGAGAATCCCCTCACTCAACTTGCTGCCCGTGCTGCTTTTGATGAAGCCCAGGACACAGTTAGCTTTTACATTACCAGCTCATGTTGAGTGTCTTGTCCACCAACACCTCCCAGGTCACTCTTGTCAGGGCTGCTCTCAATCCATTCTCCTCCCAGCCTGTATTTGTGCTTGGGTTGCCCTGACCCAAGACAGAGTTTTGTACTTGGCTTTGTTGAACTTCATAAGGATTACACAAGCCCATCTCAGGCCCCTCTGGATGGCATCCCTTCCCTCCAGCATGTCAGCAGCACCACACAGCTTGGTGTCAATGGCAAACTTGCTTAGAGAGCCTTGGATCCCACTGTCCATGTCACTGACAAAGATGTTAAACAGGTCCCAATACCAACCCCTGAGGAATGACATTGGTCACTGGTCTCCACTGGGACATTTAGCTGTTTACTGCAACTTTCTGAGTGCAGCAACCCTGCAGTCAATCCCATACCCACCAAGTGATCCATCTGTCAAATCCATGCCTCCAGTGTAAAGACAAGGATGTGGTGTGGAACAGTGTGAAAAGCTTTGCGTAAGTCCAGTTGGGTGACATCTGTTGCCCTTCTTTATCCATCAGCACTGTAACTCTGTTGTAGAGGGCCACCATACTTTTCATTATTTCCCCTTGGTGAAGCCATACTGGCTGTCACCAGTCAACTCCTTGTTTTCCACATACCTTATATACTTTCTAGGAGGATCCTCTCCATGATCTTGCCAGGCACAGAGATGAGACTGACTGGCCTGTTGTTCCCCAGATCTTTTATTTCCATTTTTAAAAATAAATTAAATTTTAAAGTTTTATAATAAATTAATTTTAAAATAAATTAAATTTTAAAATAAATTAAGTTTAAAAAATAATTTTATTTGTTAAGTAGTGGTTCATATGCTAGGTGGTATCCAAACATAAATTTAAGGACTCAGCATTGTCACTGATGTGAATTATTTTTAAATCATTTAATATATCTTAATGTTATTAGTGGTTAATCATGTTTATAACCAAGGAAACCTTGCTGATGTCTTCAGATGGACTACTGCTTTCAGAGTTCTGGATGCCACTTACAAATCATAGAGCCTGAACAACTGGGCATTGCTCACTCCTAAGTAACTCACGTCAGCCTTTTGGTGTTGGAAAAAATGTGAGGGTTTTTTGGTTTAAAAATCATTGTTTCTTTTGGTTTTCAGATGTGTTATAAAAGAACTGGAATCACTGGGGAAAGCACTGTATGGAGCAAAGTTAATTGCCCAGACATTTCAAGTTCGAAACTGTTCTCACCATAAGAATCCTGTGAGTGGTTCGACCTGTTTACTTTCTATGATTGAAGATGGCAACCCTCATCACTTCTTTATTGCTACACAGGTAAAAGCTCATGGGAAATGTAACTCCATTTCATTTGATGCTTTGAAACCTAAGGACAAAGAAACCTCGATTATGAGGTTTTAAAATATTTTGTGGGAATTAATCATGTAAAGCCTTACCTGCTCTTTAATGTATTTGCTAATTATGAAGCAGGGAATCTTTTCTCTTATTTGAACAACTAGATTCTTTGACTTTGTAATGATACTGCTTAGTTTATTTGAAAGTGTACAAAACATACTGACTACCTACTGACATGTAAAAATCAACTTGTGAATGTTAATTTGCATATTGCTTATGTGTGCATCCCCTTCCCTGAGCTGCTTTTGCACTGTAGTCCGAAAAATTAAATTAAGTGTTAACATCCAAATAACTTCAATTTTAAGAAATTTTGAACTAAAAAATAAATAACTGTACAAATAAGAAAGGCAGTTTTTTCTTGGGCTTGTTACTGGGGCTGCCTGTATAAATTATATACAATATGTATATAATGGTTTATAGTAGAATTCTTTATAGTTATGTAAGATACAGGAGCTTAAGATGATTTATTGCAGAAGAAATTACTTTACTTGTGGTGTGGTGGTCGGCATATGAGTGAATTGGGACATTTTCCTTAAAAAATGTATGCATGCATATACGTGCAGGAAAAAAGAAAATGTTGATAAATTTTCCATCAGAAGTACAGCTAATCAGGAGAGAAACTGAAATTTAAATTGCTCTGAAAGGCATTGCCGTGTATATCTGCTAGATTAAGTTTGTTATCTTTTTCGTAATGTAATTTATCTTCATAGTTTTGTATTAAAAGTAGGTGCATTTGAATTGCAAATACCATTTAATCTGAAAATATTGACTAAAGTATTTAATTTTGCAGGACCAGGACTTATCAAACAAAGTGAAAAGGAAGCCTGGCATTCCTCTCCTCTTTATTATTCAGAACACTATGGTGCTAGACAAACCTTCTCCTAAATCTTTGGCATTTGTTCAAAAGTTGCAGACAAATCAGCTTGTTCCAGAGTACCAGAAACAAAGTATTGTGGAGCTTAAAGAAAAAGAAGGACTAGTAAAGCAAGAAGGTGAAAAGAGAAGAAAACGCAAAAGGGCAGGTGGCCCCAATCCTCTCAGCTGTCTGAAGAAGAAAAAGAAGAAAACACAGGAAGGTCAGGAGCCTTCTGCTGAAAAGAAGAAAAGAAGAAAAAGAAAACGAAATAGAGTTAAAGCAGAAGCCATGCAATCAGTGCAGAAGAATGAAGGAGAATAAACCTGTCTTTGTAGAAAGCACAGAGCTTGAAGATTGTTAGAACTTTGTAAAAAAAAAAAAGATAGATTAATATGCAGTCATATGAAATTGAGTTGTTAATATTAAAATTTATTTTTATGAGTTGTTACTTCTTATTACTGTATCTCAACATTTGCAGGTTATTGTCCTAATAATTTATTCTGTTGTTTAGTATTGGGTTTGTGACAAAATATTTAGGAACCCTCATATTTCATTATTCTCTCTAGCATCTTGGTTTGTGTCAAAATTCACATGATATGTATCAATTTTTTAGAAATGCTTCTTGGCTTTCATTTGGATTTTGGTGGGATATTAGACTTCTTTCTAAATCAAGGTTGCTAATAGTAATAAAACTAGGTTTTACAATTAGCCTGTTAGAGATTATGAAACTGACCTAAAATAACAATAACATATTTATTTCCATTGCTTGAATACACAAGTTAACTCTTGCAAAGAGACTGCATGCCCTCAAAAGTCCTGTCCAGCCTAAATTTCTCTGGAAGTGCCATGTGAGCCAATACATCTCTTGATGTTCATCTTTATTTATTAAGAAAATCCTGGAGGGTGTGCAATTGTGTTGATATTCCTGACATTATAATAGCATCTCTAGTCTTGCTATTTCATCTGTAGTTTACTCTTAATTTTTAATAAAAAAATGCAACTTTGAAATGCTGAGCCAAAGTAGTGGTAACAGCTAATGCCATCACAGTATAGCAGAGCTGTGCAGGAGTCCTGGAATAGAAAGAGCTGAGGGTGATGGGACTCAGGCCCTGCTGCCTGTTCTGTTGTTCTGTAAGGTTATGAACAGAACAGAACTGGATTGGAGGAGAGTTGTGGTTTGGAGGAGAGTTGTGGTTTAACCCCAGCTGGCAACTCAGTCCCATGCAGCCATTGACTCAACTTCCCCTGCGTCGAGATGGAGACAATTGGAAGGGTGAAGTGAGAGAACTTTTACTTGGGTTAAGATAAAGATAGTTTAATAGGGAAGGTAAAAGCCATACAAAGCATGTAAAACACAAGCAAAGCAAAACAAGGAATTAATTCACAACTTCCCCCTGGACAGGCAGGTGTTCAGCCATCCCCTGGAAAGCAGAGCTCCATCAGGTGTTACAGTGATTAGGGAAGACAAACACCATCACTCCAAACGTCCTCCCACCTTCTTTCCAAGCTTTATATGCTGAGCGTGAAAATGGTATTCCATATGGTATGGAATATCCCTTGGGTCAGTTGGGATCAGCTACCCTGCCTGTGTCCCCTTCCAGCTCCTTGTATGCCCCCTGCCTACTTGCTGGTGGGGTGAGAAGCAGAAAATGCTGTGACCCTGTGTAAGGGACTGCTCAGCAATAACAAAAACATCCTGATGCTTCAGCGCAAATCCAAAAACACAGCTACTGTGAAGAAAACCTATTATCCCAGCCTAAAGCAGCACAAGGAGAGAGTTTCCAAAACTGTTCCAAGAACCTATTTTCTTTAGTAGCTATTGCTTCCTATGCCTCCTTAAATGTTTGGTGGCATTAGAGTCAGGAGTGATTGAGATGCCATAGTAGAGCTACATGGCATAGCACATAGCACATCAGTGTGCTTTCAGTGTTTCCAGTCATCTTCTGCCGGATTTTTAACTTTTCTAATTGCATTTCTTAACTGAGATCTTCTTGAAAGCTTTCTACGTGGGTTTAAGCTGTGTGTTCTAAACAATTTTTCAGCCTCTGCATCATACATTTGCAAAGTAGTTCTTGTGCATTTTCTGCACAGGTTCTTGAATGTCTGGAGTAACGTATAATGTTTTCTGTTGGCTTTTCAAATTGCATGGACAGTTGTTTCACAGAGTTTGAGAAACCAGCTTGAGTGATGGGAGTTGACCAGTCTTAGCAGAATGTGTGGTGTCACATCCTAGAGTCTGCCGTGTTCCCTCTGGCCAGCGCAGGGAGGTGCATGGTGTCCTAGGTTACAATATAGATGTATTTAAGTATTCTGTTACCACCTGTTGTGGTGGATAATACCACCTCAGGAACTGCTGGGGAGCCGAGTGGTTCCAGTACAGCAGGGCTTCACTGGTGGGAGACATCCTAGTCCCCCCCTGGAGAACACGATGGTCCCTCCCCAAATTATGTAAATCCCCCCAGCTGTAACTTAACCCCTGATCCCATCCCTTCCTTCTCCCCATTGGTTGTGATGTTCCCCCCGCCTCCTCTTCCCTGACCCTTCAGCTATCCCTATAAATATAGACAACGAGGGTCTCTCTTCCTCTTTCATCCTGGACCCCTTCGGAATAAACTTCTGGAACATCCAGCTGACTGAGCGCTCTGAGTTCTTTGTCTCTGGTGACGCACGAGCTATCCAACTCTGTGGGTGAGTGAGAATATGTGCCATACACCGGCACGGGTGTGAGAAGGGTCGTTCTGTACAGCACCAGGCAGTGCTGGCTGGAGTGATCT
The DNA here is from genome assembly GCA_024500445.1 of Entomyzon cyanotis. Lineage (NCBI taxonomy): Eukaryota > Metazoa > Chordata > Aves > Passeriformes > Meliphagidae > Entomyzon > Entomyzon cyanotis. The sequence goes on along the minus strand of JAKEPQ010001004.1, from coordinate 14,773,857 downwards.
CCCAATAGCCTTAGAGACACTTTCGGTAAACGCAGAGGCCTGGTTCCACCCCCTCCTCCCCCCTCTGCCCCAAGTGGCGCTCGATACAGGGACCTGAAAAATCCCTGAAAGTGTCTCAGAAGGCTTTATGCCATAGATGTCACGATCGGAGCAGCTACTTCCCTCGAAAACAGGTCTAAGTTTTATTAGATCTGTTTAAGGAGGCAGCCGAGAAATCTCCATTTGTCTGGGACAGGAGAAATCGGCTAACACCAGAGAACCACGCCGAAAGTTTTTTTTTTTACACTCTCGGAAGCCTCGAAGTGGTAAGTGAGGCTTTGCCGGGGTGAATTTTTCTTTTGTTTTTTTTTCCTTATTCTTTCTTTCGGTGTTGGGAAGAATTTATTTGGGGAATATGGGTGGGAAGTTAACCCGTCCCCAATCAGAGCTTTATACCTACCTTAAAACTACCCTTAAGTCAGATAATTCCCAGTTTTCTAAGGGGAATTTAAAATGTTTTGTTCGTTGGATTTTTAACATCTTTCCAAATGTTTCTGTAGCTGCTGTTCAGTCTCTTAGTTTCTGGGATAAGATCGGAGAGAAACTAACTGCTCTCACACAGGCTGGGGATCAAACGACTGCTAATTTTCTCCCTTTGTTTGTAGTGATTTACAAGTCTGTTAAGAACGCTAAGACTGAATCAGTTCTGCCGAAAAATTCAGATCTCTCTTGTGCTGTCTCCCCTGTGTCTGTTCCCTCCCTCGCTGTCCCTAAACCCCGAGAACCCCAGGGGGGAGAAGCGCTCTCTCCCCTATCCCCTGCTCCAGCCGGGTCTGGCCAGCCCGGTTCGAGCCTGCCCCTCGCCCTCTTCCCAGCTCCCCAAAACCTCCCTACCTCGACTCCATGTTTTTCGCGAGACGGCACAAACCACGCGTTACCCTTTCCTCCTGCGGGGCAACATGGCGCCGCCCACGTGGAGAAACAAGCTGGCATGCCTGATCCTTATCAGTTTAAAACTCCCGGGTTAGCGTCGGTCCCTCCCCCCCGCAGTATCGGGTGTCCCTGCGTCGGTCCCTCCCCCCGCAGTATCGGCTGTCCCGTCGGCTCCGCTCCCCGCAGTATCGGGTGTCCCTGCGTCAGCCCTGCCCCCCGCGGGGAGCTCCCATCCTGGCGCGGGTCCCTCCCTCGTTCACCCCCCCCTCCCCGGCGGTGCTACTCCTGCGGCCCCGCTCCTCCCTGGTTCCCACGGCAACGGAGCCAGCCAGCGACGGAGGGGGAGCCGTCCCCGCCGTGCCAGGTCCCGAGCAGTTTGCTCCTCTTCGGAGGAGGAGAGCAGCGACTCTGAAGAGGACCCGTGGCTCGATATACGCAGGCAAGCCGCACACGAGGGGCACTGGGAAATAGCCAACAAAATCTCTGTCACTGCAGCGCCTGTCCATTATAATAGAGCTGGAGGGAACCCCCGGTGGGATGCCCTCCCGTATGCACAGATAAAAGAGATGTGCAAGGCAGGGAAGGATTTTGGGCGTGACTCCCCTTATTTTAAGAATCTACTTCAAGCTACTTTTGCTGCAAATGTATTAGTTCCACATGATATAAAAAATCTTATGGCATGCCTTCTGTCACCCGGGGAATACATGCTGTGGGACAGAACTTGGAAAAGACAATTAAAAGACCTCCTTCAGGTATATCACAGAGATCCTAACAGGGCTCACTTAACACTGGATGATCTTTGTGGGGAAGGAAACCTAGTTAAACCCCAGGATCAGGCGAGACAATTGCCTGAACTAATTTTAGAAGATATCAAAAGACAAGCTGACAGGGCTTTGCTCTCAATTCCCTCGGACTCCACTCCCTCTCTAAATTTCTCCACCATAAAACAAACTATCGATGAGTCCTTTATAAAATTCTTCGATAGACTAAAAGAGTCAGTTGAAAAGCAAGTTGGGAACTCAGAAGCCCAAAAGCAGCTCCTGCGTGCATTGGCTATGGCGAATGCTAATGAGAGTTGTAAAAAAGTCCTCCGAGCCCTTCCTCTAGACCCACCTCCTACCCTCGATCAGATGATTGAGGCTTGCACCAAATTAGCATCTCCTGAAGCAACCATAGCCCAAGCAGTTTCAAAAGGGGTAGCAGAAGCACTAGCAGCATCTCAGAAACCTCCACGGAGATGTTATAATTGTGGGAGTTTTGAACACATAGTCAGAGACTGCCCTGAACCAAAGCGTGTTAAGCGAAATACTAACAAAAATACTGAAGCTGTGCCCCCAGGCTGTCCCTGCCAGCATCACCATCAGAAGGACCAGGGAAACGGACAGTGAAGCGTGGCGCGGCTCCGCGCAAGGACACAAATTCTACAGCCGTCTCTCCCTGCCCTGCCACCCCTGCCATGGATGGTAACTGCGCACCACACAGCGGAACAGACAAGAGACTCTGTCTTGTAAGTACTGATACACACCACTTCCGCAATGGAAATCAACAACACATATATGTGGACTTTGAAAAACCTTTTGACAGGTCTGTGGACATTCTAGTAGTCGGGGACACTAAGCATGGTCCACCTGAACTTTTTATTTTACCTGAGGTCCACAAAATAGACCCCAGTGGACAAGTACAAATTTCTGTCTCCTGTAACAACACTCCCTGGTTTCTATCAAAGGGTCAGGTGGTAGCACAAGCTATCATACTACCTGAAAACCACCCCAGGTGCCACAGAACACCTTCCATATGGTGGGCAGAAGTTGTAGGCGCAGATAAGCCCATGATGAATTGTAAACTACACAATGATAAATCCACTGCCTACCTGATGGGGATGGTAGACACAGGAGCCGATGTAACCATCATTTCTCGAGCAGAATGGCCCCAGGACTGGAAAACCAAACCAGCAGGCGGCAGAATCACAGGCATAGGAGGGTCAGCAACTTCCCAGAGGAGTACAAATAATATCATCATAGAAAGCCCTGAAGGACACACAGCCACCATCCGCCCATACGTAATTGACTCTGGTTTTACCCTCTGGGGCAGAGATCTCCTTACCCAGTGGGGGACTCAGCTGGTAATCCCACCTCCATCTCAGGATTTCTAGCTGGGGCCACTGGGAGACGCTCCACCCCTCCCCTTACCTGGAAAACAAATGACCCAGTCTGGGTAACCCAGTGGCCCCTAAGCAAAGAGAAGCTCAGCGCTTTAGAATCCCTAGTAGAAGAACAGCTTGCCAAGGGTCACATTGTACCATCTAATAGCCCTTGGAACTCCCCTGTCTTTGTCATACGGAAACCTGGAAAGGACAAATGGAGGCTCCTCCAAGACCTCAGGAAAATCAATGAAGTCATTGAAGATATGGGACCCCTACAGCCTGGCCTGCCCTCGCCCTCAATGCTTCCTCAGAATTGGAAGCTTGCTGTCATTGACATTAAGGACTGTTTCTTCACAATCCCCCTACACCCAAGTGATGCTCCTCGGTTTGCTTTCTCCGTGCCATCCCTAAACCAGGAAGCCCCCCAGCGCAGATACCACTGGTGTGTGTTACCCCAGGGTATGAAAAATTCTCCAACTATTTGCCAATGGTACGTGGCTCGCGTCCTGTCCCCCATCCGCAAAGAGTTTGCACGTTCTATCATTCTCCACTACATGGATGATGTGTTGATTTGTGCACCAAATGATAAATACCTGAACTTAACTCTAGAAAAAACTATTCAAGCCATTGAGAAAGCAGGGTTTGAGATCCAGCAGGAAAAGATTCAGCGTACCTGCCCGTGGACCTACCTGGGACTCCGCATCAGCGAACGGACCATCGTACCCCAGCAGCTCACCATCAAAAACAACCCAAGGACACTCCGGGACTTGCACCAACTGTGTGGTTCTATAAACTGGGTTCGTCCTCTGCTGGGAATTACTACGCAAGACCTTGCTCCGCTGTTTAACCTCCTGAAAGGCTGTGACCACCTGGACTCGCCCCGAGTCATCACAGAAGAGGCCCGGGAATCCATCGCTAAGGTACAGCTTGCCCTGTCTTCTCGCCAAGCCCATCGGACAATTCCTGAGTTGCCTTTTAATTTCATCGTTCTGGGTGAGTCACCTAGGCTGTATGGACTGATTTTTCAATGGGACACTGCACAAAAAGACCCACTTCTTATAATAGAGTGGATCTTCTTACCACATCAGCCACTCAAAACCATAACAACACGACAGGAACAAGTAGCCCAACTAATTATGAGAGCCAGAGCACGCCTCCGTACCCTTGCAGGGTGTGATTTCACCTGCATCTATCCATCATTGGAAAATGAATCCTTAGCAAACGTACTCCAAACAAATGAACACCTTCAAGTTGCTCTGGATAGTTATCCAGGCAAGATTTCAAATCATCATCCAAAACATAAATTATTCAATTCGGCTTTTCATTTGGCCCCAAAAGAACTTCAAAGTCGAACCCCTCTCAAGGCTCTAACTGTTTTTACAGATGGCTCCGGGAAATCCCAAAAGTCAGTCGTGACTTGGAAGCATCCCGAAACGCAAGTGTGGAAGCACGATATCCAAATAATCGAAGGCTCACCGCAAATTGCGGAGCTTGCGGCTGCTGTTAGAGCTTTTGAGATGTTCGAAGAACCTATTAATCTGGTAACAGATTCAGCTTATGTAGCTGGAGTAGTTGCCAGAGCAGAACATGCCTGGCTAAAAGAAGTGTCAAATCCTAAATTGTATAAACTGCTCTCAAAACTTGTTTTTCTGCTTTCCCACAGAAAGCAGCCGTTCCATGTGATGCATGTGAGGTCACACACCGATCTCCCTGGACCAGTTGCTGAAGGGAATCGGAGGGCAGACGCTCTGGCTATGCCGGTGAAAGCTCCTAACATGCCAGACACCTTTGCTCAGGCAAAGCTGAGCCACCAATTTTACCATCAGAATGTACCAGCACTGATGAGAATGTTTAAACTACCTCGTAACCAAGCAAGAGCAATTGTAGCAACCTGTCCTAGCTGTCAGAGCTACCAAATGCCATCATTAGGGTCTGGGGTTAACCCCCGGGGTCTAGGCAGCTGTGAAGTCTGGCAAACAGATGTGACCCATGTCCCCCAGTTTGGCAGATTGAAATATGTACACGTTTCTGTAGACACATTTTCTGGAGCTGTTTTTGCATCTGCCCATGCAGGAGAAAAGGCAAGAGATGTTATAAAGCACTTTCTCCTTGCTTTTGCTACCCTGGGCGTTCCTGCTGAGATAAAAACTGACAACGGTCCAGCATACATCTCTAACAAACTTCAAGAGTTTTTTAGCTCATGGGGCATCAAACACATTACAGGTATCCCCCACTCCCCCACAGGACAATCCATAGTTGAGAGGACACACCAGACAATTAAGAGGGTCCTAGACCAACAGCAGGGAGGGTCAGAACTCAATTCTCCCATTATGAGACTCTGCAAAGCCCTTTTTACAATAAATTTCTTAAACAATTCGTTTGAAGAGCCTGACCCCCCCCTGTGTTCCGGCATTTTACTAATTCGACCCAAGCCAAATTAAAAGAACAACCGCCAGTGTTAATCAAAGATCCAGAAAGCCATCGAATATCAGGCCCTTTTTCACTAATCGTATGGGGGAGGGGATATGCTTGTGTTTCCACACCTTCAGGACCCAAGTGGATACCAGGAAAATATGTAAAACCCTACCTCCGACCGTCAGTGACAGCTCCTGAGCAGACAAAAGATGACACACCAGACACTGACAAAGAAACCCCAGACAAAGAAACCAGTGCCGCTTGGAGAAGACGTCGGCGCAAGATTCCAGCCACGTGAACAGCTATTTGTGCCGCCTTCAAGCAGTTCCCCTAACCCACAAATCCCTTATCTGTTACCCTCATGTGTTTCCCTAACCCACAACCTTATTACCTGTGTCTTATGAAAAAAAGGGGGGATGAGAGGGGAAAAAGAAAGAAGTAACAGAAAACCATCTTTTAATGATTTTTGCTTGAAATCCCATCCCAGCTCCAAGGGGGACCGTGCACTCTTGGCAGGCTTTCTGTACTAGCACCCAACAAAACCCAAATTCTACATTGGGGAAACCATACTCGATTGGCCCGCCAAAAAAGAAATATACAACAATTAGATCCTAATTGTGATAGCGAAATTATCAATTGGTCATTGTCTAAAAGGATTGCTGCATCGTTTTTCCTGCCTGGAGTAGCAGCAGCAAAAGCCTTAGGTGAACTTAGCCACCTTGAGTGCTGGCTCGGAAAGCATGCTAACCTAACCTCGAGTGCCCTCTCTCAACTTCTTGAAGATGAAGAAACCACCAGGCATGCAACACTGCAAAACAGAGCAGCCATCGATTTTCTTTTATTAGCCCATGGACATGGCTGTGAGGAATTCGAAGGACTGTGTTGCTTTAACCTGTCATCTCATAGCCAGAGCATCCACGCGACGATACAGAAAATAAAGGATCAAATCAAAGAACTGAAGACAGAAAAAGAAGCAGACTGGATTGGCGATCTTTTCGGACAATGGGGACTTCAAGGATGGCTAACATCCTTAGTCAAAACTGGACTGTGGGTGATCCTAATAATTTTCCTTGTTCTAAGCTTGTTCGGTTGCCTCAAGAAGTGTTTAACTAAGCAAGTAGGGGAAGCCTTTCCTTTAAATAAAGAAGGGGGAGATGTTGTGGTGGATAATACCACCTCAGGAACTGCTGGGGAGCCGAGTGGTTCCAGTACAGCAGGGCTTCACTGGTGGGAGACATCCTAGTCCCCCCCTGGAGAACACGATGGTCCCTCCCCAAATTATGTAAATCCCCCCAGCTGTAACTTAACCCCTGATCCCATCCCTTCCTTCTCCCCATTGGTTGTGATGTTCCCCCCGCCTCCTCTTCCCTGACCCTCCAGCTATCCCTATAAATATAGACAACGAGGGTCTCTCTTCCTCTTTCATCCTGGACCCCTTCAGAATAAACTTCTGGAACATCCAGCTGACTGAGCGCTCTGAGTTCTTTGTCTCTGGTGACGCACGAGCTATCCAACTCTATGGGTGAGTGAGAATATGTGCCATACACCGGCACGGGTGTGAGAAGGGCCGTTCTGTACAGCACCAGGCAGTGCTGGCTGGAGTGATCTCCCAATAGCCTTAGAGACACTTTCGGTAAACGCAGAGGCCTGGTTCCACCCCTCCTCCCCCCTCTGCACCATTCTGTTACCACCAGCTGTGGGCCGTTAGCTGTTATCTCCTGCTATGACCCACCCCTGATAACAGACAATGTTATCAAGATGTTATCAATCAAGACCCCACCGCATGACTCATGGAATTATCTCATCCTATTGTGAGATGCTCCACCCAGGAGGGAGGAGCCAAGCATTCCCACCTGGATATAACCTGGCCTTGGAAGTGCCCAACTCAGCCCTGTCTACTGGGTTCCCAGAGGGCAAGAGCTACCACTGGACCTTCAAGTGGAGACCAGACCTTCCACAGGATCACTGCTTCAACTGAACTACTTCATTTGGACTGCTACCACCACTCTAACCGGGTGTCAGGTTGTATCTGACTCTGTCAGTGTTTTTCCTTGTATTATTGCACTTTTTTTTTTTAAAATTTTCCTATTAAATTATAGTCCTGACTTGTGATCTCCCACTGGTTTGTTTTCAAACCAATACAGCACCCTAATTATTTACAGCAGTCCCTTCCAGTGTCATTGAAACACAAAGCTTAAATACACCTTTTTTAAAGACTGCAAACAGACAAAAACATGATTACTGTAAAAAAAAAAAAAATTTAACAGTCCTCTAATGACTCCCACCTTAAGGAATTTATAACAAGATTTATATATGTTACCTTAGCATTTGAACACTAACTGACTGGAATAAGAAGGGAGTGAGCTTTTAAGAGAAAAAACTGTAAAATTTATCTGCCGCATAGCTGCCGCTCTCCTCCAGCGTGGTGATTTGTTAGCTTTGGGAGAGAGCTCCAGCCCAGACAACAAGCAGAGGCAATCAGACCATGTGTTTTACCTCTTTGAAATTTGAAAGAGAAGCCTGCCCTAGTTTCCAAGTGAAGCAAGTCCTGCAGACCAAAGCAGACTGGCTGTATTTATACCATTAAATCGGTAATCCTGGGAGCAGCCACTAACTCAGAGCCCAGCTGGCAGGGCTGGCTCTGCCCAGGCTGGGCTCTCGCAGCTCACACCGCTGTGGCTGCCGGCGAGCATCCCCTGCGGGTGCTCTCGGGCTGTGCTGCCTCTGCCTGCTAGGCTTTGGTGAGGTTTAGCTGGCCCAGGCTATAAACTATGACAAGCTGTCATGGTTTTTTCGACAGGACATTGCCAGGAGGACGCACAAAAAGAGGGCAACCAGGCTCCAAGCTTAAAGTTGCAAAAAGTGTTTAATTACCTAACAGTGTTGGAGGATAAATGCAGGCAAAAATAAACTTTTCATACAGTTTTGGTTCACTCCCCCCTCCCTCTTACGAACCTGTAGTATTCACCCCCTTTCCTCCTTTACAGTCAACAAGCCGGGTGGTGGGGGGGACAGGGTGTGGGGTCTCTTTTCAGTCCACAGAACAGATTCTCAAATTTACTCATCGCCACAATTCTTCTACTACAAATACTCTTTATCTCTACTTATTTCTCTCTCTCTCCAGACATTTTTCTTTCTGCTCTCACCCCCACCCTCTTAAGAAGCAGTCTCTGCACTCACCCCCCGCCTTCCCTCTTTCCAAACCAGCAACACAGACAGGGGGCAGGTTGGGGGGTTCTCTGGTCAGTCCAATCAGGAAAAGAGGTTCTCTACTTAGCCAGGGGGTCCTTCCCATGAGAGACAGTCCTTTGAGAACTTCTTTGGCATGGGTCCAATCTCACGAGCAACATCCCGCCCGAATTCTGCTGCAACATGAGTCTTTTTGTCCATAAGGTGCTGTGCAGACTCTCTCAAGCCGAGGCCAGGCTGCTTCCATACCAGGAGCAAGGCCTTTCTCTCCTTTGCAAGGCCTTTGCAGTTTTAACTCTTAGATGAGACTCCCACTGGTTCACAGTCTTTTCCAGGCATCCACCTGCTCTTCTGGCGTGAGCTGTGGGTGGATTTCTGCACTCCTGTGGACTCCATGGGCTGCAGGGGACCTCCTGCCCCCCCATGGCCTTCACTGTGGCTAGCAGAGGGTTTTCAGCTCCAGCACTGGGTGCCCCTCCTCCCCCACCTTCTTCACTGACCTTCGCGTCTCCATGCTGTTCTCCCTCACATATTTTCACCTCCACCTCCTCCTCCTCCAATTACAAAGAAGTGAAAAAAGTGCGTGCCTGCTTTGTTTTGAATTTTTCTTAAATATGTTTTCACAGAGGCGTAACTAGCACCTCCAATTGGCCCAAACTTGTCCGGCAGCATGTCCATCACCTTCAGAGCCACCAGAGGTTGGCTCTGCTGGACTTGATGTAAAAACTTTCAGAACTTGCACTCAGGACACACAGGAGCCATCTTTGTGCCACACCCCACCCCTCAGACACCTCCCCAGGCCTACTACAACAGCTTCTGAGGGGTCCAAATTTCTCCTAGATGTTAAAAACACTTCACTGATGTTTTGGGCCAATCAAAACCACCACACAAGCCCCTCCAGAAATTCAGCAGTGTCAACCACTAGGAGCATCCCTAGGCCTGTGAGGAACACCACAGTGGGAGTACCTGTAGAGCCAACTTTGCTGTCAGAGGTGTTCATTCCATGTACTGCCCAAAAAGCCACTGCCTTACTTACCAATAAATGGTCTGGAGTTGTGGCCACAACTGCTATAGACAGGGCTCCCAATATAACTTTTCTCATGAAGTTTAGGATTGGTTTTCTGTAGGGTGTTAAGAGGGACTGGTTTCAGTTTTGAAACTTCAGAAGCCAGAGGTGAATTAAAAGGAGCTTGACCAAAAACTTCTTTGGGGCTATTGATTTCCTCTTTTCTCAGACAACATAAATATACACCCTGAATCCTAGGCAGTAGCTCAATAAATCTTTTTTTTTTAAGAAGGGGAAATAACCAGTGTTGTACAATACAATGTATGCTACATGTGCAGAGGAACAGAAGGAGAAAACAATAATACATCAGCTACAGTCTGCATGGCATTAATGCTGAATTTAGGACAGAGTCTCATCTACCAGCAACAGAAGATATTTACCTACACTGCCTGCCAATTCAATTGGCTGGATTTATATGTTAGTGTGATCCAGTACTATACAATAAATCACTCCATGAGCATCTGTTAATGACACTAAATAGATGAGTTAATTAGAAGCTTCTGGAACCAGGGATGTTTATGAATCATTAAAGTAAATATGAATATGGTATGGCTTGAAGAATAAATACATTCTGGTGGTAAAAGGAAAATAGGATGTCCAGATCAGTCCTGCTCATTTATTTTCAGCTACACTGATACAGTGTGAATGACTTCTCCATCAGCTTTATAGTGTTCCTGGAGTTTCTTGAACATGTTCTGTCAGATACAAGATGAAGAACATCAGAACAATACCATTATTTATACTCATTGCATCTTTCATAAAGAAGTTTCACAAACAGCTACTGTATATTTCATACCTCTGTGTGGGCGTAATATCTCACACAGGGAGCAGCCGGAGATATGGGAATGAACAAATAAGAGCCCCAGCAGGTGTTATCATTTACAATTTAAGGGAGAAAAATTGCAGTGTTCCGAGAGAGAATGACAGAAAGCAAAAGTTTTTGTACCCAGAGAGTCAGGAGTGAGAGAGAGACTGCACCTTGTGATTTAGGAATGGCCTAACTAATGCTGGGAAAGAGGCTTGTGATGTATTTCTGGTAATTATTATGTCTGTGCACTCCAAGCCCCAGATTTGTCTCAGAGAGCTCAGCTGTCTGTGCATGGAGGCAGTCATTTTGTAAAAGTTGCTGCAGCTTGTTATAGAAGAGACAGACTGGGCTCCCTCAGGGGGACTTTGTTTTCTGATTTCTTTTCCTGCGGTTGAGAGGGAGAGCATGCAGCTGTGCTTTGTGTATGGATACAGGGAAACAATGAAGCTGTTAACAAGGGTCCAATTAAAAACAAGCTAGAACAGAGAGCTGGAAGGGAGAAAAAAGACAATATATTAGTCACTGAGATTTAAAGAAATCAAGGAAGAGCAAAAAATATATACGAGGGTTTTGGGGTGTTAACTGGAGGAAAGAATTCGTCGGCAGTGAAAGGTGAACCAGAAATGGCTCAGCAGTCAAGGAGAGGAGGGAACAGAATAATAAACTATAAACAAGTTTTTTTAAAAAAACTTAAGTCCATTACGAAAATCTCATTACCCTTTGTGGCTCAGTTTCTGCCTTTTCAAAACAGCAAGCTAGACTGACTAAACCACTCACAGATCCTGTGCTGATAGCCCAAGAAGTCCTGCCGAATGTCGGTGTCATGATGCCAAACACTTTGTGTCTTTATGGTTTTTCAATATCACACACTTTGCAGCACTGCAGGTTTGCAGCCAAATCATTCTGCTGTAGAGCTTTTCTGACCTTGTGCGTGGCTCACTGCCAGCATGCACATATTACATCCAGGAGCAACCTTACTCATGCCATTAACTGATAGGGTTAATTGCTCCTGAGGGTACTCACAGCAACATTCTGGGATAGCCAGCCAGCAGTTCTGGCATGGTATGGGTACTTTTAGAAGTCTAATCTCCTTTCAGGAACTCAGCAGGGGACCTCAAAAGTTTCTTGTTGCAGTCATGACTTCTAGTTGATCCAGAATGATCTTATTGCCATGTTAATTCCTCTGGGGCCAAAGATGCTACTGATTTGACTCTTCGGGGTGGATTCTCTTTCAGACTGTCTTGGAAAAACACTGAGGAGATTTTTCACTTTGTGAATTGGCACCCACTTCAACAGGCAGATTTTCAGAAAAAATGAAGAGAACACTTTTCTAGAATTCCTGGCTCCCTCTTTCCACCCTGACCTCTCTTTCAGCTCCCAAGAATACAAGCAGGGCTGTTTTGGGATGGTCCAAAACACTGTCTCAGCCAGCATCATGCCTCCAATAGTGGCTGAATGTTGTTCCCCAGGAGCAGAATGAAAATTGACAAAACAACTTTTTGGTGCTTCCCCAAATGACTTTCCAACTTTCTGACAATTTATTAGGGAGTTCCTGACCCAAGAAAAATATTTTGTTTTTAACAGCAGACAATGAATTTCTGTTTCACTAATTTGTTCAATCTCTCCTTGAAACCATGTAAACTTTAAGCCTCTAATTTTCTGTGGCAAGGAGTTGCACAACTTGAACACATCTTACGAAAAATACTTTCATGTGTCAGTTTTGAATCTACTGCCTACCAGCTGGCCTTTATAATGGATGAAAGTTCAGGCAGTCATTCCTTAGTCACCCTTCCCATGCCACTTGTGACTGAATAGACATCTGTGATATTTCTCCTCATTCATCTCTTTTCCAAGCTGAAGTGTCTTCTGCATCACAAACAGCAGCACCTAACAGGAAAGCAGATTTTAGCTTGGTCAGGCACACTTGAGAGAAGCAGAGAGTCTCTGCTTTCTGAAGGCTGTTTTTCAAGGAAGAGTGTGAACAGGAATAAGCTTGTGAGAAAAGGTGCAGGACAGGAAATCTGCATTCAGCTCTTTGCTTGCCACAGACTCCATGGGTCCCTGAGCTGAAAGCCATTGCCCTTGAACATGTCTGGGCTTCTTGCCCATGGAATAACGGTGTATGTCCCAAGCTCTCAGAGACTGGCATCACTAGCATTCCCAACTCAACTGGCTACCATGCTGATAATGTTGTAAGAACCCAGTCTTTGCCCAATACACAATAAATCCTAAATATAACTCAGCTGCGCACTAGGCTTAGAATTGTATCCCTGTACCCTAAAATTAAAATGTAAATGATAATTTGAATATGGTAGAATCACAGAACAGCCAGGGTTGGAAGGGACCTTAAAAGATCACTTGGTCAAACCTTTCATGGGACAGGGAGCCTAAATGAGATTATCTAGCACCCTGTTCAATGATGTCTGAAAGAGCTCCAGTAATGGGGACTCCACCACATCCCTGGGGAGGTTGTTCCACTGAATGACTGCTCTTAGTGTAAAAATATTTTTATGTTGATATGAAACCTCTGCCAGTGCCACTTGTTCCTGTTGCCCTTTGTATTCTCTACGTGGCTCTTTGTGAAGAGACAGTGTCCTCTTGTAGTCATCCTTTAAATACTGGAATACAGTGATGATCTCTCTCTAAGCCTTCTTTTCTCCAGGGAAAAAAGACCTAACTCCTTCAATCTTCCCTCACAGAGCAGGTTCAGCAGCTCTGATAATCTTCACGGCTCTTCTTTGGCCCTTCCCCAGTCTGTTTACATCTTTCTTGAATTGTGGAGGCCAGAACGAGACACACTACTTCAGGTGCAGCCTGAGAAGCACTGAGTGGGATGGTGAAGTAACTACCACTGCTAGTTAAGCTAGTGAAGATGCAGCCCAGGATCCAATTTATTTTTGTGGCTGCAGCAGCCCGCTGCTGATTCGTGGTCAACTTGTTGTCCACCAAGTCCCCCAGGTCCCTTTCAGTGATGCTGCTCTTCAACCACTCAGATCCTGTTCTGAGCTCTTTGGTTATCTTGTCCCAGGTACAGGACTTGTTAAACTTCATCCAGTTCTTGCTCGCCCACTCTGCCAGCCTGCCCAGGTCTCTCTGTGAGATGTCTCTCCCTTCTGACATGTCCCCCTCACCATCTAGTTTGGTGTAAACTTGTTGAGGCTGCTTTCAATCCCATCATTCAGATCATTTATGAAGATGTTCAACATCATGGGGCCCAGTGTCAATCCCTGGGGGATCCACCCCTCATTTCCATGACTTTTCAAATAGTATAGACAGTGGCCTTGCACTGAGAAGTAGCTAATTTCCCTGCCGTGTTTAACAATGGTCCTGTATCTTACCTGGGATTCTGCTTATTGGTCATGTGTCTGAAGAACTATTTCTTGTTGTTCTTGACACCTCTGGCCAATTTCAGGTCTAGCCAAGCCTTAGCTTTCTCGACTGCCTCTTTGCATGCCCTGCCATGGTTCTCTTAGTCCTCAAAGGCTACATGGCTGCATGTCCATAGCCAGAATCTTCCCCCAAGTCCTACATTTGTATTTTTATCCCACTTATAGGCCTTGCCTCTCAGTATCCATAATGACTTTTCAGAATATGAGTTGCCTGCTTATATTGGATTTTTTTAAGAGTTCTGCATCATCATTAGAATGCCCACAGAACTGCAGTGTTTCTTTTTGCCTTGTGTAGAAAAGAAGTCAGATTTATTGTTGCCCTAAACACAAACAACACCTCTGGTGTCAAGCTTGAGTCAGAGATGAATTTGCACAAAGATTGGTGCTATCAGAACCCAGGCAAGCCTGCCAAGCTTCTGATATGAAGATAGTAAAATTAAAATTTGCATATGGCATTCATACAAATCACTGCATTATGCCAAACAGTGGAATTTTCTTCCATCTATCTGGCCTTTTGTGATTTCTGAGGGACTTGTTTTCAAGTCTGTATTTACCTCTTAATGATAGTGAGAACTAGAACATTGTTATTACGTATGCTTGACAATATCAAAATGGTAGACAATTAGGTTCAGTTATGTAGCTTATCTAAGGGGTGTTTAATTTATTAGATTTTTAATTTGTCTCTGTGTGTAATGGACTAGGAAAAAATAAGAAATAAGGTTGTATAATAATTCTGAAAAAATCATGGCTCCTCCCCTCATTCCTTCCTTTTCAACTATTGAGATTTTTTATTATTATTATTGGGGTTTGTTGTTGCTGTTATGGTTATTTATAACTTATTTAATTGTGTACTTTAGAATAATTTTTGGTGGGCACTTGCCAGTTTACTAATATTCACTGCCCACTACCTGATGGTGTCACAAACATGCCATCTGTTCGCTTGTGTCTTCCAGAACTCTCTGAAATAGCTAGCTGACTCAAGCTGCAGGTGGTAGGATTACTCAAAATACATAATTACCTAACTTCTAAATAAAAAACCTTTTTTCTCTATACTGTTATAAAATCACATTTGATTTTATAACTCAGCTACCCTCCAGTCATACACGAGCTTACCTCCACTACAAACATATCTGATACCATTATGCTGACAAAGGCGGCTAATGCCCCACTGTCACATTTTATTTTTTTCTGAAGGATTTCTCAGCATTTTTTTTTTCCTCATAATTGGGCCACAACTGTATATCCCAGTCCCTGGACACATTTCTCTTGACATTGTACTCACCTGCCTAGTGATAAGCACCACATTTTTGTATATTTGAATGTGTCCCATCTTGGCACTCCTTTTGCCAGATTGTGGATGGCAGACTGGATCTTAAAGCCAGGAGCACTGTCTCAGCCTCCCACTCGGGCAGGACAGTGCTGGTGGCTTGGCTGTTCTGTGGCTGCAGTGCCCTTCCCTTGGGTTACTAATGAACTAATCCCTGTTAGAACATTTTCAAAAAAAGAAATCTCAGCAGGTTACAATAATAATAACAACAATATAATTCCATCAAAAGGGAAAATAAAGCAGTATTTTTGATAGTGGATAGTGGATATCTCCACAGGCTTTTTTACTTTACTGTTTCTCTGAAACAGCCAGTGTTATTTCTGTGACTGAAGATTAATTTCTGTGCCATTATCAAATGTAACCCTTGAGGAATTAATTGCATTTGTATCTCATATCGAAGTCCTCTTTATATGATCAAGCAATCTGGAACAGATAAGCCCCTTCTTGGAAAACCTCTGCAGCTCGACAATATTTGCCTTTGCCTCAGACAGGTTATGCTCCCCTGGGACCCTCGGAGCTCACTAAAACACCATTTGTAATGCAGCGTGACAAATCCCGGAGCCAGGGCGATAATCTCTGCAAACCCTGTACAAACAGTCCCTGCGCGTCAGCAAAAGTGATTAATGGGCTCTGCGGAATCAGCATACGGCCCTGTGCATTAATTACTTCGGAGGGACGCTAATGGAAAGCCGGAGCCCTGCGCAGGCTGAGGGAGAGGCCGCGGGCCGAGGACCGGGCGGGGCTGGGGCTCGGCGCTCCGGCCGTGCTGGGAAGGGCAGCGGAGATAGCCCGAGCTCCCCGGGCCCCGGGGTGCCGCAGGGGCTGAGGGGGTGGCTCTGGCGGTGCTGGGAAGGGCAGCGGAGATAGCCCGAGCTCCCCGGGCCCCGGGGTGCCGCAGGGGCTGAGGGGGTGGCTCTGGCGGTGCTGGGAAGGGCAGCGGGGATAGCCCGAGCTCCCCCAGGCGCCTCAGGGGCAGGAGGGTGTGCCGGGACTCCGCTCCGCAGGCAGCCGGCAGGGCTTGGCCTGGCTGGGCACGGGAGGCAGCGAGCCGCAGCTCTGCTCCGCAGACCCTTCTTGTGCCCTGGGCACACCGGTGCTGCGGATGAGAGAGAGAACTGCGCCGAGCCCGGTTTGGAGCAGGTCAGGGACAGGGGACCGGGGCTGGAGGGAACGCTGTCCTTCAGGAGAGACCACGGTTTGCGATATCGCCTCTGTCTCTGCTGTAACTGCCGTGTTTAAAATGCACAGGCCTTTTGTAAATTATTGGAGCTCTGCTGCAACGACTGAAACTGTGCCAGTTTATCTCGAGGGAAGATCTAAGCCTAGACGTTTTACAGAGAAAGAAGGAAGATGAGGAAAGAATCATGTATTTATCTTTCCAGTATGTTCTCTGGGCCTCATCCAAAGGGAAAACTTCTACATTTCGTCTCAAGTCCCTCAAATCCCAGCTAGCGGATTCTGGTTAGAGACCTCCACGGAAAGGCCTTAATGAATTTACCATGCATTTTTTCTAATTCATTACAAATATGTCAAATCCACTAAACCACACTAGCCTGCCTGTATATTTTCCCCTTCTCCCACAGAAGTGTATGACAAGAATACCATGGCCCACCCAGCCCTCTGGAGTAACTCAGCAGTGGCATAGCCTGGGCTGCACTGCCAGATGTGAGGAGTTTGTGCCCAGCTGGCTGAACCCCCATTCCTTAGACCTCCAGCTGGAGGAAATAATTTGGTTATTCTGACTGTTCGGTGTGATCCACTGACTACAGAAAACTTCACTTGGGCAGGAGTGATATTGATAGGACTACATCAGGTGTGGAGTCACCCTGACTAGGACTGGACCCTCTCTCGTGTAATATCCTGTGCTGATTGACATCAGGAGGGGAACCTTTCCCTACTGTGTGTTGTACACAAGAAAACAAAAGCAGAAGTATCTTTTCCACTTTCCATGGGAGGGGTAAGAATTACAGCATTTTGGTTTCCTTGTGTTGATCATAATATCCTAATTCATTCTTTAAAAGTACCTTCATCTGATGGTTACCCTCCTAACTGAAGCAATACACCAAAATGAATAAACATAGGAAAAGATACCTACTCGGACACATTGCACAATAGCATGCCTAAGTAACAGAGGGGTTTGAAACATAGGTAAATAAATAGAACAATTTTACATTTGCTCAAAACACCCACCATCCATGAGGTATAATGTTCATTTCTGAAGGAACTCATCTAAGTGAGAGCTAGAAACTCAAAAACTTACAAATCAGCTGTAAAGATAGTACTAAAAATCCTGCAAGCTGTATGCCAGGATATTCATGCATCTTTAAAAATGTGGCTCTCAAAACTTTGCCAGTGAAGCCTGAAACTAAATCTCCACAGGTAAAAGTTGACTGTTTTCCTTGCACTACTCTGTATTAACAAAAAAGCGCATGAAATGTTTGGAAAATAGCATGGTATCTAGTTTTACGGAGTATAGCCTCCTGAAATTGCTTGGATAAAGACAGGGCAGCAAGAAAGTCACAGACACAGCAAGGAGGCTTAGGTCTCTCTTCTGAGAAATAAGACACTTTGAGTTTTAAAGGGACTTTAGATAAAACAAGCAATAAAATGAAATCATTATTTCAAATTGTTCTGAAGTTTTCGCTAATCAGTGGGCACAGAGGGCAGGGACAGCAGGAAGTTAGGTTTGTGTAGGGACACTTAATCCAGAAGGTCGGAAGGGAGAATGTACTGTGACACCCAAATGAGTGGCTTTCTGTGTGCCATAAACAATTGTTTATTGTACTGGAATAGCAAATTCAGAGTCATAGATATAATCAAAGAAGAAGTGTCTTTAATCTCAGGTAACTTTTCCACTTCCAAAGCCGCTCAGCTGGAGTCATTACTACAGTATTTGTGTTTAGCTCTGTGCTGGAATAGCCTTTCCACAAGGCAGATGGGGCATGAGAGCAGTGCCTGGCAATTTGTTGATGGGAAGAGGTGCTTGGGGAGAGGAAATTGGAGATAGCCTAGGGGCAGTGGGTCCTCTTAGTAACATTTATTTTGCAACTCATGGACGGAGTCTTTTTTCATCTCTGGGAAGTTTGTAGCTTTTGTGGTATTCGGAGAGAGCAGTTAACCCAAAACCACTGGCAGCAGCTCAGCATGAAGAGGCCGTGTTAAAGAGGACCTCTGAGAACTCTCTAAATCGGATTTCCTCAAAGTGAAACCGGATGGGATTGCAATGTCTTCTTGGCATGGCCCTGAAACCGTAATGATTCTTCACTGACTAAATAGTTTCGTGAGCTGGTTAGACTACAGCCTGCAGCTAGAGATGGAAAGGAAGCTGCCTTTTCCTTGAATTCTGCTCCTTTTCCTCACGACAGCTGGAAACAGGACTAACACAAAGTAATTCCTTTCACTGCCAACCTCAGACTCCAGTTTGATTGCTCACTGCCTTAATTTACCAATTCCGTGATTCGAACCCATTGGTTTATTGATTTAGCCTTAATAGAAACACTGATGCAATCACAAGTCTGTTCCGTTTTTAATTGACTTTGCAAAATTGTAGAAGATTTACCCTTGCTGCTTTAAAAATTAACTCACTTGCTTAATCTATTCAATAAAACCCATTTCAATAAAATCCACCATGTTGGTTTATTCTGTCAGACAGCTCCAGGCAACTAGTAATAGGACAAGAGGAGACAGTCTTAGGCTTCATCAGAGGAGGCTTAGGTTGGACATTAGGAAGAAGTTCTTCACAGAAAGGGTAATTGGGCATTGGAATGGGCTGCCCAGGGAGGTGATAGAGTCGCCATCCCTGAAGGTGTTTAAGAAAAGACTGGATGTGGCACTCAGTGCCATGGTCTAGTTGACAAGATGATGTTTGGTCATAGGTTGAGCTTGATGAGGTCTCAAAGGTCTTTTCCAACCTAGCTAAATCTGTGATTCTATGGATCAGAAATGCACATTTAGAGTAAAGTGTGCACTCTCAGAAAAACTCTGGTTTTCTCTTTCAGTTTTCTTGGCCCTACAGGTTCATCCGGTACTCTTTTTATCTGAACCAGAGCCAAAACTACTAACCACAGGCTGAATATATGTGCCTGTAGATGAAAAGCTCTATGAGTTGGTTATCCAGTGTGATTTTCTGAATCAAAAAACATAGAGAAAGTAGGGGGACAAAGGCTGTGTTGTCTACCTAGAAAAAGCAGGATGCCTCTAAATGAAAAGATGGCTAGAAAAGAACCATAAATTAACAGAATATTAAAGCATCTCAATTTCAGTCTCCAAAGCTACAAGCAAGAAAATGAACTGCATCTCAATGACCTGTAAAAGAAACTAGGGTATTGACTGCTATGGGCTTGAAGCTGATCTAATGAAATCATTCCAAGAGATGTGAGCAAACAGCTGGAAGAGGAAAACTGATGGTGAAAAGACCGTGGGATAAATTGCTCACCAAAGTAACAGCAAGTGCAGAAATATGTCAAAGTTGTTCAAGTTTGAAGAAGAATAGACAACTGCTGACCACTCTGGTGCAAAGGAAGAAGTGGCTGCCAAAAACAATCAAAGGTTATTAGCCATGAAAGATCCACAGCATCAAGAAAGCAGATCCTCTCTTCTCAGCAGCTCTCACTGGAGCTTTTGCCACTTCTGGGAGCTCACAGAATGGAGAAAAACCAGTGACTGGAGGTTTCAGCAAAACCTGGATATTCACACAGAGGGGAACCTCAACTGACTAGACTGCTCCAAGCAAGACCCTTCTGGTCCTGTCGGTGCAGCTGGGATGCACTGGGGAACTCCTGAGACCTCCCCTGGGATTCTGCTGGTACAGCAGATAATGGGGAAGTTGCCAGTTACCAGCTGGCAACTCAGCCCCACACAGCCACTCAGTCTTCCCTCCTGGTGGCATGGTGGAAAGAATAGGAAGAGTAAAAGTGAAAAATCTATTGTGGGTTGAGATAAAGACAGTTTAATAGGTAAAGCAGAAGCTGTGCACACAAGCAAAGAGAAACAAGGAATTGATTCATCACTTTCCATTGGCAGGTGGGTGTTCAGCCATTGCCAGGAAAGCAGGGCTCCATCAGACATAACAGTGACTTGAGAAGACAAATGTCACCCCTCTGAATGTTCCCTCCTTCCTTCTTTCTCCCCCAGCTTTATACACTGATGATGGCACCATATGTAATGGTATATCCCTTTGGTCAGTCAGGGTCAGCTGTCCCAGCTTTGTCCCCTCCCAGCTTCTTGTGCACCCCCAGCCTCCTTGATGAGTTTTGTTTTCCTGTCCTTGATGTGTTACTGTAATGTTGTCAATAACTGAGCTAATTTTTGGTGCAAAATATGCCCCTACTAGTGGAAATATTTCATTTATCATCATTATCGTGCTTTTTTCAGTTTTCAAACTTATGCTGCAGAGAGAGCTCCAAGGTAATTCTATGTATCTCAAGAGCGGGACAGAGCAAACAGAAAGACCACACCACTGCTTGCTCACCCACTCATCCCTCCACAAATCCATGCTTTTCCTGATAAAGTGCTTTACAAAGTAATATTATACACCAAAAAGATTAAGCTTTTGAAATTGAGGAAGCAGCTGAGTCACAGCTTGGTGAGCAGTAGGTGAACAGTAACTGGGGAAAAAAAGCTTGTTTAGTATCAAATACAAAGGGTATTGTAGGAGACACTTGCATATTTTAAATATTGTACAATGGACCACCGACACCCTATTTACATATACACACAAGTAAATTAGATGATACTTACTGTCTCTCAAAGAAGAATAAGAGGCTGAATCAACTCACTCAGAAGAAACATGATTCCCAAGAGTACGCACAGCTACAGTTCAAAGCTCAGATCAATAAGGTATTCCTTTGCCTTAGAATAAAGACTTGTAAATATGTACTTGCCACCTGATTCCCTTTGTAAGATAACCATGGGGTATATCTCAACAAGTGATAATTGGAAAACACCACATGTGAGAAATCACCTTCCTTCAGAAAGGAGACAGCCAAAAATAGAACTGAGATCACAGCCCAGGGCGCTCCAGGATCTTTCCACATGAATGAGAGTGAGTGAAAATGAAATGGCAGAATCAGAGCGGATGACAACCTGTCTGCGTGCTAGAGGTGACCTGAAAATGGATTTTATAACATTTTCAACTACTATCAAAATTCAGACTGCATATCTTTGTTATCTGCACACAGAGAAACATCTTAGAGGAAAATGGGTGACTCTTTTTTTGGCAATGCCTCTTAGTAGGCATGAGATATCCCCAAACCCTTTGGCTTTATCTGTAGTATCTGTTATGCATCTTCCAGTGCCAAGCACTCCCATTTCACACTGAGCAAATCATTTTAGGAGTAACGAAACTGCCGTTTCCATCAGACATGAATGCTGTGCCAGCCCTGGCTTGCTGCTGGAAAGCGGGGTCCACTGTGCAGGTTGCAGCTTAGCTGGAAGAGGTGGGCACAGTGGGTTTCAAGAAAGCAGTGGGGTTTTAAAAGCAGGAGAACAAACCCACCATCTCTTTGGTTTGGTACCCAACTTTCAACAAGCACCAGAGCTGGGTGCCTGCAGGTTTGGGTAGGACAAGATATCTCAGGTGTCTGGGACTCTTCTTCCAAAAATGTGTCTGGCCATGAGACTGACCACTGCACAGGTGTCGTATGTACATCATGGTAGCTTATTTCAGCATCAAGAACATTTTTGTTTTGCTTTTGAAAAAGTCTGAGGAGAATCATCAGAGGTGCATCAGAGACCCCCCACCATACCTAGCTTACCTGCATATCTGGATGGAAGTGTGGTCCAAGGAAGCTGCAGCTTTGTCTGTTTTATTTTAAGGAAGAGCAAACATCTCATCCAATTTCCTGCTCTTTGACAGCAGCCAGATCCATTTGTCACAGTAGTTTTTCAATGTACCTGCTGAGCAGGACAGCCTGGCTAGAAGAAATCTGGAGTGCAGGATTAGAAGACAGGCTTCTCTAACAGCATGTGCCCAACTCACCTGCCTTTGCCACACCAATCACCTTGAGAGGAAAGTGACCATGGAGATTTCAACTGGACATGGAGACAACAGGCAGACAGCAGCTACAATAGGACAACAAAACAGGAAAGCAAAGTAACAAACTAATGATCAGTGCTGAACCCAGCAGCTGATCCTCTGCCTTAGTCTCTTCAGACAACAAGTGACTTTGGGCTGCAACAGGCGATTTGTGTTGTCCTTTTTAAACCCCAAGAGCTACCACCACTTTTTTCAGTCTTGTTCAAATTAAAAAAATTGAGGTATGATCTTCCTTTACTCTACTAGGGCTTTAACTGTAAGCTGGCATTTGTAGTTTTTGGTAGGCTTGTATTTCTGGGGAAAGAGATTTTCTGTGCTCCTTTCTCCAGCAGTGGTCATGGTGTGGGTGGTGGGTCAGATGAGGAGGCCCTTGCTTGGACTCCCTCCTCCTCTGCCAGCTAAAGCGACATGGCAGCACGTAAGCTGACCAAGATGGTTAACCAAATTGACCAATGACCTCATAAAAATAATGTTTGAATGTTACTTGTTTTCTCTCAGCATAAGGAATAGGGAGAGAGTGAAGGAGTGGCTGACATCAGTCCGGCACAATCTTCTGGTCTAGCCAAAGTGCTTGGTAGCAGAGTTACATCTTCCCATGAGGTGATGAAGACCATCTCTCCACAACACCATTTCTATTTGTTATGGTGCTAGAGTGAGTTACAATGAGCAGTGACATGCCATCAGCTCCCATGGGACATGATCGCCGTGTTTCTGGCCAAGACCATAGAGTGACCCCCAGCTAACATCCCAGCTTCTCGGTCCCAAATTCCAGCACCAAAGTGCCAGTTTCACTGAAATCCACAGGGAAGTTTTTCCCTGTCAACAGCACTGGTGTTTCAGTAACGTTTTGCTTCATGAGACAAAATGCCACACTTTCACAAAGTGATTTTTTCGTTCCTGTAGCAAAGCTTCCACTACTATCGGATAGGCTTTCACCTGCCTTTGGCCTAGAGCAGTGAGATCTCTGTACCTGGACAAAGAAAAAGAAATATTTGTCCTGTAGTTTGAATTTAAAAAAGAAAAAGAGAAAGGAAAAGCAAGAGCAAAAGAAATGGAGGAAGACAGGGCCAAAGCTGAGGGGGCTAGGACACCTGAAATGAGAAAGTCCTAAGGAGACAGAGTATTAGAAAAACAGGAGGTCAAAGCTGCACATTAAATTTATCACCAGGCTGGTTTTTTTTTTTAGTTGGGTCATCCATCACAGGGATGTTTTCTCTAAATGAGTGAAACGTATGGCAAGCTGCCCTTACAGTTATGTGCTCATACAGAAATCTCTAAGTATGCTAAGAACACAAGGAGATTTTTTTTTCTGACTCCACTTACTGTAGCTCCCTCTGTTTTATAATAACCCTGCATTGAAGGTGGGACATCAGTCGGATTCATAGCACATCATTTATCAAGTTTGCAAAGATACACAGAAGACATCCCTTGAGGCATGGGAAGTTCTGATACTCAGAGAAATGAAAGTTAATATCTACTTTGCTGGTGTAATGGAAAATGTTATTACTTTCAGAAACATATTTCAAGTTAGGAGGCAAGAGTTTTAGGCAGATCTTTTGGAGAAAATTGTGGTTTATTGAAAATGGATATAAGAGTAGATTAAGCTTCTTCCCATACATTAATGCAGTGTATTTTGGAGTGTTTCAAGAAGTCTGGGCAGCTTATGAAAAATCTGAGCTTGTATAACTAATAGTCAATTTTACCAGGGGACATCCTACAAGTAAGCCCAGTCTTTGCGTTAAAGCAACCTGAACACTGGGAAGTGTATGTAAAACCAGGCAAAAGAAAATTAAACTAGACAATCTGAAAATCCATTCTTACTGAAAAAAAAATGTGTGACAAACACCCTGACAAAAATCTCAAATGCTCTAAAATGTTGTAGCAGCAGTAACTTCAGCAGACAAACTCTAAGTGGTCTTGGAGACATAAGCAGAGTTTTGTCTTCTGCTCTTCTGGCAGTGCCTAGATAAGCAGGTAAGATTTGATACCATTTCCTGATAGTTGATGTCTCAGAGAAAAATGCCATCCTCTGGTGTTAATGCTCTGCTAACTTGCAAGTGACTTGCAAAGCAGAGAGGGAAGGATATCACCAGTGAACTTCAGCTGTGGTGACTTTCCGCCTTAGACAGGATTCTCATCACCAAGACGGTCTGAGATATCCATCTCAGTGCCGTGAATGGATGCAAAGGTAAGTCCAACAAAACTCTGAGCTGGGCTGTAGCTGGCACCACTGCTGAGGGGTTGACTGTCCTGGATGCTGCTCTGGGATGGTGACAAAGTGTGTCAAACCTGTAGCCAGTAAAAAACAGGTTGAGAGTTGACAGCTTCCAAAAAGGTAAATGGTGTCTTTCTGAGGAATATCAGGGAGTGATGCTGTTTTTAATCTAGTACCATAAATAATAAAGTCCTGCACTATGGGGAAACTGTTACTCCTCCCCAATGTTCTTCTAAAGAAATCTGTTCTGCCACATGTTCCCAATCTTACCAATATGAGCTCCTGTACACAATTACCCCAACTCCAGTGCACATCAATGCTGTCCTTGCCTCCATCCTTCAGGTTAGTCATCATCTTCCTGTGCTTCACACATAGCCCGTACATGAACGGCTCCCTCCCAGAAGGTTTCCTGACAGCTGTATTGGAGCTAGATGTTTTCCTTCCTGCTGCTCTTAAGGTGAAAAGCAACAGGTTCTTCCATGCATCTCTACATTCCAGCCTACAGACAGCATTTTGTACGAGAGAACAGGCTGTGCAAGGACCTACATTAGCAGAGAACACTCATGGAGGCTTTCACTTTAAGGACAATCAGAAAAACTGGAATGTCATTTGAAGACTGCTTCCATTGAATCTAAAGGAGAAAACTAGAGACAGTGTTTTATATAGAGAAAATGCAGGAGAGAATTCTTTTGTGCTACTGGAACTGAAATTGTGATGCTTCAGTAATCTAAGCATTGCTGTGAAGAGCAGATCTGTGGCAGAAGTGACCTGGGATGGCAATTTATGGATGTGGAGAGAGAGAAATTGTCAGAAATGGTGGGAATCATAGAATCAGTCATAGAATGGTTTATATTGGACGGGACCTTAAAGATCATCTCATTCCAACTCCCCCACCATGGGCAGGGACACTTTCCACTCAATGCCTTGTCCAGTTTGGCCTTAACTGCTTTGAGGAATGGGGTCTCCACAACTTCTCTGAGGAACCTGTCTCACCGCCCTCACTGTAAAGAATGTATTCTTTGTATCTAATTCTACCACCCTTAGAAGCACAGCTCCTTCAGTAGGAAATTGGTGACTCCTGTCACTGGGAGTTGCCAGCACAGTCTGAGAGTGAGGATGACCTTGGCCTCTGGGATTTCAAATGAAGACACAAAAAAACCTAGTCAACCTAAATCCAAACCAACAAGTTTTTGCTCTGTCC
Source organism: Entomyzon cyanotis (assembly GCA_024500445.1). Taxonomy (NCBI): domain Eukaryota; kingdom Metazoa; phylum Chordata; class Aves; order Passeriformes; family Meliphagidae; genus Entomyzon; species Entomyzon cyanotis. The sequence goes on along the minus strand of JAKEPQ010001004.1, from coordinate 14,748,156 downwards.
AGAAAAACTGGATGATTACTTTCAAAGTTTTGTCACATGTCTAAATTACATGGGAGCATTGTTTAGATGTGGTCTAACTAGCAGGGTGAAGGGACCTGAGAAGACTCTTCTGCCTAGAAGACCTTTCAGATATGAGGATAGAAGAAAAAAGGAATAGAAAGAGTCTCAAAATCTGTTTTGTGTACAACTAAACCTCTCAATGGCAAAGAAAGCATATGGTATGAATGCAGAAACTCATTAGTGCAGACCTTTGGGAGACACTGTGATTAAGCAAAACAGAGCCAGATGAACATTTGAGAGAAACAACAAATTGCCAACGCTGGGGAAAAATAACTGAAAGCCAAATGACTACAGTTGCAAACTCACGAAAAGGATATTCAGGAATGTGATTTCTGGGAAAGACTTTTTCCGAGAAAGGTTTCTGGCTCTTTGAGACCAATCCAGACACAGAGGGGGTGTCTGTGCACAGACACTCCTCAGTGGTGAAGCAGGGATGTATTTAGGTTGATAGCAGGGAGGTAATGATATTTTTCTGTGGACTGCTTCCACCTCCTAGTACTTTTGAAATATTTCAAGAATTTAAGAGCCTTCCCTGGGTTGCTCAGATTCTTGGTCCTTCTTTTTACAGTGACATAATCTAAAATAAAAATATTGTTGCAGAAATGTCATGAAGACAACTATCCTTCCCCTTCCAGAAGGGAATATGGAGTCACAACAAAAAAAAAATGCATATGACCTCACACACATACTTCAGTCACCAGGAAATTAACTGCTTTAAATCTTTCTTGGCCTTTTGCCCACCGTTACATGGCTTTCATCAAGAACTCATACCTACCAGATTTTACTGAGCTTCTAAACCCTAAACCTGAAAAAGAAGATCTAATGTAGCTCATTGAAGGAAAAAATTATGGAGAAACTAGTTTGTAAGGGACTACTTTAAATGCTACCTGCTTCCACTACATTTAACAGGCATCTGTAAGCTGGTTATAGGAGGATATGTTTTAAACATGTACAGACTATATTATGGTGATGATTTATCAAATTATACATTTCTGCAATCAAAAATGTAGTGCTTGTTTGCTACTTGTACCTTTTGGTTAAAATGGATTTCTCTATCTGTGTTTGGAACAGAATTATTTTGAACAACATTAATTAGAAGATAAAGCATTCAAATAATATATGTTTTTTGTAGTAGGCTTCTTTAATGACCTTCAAACACAATTTTTTTTGCTTTAAATGTCAGACCCAAGTTTACTGTAGCATTTTAATTTATGTTGTTGGAATTAAAACCTGGTGTCAACTTGATACCTCTCTGTTGGAGTAGGTGGAAAAGAATTATGGATGAGCATTCATTACTCACATCTGTGTAACATTCAGGTGAAACCAGCTTGATTTTTGCGTAGAAATACCTTGCCCTGGTACTCTAGTTTAAGCCCTTCCCAAGTGATGAAGACCTGATTGTGCATTGATGACTTTGGTGCAAGGACTCTGTTCTAACTGTGAGGCTCCTGGTGAGAGATGCTCTCTCCACCCTGCCCCTCACCTCTGCCACTGGCAGGTTGTGCTGTGAGGGGGAACAGAGCAGTGGCTTTCCTCTGCAGCTGTGATGTGCTTGAGGTCACAGGATGTCAGTGTGGAATGTCATGGCACACAGCTCAGTCATCTTCCCAGGGCTCTCTCACATGGGCTTCACCCTGGGTAGGCACAATTGGGCTTTCTAGTAGGACAGACTGGGAAACTCCTCTGCTGGAGGGGAAGGAGAGTGGAACTTTGTAGTCCAGGTGGCTTGTCAAGTGCCTTTCATGGAGGAGTGTTTACACTTGTGTTCTTGCACAGTGCATCCCTGAGGAAAATGTCAGCTTCTGTGGAGCTGGCAAACCCCAAGTCCAAGGCTGCCAGGGAACTCTTGGCAACTCACAGCTGACTACCAGACTAGGGGCCACTGTCTAACAGCATCCCCTTTCCCTGTGGGGCAGAACAACACTCAGGCCAAGGTTTGTACCTGTGTAGCCAGGAATGGTGTCATATCCAGTCACTTCACTACACAGTCCAACAGCTGTGGTACTCTTCTCATACAGTGCTGCCTGCTCAGCCAGGCACAACCGCTGATACCATGTCCCATTTTCTTCACAGATCACAAGTACTGCTTTGCCATTTACTCAGGCATTTTGCTACTCAACTCCTCTTATCATAAGGAAGAAAGGATCAAGTTCAAAAAATTACTGTTGCTTAGTTTTTAGCAAAAACCACACACATTAATACAAAAAATAGACATACCACACTTAGGAGATAAGATCACGTAACCATGAAAATCTAGAGAGTGAGAATAGTATTACCTTTCCTTGCAGTACGATAAGCATGTTTTGGTTGTGGTTTTCCACTGATGATGCCTTATTTTGCATGTGAGGTAAGGGTGCACTTTGCTTTGGAGTAAAGGATGAGCACATGTAGTTTTGGTTCCAGAAATCTCATCACAGAATCACAGGATCAGTTAGGCTGGAAAAGACCTCTGAGATCATTGATTCCAACCTATGACCAAACACCTCCATGTGAACTAGACCATCACCTAAGTGCCACATCCAATCTTGTCTTCAATACCTTCAGGGACCATGACTCCATTACCTCCCTGGGCAGTCCATTCCAGTGTTTAATTACCCTTCCTGTCCTTCTCTGGAGAAAGTCTTGACTCTCAGATTAAGCAGAAAACTTTGTTACTGCTGAAAAACTGGGCCTCAGGCATCATAGAAACAGGGAGGGGTTTTGAGGAAAGACCACAGAGACAGCATGCTCATGTTCGGACCCATGATCTATTGAGGAGGTGGGTAGCTTTCTCACATCCTTGTCCCAGCAGCCAAACTGCAGGCCCTGTCTCATCCTGCTGAATCCACCTCCACAGCTGGCAGACCTTATGTCTCCACCTTGTTTGCAGTGAAAACTCAACAGTTCTCTCCCTTTCAGTCCAGCCTTAGGGATTCAGAGTCCTATGGCTCCATTATACACATGCCCAGCACATCTGGCTGGCTTTGGTACCTGCTGGATTTCTCTCAGGGCACATCACACTCAGCCAGAAGGGTCCTTTCCTAACAGAAATGGCAGTACTAAGTCACAAGAATAAAGTGCCACAAATGCAGAATGATTTCATGTAAGGCTAATATGTCCACCCCTCTTGCTGGACTTAACACTGCTCTCTGGGGAAGGCTCATCCTCCTCCTCCCGAGCTCTGTCTGGTGAGAGTCACCTGCATCAGCTTCCAGGGAACAGCTCTGGGCAAAGGGGTCAGGAATACAAGTGAAATCTTCCTGTACAGCTGTGTGCACTGAGGCCTGAGCTGCTTGCTCAGCTGTGCCTCACCCAAAGCAGCTCCTTGGTGATCAGCGAAACCTGCCCAACACCTGCAACGCTCCGATGGTCACATCATCCTGCCAAGGGAACAGCACAAGAGAGATGGGAATGATGGTGGCTTTGCTGCTGACATAAGGATGATTTAATTATTCCTGATAGATTTCTCTTGCATGTGGTGGGTCTGCTCTTTCTGGGCTTAGTTTTAAAACTTTTTAGTATGAGTTTTGAACAGAGCCTTCCTGTAATTCCACAAGCTCAGTGGTGAAGGCAAGGGATTGCAGAGATCCCAGCCCCAGCTCACACCCTGGGGAGCAGCCTGCCACAGTTAATGAACTGGAACTGCTGCTCACAGATGAGGAGATGAAACTTTGCTCTGGAAGCACCGGTGTCTCCTGCACTTACTTCAGTCTTGAGATGTGATTGAGGAAAGCCTGCAGCTTGTGTTGCTAAGTAGCCGCCACCATAACAAATCTTTATGTGCCTTTTCTAGCTCATTGCTGCCTCCCTCAGCATCAGCAGGACTAGATACAAGTTTGTATTCATATAATTACAAATGCAAAATGGAACGATTAGTTTATTCTCAGGGTCTCTCATTAGTTACTTGACCAGAGAGACATTCCTAAGCATCAAATTTGGCTTTGAAATCCAAATGCTAAGCTGCTTCTCCTTCTATTTTTTATTATAACATTGACTGTGGTTTCTTATTCCTTAAACATCAGCATTTCTTTTGTTTTGGAGATCAGTCCCATAGTCAAGAAATATGAGAAGCAGCCTAATTTTTTCAAAGACAAGGTTAGCTGAACTTTTCTGCAAAAATGCTCAGCAGTGGAACCGCTTATGGTATTGATACCTTTGTTTCGGAGTTTGCAATCCAGTGCAATGTGTGGTACATGCTGCCTGTGAATTGACTCAAATTCTGGCTTCCTCTCCAGTAACGTGAGGACTGGATATATTAACTTTCACAAAATGAACAGAAAATTAGTGCGGACACATCCGCTGGCAGAGGCTGGGCTTGGGCTCTGTCATAGAAATACCTGATTTGAGGGAGAACTTTCAACTTCTGCCTTGGAAAAACAGAGTATTAGTAAGTGGTGTGCAAGTTGATGATGAACAGGCCAGTACACAGTTTTAGCCAGGGCTGGGACTCCTGAATTCAAACTGCAATTTTGTGAATAATTTTCTTAGACTGATTCAACACACATGCAAAGTTGGCACAGCCATCCAAAAAAGCAATCCTCACTTGATTCCCTTCTCTATTCTGCCTGGTGCTTCTTGTGTTATGCTGGCACAAGTTTCTGTGTGGCTGCCCAGTGTGCAGGATCTAGGAATTGATCCAGCTGGGAAAAAAACCCCATGTTATTTTTGGTGGGTTTTACCCTGAATCAGTTCCCACTATCCCCAAACCTAGAAAATGAAATTGTACAAATAATTGCCAGCATTACCTGGGCTCTGCAAGGCAGGGAAGGAGAAAGTGTTTCAAGAAAGTAGCAGAACAGTTTAAGTTAAGAGAAGTCCTTGCATGGAGAACACTACTGGCTTCAAACCCCCATCTGCTCTAGAAGGATGCCAAGTGTCATGAGCTACTCTGTGTTTCTCATCACATGTATCCTTGGTCAGTGTCAAACAACATTTACAAACATCCATGATTAAAGGTCAGCCACACCCCCTCAATTATTTAGTTTCATGAGATGTTATGCTGTTTTAATGTTTTTATTGAAAACAAAAATTGGGCAAACAAGAAAAGCAGGGGGGCTGGGGAATGGAAAACATGCAGAGACCCAGCTCATGACAACCAAACTACCTCTTGTATAACTCCTGGCTGCTGGGGAATATCTAGGGCCAAATGAAATCGGAGGGTGTGTTCTCCCAGAAAGTTTCTGGCACTTATTCTACTTATAATACAACATTAACATCAGTGTTTGGCTAGTATGAATATATTCTCCTAGCTGAGATTTCGGAATTTTTTTTTATTCTGCATGAAGATGTTTTAAGCTAAAATAAATATAAAACTAGCTCCTGTTATAAAAATCTTCCATGCTTCTACCTCCTGTTCTTGTCCCTCCCATGGGTTTATTAGACCCAGAGGTCAGCAAGAAATGTAGAAAACTGTCCTTTCTTCCTTGTGTGTTAGGCGAACCTGTTTCTCGGTAGTTCAGCTTTTCTAATATGTTCATGTTGCAGAAATTCACAGTATATATTCCAGCCACTTCTTGGAGGTAAAACAGAAGAAAGGTCTGAAAAAGCACAAAGATGAATAAAACCACTTGAGGAAAGATGTACAATCAATGGACACCTGAGAGGTTTAGAAACAGAAAAATTTACCTTAACCCCCCCACCCCCAAAGTCTTATTAAGTACCACAACACAGACGCAGGTGTAGCATGTGATGACAATAGGGAGTGAAAAATAACCCTTTTAAATTTGACTTCATTGATTTGCTAGTGTAGAATGTCAGCTGGAAAGACCAAAGCAGAAAAGGCAATTTCGTGCTGACAGAAGATGGGCACAGATCAACATCCTCAGCACCATATACTTGACCCTCCAACAAAGTCCCTAAAGCAAAGCTGCACACAAGAGCTGCCAGGTCATTGCTTAACAAGCTGGTTTAAATCACATCTTGTTAATTAGGAAAAATCCTCTACTCGTGCTCTGTTTCTGGGAAAGGTACTATTTAACCTCCAGCTGTAGATAACATCACCTGCCTGCCTTCTTCCCTTCCACCCCAGTTGGAATAAAACAGAGCAGTGCGTCTTCAAGGTGATCAGACAACACAGGGCAGGAATTCATTCAACAACTCATTCTCGTTGAAGAAATATTTCGTTAGATTCCTGAACTGTTCTTTTTCACACACCACCGAGTAATTTGGAAAGCAGGGCACACATAGTAGCCCCACTGTTAAGAGTTAAGTTTTGCAGACAGAACAAAACTGCCACCAACAGGAAGATGGAGCACAGAGAAGCATTCACAGCAGATCCTTCTCCTCACTGCTGCAGTACAGCACTACAGCCAAAGGTACTAGAGACAATCCAGTCCAGCCTGAGGAACACATTTTACAGTAATATTCTTGATCAAATCTAAATCGCTCACAAGACAGCTTTCTGAAAATAGATGTTACTCACTGAGCTGCAAGAAAAATGGTTTCTATCTAGTAAAAACTAAGTGAATGCTTATGGTTAATTTCTTTAAAACCATTTTGACATTTGTTTGAGGAGGAGCTATAATAAAATGCAGATGCTGTACTTCTTTAAAAAGATATTGGAGCATTAAAAAAAAAAAGAGCAGTCATAGGGAAAACAATGAATACTGTGCAATTCTCCATCTCATCATTTGTGTCCGTAACAGAGAAGGGAAATATACTTCTTGTACATACAGGAGCTATACAAGAACACCAATGCTCTATCACCATTCCTTTGACCTCATTCAACAGCTGATCAGTGTTACACACAAAGCCTGCTTTCCAAGAAACTTAAGTCTGTTGGTACTACTTGCAGGCCATGGTCAGAATTAGTACCAAATCCTGTACATGATAAAGCAGAGCTTGCATTCAGTGCCCCAGATTAGTGTCATCAGGCATACATTTGACCAAAATCAACTTGGCATTAGTGTTGATCACAGTGGTGTAATGAAGAGCAAAACTGATGATAAAAACATACTAGATTATTGATAGAAGAAACACCAAAAAAGCTTTCATTCTAGTCTGAGTGCCCAAGTTCCCACACTTCTCTCTCACAGAGCTTGAAACAAAGGAATGGAAGTCACTCTTCTCCAGTGCCGTATCTACAAACACACACACTTGGGCTGGCTCAGCACAGGCCAACCTGCATCCCACAGGAACTACAGCACACACAGCATGGGCCTGGCTGCTCCCACAGGTCACTCACAAGCAGGACAGTCCCTTGTGTGTGGGGCCCAGACTAAGTCAGCTCACCCAGCCTGCATCAATCAGAATTCACTGCTACTACACATAACCTCTACAGGTAACCAACTGACTCCATGGGAGATGTGCTGCAGTAACAGGCTTGGATCCAAGTGTCTGGATCTACCAGGAGCTTGTAACTCCAGAGGCACTGACTACATGCAGAGGCAACTCCAGAAACAAGGGAACAGCAGAACTAAAACAAATCAAGCTGGCTATGTTCTGGCATTCAGAAGGGACAGGCATGTAGATGAATCACATCCTATAGACAGACAGTCTCCCATAATTTTCCACACAGACATTTCTAGCATAGAATGCTTAAACAAAAGCACAGTACAGCCAGTAGAGTAACACTTCCTAATGTCAAGAAATCTATTTACATATTCGAATTTTAAATCTCTCAAAGAGCTAAACCTTTCCACACCTAATAGCAAAATAACCAACCTCTATGTGCTCAGTCCCTCCTACATAAATGGAAGGTGTTCAAACAAGATACAGAGCTAATACATAACAGCTTATAACACAACTTTTATTAGAAAAGTTATACATAACAGCATCAACTATTTTCAAGAATATTAACCTTGAAAAGCAACAAAAACAGACTAAAAATGTGTAACAAGAAACTAATGACCTTTTCTATAATTAAACATTCAAGTTATCTACAATGTCTCTTTTTACAAAGGGGAAAATTATGGTTTTACAGGCACATCATGTTCAAAATAAAGCTGCAGTAACTTTATACAATTAACTTGTTCAAGGATTATTAAAACACAGTCATCATGTAGTCTCAGTTTTTTAAACATTCACATAATTTTACAGTTGAGTATACATTGAAATTTCAGAGCCCCAAAATTATTTCACAAAAGTGCCAACATTAAAACCAGAACCTTCAATGTGAATAATTTTGCCCTAAAAAAAGTTAAGACAGGTCTCTGTAATCAACATATTCACATAATTTCTGGTGCTACCTGGTCGAACAGTAAAACTTCATTCTTTAGAGATAAAGTCAAACCGGACTTTTGCAAAACTGATAAAATGTTTTAAACATGGGAGTGTACATTATCAGAAAAAATTGACACTAAAACCATAAATATATCCAAAGAGCCATTAATGCACTACACAATTAAGTGGAATTGTGCCCATTTGTACTCTATATTCAAGGTTTGTTGCTATTTCAGTACAGCTGGTATCTGAATTTAGCAATTTTTCTTGTTGTTGGATGCCTGCTTAATAAAAAAAAATCAGATAATTTACAATCTAGAAGTCTGTTTTAAAAAGTTTGGAGTTTATATACAGCTCTAACAAACCTAAAGCATTATGATTTCTTAAATGTTTAAATGAAATTACTAATTTTCATTTGTCTCTTATTAACAGTAATTAGCCATTATCAGTAGTGGACCATAACAAGGTGATAAGTGAAAAGGAATGTTTCATCTAAAATGCTTCACATGTTCTGTCCTTTCATGTATCATGTAGAGGAAGTGCTTTCCACAGACACTTGTTTCCCCTTAGCATCAAGGGCTACAAAAATCTGACTGCAAAAATGCAGTGACACAGCAAGCTGACGTATCAGGCACTACCTTTCATATTGGCAGCTTTAAGAGACCCACGGTATGCACAATGATCTAGAGAAGGGGAAAAATACTACTATGAGAAGCAGACCGAACATTTCACATGAGTTTGGCAAAGTTTTTAATCAGACAATAGGTTGGCCATTCAGATTTACTTGTATAGGTTAAAAAATATCTCTATTGAATCAACTAGTCAAATTATTGTAAGACATTTTCATTGATACTCAACATCACATGCACCAATATTGCACACATCTGCTCCAAGCTGTTAAAACAATCTTTATCTGGGCACTTGAGATGTCTGGTTTCTGCAGCTGGTACTCAAGTCACCCACCCCAGCAGTTTCACTAAAAATTTGAGTGGTAAAGTTAAAATACAAACCCCAAAATAACCCCAAGAGAAAACCAAGGACTTTATACAGACAATAAAATCTAAATTTTCTGCAATGGTCTCGTGGGCCCTACGGACGGGGCAATACACATACGCACGCACTAGTGAGACGAGCACTAGCTCTGCTCTATGTAACCATTCAGATAATGTGAAACCTGGGACCAGGAGTGGCAATGATGTCACTGTAGGGCTCCTCCTGTGTCAGCTCTATAGCTTGCTGCTTTTTCAGTACCAGGAAACTGTAGAACTTTGCTGCTGCTTGTTTTCTGTTCGTATTTCTGCACAGCTCAAGCAAACTGATAGATTCTGCTCCAGTCTTAGCAAGAGCTCTCTGAAAAACACAACATTGATAACACAAATTAAATAGAGAACTACACAGAAACAACAGTGTCTCTCGGCAAGATTCTGTTTGTTGTCAACTCCTGGACAGTGAAGGATTCAGAAGGATGGGAACATTACAACATATCCATGAAAATTTCTTTATGGATCTTAGCTAAATGAAACCTGGTCAGCTTCCCAGAGATGTGCGAAAAATCATTCTTGAATCTGCTGAACGCATTCCAGAAACACTGTTGTACACCACAAGATTTCATTTCTGCAGCAATAGCTAACCAGTCTTTTTTGACTACGGGACAATATTTTTCTTACTATGAATAAAACTAAAATTAAAAAAAAATAAAAAAAAAAAAATCAAGCTGTATTTCTCAAAATAAAGGTAATTCCAAAAACAGTAAAATAAAATTTCAAGAGCTAACGTTCTTTAAAAGATGCATAATTTTTCCAAGTGAAAGCCTGCTTATTCCTAAAACTCCTCTGTCTTAAACTATGTACCCAAAGTCACTTACATTTTCTCAAAGTCCTGGCAAGAATATATATATATATTTATTAAAAAAAAAATGAAAACACATCTTCTTGTTGGCCAGGACAAAAACTGAAGTCTTTGATTTAAAACAGAACTGTCTGCCTTGGAATGTCTACTAGATTAAAAGGTTATTTGGCTGGCCAAAGCACATGACTTTATAATAATCAGATCTTTACTCAAATCTTATTGCAGATTTAATGTTTCAATCATCCAATGAGACGATCTTTTGGGTACATGGAAGAAAGAATTGAAAAAAGCTAGATATGGCCAAAGAATTCTGAAGCTCTCTTCAGAAACTGTGATGAAACATTCAGAGAGGAAAACATTACACAAGACTACCAACTCAACATCTGTATACTTCAGAAGTTATATCAAGCAGGCTGGGGGTGCACAAGGAGTTGGGAGGGGACACAGCCAGGACAGGTGACCCTAACTGGCCAGAAGAATAATCCATGCCATATGGCATCATGCTCAGCATTTAAAGCTGGGAGAAAGAAGAGGGGCTTGTGTGACCATTTGGGATTCTGGCATTCAGTGACAGCCAGATCGCAGGAGTTGCCAAAATATTTAAGGGAACAAAGGAGCTACCAACTAGGCTGAAAGACAAAGGCAGTCCAAGAATATGTGGAGGACACACACACAAACAGATCGGTAAGCAAAGGAACACTTTGCGCTTCAGTTCAGGTGCATACTGGGGTGTTTAGTCATTGTATCAGAACAAAGTTCTGTACTTCCAGCAAGCAAGAATCCATCCTACAGATAGACAGATAAATGTCTCTGCAGACTGAAGCCACATGCTGGAAATCAGCCAAGGTCACATTTCCACAGTTGTAATGAGATTCAACTTCTCATGGCACTCAAGTTTTCAAACTAGCCTAGCCAGGAGGTAAATATCCTGTACAATAGTCTTATATCCCTAGACCCTTATGGGGTTTTTCCTAAAGATATATAGCACAAAGTCAGAGGTGATATGGTTTCATTAAAAACACAATCAAACTCCATTATTTTAAAACTTAAATTTCTGGGAATCTTAGTTGCACACCAGGTGTGGACATAAAGGTTGAAAAATATTTAAGTGAAAAATTTAAATTCAAATGTTCTTGGGAAAAAAGTGGTAAGTATAAGTGTATAGATTTAATTTTAGTTATTTGATATGTATTTAACCAACTACACACATTCTTCCCCCTCTAGGATAACTGGTACTTTAGGCTGTAACACCTACTGCAAAGAAAGCTCTTTCTTTACCTTTTAACTCTGTCAAAAGCATCAGTGGGCACACTCAAAAGCTACTTTAAGAGAAAGCAAATGATCGTGTGTACCTGAAGTCCATGGAGCATTTGTTGAGTCCTCTTGTTCCATCTCCTTTCTTCTTGATCCTGATCACCCCCTGTGCCGTCTTCTTCCTGCAAGCAGGTATAAAATTATTGATATCAATAAAGTTTGTTCTGATATCCACAGAATATTAAATACTGTAGCTAAGAGACAACTTAAGTTGTCACATTTTAGGACATGGCTGGTTTTCTTGCAAAAAGTTCCCTCCATTAAGTAGCACAAGCTATTTAAAATGAACTACACCATTATGGTCAGAAGTTCTGTCTACGGCATTGTAAATATATAGAATGGTTTAATCCAGACATGTGTGAGACTAGGAGAACACTAATTCAGAACAGAATGCAGATGCAATTTATAAAATTAAATATTATAAAATGGTCATGAAATAATTTAAGAATTGTATTTCCAAGGGTTATTAATTCCTAATGACAGAGAAAAGAATTATTTCTTATGCCTTTTACTGAATCCACAGTCAAACACTTCTAGAAAACACACAAACTAATTCTACATAGTTCTTACTTCTTCTTCTTCCTCCTCCTCTTTCTCCTTTTCCTTCTCCTTCTCTTTTTCTGGCAGAAGTTCTAGCTCTGGTATAAGCTGGCAGATGTTTTGGGGTTCCTCTGGAGGCATTTCTACAGGTGGTATTTCCAGCTGCTGTGATGGTGGATGCTTTAAGAGCACACAATACAGTTAAACAAAGAGTATAGTTTTGTCAGTGCTTTTACAATAGAATGAAGGTGCTACAGACCAGTTTAATAAAATCCAAGTATCTAAATCTTCGCCATTTGTCAGAATTTTTCATTTTTGAAAACCAAAAAGCAATTTTGTTTTGCAGTCTATATGTGAATTTTCAATCCTTTAGGTTCTACTCAAACCAGAAGTTATGATACCACTGGAAAGTAAAAAGGCTTTCCAGTAACTTAACTTTTTCCACCATCCAAACTACTGATCTCATTCCTTGGATTTACACATGCAAATATAAAATCCCACATAACCAGATGCAGTGCTACATGAACACACTTTGACTCACTGGAACAAGACATCTTCAAAATATCAAAATGCTGTTCTCATGAATACAAACATGAAGGAATTAAAATATTGGTACCTGCATAGTTTCCAAAACCATATGAATGACTTTGGTGCTCAAACATATTCTCAGAAAATATTTATGTCAAGGGGAAAATCCAGAAAAGCAATTTAATAGGATTTATGTAGACAGTTTCATTAAAATTAATATTTGGTACTCTCCCCCAAATCTATAAACAATTCAGTGCTTGCCAGTATAGTTACCCTGACACCTGAAACTGTTTCTACAAATACCCTAAAATGGCCAAGAAATTTCTGATTTAGTCATACAGCAGGTATTACTACAGGTTGTACATGCTGCTGGAGGCCTGACCTGGCCTCTAGGATGATGAAAGAATTCCCAACACACCAACACACCTGCCAGTCACACTGACTTATTACAGTAGATGCCAATTTCACCCCATGGCATGGCCAAGAGGAGCAGCAGCCACCACCCTCTTTAGTAAGATAACGTAACATCTAACAGTCCCATTCTACAGTCAACAACCCGTTAGCCAAGGAATGGGAAAAGTGAGGTTAAAAAATGCACAAATACGAGACAACATAAACCAGGACTGTTTTCACGAGGCAAGCATTCAGAAGGATACACCTTTCATTTCGCCCATTTCTTTCCTCTCCCCTTCACAACAGTTTCCGTTCACATTGCATCACAGCTAGTGTCCAAGTCTACTCACAACTCAACTAGGAAATCTCTCCAGACAATCAAAGCTTTTGTTTGAAGCCTTAAGCCTGGAACACCAGGACTATCTCAAAAGACATTTATGCAGCTAACGCAATCCTTGCTTCATGGAAGCCTTTCATATACACTTGCCAGGCAGAACTTGATAAGCAATATACTAACCTCGCTGAAGACTTTTTCTAGAGGAAATAGTATCATTTCTTTATCCTACCAGCATTTTAAATGTTTCAGTAAGCTTTTCACCTAACAAGAACACCAGAACAATTACCCAGTGACAAGTGTTCCAATACTACTACAGCGGATCTCAAAGGACCATAGAAAGTTAAGGCCTCAAATCTGTGTCATTCCTATTCAAAGACACTACCCAGTTCTCATTCCCCATAAAAACCATAACAAAAGCTTACTCACAGGTAACACTGGCTCTGGTTCTACTTGCTGCAGTTTGCGTTTAACACCTGTCTGAGCTGGTGGGGGTGGCATAACAGATTCATCCAGGTTGGTTCTGCTGCCCTCCATCATCGACTCTTGTAAACGGCTTGGTTCCTCCAGAATAGGTTCATCTACATTCCGCAAAAAGCCTTCTTTTAGAAACTTAAGAATGTAATTAGAAACTGTACCAAAATCCAATCTACTATTATTTTAGAACTGAGCACTCTTTAACAGCCTGCACTTTTAATCCACTGGTTCAAACAATTCCTAAGCATCTCTCATTTCTAGGAAAGAAAGTTCTTTTATGGCACAGGTTGTACATCAAGTTAAACAACCATTACAAAGCTCATTGCTTCATACATAATCTTTGATGACTTAATACAAAGCACAAATAAAAGGAAAAGTAAGCTCCATGGGAAAGCAAAGCATCTTTGATAAGACACAAACCAATGACATCTCGTTGCTGCTGTTGCTGTTGCTGCTCCTCTCTGGGAACCTCTGGGTTTTCAAAGTCTTTAAGGAACTCATCAAGATTGTCAGCTTCTCCACCTTTTCTCCTCTTTCTCAGGTCTTCTGGTACCAGAGGTGTAAGACAGCGAGTAAACAGCTACAGAGGAAAGGTTACATTATTCACTATTGCAGTTCTCCGTATCCTTTAATTTCATTTCTGATCAAGTAATTATGGGCTATTTTTCTTCCTCAGTTTTTAAGCTCCTCTCCAACAGTACTAGCATCTAAACAAACCCATTTATTTCTGTAACTGCTAACTGCAATGTTTAAAATATTTACCTTAACTCTTTACTATGTTTCTTCTTCCAATTATGAACACTGCAATCACTGTATCACTATTTATATGCTGATGTTTGCTATACATGAGGACAATCCTGAATATAGTCCATTTAAAAATGAATTTGCACGAAAACATTACCTTCAGTAGCCTGTTATTCCACAAAGGCTGTGCAGGCAGAGAGAAAAGCTTTTCAACTCCACCAGTTTCTTTCCACATCATCAATTTCTTAGTAGGAGGTGCCAAATCCAAAGTAGTAACAATATCTGAGTAGTCACTTAATTGGGCTCGAATAGTTTTGCTGTCCAGTTCTTTCACACTGTCCACAATCAGCTTCCTCTTCCTCTTTGCTTTGGTTTCCTTGACTGTTGAGATTTTTAGCAAGCAATGAAGGTTAGCTCAAACAGGTACCATGCTGCAGAAGAATCTTGCAAATTCTCTACAGGTCTTACTTGCCTATGTATAAAGCTGCCTCAAGAATCTAAGGCAACACTAGCTTTGGGAGAAGGATTAAAAGCTATGTACAAAATAAAACGTCAAATACTATGAATGCTGTCCCATAACCTACAAATTCTTCTGTGAATTTGAATCCACCTAAGCCTTAATGTCCTCAGCTGCACATGCCTCTCTTCCCTGTGGCTTGTTTGTTAGGCTGGTGCAAACACTGGCCACCAAGTTGGACAGAGGATGGAGCACCTCTCATATGAGGAAAGGATAAGAGATTTGGTTTTGTTCAGCCTGGAGAAGGGGAGGCTTTGGGGTGACCTAATTATTGCTTTCCAGTACCTGAAGTGAGCCTATAAAGAAGATGGAGGAGACATTTTACAAGGACATGTAATGGCAGGGGGCAAGGGGGATGGCAGCAAACTGATACAGAGCAGGTTCAGACTAGATATTAGGAAGAAATTCTTGGCTCTGAGGGTGGTGAGGCACTGGAGAAAGTTGCTCAGAGAAGCTGTGGATGCCCCATCCCTGTCAGTGTTCAAGGCCAGGTTGGATGGAACCCTGAGCAACGTGGTCTAATGGAAGGTGTCCCTGCTCATGGCAAGAGGGTTGGAACCAGATCTTCACAATCCCTTCCAATCCCCGCCATTCTATGATTCTAATCACAGATTCAAAATACCACACCCAGTTTTTCCCCTAAGCCCTACCTGAGCTTCAGTGGCGTTAATATGCGTGGTTATTTTAACTGTAAACTTCTTACCCTACTCTAGGATGACTTTACTGTACATTGCTCACAGCCTGGTACTCTGCAGCAGACCCTGAAGCTCTGGCAAATGCTGTCTTTGCTGGTCCCAGCAGATGAGCTGGACCCCTGCTGCCAGCCCGCCACGAGAGGGCAGTGCCAGGGCTCTCTCACTGGCCAAGCAGGGAATCCGGGCCTGGAGCTCAGTCTAAAAACACAGGACAAGCTACTTGCTTTCCAGATACTATTTTTTTAATAAAACAGGGGTCTGTATATAATGAGTCAAATACAGTATCAGTTAAAATAAGCAAGTTTCTTGCATTAAAGACAAAGAAAATCCCTACTTAGTAGAAATTGAAATACAAAGCTGCACCTCCTGAACTCAGCAATTCATTAAAGCTACAAATCACCAGAACACTTGCTCTCAGTGTAAACAGTCACTCCTGCCCTTCAAACATAGCATATCAAGAACTGCGCTGCACTACAGATACTGTATTAGAATTAAAGACATGCTGAGTTCCATTCCAACTCAGTGCATTTTAACTATCATGTTTATCTAAAGCTACAGTATCATGCTGTTACCCACTGACTGCAGGAACCACAAATTAGTATTCTCCAAGACCATCTATGTAATATACCTATCTGGGAATTACTGAAGGGCTACTATTTGAATAAAAGCAATTCAGCATTTGATCTCTGGTTTCTCTCCCAAGTGAGAAGCAAAATCAGCAGCAGTGCTAGACATTCATTTCTACTCCACCAAGCTAAGGTGGTCTCTGACAAACTGTGCAAAACATTCCCAAACAGTTCACTCACCAGTTATGTCAATGGGCTCCAGAGCAAAAGCTTCCTCTTCATTGGGAACAAGTGTTGTCTGATCAGTCATGGTTGGTAATGGTTCCACAGGATCTACTGAGTCTGGGCTGTCTGGTCCTCCCACTGCCAATTACAACAAGTACCTTACACTAGGTCAAAACATTAACAGGCTGTGCTACCCTTCCCATCCCCTCCTCCACACCTGCAAGTGGTTTACCACAGTTCACACTTTTGAGCTTAATATGCTTTTAAGGAATTAGAATCCAAATTAAATTAGTTCAAAGCAATTCTAGATCCAGTCCTAGATCATACTCACTTGATACATTATCATCATCATCCATATCATCGTGGGGAGGCTGCTCTGGCATCATTACTCCACTTTCTGAGAGTGCAGGTGGGTCATCAAAAATACCACCATCATTATTACTGAGAAGTTTGTCATCTGAAGCAACCATATGAAAGATTAAGTTTTGCATCCACAAATTCATGAAATAAGTATAGACAAATTTACCAAGAAGTACAGACAAGTTTATTACAATAAAGATAAAGATACTGCAAAAGTTAGAAACCAGTACTTTCAGTGCTAACAGAAGAAAGTAGCAGTGCTCTTTCAAGGTACATTTCTGAGCTTACAGATAACATTTATTACAATATACTTTCCACACATTTGTAGATTACATTTAAGTTTTTTAGCACTTTGTTTGAAATATGCCAACACTTAACATGCTGAGTCATCAATATTGCTGTAGCACCCACAAATCAGAATTCCACTGTGCAAGGCATAACTTTGACAGGGATCTTGGCAACAAAGGAAACAACTTCCCCTCATATACCCAAGAACTAATTAATTAAGGCTGGAGATTGGATAGAGCAAAACCAAATTTCTCGAACTTACCCAATATTCCACCATCATTTCCTTCTCCAAAATTATCATCTTTGTATTGGTCTTCGTATTCCAGGTGATTAGATTTCTCATTGAGGTGACTGGTGCTCTGTTCAGGTTCCAGGAGCAGATTGGAAGCACTAGTGCTCACTAGCATGTCATCCTCAAATGCACTACCTTCTCTCATCATCTCACGATCATCCATCCCAAAGTCACCTGCAAGAATACAATTTCACTGCTATACATGCTAAAGAACCAATATGCAAGAGAACTACCTAACTGGTCAAAAAAGGCCCATATTTAAAACTAAGCTTTAATTCACTTTTATCATAGTTGCAGAGATAATGACAAAATGTAAGGAATTGTGCCCAGCAATACCATAGCAAAAAATACTGTTCAAACAATTATAAAAATAACTATTGCCTCTTCAAAGCATTTTATTGTACTTATTTGAATTCATATTAGCAAGATCCCACTAAATTTTAGCTTCACAGACCACCAAGGAATTCAATGGAATTCAAAAAAACCTGTGCCTTATGCCACAGGGCTGGGCTTCAAGTACAGGGAACAAACCAATACCAAGTCAACAGCCTTTCAAAACCAATACAGAATTATGGATTACAATACTGTAGGCTGGGAACCAACACACAAATAAAACTGTCTTTAGGCTTTGATTCAGATGTTAGAAGACAGTCCTTGAAAAGATACCCAAAGCAGCAAACTCACCGCCACTGACTGATTCAGCATTAGAAATCTCCCAGTGGCTTCTGACTGAGAGCATGCTTATGATTAAAGCAGCAGCTCACTTCATATTCACACCACGTTTTGGAAATTATAATTGACATAGTACTGCACTGATTAACTTGACTGAATATTCTTTCTGCCTATTCTAGGCAGCTAGTTTGCTGAATATTAGAGGACAGACTTTCTGGAAAAACTGTCATGAACAAACTAAAAATTAAACGTACAAAACCACAGCATGTTTGATCTAATTTGTTTTGTGCTTAGTGGGCATTCCATAGTAATTGCAAAACCGTATCTTACAGTAACTGAAATTAGCTAGCAACACAAAATAACACGAGATCTTTACCAAAGTCATTATCCTGGAGGATACTGATGTTGCCTACTTCTTCTCTCATTGTAATTTCTTCCACTCTACTCTGGTTCAAACTGAACTGCTGAGCCACATCAATATCACTTAAACAAACAGAAGGCAATTATTAGAAATCTCATTAAAAAATTAACAGCAGATAAAGCCTGCTAAAATAAACGTTACATTATTTAGTAAAAAGCAATTTTACATTCAAGTCAATTATTGAAAAAAATTATGATGAACACTGAATAGAAACAACTACTTAAAACAGTGAGACCATTAGTTGTTCAAACCTATCATCCAAATGGCATTTGTTTCTGAGAAATGTATCAGGAACGTCTCTTACTCCTTGATGTGTTGGGGTTGCTAATTTCAAAGGCCAAATTAACAATCAAGAAAAGACTTTCTCCCCTTCAACTTCCAAAGCTATTAATATAGCTTATCAAACACTGTATTTTGCACCAGTACCAAGTTAACACTCTTTGTGGTGTATTAAGGTATGTCTTATGAAGACACAGAAATTTTATGCAGTTTCAGATGAGTATATACTCTAATTTAAATATAAACTAAATAGAACACTGAGTAAGCTGTACTCTAAAAACTCCCTTAAGAATAATTCAAATAACAGACATAAAATAAAAAACATCAGTTTTTTAAAGATTAAGAACTATTCGGGTTGTATACTTGATATGTACGAGTAATCCGTAACTATTAAGAAGTTTTAAGAATTAGAAGTGCCACTTTAAAAAAATCAATAACATTTCCATAAAACTAATCTTGTCTAACCTAAGGATGTACATGATGTAGGGTGCCTTGCACAGAAGAAAAGAGGAAGTTATAATAAGACATCTGAGTTTTTCAAAACCTCCTCTAAGGACAGCTTTAACTTCAGTTAAAGTCAATGCTACTATGAACTTAAAATCAACACAATGATGACTGCACACTTCCTTACTAGTGTATTAAAAGACCTAAGGATAGAAGTTACATACAGACTCTTTTTTTTAAATTCAGCAATGAGTTAGCTGTTTAAAACCAGTCTGTCCCCAACTAAAATCAATTACCATTTTCATGGAAATTTAAAAAAAAAAAGCTTACTCTAGATCAGGAAGTGGTTGGTCAAAATCATGAAACTCCTCAGGTAAGGTAATAGCATTGTAAGCAGCCTCTCTGTTTTCCTCAGGCAAATCAACAACTCCTGCAAAGAAGAACACCTAGACATGAGTTCCCATTCCTTACAAGGACAGCATTTTCCCCTCTGCCATTAGCATTTTCTCCCTGCATGAGCTTACTGTCTTTAAATTTCTGAACTGAACTGATGCTGAAACACCTACAAAGAAACCTCAGACAATGTTAGCAAGATTCAAACTAAATTCAAAACATATATCCTCAAGCCCTTGCACTGTCTATATAATGCTGGAAACCTAAAATCAATCAGTAATGATTGTGTGGCACTATGCAGAGCTGTGCAGCCAACAGAGCTATTTTATGTTTCATAACACTACAGGTACCTGCTCCAAAATATTTTTATCAAGATACACAGTATGAGCTGCAGGATTCTACATTACAGTGGCAGCACAGTGTGACTACTTTGCTAGTGGTCCTTCATTCAGTTCCATTAGCTCCAGAAGCTCTGGAACTGTACTGATTGCACTTGGGGCACACTAACTCACAGGCTTTTGCACATAAAAGAGCTGTATTACCAAAACCACACACATACCTTTTCTTATCCTCCGGAGATGCTTACTCTTATTCAGCAGGCATTCTCAGAGCATGACTATCAGATTGGGCATCACAAAACCAGTGCCAGTAGTTGGTACCTCTCCTTTATTCAAAGTCTTAAAGGTGAGGGCACTTGAAAGTGCATGGGAAATGCAGGTTCAATTCCTTCTGTAACTTGCAGAAGATTTGAGCTCTATGCATTGCTTTCTGACCCACACACAGAACACAGGCAATTCTGAGGTACAGGTACTTCAGAAACACTCTGCCCACTGTGCTCCCCTCTGCAATGAATAATCAAAGAACCACTGTCCATAGAGACCTGGAACAAGCATGAGTCTGTAGCTTACTCATCATGGTACTCGGCTAGGAATGAAGAAATCTAGTACATCCTTTCAGGGCTGTTCAATATTCTCACTTGTCAGCTGCTTAAAATGAAGCATGTAAATGATTCTCAGAACAGACAGACTCAAGACAATGCCTAAGGCCCAAAGCTGATAAACTGAGAACAAAGACCAGCGCCTCAGCTTGTGTCAGGCCAGCATGCCATTTTTTGTAAATCTTAAGGTGCTTCAACTTCAAGGGTTCAACATGCATTCTGTTAGAAGCAGGGAAATCGGGAAAAGAGATTGTGAAATAACCAAATTTATGTTCTTATCACACAGGGAAGTTAAATACACTAGTAAACAAAAAATTGGCAGCAGTCAACAAATTGCCACTGAAAGCTACATAAAATTCAATGCCTGAATCACAACCCGAAGATTGGGAAATAAAGATAAAGGCATTACATACCTTAACTTTTCTCAAGTTACTGCTGCACTGGCTTTCAAGAATTGCCTTTTTAAAAAACAAAGTCTCTCTCAACTTCAGCTTTTAAATCTATTGCACTCACTAACTTAAAAAAGTAGAATATGATTTAGCAGCTGTGAGCATCCAGCAGCATCACTGCCACAGCTATGCTTCAACTGGAAAAAAGTTCCCCAGGCCAGAATTAAAGAAAGCTATCAACTGTGTGAAAGCCTAATAATTGACTGCAGGATGGAAAAGTAATTTCAGGTATTAATATGGCACCCTACCTTAATGGAAAATATTTAAGTAAGCAACTATAGAGGGTGGAAATTGGGTTGCACATGGACAGAAGGGAAACTATCTTTGATGCACACATTACAGTTCACATTATTTTCAGAAACTAAAACGTGAAAGTGGTAAAAAACCAGCTTACTTTTATGTTTCTTTTGTAACTCATGGCAAAACAATCCTCACCCTTGAAGGAAACCAGTCTCCTTCTATACTTCTATTCAATAAGGCACTGGACTTTTTCAGACAGAAGGTAAAAACCATGCAGTGTATTTCCATTTAACATCATACACCAGCAACAGCCAAAATCATAAGTGGGATTAGACTGAATCAGCATTAATAGGAGAAGTTTTTGTTCAGAATCCGGTTAAAAGATGTTTTTCAGACAACTCAGTCAGCCAGCCAGCTGCAGTAATTACCTCTCCTATAACCTATACCTTTATGTAATTATACAGATATAAGAAGACAGAATTGTATGCCTTCTTCATAATTACATTTATCAATGTAACTTCTCAGAGAGTGCTTAGATAAGGACAGATACCTGGACGAAAAGCCATCTTAATCTTAATGAAAGCCTCATTACAGTCTGCAAGAAGATATTTTGCTTTCCTGTGGTAGATTCTAACAACACCAAGTAAGAGATGTCCTGAGGTTCGAAGTGCCATCTTCACCTGAAAACACATTGCACAATCCGTGAATCAGCTATAGCCCCACTTTTCCCTTAAAAAACTGACATTTTGGTCAGCTTTATGTGAATTTTTTCAATAAAAAAAATCAAATACGCAAAACAAGCATAAAAATCGGCAGAAATCTCAAGAAACAAAGAATGCCAAGTCTACGGTTTAAGATGAAACTCTATTACATTATTTATAGATGCCCTGGCAAATATCAGTAAATTAATAGCAGCTCACTCCAGGAATTCCCAAACATTATTATGTCTAGTTAAAAAATAAGTGACAAAGCCTATTTTTACCACATCTTTTTTTCTAACACCTTTGCTACTTTAATTGTGGAAAAAGTGAAAAATACAAAAAGTTGGACAGCCATAAATAGTGATTTGGGTAAATAAAATCTGCATAAAAACTGTTAGCTACCTCTCCATCTTCTGTCCTGCAGTTAAAAAGAAAATCAGAGAGAAACAGTGGAAGACATGGAGGGCCCATAAACAAGGATTGGTACACTAAAAGAAGCACTGCCACACTAAAACAGTTTTAAGTTCCTTTCCTCTTCAACCTCACTGCTTTGCTATGTAATGAAATATCTGCTGTGGGAACACAAAAGTGAAAAAGAATAATTCAGGGAAGGACTGTTCATAAGGTAAAGTAGGCTGAAAGAGCATGAAATGTATGTTGAATGGTACCTGGAATAATTGTCCCACAGAAAGAGTAAGCCATACAGGATAACCTCTAAGAATTGAAAATTTTTATTGCCTCCAATGTCCTTTTAAAATTTCAACTGATGAACTGCTACACAAAGTTAAATATATGAAAGAGTGCCCATCAGTTTCTTCTTTCTCTAAAAGAATGCTCTATCTCATTTGTGAGTCTAGGAACATTATCTTCCTCTTCCTAAATCCTTCCAGAGCTGATAATGAAGCAAATCACTATTCTGGAATAGTAAGCATCTCTGTGATGGTACAATCCACTTTTTGCTTACACTTAGCAGTTCTTCTAAAATCTAGAGTAGCATTACAAAAACTGTTAACATTTGTATCAACCAACATGAAATATATAAATAAGTTTTGTTTCCAAATAGCTGCTTTTTGTGTAAGACATTCAGACATCTGTTAAATGACAAAAGTCTTAACTTTACCACTAGCTCTAAAATGAACAATTTCATTGTCATGAGTAGCAGAGGGGAAGAAAAACAAAAACATTTAAAAACATCAAGCTACTCAAAATTTCCTCCACTTTCACAATAGAGTATTTCACATCTAAACAGACCTTTCCACCCTTTAAAATAGCAACATTAAGAACGTTATTTGCTCGAGTGACCCAAATAGTAAGCACCACCTGTACACACAAGGTTTTTCACAACAAGGTAATGCAACGTTAGTGTCAAATAGATACCTTTGGGGAAATGATACTTTCCACGCTGCTCTCCAGATTACATTCAAAAACATGGGCTTTGGTCAGCTTCTTATCCCAGTGGGCCGCCAGCCAGATTTTGGCCAGCGGCCCACGCTTGCTCAGGACAAAGTGGGCATAGAACATGGTCCCAGATGTCTAAAACAAAGTGCAAACCTGTAAAGAGAAAGGCAAATATTTCTTTCCATATTTTTTATTTTATAAAGAACATCCTGGTAAACGGCCTCCTTATCCTCAGAAGTGCACATATTTGCTTTTCAACCACTGAGGTCAGACTGCTTGTTTACTATGTTTAAGAAGCCAACACTTACTTACAAGTGGTGTCCATGTAATAGCATATATATGTATTTATTACAGAGGAATTATGAAGCAGAAAAAACAGCCACATACGCAACTTAAAAATGTTTACCATCCCCCAATAAAAAATAGTCCTGAATCTTTTAAGCTTTAGGGTAATGATACCAAACTCTCCTAATGCAAAGAAGTGCATCTCGGTTTTCAGTCCACAGTAGTTTTCTGCCACTTCCATTTCTTTCTACCCTTATTTCAGTAGCTACTATTCTACTATACCAGTGTATTTTCTACATTGTTCCAGGAAAAGGTTCACCATTATAAAACACACAACCCTAAACCTTTTTGGACTTCACTATGATTTCCTAAACAGGAAGCACAATTATGTCTTCATTTCTGAACAGACTGTTCTCCATTTCATATTTTTTTAATCAAGTGTCAATAAAAATGGTGAGAAAACTGACTGCATTATTCCAAACTTCCTTAAGATTCCATTTTCTTTCTCCTTCACCAGAAAAAAAAAAAAAAGGGGACACTCTTTTATCCATTTATCTAGTAACTACCTTCTTATGGCTCATAAGATGCCAGCACATCAAACCATGGGGAATCAGAACAGCATGATGTCTTATGATCTAAACACACCAGTTCCATGCATGAGGTAAGCATATGATTCAGTTAACTACAAGTTAAGGGGAAAAAAAAAGGTTTGCTTTAAAAAAGTAGAAGAATTTCCACCAAGAATTTTTGCAGTAATTTCTATAAGCCAGGAAAATGAATCAACAGAGAAGAACAGGAAAGATATAAGTGTGTTTTAGTTTTTACCTCCTCCATGCCTACAGAAAAACTGCCAGAGGAAGCCCAGCAAGCCACAACTGTTACTGCCAGGAATTCAAGTATAGGGGCAAAAGAAGCACTGACATTACTGATTCAGTGGAAATAAAGCCAACCTCCAGACATCTGGATAACAAATGAAAAAATATAGATCTCAAAGCCAAGTCCAACAACTTTTTTTTTTTTTTTTTTTCATTTTGGGAGTTGCATGTGTTGTTTGTGTTTTTTTTAAATAAATGAGATTTGAAGGAATATAAAGGACAGGAAAAATTATCTTTGCAGTGATACCATACTCCATACTTGTACACCACTCATAGGTATCGTTCAATGTGCAAGATGAAAACTTTGAATTTTAGCTGCATTAAACAGACACGTTGTTTGGATAACAGAACTGATTATCAAGTTACTCTCTTAATGACAGATTGGCCACCAATTCCATCCATATCCAAAACAGTGGGGAGATTTAAAGGAAATAAAGGCCATGTTCAGCTTAAACTCAAATTAACTCAGTATAGAAAATTAAAACTACTCTTAGGAGTGACGTTAATAGCTTTTAGTCAGAATGAAACAGCAAACTGACAAAAAGTTAAAATGCCATTTTCACTTGCTGAGATTGTGTGAGGTCTAAGGAGAGAACTGCACTAAGATGGACATGAGCAAGTTTTTCCAGGAAACACAATTAAATAGATTTTAGATAAACATTATCTAAAGGAAGGTGTTCTACTTAAACCCCCCCAGTATTTTCTAAGACATCACACTCTCTTAAGGCCATCAGACAATTCAATCCTTGTGTATTTTTGAAGGCCTCAGTATTTTTGTGTCTGCAGAGATGTAACTTTGCTGCACAGCACTTTGATATCTTGAGTTGCTACCACAACCATGCAGTGCTCTGACAACAGTAAGCCTGTAAATTACCACTGAACATGAGGAATAGGGGAAAACACAAACACAGAGTAAACACACCCACTTGTATTAGTCCATTAAAAGCATTCAACAACAGTTGCAAAAGAATGTACTTTGACTAGTGGAGTTTGGCACAATTATTAAAACAGATGGCATGGGTTTCACAAAGCTTCAAACATATAGTTACTTGGAAACATACTTAAGTTTCCTGTTAAATGTGAAACCCTCTATTTGGACAACGTGGACAAAAGCAATTCATCTATCATTTAAAATCTGTTTCTCTTCATCCATCACTGAAGCCTTACCATACTGAAATACTTTAAGGGATACAGTGCCAATCAGATTACAGATAAAGCGTGTTTCAATCTGAATTGTTATTAACAATTAATGATTCTATTCCCTAAACCAGAAATTTCCTGTCACAATATGAGTCTCTACCACTTACAAATTCCAGCAGGTGCTCTGCATGGCAATAACTGGATTACAGCAACTGTACAAAGCCCACCTTTACAGTTCAGCTGTTTAGCACCTCAGCACAACTGTTCAAAGCAGGCCTCAGTGGCTGCTCCCACTTTCTCTCACACAAGGCCAGGTGGGACCAAATCCTGATCTTGCCAAATAGAGCTTTCAAAATACTTGAAACTTTATTGCCATTTACTTTGAAATTGCTTAAATGTGCCAAAATTGTCCTCAGGTTTTCTCTGCCTAACTTGGTCAACAATTGCACATTTTCAAAAATATTCTTCTTCCTATAGAAGTGTAAAAAATGCTTTAATTCTCTACACAACATAAGTGAACATGTAAAGCAGAACTAATGTAATACTGGTAGTACACAGGGTCTGATTCAGAATCTGCCTGTTTCATTCTCTCATCTGAGACTCTGCTAATTGCTCCTTCCAAAGTAGCAGTAAAATATTTCAGATGCTAACTAGGAGCTTCATCTTAACCCTCAACTCACATATATTAAGGCTTAAAATCCCTCTGCATATTAGAATGGCTAACTAAACTCTGGAGAGCACACTGCCATAATTAGTCCCTTCCTTCAAGGCATGCAGAGGGGTGGTTAATGAACTAAGAGTTGACAATAGAATATTTGCCATATTTTGATTTGACTGTGGCTCATTCTAGCACATTAAACCCACTTGTCAGCTGCTCTCCCTAGGCTAGGCTACGTACACACACCAGTCCACAACTAAAGTTCAGTCTTCTATTATTTTACTGTCACCTACTTTTGTTCCTGTTGTCAAGCTAGTCCAAAACCACAGGTATACACATATGAGTAGACAAATTCCATACTACATTTTAAGAAATCAGCCAGTAATTTTAATTAATTTGTCTTTATGCTATGCTTCAATCTCTCTTCTGTGCTGGCTTCCCCCATGCTGTCTCTGCTTTGCTAAACCCAGGCAGCCCTGGGTGATCTGGGGAAGGGTAAGATCACCCAGTGCATCTGCATCAGCCTGAGTTGGCCCTACCAGACTTCAGCAGTTCAGAAGAACTACCCTGACCCTCCAACTGTACTTTGAATTCTTCAATTTTCACTCAAACCTTCACTTTCCAGTCCTTACACTACGAAGCTTTACATGTGTGGGCACCCACTAACGCTGCCTCTCTGGCAGGTTTCAGTACCACACTGAATACATGGCGCCATTGAAAAAAAAATTCATCACAAACTCCACTAACATCACCTTACATCTCCACGCCCCTTTTCACCACCACCTTATCTGATCTCCTTCCTTCAACCACAGGTTGATTAATCGTCTGGTTAATCCCCATTTATCTGAATTTTAATACATTTCTTCGTTGCACTTGCAGCTTTACTAAAGCTCAATGACATATCACCCTAATTTCTTATGTCCACAAAATCAATTATTGAAAAAGATGAAATTGTACTAGTTCAACTCGACATACCTTTGATAAATGCACACAGCATTTTCTATTTGTCTCTAGGTCTTTTTTTTTCCATCAACAATTTTTCAGAAATTCTACAGCTGAGGTTGCACTACAAGGTCTATTAATTACTCACACCATGCCACTCTGTTACAGGAGTGCATTCACTGTTCTCCAATTACAATATACTACACACCTACACAATCAGATAGAACCAGCACCCCACTAAGGTTACTAATTCAAAAGGCAGATCACTCACAAGTACTGTACAGGGCTGCAGATTACTGAACCCTATGAACACTGTTGCCCTCCTCCCTCAATTCCACATTCACACCTAACCCTCAGCAGGTATCCTGCCCTTACCCCCACATTCAGAATGCTCAACCAGTAGGAAAGAAACCTTATTCATTTAAGGTCCTATTGCCATTATCCCAACCTGTTTTGTGCAATTACAAATCCAACTCAAACTACTAAACTTGCAAAAACCATGTATTAACACACTCCTTAAAGGTATATAAGTTTAAGAGAATTCCTTATATTATTCCATCTTTTGCAGCAGTTATTTCTCTGCACTGTTCATCCAAAGAGCCAAAATGTAAAAAACTTCTTAACATTATACCTCTAAGAAGTTAAGCTGATGTAGTAACTAAAGCAAGTACTCTCATTTCTGTGGGAAATCCCATGCTACAAGCAAGACATGATTAATTTGTGTGGTAATTTAAGTTTATTATAGGGCTCACTAACTTTTTGCTTACTTTAACTCCTTTTACTACCCTGTCACACTGACTTCCTCTCTGGTTAAAACTTTAGATCAGTGGGCTTTGCTTTTCCAACTTCTGTTGAATCTCAAATATTTACAAATGAGCCTTCATAAAACAAAACAAAACACAAGCCTGGGCCTAATTATGCTGTGATGTCCCCTGTTTTTGATGATACGAGTTTTACTGAGTAAGAGATTAAGAAAAGTTTGTCACCCACTTTCACAATGTGGGCCTAAATGGCAACTTCTCCAAATTTACAGTATTTTATGTCTCTAAATTTAAGGAAAAGCCACTTAAACTGAAAGATGCCAATAATGCCCAGTGACCCCAAGCTTCCTTTGTTATGGATAAAAACACAACGCCCTGTTTTATATTTAACAGAAGCGTTTCTATTCAGGATCAGAGAACTCTTAAAAACTACAGCAAGATTTCCAACAGTGTCTATCCTAAAGGCCGGCATTTTTAAAAGGCTCTTTTATTTGCAGCTGGACAGCAACAGTGTCCAGCAGACAGTTCATATACCACCAGGGAGGCCGTGAGGACATTCAGCACCCTGCTCCATCCACGACAGAAAGAAAATCACACTTAAAAGACTGCCAAATTAAACTTCGCTCCAGTACCCTCCCCAGACTGCATCAGCCCCGCTGTCCGTTCAGCGAACCCGCAGGCAGAGATCTGTTACACCGGGCAGCCTCCGGCCCTCGCCACAGCTCCCCCGGCCCTCCCCCGGCTCGCTCGGCTGCCCCGTGACCCGGCTGCCCCGGGAAGCGGGAAGGTCCCTGCGGATCCGCGGGTGTGCTCCAGGTGCACAGCCCGCCCCCCTTCGGCTCCCCCTCCGCCCGGCCCCGCTCCCCTGGGCTCTGCCCGTGCCGCCGCCAGGCCGCGCTCAGGGCCCCGCTGCTCCCGGCTCGCCTCGCATCGCCCCGGCCTCCCGGCCCCGCGCAGGGTCCCGGGGCGCCCCACCGCCCTGCCCTGCCCTGTCCTTCCCCTCTCGGAGAGCGCCAGGTGCCGCGGCGCAGCAGGCGGGCCTTCCCCGCCGGGAGCGCTCGGCCGAGGAGCCGGCTCCGAGCCCGAGCATGACGGCGGCGCCTCGAGAGCCGGGCTACGGTCGGGCCCGCCGGGCCCCTTCGGGCGACCGCAGCCGCTCCTTACCCTGCTCCGGGCCCGGGGACCGCTCGCTGCTCCTGCCGAGCCGAGCCGGGCCGGGCCGGGCCGAGCCCGAGCCGAGCCGAGCGGCGCCGAACCGAACCGAAGCTGAGCCGGAGCCGAAGCCGAGCCGGGCCGAGCCGAGCAGAGCCGAAGCGGAGCCGAGCGAAGCCGAGCCGCTCGCTCAAGCAAACAAGATGGCGGCCGCGGCCCTTCCTGCGCGCGAACGCGCCGTTCAAACCGCAGGATGTTTACGGTCAAATTCCCCCTCGGGCCCGGGACTTCAACTGCGCATGCGCGCGACCGGCGGTACCCGGCACTGCGCGTGCGCACGGCCCCGGGAGGCGGGCAGGGCCGCGGCGGTGACGAACGGGCGCTGAGTGACAGCGGCGCGCGGGCTCGGCGGGGGGCGGGGCCTCGGCGGGGCGGGGCGGCTGCGCGTGCGCGGCTCCCTGAGGGAGCGGCAGGGCTGTGAGGGAATGCCGCCCTCGCCACGCCCGGATGGGGCTGTGCGTTGGTCGTTAGCTCGGTTTAAAACGCGTGAAAGAGATACTATCTCCTTTCACCGCCTGCTGCCCGTGAGGAGGTGACCCGGCAGGTCTTTCTGATCCTGCATCCGCCCGCCGCTGCTTGAGGCGCTGCCGCTGTTTGTGCAGTGGGGTAGTTGGTTGACGTGGGGAACAACTGCGGACACCACTCACTTTCTTTGGAGCAATTTAATTTTCATAGTATTTAAAAAGGTTTTCTTGGTCCTAATTTACTAATTTATGATGGCCACGTAGGATGTAATGGAGAGGGAAGTATGGCTACAACTAAATTTTAAACAGGAGTCAATTTCTAGGTAAAAGCAATGGAAAACAGGGACCGTTTTGGGGAATAGGGATTTTTCTGGTCTCTTTCTCAGGCACTAGGAGGTCCGAAGCTATGAGTATATACCGTTCTGTATGAACAACAAACAGCCTTAAGCCCAAAGAGACACAAAATACAAAAACCTCATTATAATAACCTCTGAAACAATACTTCTAGCGCAATGGATCTTCAGTTTACAAAGGTAATGTCTGAATACCAAGAAAACCTGCCTAGTGTGGATTTAAGAGGTACTACTGCTATTTGTGATACTCGGGTAACATATCTTAGGGGATGATAACATGAGCAAATAATATGTAAAAACATGCAGGCTCAGTCTCCTGGTTCTCCTTCCTTTAATCCAGTTTTGAAGGTTTGAGCATTCATTTTCATTCATAATGTCTCACTAGAACCTTTATTCAGAATAAACATTGATTCTCTCTATGTCCCACATGGATTTCTGCCAGGTATAGAAATATTATGAGGGTTTTCTTCTGCAGAAAAACATTTGCTGTGAAGCACGGAATTGACTCCACAACTCAGATAGTTATGAAGTAGGTATGTGTTTATTCCAGCTGGGGTGCATGGGGGGTAGCCCCTCCAAAGACATGCACACCCTCAGCGGCACTTCACTAAGCTTATATTAGGTTACAGATTACATATGCATAAAGTTAGACAAAGCCCCTATACATATTCAATACCTATCCCCGCTTTGTATTATAATGAGTTCAAAGTTCATTTAAATATGCCCGCGCAAGCGCAGTGTCTTCAGATTAATTGTGGGCAAGGGTCCCAATGATTAATTATGACAGGCTCCATCCTCTTCATCACGATGAACTGTTCACCCTGTTCCCTTGCGCATGCTCCCTTGGTCCTTGGTCCTAGTCCAAGCCTGAGAACCAACTCGTACCGGTCCTGGGGTCCAAGGGCGGGATGCTCGGTTACACTCAGTGGTTTCTCTCAATTATTTGGCTCTCTTCTCTCCATTCTCCTCGATACCAGGTAGACACAAATTCATTAAGAGAATAATAAATGGATCACAGCTGGCATATCTTAGTAAATCATTAAATCATTACCCAATCTCTGGCTCTCTAAATCAGTTTAGAAATATTATTATTACTATTATCCAGCTTCTAGCTCTTTTACTTTAGTAATTTCTATTTTACCCTAAATCAGCTGTATCATTACTCTCTTGTGTCTCCATATGGAGTTAGAGGTCCAGGCATTGAACCTGGGAGTGTCAGGCCATCGACCATTGGCCCACTGATAAGCCATTTGCATGAGTTTAACAGTGCTGAGACATTGGATTGCATCAAAGTCCACCAAAAGTGTGGACCAGCAAAGATGCATCATTTGCTGCTGTAGGAAAACAGCCACTCACAGTAAGGAAAAAAGCCACAGCAGTAAAATGACAGCCCAGTGGTGTGAGGCAGAAACCTCAAACACCCCACGTTCCTGCTGAAACATCCATAGCACAGTCTGGCTCTGGTTCTTGCCCTGCTCAGCGCTTACCTTTGGTGCATCCATTTTAGTATGAAATCCTTTCTCTGGCTCAGCAGACACTGAGGATTAGTGGCTTTTGGTCAAAATTGCCTTTATAGCTAGTAAGGGCTACTGTGTTCCAGTTGCCTGTTTAGAAGCCCTACATCATGTTGCCATTGACTGAGCAGAAATTAACGATGGGAAGGAATTACGATTATTTTTTCTTTACCAATTCCTTAATAATTGCCCATTTAAAAAAATAAAAAAAATAAAAATATATCTCATTGTTTTTCTCATGCTCTCTTCTGTTTGGTCAAGCAATTTGGTCTATAAAACACATCCTTTTTGAAAAAAAAGTAGGCGTTATTGTGGGAGTTCGGGTGGAGCTGCCCGGGTCCAGCAGCTATAGAGGTCTTTTGTTAATCAGTTAATGTGAGACATTAAGAGAGATAAGCTGAATCGCCTCTAGCAGGGGCTGAGGCTGATAGCAGGACAAGACTGTGTTTACCTTATGCATAAGGGATTAGCAGGAGAAGTTAAGAGAAATGACGGTGATTCAGTACATCAGGTACATCAGGAAAGTAAAACACGTAAGCCTCGAAACCAAAGTTCTTGTAACGGTTAAGTTTGTAACAGTATAAAATATGATGTATTCTGTACAATAAATGGGACTTTGCGTGAACCAGGCTCAGAACCCAAATCAATTGCCGACAAGTTATAGTTAAATTTTTGGTAATACCTACCATGTAGTTAAAAGCATTAAGCTAATACATAGGTCCAGTCTTTTCCAGATGATTCTCTGTAGTCAGTTTTCAGTTTTTCCAAAGTTTAGTTTCCAGTCTTTCCATTCTTTGTTATTATAGAGCTTTAAATGTACATACTTCAAAGAAGCAAATATATGCAAATCCCAAAGAGTTTATAGTCTAAATTTGGCTCAGTTTAAATCTAAAGGATTTGAATTGTTATCACATCTGTTTCTCATGGCAGTATGTGACTACTGCAAACGTCAGGCTGTAATCTTGTCCTCTAATTTATTCTTGAATGTATTCTAAAATGATGCCAGCCTAATTTAATTTTTTTCCAATGTCTGTTCAGTTCAGTATTTTTCTGTTTCATCTCAAAAGAATGCTTCCTTCCATCAAAATTAAAAATCAAGACAATTCATTTGTATGGTCTAAAATGAAGGTTAATTGCCTGATATAAAAATGTTTCATTTGTACTGTGGAGATGAATGCACTTCATGAACAAGTTGGTATTTAAACTTCAGCATAATTTTCAGATATTCTGCTAAGAATTAAAGCAATTACAGTACAGTAAATACAGAAGATCAAAATACAGTGTGTGTTGGAACGCATGTCAATTGATTGACCTATCAATTTTAAAATACCATAAATAAGTTTTCTTCATTATTAATAATCTATTAAATTATTCCATTACTCTTTCAAATGTTTGTGATTAAGTCAAATATTTTTCAAGCTTTTGCACTTAGGTTCTCATGAAGGGCAAGTCTTAAAAAAAAAAAAAAAAAAGAGAGATTCTTCATTACTAATGCTTTTTGCAGTTTTGGGGGTTTTTTTAACTCAGATTGGAAAGTGCCCTGAATGCCCTGGCCTGAGACAGAAAATGTAACTGATCTTCCTGTCCCCATTTTTTTTTTCTTTCTCAAGAACTGCCACAAGCACTGATTTGTATGCAGCACTCCATACTTTGCTGAATTTCTCCTTGGGCTCTGCTCAGACACATGCATCCCAGATGGTACTTAAAAAAGCAGGTTTGTGACTATGATGTACACTCTTGCTAGCATATAGCAAATCACATTATGCAGTGACATTTAGGAAAAAACTGAGGCAAGAAACCTATTTTTGTTTTTAGCTTTGGTCAAGTGTATCTATCAGGCAACAAAATCATAATATGCAAGTGCAGAACAAGTTAGTTCATGTATAAATAACTTTCTCTTAGGAGAAAAGACAACATGTTTTAATTGCTTTTGATTAACTGAAGTAATCATGTTTCCCTGCAAAACATTCCCCCTTGAAATTTGAGATCCAAATCCGCTCTTAAGTCAAACATACATCTTCCAATTCCTTCCAATCTAAGCTGATTTGCGCAATCACTTCCAAGTATTGGCAAAAATAAATTGCTTTTTTGAGCCATCAGACAAGAAACTCAGGACAATCACAGTCACTCTTCTACCATGTGAAGTAGAAGGAAAATTATCATAATTTGTGATTTGATTTAGAACCTGTGTACTCTGAAAACTTCAGCATTCCAAGTCAGATAGTCCAAAGTTTGTCCGATATGTTGGACCTTCTCTGAGGAACAATTTCAGTCTGTTTTTACAGCAGTTAGCTTTGCTGCAGCTGTAGAGAAGAACAGGAGGTGCTGGAAAGGGACCTGCAATGTGAGTGCACATGGACAGAAGTTTTCAACTGTAAGTCGCAGCTGCCCTTAGGTGATCCATAGTGTAATGGTTTCTGAAAGTGGTATTCAAAAATACCACAAAATCACCATGGTACTCTGTTCTGGACATTAGAATGCAAATATTTGCACTCTAACTAGCAGTTTCAGACTCCTGATTTTGGTGTGGACCACCTGGCACAGATCCCACGTGAAGTACAAGAAAGATGAGAATAACTGAAAACACTGATTTCTTGCCACTTGACATTTAGTTCAAAATACGTCCTTTTATCAAAAGCTCACAGCAGAAAGGTTTTATACTTGCTGGGAATTCTTTACATGGCAAGTCAAAGATTTTCCCTACCACTGTATTTCATTTGAGGATGTTCTGGTTTTTGCTGGGATAAATTTAATTTTTTCCCAGTAGCTGGTACAGTGCTGTGTTTTGAATTTATTATGAGAATGATGTTGATAACACACTGATGTTTTGGTTATTGCTAAGCAGTGTTTAGCAATAACCAATCCAGGATCTTCAGGAAACTGAAATCAAGGATTTTCAGTTTCCCATGATCTGCCAGTGAGGAGTTGCACAAAAACTTGGACGGCCAGGACGGCTGACTGGCATATTCTGTACCATAGAACATCATGTCCAGTATATAAACCAGGAAAGTTGCCCAAGAGCAATGATCACTGCTCAGGGATGGGCTGGGCATCAGCCTGTGGGTGGTGAGTAACTGTACTGTGCATCACTTATTTTTCATGGGTTTTATTTTTCTCTCTCTCCTTTTCATTACATTATTTTTTATTATTATTATTATTATTATTATTATTATTATTATTTTGTTACATTTATTACACTGTTCTTATCTCAAACCGAAAGTTTTACTTTTTCCAATTCTTCTCCCTACTGGAGTGGGGAATGAGCAAGTGGCTGTGTCTTCGTTGCCAGCTCTGATTAGACCATGACAGAGGAACACAAAGAGATATAAATGAGGCAAAGAAAGTTTGGATTTCTGAAACTGCTATGGAAATTCAGGTCTCAATATTTCCTAATCCTGGATAGATGGAATGTTGTTAGGATCTGACACAGTAAGTCATGCACCATGCAGTCAGTACAAGTAAACTTGTTTGTATTGGGGTTTTCAAGGTTTCTGTAATTTAGTTTCTTAAAATGAGAAATATTTTTTCCCAGCTGAGGAGAAATGGTATAAGAATTTCAAACTATCTGTAGGCTCAGCATTCTTGTACTGGCCTTTTTGATTCTGTTACGTGTCAGACCACTTCTGCTAAACAATTTTAAAAGTATTTAAGTTTGTGGTTATTCAAGAAGAAAACTTTGAAAACATCCTTCCTTTTTCTTCCTAGCACATTTTATTTCCAATTGACTGAAATATGTGTTTAACTATTTGTAATAGTAATTTTCTGGAAAGCCTTTTTTTTTTTTTTTTAATAATTGCACCTGATAAGGTGGGGTTTTTCTTGCATACTGGGGCTTGATAGGTTTCAGATTTAACCAGTAAACACCCATAATGCTTTCTTGGGCCTAAAGGTTTCAACTTGCTGCTCAGTTGCAGTCTTTCTTCTCTCCTGTCTTCTGTTACATTCTTCCCACACATTCATGGCTTTTTCCTCCCAACCTGCTGGCCACAATTTGTGGTCGTTTTTAACTTCTTGAGCTGATCTAAGGTTGGAGCTGCTGAGGAGCTTGGCAGGTAGTAAATGGGCCAGTCAAAAGAGCACAAGACAGCTCTGCAGGGAAGGGAGAGACTGAAGGCAAGCATCAGAAATACAGAAGACATATTGATTTTTAAGTGGATTTTCAGTCAAATATGCCAATTTTCACATACTTTGAGTGCTGATGCTCTACAGCAGTTTAACTGAGAGCAGTCTTGCAGTAATGTAAACTTTGCAGAAATACATTTGTATCCATTAGATCTCCATAAGCACAGTGGTATTCATGTAGTATTTGCCCTGGGAATAGTTTGATACTGAAATGCAGTTAGGATAGTTTTACCTGATCCATAGAACCAGAAAGGTATGTATTGCTGATGTATATGAAAATTATCTGTTACTGATAATGTCTGAAAACATTCCCAAAATATGATGCACAAGGAGCTCCATCATTTCCTACCAAGTATAAGCCACCATATATTTCATTAAATAGAGAACTTTTCTAAAAATGAGTACACAATTAAATTCCTTAAGTAATCATGAAAGGTTCTTTAACTGTGGCTCTGAGGCTAGTACATCTCTGGAAGATAAAATACAAATTAACTAGATTTTGGCATGCTGTAGCAGTTTGATTAGAAAATTTTAGAATTCATGAGAGTGTTAAGTATATATTGTTGGTCCAGTTGTTAGGCAATTTGATTTGCCCTCTCTTTCATCTGACTTCTCAGTCTCCTGTGATGTCAGTTCATATAATTATTTTTTTGTGTGATGACATGAAAGCTGTATTTACATTAAAACTACTGTTTTACTAATCTACTGTACTTATAGCATAGTTGCGCTGTGTTGGTAGGCATAGGTCTTTTGAGTTAAATTTGTCAAAGACAAATCTGGTTCTTTGGCAAGTTATACTTGTCAGCTTTCCAAATTATGCTTTTCTGCATTCCAGCATTTGCTCAAAGTGATAACCAAAGTGCAGGCAATAACCATGGAGTGATCTCCCTTCTGGTTACATTGCAGCTCCTGTACTGAATGTACCTGTCAGTGTTTCACAAGTCTGGAAGCAGCTTTGCACAGAATGAATCTGCTCCAACAGCCGCTCCCACTGTTGTCCATCTCTGACACTACAGGAGTTACAGAATATTCTGAGCTGGAAAGGACCCATAGATATCAGCAAGTGCAACTCTTAAGTCATTGGCCCATACAGGGATTTGCCCTCAGTTACAATATAGATGTATTTAAGTATTCTATTACCACCAGCTGTGGGCCGTTAGCTGTTATCACCTGCTGATGACCCACCCCGAGTAACAGACAATGGGCCATCAAGGACCCACCGCATGACTCATGGAATTATCTCATCCTATTGTGAGATGCTCCACCCAGGAGGCAGGAGCCAAGCATTCTCACCTAGATATAACCTGGCCTTGGAACTACCTACTTAGCCCTGTCTACTGGGTTCCTAGAGGATGAGAGCTACCACTGGACCTTCAGCTGGAGACCAGACCAGGATCACTGCTTCAACCGAACTACTTCACTTAGACTGCTACCACCACCCTAACCGGGTGTCAGGTTGTATCTGACTTAGTCAGTGCTTTTCCTTGTATTTTTTCACTTATTGTTAATTTTTTCTATTAATTTTAATTTTGACTTGTGATCGCCCACTGGTTTGTTTTCAAGCCAATACAGGATTGAAGTCACAGCCGTGGCATTATTAGCACCATGCTCTATCCAACTGAGTTAATTCCAGGGTTAATATGTAGGTGCTGTTTTGGAAACCACCATCAGCAGCTTTGTCTGGTGTCTTGGTTTGAAAGACAGGTGTCTGCCAAGAGAGGTTGAACCCTCCCCAGGACAGAGAATGTGATTTCCTTTCCTCCCTCCCTCCGAATTATTCAATTTTGTAAATCAAGGGCTTTCAGGCAGAGGTATGGGAAAAAAAGGAATATCAGTTCTTTACTAGTATCTATAAACAAGCAATAACAATAATAGCAACCACAACTAGAACCAGAAAACCAATAGCAGATGGCTTGTGAACTGCTGAGCCTTTGCCCGTGTGGTGTAATCACGGTTGCAAGCAGCAGGGGCGCTGTTGAGCTCCCGGTCGGGCAGGGCAGGCGCGATGACTCCTGAGCGGCTGCAGGTGGCGCTGTGGCGCAGGGTCAGGTCAGTGTCCAGCAGCTGGTGATGGCGGACAGGCTGAGAAAGCGCGGAGGGCAGCGAAACGGCTCGGAGCAGCGAGAAAGCAGGGCAGCAGGGCGGGCGCCGGCTCTCTCTCTCCCCCCAGCCACCAGCGAGGCAGCAAGGATTTCTGCAGTCACAGCAGACGCCGCGGTCTCGTGCGGCAGAGGGCGGGGGGGGCAGGCAGCAGAGGCCGCGGGACTCTCCCAGCAGCAGCCGCGAGGAAACGCAGCCCGGGGGCGGGGAACGCGCTCTTCCCCGTGGGGAGAAAAGGTTGAATCCAAGCTCACCCAGTCAGGAGAAGAGAAAACAGGGCACAGTTGGATTCCCTCTGGTCCCAGCCGAAAAGCAAAGAGCAGCCTCTCCTCTCAGCGTCCGAACCACGAGAGAGCGAGTGAGACTCCCGTTTCAAGGGCTGGGTG
Source organism: Entomyzon cyanotis (assembly GCA_024500445.1). Lineage (NCBI taxonomy): Eukaryota > Metazoa > Chordata > Aves > Passeriformes > Meliphagidae > Entomyzon > Entomyzon cyanotis. The sequence continues at coordinate 14,710,090 of JAKEPQ010001004.1, read as the reverse complement.
TTCCCTTACCCTGCCTCGCCCAAGCCCACCTTTGTCTTCTGATTACTCTAAACATCTAACTATTTGTTGCTTAGTAACGGGAATGGGAAGAAATTCTCAACCCCCGACATCATCCACCCCGAATTTTTCCCATTCCAACATGTTACATTGAGCTTAAACATTTAAATTATATACACACATGCATTACTCTAATTATATACATATATACATACAGATATGGATACAGGCACAGTGTTATGGGCAATTCAACCCCAACTAAGGTCTCCCTGCGGTATGCATCGTGCTTCTCCATCCTTTTGCATCACCCACCAGGTACACCCTGGTCCCTGAGCGAAAACAACCCCACGGGTGGGTTTGTCTTTGCCTGAGGCAGAATTAATCCAAACAGTTTTCCCTAACATGCCTCTCATGTGTACCACTGGAACTTTATCCCCGTCTGCTGTTTGCAGGGGTTCAGATTGGGCAGGGCCAGCTCGGCTGGTGGAACCTCGGGTGTTAACTAGCCAGGTGGCCTTGGCTAGATGCTGTTCCCAACCTTTAAAAGTCCCCCCCGCCTAAAGCTTTCAAGGTGGTTTTTAGCAGACCATTGCATCGCTCCACTTTGCCAGCAGCAGGTGCATGATAAGGAATGTGGTACACCCACTCAATGCCATGTTCCCTAGCCCAGGTGTTTATGAGGCTATTTTTAAAATGAGTCCCGTTGTCTGACTCAATTCTCTCAGGGGTACCATGCCTCCACAGGACTTGGTTTTCAAGGCCCAGGATGGTGTTACGGGCAGTGGCGTGAGGCACAGGGTAGGTTTCCAGCCACCCCGTGGTGGCTTCTACCATTGTGAGCACGTAGCGCTTGCCATGACGGGTTTGAGGCAGTGTGATGTAATCAATCTGCCAGGCCTCTCCATACTTATATTTAGACCACCTCCCACCATACCACAGGGGTTTCACCCGCTTGGCTTGCTTGATGGCAGCACACGTCTCACAATTATGGATTACCTGGGAGATACAGTCCATGGTTAGATCCACCCCTCGGTCTCGTGCCCACTTGTAGGTGGCATCTCTGCCCTGATGGCCAGAGGCATCATGGGCCCATCGAGCTAGGAACAGCTCCCCCTTGTGTTGCCAATCCAAATCTATCTGTGACACTTTTATCTTTGCGGCCTTATCCACCTGTTCGTTGTTTCGGTGTTCCTCATTAGCTCGGCTCTTGGGGACATGGGCATCCACATGACGGACTTTCACAGGTAGCTTCTCCACCCTAGTGGCAATGTCCCGCCACTCATCAGCAGCCCAGATTGGTCTTCCTCTACGCTGCCAGCTGGCTTTTTTCCACCTTTCCAACCAACCCCATAGAGCATTGGCTACCATCCATGAATCAGTGTAGAGGTACAGCTTCGGCCACTTCTCTCTTTCAGCAATGTCCAGGGCCAGCTGGACAGCTTTGAGTTCAGCAAGTTGACTTGATCCCCCCTCTCCTTCTTTAGCCTCTGCGACCCGTCGTGTGGGGCTCCATACAGCTGCTTTCCACTTCCTATTTGCCCCCACAATACGACAGGAACCATCAGTGAACAGAGCGTAGCATGTTTCATCTTGTGGCAGTTGGTTGTAAGGTGGAGCTTCCTCTGCACGAATCACTTGTTCCTGCTCCTCTTCATCTGTGAGGCCAAAGTTTTCACCTTCGGGCCAATTTGTAATTATTTCTAAGATCCCAGGGCGATTCGGGTTTCCAATACGGGCGCGCTGTGTGATGAGAGCAATCCATTTGCTCCACGTGGCATCGGTGGCGTGGTGGGTTGAGGGAACCTTTCCCTTGAACATCCACCCCAGCACTGGCAGTCGGGGTGCAAGGAGAAGTTGTGCTTCCGTACCAATTACCTCTGAGGCGGCTTGGACTCCTTCATAGGCTGCTAGGATTTCCTTCTCGGTGGGAGTATAGTTGGCTTCGGACCCTCTGTAACTTCGGCTCCAGAATCCTAGTGGTCGTCCTCGAGTCTCGCCAGGCACCTTCTGCCAAAGGCTCCAGGACAGACCATTTCCCCCGGCTGCGGAGTAGAGCACATTCTTCACTTCTGGTCCTGTCCTGACTGGACCAAGAGCTACTGCATGAGCGATCTCCTGCTTGATCTGAGCGAAGGCTTGTTGCTGTTCAGGACCCCAGTGGAAATCATTCTTCTTGCGGGTCACCAGGTAGAGAGGACTCACAATCTGGCTGTACTCGGGGATATGCATCCTCCAGAAACCTATGGCGCCTAGGAAGGCTTGCGTCTCCTTCTTGTTGGTTGGTGGGGACATCGCTGTGATCTTGTTGATGACTTCGGTAGGAATCTGACGTCGGCCATCTTGCCACTTCACTCCTAGGAACTGGATCTCTTTGGCAGGCCCCTTGACTTTGCTCTTCTTGATGGCAAAACCGGCTTCCAGGAGAATTTGGATGATTTTCTCTCCTTTCTCAAACACTTCTTCCGCTGTGCTCCCCCACACAATGATGTCGTCGATGTACTGCAGATGTTCCGGAGCCTCACCCTTTTCCAGAGCAGCCTGGATCAGTCCATGGCAGATGGTGGGACTGTGCTTCCACCCCTGGGGCAGTCGGTTCCAGGTATACTGCACGCCCCTCCAGGTGAAAGCAAACTGAGGTCTGCACTCTGTTGCCAGAGGAATGGAGAAAAATGCATTTGCAATGTCAATAGTGGCATACCATTTTGCTGCCTTGGACTCTAGCTCATACTGGAGCTCCAGCATGTCTGGCACAGCAGCACTCAGAGGTGGAGTCACCTCATTCAAGGCACGATAGTCCACAGTCAATCTCCATTCTCCATCAGATTTGCGCACAGGCCAGATGGGGCTGTTAAAGGATGAGTGGGCCTTGCTGACCACCCCTTGGCTCTCCAGCTCACGGATCATCTTGTGGATGGGAACCACAGCATCTCGATTAGTCCTGTATTGCCGGCGGTGCACTGTCGAGGTGGCAATTGGTACTTGCTGGTCCTCCACCTTCAAAAGTCCAACTGCAGAAGGGTTCTCTGATAGTCCAGGCAAAGTGTTCAATTGCCTCACGCCCTCTGCCTCGACAGCAGCTATTCCAAAAGCCCACTTGAGTCCTTTTGGGTCTTTGAAATAGCCGTTACGGAGGAAGTCTATGCCTAGAATACATGGAGCCTCTGGGCCAGTCACAATGGGATGTTTTTGCCACTCCTTCCCAGTCAGGCTCACCTCGGCTTCAACCAGGGTCAACTGCTGTGATCCCCCCGTCACCCCAGCAATAGAAATGGATTCTGCTCCCGCAAGTCCCGATGGCATTAGGGTACACTGCGCACCTGTATCAACTAGTGCTTCATATTTCTGTGGCTCTGATGTGCCAGGCCATCGAATCCACACAGTCCAAAAACACGGTTTTCCCATACCTCTACCTGGCTAGAGGCAGGGCCCCTCTAGCACTGGTTATCATTCCCTTCCTGGTCATACATTCTAGAGGTTCCTTCAAGGGGATCTGACCCATCATCTTCCCTTCTATTGTACCTAGCAGGTCGGCCACGGGAAGCTGAGGCTACCTTCGCTTTAGCAGAACCCCCTCGGCCAGCATTTCCCTCCTTAAGCTGACGCACCCGTGCTGCCAGGGCAGTAGTGGGCTTCCCATCCCACCTCCTCATGTCTTCCCCATGGTCATGCAGAAAGAACCACAACTCAGCTCGTGGGGTGTACCCTCTTTCCCTAGCTGGGGGACGTCGGGCTCTGGTATTGGGGCCTGTGACTCTCACTGGTGCCACATTGATCCTCCTCATCTCGTCCCTAATCTCCTCCCTCAGGTCCTTCATCTCCTCTTTCATCTCCTCCCTGAGGTCTTGAACCACAGCAGAGACCTGAGCCTGCATCGGGTCACTGATCACGCTTGCATAATACCTGAGCCTGTCAGCTATTGAGCCCACTGTCTCTCGATTGTCATCAGCATTAATAGTTGCAAGGAAGGTGGCATGTTGGTCTGGCCCTTGCCTTGCAAGGCTCCACAACATTTGCCCGGTGCACCTGACCTTATCAGGGTCATTTTCGTGCTGTCCATCCCTCCCAAAGAGCACCTCCATTATGGCTGCTTCTCTCAGCCGTTGGATCCCTTCCTCAATGGTCTTCCAGGACAATCTACGGTGGGGATCCTGCATTCTGTCTTTGTGGACAAACTTCTCTCTTACACCCATTAAAAGCCTCTCCCAGAGAGAAAGGGGCCCTGTCTCCCTCGCGAACACTTTGTCAACACCCGGGTCTTGGGCCAAGGGTCCCAAATTCTTTGCTTCATTATTATCCAGCTGCACACCTGGGCCCATAAGGTCCCAAACCCGAAGTAACCAGGTTTGGAAAGCTTCGTGCGCTCGTCGCTTAACATCATCTCGCAGATTACGGAGAGTATCGAAGTGGAAGGACTCAGTGATGATTACGGGCTCAGATTCCACTGCTGGTTGTGCGGGCAATGGCTCCCCATCATCATTAACTGGGCGTACTGATTTGGTCTTATACTTTGTACGCACCACAGGGGCAACTTTGGCTGGCCGTGGCTGCTCTTGGGATTCAGCTGGAACCTGGATGGTCGTAACATCTGTGGGTTCCACTGCTGCACCATCAGACTCTTTCCCTTTGGGGCGAGGAGAGCGTTTTACACCTGCTAGGGAGATGTATTCCTTCAGCAGCTGGTGTATTCTATGTATCATCTCCTCCACTAGCACCCCCACCCACTCTGGATGGTTCGTTTCTGAGGCAGGCTGTTGGACAGGGTCAGGCTGTGGGGTATCCCCAGACTCTGGGACAGCCTCGGGCTCTGTGGCCGCATCCCTATTCCCTGACACAGCTGTTGGAATGGTTACCCAGGCAATTTTCACCTTATCCCGGAATGCAAAGTAGGATAGACCTATCAGCCACAGCAGCATCAGCCACTGTATGATATCATAAGCATTTAGAGAGTTTCCAAACCTTTCGAGCATTAGTTGGGTAGGCCCAAAGTAATGAATAAAAGGTTGAGAAAAACCTTCTCCTGGTGTTATCTCCTCACAAAAGGTACCATTACCAAACAAACTCCAAAAACATGTACTGATTGTGTCAAAAAACTGTAACCATGTGCCTGCCGTTAAAATGAACTGAAAGATCCAGAAATTCTTCACTCTATTGGCCCATTGTGCAAACTGGATGACAGCCACAATAACCTTAGTTATAGGGCCCATGTTTAGGTAGGGAGCTGCAAATGGGAAAAATGTGGTCACAAGTATGTGCCAACCAAACCAGGGTATACTCAACATAGTACCACTCAATGAGGTTTTCATGTTCACCACACTAAGATAGGTCTCACAGAAACTGTTATTCCTTTTTCTTCCAATGCCCTCGTGCCCCACGTTGGGCGCCAAGATCTGTCTTGGTTTGAAAGACAGGTGTCTGCCAAGAGAGGTTGAACCCTCCCCAGGACAGAGAATGTGATTTCCTTTCCTCCCTCCCTCCGAATTATTCAATTTTGTAAATCAAGGGCTTTCAGGCAGAGGTATGGGAAAAAAAGGAATATCAGTTCTTTACTAGTATCTATAAACAAGCAATAACAATAATAGCAACCACAACTAGAACCAGAAAACCAATAGCAGATGGCTTGTGAACTGCTGAGCCTTTGCCCGTGTGGTGTAATCACGGTTGCAAGCAGCAGGGGCGCTGTTGAGCTCCCAGCCGGGCAGGGCAGGTGCGATGACTCCTGAGCGGCTGCAGGTGGCGCTGTGGCGCAGGGTCAGGTCAGTGTCCAGCAGCTGGTGATGGCGGACAGGCTGAGAAAGCGCGGAGGGCAGCGAAACGGCTCGGAGCAGCGAGAAAGCAGGGCAGCAGGGCGGGCGCCGGCTCTCTCTCTCCCCCAGCCACCAGCGAGGCAGCAAGGATTTCTGCAGTCACAGCAGACGCCGCGGTCTCGTGCGGCAGAGGGCGGGGGGGCAGGCAGCAGAGGCCGCGGGACTCTCCCAGCAGCAGCCGCGAGGAAACGCAGCCCGGGGGCGGGGAACGTGCTCTTCCCCGTGGGGAGAAAAGGTTGAATCCAAGCTCACCCAGTCAGGAGAAGAGAAAACAGGGCACAGTTGGATTCCCTCTGGTCCCAGCCGAAAAGCAAAGAGCAGCCTCTCCTCTCAGCGTCCGAATCACGAGAGAGCGAGTGAGACTCCCGTTTCAAGGGCTGGGTGTTCCCTTACCCTGCCTCGCCCAAGCCCACCTTTGTCTTCTGATTACTCTAAACATCTAACTATTTGTTGCTTAGTAACGGGAATGGGAAGAAATTCTCAACCCCCGACATCTGGTCTCCAAAGGTGCAGTCATCCCCTGGTGACATGTACCTTCTGTCTTTTACAAGTTGTATCCTGCTCTCAGATGCTGTTGTTGCACCACAGAAAACTCTTTTGAAAGAACATGAAAAATTGTATCAAGATTTTGCTTTGATACAGTTGTAAGCAACGTCTGGAGACAAATCCTGATTTCATACTCAGAATTACATTGACTTCCAATCTAGTTTGTTAAGTGTCCTCCAAGTCTTTATAGAAGCTGTCCCCCAAAAACTGGTGCTTGAAAGGGGAGTGAAGAGACAAGCATTCCTCTTCCCCAAGCTGGTCATATTATTCAGAATAAACTCCATTCTCTGTATGCAGATGCACCATGGTGAAGTAAAAGTCATCACGCTGAACATGGATAAAACATCCCCATCAGTGTGACATGAATAAAATTAGTATTCCTAGTGCAAGGTAACCTTGTAGACAAGGCTGAAGTCTTGAGAAAAATTGTAGAATAGAGATTCTGAGTCAAACTATATAACATTAATGGATGTTAAGCAAGGTTGTCCAGTGACATAAATCAGCCCGCCATTAAATCAAGTACTGGAAGTTAGTGGAAATACACTCTTTCATATCAAATGAGTATTGGGTCTTAAAATCTTTTAGGAGTGAAAAAGCAGTTTCCTCACTGAATTAACCTCTTTTTTTAGCTATTTACTTTTTCTTTGTGTGTTCTTACATTTCCTATTTGCAGTTGCTTTACACTTCAAAGTTGTAATTTAAATATTTTTCAGTACAAATTGTCTGGGACTATCTATCTGTTGAAATTTTGTCTGGGATATTTTACTGTTATATATAGGTATGGCTGTATTTGTTTGTTCAAGTAGGGCAATTAATAATGGCATTTAAGTGGGTGACATGATTTATAGAGAATTATGATGGAATTTAGAGCAATGTGGTGGACAAAAATAGCTATTAAATAAAGAATGAAGCCAAAAGCTGTTCAGCCATAAAAACCTATATATTTTATATACAGTATAATAGCCATACTACTTAATTTCTAGTACTATTAAACATGTCAGTGTAGTTTCTCCATCTTCATAATCATGAATGATTTTTACAGGATGTTGTAATTTCATTCTGTTAATAATAAAGATGTTTTATATAATATAACCCCACAAACAATAAATTTTTGTAGATGAATGAATCATACTTTATATGAAGGGTGCATTTATAAATACTTCAGGCAAAATTAATAGATGATCAATAAATGTTATAAGTGAATTACATATAAAATAAGCTGAAGGTGCCTGGAAGCATGTAAGTGGAAGATGTTAGAGAATTTCATATACCAAGGTCATAAGGAAGGCATAGATATATTGGCTGTTATGGCAGTCTTGAAGAGTGACCAAGACGTACTATGATGTACATTTGTAGACTGATGAACCAGAAAAGTCTCCTCTGGTTGTCATGCTCCTGTGGAGAAATGACATGGCCTGGAACAGATCAGCGATGGTAACGGCAATCAAGGCAGAGATGCTGGGGAAATAGAGCATCTCTTTTCATTTGTCCTCTACTCATTCAGCCTTTGTTTACCTTGTCCAATTTCTCTTTGTTTAACACTGGTGAGGTCACATCCCAAGCACTCTATAAAGGCTGGACCCTGGCCCATACCAGGGAGTTGTCAGCAGACTGCAGAGGACTTCTAAACCCTTTGTTGAGGGAGCTGGAGTATGTGGCATCTGAGGATAGGCAGAGCAAAGTCGACTTCAGCCAAGGGATTAGCAGGTTCCAGTCAGCTCCTAGAGCCGTCTTACATTGTTGAAAGGTGCTTTAGAAGAGACAGGGTAGTGAAAGAGCAAGAAGCCGCAGTTGCAGAAAAACAGGATTGGAAGGTGATTTACTTTAAAACATTGCTGATTTCACACATGCTCTCTCAGACTTCCACAGACAAGCACTGGCACATATATACCCAGGTAGTCTGTCCAGCATGTAGCCATCAGGATGCTTGAATACAAGTGTCCTGTTGAAGGACAATGACACTGGCTATTGAGACCTCATCTTGTCTCCTGGTCTCTTCTTAGATTGAGAGCTAAATCTGATTTTTATGCATGCCTTTTTCTATTCTTTATGGCATCTAAGGAATGAGTTTCTCTGCTCTCAGTGTCCTAAGAAGCTGCTATCTGTGTGTTAGGATTGTAATGAATCTCTAGATGCATTCAATACGTTCAGTGCACAGCTCGCTGGGGTATGGGCCACTCCTCCCAGCTCATCAGACTTACTGAGGAGGCTGTTATGCCCCACCTCTGAGGCAGAGTAACTGAGGTTCTTGTTAATAGATCCTTTAAGGTGAATTACAGTAAAACCATACTGAATGACTGGTGTATGTATTAGGCAGGTTTATCATAAAACAATTTGGTTGCAAGAGAAAGGAGGTATGTAGTCATTTTGATTCTTTTCTGTAAATATATAAAAATATCAGGAAGAAAAAAATAGAAGGAAAAGAAAGAAAAAGAAGGAAGGGACAAAAGCAGATAGTGGAGAGGGAAGATATCACCACCTGTGGATCCAGAGACAAGACTTAATAGTTGAAATTTCAGTGTCTGTGGTCAGAGTGATGCTTGCAGTCTTGATCCATTGTGGGTGGGGGACCATGCAACAAAGAGTTCAAGGTGTTACACATATATATACATACACACACATATACATATATATATACACATATACATATATATATTTTCCCACGTATCTATTTTCCATATATGTCGGAATGATGCAATACCTCCCTTGTAGGGGAGCTTTACTCTGTCAGATGCAGTTGTGCTTTATCAGGAGGGAGGCGATTGGAATATAACAATCATTACCTACCTTCTTGGCAGGATCTGCTTCTTAATAGCATTTTCCCTTAGCTGGCACAAACCCACTCTGGTTAAGACACGATTCCTACCGGAGATGCAATAGATACTATAGTGTTATTCTCGTATAGACTGGAGAGCAGATGTTAAAATCTAGATATTTCTGAGCCTGGTATTATAAAGAACATGCACCAAACATTTACAGAACGCATCAGAAATGGTACTATATAAGACTAAGTTTGTGTTGTGATGTAATTGAAAAGGTGGGTCATTGAAAAATACTTTGAAATGAATGATCAGAAATTAGTTCAGCCATAGTTAAGTTGAAGTGTAAACCAAAGCAGCTTCTAAGGGCCACAACTGCAAAAGGTCAGTTGATGTGGTATCATACATGTGGTATGTTTATGAAAACAGAAAATGCAATCATCAGCTGTATCAGAGTACCTTCAGCATCCAAATGAAGTGTCATTAATGTCTGAAATACTGTGGCTATGCCTTCAAATGAAAATAAATGGCTCATAAGGGTAAATTGCATTGGCTCTTCTCAAGTGCCACACCTAAAAGAGAAGTCCAAGATCCATCTCAAAGCATCTCCTGACAATGCCCATGACTTGCTTTGTCCCTTGAACCATGCATTGTCCAGAGGAAAACTGGATGGTATTGGCTAAAGTTATGCCAGGAACAGGTTAGCAGTTCAGCCTGGGAGGTGGGAGTATTGAGAGAGTCAGAAGGGAACCTGTTTATGCAAAAAGAATAAAAAGGATTGTTGAATTTAAATTAATGAAACAGAAGCAGAGAGGGATACAATGTAGTTTTCTTTTTGCAAGAGAGGTAAATGCCAGTGAGGGTGAAAATTTACTTCAGCCAACTGGCAGCAATGACTCAAACACAAACATGGATAGCTTTTTCACAGGAAAACTGAGGCTAGAAATTAAAATTTCTGAACTTGAGAAAACTATGATTCTAGGATAGGAAATTTTAAGAGTCAAAAGAACTCCAGAACTGTTTTTAATATAAAGTTTGGTTAGTTTGTAAAGGAGGTAATGTAACATGATTGGCAGATTGTTTCCGATTTGACAATCCTAAAAGCTGTGATTTTATTTCCTAAGTCTTTACAGATAATCTCTTTTCAGGAAGAGCATTCAAGTTTCAAATACAGATAGCTAAAAAGTGCATAAGCTGTTTTGGTATCATTTCAGTACAAAAAAAACATTAGTAATTTTTCTGAATTGTAACTACTTCTATGTTCATACAGTGATGGAGATTTTTATATTTGTTCCCAAATTATACTCTGATAGGCCTAGTTCTGAACTGCTTTCTCAATCACAGCTCCCTGTAAGCTGTGAGAATCTAGTTAGCAAAGGAACAAAGCAATCAAATTGGCATCAAAAGACAGAGAGTGGATCTGAGTGGTGGTTAGGCAAGGGGTACTGTAAGACAAATGATATAAGAGGAAAATACACACCATTAGCCAAGTGCAGACACAGCGTGCCAGGGAACAGGAAAGGTTTTTTGGTTTTTTTGTTGTTTTTTTTCCCAGCTATTATCACAAAAGATCAATGGGAAAAGTCTTATTTATCTTTGGGATTTGAAGTGTCTGGTGGAATTTACCTTCATGAAGTTGTCCAGGGCTAAGTTTGTAAACTTGGCCTTCTAGCCTTAAATAAGCTCAATAAAGGGGCAAGATTGAGAAGGACATGAGAATGTAGCCTGCCTCTAGCCTGTAATAGGCTGCTAAGTTTAGCCACAGTAAAAGCTTGCAGTGGAATATTCTATACCATTAGAAGGCAGTATTTATAAAATTAATAAAAGAAAACATGAAGCATCTAATGCAAGGACTGACCCAGGGCACTCATGGTCAGACTTAGGTCAAGGGCTGAGCAAGGTATATAAAAAACTTGTTATTTATGGATATAATATCCACATATTTAGACAGGTTTTTCTGCAGTATTATAAACCCTGTATATCATTGCATGAAGCCACTACTCCTGTGTTATGAAAATAAGGGAACATTTTCTCCTATATGCAGGTTTGTCTCCAAACTGTCTGCCCCACAATTCTTTACTACAGGGCTTCCAGCATTTTCTATTGACAACTATTACTAGTTAGTGTTTTCTTCTCTGATATTATGATAACAAATTTTAATACAGAAAACAAATTTTAATATAGAATATACGTTGTCTAGCAGAAATAGCAGAAACATGAAAGCAATAGGAGAAAGTGAAATATGATGTACAGCAATAAAGAATGCAGTAAAATAAATTGGCACTGCTGTACTGGTCTCCCTTCCTTGTAGGTCTGCAAACTCATCTGTTACCTTGCAAAACATTTTTCAAGCTTGCTTTCTTTTGAGATGATGCAAAAGATAAAGGACTCTGATGGTCCTGTAGGTATTTTAGAATCAGTTGTAATTTGATGGAAGAGCTTTCATGCTCACTGTAATAATTATATAAAAAAACCTACAAGTAGTAATTTCAAATCCAAATACTGTAACCCCAAATTTCATTTTACCACTAGGACAGAAAAAGAGAATTTTCAATTTTTACCTGTTATTCTTCCTTTTGCCTCAAGTGCTCTTCCTGTTACCAGTAGAAATATCTTTATGTGCCTGCTGTTGAGATTAAATGAAGTTAATCAGATCTAAATACGTACATATATAGATGTATATGTGTATGTATATTTGCAAAAGCTCAGTTTAGGGAAAATGCTTACATATGGTACTATGATGATTATGTTTAATAAGCAGGAATCCACACTAAAAATGCACACGCAGAAATACTTAAATCACATTTCCTATCAACGTGTGTCTCTGTTACTACATATTCCTTCTACCCTCACCTGGGAGAGCATTAGCCTCCCTCACAGCCCCTAGCACTTCCCCTTTTCTCCCTTGTTTCCTTTAAGCCTTTTTTTTTAACCCGCTTTGTCCTCAGTTTTCTCCCTTGGGCAGGGCTAGAGAAAACATGTACTGTGGCTGATTTTGTGCTGCCAAGATGCTGGTTTCTTGGATGTACTGGGATAATAATTCCATGGATGATACTGTAGGTAGAATCAGTTTTCATTTGCTGGAAGAGCTTTCATGCTCCCCGTAATAGTTATATAAAATAAAGCTGCATGTAGTAATTTCAAATCTAAATATTGCTGCTGAGGGGCTGCCAGACACCACAGGTAACCTGAGCTCACTTGTCTTCTCCACTGGCTATGCAATATTTAATTCTTCCTTCTTTTTGCATTTACTGCTTTTCCGAAATCTTCCAGGAACTTCCAACTGCACAGACTTCAGTCCCATTTACCTTTCTTTTTTTTCAACTCACCATCTGGTTCAAAACTTATTAGGGAAGGATTGACAGAGAACTTAATTAAATAAGCCACATTTCCTTTTAAATTCAGGCTATCAGCTTGCTCTGCTGTAGGCAGCATTTCACAGAGAAAGCCAAACACAGATCAGTAGGATCATGCTTGTATTATGCCAGACTCCAAATTCCTGCTTCTAGCCATTGGAAAACTAAAGCTGCTAAATACATCTGAATTGCTTAACATGTAATAAATGACTATTTTTTCCTATCTTGTGACTCCCTATGTTGCAAGAAAAAGACAAATTGACTTTTCATGAAATCGTCTGCCTACTTACCTATCTGTGTTGTAGTTTCAGTCTAGAAACTCCTGCTTTTTTCCAACCAATATATAACAGTCTCAACACCAGGAGCTTTTTTCAGTTAGTAGCTGTATCTTTAAGTGTGAACATTTAACAAGCTAACTGGGGCACAACAATCCCAGTTTTTTTATTGCCCTTATCACTGTAATGTTTTGAAAATGAAAGCTATATATGTATACACACCCACTCACATCCTATTCTGAGGTCTCTATGTATACCCAGAATAAAATTTAGCATAAACCTTAAACTATCTTCCAGCACAGCGGAGAAGTTCACCTAGTCAGCACATTATATTTTATAAAAATGAACTTTTTCTTATATAGGAACAAGCCAGTATCATTTGTCTTTAGTGTGATAATATTCCTCTGGGGATAAAATTGATGTCACTAAAGCCCACCTGGGTTCTGATTCAAAATCTAAATATTCCTAGTGATGTCATAACTAATATGTAGAAATCCCTGAGCTCTGAGATTTCCAGCAAACTTGCTGTATATAATATCCTCAGCTTCCAGCAGTTAAACACCACATGCTGTTATAAATTTGGGTTTAATGTTCTTTCAAAGTAAGGTAAATTTACCTTAGCATGGAAAAAAAAATCAGACTGTAGGAAAGCACTTGCAAATCAGTGGTGATGGGAAAATGAACACAATGACTCAGGGAGAGCCCCAAAGTCAATTTCTACGAAATCTAATTATAGTAATAATATTATTTAGAAGCACAGAAATCTCCGCCTTATGTGGGGAGGGAGAAAAGTAGCTATTAGTCCTGTTCACCTGCCTGAATTGCACTACTTCATAATTTATGTATTATTTGCTTATGTTTTCCTGAGGTATCAGTGGAATCATGTTTTCATCAGAGTAATTAAAGAAAATTAATGAACAGGTATATGGCATTAAGCATCTCCTCCTATTCACAGTTTGGGAAGGAGAAGGAGAGGAAGAAAGAAGGAGAAGGAGGTGGGTATCTGATTACAGGGTTAGCCAGTCTCCTGCTGCTCTAGTTTGAATATTTGTTTGGACTCTTGACTTTAATGCTTTGAGCCAGAAACACTTCAGGAGCTTTGGTCTGACACACGAGCTCTGTGCATATCTTCGTGCACCACACTACTATGAGCAGATATATCAGGGAATATGGTGCACAGACATCTGAACGTCAAAAAACAAATCTAAAGTGGCTCTGTACTGAAATTAATAAACATAGCAGGTGACCACTTGGCTCCAATACTTCATGCTGACTGATGTTTTTAAGTTGCCACTTAAAAATAAGCAGAAGCAGAGTCATTAAGGGCAGATTCTCTCCTTGGACATATGCAGATGACTTAGCAGAATCTGTTTGAACACCTGAAATCCTATTGTACTATGGTTTTTAAAACAGTTTATCACCTCCATAAAGGCAAGATCTGGTTTGCTCTGCTACAAAAAAATCTCCATATGAACTAACATTTCAGGCAATTATGAATTTGCCTTACACTTAGTTAGGTATCGTTTATCTTACATCAAAGTATGAAAATATACTTAGTGCTGTACAGTGCATGTGGAAATCCAGTTTAGCGGAGTTTAGGCTGGGATTCATCACACATCATGCTAACTCCTTGTCCAGGCTGCCTGAAAGGGAACGGGGTCACACTTGGTTCAGCTGCAGCCTCTCATAAGGTTTTTGGTGGCCTGAATAGAATTTGAGTGTTTTTCTCACATTCTTTTGTGCAGCCCTGTGGTATGGCTCACTCACAGGATGTGCCTGTAATTCTCCAGTCTTTATAAGAAAGTCCCTCAGGCAAATGACTTCTCCCATAGGTACCTTGGAAGTGTACCTAAACAAAGATGGAGTGAACCTGAGCCTTACAGCAGCCCCAGTACAACAGTACATTTGTGGTGAACTTTATCTCACCCATATTCAGGCACGTGGAGGCTGAGCTTGTCTCAGCTAGCTGTCTCCACATTTTGTGGGCTAACACAGGTTCATGCAGAAGACAGTTCCTCTTATTGGTGCCAAGCACACTTCTTGAGGTGTATATTTTTGCCTTGTGAAGACACTTGTTTCCCTCCACTGACTGGAGAAGTTCCCTGGACAAGTGGTTTGGGCTAGATGGCCAAGTTTTAGATAGAAAAAAAGGTGAAGATAAATGCACCATGGATGACCACATAAAGGTCCATCTGGAAAGTTTAGACAGACATTACCACTGATACTGCTGGGTGCAGATTTACATTTTGGGAAGAGATCTCTGAGAGGCAATGAAAACGTAGCTGAGGAGTTCAATACAGGAAAGGACTGTTCTCACAGCAGCTGTATTTTCCTCAGATAGGTCTTGATTTGAATATCTACCAGAAAAGACATATGAGTATAGAAGTTCCATGTTGTTGGGTCCTTTAGCATATTTCTTAGTGTATCTTTATGAAATAGTATATATCTCTACAGTTTGCTTCCCATGGCATTTTTTTGTATCTTGTTTTTTTCCCCTCGTTTTCCTGAAAGAGTGTAACACACCTTTTAAGGTGATTGCTGAATGTAAACTAGTATCTGACTTCAGCCCATGTGATTCCTAAAACTGCGCTGAAGTAAAATGCCGCCTCACATCCCTGACATGCTATTACATTGCTAAGATACCTCTCCACATCAAGCAGAAACAGAAATGAGAAGATTTAAGGGGTTTTTAAAGGGATTTAAGGGGTTTTTAAAGGGATTTAATGGGAAAAAAATACAGCAGAGTCCTTTTACAGGAAATAGCAGGTTTTTACAGGTGACTGGCAGAAAATCATTTAAACGTTGTTTGTAATCTTACCATTGTTGTTTGTGTTTCTTTACAAGGTACAAAGAAATCTTGAAATGCGTTATTTTTCTCCAAGCTCATAACAATTTCAAAAAGTGTCTTTTCAAATGGTAAATTTCATGCCTTCTAGGGAAAAGGTAACAGCTGTGAGAAATGCATGCCTGGCTCTGAACCTGTTGTGCCAGCAGTTTGTACTTCCAGCTCACTCATCAGTTTAACCACAACCACTCAAGTATCAGTGTATGTTTGTTCAGAGAAAAGGAGGGTGGCCCTTGTCGTTGTGTGTGCTGTTACTTTGCAGCATGAATAAGAATGAAGATAAATAATGTTTTCACTAAGCATCTAACTGTTTTTCATAGAGCTTAGTTTTGGGAAACAAGTTCTTATCCAAGGTTATACTCGCACATCCTTTTAGAAACCAGGAGAAAACCATGAAGTCTGGGGCTGGAGAGAGGCATGAAGTCAGTTTTATGGGCTTTTTTGGGCAAAGAGAAGTGATGATGGGAGAGCAGAGTGCAGAGCAACAATTTAGCACCCTTCTGGGCTGTGCTGCTGAAGACTGCATGTGTGCAATGCCTACATCACCTGCCCACTGGCCCTGCTTCCTGGGAACTGCTCTAGCCTTGTTGACAGACCTTTGCTAGTGATTGAGATAAAGTCCTATCAGAGAGGTTAAATGTGCTGTCTTCAGTAGTGCTGCTCCCAGGTACAAGTCAAATAACCTCAAGAATTACATCCAAGTTAACCTCTCCATTACCTCCTAATTCATTGCAAATTCTTCACTAAGGATGCTTTTCTTCCCACAGCTATAACATTTGGATATTATTGATATTATTATTGTCTGGGGTTTTTTGGTTTTGGTTTGGGGTTTTTTTTTTTTTTTTTTGAGATTACTGTGTAATCTTCTGATCCAGTAAGCAACAAATATCACAAAATCTGAAAACACATGGTCTCTCTCATCCCTAGGGCAGCTATCCAAAATGATGTTGCCTCTGGAGATAAGAAAGACAAGAAATATATAATAGATACTCTGATATATTTTTTTTTCTGTGCTCAAGCTAAGGTCTGGTAACTCAAACACACAGGCTGGAGATTTAGTTCTCTATTTTATCAGTTTTACACTGGAATAAATCTGAGTGAGTAAAGAAGTTCCAGTATACACTACATATGCCAGACTGGTGCCAGGGGTATCTGAACTGTTTTAGCCATTCCTGATGTAAAAGTTCAGAGACTCCCTGTAGAGTTGAAATAAAATGGCAGCTATTTAATATTGAAGATTATGATAATGTAAGGGATTAATGTCAGAGCTTATGCTTTAAATCCTTGCATAGTAGGCCAAAGTTGATTTTTAAAACTTCTTTGGTCAGTGAGGGGCTGTACAGCATGACAGATCTTCTTTAACTGCAGAGTCCTTACATGCCAACTCTCCCTGCTGCTGACAGCTTGGCAAACCTCACCCATTCCCTGTCATACTGTTCTGTGCACACACTCATGCTTTACCCATTACACTCTTCCAGTTTTGCCTTGTCTCATCTTGGGAATAAATCACCTTACTCCCAGCTCTGTAATGCCAATAACCCAGTGCAGCCATTCTCTATTATGAACCTCAGCTCCATGGACCTCTGGATCCCAAACTTGGCAAGTGTGTCTGTGTATGGCCTCTGGGACCAGCTAGGGATGGAGGGAAAAGTCCACACCACTGGTCAGTGGGGTCTGCTAAGCTGTACAATCCTGAGGGAGAGTTTTGTGGGAAGCCACTAGAACTGGCATTGCAGAAAATGTTTGTCTGGCATTTGCTGTCCTCCCACTGGAGGCCTCTGTCAGCATAACACAACTGGCACAAGTGGTTTGGTTGTGATGGGCAACAAAAGAAAGTACAGTGGGAAAGTGATACTAAGTCTATTCACTAAGCAACAGGATCATTAGATGGCAGTACCCATGTGATATCCACACACCTGGTCCTTTGCCCAGCTCTGCATTGTTCTGCTTGGTCCTTCCTCCTGTCCTCAAGGCATGCTAGGAATATTGTAGTTCTCGTTTGTCTGTGGCTCTCAAGCTACCCTCTCTTTCTCCTCTCTCCTCAGAGAGGCTCTGGGGAGAATTGCACTGGGGTCACATCTCCAGTCCTCAGGTGGGGGTGTGGAGGGGAGCTCCAATGCCACCATACAGGTTAAAACCTCCCTAGGACAGCTCTTAAACCCAGACAGATTAGGTCAGTTTGAAGAAAGAGTTAGTAATAAGAAAGAAACTATAAGCACAAAGTAAATATCTGTAGGTTCCACAAAGATTATGATGTTAAAAAGTAAGTATATCCTAGTTTTAATGTGTATAATTAGACTTAAGTAGAACTTTAGCAGTTTTAAAATAAATGAAATGTAAATCCCAGAATCCTGAGTTCCGTTTGGTCTCCCTAGGTTAATATCTTCTCCTTTGTAAAATGATCATGTACAGAGTTTTGTCACTTCGCTGCTAGCTAGAGGTGCCAGCATAAGGAAGTTGAAGAGCAAAATCCTACAATGATTTGTAGAACAAATACAATGGAAGTTTCAAAACTACAAGTTACCCTGTGCCATCAGTATGGGTGCCCTTGTAATATTATGTGTGAGAAAATCTTGCAGGTGTGTAGCCACGTGGTTCTTAGCTCCTGGAGAGCCACCAGCCGTCATTGTTCAGTACATGGTCAAATGTTGTGTTGGCTTTTCCATGCAGGAATAAACTCACTGGGACTTGCAATTGGACCACAGCTGTTTTTTTACCAGCCAGCCATTATTAATGAATTTCGGTCATTAAAATCCAACCTGGATTTGTCCTGGGTTTGTAGTGCCCAGGATATTTTTCAGCTGAGATGACTGGTTTCTGAGTCGAGAAAAACTACAGGCTTGGGATGTAGTATGCAATGCATCTTCTCTCTAAATTTCTGGTGGATCCCAGGATGCCATGTTTTTTCATCAATCATCAAAAATGCATGCTTTTGGCTTTCAAGCATTTTGTGTCAAATCTCATCTGCCAGATTTTATAATCCTCTTATCCTTCCTTTACTCTTCTCAGAGTGAGGATTTCAAAAGCAAATTAGAAATTCTATCAACATTTAGATGAGGGACAAGAGTAGGGAAACTATATCTGTCTGTATTTCCCTCTAGAACAGACTGGTGCAATTGAGAGAAACTGCACTTTTTCTGGAAAGAGATTCTGGGTCTTCTTCTGACTAGAAGTTTTACAAAAGTTCTTGCCTCTTAATAGATACAAGTTGATCTGAGTTGTGAGAAATTCACACACTATTAATAATCAGATGTATTAGTGTATAGATTTGTATAGATCTCTGAAGTTTTTGTCAACCCAGCTTCCTAACACAGCTAGGTTGTTAGGAACCATAAAAGAATATGGAATCTTTGGAAAACAAACCAAAACCAACCTGAAAGCTTCCTCCTGTCATGCTGTTTTAAAATAGAAAGCTCACTACTGTCTTGCTGATTTTGTGTTGCAAAAAAAATTCATTTTCAAAGCAGATAAAATACAATTTTTTTGCCTGAGTGATTTGAAGAGTGATTGCTTCTTAAAAATGTATTGTTTGTTTAACGTCTTTATGAAGATCAGCCTGCAAGAAGTTAGGTAGAGAAGGCAAGTCATTGCCCTGTTAAATGACTTAAGTATGCTACGGCATATTTAAGCAGGTGGACTCTTTAAAAAATCATTTTTTGTTCTTGTATAATTTATTATTTGGTACTCTTCTACTCAAACAAAAGAGAACAATATATTTAGAATGTTCATTTTACAATTTCTCTATTTTGTCCTGTTGCAGGGCAGTTAGGTGTAATTTGCAAGGATCTATTTCTGGTTGGTTATAGGGAGAGTGCTTCCACAATTTATATGCTGGATATGTAAATTCAGTTTTATGTTTCAGATTAAGACATAACAGCCTTAGTCAGTGGCTAACTGTGGGTCAACAACTTCTATACTCATCTCAAGCAATGCTGTTAGCCCTGCTAACTGCTTAGCTGCATACCGTGTGAGGGTGTGACCAACAGCAGCTGCCAGCACTGCAGTGATGGATATTTTAGAGTCTGAGACAAACTTACTGCATTTGTCAGGGGCTGTAGCCTCCATGGCAGTACAGTTATAGCACTCAAGTACCAGCACAGCACATGACATCATTATCACACCTTGCCGTGGAACCAGGGCTTAAATAGTTGGTGCCAATGTGCAGGTAGAGCTTGCCTCATCAGCAGCCCTTCTGAGCAACATCATCTGTTTGGTAAGCCACAAGGAGCTTGGAAACTGGGAGCTGAGCTCTGCAGTCATGATTATTTAATAACTGAAAAACAGGAAGTCTGTGCTGACTTCCTAAACTAATAATCTAGGCATAGGTTCTCCATCCAACCCATGCCAGGTATAAAACCAGCCTGCATGGATACTTGGCTGGTATGGCCCCAGTACTCCTGTAGTCTCCTCAAAAAAAGAAAGCCTGAAAATGGGAGTTCCCATAGAGTTTTATTCTGCAATTCCCAGAGCTCTAAATTTGTCATTCAACCCTAATCATTCTCCAAAATATTTTCACCTCAGCATTAATGACTCGATTGCCCCATAACTGAGGCAGATTTTATGATATTTTCCCTAGTTCAATTGTACTTTTAGTGGCTGGAAGGCTTCCATATAA
Source organism: Entomyzon cyanotis (assembly GCA_024500445.1). NCBI lineage: Eukaryota > Metazoa > Chordata > Aves > Passeriformes > Meliphagidae > Entomyzon > Entomyzon cyanotis. The sequence continues at coordinate 14,689,893 of JAKEPQ010001004.1, read as the reverse complement.
ATTAATCTCTTGTCTCTCCTTCAGGAAACAAGGTCAACTATAGCATCAGTTTAATATATGGCTCTACATCTACCGAGACTTCTGGATCTTGCAGTTGCAAGTGACAATTTCAAAGTGTGCAATCCTTTGCTAATATTCAAGAGCAAAATCTTCTTTAAGACAATTAAAACTACTTAGATTTTCCTATCTCCTCTGTTTACTCTCAATTAAATCCAAACTCATCTTGCTTTCTCTGCCTTCGTGGATAAGATTTCTTTTGTGTTTCCTCTCTACTCCCTGTTTGACATAGCATTAATTCCCTTTGTTCTTTAATTCCTCAGCCCTTTGTTCTTTTATTCCTCAGCTGTTTCCCTGCTGCCCTGCCTCCCTTCTGGCTTTTTTCAGTCAGCTTGGAGCCATGGTTGCACTTTCCCCACCGAGCTTTTCTCACACAATTAGACTTGCAAATATTCATTCATGTCTAGTATTTCTCAGACTTTCTGTTTTATCTGATTTCAGTATCTGCTGAGACCCGCTTCACCTATGTGCTTTCCTAGCCAAGCCAGAGGGCTTCTTTCAGTTCAGATGCCCCTTCATGCAGTCTTCAGGACCACTGGCACTTCCCCACGTCTTCTTCCTTTGCTTTGGTGAGCCTGTACTCTCTGCTTTCTACTTTATCATCAAACACTATTCAGCACCTCCTCTGGTAGATCCTCCCACTCCCTCTCCACTATCTGTTGGAATCCTTCAAATTTTCACCCTCAGTCCTCCTCCTTTTATCTTTGTAGTCTCTATTTTGACTACCTCAACCTCCCCAATCGTTTCTGTTTTTCCTCCTGTACTGAATTTTTGTCTCTGACATAGCTTCTTTGGTGTTACCCTTGCCATTTCAAACTCTCTCCAGATGAGACTCTTTTTAGCTGTCACCAGGATGTTCTTTTCTCCCTTTTCTGTTTGGTCAGAATTTTACTGTCCTCCTTATCTTGTAGCCTTGCTGTTACCTTTGATTTCTCATTCTCTCTGTCTCTCCATTTACTCTCTCATTAAATCTAATTATTTTGTTCTATGTGGAATTAACAAGCCTACTCATGACAATTTATTGCCAAAACACTTATCCTTTTCTGCCCTCATTTCTAATCATCCTTTTGCTGATTCTGAAACAAATTCGCGAACTCATCTTTACCTTCTCTTGTGACCATGTCTTTATCCAATCTGAATCATTTTACCTGTTTTGTGAGTCTTAATCTGTAACCCTTTTGAATGCCTTGGATAATCTGTCCCTCCGAGAACCTCTCTGAATTTATCTAAAAACTGCTGCCCTTTCTCCTGTTCTTAATCCCTCTCCCCTGCCTTTTATTTTTCTGCTTTTTTTTTTTTTTTTTTACTCCCAGGCTCTTCATTTCATCTTCCTTTCATTGTCCTTTCTTTCCAGGCTTCATTTAGGGAGGAGTAAATATTCTAGGTCCTGTTTCTTTATCCTATCTCTGATGTGAGCAGGTGGATGAGTGTCTTTAATGCTGTTGAAATGCTCACACCTGCCACCAGCAGACATACTAGACATACTGTAGTCTAGAGGGACCATGGAGAGATGCAATGGTTTCTGAACTGAATATATCATGTCCCTTTGATTAAACATTGATTTATTTACACTGCTTTCCAGAAGGTTTCATATCAGTGCTAGTGATCTGCAATTAGTATACCTTAGTCTCACCAGCCCAGGGACATGGGGAGCCAAAAGATAACAGGCAGACAGTTTTTCTGTGTTCCCTGTATGAATTATATTAGATGAAGTTATAGTCTTGTTCCTGCATGAGAAAAAGTAAGCACTTCCCCGTGGAAGCCGGCTGGGAACATTAAAATAGGGCAATGGAAACTTGTTGCTAGCATTTTAGCCCTGAAATAAGCAGTGTGACAAGTAATGTCTTTCTCTTTTTATATGTTGTTTATAGGACTGTCCTTCACTTTATCTTACAGCAATAATGTTCATGGCATTCCAGCAAAAATGGCTTTTGCAGTTAATAAAATGCTGAGGTGTTTACTTTCAAATTCTAGGTTACAGCATTTTTTTTCTCTTGGTCACCAATCTGTGAAGAGACACATCCACAAAATTCAGCGGTACTGACTTAATTCTGTTTCTTTCTAATCCTAATTGCTCAGGCAGGTATAATATCCTCCTAGAGACTAAGCCTCAACTGCATTTTTAAGAATTGTGTGAACTAGCACCTTTCTTAGGCATCTCCCTGTCAGCCTCAGAGAAAAAAGTTCAGGTTATTACCACAGGAAATGAACAGTGCAGATTTCCTGGTGCTGTGTTACCTTATTCTGACCTGCAAATGCTGTCACCAGGGGTTAATGCAATAGTTAGTGGATTTGCTGCTGGGTTTGCCAGCCAGGCTGTCACCTGTAGATTGGCTGTGATACATGGTTTTGTGATGTAGATACCAATATGCTTTAAACTGGATAACACTGAAACCTTTGGACTCCTTGGAGGACAACTGTAAAATGATAATTTCCATTAACAATTAGTCTGTTCTGCAATTTAATAGGGGTACTTTGGAGGAAGAACACTGTCATGCAAGATCTCTGGCTGCATGATGTCTCCATTCTCCACTGCATTAATTTTGCTGTACCTTCACATGTTGCCAAGATCATATTTGATTTGCTTATGGAACTGTGTTAAGTTGGCGTAGCAGAAGTGGATTATTCACACATTTTCATAGCTTGTGACTAAATGACTGTATAAAATGGCAGTGAAAGAAAAAAGAATTAGCAATATGTAATATTAGCAAGACGCCTCTCACCTACCAGCCTTCAATAATTGAAATTATTTTCTCTCACTTTTGGAGGGAAAATACCTTTTATTTTACACTGAACATGTAAACAGATGTTTCCTGTTCTCTATCTGTAAAATCACAGAATCATTTAGGTTGGAAAAGACCTCTGAGATCACTGAGTACAACCTTTGTCAAGGACGCCATGGCACTAAATGTCACATCCAGTCATTTCTTGAACACCTCCAAGGATGGTGAGTCCACCACCTTCTGGGCAGCCTGTTCCAATGTTTAACAACCCTTTTCATGTCGAAATGCCTCCTAATATCCAACCTGTATCTCCCCTGGCACAGCTTGAGGCTATATTCTCTCATCTGGTCTCCTGTTGCCTAGGAGAAGAGACCAACCCCACCTGGCTACAGCCTCCTTTCAGGGAGCTGTAGAGAGTAAAAAAATCTTCCCTGAGCCTCCTTTTCTCCAGGCTAAACACCCCCAGCTCCCTCAGCTGCTCCTCATTAGACTTGTGCTCCAGACCCTTCACCAGCTCCATTCCCCTTCTCTGGACAAACCCCAGCACTTCAATGTCTTTCTTGTAATGAGGTACCCAAACCTGAACCCAGGATTTGAGGTGTGGCCTCACCAGTGCCAAGTACAGGTGGACAATCCCTGCCCTGGCCCTGCTGACCACTGTTTCTGATACAAGCCAGGATGCCATTGGCTTTCTTGGCCATCTGGGCACATGCTGGCTCACGTTTAGTCACTGTTGACCAGCAACCCCATGTGCTTTCCCACTGAGCATCTTTTGAGCCACTGTTGCCCAGCCTGTAGCACTTCAGGGGATTGCTGTGACCCAAGTGCAGGACTCAGCACTTGGCCTTTTTGAACCTCCTACAGCTGGTCTTGGCCCATGAATCCAGTCTGTTCAGATACCTCTGCAATGCCTTCCTACCATCCAGCTTGGTATGGTCTACTTAGCACAACCTATCCAGATTAAAGCCTGACAAAAATCTGTAGAGTAGAAATTACCAGCTACTGAAATTTACCGGTAACAAGACAATGGAAATTGTTAACATTCAAGTGTGAAAAGTTCACCCATTTTTAAAATTTATCATATGCACAAATGTTAATTACATTTTTAAATGCCTGAAGCCTACAAATTTTGAGAGCACAAAAGAAACTATAGTAACCTGTTAGACACTTGTCCTTTTCTTTTCTTTGGCACCCTCGATAAGTGAGTGCTAATGGAGGGGCTGACAACACAAGTGCATTTCTGATGCAAAGCACCAAGGACAGGGTGAACGGTCAAACCTTGAAGAAATGTGGAAATGAAACTGTGATAATGTTCCCAGACTATAAACTGGCAGCCTGGTGTGGCAAAAACCATAGGAGCTTTTTCAAAATCTTAATCAATGTCAGCAGATTTTTTTTTCTTCCTGTTGGGGTTTTAGTGAAGAAAAATGCGAAATTTTATGTGAACAGTTTGTTACTCTATATAGCTCTTAGCAACAGGACTGAAGACTATAAAGGCAAAGATTTTATTGTCCATTCATGAGCCTATTAGCTCCATTAATGAGATAAAAATTCTGTGGACTGAGGTGTTCTGTTTCTAAAAATTAAACAGCGTCTAAAAATCGGTCTCTGCAAAAAGTCAGCTGTGAACAGGAATTCTTAGCAATCTTTACATGACTATCCACTTATGTCTGCTTTATGCACCAAATTAAGGAGGCAGAACAGCCTGTAGCACCATCTGTCTAAGGAGCTCGGTAACTTAATGTCACCATTATTGTTAACATATGTATTATATTTCTATCAGTACCTAGATGTCCTGAGTGAGTTCTGTGTCAGGTCAGTGGATTCATACCTGGGGTGTGTTGCTGGCCTCTCCTTCTCTGCCCCTGTAAAAGCCTTCCTCTCTCCTGCTTCCCTCTCCAGAGCATCATTCCTACCTCCCCAATCCCGTACAAGGATGGTATAGAATCTTCTTGGCATTGTCTCCCTGTCTCCAACTATGGGAGAGAAGGAGGCAAATTTTCCAGACAAGGGAACCGGTCAGGGGGAGATACAGATTGTCACCAAGATTTATTTGAATACATTTTATGAGTTACGCAATTATTAATAAGAGAATAAAGCAGTCACTGTTAACAGCAGGTAACTGTTGGTACAGTCCACTCAGTTACCTCTCTCAGTGGTTCATTTTACCCAGCTAGAGCAGCAGTGGGGAGGCCAACTCTGAGTACTCACTGAGAAGCAGAGGTTCATACTAATGCACCAGTAGCTTTTAGGAAGGTGTTCAGAAGTCCCTTCCTTCCCTATATCAATCCTGTAGACTATGCTCTGTGTCTACATATAGCAGCCACCACCTCCTTGGCTATGGTGTGAGTTACCAAGCCCAGTGCTGATGCTCTTGCGTGCTGATGGCCTTGAGCACTCTGCAGGGTCTTGCTGTTCTGGGTGTATCAGCTATCTCAGATTCAAGAGAAACACAAGACTCGAGAACTTACCACCTTTTGGGAGACTTCCACATACACTCTCTCTCCATAGGCACTTTTCCTCTTGCTGTTTTCTGGTACCATGTTCTGTGTACACAGATGTGTGTACCTACAGAGCCCATTCCCCAAATTTGCCAAGAGCAGGTTGTAACAAGCATCAATACAGTGTAATCAGCCCTTCCTGTATCCCCTGCAGAATGAAGTCCGTGGTCTGTTTATACCATCCTGTAGAAAATTCCCACATGGGGATGGGTCTATGCTGCATATTGCATATGGCTCTGAGCTAACTCAAAACATTAAAAGGGTCTCCACCAGTTCAGCATGGTCCTTCATGCATTTCCAAGAAGCCTGGTGACTTTCCTGCAGGAATGTCCTCTGTAATGAGATGTAATTTAAAGCTAGCAGATGTTTCTGTGCTGTATGGCTACTTTGCTGTACCCACAGAGCCAGAGAGAGCATTTGCCCTGCAGAAAACAGATTTGGGGCCAGCACTTAATAAAGAAAAATGGCAAAATGGATATAGAGAGGGACTGAAATACACTGGAGGTCTCTTAACCTAGCCTGCAACATGACCCTACAGATCAAACTGCAGTGACTCCAACCTCTCAATTTTGATAACATTCTCATTTACTGAATTATTTTTTTTTACCTTAAAAACATAAAACAAACCCACAAGATATAATCAAGAAGTCAACGACAGATCTGGGCAAAAAGCCCAGAAATGCCTTGTGCCCAATTGCCTGTCCTGTGCATTAAAAAATCGTTATTGTTTTTCATTTCTTTTTGCTGAAATGAAAACTATTCTTAAATTCAACACAAAAGAAACTTCATTGCTAAAACTTCTGCCTTGATTCAGCTGAGACAAGGCACAGTCCCTACACAGAAGGTCTGAATTTGGTCTTTCCACTTTCCAGTTGTTGGAAACAATATAACTTTTAAATTTTTTATTTTGTTTTTCTAGTCAGGCTTGGTTTTCCTTTGCCTTGGGAAAGTGAATTTTTAAAGTTTTTTTAAGGGATGTAGCACCACTCTACGGAGATGAGCTTAACATTTCGACAGACTAAGAGTAGCCCAAAAGACCACCAGCAGAACAACAAAGGCCATCAACAAACATTAATGGAACATCAGCTCCAAACCTCACCCCAGCCGTGATCAGAGACACCTGGTCTGGGAAAAAGAGAGATGAGAAGGAAGAGCTAATTAGCATCAGAGGCGAAGAAATCTGGATCCAATAGGAAACCAAATACTAAGAACTACTAAGAACTACGCAACTTGGGACCAATGAACATTGAACCAATAGATTTCTATGGATTTTGACTGTACAAAGCTTGGGGAAAACCTTGTAAAATTCATTTGGAATGATTCTCTCTGCATACCCGGGCTATCTGTGGATGAGATGACTTCTGTGGCACATTCTGGCCAGATAATAAAGTAATGCCTTGACTCTCTAACATCAAAGATGTTGGAGGGTTTTTCTTTTTCCTGTAGTTTTGGTGACACTTTGAATTCTATTGCCAGAACGTCCAGCATACATCTACTCCATTAAACAGAAAACATGAACTTCAGACTTTTCAGCACTAATTACCCAACCAGATTTACCAGGTCTACTGAGGCCCACCCCCATCTCTGCAAGTATTTGAGGACAAGATCAATTCCCTTAGCAGTCAATAGGATAGCAATGTGACTGATTTGCATTCGTCTAATATTGCCAGTTGAAGGATAAGCTAACATTTCATGCGGTTTTGCACTGGAGGTGGCCAAGAATTGATAAAATACGTATTTTACTAGTAATTTTACACAAGCTTTGGAGGTATGGCAAGGCAAAAGATTGAAAATAGCAGTAAGAGACAGAAAAGCAGCTCTCCCTAGCAGTGCACAATCATTCTCTGTATCTGTTGTTCAGGGACCGAAATGAGCAGTATAACCATCTCGTTTTCCCATCTCTGCCTATGACTAGCCATATTTTTCACTTGCATCTGTATTTGTAACATTTTTGACCTAATCATCAAGCAATATATATGCAAGGAAGATAAAATACAATTTCTGCTCACTGACCTTTCAGTCCCATAACATATAAATTGTTTATGTAAGCCTGCTGAATATTTTCTTATCTTGTGTCACTGGAAATTTCATGCTCCCTGTGAGACTCGGTAGGATGTTTAATATAGACAGTGCGTGGTATGCTGATTGATGGGACACACTGCAACCCCGACAGCTTTCTGTGATTTAAAACATAACAAACTACAAAGAAAACCAAACCAAAACAAAACCAAAACAAACAAAACAAAAAAACCCAACAACAACAAAAACCCAACAAACACACAACGTTTCAGAAGCACATGTTTTTGGAGTCTCTTTTCACCCCCATGATGGTCTGGGCTCCCCTGGGCTGGTTTCAGGGTAGGGAGGAGGCCTGGGTAGGGTCCCTCCCCAGTCTCCAGGCAGCAAGTTCCCACCCCTGTCCTTTAGGGCCATAGCTCCAACCCATTAATGTATCCTTCACATGTAGGAGATGAGAGTGAGAGATGGTGCTCTCTAAACCTGGGTCTCCAGGGCCATATTGTTGTGTGGTAAAAAAAATACCAAAGGTGAGCTGAAAATGAGAGAGGCTGACTCCTGGAAGCAAATTGGTTGCAGTAGGGCTGTGCTCTACATCAGTAGTCTTGAGTTAAATTAATGTGGAGCACTCTTATAAGGCAGCAGTACGGTTTTTCTAACTGATATTTTTATTTAAAAGTAGTTCGGGTACCTGCACGTCCCTGCAGTGGGCAGTGCTGACATCTACTGTGAAACCACTCAAGGTCCATGCACCTGCCTCAGTTAACATGAGGGAGAGGCTGGACTTAGCAGCACATAAAGTGTGACTTGGGCTGTGGCATCCTGCTAATTGTGTTGTTAGTTTAACCCGTAACTTTAATTTTGTCCATCTCCTACTATCAAAAATCATTTTCAGGTGATGTTTTGGCTTCAAGGAAGCTCAGCTGTTGAGAAAAGCTCAATCCTAGCCAGCAGCTGCAGTGAGAAAATGTTAAGATTACAAATCACTAATTCTAAATCCAAGAATCCTGGTTACCACTTCACTCATTTAAGTTAATTGATAAGCTAATCTTAGTACTTGTGAGCTCAGCAGAGACCAGCTAGGGAGGAAAGCTACTGTCCAGGTCATAAGAGAGGTTTGATTAAAGTGGAAGCAGCTGATGAAAGAGCTCTTGTGCAAGTCCTGCTCCTGAAGCTTCACTACCTCAGAGGGAGCAAGAATTCCAGCTCTCCCCAGCACAGACATCTCGAGATGAAGTTCCAGGGAGCTGGCACAAGGCACCTGCCACAGCAGGGGCTTTTCAGGCAGCAAAGTCTGGCACAGTGTATGGGGAAGGCCCTGTGAGCAGCTCTGAACATACTGCTTGCCAAGGCTCCTCTTCCAGCACTGTTTCCTTTCCATCTGCCTGAGGCAGCTCACCTTTGGAGACTTGTGGTGTAAGAAGATTACCTTTACACTGATGATGTTCATAACTGGAATTCTCCATCACGCAATATGCTCAATATGGTGTGTGCTTATGTAATTTATTCTGTATTTCCTTGGTAGCTTATTTTGGGTTTGTTGGGTTGTTTTTTTTTTTTAGGAATCTGTTCCATGTAAAATATAGAAAGGAGCTAACACGGACCCTTTGAAACCCAAGTTTCTTCAGTAATGCTTCCACTATATCTGCAAATGCTAAATGCTAAATCACCAGTATATTTCTCTGCGCTTAACTTCCCTTTCAAGAACATTCTGAGAAATGTAAATGTCTGTAGCATTGTCATATTTTTTTAAAAAATTCAATTTAATTTGAAGCAATTATTCAAAGAAAAGTTCTAATAAAAAATTTATAGACACTAGTTAAACATTAATAATATTCAATATATTAAAATACTGACAATGATTTATACTCCATCATAAAATAGAAAGAAGAGTCAAGTAGCAACCCTATCCCTTTTTGCAGCCAATTTCATAAATCTACATCAGAGAAAAACACATTCCTAGTCCAATTAAATGTGTGTAATGAAATATTTACATGTACTTTATGACTTTGGGTTATTGAATTTTTAAGAGTTAAATCCAAAACTGGGATTGTATTTCCAGTACATATATTTTATTAATAGTGCCTACAAATACTATGTACTTTCAGAAAGATACTTTCAAAATTAGGATGGGAAAAAGAAGAATAGAGACTAAAGGAAAAAGCAAAAGCAGGAATACATAGTCTCTAGGAGTCAGAGATGTCATTTGCATGCCCTGATTATGACACACATGATAGATGTGTGATGTCAAAATTAATCTTCTTCCTGTTGCCAGCAGGTCGAGGATGTGATCCTTCCCTTCTGCTCCACCCTGGTGAGGCCACACCTGGAGTGTGCTGGACTCCCCAGCACAAGAAGCATGGACTGCGGACCTACTAGAGTCCAATGAATGGCCATGGAGATGATGAATGGCCTGGAGCATCTTTCCTGTGGGGAAAGCTTGGGAGAGCTGTGACTGTTTAGCCTGAAAGAGAGGAGGCCTGGAGAAGAGATCAGGGGGATCTTATCGGAGTGTATAAGTACAGAGAGTACACAGAGAAGAGAGCCAGGTTCATTTCAGTGGTGCCCAGTGACAGGACTGGAGGCAATGGGCACAAACTGAAAAGTTCCCTCGGAACATGGAGAAACACTTGGTCACTGTGAGGGTACCCAAGCACTGACACAGGTTGCCTAGGGAGGGTGGAGTCTCTAACTTGGAGACATTAAAAAAAATCTCAACACAGTTCTGGGCAAACATCTCCAAGTGGCCATGCTTGGGCAGGGGGCTTGGACCAGATGACCTCCTTCTGACCTGTCACTTCCAACCTCAACCATACTATGACTCCTTGAAAGGGACAGGAGCTGAATCACTCATTCCTGTGTCCCCAGATACCTAAATTCAATGAGTTTCCTCTGTTCTCCTTGCAGCCATGTGGTTATCTCCAGTGATTCCTCTCCATGAGGGTGGTGGTTGGTTCAGACAGCTCTCATGTGTTCATGCAGTTACAGCCTTTCAGGTGGTAATTGCTATTGCCCATGTCATCCACATCAAACCCTTTTGCAGGGAGATACTTCAGGATAACAGGGACAACACAGGGCTCACCAGTCCAGCACATCTTTTCCCAAGTGACAGTTTATAAGGAACAACCTTAATTTTAATATTTCCTGTCTTGGAATACTCAGTCTTACAGACAACGTAGTGTCCTAACATTTTCAAAATCTTTTAGAAAAAGTTAATTATTTTACTGCATCTAATTCCATTTAGAAGGTCCACAAAGGACAGTCAATAGACATTTAGTAACACAGCCCAGGCTTCCATGAATGAATTAATAGATTAATTCAAGAAGCAGCTGGTAATGCTGATACAGACCACCTGCCTGGCAAAGATTTGAAGGCCACCTGGGGATTGCAGAGCTTGGTGTGTCAGTCATAGGCAGTAATGTAAAGCATCAACTGTGGGTTCAGTCTGTGGTTCTCGAGGTGAATCCTACTCTGATTTTTACAGATAGGCAGGTAGTGCATTTGTGGTGTAAAATTAGTTTAGCAACATAGAGTGATTTCTGTTGGAATCATATGGTGCTGGGTCCCCTCTTTCCAACAGTGAAGTCAGCTTTTGCAGTTGTGCTTCTGTGGACCTCCCAGGAGTGCTGTGGTCTGGCAAAATGCAGCAGGTCAGGACAACAGGAGCAGGATCCGGGTGAGAATGCCCAAGGATGTGCACTGTGCACTGGAGCAGCAGAGACTCGGCGAAGCAGATTCCTTAGAGCTAAGAAGATTTTCCTTCTGCCCTCAGTATAAGTGTTTGTTTTTCCAGGTCCAGAGTGATTTCTGGAGTGAAAATTCACCCAGAGTTATGAATCTTTTCCCAATGGTATGCTTGCTGTAACTGGTATTCATAAGTCATTTCAGGGGGCACAAAGCATGCTCCGTACAAATGGGATGTCTGCCCAGTGATATTTTCAGCAAACACTCATTAAGTTCTGCCAATCACCATTTCTACAAATCTGATATATATATATATACTCACACATTGTATTTATATATGTATAATGTGTACATATAGAAAATGTGCATAGAAAATATACAATATATAGATTTAAAAATATGTATATTTTAGGAACTCACCATTTGCCCAAAGTAGAGGTTTTTCATGGGCACAACACAAATTTTGCTAAGTTGCATTTCCCTATTGGTATGTGTAAACCTAAAGAACATGTAAAATGTTCGTTCAGTCTCCTGCAGGGTTGTTAACTCTTTTCCCCAGCTCTTCTCAGAAACAGCTGAACTGGCTATTCAAAATCTAAGAACCAAAACAAAAACATAACCAGCTAGAGTAAAGAAAAGAATATTCCAATTGGTTGTGTTTGGCAAAATATAAGCCACTGAAAGCAAGAACTTCATGGCAAAACATCAGACAGAATTATCAGGATCACGTATCATAATCCACTGATGATTTAGCAGAGTTTAAGTGGAAATTGGTGTTGACTATATTGAAATCACATTATGGTTTCGTTTTGCATTTATAGGAAACATCTGGTAATGCTGGAACTTATTCCTGCTTTAGGTCTTTTACATCTTGAACCTCATCCCTGAAGTTTCTGAGACACTCATACTAGTTGGCAACTTTCATCCTTGCAACAGAACTCTTGCCTGCACCTAAGTCAATATAAATTTACTAAGAAATTAAGGCATGCAATAAGGATTAGAAAATGAGCAGCATTTTCTGTGGCATTTAATTCTACTTTAAAGACTTTGCATGATAACTTACATAGAGGCTGAAGAATTAGTTTTCAAAGGATTTATGACTTGATGTGAGGTCATTTTAACAGAAACAATAACATTTAAACTAACTCTGTAAGTTGGGCCTGTGCAAACATTTCAGTTATGATAGCCATTATATAAATAGAGAAGAAGACTTCTGTATCTGCATGCTTGTGTCTCTCTGCCTGTAGTTATTGTGTATTTGGAAGATATATGCAGTTAGATCTTACACTCCAGGACATATAAAATGGGCATAAAGGGTACAATCCTGCAAGATGCTGGTACTGTGTCTCTATTCATTGCCCCACTAAAATGGCTCTCTGCAGTCACACCCCAATCTTGTGGGATGTGTTTAGTTAGGAAATGTGCTGAAGGGATTTGCTGGCTTGGTTCAAAGACCAACACTTCACAACATTAAGTCTGTATTAATTCACACCCTTGCATTTGATGCTATATTTCTGCTTTCAGATTGTTAACTTTTTGATCCTAATTATCTTTGCTTCCTTCTCAGATTATTTAGGTATCTGATAAATATACATCCAGTGGTTGCTTCTCCAATGAGGGATTATTTTGGCTGCCCTGTAGCTAGCAGGAATGCTATATCATTTGAAAATGGTATGAGAAGTGCCTATTTTTCTGATGAGTTTTATGGCAATTACTTTTATGTTTCCACCCAATTGTATCTGTCTGTCCTAAAAGAGTCATGGTGTAATTTAGTTTGATGGTTATCTTCAGCTAATAAAAATCTTTTCCTCATGTCTTCAGCTGAAGGTGCACTCCCTGAGTCGTCAGCTTGCCAGGACTCAACTGGATTTGAACCCAGAAATGCAAAGACTGAGCAATGGAAATGAACTGTCAGCAGCTTTTGAATCCAAAGCACTGAATGTTGCCGTGAGCCCAGAATAATAAACTGTGTTTCAAGATGTAGATCCTGTGGATGAAATATATGTTCCATAAATGGTTCTGAGAACAGTATTATGGATAAGCTCCATGAGTTTCTCGATCCAATTTGGTAGCAGAACACATGGCATTGTTTGGAAATTACAGAACTATTTGAGCAAGGGAATAGGGGAAAGTGATGTTTATATTAGAGTTTGCAGGTTTTCTTTTGGGGAGAAGAGTTTGCTTTAAAAAAAAAATGTGTAAAAAGTATGTATGTATAGGAAAAGGCCTTTGTTTCATTCTTGAGTTATTCTTCATACATTTAATTTTGTACAATTTTTAATTCTTTAAATGTCTATGCTGATTTCTTTGAGATACATGTCACTTCAGGTCTTGATTAGTTTAAACTTTCTTACCTGAAAATGAATATTTTGACTGTGCCTTGTAAGCTGACTAAAAAAACCAAAACCAACATTGTTAGTAGTAAGCAGCATTTTAGCTTTCATTCCTAAATTCAAATAGCTAAAGGATCTGAGGATGATTCATAAATGCAGAACTGGCTAAGCAATAAAAATCAGAGCATATAAAACGTATGTAACTGTAAAATTTAGCATTTAGTCATAAAAACTAATGTCTACAGGCACAGGAGAAGCTGAGTTATTAACCCTTTTACTGCATGTAGGACTTTTAAAGAGATTTGTGGAATGGGCAAATTTTATATTCATTTTGGTAAACATGTTGAGGAAAGACCATATTGTATTCTCCAGCAACAAAATCTATTAGAAACTGTTTATTGTCTTCTCAGTTATTTCTCAGAGAGGACAACAAGGACAGGTAGGTAGTCTTGCACTTGGGAGTTCCTACAGAATCCCACAATTCAGAGAATCTCTGGCAGGTCTCTGGACTTTTGTAGTGGTCAAAAAAAGCTGCACCCTATGATCTGGTGATTGGATTGTGTGTCAGAGAAAAAAAAAACAACAACAAAAAACAAGTAGGTGAAAACATGAAAACTGAGTAAAAACAAAGCTGCAGGTGGGCAAGACAAATTTAGGTAGAGCAACTAAGTCATGCAAGCCTCTGTTGTGAGACACTGTAAACTCGGTTTGTGTCCAGCAATGGCAACACTGGGCTGGCAGAGGCTATGACTGCATGTCAGCCAGAGCTGTGTGCTGGCTGCTTTTGCCTTGCCTTGCCTGCCTTTCCCTCTATGGAGTGGCTGAAGCAAGCAGAGAAGACAAAGCAATTTCTATTCTGCAACCGTTTTCTCTCTAAATGAATGTGGATTTTATCTCAGCCTGGCAACGGTGGGCTCAACTGCAGATTTGATGGGAGAAGCTAACAAGCAATTTACTTAAATGGGTACATATTCAAGGCCTAATTTGTTTCTGACTGATGGCAGTAGTAGTCTACCACTGGCTTCAAAGAAAACTAGATGAGTATTGCTCAGTGACAGTAATCTTGCGTCTCCTTCTGTATACTGCAATTAAAGTCCTAGAAGTATCTCTGTAAAAGCTTAACAGTGTAATGCAGCTTTTGTCTTTGCAAAAGATTTCACCTTAAAATAAACTGGAAGGTGTGTTCCATTTTCTATATGGGGAAAAATCCTACTATTTTGATCACACATCTTTAGAACTTCTCTGTATGTCTTTTGCCAAATGCTGTAGTGTTTAAATACATTTAATACTTCTACGTCTTCAATACCACATTCAATACCTGTCCCAGTGAAGGCATCTCCTCTTGCTCTTCTTCTCCCTCTCCTCAGAGATTCCCTCAGCCCACCTGTTATTTTCCCAGTCCTGAAAGCTCTGTCGTTGAGGCATGTGACTGCTACGTGCACCAAGCCACCACCCTGTTTATGCTATTGGCTGCCAACATCTGTCCTGCGCTTTTGAGAATGCAAATCAAACTCTGTGCTCAGACCTCTCCCAGAATTTTAAAAGCTTTGGTTGCCTCTCTCCACAGGGCTTGCTCGTGTGTGTGTAGCACTGGGTTTGCTGGCAGTGCATCACACAGCTCCAAGCCCTCTACCCAGAAGCAGTGCTGCAGTCCTGCCCTGACATTTCCTCGGCTGATGTTATGTTACCATAAAACTTTTATTTGCCCAGGATGATGCTTAATTTTGTCCATGTATAAAGGTGATAAAGTACTTGAATACACTAGAGGCCATTTTCCTAACACCACATGGTGTGTTTATGATGTGTAGACATTTTCTAGAGAGAAAGAGTGGCTGAAAGAGCACCAGAGTATTGCAGAGATATGCAGAGATGTTTGGTTGGCGGCAGAGAAAAAGCTGAGTTATGAAAGACAATGGATATGGTGGTTGGGACCCTATTTTCATGCTACCTGTTGGCATTTCTGGAACAGTACTAGTGTGTGATGCAGCTGAGATCATGTCCCTCTGCAGAGAGGAGATGTACAACAATAGTTCCAGAACTTCTCCATGAAGAAATTAGATAGAAATGACTGAAGACAGTTTGCCCTAAGCACATCTAGTACCCCAGGGCTTCCTCCTAGTGGTACTGCTCTTAATAGTCCTTCATTTGTTTGGACAGGATATCTTCCCACAGATCAGAATGTCAAACTCTAACACGAAGTACAAACAGTGCAAACTGACTTATGTGGGCTCAGGGTGAAGGAAGGCAGAAGTGGGGGTCACATTATCTCAGTTCTGGTTTAAGGAACAAATGCTAAAGCATGTTGTTCATGGACAGTGAGGATAGGCTTTTTCCCGCTGTGAAAAACAAGGTTCACTCTCCTTGTTAGGATTTAAAAGTTGAATAAAAGACAATAGGGGACAGATATAAGCAAAAGTACAGCGCTGGGTGCTTGGCATTCAGCCAAAAAGCACATCTGGGATGGACAGAGACATCCTTTACATATCCTTCAGCCTAATGCATATTCATAAACAATTATGCATATTCAAACTTTTCTCCAAACTAGTTTGCATGCTCCAGGAACTGCTTAGCCTAGCTCCACCTTGGATCTGCCTCCTCGGAGCATGCACAGTCCTCTTTCATTGATTCTGTTATCACTCCCAGATTGTGGTTCCTGCAGGCAACAGGTGCTGATAGTTGGAATGTCAGAGGCAGGGTCCGTTCGTGGGATGTTATGCAGTTCAAGCAGACAGTTCAAGTATTCTAACAAAAACTATAACAGCTATTTCACTACTACGTCTAAGCTTAGCTATCAAAACATTAGTCATCATTACACAGCTATTTTTCACAGCAAGGCTACCTTTGTAAAAAAGAATTAAAATGATACATATAGTATCCATTGTAATATTTGCAAAAAGCCAATTATGATATCCATTTATCACACCCACTGATATTTTAAAGTGTTTTCAGTGCTAATTTTGCTCAGTTCTTTAAACACCTGATGTGAAGAAACAGGTAGTTCACATAAGGTGTATTGAACCTTGTTAATTAGATGAAATATATTGAGAAGATTGATTTATTCACTATGTTAAATAACCACTTACATGCAAAACACTCTATTTTCTGACTGGGAACATGAAGACTTGTGTTGATTGCTTGCTGATTTTTTAATACTTGAATGAAACCTTTTGGCAAAGACACAGCATCTTCTCTGCTTGTCATTTCTGTTTTTCACAGTTAAGCAGACAGCAATGCACGCTTATCAACAACACAGAACTTTATTAGGCTTAGAGGCATGTGCAAGAGACAGCTTTAGAAAAATACTTCTAAGATGTGCTAATAATCTGCAAGAAGTCAATATGTTATGGCAGAGTTTCGAATGACATGCAAATCTAAATTTCCCCATTAGAGTGGACATATGTCAGATTTTCATATAAAAGTAATTTATTATATGTACATTTTAACAGCGGATAGCTGCTGTCCTTGATGCTTATATAGCACTGATCTCATTTAGGCTGACAATCTGTGAGTGGTGGAGCTACATGCAATTAAAGCATGGATTGCTCCTGCAGCACTTCCACTGGGGCTGTGCAAGATGGACCCCACCTGCACCAAAGATGCCTCTGGCAGGATTTACTCACATGGCTTGCTCCTGCAGGACTGCACCTCTGTGCTCCTTCCATCAACTACTAATTTATGCAAACACTGAATCAAATTCCAGCTCTGTCTCCAGTCTGCTAGAGATGACTTCTTACTGCTTGGTACATAGAATGAATAATGGCTTTTTGCCCTCTGTCCTTTCTACATGAGAAAAAGTAATTCCTGACACAAACCCACATTTATGTGATACGAAGGTACAATGTCGTCTTTCAGCCCTACCAGTTTTGTACTATTCCTCCTCCATTTAGCTTTAAAAATGGAAAAACTGACTGATTCTGGTATAATAGTATCTCTATTGCTAGAAGGAAGGATGTGAGAGCATCTTGAGATATGGCAACTCCAAAATGCGGCAAACCTACTGTCTTCTGTTAGTTTCATGGAGAACATTACTTTGTCAGTCAGTTGGTATAAAGGACAGTTTGGCACAGTGAAAAGGAACTATTGAGAATTCAGCAACAATTTTGAAGCTAAGCACCCATCTACATTATGACACAAAGACCAGCAGGAAGTGTTTGGTAATTCTCATCTCACGTTTATCCATTTTGCAGCATTCTGCCCCTCCACACATTTCAGCAGAAAATCGCTCTGAAATTAAAACAAGAGTGAAGAGAAGTTGCAAACAAGAATAAATAAGAAACGGGACGACGACACCTTGAGGCTCTCAGTTATTAGAACAGATTTCAGCAAGCGCCTTGGAATGATCTAGCAGTTTGTCTAGACTTTCTAAGACAGGTCATTCAAGGCCACAAGCAGCTTTTGCCAGGACTGAACTCTGCACCATGTGGCTCTCAACCAGCTGTGGAGCTGGAGGGCTGTGTGCTCTTCCTGGCTGAGGTCCTTGGTCACCCCACACAGTAAATTTGTGCCTCTTAGTTCTCTGCATGTCAACTTCAACTCATGCTCCACTGCTAAACAGAGCACTTTCATCAAAACAGGAGATAACTGCAACATTATTTCATTATATCATTGCGTAAAACACCATGGCTGGATCAAACCACAGGGGGAAGAATCTTTTGGGAGCATTTTGTGAGTGTGAGTTGAAGCCTGTTGACTTTCTTGCTGGCAAAACTACACTTGTTCGTGGCTTTTATTCCTGGCGGGTGTTTCTGGAGCTGGGTCTTTAAATCTGGCAGTGTGAACAGCTGCAGCCTGTGGTGGCCCTTTTGTAACATCTCGCTGCTTTCCTCTCTTTCCATGGACAAATCCCAAAACTATGTGTCTTTTTCCTTATTGCTGACATAATGATGCATCCTTCCAAGAATAATAAAAGCAGGCAGGGAACACAATAGCTGGACTTTTGGCTAAATGTTTGTAAATACCGCATGAGTATTTTAGGATTAATGACCTGTGTGCATTTGACAGTCAGGGGCATTGTTTAATTCTCTGTCTTTTCACTTTTGCTTCTGTGTTAAATGGTGTCAGTGTTTCTTACATACAGAAGAATATTATTAGTCTGATAATTGGTTCATCTGTTATTGCTGTTTTCCCAGGTCCGTCCAGCTACATAAGGTGATTAGTTTATTCAACATGTTTCATGAACTCTAAATGTGTTTTTAAGCCATTAAAATAAATGGTGGGTTTTTTTGGTTTTGTTGTATTTTTTTAAATTTTATGTTAAGATTTTTGTTTTAAACCTTGCTGATAAATTAGGAGTGAACAGATCAGAAAAATTATTATTTTTTTCAGTATGTTGCAAATTTTAAGGTCACCACTGACAATTGGGCCAACATAATTGTTTAATGGACTTTTGAGAAGAAGGATGTGGATGCAGAGGGAAAAAGCTTCATTGCCAGGTTTAATGAAACTGCTGCTCATTCACTAACTGCATGTGTTTATAAGCTTCAAATGGAATAACACTTGTGGAAGGCAAGATGATTGTTCAGAGTGTTTGTATTTTCAAACAGCATACAGCAATTAAGAGGGTGAAGAGCTTGCTAAATACTGAAGTCATTTGATCACATGTACAAATTAAGTCAAAGGCAATGGAAAAACTTAGAAAAAAAGTACTGGGAGAGATGATAAAAGAAACCATTTAGGAAACATCTCCTAACAATTACAATCTCATTCATCACTGTTACTCAGGCAAAAACAACTTATGCAACAAGACTGTTAGAGGTGAACAATATGCAAATTGGAAAGTAAGACAATAGAAAATTTGATATAGTTTGGAAGAGTAAGGGAGGGAACTTAACATATGTCTGGAGAGATTCACATTGGGAGTTCTTTGCCATACCAAGAACTGTTGAAGTTCTGAACTTTGAATGTGTGCTGAGAGTTAAGAATAGGCAAACACGTTCTTGAAAACATATCTTGTTCCTTTTTGCTGATTTTGATGTGCCAAGAAGAGTAAATATGATATTTCTTTCTCCTTCTAAGAGGAACAGAAAAGAACTGCCCATATGGGCTTAATTTTCAATCACTAGAGTGAGAAATGCAACAAATCTGTAACTCCTTTTTTTGGAAATCTCGGTATATGCACCAAGCTCTGCAGGTGCAGAGCTCAAAAACTATGCAAATACTAGCTTCTGTATATTGGTGTAGAATTTTGTAATCAATGCAGATGCAGCACTGCAGAGGGCTGTGCATGCTGGTTTTGGATGTCACAGCTGCCTGCAGTTAAATAACTGTGCATTGACAGAACTACATTAGTGTCTGCATGCATGTGAAGCACTGCACCTGAATGCAGAACACTGTGCTATGTAGACTTCACCTGGGCTGATCCAAGACTATGTGGCAATGAATCTTCATTGAACAGACTGGCTCAAAGCACAAATGGTATTGGACTGATTTACTACAAAATGCTGATTTTGGAAAAAATCACTCCAAACCTTTCTTTCAGTTCATGGAAAGAATTTACATCACCAATTATAGAAACTGCCTGGTTTAGGTAGCCACAAACTAAGAAAAGAGAATAGTCCATCTTAGTGGGCTGCATGGAAAGGGAAGAATCAGAAATAGAAGCTAATATAAGAAAAAAAAAAAAAAAAAAAGAAATAGCCACTCAGACAACACACCCAGACAATTTAAATTAAGACATGTATTTATTTGTACAATTTCTCACATTTTTGACCATTAACATAGCTTGTACAGTTACAGCCTTGGGCATTTGATTTCCCTATATTTAATTATGTTGTGAAATTACTTAAAAAGAAAATACTTCAAAGAATTATTATTATTTTTCCAGTATATTAATGTTGGGATATCTATTGTATTAGGCATTGATACAGAAGAAAATAGTCTTTGTTTTAAAGCAATTACACATTGGTGATATAAAGACACAGATAGCTTAATTCCAGACAGTATAATCTGTGGAATGAAGCCCTAAACTAATAAAATAGTAGGGATAACAGAAAGAAATTTACCTCTCATACAGAAGCCCAAGGTAAGCATGTGAGAATCACTGCAGTCTTCCTGTGTTTTGACAAAAATGTGCAATTTTTCAAAGGCAAGAATTTTGTCCTGACCAGCAGCAGGGAAACCATAGGGTGAGGAGAACCTTCTGTCACACAGAAATTGTGAGATATATTTGCATATAAACTTTTAATTAAAACTGCTACTCTTACCCTACTGCTGGTGGAAGCCATAAGGGTGACAAATTAGCTCACTTGCAACCCAAACAGTATGGGTGCTAACTGCTAGAGATTATGAAGCAGTATTAAGTCTGGAAGGAATCTGGTTTATGATCTTGCATAGGGATCCATGTAAATGATCCCGGTTTTTAACACAGCTGTCCCAGTTCTCAGAAATACTGTGATGATAAAGCCAGCAGGGCTTGCAGTTACCCATGTACTTACAGATTTGGCTCTAACTTACAGTTATAAGCATAGGTCCTGGTTAGCTCTGTGGCAAGTTTTGTGCTGGCAAATGCCTATTCAGCTCAGAGTTTCACTAGGGCTTGGCAGGGGTAAGAGGTCTCACTGCAAAACATGCACCAGAGCTCGGTCCTCAGCTGCAGGGTGTGCACTGATGTCTCACATGGATCACCAGAAAAAGCATTGGCCCAGGTGGGCAAGGGCAGGATGACCAAAGGATGCAAAGATCTCTAACCTGCTGCTGCTGTTGGTCAGTGGAGAGGAGACTCTGCTCCCCAACACTGAGAATTGCCACTGCACTCTTTGGGCTGTTATTGCATAGAGTTTCACAATCAAAGTGGGAGCCAAAGAGGAAAGTGGTCCTGTCAGAGGTTACAGAACAAATTGACACATGAGATGGGAAGACACTTACTCCTCAATAGGAGTCTATTGATTTTTTAACTGTTGGGCACATTTGGCTGCAGAAAGAGTCATATGGCTCAAATGAGATACAAGAAAAAATAATTCATAGCACACTTCAAAGATGAGTAATTTTGGCTATGCATCTTACCACCCCTCTGATTTATTTTCTCAATTATCTTAATGGAAGAAAGTAAGAAGTGATGTAGAACTAAAAAAAAATTAAATGGGATTTTGTCTTCAGCTGTGGGACATGGATTGGGAAGGAGTACAGAAAAATAACTCCTGATCATCCACTGAAACAAGAAGGATGTCAATGTGTTGCCCAAACACAGACATCTTGGCTTTCTTGGGTGTCTCACCTAGTCTTCAGCTGCCATTCCAGGGTGAAGCACAACTCCCATGGGTCCTTTGTCTTCTCTCCTGGCCATGTGTATCATCTCAGAAGTGCAGGCAAATGAAAATAAAGCTGCATTCAAGAAATGGTGCTCTGTTACAGTGCAGACTGTTTCAGATCTATAAACCAGTTGGGTTTGGTATTGCAGTGTAGTTAGTTCTCATTATTAGTTATGTCTACACCTTCTGTGCTTTGGGATTTAAGTGATCACTTGAGTTCACTTGAAATTTCATGAACAATAGTGTGTGCAAAATTCAAACAGCTAGAAAAAACATTTCCTTTCTTTAAGTTCATCTGTCATGTTTGTGGGTCAGGCTGATCTTGGAAATGGATTGGTGCAGCTGGTCTGACTGGGAAAGAAGGAAAGATTTAACTACTAGACTGAGTTGCTGATGATATCATCTGGAGGAAAGAGGCTTTCTTTCTCCAGAAACTATTAATCTCTGTTTTAAGCTAATCTCTTTCTCTGAGGCCTAATATGTTTGGGGGAACTGTATAACTGGAGGAACTGAGAGAAATGGGACATCTTCTCCTTTTCTATCAAATTTAAATTATGCCTAGAGAATTATGCATAAATGGGAAACAGTTTGATTTCAGTAATCGAGTGACTCATAGTTCATAAGGAGGGCTCTTCCTCTGACCCGCCAGAGGCCAAAATCCCCACTACAGTGTCAGTGGGAGTGTTGGGAGCACAACAGCTGAGAAGGGCTTCTCAGTCACATTGCTAGGAGAAGATCTCAGCCACAGAGAAGTGATTTTGGCTTTATAATTTAAGGGTAAACTGTCACCAAAACTGTGGACAGACATTTTTGAACCCTTTGACAGGCTGTAGATACTGTTATTAAATAAAGAATATTTTTAAAAAATCAATTTTGGAGAATATGGCAAGATTTTTAAAACCTCAGAATTTTCAGAAGTTAGTGTCAATGTGTAATTTCATTTGAATTTGGATCAAGATCTTACTGCGTTGAGATTATGTTATTAAAAATGTAATTTCTGCACCTCAAGAGCCACAGGATATGTCTGTCAGACAGAGCCACAGGATAGCCGTGCCCCATACTATGCTGGAGACCAGCAGAGCTTGTTTTTTGCTGGTCTGGAGTCTCCTCCAAATGCTGCTTATCACTGTTCCACCCTGCTGGGGTCTGTTACCAAAAATTGCTCCACCAGCTCCTGCTGCCAGGAAGGAGAAAATGTAGGTCACCATCTTCCTCTTTGATCTGTGGAATGCAGAGTTGCTCACTTCTGCTGATGGGAGTGTAATGCCTACTTAATTATAGAATCATATGTCATCCCAGTCTTCTTAAATTAATTTACAATATTTAATGTAAGGAAAGTGTTCTGAAACTGTAAATCAGGTTCAATCCACAGTGAAGTGTCTTTTCCCTAGAAATCCAACTATCACCTAGCAAAAAATACAAATACCATTAATTTTAAATACTTACTGCTCGTGTATATTGTGTTACTTCGGTTTTTCAGCTTCTATCATGTCTATTTGGGAGTGGACAACACTTTCCTATCAAAATCTATATTGATCTCCAGAGTAAATGCTCTGCTGTATTAGTTGCCTATTTAAAATGTTTGTGGTCTTGTGTTTCTTCTTTTAGGTGTGCCTGTGTGAAGTATATGTCTGGCATTATATGTCTAAAAGCATGAGAAAACTAAAACCTGTGATTTTTAGACTTTTGGCAGCATTATGGCTTGGAGTGAGAACATAATCCAGTGGAGTGAGATTACTAATTTGAGATGTACAAAACTCTAACTGATGTGCTATTGGCTATGTATGTAGGTGTATATAGAGAGATGAATATATATCTTGTGGCACTGAACTGCTTCTGCAGGCAGACTTCCAAAGGGGCAATTTGTGAGAGATCGTTCCTGATAAGAGGTGATGAGGGCAGGTGCACACAGGGCTGGAAGGGGTACTGATTGTGGTACTCTGTGAGTTTCCTGCCATCCTGTCACTGTGCTCCTGTTTTGGGTCTTGGATGCTGGCAGGAAGCTCCCTTAGCTGGCTCACCAACACTTGTCCAAATAATGCATTCTCATCTGTAGAAGTATCATTTCAGGAGTGTCATAGACATGTATTTGTTGGATCAGCGTCATATAATTTCTCAAAGTCTCTGAGAGTGATGAGTGCAGATGACTCAAAGAGAACAAAGAATTACTTTGTGTAGTCTTAGCATTCAGAACAGATAATCCTCATAAGGTTTGGAAGAACTGCTTCATTCTGTCACACATCTACATTTGTGTGAAATGTGTGCCTGGATCTCACTTGAAATCAGGAGGAGTTTTGGAATGCAGTCATCACTTCAGCTGTTTTCTCCATGTCTCTGTATGTTTGGCATAGTGATACAGGTTTCAAACTCCCCTCCTACATTCCTGTCTCTGAAAATTACCACTCCAAGACAGCTGCCATATCTTCCCTAGTTGTGAAGGATCAGCATGGAGGAGCAGATGTGAGCTGCTGGTGTGAGCTGTATGTACAGCCTTGTGATGCAGGAGCTCCTTAGTCGACAGCTCTGAGAACCACAGCATCATCACTGTGTGAGCACTGCCTGGAGGCCAAAGGTTATCAGGAGCCAGTGAGGAAGAGAGAGCACATGTGTCCATCTCCAAGAATGCCACGAGAGACTGTGTTGGTGCTGCCTTCTGAGGCACAGGCCAGCTCTGGTCACAGATGTCCCAAAGCAATTGCACTCTATGCACCACATATCTACAAACCCTTCTGGACACACTGAATATGTGAAACAGGGCCATGCTGAGCAGCAAGAGGGATGGGATGGAGACAAAGACAAGTTTGTTTTAGAGAAGCTTTTGTTCAGCTTGGATCACAAATTACAAGAGGAAGATCAGCCTGCCTACAAGCTGATGATCCACCTGAAATTTGCTCATTTAGGGGTCCTCAGGGTAAAGCTCTGAATCAGTTGTGAGTCCAAAATTGACCATGATAAAGGAGATGCTGCATTTTCCCGATCAATTGTCTTTATATAGTCCCACAGCAGACAACCTGCCCTGTGGGCCTGGAACCTGAAATAATATTATTTTCACTTCAGCAGACCTCTAAAATTAACTCACAATTCATAAAATGGTAAAGTACTATTGTCTTTCTTACGTTAGCTATTAACTAAGAATATTTTTCACTGGAGGTTTATTTTGCCAAAACCGTCTGAAATGAATTGCATCAGTGAACTATAACATAGGTAAAGCTCCATATAAATTATTTGATACACAATTAAAAAATAACAAGACAGCAAATCTTGAAGAAATCACTCACTCTTTGATTGGATTTGAGATCCCTCAGGTGATTCAGATGATTTGCCAGGAAATGTGAATATTAAAACCAGGCCAACAAAAAGTAGAATACACCCTCAACCTAAACCAAAAGCCATGCCTGAAAGTTTAACACACCAAGTTTTAGCATATTCTCAGCTATGACTGATTGTGGTTTTTGCAGTTCTGCACAGCTCAGAGGTCTCTTTTAATTAATATCAAACACTGTAGGGCAGAAGGAAATACATTAAAAAGGAAATTATTAAATTTTCCTCCAGCTGTTATTGCTGGATGTGCCATATTTTTGACTACTGATTATTAATAGGATTCAACACCAAAATTCCGATGCTATTCTGTTACATATCTTAAGAGGCAAAAACGGACTGGAAATGAGCACTCAGGCCTGGCCTCCTAGGTTATTAATCAATCTCTTCCACAGTGTGACCTTGGGAGGCTGCCTCAATTTCCCCATACTCAGTTAAGCTAATAACCCCCTCCTTCCCCAGGCTGCCATGTGGTTTGATTAATAACTCAGATTTGTCTCATCTTTGCACATACTTTTTTTTGTGCTGTAGACTCAAGTGCACACCTCCCGTCATACAATGTCTGGGAAGGGAGCTTTCAGCATCAGAAAGGAAATCTCCCCAGTCCCTGCAAGCTTGGAGGGCAAGAGAAGAGACTGACTTTCAGACAAGAGGTCTCCTAAACAGAAAGCCTGAAAAGGGATGAGCATTGCCTGACAGCTGTCCTTGTAGCTAAGCACCCTGTAAGAGCAGGGGATAGATGCTTTTCATTTTGTGAAACTTCAGCAAGGCATAATGCAAAATATCCACACTGAAAGGACTCACAGATGCAAAATGTATCACAGAGGGAGAAGTGCGGAAGAGAAAGGAGGAAGATAAAGAGTATCTTTTCAATTATGGGTAAATAATCAGCAGTTTTGTGAAAAGTGTAGGTGGTGCTTGTGCAATTCTCTGTGCCCTGTACACCCACGAACATCAGAAAATTTGCTCCTGAAAGCACTGCTATCCTAAAACAGCAGCTACCAGGCTTTGTAAAAGATAGAAAGTGAAAATAGTTTTCTGAGATCCAATATTGAGTTTTGAGGTCAGAACTACACAGGAGACTGAAGTCATGGCCAGAATCCAAACACTTCATTATGTTGTGCCATTTCCTAAATAAGAGGCAATTAAAATGCAGCAACTTGTGCTGTTCCACTGCAGTGTAGCCATTAAGCTTCACTTTGCACGTTAGGGTATTATTTGGCAAACAGAATATTTGTGCTAGTTGTGCGAAGATACCACAAGACATACATATGCCCTGAATGTCCAGTGTGACACTTCGGAAAATCTGTGTCTGTTAAAATTGAGTTCTGGTGAGTTT
The DNA here is from genome assembly GCA_024500445.1 of Entomyzon cyanotis. NCBI lineage: Eukaryota > Metazoa > Chordata > Aves > Passeriformes > Meliphagidae > Entomyzon > Entomyzon cyanotis. Next base: position 14,663,676 of record JAKEPQ010001004.1, on the reverse strand, counting down.
ATAAAGGTTTTGTATCTATATATATTATAAGCCAGGTTTATACTCAAAAGTACATTATCTGTATTACACTATTAATATAATAACAAAACATTCATGGTGTGATCATCAGTAGAGTTGCCCCCAAAATTGAAATAGAAACATGAGTAGAGTTTTCTATGACATCTAGACTGCAGACAGATTTTTTTTTTTTTTTTTTTGCACACCAGCATTAGCAGGGAACCATGGGTCTCAATGCCCTTGACTGAAAAAAAACCAGTGAGCTAAAACATGCAGGCTGAGTGAATGTGGAATCAGCTTCCTAACAGGCACAGGCCAGTCCCTGTCTCCAGATTTAGACTGGAAAGATTGACACAAAAAATGGAGAGTCTTAACTTGGATAATCTATATTTCAAGTGCAAGCACTACAGAAGAGTGGGAAAGATGCAGTACAGGAAAACAGCAGGGCTTCTAAGATTGCTTATGTGAGATGGCATGAAGGCCATGGAAAAATCCTAGCAAAAAACAAGGAATGATGAAGCAACGAGCAAAAACTTTCTTTTACAGGCCAAGAATCTGGAAAAATGACAGAACATATGCACTTTAATCTAAGCAAAATAATGGGGAGTTGGATAAGGTCTGAGCAGAGCTGACATACCCATGGGAAACCTGAACTAGAAATGCCATGAGAAGGGTCTTCCGGGGGAAATTCTCAGGAATGTTCAAGACAGATGAGGATGCTCTGGTAAGGATGTACACAAGGATTCTTCAGCTGATCCTATATCTTATTTTGCTCAAGACAGATGAGGATGCCCTCGTAAGGATGTATACAAGCATTCTTCAGGCTGATCCTATATCTCATTTAATGGCAAAACCAGTTTGGAATTATTTAGATGTTCCAGACAAAGAGCATCCTGGTAGATCCTCATGTAACCCACTGCCATCCTTTTTGCTCTTTTCTTCTATGTCAGGAAGAACTTCTTCACTGAAAAAGTTGCCAAGCATTGGAATGAGCTGCCCAGGAGTTGGTGGAGTCAGCATCCCTAGAAGTGTTCAAGAAACAACTGGATGTGATACTTAGTGCAGTTAATTGGTATCGTGGTCAAAGGTTGAACTCAATGATCTTGGAGGTCTTTTCCAACCTTAATGATTCTATGATTCTTGACCTCACCAGTTTCTGGTTTTTTGCAGAGGTTCAGATACACTCTGAACTTTGTGGCTTCCTTCCTTCGCTTAATGCCTTCTCCTGAAGAGTGGGATTAAAAATCAAGAAATGCAGGGAAGAGAGCTTTGAGTAATGGAGTTGAAGTGATGGGTTATTTTGAGACAGCAGTGATGAGACCAAGAGAGATGCTCTGACTATCCTACCTCCTGCATAAGGCAACAGTCAGGCTCTGCATGGGAGGGGCCCACATTTGCAGCTGGTGTTCAGTCTTAAGAGAACACTGAAATCCCTGTGTGCTCTGTGTTCACAAGTAAGAGATCAGCCAGTGCTGCAATATATAATGTCTGAGGATCTTTGTCATCTTCCTTTTTTTATTTCTGCTGTGCAGATGTATGGGAAATATGTTGGACTGGGATCTTTTTTTTACTTTGAACATTCAAAACTTTATCATCCTCTGCAATTAATTTGCAACAGGTCAGTTGCTCTTTAGTTTCTGACCTTCTATTAGATGTGAGTGAGAGTTTACATAGAATCATCAAATCATTTAGGTTGGAAAAAACCTTTCAGATCATCAAGTCCATCTGTTAAAAAAGACAGTTCTTCACATCTCATCTCATCACATCTCAGTACTGATGCAGAATGGAATTTTTCAGATAATCTGCTCAAGTGATCAAATGAAAAGTATTAATTTTTACAACTTGCTCACTATTTAAAGTGCTTTCTCTGTTTCCTCCTAGGGCTCCTGTGCCAAATGTATAGAGCTCTTGTGGATATTTATTTATTTGCAGGCTGTATCTATGTTCATTAGAGACAGTGAAAAAACAAAAGACTCTATGGATATTATAACAGCAAGAGTGATAAGTCATATTTTAAAAAAATCCAACCCAACCAAAATTCTGCATAGCAGGAGGGAAAGAATTTGAAGGTCTTGCAGACATCTAAAAGCAGAAATCATTTAGGCTTTCAGTGCTTCTAAAAGCTTGCAGTACTTAAAAAAACTATCTACCCACTACTTTACCACATCCAAAGAGAGGATCAGCAAGATGAAGATAGACTTTATCCACTCTTACATTAATCTAAACAGAAAAAAGTCTATGACATCTAGGCTGTGTAAAGCCAAGTTTTAGATCTGCCATTGATGCCTGTTCAAAGAGCTGCTGCTGCATTCCAGCACAGGAGATTACATGGCACATGGCAGCAGCTGTCCCCCTCCCAGTGCAATGCAATCAGAAAATGCCCATGGTGATATTTAGTTAGCTATTAAATTCGATTTAATTTTCATAGTGCTGCATATTTGTGAGCTGGCTGTGCCCAGGGAACGTGAAAGAAATTGTGAGTGTTGAGCGGAGGTTGAGCGGAGTTTGAGCAGCTCAGCAGGGGAAGCTGGAATAGGCTGCAGCTGGGAAGGAACTGGACAGGGCCTGGAGTGTCCTTCCCAGCAGTAAGCAGTGAGCAGTCTCACGAAGGGTACAGCCCTCCTCCCAGCCTTGCTGGGCTGTAAGAACATGCAGTGGTTTAGATGAATGACTTTAGGAAAACACAAAGTCAGAACCTTAATTTCAGTAATCTCAAACGTAAGCATTGGGAAACAGGGTGCAGGAAGAGTAGCAACAGCCCATCTGAGATGCAGAAGGCATAGCTGGGGTCTGAAATCCTAGTGACATTGGCGTGGACAGCAGGACATACCTGAGACAATCTCAGCCTGGGCAAGGAACATGGATGGAGAGTCCAGCAAGCGTGGAGCTGCCAGCAGAGCTGGGCAGTGTCAGGTGCCACAGCTCAGCACCCAGCAGCTCTGTCCTCAATAGCTGGATGTGCAGCATCCTGCCATATATCTGTCTCTAAATTAATTCAATTAAATGGGCCTAACGATACACAAATTGGCATATGGCTCTATTTCTGTTTCTGTTCTCAGTCCAAGTAAAACATGTTACTATATTTCAGGGGAAGTTTTGACTTTGAGAACCTCTAGAAATCAGAATTGTAATGATTTCCAGCTATTATAGCCTTGTCTTTCTCAAGAGCTATGCAGGAATGTTTTCTGTGCCATCAGGTTTAAGAAAAAGTACATGCAGGAATTAAGCAGCAGTGCTTGCACAGGAGACCTGTGGATGTTTGGGGACACGAGGAAGGTGACAAGTGCAATGAACTTCCTCTTCTTCCTAAATTTCAGAACTCCTACTTAGAAATGAAGACATTTTTAGGCGTTTATTCTAAATATGACTGCAGGGTAAGAGCAAGATCTTGCCTCCTCACTGACACCAGGCAAATTCTGTCATTTTGCCATGATAAGTATGTATCAGCTTGTGTTAGATGAAAGTCCAGCACTCAGCCTAGTAGGAAGGACATGATTTCTGACATTCCCATGTATGAAGTTATGTCCTTCAGCCTCACAACAACTTTTTGTGTAAGCCTGGTGGAAGCCTTGTTCAACTGGAATGGAGATTGTAAATGTTGTGTAAGGGAAAATTATGCTTAACTGAAAAATAGTGGAGGTGAAGAGTGAAAAAAAATCCCATATACACTTATGTCATCCTATTCTAATTCATCTAATATGTGTCTGCCAAAACTGTGTTTCTCAGCTGTCAGTCTAAACTTATCTCCATGAATATTAATTTCCTCTGCACACTGCTATATTCAACTTTTTTTCCATTTCACCAGTGCAGCACAGTTCTTCTCTGTAGATGCCTCCTATTCTACAATGTTTTTTGTAAGTAATGATATGCTGGTCTTGCTCTTCAGTTCCTAGCTGTTGTGACTCCTTTTTGTCCATTTTGATGGAGAAAGATCTTAGAACTCCAGGTCACAAAGTTGTTCGTGCCTCAGTTAGTCTTCCATAACACCAAAAAAACCCCATTTTTAATGTCAGAGGAGATGTTTTTATGTCTATGCTGAGATATAGGTCTGTATCTAAAGAGAACAAATCTTTCTCTCCCAAAACGAGTGCATTTTATCTTCATTTGGGCATAAGCCACTTGGGGAAGAAAGTGCTATTTTGACGCAGACCAGAGAGTGTTACTGATGGAAGATAAATTCTAAATAATAGATTAATAATAGACAAATGGGGAGATTAAATTGTGGTACCTGAAAAAGCCTTTACTCCACCCAATAAATGCTTTTCCTCCAACACATACTAGTTATTGCTTTTAGATAAAAACAGAAAAATTGAAGTTAAATAGTGAAGTTGAATATTTTTCCTTAGAGAGCACCCATAAACTGATTTGGAATGTAATACTTTCGAATTATATATTTCTACAGCAATATATGCTAAATGTTCTAATGAAAACTATTTAAATCTAAATTGTGAATGTACTTGGAAATAATTTTTTTTCTAGAAGAAAGGGTGCTGAACATAAATATGATGGAAACTCTGCCTTCTTCCCCTTATAATTAGAAATACAAGACATCACAGAACCTCTCTTGATTTTTGAGCAGTCTTGGGAATCCAGAGAGACCCCAGCTGACTGGAAGCTGGCAAACATTGTCCCAGTTTTCAAGAAGGGCAAGAAGGAAGACCCCAGAAACTGCAGGTCTGCCAGCTTCACATCAGTTACTGATAAAATTAAGAAAAAGATTATTCCAAGAGGTATTGAAAAACACCTGAAAGACAGTGCAGTCATAGGTCACATCCAGCAGGGCTTTATGAGAGGAAAATTCTGGTATCAAACCTGATTTCCCTTCATGTCAAGGTAACCCACCTGGCTGATGAAGGGAAGCCAGTTGATGTAATCCTTTTGGATTCCAGTAAAGTTTGTGGTAGTGTCTCTCACAGGATCCTTCTGGACAGAGCACAGCCAGTTCAACATATCATGGGGTGGGTGAGCAGCTGGCTGATGGGTGAGGCGCAAAGGGTTCTAGTGAATGGGGTGACATTGGGCAGGCAGCCTGTCACTAGTGGGGCTCTGTAGGGCTTCATCTCAGGCCGTGTGCTGTTCAACACCTTCAGAAATGACTTGGACACAGGACTGCAAGGGATACTGAGCAGGCTTGCAGAGGATACAAGACTGGGAGGAGTTGTTGACTCCCTGGAAGGGAAGAAGGTGCTGCAGAGAGACCTTGATAAATGAGAGGACTGGGCAATCCCAAACAAGATGAAGTTTGACATGGACAAGTGCTGGATTCTGCACCTGGGCTGGGGCAACCCTGGAAGTAGAGACAGACTGGGGAATGAGGCTGGAGAGCAGCGCTGTGGAAAGGGACCTGGGGGTCCTGGACAATGGCAAGTTGAACATGAGCCAGCAGTGCCCTGGCAGCCAGGAGGGCCAAGCGTGTCCTGGGGGGCATCAGGCACAGCATCACCAGCTGGGCAAGGGAGGGGATTGTCCTGCTCTGCTCTGCTCTGCTCTGCTCCACTGGGGTGGCCTCACCTTGAGTCCTGGGGGAGGTTTTGGTTGCCAGAATATAAGGAAGATATTAAGCTATTAGAGAGCATCCAAAGGAAGGCACTGGAGATGTTGAAGGGCCTTGGAGGGAAGCTGTATGAGGAGTGGCTGAGGTCACTCAGATTGTTTGGTCTGGAAAAGAGGAGACTGAGGAGAGACCTCATTGCAGTCACAACTTCCTCATGAGGGGAAGAGGAGGGTCAGACCCTGATCTCTTTTCTGTGGTGACAGTGACAGGACCCAAGGGAATGGCCTGAAGCTGTGTCAGGAGAGGTTTAGGTTGGACACTAGAAAAAGTTCTTCACCCAGAGAGTGGTTGGGCACTGGAACAGCTCCCCAGGGAAGTGGTCACAGCACCAAGCCTGACAGAGCTCAAGAAGTGTTTGGACAATGCTCTCAGGTACATGGTGTGACCCTTGGGGATGGTGCTGTGCACAGCCAGGAGCTGGGCTCCTGGTGAGGGTCCTTAGGGATCCCTTCCAATTCAGCACATTCTGTGATTCTGTTTCCTGGGGCAGTTGTTGAGTATTGCTGAGAGGATTATGAAATGCAGTTTCAATTGCAGTATCCAGTAGGAACAAAATAACTACAGTTGCTTTAACTCCTCATTCCCTGAAATTTATGGCATCTTAAGCAACTCAGCTTGTGCTGGGTGAAGAGGTTCAGCTGAGTTAATAAATGCTGTTCTCTCTTTCTTCAAACAGTGCATTGAAATTTACTTCCCCAAAGCACATCAGGTGTGATGAACAGCATCTGCTGTTTCTAATGACCTTGTTTAAAGGAATAAAATGGATCTCAGAAAACTTATGTTTTCTGTGCTAGACCTGTTGTTGTGTGAAAAGATCTCAGTGCTAAAGGAGACAGGCAAGGTGCAGGGTTAGTTTGCACAATTCAGTAATGTTCTTGCCTCCATTGGTTGGAACTGACATAAAACCATGACAAGCTGCCACTTTGATAGGACACATATCTATGGTCCTGGTTATTGCATCTTAAAAACCCCTTGCCCTTCAAAACCCCAGGCCAAACAACATGTCTACCTTTGGCTGTCAGAGGAGATAGGGTCCCTGTAAGGGAAATTCAAGAATTAAGGTGTTATGGATGTACTGTTTGCCCATCCACTGCTCGTTTTTTCTTTGCTACATCTAGAAGGTGTCCTAACTGGACCAGTGATGAGTGTCGTTCCTCAGAGGTTGGTATTGGGACCAGCACTGTTTGACATGACAGCAACCTTGATGGTCCATTCGTTTCATTCCCAAGGTCCTGTATTTGAGCCATTGACTTTGCTGCATCTCGAATCTCTGAGATCATGTTGGTGATGTCCTCTCTCACCATGGGCAAACCCTGTGTGCCTGCTAACCCTGTACATACAGACACATGGAGACATCCACCTCTTGACTCTAGACATCACTCTTAAGAAATGGGGTTTTTACCAGAGTCCATGAAAGTCTGACTTGCTAGTGAGAACTTTGAATGTTTTCCAGGCTGACTTTACCCACTAGAGCTTTGCACTTTTCTGGGAGCATTTGTAGGGATATGAAGCAGAGATGGTAGCTCCATTTCTGACCATTTTCCTTCTTCCCCCAGTCCCTCTGTGTGAGCTGCTCCCTGTGGCACCAGCCAGTAAGGTGGAGGGAATGTCTCCCCGTGTCTGCAAGAGCTGCTTACCACTTTCATCAGCAGCAGAGCTGCACTGGTATCACCTCAGCAACCAGGCAGAGACCACTTCAACACCATCTCTGATGTACAGAGATGTCTTATTACACTCAGGCATTCCTGCCTGGTGCTGGGAAAATAGACCCCCTTGAGAGGCTTCTCCTCCAAGGCTCACAGAGGGTCCCTAGCTCTGTTTGCTGAGTGGGGTATTCCCAGTTCCATCCTCCATGCTGTGGGGCACCCCATCCTGCCTCACAGTGCATCATCACCTCCCTTTGCTTGCTGGGAGTTTTTCCAGTTTGTTACCTTTTCAACTCAAGGTTAAATAAAATGAACAAACTCCCTCCCTGGCCAGCAGGACAGCTCTGAAAAAGGTGGAAATGTGTATCTCCAAGTGCTTGGCTCTGAAAGATTATTTATTTGCTTCTGGGGCTGAGGCCACATTTGTTAATTTGTTTTATTTTGTGCTCATCGTTATCCCAATGCCCCACTGAGAGGAGGAGGAAGGGCTGGAAACAACCTGTCTCGGTGGTGAGGAACAAAATGTTCATTCAGTGAATCTTGTTGATTGCAATCTAGTGGATAACTTCTGCACGTTTCACTTTTAATTAACTGCCATACATTTTCCTGGGATTAGTGACTTGTCAGAATTTTTGGAAGCTGGTGCTAGGAATTTTAAATAATAACAGCATTTATCTTCTGCATGGACACATTGTGGTTAGTCTGATTAAAGTAAGTAAGGAGTTACAACACGTTTTTCTAAGTCTGGGAGTAAAAGATGGGAGAAATTTGGGGTATTTTTATAAATACAAGAATGATTTCACCTAACAATGATATTCCTTCTATTAGTAGACACAAGAGAAGCAAGTATCTTTCTCATAAGGAAATATCACAAAATAAGTTTTCTGTTCTGCCAAGCCTTTTACTGCCGAATCCTGGCCTCAGATGCTGACCAAACTCCTCACCTCTTCAAGACACAGACGCTCTGATGCAGGGAAGGAAGAATTTAAGTTACTATCCAGGCAGGCACACCGGTACCTGCTCAAGTTCATTCCTGTTTGAGGCCAATTTTGCACCCATCCTCTCAGCAGGTTCCAAAAGACTCTTAAATCTCACACAGAAGGGCTTTACCAGGAGATAGACTAATTAGAAACAAGGCATCCCGCTAGACCTTATGCCAAATCATAAATGATAACAGTGCTGGTGAGGAGCTGTTGTGGCAGCTGCCCTTCCCCACGTGAAACTTCTGGCTCCTTCTGGGATGTCTTTCTGGAAGTGACAGAGCTGGCTCAGAGCACAGTGAGGTGACACTGCGTTCAGGCTGGAAACTGATGCTGGCATGATGTAAGTCACCCAGACTCAGCATATCTGAAGATTTGCTGCTGCAGCTATAGTTGTGACTGATGTATATGTAAATGAGTTTGGGTTTTTTTAAATACAAACCTAATTTCTGCAGATTTTCTGTGTGCTTATCTACAGGAAAATGGGGACAAAGTCTTACCATAGATCACAGAGATGAGTACTGAGTCCCTGGGTCTAGAGGACAGCTGCATCTGAATGCTGAGTGGCACTGTGTCCCCTGGGCAGGGCTTTCAGACTCAGTCCTCAGTGTAAATCAGAGTTTCTTTGAAGCTGTGCTGCTTTATCCCATCTGAGGGATGAGGCACTAAAGTAAAATCCTTGGGAGCTGCTGGTGGGCAACATTTCTTTTTTTTTTTTTTTTTAAGTCTTTGGTCTGCAAATATAAAACAACACTGGAAAATGTTTTTAAACAAACAGCTGCATTAAACCTGCCTACACTTCTAGACTGAAATGATTTCCATCAGCTTCCAGTCCTTGCAGCTGATCACTTTTCGAAATTGTGGGGGAGAGAGGGAGACCTCTCTGCAAGCATTAAAGATCACATCTCTGTGTGCCAGTGAGATTTGGTAGATGAGGAAATAAAGCAGAATAGCTTCAAATTGAAGTTGAATGTTAACCTTATTTTTTAATCCTTTTTATGTTTTAAAGAAATACACTGACATTTCTACATACCATGTATTTAAGAGGTTTTTCCTTTCAGAAGGGATGTTGATGCATGATTTTTTTTTTTTGAGAAATTATTGCAATTAAACTGTTGGCCAAAGAACTGCAAAATAAAAATACTACTCAGTATTTATTTAAAACCCTGCTAGAATAGCAGTTTACTTGTTTACTGTCTTTCCAACAATGAAACAAATGCAGCACTAGGTCCTTTTTTTGGTACTGTGGCAGCACCTAGAGGATCTTGACAGAGATGTCACCTCATTAGAGGGCTGAGCACTGTCTGCAGACACACACACGAATAGAACTTAATAGCCATTGTCACAAGCACCTAAATTTTTAAACACTTGCATCCCATGGCACAGCACTTCATAGGACTGCCCTGAAGAGCAAGTTTCCTGAAATTGTCATTAATCTATCTGTTTGGTAATAAATGGTTATTACGTGATTACTGTTATGTGATATTAATGGCTAGTTCCGTAATGTCAAAGAACTGAAACAATTACAGAACTTGAATAAACAGCAGCTGGTATGTGGCTCGAAATGGTGGACATGAATTATTTATAATGAAAGCAACTAAGGGTATATATTTTCAGCCTAGCAGCAAATGCAGAGAGCTTACCAAGTACTTTTAACAGAAAGAACACGATCATTTCAGTGTCAGAGGCAGTGCACCTGTACCTGAGTTCCTCTGTTCTCTATGACTTAAACATCCTTCTTCTCTGAGTGAAGCCACAGTGCTTTCAATGCCTGAGTTCACTTTATTTGTCCCTATTCCTCTTGGTAATGTCTAGAGGAGGAAACTTTGCTGTGTGTTGCTCTTGAATGTGGCAGATTTGGAAAAGAAATCCATAAGCTCTCTGACATGAAACTCAATTTTTCTAGCTTTAAATTCAGCACTGAAGGATACAGCTTTGTCAAGGTTAACCTAGTCCTGCACAGTGATTTGGATGGATTGGGATGTAAATCATTAGGAGTTAGCAAAGATCTGATCACAGACACAGAGGCAGTAAACTAGTCAATATGAAGCAGTGCCAGTATTTGTAACCTTGTATCCTCCTGCCCTGTGCTCCTGTGATGTGATCACTGATGGAGTAGGGGGAGGACCATCAAACAGATCCCGACTTTGTTAACTAAGTTCAATCCTTGATTTAAACAACAGCAGAACTAGAGCTGCTTTACTTCTTAAAGTACCGAGTAGTCATGTGGTGAATGCATAATAAACAGATTTATAGCATTTTTCCTCCAGCTGCTATTAGTAAGAAAATAAAGGCAAGATTGCCTAAATACAAAAGAGAAATTTAATCTTCATCTAACCATAGTGATACATGGCAGAGAGAAACATAATCCATCTGTGCTTTCTCTGACAATGCTTTCCACCATTTGTTTTAGAGAAAGACATAAAGTTCTCATAATGCATCTGGATAGCTATGAAATACTCTTGCTACTGTGAGAGAGAGAAGGCATTTCTTCCTGAGTTCTGACAGCAATGCTTCTTGAAACATGAAGATTATCTCTTGTAATCATTATCCTGCCAAGGACAGCTGCAGAGTCCATGTTTAGTCAGGGACTGTATGTGCTAAAACCTGGAATAGCTTCACTGGGTAATGGAATTACTCCAGATTTCACAGAAGGGGAAAGCCTTGACCCCAGATTAGCTAATTTTTTTGAGATTGCACTGTGCTTTTTCTCCATATCTCAAAATTTTGGCCATAGTATAAGGTAGACACAGTGAGAGCTTCTTTTTGCTCACCCTTGGTTGCCTCTGGCTTTCTTGGCAGGCTGTCTCCTTTGTTAGCTTTTCACATAAAAGGGTAAAATGTTGTGGCCTTCTCCATGCATCCACAGTGACACTCCTCTTACACTTCTCACTTTCATGTAAAGATAAACCGAGGAGCAGGCTCGGAGCTCAGCTGAGACACCCTATCTGCTCAGTGCTGGGGGACTGTGCAGTACAGCTGGCCTGCTTGGCCCCACTTCAAGTCCCAGGAGCAGAGGTACAACTCAGTGAAGGGTATTTCCTGAGGGAAATGCCAGTGGCATCCCATTCCTGATTGCCATTTCTAGTTCAGGGGCCGGACACATCATGGGGCTGTGGCCCTGTCTCCTCTGATTGGTTCCATCAGGGCACCCTGCAGTCAGCATCAAATGAAAACCCCTTTAGTCTGAACTTTTCTGGTGACTTCCCGAACATCTACAGGGCAGAGAAACCCTTCCAGAAGTGTTCACTCAGAAGAAGACTTGAGGATTCTTTTGAAGAAACAGAAAACAATTAAGAGTCCAGATTTGAGTTGACACTGCCATGTTTAATAGAAATTTTTGCATCCTGAAGAACCTAAAAGCTGCTCCTTTGCATGTTTAACCTCAATTAGTCTCTCAACCTATGCACATAATTAGTGTCCTTTAGCTAAACAATGTATATGCACAGACTAGATTGTTTTAATTATTATTCTAACACAGAGCTATAACCTGAAATTGCTATTTCAAATCAGGAGAGGAAATTAAAGGTAAGCACAAAATGTCTTCAAGTAATGATCAAAGAGAATCCTTTGTGATTTTCTCCTGGTGTTAATTAATACTGCTTAGTTGGTCTGGTTTGCACTGACAATTTCATTTTTCGGAACATCAGGGCTTGCAAAAGATTAAAGGCTAATTTTAAACATACTTGGATTAAACCAGGCATGTACAGCTATTGCATAATTCAGAAGGCTAGCTCTAAGTCACTAGGGATGTCCACCTTAATTCAGAGCATGAAAAACTATGCTGGCCACCTTGCAATGGGATCTTCCCTTCCCATGGGTAACTTGTATGGATGACATTCCCACAGCAAACATGGTGTAAGCATGAGGCAGGTCTGGAAAGGTTTGCCCAGGCAAGGAGGAACATACAGCTTTAGTGAAGCTTGTAGAGTCCTGAGTAAGAACCTTCAGCCTTTTTTCCCCCCTGTCCTCTCTCTTTTTGCATCTCATTTCTTAGGCAGCATCAAACTGGAAGAGGAACCAATCCAGACTCATGGGATGAGAATTATTTGATACAGGCAAGAGTGGCAGAATTGATCTTCAAAGGAGTAGCACAGAGGTCTTCAGAGTCTCTTTGTAGATAAGAAATTACACTGGGAGATAAAAGCAAAATCTAAGCAAAGTTAAAATCCTATGAGAGAGGCACTTTATCAGGTCAAGGCCTGTTCCTAAAGGCAAACTTGCATATGAAAAATGGGAGTAAGGGATCAGAGCAGCTCTCAGTGGGGAGCAAAGACCAGGTAGAAGGTGCTGCTGTGTCTACTTTGTTTTGCTGAGAGTGAGATAATTCTGCCAGAACAAATAACATATATTTCATTTGGTGTCTTCACTCCTTTACAGTTTTCATTCAGTGAGTAGACAGCTGAAATACTGCCAACGAAGGAAAACAGATTTTCTGATGAATAGTCCTACCCCATGAAAAATGAGATTAGAGGAACGCCTAAACTAATTTCAGGTTATTGCATTACAATCTTCATCTCGGACTAATTCTCAGTAGCTTTATTCCAGGTTTATGGACAGAAATTTAAAGCCAGTACATTTTATCATCTGTATCATTCAGTCTTTTTTTTTTTTTTTTTTTTTTTTACTGAAGCTTTGCAATGTTCTCTTTAATTTCCAGGAGAATGAATTTCACCTTTTATAACATTCAGAGACAATTATACTGTCTTTATGATGAATGATGTCACCCTGATCCCAGCAATAAAAGAAAATGTACTAATGCCAATAAATATATTAACTGTATCAATCATTCTCCTGATTTTTTTTTACTTTGTTGTTCAGATGAAATAGCATGCAACCTTGAGCTTTTAATTGGTTAACACTTCCATAAACACCATAATGACTCTTTAAATCTTTTTTTTTTGTCAAGAGAATGAGGAAAACATAATGAATAAATAATTGAATACCGCAGCAGAGCTCAGCACTGATCTATGGGTCATTCAGGAGGTGAACTTGATCTAAAGATTTATTCAAACTCTACAAGACAAGTTGAGCTGTTTGTGCTGGAAGTAGCTGTATAATACAATATATTTTCACATGCCCTTCCCATTACAAAAGAGCTCCTCAATGAAAAGCAATATTGCCATTGAACAGTGGTATAAAAACTCGGGCTGAATGCCACTGAAGTCAATCGATGTGGTTCTTCTCTGACACAGCAATTAAATGAGAAGTATTAGAAAAGCAGAAATTAAATCAAAAGATTAAAGCAGCCGCACGTCCCCAGCAGCACAGGAAGGTGACACTGGTGGAAGATCAGGTTCTGCAGCGCAGCTTCTCGCTGCCTTCCCTGGGAGCACCGATGCTCCCTGCAGAACACATCCCTGCCTTTCAGTCACATTTCCCTCGCACGTGGCATTTGACAGGCAGCAGCCTCCTGAGAGCTGCGGTTTGAAGCTGAACAGCTTTCCCGAGTGGGATTTTAATTTGCTCTCTGACTGCGTCACATTCCAGTGACACGTCTGGCCTGAGCGGAGCGCTAAGCGAGCTCGGAATTCAGCCCGGCTCTGTTCCCAGTGTCCAGGCAAGCCGAGCGCAGACCGAATGGAAAACGGCTGTTCCTCCCCTCTTTATGGGAACATTGCTTTTCACAAAAGGGCTGGAAAGTGAGGTGCAGAACACCTTCCCAGGCCCCAGGCCAGCGGTGCCCCGCCGCAGGGAGAGCTCGGGCTCCAACCGCGAGCGGCTGCTGCCACCTGGTGTCGCCGAGCGGAACGGGACAGGCCGCGGCGCTGCCGGCCTGCGCGGGAAACTGACAGAGAATGGCGCTTTTCGCTCCTCCTTCGCTCCAGAGCTGGCTGTGCCCGTGACAGGCTCTGTGTCCCACTCACGGGCAGCTGCTAAGAGAGCGAGCACACGGGGGAGTGCAGCGAAGCGAAAGGATGATGAAGGGAGAGGGACCTGAGCCGTGCAGGGCCCTGGCAGTCTAGTGAGGGGTGCTTTGCTTCTCTGAGCATTTTCAGTAACCTGAGCAATGTCTCAGGTGCCAAAACTCCCTGACTTCATAGAGTCATAGATCGGTTTGGTGGGAAGGGACCTTAAAGATGATCTTGTTCCATCCCCCTGCCGTGGGCAAGAATGCCTTACACCACACCATTGCTCCAAGCCCCATCCCACCTGGCCTTGAACACTTCCAGGGATGTGGCAACTTCCCTGGACAACCTGTTCAACTGCCTTACCACTCCTGTAGAAAAGAATGTCTTCCTTATAGCTAATCTAAACTTATCCTCTCTCAGTTGGAAGCTGTCACTCCATGTCCTATCACTACATACCCTTGTCAAAAGTCTCTTTCTGGCTTTTTTTGTAGCCCCTTTAGACACTAGAAGGCTGCTATAAACAGCCTGGAGCCTTTTCTTTTCCAGGCTGAATAACCCCAGCTCTCTCAATCTGTCTTCACAGGAGAAATGTTCCATCCCTCTCATCATCCTCATGTCCCTCATCTGTACTCACTCCAGCAGGTTCATGTCCTCTTAGGACCCCAGAACTAGATGCAGTACTCCAGATGGGGTATCATGAGAGCAGGGCAGAGGAGAGAATCCCCTCCCTTGACCACACTGTTTTTGATACAGCCCAGGACATGTTTGGCTTTCTGGATTGCAAGCACACGTTGCTGGGTCACATCAAGCTTCTCATCAACCAACACCCCATGTCCTCTTCCTCAAGGCTGCTCTCAATCCGTTCTCTGCCCAGCCTGTATTTGTGCTTGGGCTTGAATTGAAAACCTTCATGCAGTGGTTTACGCCATTAAGGTTCTTTTGGTTTAAGGAGGGAGGCTGTGCATTTCACACAGCCAGCTGGCTCGTGTTTCCATGACATGTGTGCTGCCACAGCAGCAGCTGCCTCAGCCCCACTCCCAGGTGTCACCTCACCCAGTGCAGTCACTCAGCCAGGCAGGACATCTCCCCATTAGGCTAACAGCACCAGCACAGGTTCACAGCCCAGTCAGACAGGCAAACTGGTGCTGGCATTGGAAACACTCACCCTGCTCTCTCTCCATTCAGAGCATCCCACAACCTTTCACACACACAGCTCTCTGCTCTGCTCACCAGTGTCACACTGGTTGGTTGCTCCCACTGAAGCCCTTGGACTGTAAGCTTCTTTAGAGCAAGGACCTTGTTCTCCTGCAGTTCTGCAAAGTGCCAGGCAAAATGCTAATTGTGATGATAAAGTCTAAAATTTGAGAGCATAATTGACATATGCAATAGGACTAAATAATTAAATGGAACTGGAGAAATACTGAATTATCTTTTAGCCATAAGAGAGACCTCATTTGTCAAAAGCTATATACTATCCTCTAAATATAGGAGAACAGTGATAACTAACTGAAAGCCATGCTGAGATTTTTTATGGCAATCCATGTATCTGTGGCAAGTGGCCCACACAGGATCTTTCCTTAGAGAAGATAAGAGAGTACTAATCAGCAGCAATTATCTACTGGAAAAACCTAACAAAGTGCTGCAAATATGCACAAAATAAACAGTCTGCTTGCTTAATAACTGGGCTCTGAAACAAGCTGACAGTTGCTATGGATAATCAACTTGTAACTAACCATTGCAAGTTCTGACTGCAGATCTACAAGCATGTTGATTTTACAGTTTGTAAAGGAGTTCCTGTCAGTTTTTACAATGATGGTGATAAAGTAAAAAAAAAAATCCAACTTTTTTTTCTTTTTTGGGAAAGAAAACAACACCCACAATATTGGAAAACAGCAGGACATCAGTAAGCACTACAAACAGGGTACAGAATGTTCTGTGCTTCTTAGTGCAGGAGGATAAGTTGTAAAGAGACAAGAATAAAGATGGAAAGTCTTGCAAAGCAGAGAAGAAGGGTTATGGATATAGTTAACGATCCTTGTACTTCTGAACAGAAAACTGCTTCTGCAAATCAAGAAAGGAATTGGATGGGAAAGCACAAAGAATAAGTGTTCAATGAATTCCCATACCTATGGTATTTGGAAGTGAGCAGAAAGTTTCGGGCAGAACGCATTACTCCGAGACAAAGCTTGAATTAAAAAAAAAGGAAGGATGCATGGCTTAGATTTTTTTTTTCTGTAGACAAATAAGTCTCTGGATAGGTTTTTATGAAATATTGCTTGGTTTCTTATAGGAGCAGCTGAGGGGTGAGTCACATATATTAATATTACAAGATATGTGTGTGGGAGGTAAGCCTGGCTCTCGACTCATACTCTGTGCTTTAATATAAAGAATTATTCACCTGCAGCATAGATAATTTTTGCAGTCAGGGTATAAAGGTGAATTAACTGTGTGTGGGCATTCTCCCTGCACTCTGCTAACACAAGAAAATGTGAGAAAGCAGAGCTGACCACTGATGGGGCTTGTCTTGGCCATCAGACATCACCTTTGTGGTATTATGTGTTGCTGGTTTCCATCCCCAGATCACTGTCTGTGTTGGTACAAACCTTAGTTCTGGAGCCAACAGCCGTGGTAGCTGTGAGTTTGTTTCATTTATGAGCAATTAGCCAAATGGGTTTTGAATTTAGGTACATATATTAGGCAGGTTGGATCTCCCTTTGGAAACATGTGAAACTCCTTCCCTGCATGTGTCATGAGGAATTTGTGTGCTTGCTTCCAAGGACTAGTCCATGAAATCCACTAAAAAGACTAGTCTGTCAAAGTACCGGCTGGGGCCCATTAATCCTGTTTGTACTCATTTATGCCAATCTGCTACGTGGCTGTGAGTTCTCCAGACCTGAGTTTCCTCAGTTTCCTTTCCCCTTATTTTTAGGGAATGGAGCTAAATGTTATGGCCTATATTATAATTCAGCTTAATACACCTCCTCTGGTGGTTCCTCTGGTCTCCTCGGTGGGTCTCTAATGGGCTGGACTCTGACCTCTGTCCAGAGACCTCTGGCTCTCGCCATCAGTGCTGCAGGGAAAGGCTGCCTCCCACCTTTCCAGCCTCTTGGCTGCTTTGGAGTCCTACTTGTGTTCCTCTGAGGGCTCCCAGTGCGTTATTCCCATCAGTTTGTTATCTTTCCTGCTTATCCGTGCAAGCACAGTGTTACAATTATTATAGCCAAGCCTTTTGATGCTCAGTGAATATCCATGGGATGATGCATCTGCATCATCGAAGACTGAACTGGCTGTGTATATCAGATATGCTATCCCCAATAATTTCTATTTCCTGACTTGTCTTCTTCCTGAAGTATTCTCCAATTGGTTAATTTTGCAAACATTACAGCAGCTCTTGACTGGAAAAGTGAGTGGACCCTTTCCAGAAGTGATATTTTCTCCTGTGTCAAGCTGGGGTTTCACAAAGTTGCAAAGAATCTGGCAGTGCTTTTGTGTTGCTGATTACATGACTCCATGTGCACCTGACCCTGGTCTGTGCACACTCTTGGCCCATTCATTCTGAGCAGCAGCTGATCTCTGGTGTATCTCTGTGTGTTAAAATCAGGCTATAGTTCAACAAGCACTTAAAGCCAGCAGAGCTACTGAAAGAGATTGTATTGCTTCTTCTCATCCCTACTCAGCCATTTCTGCCTCCACATTTTCCTGGCCTCTATCAGGAATAGTGTGGTCAGCAGGATCAGGGAAGTGATTCTTCCCCTGCACTTAGCTCTGGTGCGGCCACACCTTCACGACTGCATTCAGTTCTGGGCCCCTTAATTTAGGAAGGATGTTGAGGTGATGGAGAGTGTCCAGAGAAGAGCAACAAGGCTGGTGAAGGGTCTGGAACATAAATTCTACGAGGAGTGGCTGAGGGAGCTGGGGCTGTTTAGCTGGAGAAGGCTCAGGGCAGACCTTATTGTTCTCTACAGCTCCCTGAAAGGAGGCTGTAGACAGGTGAGGATTGGTCTCTTCTCCCAGGCAACCAGCAATAAGACAAGAGGACACAGTGTTAAACTGTGCCAGGAGAGGTTTAGATTGGACATTAGAAGGAATTTCTTCACAGAAAGGGTGATGGGGCATTGGAATGGGTTGCCCAGGGAGGTGGTAGAGTCACTGTCCCTGGAGGTGTTCAGGAAAAGACTGGATGTGGCACTTAGTGCCATGATCTAATTGACAAGGTGGTGTTCAGTCATAGGTTGGACTTGATGATCCCAGAGGTCTTTTCCAACCTAGTTGATTCTGCGATTCTGTGATTATCTCCTTCCCTGTGTTTAATTCCAGCCCCAAGCCATCCAGCTGCATTCAGCTCTGCCTTTTGCTGTCTGTGATGAAAAGAGTGACTCAGGTAGCCACCGGTGACTCTGTGGTATCCTGCAGAAACCAGCCAGTTACAGCTTTTGTGCCTTTTTTCCGGCTGCTAGGTCTGTTTTCTCAGATGCTCCAGGCTATGTGTGTCTTGCTGAGGCACCTGGTGCCACCTCTCCTTGTGCCGTGGGCACTTGTGGCACCCAGAGAGCGACCTTACTTCTCTCAAGGTGCTTTGAAAGGGACTTAATCTGAAAAATAAGAAAAGTGCAGTATGAAAATGGGTTTTGATACTGTTCCAACCAAATAAGCCCTAGGGCTCACTAATGCAGAGATATTTTTAAAAATTGTGCTTTCTCTTTTCTGGAGGAAGATGCCTCAGTTTTCTGAGAGGAGACAAAAAAATCACCAGCTACACAGAATGTGGGTAAAGTACTTGAAACTCCCCTCAAGCTCTAGCATTGCACCCTTCTGACAGGGGGCTGCATGCTGCTGAGAATGGGGGGACAGGTGGGTCATTTTCCCATAAAATAATTTCAATCCCCCTGTAGAACCTAGACAAAGAAGAAAATCAAGGGTTGCAAGAGCTCCCCCAACTCAGAGCACATTTATTCTGAAAATTCATCCCTAGGAGTATAACCTGAATTTTTGCCGACGTCACGTTGACTCTGAAGACACGGGACCTGTGCAGCACGTTTTCAGGTTGCACAGTGGCTGCTGCCCATCACTGTTTTTTAATTCAGTAGACAGTCAAAGTGCCAAGGCTCCTCATCAGCCATATATACATGACCCTTGGAAAGCAGCAGCATGATCTCTTCCACACCATTACTTTTTCTTGCATTCACTGTTATCTCTCTGTGAAACAGGGAGACAAAATACCCACAGAGCTATTTTCATTCTTTGACAGAACAAGTCTGCTGAGCCTCATGTGTGTGACGTGAAGAACATCAGTCATTTAGAGACACACTGCAGTTGAAAAGGTCACAGTCACTATGACAGAGTAAATGAAATGTTTAATTCAAATAGAATATCAGTAGCAGTTGCAGTGGTGCTCAAAGTCACTTGTGTTTTCTTTTCCCTAAAGCACAGCAGAGTATGATTCAGCATCAGCTATAGGCACCCTTGTGTTAAAGAGCCCTTCCAGAATGTACTTTGTTTTTATTTTAAAGGTTCGATAAACTGAACAGCAGGTTCCATCTGCAGAACCCTTTCTTATCTCCATGGATCACACAGGAACAGAACGGGGAAAAAGGAGGAATGTATTTGTATCTTTTCGTGTATATAGTAGCATCACTCACACACCCAATCTTGGATTTCTTTTTTTCCAGTGAAAACTAGGTTCTTTGGAAAATGTGAGTTTTTAAAAAAATACTTTTTTACACAGGTTGTTTATGGGAAATAAAAGGTTTTGCCTGGAGATATCATCCCTGTCCCTCTGCTGGGCTCTCTGCTCAAGGCCCTGGCCAGCACAGCTGGAGATCAGCCTGGCCCCAGTTGTGCCCACCCAGCAGGTACTCTGGGGTGAACTTGAGGCTTACATGGACATGAGCACTTGACCGTCTCCCTTTCTCCATCTTTATTGTAATGTTTTCACTCTATCACAGCAAAATTCAGCAACAGCCACTCTATTTATGTGTTTGTGTGGTTGTCCACAAGAGTGGAGAATTTTGTCTTCCATGTTCATGGGGAAACTCACCACCATGACCTATCTCAGCTATGGCCACATCCTGCATTCTACTCAGTGCTTAAAACTGCCATGGGCATCAGACATAAGTGCTGAGGCTTCATCTTAGTTCTCAGCCTGGCAAAACACATCATCTTAATATGCTAAACACCAGATAACACCAACAGGATACACTGTCTTTTTGAAAAATTATCAATTACATCCTGACTGTCAGCCTGACAAGAGAGGCCTGTGAAGGCTCAGCAGCACTGGTGCTTTCTTGGCTTGGCAGAGCTTTTATTTAAATGGCAACTGGAAGAGCATAGGAGGGTGACATTGTCTGGGACCAGGAAAAGTTCACTGCACTGGCCTTTGCTGTAGGCTTAGAGACCAGCCAAGCTGCTGCGTGTCTGTGGGTGATGCAGAGTCCACAGACACATGAAAATTATGCCCAAAGCTGGGTCACCAAGGAAAAATGCCCAGTAAAATTATGCCAATTTCATATGTGAATTAGGGGATGGTAAAGAAGAGATTGGTGCTGCTGTCCGTGTGATGTTCAGTAGTGACTTATAAAGCATCTAGAGCAGTGCTGGCTCCTTTGGAGGCAGTGTGACTGTCTTGGCTCTTGTTGGACAGTGTAGACAGTGTCCAGTCTGGTTAAGTCACCTGCAGGTGCTCCAGCCTTTGCTCCAGCTCTTCACAGCCCAGCGTTCTGCTAGCTCAAGCTCACTGAGGGCTCAGGAAACGTAGACAAGCTGTGACTCACCTGAGCCACAGCATCTCTGTGAGCCCTGCATATGAGGCCATGAATTTCACCAAACTGCTGGAGCCTGAATTTGCTGCCTAAATCTGTAATGAAGTGTGTGAGTGCACAGCCTCTTATCCAGAGCCTGCTTCAAGAGGAACATCCATGAACAGGGCAGGAAGAAGGGCTCTGCTTCCCTGGGCTCTCTAATTTTTCTCAAATTGACTTTGCACCTCAGTATAAACCTCTGTGATTTTAACGCTGGCTGGTTATCCATGCTTCTCATTTTTGACATGCTGAGGCTGTACATTTCCTGGGAAAAAAATGACTGAGGGAAGAAGAGTTGCAGAAGGCATTTGAAGGTTTAGTGATTCGCCCACAAAAAAACCTCTTCTCCCAGGCATGCCTGCCAAATTCCCATTTTCAACCTTTGATGCCTTTACTGTTAAATTACAGCCACTGAAGCAGATCCTGAATTGGTGCTCCCAAAGACAACAGCAGTTGCTTTGCTGAATGGCAGGAGTCCTAATAGCAGCCTCAGCAATCACAGGAACAGCAAGATCTCTGTTGCCTTTTTGTGGATATCTTGATTTAGGCTCCAAATGTCTCTGCTGTGGAGGGTTCCTTGTTTGGTGTTTCTCCCTGCTAATATACTTAAAAATTCAGTTCCTTTCCTTTCTCTTCATGCTACACCTATTTCACAACTTCCCAGTTATAGGTAGATTTTGTGTGCCTTTTTTTATAGGGTGCTTGTTGGCTTGAGTATAAAAAGAGCTCTGGTGCAATTGCGAATGTTTACTGTGTGTTTTGCGTGGGACCACTCAGAGCAGAGAATTTGGGTAAAGAGAGGGCTTAGATAATGAACCTGCAGTGTGGGAGTGTGTAAGGAGCTAGAAAGATCTTGTAATTAAACAGCACAAGGAAATCATCTGAACAGAGCTGGAGAGAACTTGGAGCAGGACGGGCTGGTGGGAGCTGCCTGGAGCCTCTGCAATGCGGTGAGCTGCGGCTCTGCGCCCTGAAAATCCCATCCTGGAGCTCACAGGGAGCCTTCTGACGTCAGCCCTTATTACTGCTCGCTGTGGTTTTCCCCGCCAAGATCAAACTTTGTTGGGGTCACATGTAATTCCATCCTCTCTATTCCTTCTTGATTTGACAAGTCTGGAGAAAGGCTGAAAATAATTTCTTATGTGAAATATGACCTGTTGTCTATGGACTCCTGTATTCCTGGGGAGTATTTCCTGATCAGCAGCATCTGCCCAGTTCAAACATTTCTGAAAGTCCCTAAGTTCTGTTTGGTTACTGTCCCTCATTTTCCTGAGCATCTTTGTCACTGAATATTGTTGGGACACACTCATTGCCACAAAATGCTACAGCACACCTTATTTAGGAAATCTTTTTTGTGCCAAGTTCCTGTGTATACCTTCAGCTGTATGTTAGAGACTGCGGTCCCTAGGAATTTTATCCATAAATACAAAGCAAGATAAATATAAATATGCATTTGTTTCTTCTTGATGTGACATACACTTGGAAATATTAATCATTCTGCAGTTCTTACATGAGTGAAAAATGGACTGACTGCAAATCACAGCTAGAAATAAAACTGCAAGATATGCACTGGGGGTAAGGCTGAGTTATATGCTCACATGGCAAATATATTTGAGAGAAAGTTCATCACCCGACATTCAGCCCCTTTTAGCTGCTGTCCCACAGGAACGATATAGGTCAACTCTGAACACTTCTGGCAGCCTCACAGCCTTCATCTCATGTCCCACGCTCTGGTATTTGTTCTTATTTTCATGAATTTTCGTGAAAAACCCCAAATAGCAGCCAGATAAATATTGGATGCAGCATTGATTGGAAAACTGCACACAGGTCTGCCTGCAGCCAGACTTTGCCACTTCCTGCTGGGTGGTGGTGACCATGTCACTGTGATTTTTATGTGTTTCTGTTGCCTCAGAAGCTATTACATTGTTAGCTAAGTGTTTCGAGGTGCAATGATCCCAATGGGTGAGAAGCAAGATTCAGATAAATTCACAGAATCATGGAGTGGTTTGAACTGGAAGGGACCTTCATAGGTTGTCTAGCTCCAACCTGTCTGCAATGAGCAGGGACATCTTCAACTAGATCATGTTACTCAGAGCCCAGGCCAGTCTGGCCCAAAATGTTTCCAGGGATGGAGCTTCTACAGCCTCTCTGGGCAACCTGTGCCTCATCATCCTCATTGTATAAAATGTCTTCCTTATATCTAGTCTGAACCTTCCCTCTTTTAGGTTAAAACCATTATCTCGTGTCCTAGCACAACAGGCCCTGCTAAAAAGCCTGTACCCATCTTTCTTATAAGCCTGCTTGAAGTATTGAAAATTGAGAGTTGTGGTTAAACTGTAGGTTGTACATGAACAAATCCAAAACTGTCTTTGCACCAAACTAAAACAAGCGTTGTGTAAAGTACATGATGAGTAACAGCAACATAGAAAGCAGAGGAAATCCATCTGTGTTGGATCTGTGCAAGCAGCCTGTCCTCATGTGAATCTTTCTCAGGAAATTCTCTGACTCAGTAGAAGGCCAGAGCTCTGTCATCATGTTTTATCTAGTAGAAAAGGTACAAGTGCTGAAGCCAGAGCTTTGAAGTCTCTGAATCTAGTTTATAGACTTAAGGAAACCAAGTGCAGTAGATAGCATTTTTGTCTCTCATATAATAAATCCAGAGTTCTTTATGGTAACAGCCAGTAAGTGATAGCATGTGGTACAAAATGCCAGTCTTTTGTAAATCTGCATAGTGTTGTTCCTTAGAGCAGGAACTTGGTTGTGTACCCAGGTAAAACCTATCTTCAGGGTGACATCCAATGACATTGTTCAGGAGCCTTCAGCCAAACATCGCCTTGAAAGCAGTTCTGGATTTGCTTACAAGCTGTTTGTACTTTCTTCAAAAAACTCAATACATTTCAGAGGTTGTTTTTATCACAGATTGGTATTTACTTACCATAATCTTCCTCTTGAAATGGAGGTCAGTGGTAAATGTCTACCTTTGGTAGATCCTTTGAGCCCATTTATTTCCTGTGACAATGATGCTTTGTCTGAGTTATGCCCAACTGTGTCACTTTTTGATACCAACATCAGGACAGAACACCACCACACTCTACACCAGGAACACTGATGGGCAAAACACTGAAATTTAATTCCAGTAAGGAATTTGCTTTGAGGCTTGATTTATATTGGCACTACTCAGATTTGAGAGTAAGACAAGTTATAAACCCTAAAATAGGCAGTAGGGATGAAAATATCTGTATATACTAGATAAGAAAATTTATTCTTTAGTAGGCAGCAACTTTCCAGTAGATTATCAACCTAGCATCTGACAGAGCAGAATGAGCTATCATACTAATAAGAACATGTTACAAATATTATTGCTTTGAGAATGTTGCCTACTTTCTCCAAACCCCTTCAATTTTCTCCCCAGTTTCTCTCCAGTCATTGTCAGTGGTAGACCTGGATGAAAATCCATGGGTTTGTTGTTGTTCTCTAGGAAACAGTGACTCCCCTGTCGTTATTCTCAATTCAAAATGGAAACTTAGAGCCAGCATGGTGAAACTTCCCATTCACTAAAAGGTCAGATAGTTTAAGTCAAAAACAACAAAAACTTTTCATTGTGATAATGCCATGTGTTAGAAAAAAGTTTCCTACAATGCACAATATCTAATGTATTGAATAAAATTGAAACATAAATACAAAAAGCATTTTGACACTGTCAGAACAAGCCAGCTGGACTTTCTCCCTCTGAAAAATGGAATCCAATTGTACTCTAAAAATTTAATACAACTGCATTTACCAATTGAAGAACTGATCCATCAGCTGGCTCTAGCTTAAGGAGTCTGATCCTGCGAATGGCTGTACTAAAAACTGACAGTAATCTAACTGGGTTAGAGTTGCAGAGCTTTAGTCAAACTCTCTCTGGGTTAAATTCTTGTAGGATCATTAATCTCTGGTACAGGGCCCTGGCTGATGGAACACAGTAACCAGCCTGACTTCTTTGAGCCCAGCAATGGTAATGCCAGACTAGAGCCACCTATTTCCTCAGCTTTAGCTCTTGGTCCAGAGAACAGGAGCTGGCCAATTCACAACTGCCCTGTTGGTGTCCCACAGCAAAAACCTTGCCATAATCTGTCCCTTTGCTAAACTGCAGCAAGAAGGTGATGAGAATCAGATTTCTTTTATTACTTGTGGAAACCATGAGTGGAAGTAATTAATGTACTCAGCACAGTATTTCCTTTCTTGAAGAACTCTTGCAGTGATCTTTTCTTCCAAAATCCGATATGGTTTAAATTCATTGCTTGCTTGGTTGTAGCCTCTTTTCTGCCTGATATTTTTGACAAGCCGAAGTAATTCTTAGAGTGATGTTTTCCCTGAAAATGGCACAAGCTGGCTTTACACCTAGGCTTACTTTCAGACCTAACACAGATTCCTCTTTTTTTTTCTTGTTTTAGAGAAAGCATAGCAAAAACCCCAAAAACCAAAAACAACCAAAACCAAAGGTGCCTTTCCATTAATTCTCCCACATTTTCTGCTCTCCATCTTCCCTCTCTGAAGTAGGATTGATCCTCCCCTGCCCAGGATGCATAATGAGCTCAATGTTCCTGCATCTCCACTCAGCAAGTTCCTCCTGAAAAGACACGGCAGGTCAGTGTCCTTGTGCTGTTAATCCATTGAACTAACAACTGAAACATGGGAGGATTTTTAGCCAATTATAGATGAGCAAGTTCCTAATGATTAAAGTTACTCAAGCATGACTTTGTATTCCTCGCTTCAACCCTGCTCCCTTTTAAATAGTGTCATCATCAGATAAAGAAAAACCCTGATATTGAAATGTTCTTGTACTCACATACTTTGACAGAAAGTTAGCAAAAAATCTAATGCTTGCTGACTCTCTGTTATGTAGAAGTTGAATTGTTTTCAGAGCAACTTGGTACCTGATAAATGAACCTCACCTGAGATGAATTCAGAGCCTTGCCTTGTTATTTTCCAACATGCTGTTACAAACAAGGAGAAAATGAAATTCCTATCCTTAGAGGTGGATAAGCACAGCAAGGTCAAGGGGTTTATATTGCATTTCTCACCTAAAAAATATTTTCGCTGTTTACTGAACTGCTCTAGACATCTTCTTACAGCAATCAGGTCAGCCCTGTCTGAGTAGGGGGTTGTTCCCAGTGTGATGTGACCTGAGTGATGCTCTCCTAACCCCTGAGCATGGTATGCTGACCAGAAGGACACACCATTGGGGGACTACTGTTTGACTAATCTCCTTCAGGCATTTTATGGGTTTTTCAGCTCTCACAAAGCTTGAGCAGCTTCACAGCCATTTTAGCTATTGTTTAAACTCATGGTCTTATTTCATGGTAAATTAAATTTTAGGTTTTTCCAGCAGAAAGAAAGCAGAAATCATATAGGAATTCTTCAGAGCTATTCCAGGCATGTAATAGCTGAAATACACTTGAAAGAAGAGGTCTTGGTCAATGTAAGGAGTTTTAAGACACCTTATCTAAGTTACAAGGTTAGTCTGTGGATTCCTCAGGTAATCAAGGGAAAGTGCATCCTGAGAGCAAGTCAGAGCAGGAGCCTAAATTGAACTAAATTTCAGATGTCTATCCTTCTTTATGCTTCCCTCCTACTGGCAGCCTGTTTTCCCAGACTAACTGACTTGAGATTTTTCTGTCAACATTTACTTCATGGGTGTAACTCACTGCAGCTTTTCTCACCACTGTCCATAATTATGGGCAGATGACAGGGGATATGATGTACAGAAAATTTTTTTTTGAGAGATCTTTGCTATTGTGAGTGAAAACATTATGTAAAGCAACCTAAGACAGATAAATCTCTACAAACCAGCACCCCAACTAAAGACACCTCCCTGTCATTGCTCAAGAGAGAGTGTGGGCACAAGTATCACAGATTTTCTGATTGCTGGTTTCTAGCTGTTTGGTCTGCAAGGATTTTGATGAAATCATCCCATATCCTAAAGGAAATCCTGATGTTTCATTTGTATTGCATAAATAAAATTCAACACAAAGCATAAATATTTTATGCTGGATTTTTACCTGTGGCACATCGAAGTCCAGCCAAGCCAAGAAAAACAAAGCATAACTGCAGGGAAGCATCTGCCATTTCCTCCTTTTTCTGATGTGTCCCATAAGCAAATCTGATAAGTAACTTCTGCAAAATGCTGTTTGAAATATGACATTTTAATGAAATGCCATAGAAAGTGCTAGAAGTAATTCCTAATGCACAGATCTCTTTTGTTCTATTATGCATTGATGAGGGAATTTGCATGATCATTAGGGGATGACTGAAGTTTAGAATCTTTTTAATGAATATTGCATTCCCATCTATTAATGGGAGGAATGACAGTAAATTCTTCTTTTAGCAAATTTCTGCCATCTGTGTAACTTTTACCTAGAGTATTACTAGGAACCCAGTCAAAGAAGGAACCTAAATAGTGCAAAGGAAGGTATTTCAGCAAAGTAAGACCTAACCAGGTTTCCATGTTGCTGGTCCCTTCTCTCTGTGGAACTTTGCTTTTTTGTTTCTTCATTGTCTTTCTTTCTCTTTTTTCTTTTTCATTTTGTAAGTTGACCTATGCTCCATATAGTTCAACTGACCTGTCCTTGTGCTCTTTTTCTGTGAAGTTTTGAAATATTATCAAACATACAGACTTCTTTTATTATATTCACTGAAGCATATTTGTCAGAAAAGTTGGCATCAATTTTTTAAAAACTTCAGCAAGTTTTGCAGTAGTTTTCTACTTCTTAGACTCTACAGTTTTTCAGTTTTTAGAGTTTAATTCAAGGAAGGTCAGATGAACTGCTTGCCTAGTTTTAAAGAGTATGGATTCATAGTCAACCAGAATTTTATGTATATGAAGGAAACACAGGGGTTTTTTTCTTAACTGAATATGTATTTTAAACAGATAACGAGTCTTGATTAAGAGTGGTCTGAGCAACAAGTACGTAATCATGTACTTAATCAGCTAGCATGTACTAACTAGAACTGTTTAGAAAATGTTTCCCTCCCCTTTAATTATTCTGAATCCTGAAATCAGTGTAATTGATTCTCAGAATGCTTCTGAAAACAACTCCAAACATGGGAGGTGTGATTTGCTCAAACTCACCATAATGAAATCTGATTAATTTCCATTCTTCGTTATACTTGTCTCTCCCTTTTTGTTGAGACTCCATATACATAATGAGACTTTTTGCAACAGACCATAATGAGAAATGTAATCCTCATGCCAGCAGGGCAACATGCTAGAGAAGTTGAACCACAAAGGCATCGCACAGCATATTTGTACTGAAAATAGATAGAAAATATCCACATTTCCACAGAAAAAACTTTTTGTCTGCAAAGTCATTTATCTGGAAAACAAATGGAATTGCTCTATTTTCAATTATTTTAGCTGGCAGTTTAATTAATTCTTCAATTTATTTTTAAACTTCAGCCTCCAGCCATTCAATATTGTTGTTAAGGAATGACCTGCTATTTCTTTTAAAATCATGCTGTTATCTGATATCTTTCTCTTATAGACACTTTTAACCACTCTGCAATATTCTTCGGCTTTCAAAAGCTAAGTTCACCTCCTTTGGTTTTCTCTCTTCAGGTCACAAATCCTTCCTACAGTTTCCCTCTGAATTCTTTTTAACTTTCAGAATTCCTTATGGACTGTTTTCTGTGAAAGTTTTTAAAAACTTGCCTTTCCTTTTCAAGCACACTCCTAACACTCTTTCTTCTAATGTCATTGTGCAGGTTCAAGAAGACAAGAACACATCTGACTACTTACTTAAAATGTCTCACCACCCCCTCATGTACCAGAAGTAACTCTCTTCCTAAGGTCTGATATCAAAACCATACCAAGCCTGTCTGTCCCTTGGGCCTCTGAAAATATCTGACGTTTCAAATCCTTGTTTTTGAAAGGATGAGATCTAAGCAGGACCATGAAGCAGGTTCACCAGGTCCCCATCAGTAGGCACAATGGAAGGTGGACAGTGCTCCTCACACAACAAAGGAGCTCCACAGTGTGGGTGCATGAAGCTCACGTCAGTCATGCCATGGCCAAGAGACCTGTGAAGATCGCCTGAAAATGTGCTGCACACTCCCACACAACACGTTTCTCATCTCTTTGGCTACTTTCCATCTTCTTGAGATGGAAGAGAAGGCAGTGAGCTTCGTGTGACCTTGCTTTTCCTGTTTCCTGGCACAACCATGACTCCTGCTGGAGATTTGCTACTTACCAAAGCCAGAGTGCTTTCAGCATACATTGCATAAATGCACTTACTGGCTCACCACACATTAAGGAGGAACATGCTTGTGTGGGAGACTCTCAGAAGAGAGGTCATTCCTTTTGGGAATTTGTTCATACACGGAGACAGATGACTGCTGAGATACTGGTTTCAGTGCTCCTACCACAGAACCTCCTGGGAAGGAAAGGTACTTTTCCTTCAGCTGTTCTTCCTGTACCACTTGTGGGAGAGCTGGTCACCTCAACCTCCTCATTCAGGCTGTGGTTATTCTTGGGAAACAAATGAATTTAAGTGAAGGAAGTAGTTGCTGTTTTCTCCTTTCTTTTGCTGATGGACAAAGCTGAAGCCACCAGTATGATTTCTGACTTGAGGCAAGACAACCTCAAGAACCCATGCCAGTGGAGAGCTGGCTGACTGCAACTTCTCAGTTCTGGTGGAGAAAAGAGCCTGGTAGAAGTCTGTAACCACAGCCAGGATAAACTTGGGTTCCACTGTCTTTGGGGACTTACCAAGATTTAAAACAGAGCTCAGGAGAAGAAATCAGTGTAAAGATGAGAAGATACTTAAAGCAGTAAGAATGGTTTGACAATTCTACAGATTCAGTGTGTTTCCTTGTCTATCTGAGCCATGACCCAGCAGAGGTTAAGTACTGAATTGTACTGCCAAAATGTTTATTAATCAGAGGAATTGTCTATCTTGCCACTTCTGGGAGTCTAAGACACGTCTGTCTTCTATTTCCATGGTATTATTTTATGGAAAACAGTAAAGATAGAGTAATTTAGGCTGAACTACCTGAATCATAGGTAGCTATCAAAATCAGTGAACTAATTTTCAGAGATGCTAATTATCGCTCAGTTCCTATGGAAAAAAAGAAGCCCATGATTGTTTGGAACTTGAGTAGACATTTTCTATTTTTATTCATTTTGCTCCAATAAACCTTTATTCACTAAGAATATGTGGGTTGCTAGCTGTTAATTATGCTAAGAGTATTCTACTAAAGGTGGTCTGAAAACCTGTCTTCCCACTTATTGACTCACCTAATTAGAAAAAAAATTAAGGCTGCTTAAAATAAGTGTGACATTTATATTTTATCTAATCCCCAGTTTAACA
The DNA here is from genome assembly GCA_024500445.1 of Entomyzon cyanotis. NCBI lineage: Eukaryota > Metazoa > Chordata > Aves > Passeriformes > Meliphagidae > Entomyzon > Entomyzon cyanotis. The sequence goes on along the minus strand of JAKEPQ010001004.1, from coordinate 14,633,500 downwards.
GAAGCAGTCAGTATCCTCTCTTTGTATGAGCAGATGAATCTGAAAACTGCCACTCTAATTCTCCAGTTTTGTGATTGGATTTCTTTAGCCTCTTAAGCTTAGCAGCAATGCTTTCCACATGGAAAGATTTAGTATCCATAAAGATCCTCTCTGTAATCTGGTGCTACAGGAGGAGTCCCCACCTCCCTCTGAGGAACACACGATTCTTACAGACTTCTTCAGTGATTAAAGGTAACTTGGATTCAAAAATCCTTTGCAGTGCAGGCATTCAGCTCAAGACTGAGACATCTAAATTCAGATGTCTAAATGTAAGATCTTGATTCAGGTGCCTAAACATAGGTGCCTAGTGCTTTTCAAGATGCCCTTGAGAACTTGTTGAGATGCTAGTTTGCCCTACAGCTGCAGTTCTGGAAGCAGATGTGTCTCCTGCAGGTCATGGCTGTATCTGCCGGCTGTGTGGATGTCCTGGGTCATCTGAAAGGGCACAGGGCACCTATGGTTACTGATGGAATAGAACCCTAACTATTATAAGATTGAGGAGCATAGAGAGAGTCAGGAGAGAGATTCAGCTCTCACCATCATCTCAGCTGCATCTGCCTAAGCTCCCCTGAGAGTGCTGACTGCAGCAGTGGTTTAGGCACCGAGCTCACACAGACATTTACTTACAAACACCTAATTTTAGGTGTCTTTGTCCCAAACTATCCCAACCCGTGAAGTGTCTGTTATAACAAAGGATGAATTCAGAAATGGAAGGCAGAACATGTGAAAAGGAGGAAACTGCTATGTGTATGTGTTTGTGAGGGCTCAACAACTGATACAAATATCAGCTGGCACCAGTCCCCTCTGAATGTTTCAGTGGATGTCATGTCTAGAGGAAAGGTGACTAGAAAGGGCAACTTCTTCTTTTTACATTCCACTTTTTGAGGTTAGTCAGTGCCTCTTCTTACTTACATCGGTGAGCAGCTGCAGGCCAAATACAAGGACAGTTTTTTCAAAATTGTCCTGTTCTTTTATTAACACAATTGGCTTAAGCACCAACCACTGCATTAAAAATAATCTGGACTTGATTGTGCCCTTCTGTTTCAATCAGGAGTATCTACCATATGCTTGACAGAAAGGGACAATATTCAATGGCAGAATATTTGAAATGCTTCCAAAATTAACCTTCCTTTTTCTTACACTATTAAAAACAATTCTCTCCTGCTACTCAGTGCAATTTACAGGAGGTGCTTGGAAGAAAACAGCCTTGAATTTTCTTATGACACTAACTTCCATCATGATAAATCTCAAGGTGAGAGTAAACAGGAAGATATGAGCCTCTTTTACAACCATGTTTCTGAATGACATTGTAGTCAGAGATGTTCTTTATAGTCTCTGCTGAAAAAAATACACTGAATTTTATTGGCAGCATCTCTCTGACAGATGCCACTACTGTCCTTGTTTAAACCAGCATTAGAACATTAAATATAACTTGAAGAAAAAGTCTGCTATAAGAGTTTGTATTTAATGAAATACAAAATTAAAAATTACACAGAAATTAAAAATTAAAATCAAATTTGCTAAAATAAAAATTCTGTATTAAACATATGTTGTGTGCGGTGCTGAATTACAGAAATTAATACAAATATGTGTAAAATGAAATAGTTTGCAAAATTGACAAAAGTGTTAATTGTGCATGCCAAAACCCCACATTCTGCCTTAACCACTCACTGAGTTTAACTTTTTTAATATCTACTTCTAGCACTGTTCTTTAGAAGCAGAGAAAACTATTTAGAAACTGTTTTACAAGACAGTGCCATACTAATAACATGAAATATTACTTAATAGCTCCTTCCTAAGTATTAAAATCCTGAAAGCAGAAAATATATTCTTCCTTTTAAGAGCAGAAAATGGTGTCCTATCACAGCTGTCATCTTAGCATCTATTGAGATAATTATCAGAGGTTATTCTATGATTTGGATCCAAAAGTTCCCTGGTATATGTGTCCAGCCAAGCTTTAATTAGTCTGAGTGCCTCAGATTCTTGCTTTACTTTCTGTACTCACTCTTCCTATGATAGCCTAAGTGAAATTTTCTGTGGTGATGTGCAGGATCCTCCAGAAGTCTGATTGTAGCTTTCCAAGGCATCATCCTGCAGTCAGAACCTCTCACACAGATAGCTGCACCAGCAGCAAGATGTGGGCAATAGTCAGAAGCTCTGGAAATTTCTGTAGAGCTGCCACTGAGGAACTCACTTCTGCACTTCTGTGAAAGATAACAGCCTTCTGGAAATGCCAAGTCATGGACCTGAATAAGAATGGCTTTAGATCTCACAGACACACTTCTTACCTTATCTGACCTGATGGAAAATCTGTGATGTTGGTGGAGTTTTGCAGTACAACAAGAGCCATGGGTGCCCATGAAATTGCTTGTCCCATTTCTAATGCTGCTAGTAATCTTGAATCCTAGCACTGAACATCAGAGGCATGAACATATTATTTTTGTAATATTTTCCTAGCCCATTCAGTTGTGACATGCTTACTCACTATGAACAAAAACACACATAGGGAATGGACCTGTAATTCTAAGTATTTTGATCTCCACCATCTCAATAGGTATTCAGTTAATCTGTACTGAAGTAGAATTGAGAAAACTATGCCAGACCTTAGCTCTCACCAAGAAATATTAATCCTGATACTGCATTAAAGAGCTATATAAAAATGCCTCTAAGGCAGTAAGAGATGGAAAGCAACTGCTTGCATCAATAAGTCATTAACAGCAATTAGGACAGAACAAAATTGGCATCTGACTATTTCAGATGAGGATAGAAGAGATGTATAATTGTGAAAACCATGAAAATGTAAAAGAGGTATTGGAAATCCATACTCAGTGAACTAACACTGGCAGCCTAAGCACAAGCTGCAAAAGTCACCAGAATTTGACAAGCCATTTTGAGCAACACAGTTCTGAAAGCAGAAAAAAGGCATATGAAGTGTGAAATAGTCTGTGAGTTAATAGCTGATAGACTGCCTGGTCTTTTCCCGAGTTCCCTTATGAGGTCTATATAATCAGCAGCAGAGTGAGTGTAAACGCAGCCTGTTTCCTCTTGCACTGGAGTTACTGCACTGCTGTCAAGTGAAGAGCATTTTGTTAGTGAGAATAAAATTTGGTCTACAATGAGAAAATAAGGCACAGATGAAATGCCACTTGACTAAATACAGCAAAGCAAGTGACAGAGGGGTGTTGATACAGCTCACAAGTGCAAGCAGGTGGGAACTTCAGGAGATAAGACAGGTACCCAGCGTACTTCAGTTCAAATAAATAAGGCAGTTCACTACACTGCATTTTGGTACCCTCCTGCTAGGAATCATTTGCAATAATTCAGGCTGATTTAGATACCCAACCATGAATGTATGGATCTCCTGCATGTATCCTTCATGCATGAAATGGCCAAAACCCTCCTTAAATCTGGAAATCTGGTTGCTATTCATGGGGTATTTATTTTCCCCTTTGCTAGCTGTGGAAAACAACATGGATTTTTCCTGCTATGTAAATGTCAACACTGGTATTTTTTGCACTTTAAAAAATCTAGTGGCTTTGCACGTGCAGAAAATTTGCTGTATTTTTATCGCTGACATCTGAAATACTCTGAAAAATCCACAGAAGTGACTGCTAATGAATATGGCTTTAAGAAGCCTAAGATTTCAGTCTCTGTGTCTGTTTAGTACACAGTCCCTCTGCTGTGACTACCCCTGATGGGTTGAAAGGCAGATGCCTGTGTGGTTGGAGGCACTTTCAGGTGCTTTCCTGCAGGTCATTAACCCTTTTTCTGCACACCCTTACTGGAACTACCAGCATCAGTCAGTCACACATTGTGACAATAGCACTACACAGAGATTTTTTTTATTTATAGCATAAATCACTGTCAATTCAATGTGAGGATCAAACAATGGGGTAGCAAAAGAGGAGTGTGTTCGGCTCAAGCAGCCTGTGCCCCTATGGTCTGATTTGAAGGCCACTAAAATAGCTGGAATGAGAATAGTCATTTCCAGTGGGCTTTGGAGCTCTCTTCTGGTTATGTCTGTGAAGTCCTGAGTGTGAAGCAGAGTGGCATTTGTGGGGTTCTTTGTGTTTATGACTACAAACATAATCCTTCATTCAGATGCTGTGATGCTGAAAGCTGTAGAAATCCCCTAGGCTCATACAAAGTGTAAGGCTGTGTGGTAAAAAGGAGATTCTTTTTGCCTTAAAATACTGCAAAAATGTGTTATTTCCATTTATTTAAAAGCAGCTTTCCAGCAGCCAATGGCTATTTATATTGATGGAGTATCCACTGAAGTATGGCAATTTCCTGATTCCAAATTGCTTTTTCTCCTACAATGCTATCAAGTTGCTTTTATCTCAAAATGTTTTCCTGAGAAGACCAGTGACATTTTTTAGCTTTTACAGCTGGAGAAACTCCAATCCTCAGAATTTCATCCCCATGAGCTATCCTTGGCCCTACCATATCTCAGTTCAAGAATTCTTAGCCATACACCCTTGTCTCACTGCACTTCCCAGTGAATGAATACGAAATGAACTCCTTTAGGATTTAGCTCTCCAGAGGAGCTATCACTGATGTTTCTGGAGATGTGATGTGACCAGCAGGTCGAGGGAGGGGATTTTTCTCTCTGCTCTGCTATTGTGAGAGCCGACCTGTGGTGCTACATCCAGCTCTGTGGTCTCCAGCAGGAGGAGGACATGGTTGTGTTGAAGTGAGTACAGATGAGGGCCATGAAGATGATCAGGGGAATGGAGCACCTCTTCTGTGAAGACAGGCTGAAAGAATTGGGGTTGTTCAGCCTGGAGACAGGAGGGCTCCAAGAGGACCTTATAGCACCTCTCAGTACCTAAAGGGGACCCACAGGTGACATGTAGTGACAGGACAAGGGGAAATGGCTTCAAACAGAAAGAGGCAGGTTTAGACTAGGTACGAGGAAGAAATTCTTTACTGTCAGGGTGGTGAGACAATGCAACAGGTTGCCCAGAGAAGCTGTGGATGCCCCATCCCCAGCAGTGTTCAAGGCCAGGCTGGGTGTGGCTCTGAGCAGCCTGCTCTAGAAGAATGTGTCCCTGACCATGGCAGAGGAGCTGGAACTAAATGACCTTCGAGGCTCCTTCCAAACCAAATGATTCTATGATTTATGATTATATGATACCTGGTATCTATGAATACATGCACACTATAGTAGAGGGGACTTGTATTCTGGTTTGTAAATGAAAAGTTAATTCCATGGAAGTTATACCCTCTATTTAGCTTGCTGTCTTAACTAGGAAAGAAAGAATTAAGGAATTAGCGGTCTTATTTTATGTACAAAGCAGAGCACTTGACCTTTGATTCCCTGATTTTTTCTGTGTGGATCTCTTTCCTTCTTTCAAAGCTCCTCTCTGTGTCTAGCCAAGAACTGGAGAATACATTGATCACAGACCCAACAACCTATAATTACCTCCTTGGAGTAGACATTTCTATGTTTTCTTACACAATAGGCAAATTTTTTGTCTCCTGCACCTTGAAATATCTTTCCTCTTCTTTTTCCCCATCCAAATCTCCAAAATACAGCCTTTGATTTTGAAACTACCAGTTATGATGTAAAACCATTTCATGTGCAGGTAATTAAATTCACTTAACTTAATTGCACAGATAATGCTAAGAAAAGTCAAAGCTCTCGCAAGGCTGGTGGAGTTGCAGAGGGGGAGTTGCAATGTTTTGAACTGAATTTTGTAGCATAGTTGTCCTCTTTACACCACATTTGTAGGAAAAGTCATGGGGAAAGAACCTTCAAGGATGTAGTAAAGTGTGCAGTTCCCCAGTCTGGGAAATATGTACAAGGATTATATACAAGTAGGGCTTTGTGCTTGTTGCTGACAGACATCATTGCTGGGTCAGGAAGTTTGGTTTGCATACAGGAGATGAAATGTCTTGTCTACCAGCCCTGAAACAGTAATTTAAACTAAACATCTCTATTACTTCCTGATGCAGGCAAGCCATTATTAATTTGCTATCTCATCAGGCTTATGTGCTTCTAAATTTGTCCATCAAGCGAAGATTTTAACAAAGAGCTTCAGTTTTACGATGACAAGTACTGAAAGCATGGAGAATGGGTTCTTTTGGGAAAGAGTAAAAGCACTGCTGTGGGAATTAATGAGGTGATAATTGGTGCAGAGGATGCTCGGCAGACACAGGGCTCTGCTCTAACTCAGCGTGAACTCTTTGCTCTGTGAGTATGTGTGGGGCAAAAGCTGTGGGACTTCAGTCATACGTGAGACCTAAGTTTGAAATTCAAGTTGTCCTGCAGCTGTAAGTGTGGTGTACCTGGGGATCAGGGGTTGGCCTGGGTGTGCAACACTTCACCCTTAACTCCTGGTCCCAGAGCTCTCAGCCAGCCTCTACGTGCATGAAACAAGGGATTATTCCAAGACAAGACAGTGCCTTGTGAGGAAGGGATTGCCTGAACTCCCAGCCCCTGCACAGCAGAGCTGTTGGGCAGCTCTGCAGGAGCCTTACGGAAGTGTCAGACTGGCCTGGAGATTCCCTTGGGCAGCTTCTGCTGTGCCTCGATGGACTGACCAGCAACATTTATGTGTTAAATGTGTTGACTAACCTGGTCAGGAACCCAGGCATCCAAATGACTCAACCCAGGCAGTTTCTGCCACAGAACTGACCAGGCTGTGCGCAGGTAAGATCCTTGTAAATAGTGGAAATTGTGCAGATGCAGAAATGGGAGTACAGCACAGCGTTTTGTACATAGGCAAGATACATATTTTGGACATAATTTAATACTTTCAGTAGAAAGAGACCATGCATGTGCTGGAGTGGCCATGCAGGACCACTGCACAGATGGATTATAAAAAGTGAGCAGAAGTTTGGGGAACCTCACCAGGTCCAGCTGAAGATGCTGTTGAAAGGACCCTCACAAGAGAGACTCCCATCACCATCTGGACAGTAACCAACCACACTGTTTGAGGGACTGGAGCATTACCCCACAGAAACAACCTCTCAAATCTATTTAGTTTCAACAAATGCTCTGTGAGTGTCCATGCAGCAGTGGTGCAATGCTCCTGGGGCATTGAGAGAACTTGCATAGAGCAGCCCTTGATACACTCAACACAAAGAAAGAGAAACATGATTTCACCTCCATTTGAGCAGCTGTCCTTTATTGTAGAAAGCAAATACAGCATCCATCTTACTCCTGATACTCCTGTTGTTGACTTCAGCTCTTGTGCTAATGCATATTTTATTATTTTACTGAAAGTAACTGATCTGTAACAAATATTTTCTGCCATCTTATAGGTATCATGTGGTGATTACACAGTCGCCTGACAGGGAGAATTGAATCAAATCTTATCATGGATAATTAAACATGGATCCTTCTTATCTCAGGAGTCTATCTTATAACTCTGAGTAAGGTCTCTTGCAACCCCTCTGCCATCTTGCTTGGGACTCCTCTTAATCACTAATGAGAGTCTACTTCAGAGTTAGGAACTCATGGCTCCCCTTATAGGGTACATTTGGAGGAGCAATTAATATCTGTTTTAAACATTTCTTAAAACCTTTGGTGATGGAAGGTTTATGCCCTAGGTTACTTGTTCCATTGATTAACTATTCCTCTACCTAGACAGTTTCTTGTTCAGCTTTCTCTTTTGCTGGAAATTATCCTGATCTGCTGCTTGTCCTTGCTCTCTGCATACCCTCTGCAGAATCACCCTTCTTCTGCCTTTCTACCAGTCTGCTAAGCTTAGTCAAACCTATTATATTTCCATCATGTCCTACAGAAAATATTTTCAAAGTGCCACTTTTCTTAACATCAAGAAGGTCTTTATCTCTGTGGATATGTAACTTCTAAACCAGGACATGGCACTCCTTGTCCAGCTTCAGAAGTACTGATGAGAGAAGAACTACTGTCCATTTTCCAGGTTTGAAGGTGCCTTTCTGGCAACAGCACATCAGTCATGTTTAGATTACGACTCCCTATAGCCATCTCTTCTGCTGTGTTGCTGCCCAGTTATTTTTCTTTTTTAATTTTTTTCTTCTTTCCAGCTGTAGCATTTTTTGCTCTTGTCTATGTCACACTCCATCTTCCTGACTTCAGTTCTCTTCTCCAATGTATTGTTTTAAATTCTAACCCACTCAAGTGGTTTTTACATTACTTTCACATTTGACAATGTCCATACTTTTCTGTTATCTAAGTCATTAATGAGGATGTGGCACAGTACATTCAACTGTGCAAGATACAGCCTGTGTGAGTTATTGAAAATTGAGTGCAGCCTTACAGCAATTACTACATTCACCTTTATAGTGTTTGATTCCCCTAAATTCATACTCATTTCATAAACTTCATTAAAAAAAAAAACAAAGAGCTGTACAGGCTAGACAGTAAAAAACAAATTGTGGTTGTGAGGAACTGGATGGCCAAAGTACCCATTTAGTCAGATTTTCAGCAATAAAATGTTAATCAAGCTTTTCCTAGAAATCTCACCAAATCCTTGGCCAAACCTCAAGTTTCAGCAGTGCAAAATCTGTGGGAAAATAGGGATGACCTTTTCATACTTTACTAGCAACACTTTATGCCTGTAAAGCTATTACTTACTATCACTGCTACAGTTACATTTTGAACTCTCCAGAATGTCTTTTACTTTTCATCTATTTTCATAAGATCTACTACAACTGAGCATCTCTCTCGACATCAGTGTAACAGAAAGAACCTTTATCCACATACTGCTGTGAATAATTCAGGAAAATTTGGCTCAGTAAAATCTGGGACTATGGCTACTGTTAAACTTATTGCTGGCTCAGGTTACTAAATTTTTTAACTCCTTGATAAGTCATTTGAAACATAAGCTTTCCAGACTGTTTCAGTTTATTACTCTTTTTAAGTGAGCAGATCTAAATTAGAATCTCCTCAGATCAATAGCTCATTTTTATCACAGGACATTTGAACTGTACTATATAGATCAGATAAATCATCTTTCACTGCACTTGAAAATTTTAAGCTGCAGATCTGTGGTGTAGAACTGCCGTAGATTGGGTGCTAGGAAAATGATGTATTACAATTGTTTCTCCATACCTATGGCTCTTCCTGAGTAAGTGCCACGTTCCAGCACAGTGATTATTTTAATTGCAGATGCTTCCTCAAACTGCATGATATATTTCTCTCTCTTAAAGCAGGCTGTTTACTTTTACATTACAACCCGTGTTTCCTCACTGGGTGCTGCTCAGATTATTACACCATGAAAAACACTAAACAACATATTTGACTCCATGCAATCCAGACCTAAAGAAATGAGTAGATTCAAAGTGGAAGTTAAAATCACAGCTGCGTCCTGGGCAGTGTACAAATCACAGGATCATGAAAAATTCATGCTGGAAGGGACCTCAGGAGCTCTCTACCCTAATCTCCTGCTCGTACACAGCCTGAATTTCTCTCTCTCTCTTTTTTTTTTTTTTCATTTTATGCTAATCTCATCCTCCCACCAGGCACTCAGCTGTGAAGAGTCTGACTCCATCTCCTTGATGACCAACGTGTGGGCACTGGGAGCTGCTTTCAGGTACACCCCAAGCTGTTTCTTCTCCAGGATGAACCAGCCCTGTTCCCTCAGCCCATCCTCACATCCTCGCAGGGCAAGTGCTCCCACACTGAGCATCTTGGTGGCCCTCAGCTGAACTCCCTTCTGTTGATTGATCCTCTCCTTGTTACACTTTGCCTTCCAGAGATGATTGCTCTTTCATTTTGAGACTGCTGCTGTTCATGTATTAAGCCATTTTGTGTTGTCTACTGATCAAGAACTGCCACAGCAAAAGTCATTACAAGAATTTCAGAGGCAGATGACATGACATTGCATAGAACCACTTGAACTTTTTTTCTGAAACACTTTTTTTTCTAAAGCAAAAGAACCCTTTTCATATAAATTTTTCTTTTTTTTTTCTTCTATCTTGAATCCATAGGAGATCTTTTTTCCTTTATTTTGCCTAATTCATGATATATAAAAATAAATAGAGAATTCTTAATCTCAGTTTAAAGTATGATTCTTTTGAAGCAAATCATCTTCTTTGCAGAGCCTGTAGATAAGGTGAAGAGCCCTGTGAGTTTCAGGGCAGAAGGAAGCCTGATATAAACCGGGATCCTGCAGAGCCACATGAGCAGGAACCTGTGCTCACCACCCAGCAGATTACTAGTGTGGAACTGCAGCCACCAAATCTCCACAACTAATCCACTCTCGAGTCCTGAGTCCTTCCATGTGGCAAATGTGAAGGGAAAAGTCTCAGACAAATAACAGATACAGCCCAGTATTCCCCCATTCATGGGCACAGGTGTTAAAAATTAAGTCTTGAGGGCTTTTTCCAGGACAACATCTATTGGCCTGGTCACAACATGGTTCCAAGAAAGCATTTGTACTACTGTTAGAAAATAAGGATAACTTCCAAAGTTTTTCACTGTGCTGTCACTGCTTCTGTTGGACTTGCAGCTGTATATTACAGCATTGCCATAGCGACCACAGGTAGGCATCCACATCTATGAGCTCCGTGCTAAATTGATTGCAAATTGTGTACACATGCACTTAATGAATTAAGTCAGGGTTTCATTGTGGTCTGTCCTTCACCAGCATTATTCAGTAGTTTCATTATTCCTATGAACAGAGGCATAGAGGATATGTTTGTTAATTTTTCAGAGGACCCCTATCTGGAAAGGGTTACCTGAAAGACTGAAAAATAGGATTGGAGTTCAGAATAGTTTTGACAAACTGAATAAGTTATAAAAACAAAAAAAGAAGATGCAAATAAACCAGACCAAGTGGAAGGTATTTATACACAGGTAGTGGCAATGGTCTACTCAGATATGGAATAGCCAAAGTGGGGTAAACACCAGTACAACAGGGGAAGATCTGGCTGTAGGGAGAGGGCACTTAGTAAATCAGTAAATCACAAGATGAAACAAGGTAAGTAACATTATTCTGTTTCCAGAGAAGTACCCATTGCCATGAGATATATAAGCAGGATTTTGTCTCTGTGACACATGGTGGAAATCGCTCTTCTTTCAACACTGGCATGGCCCCAGCTGGAACATGTGCCCAGCTGTTGGGACTCAGAAGCCTCTGGTGAGTGTCCAGGGGAGAATGGTCCAAAACAACAGCCTGGAGGAACTGGAGCTGTTTGCTAAAAGAAAAGAACAAGGAAGTACAACTGTGGCTTCTAACACATAAAAGGGAGCTGTAGAGAGGGAAGGAATTATTTATCCACTATGAAATAATGGCTGAAATTACAGTGAGGTTTAAGTTAGGCATTTGGAAAAGCTTTCTAATAGCAAAAGTAATTAAGCACAGAACTAGACTTCATGAGGAATATCCATCATTGGAGGCTTAAAGAGGAGGCTGTGTAAGCTGTACAGGAATGGGCAGCCCAGCCATGGGGCTGAAAAGGGGGAAGAGCTGTTCTGATTTGGGTGCTAGCAAGAGGAGAAGATTTACATTTTCCAAATGCAAATCTCATGGCTGTAACACACTGCTGTCTGTACAGCACTAGCACAAGATGACCTGGAGCAATTACTTAATTTATTGATGTGTGCAAACCCCAACAGAAGGCCTGTTTTTACAGATGGCACCTCAAAATGTTAAAACACATGGAATGGGGCATCAAAGCAAATCCTCTGATTCAGCCCTTGGTATGAGGTCAGCCCAGATGCTCTGCAGGGATTGGGGTCCAGCTGATGCCGCAATGTTCTAGTATTGATATGCCAGAAAAAGCCTAGCAGGTGAGTGCTACCAACCTTTGTAATAATCAGCATGCTTTTACTTAGATGCCTTCCTAACAGATTTTGCTTAGATCAATTTTTTATTGGTGTTTGAATACCCCAGACAGTGGAGAGACAGTGGAGGGAGGCTGGTGAAGTGTGTTTCTAGCAGGAACTAACCTGTATTTTACTAAATCAGCTCATATGTTGGTATCCTACAGATATCTACAAAACCCAAATACTTTTAAAGAGAAAACTAGATACAAATTTATCAACAGAGTTTTAATATTAGAAAAAAGCAAGAGCCAGAGCCTTTAAATGTCATATTAAATGCAAACTTATCCGTATTCACCAGCTTGATGCTACCCCTGGTATCATCAGGTAGCTCAGGGACTTGATTACAGTCATCATGACAATGGTATAATAAAAGATTATGAATAGCTTGTTGCTGACTTGGGAGCAATCTGGAAATCTCATATCATAAAACCAGCATTCAGTCTCTTTAACTTTATTATATTAAAAAAGTTATAAAAACTCACTGTGTAATTTTTACTGTGCTCCATACACAAGAGAGCCATTATTTAACTCTTCATTTAATTTCCAGATGCTTCAAATGCACCATATAAAAGGTATCCAGAGAATCCAGGCAGGAAACAGACTAATGGTAGGCAGCTCAAAGGTATGCATCTGTGGAAAATGCCATTAAAATTATAGCTTATCTAATGTGCTTTGTTTCCCTAAATTGGAATGATTTCAACTATTTCCAGGTTTAGCTTCAGTCTGCAAGGTTCATGTCCCTTCAACTTGTCTGGGAGTTCAAGTGGGCACTACCTGGGGATAGCATATGTGCTGCACCTCTGAGATGCTAGATCCAGAATCCCCATGGGTTTTCTGCCTTGAAACTCAGCCAGTGTGTCCCATTTGGACCCTCTACCTCTTGGGAACATTGCTGCATGCCATAATGCAGGGCTAGAGTGGCAGTCTTTGAAGTCCCAGCCCTGGACTTATACTGGACTTTTCAGTTTTTCTTTAGCAGAAAAGAGAGGAAAATATGTGGCTGCAAAGAAAATCTTACCTGGTAGCAATTTCCAGGAGACAGAGCCATGAGGACTACATTCCACCAGGAGCTTTCAGGCGTGCCATCCCTGTGCAGTGGCACAAGTGTGGCTGGGAAGCTCTCACACTGCAGCTGGGCTGCCCTGGCCCTGCGTGCATTGCACATACTCAGAAACTAGAAAGGGAGCAAGAAAAAACAATCTCACTTCTTCAAAGTTTCACTGCTCCCGAACATTTGAATTGTGAGCCCTGGTTTCCTCTCCCCCAGTAATACACATTATTGCAAAGAAAATTTTGGAAATGGTGGAAGAAAGAAAAAATGGCCCAGGAGAGAAGGATGTGAGCACTGTTTCAACACCCACTGCAATTCGACAGGCTTGAGAAATCCTGGTTGCTGGGAAGCAAAACTCAAATTGTCCCTGCAAATGCTTTTACCAGGTCGCTGTGTCCTTTTCCTAATTCAAACTGCAATTATAGAGATGATAAAATGGAAAATAAATATATATGCAGTAGCTGAGGAAAACCAATTAGTTTTGCACCGGTGAGAAATAATGCAGAACTCCTTGTGTCTTTAACAAACTGGCTCTCAATACATATTGTAATGTATCTTCATGACCCAAATATACTTAGGAAGAGCAAGACAATGAAATGTATGTTGGAAGTGTAATAAAGGAACTAATGTAGTAAAGTTACTATATTTTATTGGTAGAAGAAAACAATTAAAATGATACCCAGGTAGTAACTTAGGAGCCAAATGTCATAGCTGTCTCTTTTGCTGCCGAAATATGTGTACTCTCTTCCTAACAGTCTCTTTCCCCAAGGAAAAATAAATGTATCTAAGAAATACTTGTTAGCAATGCAATTACAGGCTTAATTCCCCAACCAGCTTCAGACATGATAAAAACAAAACCCAACAGAAGCCCTTTGCAATTCCAATGGAAAAGAGACAGAAAACCACTAAGTGCTCAGAGAAAGATAATATATTTTTATAACAAAAGCTGACACAATCTTTGACAATAACATTTGAGATGACATTAGCATTAGTTTTTCCACTGCACTGCCTTTTTCTTTTAAGCTACAGCCTAGAATGAAAAACTTCTCAGGTTAGATGGTGCTACTCCTGGACAGGACTTTTGGGACACTCAGACACCAAAGTAGCTTGCCAGACTCTCAGAAAAGCAAAGCAGCTTTGTATCAAAATAACATTCCTTGGCAGTGCTTACTTCTGAAGGTCTGGCCCCTCCAAGGAACTTACTGACAGCTGCATTATTTGTACAATGTGGGTTCAACTATGAGACCTGAGACGCTGGGAAGATAATTCACAGCACTTCTGAAATGTTAGCCCTAAGAAAACAAGATCAAGATAAAAGTTTGAATAAATAAGATAAAAAGGAAAAAAAAAAAATGCTAAAAGTTGCTTCTCTTGCCTCCCTCCTCCCCCCCCCCCCCCCCATACAGATTAGACCATATCACCATACAGATTATTCATATCACAGCCTGGAGAAAGAAAACCTTCAGGAGGTCTCATCTATTTCCCAGTGTGCTCCATGCCCAGCCTGGGCACCCTGGGCTCTCTCACAGATCATGGATAATGATCCATAGCAAGGTCTTGAGCTCCTCCAGGGATACCTGTCTTGGATACCATTGGCTTCACCAAGAGAAACTCTGGACACTCCCCATGTGAGGAGTAGATGTCTGATACTCCTGACCTGAGGCTCCAGGCTCTGTAGAAGGATTTTTACTTGGTTTGGTAGCAGCATATACTTTTATTGTTGGAAAAAGAAGTGTACACCATGGAATAGCACCATGCTCTGCTCCTTCCAGATCCCCACTCCCAATGCAAGCTTGAGTTACTTTGACAAGGTCCTCAAAAGTATTTTTCTCCCCAGTGACTTTGTGCAATTTGAAATACCCATCTAAAACATTGCAGATGACTTCTGCCCCTCAATCAGTTACTATCAAAAGTCTCCATTCTTTTGAAAAATTGGCAGCAAACCCAAGAAAAAATATTGATGTTTAAAAATTTAGTATTTTAAAATATTGAACATTAACATCCTTTTAATGATTTTTAAATTGGATCTAAATCAGGGTAGATATTATCCTTTTGACACTCACTTATAAAGGGTTATTGCATTGTTCACAAGAAGAGGAAAGTGGATTTTTTTTTCCGTTTGTCTTGCCTCCAGCCTTGGATCCCAAAATGACAGATGGCTGCAAGGCACTGGAGCTTCACTGGGTGAAAAAGCATATTCTCCCTACAAGTGTAAAAACTGTAATAACCAAGCCCCAGAAGTCACAAATGCCTGGATCCCCTGGTTGCAGGTGGTGCAGTGCAGAGCTACTAGAGCTGATGCCAGGGAAAGGTAGAGAAGAACTTTGCAGATGATCTTTAAGATGTCTCATGGCTCATAAAAATGATCGACTTCAGTGGCATTTTCAATTAATGGATGCACCGATTTTTCCTCTGTACATTTAAGCTGTCAGTATCTACTCCCATAATGACAGGATGAGAGGGGTTGGGGGTTTTTTTTGTATTTAAAGTGTAGCTGATTAAAGTTGAAATGGGATCAAGGATATGCTTTTTTTACTAATGAAGATTTTGGATAATAATGACGAGGAGCTTTCAATTGCAAAAGCCAGTGTGATGCTTCACATGTCAGTATCAGATGCAAATCTTGAGAAATGTCCTTGACTAGGGTCATTAAAACTGGTATGATTGGATTTCTGGCACTTTTAATGTAGGCTCAGAAACAAACTGCATTATTATTGAAAGCCTGAGATGAATTTATTGAGATGGTCTGAATAATTTTTCTGAAACAGAAATTCCACAGACAGCTGCTGTCTCTCCCTTAATGAGTTTCAGAGTCTGTATAAAGAGGAAACCCAAGTCTTTGTGGAAAGCTCTGAAGAGATTTCTTTCTATCCTGCCTCACAGTCCGTCTCCCGACAAGCACAACCATCAGCACTGACAATAAACACAAAACAGAAGTCTAGATTAAAAGCTGTGAATGATCTATGGCTTTGTTTTGCTGCTATGCACCTGAGGCTCAAGACCCTTTTGCAAAACGATGGAAACTCATCTATCTCTCTAACGAAAGTTACATGCCTACAGTGATTCGAAACAGAAACTGGCTTTATCTGTAATCTTCTGAGGTGGATTTTAAATTTTCTTTAAATTGAAAGTGCTTAGACCTGATACTTTGGCTTAGCAACCTAGAAAGGCTGAGATCCACTGTAAATCAGGTTCCAGGTCAGGAAAGGAAAGATTAGTTGAGACACTGCAATAATGGTGGCATTTATGGGATGGGGAGCCAGCAGAATCTCTCACAGGACATGAATTATAAGCCTGTGTCAGGTTCCAGGGTGCACAGATCAAAGGCCACCTTCTTTTTCCTCCCTTACTCCCTCTTGGCAGCAGAATAAAGTTGCTACTTAATGGCATTTCTGGGGTGATAAGTAATGTGGTACTTCTGTTTTTTAAGATTTCTGCAAATGCCTTGGGTCCATATTATGCATCCTTAGCCCTGAGTCTCTTCTCCAACCAGCCTTGCCAGACAACCACATTGTCAGGTCCAGTAAGTGGCATCAACTTTAAAAACCATTAAAAAGCAACCTTGTAAAGTTCAGAAGAATATAGGAAGTTCCAGGAATAAGTAATAAAATTGATCTCTTCCACCTAATAAGGGTGCATAGGTGGGTATAAGAACCTGGGAAAAAGCTTTCAAGAAAAGAGCATTAGGGAGGAGAATGTGACAGCACATTTCTGCTGTGGCTGTTCAGAAAAGTGCTGAGATACAGTCACTTGGCTCACAGGTTCCAGGGAAATGTTTGCACAGCTGACATGTGGGAGGAAACATGTGGATCTCTGATGGCATAAGTCCAATTGTTTGCATTTATATGTACAAATGTGCCACCTGTCCCCATGAATTTCAGACAGAGTATGTGTCCTGCAAGCTGATGGAAGGAAGGGGAGATCCTAGTTCATCATATTCATATTAGAGCACCCATGGTAAAAAAGACTGCAGAATTTAAAGTGCAGCCCCCAACATTTGCTCACTGCCTTATTCTGATCTCTCCTGTGAAAGCACGGCACAGGTAGGGCTCTCAATAACAGTCTGCTTCTGCCAATAATATGGTAAAACACAGACAGCACTGGTGGAAAATTTCCCATTAGTGCTGAAGCAAGTGTCTGAGGTCAGGCTGTGAGAGAGGTGAGGCTGGAGGGCTTCTCCTCCTCTCCAGGGAGCACAGCTGTCAATAGAACTAACAAACTGAATAAAGCAGAAATAACAACCTGCAGTCCTTCCTGCTGAAATGAAGATTTCAATAACCTGTGCTGTAAATGGCAATAATAAGCAACCTCTTCTGTTTCAAACCATTAGGAGAGAACATGCCAGGGGTAGAAATCAGTCTTTAGAGTGATTGCTTAGATTAAAAGGCTTGCACAAAGCTGGAGTAAGGGAGCTTTACTTTCCTCCCAAGCCAAGCAAGCGGAAAGGCAAATATGGGTTTGACTGTTTCCAGGCAAATCAGGCTGTTTTAATTACCTTCCTTTTCTTTTTCAGAGCATCCACGTGAGTGCCTTTGTGCACATCAGTGTGTGCTGTGCTGTGCTGTGCCGTGCCGTGCTGTGCTGTGCTGTGCGTGCTGTGCCTCTGTGCTGTGCCGTGCTGTGCCGTGCTGTGCTGTGCCGTGCTGTGCTGTGCTGGAGCCCAGGCCCATGACTAGGAGAGCACACACCCCCTGCATGACCAAAGAGCAGATCCAGCACCAAACATGGAGGGGAAAGAAAAAAACCAGGGAGGGGGGCCTGAAACCTCCAATCTGTCATGCTCAGCAAGTTCCTGGTTGGCATGGTGGTGACGCCACCAGCACTAAGAGAGCAGCTTTCTCTCGCAATGGGTTTGTTGAGAAGATTATTAAAACATTTTCATTAAAAGTCTCGTATGGCGGAGACTTCTGCATAAGTCGAGAGGACATTTCTGCCCATATTGCTTCAGACCAAGAAAAGAGAGTTTAAAGAGAAAAGCCAAGCAAAACCCCATCGACTTTCCTCATGGCTACTAAAAAGGGTCTTGAAACAGCTTGTCTGGTGAGCGAGAGGGACACCAAGAAGTACTCCTTGGCCCTAGACAGGTAACACAACTCTTCGTTTCCTTCACTGCCATTTCTGTGTCAGAGCAATGTGAGATCACCATTCTGCCAACCAGCTGCAGGAGTCAAAGTCAGGAGAGTTTCACTGTCTGCATATATTTTACTACTTCTAGAATGTTTTGCTCAATTTTTTCCTTCCCAAACTTTCTTATTAGATATTTGAGGCATTTACTAGACAGCAGTCTGATGTGTCTGCGTCTGTGATGGATTGAACCAATCTACTGTTGGAGCAAGTGTCTCCTGCTATGTATTTTATAAGCTTAGTAAATTTATTGTAGGGTGCAAAACCTCATGGATTATGCTGCAATTTTAGGCTGAATTATAATCATGCTATTGACACCACGTTTGACTCAAGGCTCCTTCATGCTTGAATGTTTAAATTATCCATTTGGTTTGAAAAAAAGGCAATGCTTTATTCTTGTGGATAGTCTAATGTACCTCGTGTGTGCCAGAGGTCCTGTGAGTAAATGCTTGCTTGGGTGAGGAAAGATCCTCTGAAAACATATGATATACTGCAGATTGGGTTAAAAAATGAGTACAAATGTCTATCACAAAATAGTTTTGCAGTTTAACTTATTTTCATTCTTCCTCTTGACTCAGACTAGCAAGTATTTTTAAAAGAAAATAGCTGTTCAGTTACAGCTTAGCACCTCTTGACATTTCCATTATCTCATTGGTTTTCAGGTTATTTATTGCTTGGCTCTCTTAAAATGTGTGGGACAGAAACTTGGCATAAACACTGTCAGTTCAAATGGAAATCTGTCTCTTCATGTTCTTATACTGGGGTCAATGCCATCGTATTTTAGTCATTTGAATGTCTGGGTTATTATTTAAATATTATTACATGGCTCCATAAATATAAATGGCACTGTCCAAAATGACTTCTGTGGTAATATTTATATTTCAAAAAGATCCCATATGATTCTGAAGTTCATTTTAATTATTAAGACACTCAGTGCTTTTTTTTTTTTTGAAAGTTTGCAATTTTGTGGGCATAGTTTCAATGCTTTAGGTCCTTTGGCCCCTTGCAAACTCTGGACACAAAGGACAACTCTGGAAAAGCCCATTCTATGGCCCCTGAGACAAGGACACAGAGCAGCTGCCTGCACGTTACTGGTGTCTTAAGCCAGCAGTAGCAAAAAGCACATCTTAGCCTTGGTATAAATTACCACATTTTTCTGTTCCCCATGTGTAGCCTTAATGAACATCTCTAATGCTTTCAACAGAATTTATTTTGCACACAGATTGCCAATTTCTCTGCCATCCCTGCCGGCCTCTTTCTTTCTAATAAATGCCATCATTACAGTACACAGGGATCAAAATCAGTTTTATCTCGACCATGTGAGCAGGAATGCTGGAAGCTGACCCCTTTCCCTGCACTCAGGGCTGTGGAAGAGAGTGTTCAGCACATGCCAAACCTGCCTGTAGTCACTAGAGGGTTTGGATGCATTGAGGTTTCCCATGTCAAACTTGAAATGCTTACAAAGGGGTGGGCTTCAACTGAGCCCTCTGAAAGTCAGATCAGTTGGAGGCTTGTTGTACAATTCACACTGGAAGAGACCTTAATAAGGTCTCTGGTCCAACCAAGAGATTGAATAAAAGTTGCTCAGGGCTGTCTCCAGTCTAGTCTCAAAAAAAATCTCTCATGACTGACAGTCCACAACCTTTCTGGGCAATCTGCTTCAATAAAGAATTAACTTCACAGTCTTTTTTTTTCCCCTGATACTCAATCTGAACTTGTTTCAGTTTATGACCAATGACCTCATCCTTCCTCCATGCAGAGCAATAAGGCTCCATCTCAGTAGCCTCCTCAAGAATATTGGCAGGTTGCATCTAGGTACTCACAAACTCACTTTTTCAAAAAGTGTTGTCTGTAAGTCATATGTCATCTGTCTTTAAATTAAGTCTGAATTAGGTGTCTAAGATAGTTTTCTATGGTCTTTTCACAGTCAATCACAGTATTAAAGGAGAATAAGTTTCTCTAACAATTAATCATCTATATGCTATTTTTTCTATTTGTTATCACCTATATAGTGATCTAGATAACTGCTTATCACAGTCTAGGAAGTGGCTTAACCAAACTCCTGAAGTTTCCATGAATGAAGACATGGAAATTATGCCCTATTATTTAATTTCTTGCTGGCTACAGATCAGTGTAATATTGACCAGAAATATTCAATATCCCACCTCATAAATCAGTGGATTTGTGTCTGATTGTGCCAGCTATACTATGAGCTAGATTTGGGTTGATCCAGCATGGATTTCTTATTATGTTCTTTATGTGTCTTTATAGCGGGATTTTGAATACCATCACAAGTGAAACTCAAGGCTTTAAGTCTTTTATTTTGTCTCTGAGACAAGGCAGGGGAAAAACCCAGGGTTAGGCAATGCTGAAAGCAGGAAAGTTGTGTGAAAATGTTAGGGTTTGTCTTCATGCAAAAGCTATTAACACAAGGCATTAACATGACCTGTGAATATTCCTATCTATAGGCCTTAGACTAATAATTGATTTCTCTCTGCCAGGCTCATACCAGCAGGTAAAGGTTTGAAGTGAACCTGGGAGATGATTTCGTCTGGTGAAGAGTGATTTTCTGTAGCAAACACATAGGGAATATTTTCTTCTTTTTCTCCCTTCCTGCAGGCAATATGAAAACTCTTATGATGAGATGAAAGAGTCCTCATCAAATAAAGGCTTTCCACCACTCCTTATTTATTATAGAATCAATGTTCGGGAAGACTATAGGTGTTTCTTGTGATTTCTGGCCTGGTTTAGCTGAGGGCCCTGTGGTGTGTCTCCTCTGTACTGGCTTGCCAGCTGGTCCCAGTAGCACACAGCATCTTAGCAGACTCAGCAAACCCAATCCCATTGCCTTTGCCCCCCTGCAGGTGACATTAGGACCCTGCAGAAAGGACTGTGCCCAGTGCTGGCCATATGCCACCTCCATTATGCCCACTTCAGTCTTGCTCATATCATCTCAGAAAGAAAATTAGAAGCAAGACAGTAAGTGGTATGAAACAGAAATTAAATAGCTAGGGCATCAGCTCAGAAAATTGATGGTTGAGAGGTACAACAATGATACATAAAATCATGAATGATGTGATGAAGGTAAACAGGGAATAGTCATTCATTTCTAACAGTATAAGAACTAATTAAAATAGCAGGCAGACAGCTTCAGAGTGACAAAAGATGCATTATTTTTATACACATCATAATTAAATTGTGGAACTCAATGCTTTCAAGTCAGCTGGGTTTGTGGAATAAAGATCTGTAAAGGGCTGTTGGACAGGAGCTCTGGTTCAGAGCAGGGAAGCAGTGACTCTCTGGGAATATTCCACTCTGGTACTTTGACCTTATTACTTACTATTATTTGACTGTATTACTCCATGCTTTTGACAGAATTTGTATACTTGGCTACATGCACCTCTGGTCTATCTTCAGGCAGCTATTGTTATCCTGTTATGTAGACGGAAATTTATTGACAATACATTTATGCATACAGTGCCAGGCTCTCAAAATGAGGCCAGATAAAATAACCAAGGCATGAATTCCTATCTACTAGACATCTAAAGCTATGCAAATATATAAATATTTGCCTTTATTTTGTGCCCACAGTAAGGAAAAGTAGAAACTGGACAGTCAGGCTATTAACAGGGTCTTAAATGCCTTGGAAATATTCGAGATTGGTACATCAATTGAAATCAGAACGGTTTCAGCATAAGGGGGGTGACTTTAGCTTTGATAAATTTTTCTCTGAAAGCAGTTTCATTATCCTTTCAGGCACCAGAAAATTACTATTTTCCCTCATGAAAGAGATGATCTCCTGTGGAAAGTGCAGTGATTCCACATTTTCCTCTTTTGACTGGGGAAGTCGTAATGGTCTAGGAGGATGGCAATTATTCCCATAAGCCTGCAGATCAAGGCATCCAGCAGATCAAGTGAAAATAAACAAAAAGGAAGTTGTAATAAAAAGCTATTGCTAATGATTTGTGTGGAATCTGCAATATGTATTAATATTTTCTGCTTCCCCCTTCTGGGCATGACTCAGTAGGAGTCTTTCTGTGACATTCCCCTGACTATCTTTTTTACAAAGGAAAGAGAATTTGAAATGGAGAAAAGATTATTTTTTAATCTGTGACTCTGCAATATGCTGGCACAGAGATCTGATGCTCAAAGGCTACATCTCGCTCTAAAACACTATGAAGGGGTTTCTGGTCTAACAGAGCTGATCTTTGCACCTTCAGCTTTTGATTCATGCTTTTATAAAACTGCCTCTTAGATTCTTAGATTCTTTGAATTAGTGGCAGGCAGCTTGTGAAAGAGAAAAATAATGGTTACGCACAGGAGCTGGCAGGAGTTTTCCCAACTCATCAGGCCAGATGCTGTTCTGCAAGTTCAAAGGGAGCCCAGAATGCTCACCACCTCTGGCAACTGGGGCACTTTTATTTAGGTACCCTTTAGACAGAAAAATGTGACATTTGTGGGTTTATGCTATCTCTGTTTGCTTTTGCATCTGTCCAGCAAGATCTGCAGACAGCGCTTTCCTGCCCCTCAGTGATGCCCTTAGGCTTTGTCAGCTGACACAGAGACTTGAAAACAAAAAAAATTTTAAAAAATAGTGAGATCACAGAGCGACCTATTTTGTTAAGAGTAAGGAAAGGATTTGGTGGCTCAGAATATGCAGCAGTAATTTTGGCATTCCTGCCCTGACAGGCTGTTGAGCTGATCGTGACTCATGTCATTAAGGTGATTTTAATGTTCAATGCCAGCTGATGAAAATTGAGGTAAGGGGAAATTAATTTTACATGCAAACTATAGAAAAGCATTGGAAGTTAACTCCAGAGAGAGATCATGAGAAAAAAAATCTTGCCTGCCCTGATCTCCAGGGGAGAGTGAGAGAACTACAGCATTTTATTCAGCCATCTGGAAGGAATTAATTTGTGGTACCTTCTGTGTCTAATTCATCAGGAAAATATTGTATGAACATGACACAGTGCACATGAGGAACCTGATAAATGTAAAACTAAAGGACTGGAGAAGGACTGGCTGGTGGGGACCCCAGCTGCCAGATGGACATCCCATACCCCAGACAGTCCAGCTCCCATTTACTTGTTGTTGTGAGGAAAATAAAGGAAAATGCTGACAAAAGGACTAAGAAGCCTCACTGTCTCCAAGCATCAGGCATTAAATCTGAATAGTTGCTCTTTCACAGAAGCTGCTCACGTAAAGGAGGAATCAGTCACCTCTGCTGAGCAAACAGAGACCACATGCTAACCTGGCTGGGAAACCAGCTGACTCAGGGGAACGTGGCACTCTTGGAACATCTCAATAATATTTACAAAACCAAATCCATACTGATTATCTACAGTTGCAGAGCCTGGCTGCCAAGGTGGGTCAGCTCTTCTTTCGCCAGTACCTCTGTGGTGTTGATGAACATGATAGACTAAAGCATCCACAGCTCTGCAGGTGCCTTTGCCTCTTGCCCACCAGTGTGGGGCATCTGGCAGGACTTCAGACCTACTGAGCAGTTGCAGCCCCCCTCAGGCTGCCCAAAAAAAGCAGCTGGAAAAAGCTTGTGATTTCAGTACAGTTTTTTTCTTGACATTGACTACTGCAGGTTGGCAGCCACCAGCTGATTTCTTTCCAGTGAGATTTTAGGCATCTTGACACTTCTATAAACAGTGCAGAAACACTACAGAAAGTCACCAGGATTCATGTTACTTCCTGGAGCACGTTTCCTTCACTCAGCTGAAGAAACAATTCTTCCTTGTCCCAGAGGAAAGTCTGAAGTCAAAATGGGGAAATCCACTGCTATTGCTAGGGCAGCTAAGCCCAGTCCCACATCCTGCCCCCAGGCTAATTTCAGATTTGGAAAAAAAGCAGTGGAGCTTGTTGTGTTCCTGGGCAGCTCCTGTACACACAGACCTCAAACAGCTGCACATGTGCTTATATGGATACTGTGTATGTGCATCTTGGCAGAATTCATCTTCTGGTGCCACAGTCTCAGTACACAGTTATCACATTAGGAGTAGCTCTGGCAACAAGTGTTGGATTGGGAGAGAGGGAATGGCTTGACGTCAACTTTCCTGGACAGGGTTTACAGTGTTTTTTTGACATTCGGGCTCTTTTCTCTTGAGAGATAAGGAGAAGGGAACATCCTTGCTCACCAAACCAACTTGGGGCCTCCTCTGGTTTGTATATTAAAATTTCTGTAAAAACTTAACATAAAATTTTCTTTTTCTCTGAATTCCAGCACTACAGGCTTTAAAATGAGCTCAGAATGACATGTTGGAGATTATTTATGTTCCACACTCAGCTTTGCTTCTGCTTAATGCAAGCATATAGACAGTACAGATATATACAGATACTGTACAGATAGTATAGATATAAGTACATATAGAAAATCCATAGTCTCTGGGTTGCTCTAGTGAGAGTCAGGGTCATCCAGGAACTTCCACAGTTGGAATGCAATGTGCTTGGCCCTGGACCTCTCTACCCCACCCTTTATTTCCTGTGCAGGAACACTGAGAGGGACAACACCAAGGTTTTGTGGCAGAGCAGACTTGGCTGAGAAATCACCTTGTGATGGAGCAAGGATCAAAGAGTCACTTCTGCTGGACTTCTCACCTTTCTATGAAATCAGTGGCATGAAGGGTTCAACTACTATGGAGAATTGATTTCTTTGATTTTTTTAAATACCTTTGAGGTTTTTTGGATAATTTTTTCTGTGCTCAGGCTCTTCTGCAATATTGGTAGATTTTGTACATATGTAGAAATTTGAGATAAAATAGTTCTGTGTGCAAAGAGAGGAGAGAAATATTTTTAGCTGATTATAATTGAGAAAAATAAGTTTGGGGGCTTTTTTTAACTAGTCTTCTTGACAAAGCTGTTGGGAATAAAATCCTGAATTTTTCAGTAGAATTTTCTCCATGTTATGCTGAATTTGGTAGCTATTTGCATGAGGTACAACTTTTTGAAAGTCATACGCTGTGCATGAAATACACAGGCTAAGAAAGCCACCCTGCACTTCATAAACTGCTAAATGATGTAGGAGAGCCCCAAGAGCTGGGAAACACAGCCAGAACACTCATTTCATGTGCAGCTCCCTCCCACAGAGCCTTGCTTGTGTGAGCGAGCCTCTTCTGTGACCTACTCTGCTGTTCCCAATGCTGCTTTTATCCTTTGAAAGCATTAATTACATAGTTTGTGGGGCTGTAGGGCTAGACGCCCGAATAAACAGGGTTTTTCTTTTTTAACCTTCTGTTTCTTTCTGTCCCAAAGGATGAGCTGGCTTCAGAAGAATTCAAATGAAGAGAGGCAGCAGCAGGAAGCAGAAGTTACAGGAGCTAATCCAGCATATCACTGTCACAGCTACTCACAGGCCTATGAGAACAGAAAGATGGAACAGAATCAAGCCAGGAGGAAGCTCTGTGTAGCATCAGTAATTTGCACCTTCTTCATGATTGCTGAGATAACAGGGGAGTATGTTTGGTCAAAAAGAGCCCAGTCTGGTGCCCAGCACAGCCACATTCTTGCCTTCAGTGTGCACTCTGACTGCAGAGACCCTGGTGACAGGAGTGAACCCACCTGGCATTAAATAACTCTCCTTTGTCCCTCGTCGTTAAAAGAATTGGGTGGGGAGAAGGTTTAAGTGAAATTATCAAAATATTTTCTTATCTTCATTCAAGGATTGCATCTGGGCAGGAGTAAAAAGATCAGTTAATGGTCTGAACTGTTCTTCCAGGTCTTTAAGCTTGACTAGAAGTGACTAGCATGTCTTAGCATCATGTCACAAAAGGTTTCTAATAAATTGGGTTACATTTTTCTTTAAAGATTAAAAGATTTTACATATTTATCCAGGCCAATGAGACCTCAGCACTGATGGAGGCTGCTAGCAGCAGGATCTGAAAATAAATGCAAGAGTCTTTACAAAATCCAGGGAAATCCAGGGCCAGATTCGCCATCTGTTTTTCTACAGTTAAGTCAATGTATTTATATCAGGGCACGTTTATCTTTTAAATTGGCCTGCTGGTGTGTCTCTGGATCAATGGAAGATTATTCCCCTACCTAATTAGCTTTCACTTCTGGGCCCATCCTACAATATCCAGTATAAGTATTTGGCTTGCTCATAGAGCATTAGCTTTCATTTTGTCTCACTGATCTGCCCTCTCCACGGATTCCGTGATATTTATATCCACCTGATAGTTCCTGGCTCTTTAATTTGCCCTTCTCTGCAGTGAGCTGAGGTAAGGGAAGGCATGAGGAATCCCACAGACTTTTGCCATATGTGTTCCAGCCGATGTAACAAAAATCAGCCAGGAAGGCCTCTGAAACCCATATTTTCCCAGCTCAGACATCCCTGGAGTCCCATGAAAATGAAACAGAAAGGCTTTGTCTTCCCCACAGGTGAGAAGTGGAGAGTTGCTGCATTTCTGCCTTCTCCCCTGGCTGCCAAACCCAGCGGGGACTTCTCCAACTCTTCCCTCCCATGTGCTCCCTCTGCATGAAGCCCTGCTGTTTGTAGGTCATGTTCCTTCCCCCCATGGAAACCAGGGCATGCTGCTAATCCCCATGCAGTAATTTCCACTGCCAGAAGTAAGGCATTATTAACTAAACCATACAATCAGTGGTCTTAAGTTTGGTGAATGCAGCTATGCTAGAGGATAATTGGAAGGACAGATGATATGTTAACTAAATGTTTCGTTTTGCTTAATGAATCATGCAGCTTTTTTGCAGTGACAGCTTAAGTAACAGGCTTGAAGACCGTTTTGCTTCAGACCATTAAACTTTGACAAACTAGTTATTAACTGCAGTTACAGACAGCACTCTATGGAGATTTTTGTAATTATGAACCATACATTTAATTCTTTTAATCATTAGGCAAGACTGCTGTGCCTGATGATTGACCATTGAGTGACTGACAATTTCAACTGCTTGTGGTCTATAAAGCTATAAACATCCATCGTAGGGAATGGTAAGTCATAATGGCCACTTATTGGGAGTATTGATAAAAAGCTGTAAAAGCCTATAACTACTACTCAGGTTTTACTCCTGAAAACAAAGAATGTCTTCCCCTCCCCTCCTTGCCCTCTAAGGGCAAAGAGCTTCCGTGGGCATTATTATGCTAAACAGAAGAAACCAAGCTGCGTCACTCTCACAGAAGTTGAAGAGTTGTGCTTCTTTGAATGCCTAGATTTTTCCATGATATTTTTTCTCAAATTATCTCTGCTGGCTCATCATTACTGCTCTCTCAAAGGGGGCATTGCTGGCTGAGCCTGATGCACCGTCTTCGAAAAGACAATTATTTTTGTTCTTCTAAGGCAGATCCACCACAATCTCCATAGATTTGGAGATATCAGTCAGACCAATACTATCCTGTGTGGAGCCCAGATATGAAAGTGCTTTCCAGTGATTTTTGGTGGTTTAGGGCCAAATGTGAATTTCAAAGTACTTCTCTTCCACTTGGGCAGTAGAAAGAGAGACGAGCCCTGCATGCAGCCTCATGTCAGAGCAGAATATAAACACGATCGGTGAGACAAGTTTCTAAGTTAAGCAGGCTGAGATCTCTGAAACTCACCAGAGGCATTAGTTATGCCAGCAACACATAAAATAAGTTTGCAAACATTTTTCAAAGACAGCAGGCTAGGAGCAAGCTTTTGTGATGCTGTCCTACAGAACATGGAAATAGAGTATATAAAATGCAATAGGGTTTTGTCCACAGTTTGTGATCTACTTATTTGTTTGCTGAAAGATACCTGATGCCTTGGTTGTTAACATCTGGGCACTGTCAGAAAAGCCTTCTACCCTGGTATGCAAGACCTCTTGAGATACAGTTCCCCTGCAAACAGTGAAAATCTAACAAATGAGCCATGACCAAGAAATATCTGTGCATTTATACTTGAGCACATGCTGGGAAATACTTATTCTGATGAATTTTTCATTTTACTGCAAGGAATCAGATGCCCCCAAATTCTGCAGCCGTCCTTTCTCCCTTTTGGGAAGTAACTTTAAGCAAAATCCTGTGCTGAAAAAACTAATGGTGTTAGGTAATCTAATCTAAAATATGCATACAGGAGGAAATTAAACAGACAGTCCATCCTGCTGGCATGAAAATGCTCCAACTATAAGGAAACGAGATATATCTACATGTCCTTTTGGCAGTGGTATGCTGCCAAAGATTTGAATGAGGCATTTTATGATGTTTTTCAGGATTCATTGATTCTCATATGGGTTATGGTCAGGAGAAATGAGTGAGCTGAAATTAATTAAATTACTGAAGAATGGAAATGTATTGCTATATGCAGAAACTAGGTGTTTTGGTTCTATTATTTCACATGTCTACTTTTCTACGTTTGCAGTCTGAAGAAAAGATTCTCCCACTGTAACAAGTTGGAAGGACAGTGTCCTGCTTGTGATGCTTGTCTTCTGCAGCTACCAGCAGCTGGGGCAGTTTAGAGCAAATTTTTAGTTTATCTGGATTTGCCTTTAGCCCCAAGACATGGTTAGAAGAATTTGGCAAAATAATGATATTTGGCATACTGGGTAAAAGAAATGTGAATTAAAATAACCCAAAATTTTTTTAATTTGGTCGTTTTTTTCTTCAGAATCCACCTAAATCCAACCCCCTGCAAAGTAAAATGATATTCAGCCACATTTTCTGAGCTCTAGCAGGAAAATTAAGTCATGCATTACAGATTCAAAGTGATAGATTAATCCTGAGAACAAAACATTTTTCTCTATGCCCTCACTAAAATGGTTGATTGCTTATCACAGTTCTTCTATTGGGACCTTTCCATATATTCCTGTTTTAATGTTGCCTGTGACAAATAAACAGTCAGGCATGCAGCAATCCAAACCTCAGGAAGAGCATGCATATTTTCCTGTAACAAATAGGAAATTAATCCCATAAGCTAGGTCTATGAGTTGTTACACATACATAAAAATATCAGTGTTCTGTGAAAAGACAGTGGGAGAATATTGGAAATGTGATTCTTAATATGGCTTTTCACAAAAGAATCTGATATTAAAATAGTCAAACAGCCAAATAATAATATAACTACAGAACTAATATGTCACAACTCATATTGTTCTTAGGTCTCTCTCTCTCTCTCTCTCTTGCATACAAAGCAATTTGGCTTATGTGTTTCTATTAATTCATTCCTTTCATTGCACAAATGAGGTACAAAATGAAATTATCTTTGAAGGGGTTTGGGTCTTGTGTATGATGACTGAAAACTGAGTGTTCCTTTTGATTCTCAGCAAAAGAGGTCTTGAGTTTCATCTCTTGGGCTCAGACTTCTGCCCAGAGCCATGATCTGGATGTGTGTTTCTCACAGGTGGGCAGATCGCCGGGAGCCTGGCGGTGGTCACTGATGCAGCACACATCCTGGTGGACCTGACGAGCTTCCTGATCAGCCTCTTCTCGCTGTGGCTCTCCTCCAAACCTCCTACCAAACAGTTCACCTTTGGGTGGCACCGAGCAGGTAGCAAACATGTCACAGTGTGAACATGTGGAATGGGAAAGGGAAGTTCTCCTAGCCAGGGACTGCAGAACATGCTGATGTCCAACGCAGGTCTGCAGGCATTTAGAGACAGTGCACTAATGCTGGCACAGCTCTCAGGACACAAAACAGAGTAAGACAGTGAACTTCAAAGAAGTAAAGATCATAGACATCTCTTATCTGGAAACAAGTCTTTCAGTTCATTGTTTACTGTAGTTCTGTGCTGGTGCTACTTTTGGTTAAGATAACAGCGGCTTCTCTGTGACTTGAGTGTGTGGAGGATTGAGCCCTCAACCCGTTATGAAACACAAGTTTCTATAAAAGCAGCAATAACCATCAAAATAGGGTTTTTCTCAATTTCTAAAGCAAATTATTAAATTATTTTAAAAGTCAACAATGTTACATTTGTAGGAATGCGAGATCCTTTGACATTTACTCTTTTCTAAATCCTCTCCTTTCCTATCTCTTTATCACCAGTGGTTTTTATCAGATGCAAACAGCAGATTTTTAAAGTATTCTGTCCTCAGCCTAAAACAGTAATTTTACAGATAGCTAATACCAAAAACCTGAAAATCAAACACAAGTGTTTTTACAAAAGACAAGACATCATTGAAATATTAACGATGAGGATAATTTTCTGGGAGTATTAATCTGTTTAAGATTTAGACACCTGAATATCAATGCCTACATGTACATGAGCACCTTTAAGCACAAGATCCAGGTCTCTGATACATTCAACAGAAATCTTGACCCCATTCAGCTTCCTAAACATGGAAGTCCAGTGTTACACCCCTAGGATGTCTGAGGCTTATGCACAGGATGGCAGCTGTTGCACAAGGCCTATAGGACACTGCACAGGATGCCAAGCACAAGACCAGGGCGTGTCAAATGTGACCAGAGACTCATAGTTGAGAAACCAGTATGTGTTCCCAGTCAGCAAGTGGAGCAGGGAACTGTGGCAATCACCATTAATTTGATGTCTGTTGTCCACAGAGGAAGCTTAGACACGCAGATAATGCCTAGAGGTTGACAATTTAGTTGTCTCTTTCTGGAAGGGAATCTCATGCTGGATGTCTCAGGGCTCTGTTTAGTTGCTTATATGCAACTAAACGATTTCTGTTGTTTGAAATCCAGCTGTGACTCTGGAAGTGTGTCAGTAGAGGTGTCAGTGTATCTCAAATGACTCTAGACACCTGTGCACCTGAACCAAGGACTCAGGTGATAGATGCTTCAAGGATGTTCAGTAGGAAGGTCCAGAAGCACCTTCTGACTCAGATGTCTGTAGGCCAGGGTTGGTTGTAGCTGCAGAAAGTACCAGGGAAGAATATGCCAGACTCATCCTGTCTTTCTGTAGCTTCCTAAGTGTATTCTACCAGCTCTGCTGGAAACAGGCTGCTGGGTGAGTGGGAGGTTCAGTATGGCTCAAGCATGGTTGGCATTATGTAGACAACAATTTTGCAGCCTTAGTAAACTACTACTTAACATCAGTTAATCCACCATTACTTTTTATGTTTATGATCTCTTAGCCGGCGGGAAAAAAAAAAGTGGAAGAGAGACCTCTCTTGCTGGTGTAGGCAGGTTCTGCCACCTCATATAACTTCATCCTCAGTCTGAACTAGACTATTTTTATTTTGTCATTGCAATGCAGAACTTCAAAACCAATCCCTTATTGCCTTTTTATCCTGGTAGCAAAGACAGCCTTGCATCAAATTTTAAAAGCTATTTAATTGCAGTCCATGTTTGTTATCCTGTTCCTTAATCCTGTTATCCTTGCTTAATTTCCCCACTATATTTTCAGTTTAATTTTCAGTGCAGGTGGGTACCTTAATAGAGTAGCTGAGGGCAGTCAGGTGGCAAAGTCACTCTTCACTGACTAGCAAGGTCTTGCAGGTGCAGCCCTCCATGACACTGGAAGCTGTTTATTCACTGCTTCCCTCAGACTGATAGATATTGTCATGAAAAGACTGTGTATGTTCAGGTGTAGCAGGATCCATCTGAATGCCTCCTGCCCTCCACACCAAAGCACAGCAGCTACTTTCAGCAACACAGATTGAAACACAATATTGAGTAAGACTGATAGTATGAGTCAAACTATTTCCAGGTACAGAAACTCTCTTGCACCTTAATTTCCCTCAGCTGTGACTCAGATATTCCCACATAATCCTACACTATGGTTTGCTCTGCTCTGCTAGTGCTAGTAGTTCTGGAAAAAAAGTAACTGAGAACATCTTGAGTGAAGAATTTTGTGCTACTGAACTGGTCTGTAAGCTTTAGTAAACTTTTGTTAAGATACTCAATTGAAAAGTAATATGTAAAGATGACTGCTAACATGTTCTGTTGTGGAATATATGCATAAACCCACACAGGTGGGTATGTGTGTTCCCAAGAGCTGTTGGTTGCTTTCATGCCAATGATAGCACAGCCATCAACACCTTCAGCTGGGCCAATTTTGCAGGGTTTCAACCTGCAACTTGGCAGAAAAAAGCTGTATGATTTGTGTGAACTTCTATCTACTTTTAAGCAAAACTAGATTCCCCTGTCAGTGCACTTTCATTTATTATTTTCCAGTTTTAGGCAAAATGGTCATTTGATAAGATTTTACAACCTTTAAGAAGGGTGATCCTCAGAAAACTATATTATAAACCATAAGTTGTTTTAATGGATTGTCAATGGAAGTCTGTGCATATTCTCTCTGGCTATCTACTGCATTTCATTTTGCTGTAAGCTTGCATTTTCTTTGGTATTGTCTTGGTTGTACTCATTTACCCATTCAAGTCACACGGCAATTACTAGTCCCACATCCTATTAGAAGCATGCTGCACGTTCATATGCACTTCTCTGGACCTCTCCTATAACAACAGAGCAATAAAAGGTGGCCTTGGGGACTGGATTTATTTGAGCCCAACTCAAAGCCAATAGAGACAAAATTAAATTTTGCTACTCCGGGGAAAAAATAACTTCTTTTGTTCTCATCACAGCTGGTGGCACAAAAATGATTTTGTGGCATTGGCAGGAGGAGTTCCAGGATAAGTTTTGCTGACAGGACCTCACTGGGGGCTGCTACTGTCTGAAGTGGTGAGAGGTGTGCAGAAACAGGGGAGGCTAACAGAGGGGGATTATGTCTGACAGAGGGTTTGGGTGAACTGTGCCTCTCTCCTTCCTTCCGACCTCTTTTCTTGTAATGAAAATAATCTTTTGTGGGGAGGAGGGCTGGTCTTTGTGGGTTTACACCACACTGTCAGGGCCAGGCAAACTGTTTTTGCTCCTCCCAGAACTCCCAAATGATCTTTTTCATCTCTCCAATTTCTTAGAATGTTGCATGAACTAAGCATTGGAAAGGGCACAAAAGTAGGAGCAGGTAGAAGAGGGTTAGGGCACCACATTCATAAGGCTACCCTGGGTAGCCACTGGATTTGCTATGATTGGAAAGGAGGTTGGCCCATTTGTGAGCACCAAGACTGCCAACATAGAAGAAACAGCTCTCCTGGCTATAAAGCTCACAAACCTGGAACCACTATCATTAACCTCTTAAAATTTCTTTCATTATTATTCTGACTGTTAAAATCATATTGTTTTAATTCCTAGAAATTCTGGGAGCTTTGATGTCTATGATAATTGTTTGGGTGGTCACTGGTGTGTTGACATATTTGGCTTGCATGAGGCTGCTACACCCAGATTATGACATTGATGCTACAGTGATGCTCATTACCTCTGCTTGTGCCGTGCTCTCCAACATCCTGTAAGTTATTTTGTTCTCCTCTTATATGACATTTGAACCTTGAACCAACTCCTGTAATTCAATAAAAAACTTTATAGAGATAATGGCCTCAAAAATATTAAATGTTTATGAGTTACATGAGGATATGGAAACGGGTCAAAAAGAGAGGTCCTGCTTCTCATTGGAAGTTGCAGTTGCACTCCTACTTTCTGTTAGCTGCCACACTTGGAAGGCAAATTATGAATGTAGAAACCCCAGGAAAAGATTATTCTCCATCTCACTTTTTATTAGATGTCAGAACATTCAAGAACTCTATAGAAAATGAGGCCTCATTAATTACCTCATTCACAGACTTTCTTGATTATGCAAATAACTGAAAACATAGGAATTATCTGCTCAGCCACTCTGCATTTCTACTTAATGTGTCAGATTTTACTGTTCAGCATTCAGAAGTGAGAGGGGTGATGATGTGCATGACCTCACTGCTTTCAGAGTTGCAATATACCCACTGATATTTGCAGCTTTTCCTCTCTTGCAGACTAAGTGTGATTCTGCACCAGACTGGCCACAGGCACAGCCATGGGGCAGCAGCCAGGGAGCACATGCCAGCCCCTCTGGAAAAGCCAGCTCTGAGCAATGCCAGCCTCCGAGCAGCCTTTGTGCATGCCATGGGAGATCTGTTCCAGAGTATTAGTGTGCTAATTAGTGCACTTATCATCTTCTTCAAGGTTGGTTTTATTAGTTCATGTGCCTTCCTTGCGATCAAGGAGAAGTGCTATTTTCACAGTATTGTGACTCTAGGTACTATGTAAATATTTCCTCTGTCTTAAACATACATATTGTAATTGAGTCAGAGAATTATTCTTGGGAACTGAAATGACTATTGAGAGTGTAACACTTGCATCTTGATTTTCAACTGGACACTTTGGTGTCTCTCCTTTTCTTCATTTTTAGGTAGCACCTTCATTCCCTGCGCTGAGACTCCCTAACTGGCAAAGGAGACCAGCACTCATTTTGTACTAGATTAATGGAATATATATTATTATTTCTTGTTAACTAATTAAAAATGACAATAACCAACAATAATGAAATTAACTAAGTGGTGTGTTCATATTTTTCTAGCCACAGTACAAAATAGCTGACCCAATCTGCACATTTGTGTTTTCCATCTTTGTTTTGGCAACTACCATCACGATTTTAAGGGATATTTTGACTGTGTTAATGGAAGGTAGGACCTGATTCCAGAATCAATGCACTTATATTTTGACTTATTTTCTGTTGCTTTCTTCATAATGCTTATGTATGCTGAAAACAGTATAACAGCACATTTCTGCATCAGTTTCCAACATTCTCATGATTCTGATCATACTCTAAACCTACTTCCAATTTTAATCAAAACTGTTTTCTACCATTACAATATGTTTATACATATGCCATTTTTCACAAAAATCAGTGTACTGGTGTTTTGCTAATGAGCTCTGAATTTCTTTTGTTTGTCATATGTGTAGCCTTGCTTTCTATCACCCCTTTGGCATATGAAATGGCTTACTCTCCTTGTTTGTTGTCTATTTCCTTTACCTGTGTGAAATACAAGTCTTTGCCAAGAAAAAGTGCTTTGACTGTGCTTTGAACTGTGTCTGTGAAATACACTGAGTGCAAGAAACAGAAGTTTAAAAGGTTTTTAGTTACACCAGTCCAGAAAAACAAGCTATTGGAGCTTTCCAGTTGCGTTCAAGTGTATGGGAATAGACAAGTCTCAGCACAGCAGCAGCAAGAAGAGCCAGGCTTAGCAATATTTAATCCTGTCAGCTATGGGCCTGAATATTTGATTTGCAAGGCCAAATGACTTGAGCTGTCACAGATGCATGTTTTTGCCTTCCTCACATTGAATAATATAATGCAACCTCTTTCTCAGCTATGAAGACATGAGGATTAAAGGAAAAAGTAGCTCTAACAGTGCAGGTTTTGAATGGATACTCAGTGTGATTGCCTGCATGACTATTTCTCCTCTCTTTCACTTTGCACCTACTGCTCTTTCAAGAAATAAAATTTCCAGTATTGTTTCACAGTAGTTTCATGCTAGGGTTGGTTTGTTTTCAGTGATTGTGAGATAGAGATACTTCCATGTAGAAGTGTACTGAGACAAGAGTGCATCAACTGACTGTATTTTGGCTGCTGAAAAAATCAGATCTCTGGATTACTGGAAACAAATCAAACTACCAGGAAGGAGGAGCAACCCCTGACACTCAGGAGTGTCTTTCTCAAAGCAGTGACCCCCAGCTTCTGTAAGCAGTGTTGACATGCCAAAGTCAGCAGTGCTCTGTTCCCCTCTGCGCCAAGCCCACTGTCCCCCTGGGGAGCTCTCTGGGGAGTCTTCTGTCTCCTAAGTAGCATATTCTGCCCAGAATCTTCTGAAAAGAAACTGGATGTTGGAGCTGCTCTTTCAGTTTACTGATCCAAGTGGAGCATGATGAGTATAGCTGTTCACACAGACACAGAAATGAGCTCACAAAATATGTTGATGCAAAACTAGGACATGATCTGGTGAAATAGCTCACTACCCTATGTAAACTGGACACTCAGATTGTCCCCTAAAACATGGATTAGTCTCAACCTTCCATGCAGAAGTTTAAAACAAGGGATAGGATTAAATAGCACAGTGAACTCTGAAATAGATGGGCTTTACAAAGCATTGAATATTTTTATTAGGATGATACATCTAAACAAATAAATGTTCATGATTAATTTTCTTCTATTGATTATCAGTCTTATCCCTTAAAAATATTGTTATCCCATCAATTTCTCCTTTTCAGGAACATCAAAAGGATTTGCTTATGATGCTGTGAAAGCAAGAATTTTAGCAGTTGAAAAAGTGGAGTCTGTTCACAACCTTCATCTTTGGTGTCTGACAATGAATCAAACTGCTCTCTCTGCTCACATTGCCACAGGTCAGTAAATTTCTGTAAGCAGGGAGTAACTATTCAGCTGCTGTACAGTAAAGGTCAGTCTTGATTCAGATTAAACTGACTATATATCTGTTGTTTGTTTAAAAAATTATCATAATTTTGTTGGAAAAATAAAACTAACAACACTAACAAATAACAGCTCTCAGATCCTCCTCCCAGGAGCTTTGTCTAAACAACAGGGACCTCTACTTAGCCCAAGACTTGAAAACTGCAGAGGTTGTGGAACAAGGTAGTGCATAACAAGATATTTTAGGTAAATTAAAAGAATTAGACTCAAACTGGATTTTTCTCACAATTTTCTCAAACTTGAAAATTATTGATCTCTACAAGAAAAACTTACAGGGCAAATCTACATTCCTGATATATATCCATTAGTAAAGCAATCTTTAAAAGTAGATGGAGTGTAGAGGTAACTCTAGTTCGTATTTTAAAATATTATTTTAAATTGTAGTTCTTATCCCAGTTGACAAACTGTCACTATTAGATTAATTTTCTTATCTGTCCCTCTGCTTCGTATGTATTAAGAAACAAAGTATTTAAGAAAGAAATAATTCCACCTCTATTTGGCCAAGGACAGGTCTAGAGGGGAAGTCTTCCATGGAGTCCTCACTTCCCAAAAACAGAGGGTCTATCGGCCACCCAAATCACTGCTGCTACTCCCTGACTGGATGAACTAATCTTTATTAAGTATTTCTGCTTTCCTCCTGTCTTCTGCCAAACTGAATTTCAATGGTGATTACTCTTAGCTTAACTCTTGCCAAAAATTGCATATTCCAACCACATTTGAATGAGCAAAATTTGCTGACAAGGAGGTTCCTGAGAGGAGGATAAAAAGGACAAGAAACACTTTTCAAATGAACTTCTTGTTACAAGTTTCTGTCTATCCTAGAAGTAGACAATATCTATGTTATATACCAATGTCTATATTAGAAGTATGCAATACTTCATTAAAGTATTATCAAAATGTATGTATTTTGATTATTTTCTGCTTGCTATCTGTAGCAGACACAATGGACAGCCAGAAGATTTTGAGAGATGTTACCCAAGCCCTGTTTGAACACTACAGCTTCCACTCCATCACCATTCAGATTGAATCAGCAGAGGATCAGAAACCAGATTGTGTCTTCTGCCAAGAGCCCAGGGACTAAAGGGAGCAGTGTGATATGCCAAATTGCCATCACCCCTCTTACAGGTCACTGGAGACTATAAGTGCTGGTTGAATGTAATTGATTAACAACAAATGGTAATTAACTGACATAACAAGCCCTGCCATTGCAAGCAGATCATGGGCCTTTCTTTGTTGGTATCATCTACCATGAGAGAACATGTATTAAATCCAGCCACCAGCCAGGTTTCCTGTCCATCAGCAGTTTCTTTCAATTACAAGAGAAATATCTAAATTATTCTTGACTAGAGCAGCAGATTGGCAGTAAAACAACATTTACAGTACCTGTCTGTAATTACAGGTAACAAAAAACTAATCAACCTTTAAATTACCAACAGACCAATTATCACAGGTGTAATGAAATGTGAGTTTGGTGTTAGCAAAGCTCAATGCTTACTCAGGATGAAAGAGAAAATTTAAATTACCACAAGAGCTGAAGAAATCTGGGAAAGAAAGTGATGGTGGCATGTGCTTTCCCTGCCTTTTGGCAGACACTTCTCTTCCTGCCTAAGTATCAGATATGTACTATATTCTGCTGCATGGATTAAAACAGAATTAATTCCATTCATATTTGGAAAATAGCTCTGTTTTTCAGCTAGCCCTATTTATTTTTCAGCTAGTCTTCAGGCAAACTCTTTTCTGCCAGGCATGAGCAGTATTCTGTATTATCATGACATTGTGCTGCATCGTGATAAGTTATAAATGATTTGAGGTGGATTTCTGTGTGTCCATGTCACAAGGTACCACTGAGTCAACAAAACAGACTGGGTTCTCCTAGAAAATGAAAAAATAGTTAGGGCAAGGTGTGGGGGTTCTGCAGACTGAACCCGTAGGCCCCGAGTCCCAGGCCCCTGTGGCCAATGCTGTCGAGATTGAGCTAGAAGAAATGGCAGAAGATGCCATTTCAGGGGACTCGCAGGAGATCGAAGCTTGGGCAGTCCTCCCACCTCCCTTTGAAACTTTGTGTTAAGTTGATTGGCCCAAAGTTTGCTGTACCCCACCTTATGCCCTCCCTCGTTGCTGCCTTCCCCTAGAATTTTCTGTTGCTGCCCTGCTGCCATTGGTTCTCTGTACTCCCCGCCCTGGTTATTGTTTATTTGCTCCCCTTGCTGCCCTTCATATTGTACCGAAGCCCGTTGGCTCCGCCCCTGCTGTCCCGCCCCTGGAGACCCCGTTCCCTAGTTTAAAACCTTTGTTTCCCCCTGCACCTGTGTCTCTGGACCGAGGCTTTCCTCGACCTTAGAGCCGCTGTCTTGCGAGCAACCGGACCTTCGGGCTTTGCCCCAGGCTACGGCGCAGACAGCACTCCCGAGAGTTCCTTAGGCCCCCCCGCTTGCTACTCCTCTAATAAACTGCCTTCGGAACATCTCGGCTCTCTGGGACTCCTTTTATCTCGGTGGCCGCCAACGACCTGTAACCTCCTCAGGCGGAGGCTTCCCCTCTTCACGCCCGGAGGCAAAAGGGCCCCTGGGATTGGAAAGTGCTAGCCTGTCACTGGGAGGAGAGGTACAGGGGTTGCCGGACTGCAGCCTCACCTTCGGGGAGCTGAGAGAGCTCCATTGATGGACTGAGCCGGCACGGAGGCGAGAGACATTAATTAAACAACAACAACAGCAAGGAAGCACTGGGCCCCATTGTGAACATCCTGTCTGGTGACATAGTTCAGAGTATGGCCTGTGGGGTGTTACCCAGTGACACTACTTCCTTGAAGTCATATCAGATAATTAAAAAAAGCCTTTGGCATCTCACACAGCTATTCACTGTAAAGGAAAGTGACATGCTTCTCCTTCAGGTAACTAAATCCCACATTTCCTAACAAGATGTGAGTCATGGTTTCCCCAAATGAGTGTTCCCACAAAAACACTCCAAACCACACTCTGCTCGCTCACTCCCACATTCCCCCTCACCTTCCCCAGTGGGTGACTGCAGAGGAGAATCAGAGGCACAAAAGGTAAAGGTTATAGGTTGAGATAAGAACAATTTACTGTAAACAGCAATGAAATAAGAACACAGTAACAGCAGCAATACCAATGACAGAGTGTACAAGAGGTGAGCGATTCACCTGCGAGTGCTCAACCCTGACAATACCCCACTGTGCTGCCACACTTCATGATCCCAAAGGCACCCTTTACCCATCTCTGGAAAATGCCATGAGGGTACAGAATAACATCCATGTCCTGGCCATGCTCCCTCCTGGCTACTGCAAAAATTAACCCTGTCCTGGCCGCAACCAAGACAATGTGTTAAATCTTCCTCTTTTATATATCTGGCAATGCTTACAGCAGAACTGAGAACAAAGAGTCAGGTCTTGCTGCAGTCCCTCTATTTTTGTCCAACCAACTGAATTAAACTCTCACCTGTTAGCAAAAGCAAGGGTTGCACTTCAAAATGCATGCTCCAGTGCTCCAGAAAACAACTTCAATTCTGCCCCTGGCCACAACAGTGCTTACCATGCAGGACTAGACATAATGTTTTCCCACTACACAGTTCTTTCTCCAACAGCTCTAGGGTTCACTTTACTAACAAGTTTGTTAGAACAAAATAAATTATGTGATACCAAGTGGTACTGAGTTTCCAGACTGATAGATGGAAGGACCGTTGTGTTATTAAGGTATAAAGAAGCCTTGCTTTTTAGGGAATTCAGTTTTATTAGCAATAAGTTCACATTAGTTTTCTCCTTTATCATTGTAAGGAGATTAGAATTTATTATTGGGGCTTTTGGCTACAGATAATACATAACTACGTGATGATAGATTGATGTATTAAGCTGGCATTTGTTACCTGGTAGGGGGAACAAGAAATTATTCTGCTTTGTGGAAGACTGTAGTCAGGTAAACCTCCCACTGAAATCAGACAAGGTATTAAAACACCCGCTAGGAATTCCATGAGTATCTCATTATTTACCAGCTTGAACGAATGGAGGCCATAGCAGTGATATTAAGTACAGTGATAAAGACAATTCTTGCCCTTCACAGCTGAAACTCCAGAAGATAAGACACAGATAAATCAAAGCACAGTAAGAAATTCTAAATGACGACGTCAACTTGTATTTCAGCCAGTTTCTTTGCTGGTATAATTTAGCATAGTTGCTTCCTACCAAAGGCAACTCAGCTGTGCTTGTCAGGTAACCTGAGTATTCTTTTCATTACTTAGAGTGTACAAGTTAATAGTGTGGCCTTCATATGGAAGAAAATGTCTTTCTCAGTGTTTGGAATAAAATGAGGACACAGACCTGAATATAATAGGGAATTCTGAAGAAGGGTTTTATGATCAAGGACAATGTAAGAGATAACGAGTGGGTGACAGAAACATCCATATTGGACACTGATTCAGTTCTGAGATTAAGGTCAAGGTAGTGAAAAAGACCAGAATTTTAAGAGCAATAGTGGATTTTGGAATGAATTTAAACAGGCAAGTGATATCGTCCACTAAGAAAGTTATGCTGAGTAGTAGAGCTGTGAAAAAACTGGATGGAAGCAAAAAAAGAGGAGCTGGAAAAAAGAAGATTCAGTAGTAGGCACCAGGACTGCTGAGGCTATCACACAAATTAAATGAAAGTGGGAAAGTGTTTCATTATGTTTTGGAAAGAGGAGCAGTGATATATAAAGATGTGAGGAAAGAAGGAGTTAATCCAAAATAATGACCTGTAATGAAATGGAGTGGGGGGAAAGTTGCAAAAAAGGTTTAAGAAGTAGGTGAGGCAGCAGCTTCCTTTCAAAGTAATGTAACCTGGCTATGTGAGTAGTAAAGGTCAGGGCAGGACTGGGGAGGCAGAGGAGAAGTCTGGGTTTGTTGGCAGCAGTAAATGTGTTTCAAGCAAAAAGAATTTAACCACATATCTGTAGCAAAAGTGAAAGAATGAAGGGAACTGTAAATATGAGAGATTGAAGATGAATTTAGAGAAAATATTTACTTGTAGTTACAAACATTGCTATAAGAAGCTGAATCTTTAATGTTCCTGTTGTGTATATGAATGTAAAATGTATGTTTGTTCTTCATTCCTGTCTAGTCTGATCCTCAGGGATATTATCTTGGTACAAGGTTGTCTTCAGAACACTGTCTGACTGACTGGGGAGGATTTCTGCAGAAATGCTGCTGTGATATGCAGAGGCCAGAGACAATTTCTAGACTTGTCTGCTTTTATTAGCTTTACATTCTTTTGATTGTCAGAAGAATAACTACAAGAAAACTGACCAAAAATTGCTGTCTCAAAATTATTCTTGGAATCACTGTGAAATGGAAAAGTATTTCTCAAGTCAGTGGTTTGTTTTCCATTCCTGACTGTTTTTTGATGTAGTTCAGGTCATATGGGCAAGTACATATATTACTGGATAGCCCATATTGAAATTTTATGAACATATTCCCTAAATTTTAAAGTAGTCATTATGCAGCTTGTAAATTGTGTATTTCTCTGGACCCCTGAAAGCATTCTCTCAGTTTCTACAAGGATAAGGAGTTTGTAGAAACTCAAGAGTTTTTGGAGTAGAAATCATGAAATGGGCAAATGCAGAGCTAAACTTTCCTCATTCAACACTGACAAAAAGACCTTTAATGCCAATAATGTGCTGAGATGACCACCAAACACTGTCAGAAATATTTATATTTATTCAAACTGGGAACAGTTAAGGCACAAATCTGTTATTAACAACACAGAATAGTCTCTTACTGTAACTAAAGTAATAGATATAGTTCTGTGTTCTCCTGTCTGAGACATTATTATGAGAACTGTGTATGAAACCAAGGATTATATTGACCACTTAGTGTGAGAAATCACAACAGTTATTTATCATCTCCAGAGGAAGGCAGACAGATATCTCTGTCCATGGCAGCAAATGGTGGCCCAAGGAACAAGAACTGTGCACTCTGCAATATGCCATTTTCCAGTGTCAAGAGGTCATATCAATTTTGTCTTGGAGCATTTGCTCCTCTATTGTAAAACCTAGCATGCCCCAACACACCTTCACCAGTGCCTTCCCTTCAGCCTTAGCAGACGTACTCTCCACCCTTTTCCATTCCTTTTGACTATTGTTCCCTTCTTCTTTTTTACTGTTTTGTTTTTCCCCATTTGTCTTTTTTCATCTGTTGCCTGCCTATTCAAACTTCAGTGCCAACATATACTTAGTGCATATCCTTTCTACTTACAGCTCTTCCCATTCCCCTTCAACCTGTGTGGTTTGATAAAAGCTCCTCAGAAAGAAACTGCCTTTTGCTCCATGTCTGTCAAAAATGTGGCATAATGACTCAACTTTTTTCATAACAGGAACTTAATAAAAACAAAGAGCTACAGCCATTCCAGACATCACATATTAACACATATCCAGCACAGCTATATATTTACTTTGTACTAAAGTTATTTAGAACTTTCAGAGCCAAAAAATTATCTGAACTGTCTCCAGCTTAAAGTACTCTTTCATGTTCTCGAGCTTTCTGATAATCTCTTTCAGCTAAGAAAAATAAAATCCTTTCTCACTTGAGTACACCCAGTTTAAGCAAGAAAGAAATTACAGACATCCAGTTGCTTAACTGCCTCCTTTGACTTATCTCTGCTTGGACTTTGTGTCAGACAGTTGGTGTCTAGCAAGAGTGCACTGCTGCAAAGGAAGTTTTGGATAGCAGCCCAGTGAGAGCAGTGTCTGGAACGGAAGCACAACAGAGGGTTTTTAACATGGTTACTGGTGCACATTCAGAATTTTCCATCCCAGGTGTTATGTTGATGAGAGACATGTCTGCTTTTCACCACAGTCTCAGGGTTTGACTTTGGATTTTTGAAAAAAAGGATTAAAAGAAATGAATGAACAGAAACTAGAAGGGTTGTATTGTGAAACATTCCTGGTGGCAGCAGAGACATTTTACCCCATGGCTTGCAGTCTAACAGCAGGGCTCTGTAGCTTTGCCTCCCAAACTGCACTGCTGCCTGCTCTGCCAGCTGTGCTATCTCTCCTCACCACACACCACAGACACTGC
Source organism: Entomyzon cyanotis (assembly GCA_024500445.1). Taxonomy (NCBI): domain Eukaryota; kingdom Metazoa; phylum Chordata; class Aves; order Passeriformes; family Meliphagidae; genus Entomyzon; species Entomyzon cyanotis. The sequence goes on along the minus strand of JAKEPQ010001004.1, from coordinate 14,590,235 downwards.
CAGGGCATGCAATGAAAGGTGTCCTGCTGGGACTCATGCCTTAGGACTCCTTGCCTGCTACAGCTATGAGCTTCTCACCTACAGGGACTCCTCATGAATTGCAAGGGCAGAACCATCATCCAGGCTTTGGTGAAGTGCTGAGTTCTTTTTTCCTACTGTGTCATTATATTCTGTACTAATTTTTTTCTTGGAGACTGAAGCTGACTGGAACAGTTCATGTACCTTCTGTCTAAATAAGAAAGAGCAGGAATTCATTAATCATGGCACAACCTGCTAATCCACAAAGAGGCACAAGGCACTCTGGGCTAGCTCCTGGTCTAGGCAGTAATTCTGATATCAAAATGCTTGGAAACAGTGTGCTTCCCAGCAGCAACCTGCAACCTGGGTCTTTAGCTTTTGGCTCCTGCCCTGCTTTCTCATTTGCTGACAGGCAAGCGTTAGCAGTGCTCGGAAAGACATGCTGTGCTTTGAAGGATGTGGCGCACTTTGAAGGAGCAGCACAAACTGTTGATGAGCTTATGAGCACATTGCATCCAGCCCCCCTCCACCAGACAGACAGTTTTTGCAAAAGCAGATCCTTTTTAGGAGGGAAGAAAAAATTATAAGGGCATAGCTGGGAAACCCCATGGACTGCAATGTTATCACGGTACCAACCACCTGGGAAATGGCTGGGAATGAGCTGCAGAGATGTACTCTGCCTGCAAAGGGGCACATTGCCCCTCAATATGCATAAGCAGCAGCAACAGTTCCACAGGAGTGCCGACAGGAGAAGAGTGTGAATGTGAAATGAAATTTAACAGCTCCCTCTGCCCTTTAAACTACACTTACAGAATTAAATGCAGAATAAGGGATCATAAAAAAATGTTCTCTTAAAAAGAATAGTTTCGACTTTCTCTGAGTACTTTCTGCACTGTGAGTGTTTTCAAGAATTGATCAGGCACACTCATTTCTATGGTGTATTAGCAGAAAATAGCTGGTCATCCATTAGTCCCCTGCTGAGTTTCAGTTGCAAAGATGTGGCTGAAAGCTGGTATTAACTGTGACAGAGAGGCTTAAGAACCATGTAGGCTTCAATATTGTGTAAAAGACATGTGTCAATAAGGCTTTTCAATAGTATTTTAATGTCATTAATTTGTATTCTCTTAGCATGTAGAGTTTGTAACAGGCACAGCTCAGGTTTTTGTGGTCAGAGATGGGCTCTGCTCAACCAGGGCTGGAGAAACCAGGGACAGGAGAGGGAACATGGTGAGGGAAATCAGAGTGATTTTTGTGAGGTCATATCTCAGACCTGTGGTGGAAGCTGTTATACAAACCAGCTTTGTCTGAGTGTGCTTCAATGGCCTGCCCAGGATCAGACAGATAACCACATACCTGTCAGTGCTTACCTGTATGGACCAGGTTGCATTAGACAGCTACTTCAATATTATGGGAAAGAAGAAAGGAAAGTCAGAGGGGACTTCACATCCTAAAAAAAAAAAAAAGGTGCTGCTAGAAGTCTGTATTGAAATACATCACCTCATATTACTTTAAACTCTATAGCTTATTTTTTAGCCATGTATCCACCCAAGCAGGCTGACTTTGAGGACAACCACGGGTGTGCCTTTTTGCCCTGGGAGAGTCTGCAGACCTGTGGGAGCAGAGATTTGTTCTCCATGACCCCAGTGTAACATCCTCTGCATAATGTCCAAGAAGGGGAATGAGCCTGCATATTGACAGCACAGTCAAGGAGACAGACAGCAATGAACACAGTACTTCTCTTCCTGCAAAAAGTGTAAAAACATTTTATATTTGTCATGGATATGCCCCGTCCTTTCTCTAACAAAAAAGCATTGAAGACCTACCCAGCCAGGCACATCACTGAGCCTGGACTGAGCATGAGTCACTTTTTTTACTAGAAAAATTAAGTTTTCTTTTTATGATCCACTAAATGGTGAGAGGAGACACCCTGTCATGGAACAATAAATTCAGGCTTAAATCCTGGGGCTGGCAAAAAAGATTTTATCTTTCCTTGTGTAATTCTGCAGGAAACTTTTAAATTTCCTGAGAGTATTTTAAGCCTCAGCTAACACAGTGTTGTTCCATTTGGTAGTTGCCTGCAAAATAATATATTTTGTTTCATCTTTTTACTTCTGTAATTCCAATTCTTTCATAAGAAATAAATGCCTATTAATCAGGCATGTGTTATTGTAATGGTTATTTACATCCTACCTTGGTGTAAAAATCTACATGAAAAATCCCCGTGTGTGAAAAGGAAATATTCCACCATTTTAGGGCAAGGACATGGAGGAAGTTAGTCCTGGCTTTGCAGGCACTGTCTGTGCACACCTGACACACGGCCAGGTCTCACTTCTCTAGCATTGCTGCACCCCTGAGGAGCTCACCTGTAGCTGGTCAGTAGTGCAAGGTCCTCACAGCATCTTAAGTGTGAACTTCAAACCCCCAGGGGTGTTGTGTTTCCCTGTTGGTAGGTTATATATTTGGGAAGTCCCAAGGCTGAGGCAGGTTCCATCCTTCCTTGTCACCACAACTGTGGTGACCCAGCTTGGACACCATTTGTGCATCAACCATGGGAACAAGATTTTTGTGTTTTGGAAAGCCACTACCAAGACCTGGTAAGGATTTACTCTCAAGCAGCTGTCATTTCTGGCAAACCCCAGGGATCAAATACATTCTGCATAGACATTGCACCACACCTCATTTACAGCTTTCCCTTCTCCAGAACACTGACCTAGGTTAAGTGAGCAATGAAACACGAAGGAAAAAAAGTGGAATTATTAACTACTAAAAACCAGCAAAGCACTAGGAACCTTCTTTGATTATTTTTCAATGTATGTAACAAAACATTATTGAGAGGAAAGAATATAATCAATACTGAGTAGCATTATAGCTAGCTGTGCAGCAATTTAATGCTAGAAATGGATTAAGGTGACAGGAAAAGTCAATGCAGTCTTAAATTAAAGGTGAGGAAAGTCAATGAAAAGTCAAAGCTGGTTAGGAGTTCATCAAGTAAGAGAGGCTAAAGCTCTGGTAAGTACAAAGTGCCTCAGTAACCTTATCACTGTAGCTCTGTGTTTTACGTGTTAGTTCAAAAGAGTAACTGGGTATGTGTTTGTTCTCAGTTTGAACCATTAAACCATCTGAATTCATTGGGCTATTTCAAAGAGGATTTGCAAAAGGGGAGAAGTCTGGGGTGTTATCTTCTTTGTTTAAGGAATGAAAATGTGGAATTTTCCCTCAGTGTTTTCTTTTACTTTAGCAAAGACTTTTCCCCTGAACAAGCTACAAACCAAACTCACTGGAGAATAAACAGGATTATAACATTGCTCGTACCAGAGGAGGCAGCTTTGGTTAAATAAGGTAGGGATATTTTTTACTTGCAGTTTTAGCTCAAATTGTGGCTTTGCTTTGTTACATGAAAACAGATGATAAGGAAAAAAATCTGCTGCATTCCAGCAACACCTCTGCCTTTAATTCTCTGGGGTTTAGAAACTGTCTGATAAACTGAAAAAGCCCAACCTAATATTTGTCTTATTTAAAAAAAAAAAAAAAGCTGTGCCTCTAAATGTTGTTATACTACTTAAAAACATGGATATTCAACAACCCTGGTTGCTGTTAAAAGGCTCTGCTCATAAGTCCTTGGCTTCTCATACTCTTAGTGGAATATAAGGCTGACCAGGAGAAAGTGTCATGACCCATGTGTTACCATTTATATATTCACATGTTGCACAGCTGTTGAGATTTCAGTGTTTCTTAGGCTTTGACCAGTTCACAGCAGGAACTAGCACTGCTAGTAACATGGAGAAGACATACTGATGAGGAGCAGCAGATCTAGGTCTTTGGTTGCTCAGAGTGATGTTTTTGTAGCTTCATTTTTGATGATGCTGAAGTTTCAAGTTACATGTCAACCTACCTGTTAGTGTTTAATCAGAAGCAACCTGGAAAATCCATTTTGCCTGTCTTTCAATTGCCAGTACCTGAGATGTCAGGCAGAGCTTTCTCTTGCTTTTAGCATCTCCCAGGTGTGTAACAGAACTTGACAGAACTTCCATCACTTGCACTGACTGATGCCAGAAGTCAGCCTCTTATTTCAATGCAGGCTTTGCTCCCTCGATGCTCAACACTTACCCCACTTACTGGAACTGCTATAGTAGTCACCATTTACTTATTCTCTACTTTAAAAACTGTGTTTAACAAAGCTGCTCTACCTAGACATAATCTGTAACATAAAGGCATGTGAATCTGCCCTTAAGCCAGGATCAATAGGTTACATTTCATAACACAACACTTTGTGACATGAAACAACAGTAAATCCACACTGCAGTATGCATCACGTCTTTCCCCCTCTGCAGATGGCCAAACTTTCTGACAGTAAGAGAGACTGAAATCTCTGCCATCACAGAATACAGATAATGACACAAAGCAGTTAGCATATTGGGAAGAAATTTTGGGGCTGCCAGTGTTCATTTCTAGTTTGCAAACAATTCCTTGTGCCATAAAAGCAGGAGATAAAAAGGTGTTATAACAGATCTAAAACTGTAGTCTTGTCAGCTTTGCTGACTCCTCTGACTGGTGGTGTTGACAGTGCAAAGGCTTTTAGGCTGAAAGGCTTTTATTCCAACAGCTAAGGAGCACAATGCAGTCTAGCTCCCACAGAAACCTGTAGGTTTTGTGTGACTAATTCCCACAGAAACCTGAGAAGATTTGCAAGGAGAAGACTTCAAGTCTCAATTTGCTTGTTAAATGTTTTTCCATTAACAAGAGCAATCACAAGAAAGGCAATGGGTCACCACAGGTCATAAGCTTGATTTATTTGCTCACTTGTAGTGGAATGTGGAAGAGGTCTGAAGTCCATGTCAGTGGTTATATTGCTCTCTAACAGAGAAATATATTCTGCTATTTAGAAGTAAATACCTGCAGAAAGTCACTTCAGTAGCAACAACCAGCAGACTGGATTAATTTATTGTGGTTTTGTGGAAGTGTCTATTTAAAATGGCTATCCAAACGTACTTCTTTTTAGAGTGAAATCAAATCCAGGCTTTCTCTAAGCTTAGTCAGTTAGTCAGCAGACTTGTGGGACATTTGGACCTAGGAGACCACCTCAGCTGACCTGTTTCTGCATCTGAAAACACCATGAAATACAGTGTGGCAGCCTCAATTACTCTGCTCTCCCATACAGACCTGACATTTGGCTGGGAAGTGTGTTTCACCCAGGCATACATGCCCCATTCACAGCTAACACTAGTGGCTCAGGACACCTTTGGGCTGGGGATGGCTGTGGGCAACAAATTTCATGGCAGATACATGACATTAAGCCTGCCCTTCCTGGCTTATGTTTTCTGAGTGCTCCAAAGGCAGAAAGAGTAGACAGGGGCTTGAAAGCATTTTCAGTGAGCCTCAGACTCACTGCTGCTGCATAGTCTCTTTCATCAGCATTTGGTTTTGCCATTTCCAGACTAGAGAGCAGAGATTGGGGCTGTTTCCTGGAAAAATTTCCGTGTGTCTCTGTGGCAATTATATCACTGACACCAAGCTGTGACATCAGTGAGGGCTTCTGTCTTGCTCTCTCTAGCCTTCCAAAAAGGGCACATGAACTCTTCTTGTGAGGGTGTCCAGAAGATATGGCTTTGAGAAAAGTAAGTAGGGCTAGAAAGCTGATTACTGAAGTATTTAGCAATTTTAGTTGCTAAAGGGAAGAAACAGAAACTAATGAGGGAGGACGTGCCAATTTTAATGTGATGTTGCTGCACCAAACACAAGTTTGCGGAGATTTTAAAGTTCGTGGGTTTTTGAAGAGTCATGGTTATACTTCTGCTAATATGGTTCACATTTAACCTTCCCTTCATAATCAAAATAAAATTGAATGAGTTTTCAGTCCACAAATCCATCACATACACATGCTGTTCTAATCTTACACACCAAGGGAATTTGTTTCTCTAGCTAAATCCCTAACACAACATTATACAGATAACTTGACAGCTTATGTAACAAGCACAATTTGGGCTGGTGAATGTGCATGGGGAGTGTGGAAAAAAGGAATAAAATAAGAAGTAGGTTCATAAAGGAGAGAAAGGAGTGCTGTGAATTATTCCATTGTGTAAATATTTCCTTGAGCTGCAAGTATGCCAGTGTGGAATGACATGATGGACCAAGATTAACCTGAAAAACAGAATAATGCTAGTTCTTAGGGAAAAGCCAGGTGAAATGCTCTGAGGTCTGGTCTACTTCCATTTACCTCACTTGACATATTTCCCTCAGACTTCAGAATAAGTGGGCTTGGTCATAGCAGAGTTTTTATAATCTTTTTATTTTATTATGGTTATACCAAATGGCCATAATCACTTTCTCTTGTCCTCCTAAGAGTCTGAACCGGCAGCTGCAGCTGAAACATGAAACATTTTACAAGACTTCCAAAGACTTTATCCTTCCACTTGAACAAAAAAACCTTAAGGGGAATCAAACAGCAAAATGAACAAAGCTTTTATGCTCCAATGCTGAATTTAGCTATCACCCATGATGCTGTCTTTCAGCCCCTTCCTTCTGCCTGAATGTGGTCTGCATATTGCTCAAGACTGAGAAAATCCAAGCAGGTCATGCCAGTACCCACTGTAGCAGAAGCTGGGAGCAAGGCTTACCACTTGCCCCTTGGATTTTCACTCTGCTGACACTTCAGAAAGAGAGAATCTCCAAGTGTGGAAAACAAAAGCCACTGAATCAGCCAGTGAAAACATCTTTTTGTCCTGACTCTTAAACTTGCAGAATAATCTGAGTTGGAGGGGACTTGTGGAGGTCACCCAGTCCAACATACAGTTCAATGCAGGCCTAATTAGAGCAGGCTGCTCAACTTCAGCTGAGTTTTAGATCTCTCGAAGGATTGATACTCCACTCCTCTCAAGGCCACTTATTCCAATACTTGATCACTGTAATGATAAAAGTTTTCCTTATATGAAAGAGAAATTTCCCAAATTTCATATTGGGTCTGTTGCCCTCTGATCCTATCTCTGCACACAGCTCTGAGAAGAGTCTTCTCTGCACCCTCCCATTAGGCAGTTTCAGATAGCAGTAAGATCTCCCTAAGCTATCTCTTCTCCAGCGTGAAAAAAATCCAACCCTCTGCCTTTTTTTCCCAGTTATGTTCTTGAGCTCCTGACCATCCTGGGGTCATGTTCATGGACTTGCTCCAGTCTGTAAATGCCTTTCTTGCACTGGGGATTCTGAAATCAGAATTGCAAACAAGAATTTGACCAAAGCAATCAGCCATGAGAGAAAAATGAAATCTCAGTAGGAACTCTGGGAACCTGTATAAAGACTTTCTTTAGTCTTATATCAGGACATGGCTATCTTAGTATTAAGATCTTAACAGGTTATGATTAGCAGTCTGGATTACAGACTTGCAAGAAGCACCAACCTTATGCATGAATTCTCCTTGGAAGCTGAAATTAGGGCCTTAATATAAAGTCTAATATAAAGATGAATGCAATCCACATCAATTCACTGCAGTAGTTTCTCTAATCCTCTTACGTGCATCAGCCCTTTTCCCTCAGGGGACACAACACACACAAAGTGCTTCATTATCTTTATTCTTCCAAGCTCAACTGAAGCAAACTCTTCACAGATGAGGGCAGAGTCTTTTCCAGTCACAAATTTACTGAAAAGACTAGAGGGGGCCTGATGCAGCGTGGATGGTTTTTGTAAGGCAACGGCTGATTCTGAAGGGTATTTGTTCAGAAGAAGCTGTTTTGACTTTTCTCACTAATACCATTAGCATTACACGCAAGTAGCAAAGTCACTGTTATATGTTACAGCTGCAGAATCATAGAATCAGTTGGAAAAGACCTTTAAGATCCTTGGGTCCAGCCCTTAACCCATCACTGCCTAGTCTGCCACTAAACCATGTCCCTGTGCTTGTTAGTTCATATTTGATTTTTACAACCTTTTCTTTTGCACCGCATTGTGTAAATCTGGACAGTTTCAACATGCTCTTTGTCCCCTTCAATGTAAAAAACCCTCTTGACAAAAATACTTTTTTCTTTAATTTTAAGGGCACTTTTAAAGACTTTCCCTGAGCCACTCTAGACCACAGAAGGGCCCCATGACTCTGCTCCCCTTTATGAAATTTAAAAAAAAAAAAAAAGGGATCTTTATTCTAATTAAAAAACTTAAACCACACAGTAACAAACAGTTATCAGTGTGGTTCCCATTTCAGGATGAAGTATGCTTGACATGGCCTAAAAGAATTATACCTGTTTCGTACCCAAAATGTCTTCTTTTTATGTTTGTTTACATTTTAAGATAGTTTACTTTTCCAAGAGAAAACATAGTTTCAACTGAGATAAAGCAGACAGAACTGGTTCCAATTTTTCTTTTTCTAATAATTTGCCAGCTATATTCTGTAATTCCAGTGCTGCTCTCTGCACTGATCCCATGTCTACAGGGAATTTTCTGTGTACTTATATTCAAAGGCAGGCTGATGGATTCAGTATGACTTTTGCTATTTTGGAGCTTTATTTTTTTCCTGGCATTAAGAGAAATCTCTTCAGTTCAGAATGTACAGATTTTAATTGCTAATACCTCAGGTAGCGTGAGGGCTGTCTCAATGGGTAACCAGAGTGGCTTGGCATTTGTGATGGAGAATAGACAGAAATTACTTTGTTCACAGGATCAGAGCAGATCCTGCTGCCTTGGATGCTTTCTGTGATTTTAAAAGCAGAACACTTAACAAAATATTATTTGTTTTATGACTGCATCTAATGATCACTGATATGCAATGGCATATGGCAAATCTGGGGTTTTGCTGGGGCAATACCATGTAGTTATCATGTGCTGGGGGTTTGTGACCTTGGCACCATGGAGAAATTTTGCTGATTTTACCCAAATGTCTTTTGGAACAAGTCCATTGGAGAAGTAAAAAAGAAGCAACCTATAGGAGCCATTAATCAAGTATGGAAAAAGAAAAGGAGAGAAGGTCAGAGGTATGACCTTTTCCACAGCCTGTGATGCAGTGACACTAAACAACTCCTGTGCCAGATGCATGAGGTCATGAAGATGACTTTGCTTAAAGGGGAAACAGATGAGCTCACACAGCTGTGGCAGAGAACTGCACCACCAAATGCACACTAGGGATTGATATGTAACACACCACAATTATATAAAGGTTTTGATAATCTTTTCATCAGCAAACTTTTGGGCATTTGGAATGCTCAGGAAGATGATTCAGTCTTCACTGATAGCAACACATATCTGTGCCATGTTTGCTGACTACCTTGGCTAACTGCTATGCTGTTGACCAGACTGAATTATATAATATTGCATAATTTACATTGAAGAAAAAACAACAAATCCAGGCTCTTCTTTTCCTTCCAACTATGCCTTGTTACACTGATGAAGTGAAGTCCTATTTGTGGCTATGTGGCAATGCTGGGTACCCAGAAAGTCTTCAGCTGCTGAAATGCACTAGAATCTGGCTTAATATTTGGGAAAGAAGAGACTCTTCAGGGTGGCAGGGTGACTCTTCAGAAAAGGCAGGGTGAACAAAGATCTTCAAGTATGTCAGGGTACAGACTGAACGTTTTGGGAACAGTTTCAGAACATCACCATCTATGACTGTGTCTAAAAATTATAAGAGCAAGAAATTTATTTTGAAACTAACTGTGGGTAAAATACAATTTGATCAACTCCATTTTAGCTGAGGGCAGAGATAGGAGCCTGAGCTGAATAACAGTGTGAGTGCCACATGAACACTAACATACTCATTCTCACCTATAAGGAGTTATTATCCCTACTTCAGCATACAGGGAAGTGAAAGGCAGGGAGAATAAGTGATTTGCCCAAGGTCACAGTTAAAATCTATAACATAGATAGGAACTAAATCCTGATCTATTGAAATCTGCATTTAAACTGCAAAATGACCCTTTCTTCATTTTATGGATAGGTAGTTAGAGGACTTAGCAATGCGAAAATAGTTTAATAACCCTGGCAAACATGCCACAAATCCATAGCTGCTGTCTATAAATACCTCTCTGATATCACTGCACATCCCAATCTGTCCTCCATTCCTTTTGCTGGCTCAGCAAGGTGTCACATAAAATTAGACCGAGAAGTTAACGCATTAAGCATTTATTGATCTCCATAAGTTACAGTCAAATATGCCCAGTGTCTTAATGAACAGAAATAAAAGGTCATCTAAAATACTCATACAGTAACTGATGTGATACAAAATATTACTTATTTATTATAACAGAAGAAGGATTAAAGTCTTTAACTCTTACAATACCAAATTACAAGGGTCAGGATCCAAGATTATTCTATTTGTCAGATCTACTTGTAAGACATCCCAAATAACTAGCATGTGACTTGTTATCTCTATAAAAATCCTTGCCTAAAGTCATTTACTTCTAATAAAAGTTATTTCAGCTCTAGCCTAGCAATATCAAACAGAGAGTAGTCACTGCTTTGTCCTTTCCATGGCAAGGGTATCAAACAGAAGATTAAATTAGCTTTATAAACTGAAGTGGATTTTTTTCAGAGAAAAACCTTTCTTCACTTTGGTTCCCCAGGAAACCTTGGCCTCCCTGCACACACTAGCAGAGAAGAAAAGTCTCAAACTCTGCAGGTGAAATCCATACTTTCCTCAAGGTGATGGCAAAATATCAATCAATTTAAGGCTGTGGTTTCACTGCTAGCACTTAGCAAGAAACAGGAGAAAAGCCCATAATGAAGATCTCTGACTTAAAAGTCCCAGTCTCTAACATCTGCATTTGGACAGCCATCTACTGAAGATACATGTTTTTGCCAGCTGCTTTGTGTGACTGAGAGCAAGAAGCATCTTTTGCTAGAGAAAGGAAACTCTTATTAGTCCTTAAATGTCCTTGCTTTGATGTAGCAAAAACTTTGGAGCTGGGAAGGGTGTGGTACTGACTTGCAAAGCCCGGAAAAGAGAAAGCCTGGGTGGTAAAGCAGGACAATTCCTCTTCTGACCCTGAGCTTGAATGAGAAGTCAATTAATTTTTCTTTTAAAAATGCTCATTTCAGTTCAGAGGAGGTATGGCCTAAAGGGCATGCTGATATTCAGTTTTATATTTCTACCTCAGAAAGCTTGATGAATGCATTTGAGCACCTCAGGAAACCTTTTGTTGAGGAACTGGATGAGAATGAGGTAACACAACAGTAACTGAGAATTCGAGCAAGCATAAAAGGACATGAAAAAAAACAAAGTAGTTTTATGTTGTCACAATTGCAGTCAGTCATTCTCCTAGTGCTGAGAATTCAGTTTCTGATGCTTGGAGCCACAGGTTTCAGTGAATATTAGGGACCTGGCTGCCTTTCTGCGAGCCTGTTCTCTCCTGGTTGATCCAAAACCTTTTCTTATTTGGAGACCCTCACCACATGCCACAAAGTTTCCTGAAGATGGACAGCTTGAGGACATCAGTAGTGAAGGTGCCTCTGTGTCCTTTAACCTTTCTCTTGGCAACCCTTGCCCTGCCTGTTCGTTAACATTTGCCAAAATACCGACAAACTCGGTGGCTCTTGTTGACTGGATGCTCCAGCCAAACCCTTTCAGACTTCCATTTCCCTGAGCTCTACAGAAAGGAGGTGAGTGATGAACACTTTGTCATTCCTGTTGACAGTGGAGATGTCAGAACAAATAAAAGATATCTTCACAGCAACTGTGTCATTTAAACTTTAATAAACCTTTTGTCTCTGCCGTGCCCTTTGCCTGACCCATGTGCAGCAGCCTGGGCTGGGAGCTCAGCCCATGTCACTGCTGGCAGAACAGAGCTGCACCTTGGGGCTCAGCTGAATCTCCTGCTGCAGCTCATCAGGGCTCTGCAAGAGCCACAGCCACACTGACCAGCACCCAACAGGAATAAAGCAAAGAAATGTAAGAGTAAGAGATTAATAGATGAATGTGAAGTGAGTTGAAATGCTCCCCTTCCCATCAGCACACCACTGCATCTCACTTCAGCAAAATTGGTTTGAGGTCAGACAAGCATCACTGAAAACAGACCTTGGCCCTTATCTGGCAACTAATGGGAAAGGAAAAATATTCCTCTGTTGGGGCAGCCTTCTGATCTAGATGCCATGAAATGTCTTTATTATTGGATTACTAGATATCAAATTAAGTCTAAACTCCTAAGTCTGTGGTAGTGTTTACATGAAATAAAATATTTTCCTCTGTAAGATAACTTCTGTAGACACAGAAAAACCTTTAGATTGCAAAAATTCCTCAGCAAAAATCACCTAGCAAGAAAAATTTGCTGATAAAAGAGAATATTCTACTTTAAACCATTCTAAAAATCCTGTGACCAGTAGAAAAGAAATGCAGCCAGTTGGGAAGAGGAAAAGAGCAGTAGGGAAATGAGAACAAGAATCTGACAGAAGCCTTGCTTGGTCCCAGTCCTATTTGCTTTGAAATTGCAATTTTTATTATTTCTGCAAAGCCAAAGTCAGATTACTGCCACTTTTTAGCATATCTGGTGCTGACAACTGTCAGCATCTCATTGATTCTTGCAATAGTTTATGGTTTATCTCTGGAAATAGGTGACTCAGTGCCAATCTCAACCCATTTTGTTAAAAGAAAGAAAGGCAGCCACAAGTTCCAACCCTAATGGTCATCCGAAAATTTGAGAATGTTAACATAAATGCCTTCTTACTACAGGCTCAGAAACCAGGTAGTAAACATAATAAATCTAACCTTTCATTCAGTCATGTGAGTTTCAAGCCAAACTCAATATTTGTAGCTTCAGCATGACTTTGGGGATAGGTGAAAATAAAGTCACCTTAACTTCTTTGACAAAAGGTGTCATCCTTCTGTCCTTTTGGTTCTTCTGAGGGCAATTTCTCTTCCAAGCTGGCAGTGTATCCTTGGCCCATGGGGCATTTAATGCAAAAGCTATATTTAAAAGAATCAGGCAATTTCATAGGAGATACTCATTTTCCTTCCTCTGAATTGATTTGTTCTTTCTTCTTGCAATTTCCTTCTTCTGGTGGTCAGGCAGCTCTGCTTACACACAGAGCCAGACCAAGATGAGTGGCCAGTTCTGCTGTGGTGGGGAGAGTTGTCCTCATCTCATTACTTCTGTGCCTGCTCCTACCCTGTGCAGATCCCTGCTCCAGGGCTGTGTAACACTGCCCTTTATTTTTCACATACCTTTAAATCTTCCTCATAAAACAATGGATGACTTAGCTAATATTGGACACAGCAGATTAAAATGAGGACTGGAAGAGACTGACATTTGCATTTACTGCAAACTGACAGCTATGATTCTGGATATTCATCTTTAAATTTATTACTGGTTTGTTTTTTTGATTTGTTGATTTTTTTGGTGGGTTTTCTTTTTTTTTTTTTTGTCAATTTTATATGTTTGAATGACACATATTTACCAAAATTGGAATTTACCTGATCAAGTCATAGCAGAATAAGTCATAAACTTTCTGAGAGGAACGGATGAATTCCTGACAGGCATAGATGCCATGGGCACAGGCAGACCATGCACTGGCAAGTCAGGAGTTGAACATCTTCAGGGAAAAAGCCTGTTCATTTTTCCAGTAATGAAGTGCAGTTTTCCCTCTATTTTCTGATGCACTTTCTGCCATGGAGGTATTAAATATAATTTTCCTTTCTGATAGTCACATCAAATTGCATTCATTTGCGCTTCGTATAATTCAGCATCTTTCAACACTTGAATTGCATCTCCTTTCCAAAATATTTTTCCTCCAGCTCTGAAGATTATTTTGTCCTTCTGCTGTGTCAAACACTGTCTACAAGATTGCACAGAAGCTGCTCATTAGTTTCCTTAAGACTTTCTATTATTTGGAGGGCTTGCTTTCCATTTGCAGGTGTACCTGGGAAACTATAAACTGAGCAGGTATTTGCTCTGCTACTGATGATGCTGTCCATTAACTATAACTACAAGGAGAGTGGATGTCTCCTGATTTCTTATAATTTTTGATAGGAGAAAGTAGAAAGCAAAGCCTTATCCCAATATAATTTTTATTTTTATCATCTCTGAGCACATGTGCAAGCTTCCTTGCTTTTTACACACATTAGCTGATTCCTCTGAAGAAAGAAAAATGGTAAATCTCATTGTTGGTGTGTGTGCATCATGCTGACTGCATCAGGAAAACCTTTGCTACAGTGGGGAATATGCAAATCCTTTGTGGCAACATCATTCCCCTAACATCAAAACAGGAACATTTTGTCACCTGAGCAGTCTTGGATTACATAAATGAAAAATACAATAAATATGCAACAAGGGAAGATGCTCTTGAAACAGATCTTTTGTAAGATCCTATGTTCTGGGAAGTTTTATTCCCACGCTGTGGGACTGACCAATTAGGCAATTGTACAAAAAAATGTACAAAATAAAAGCTGTTCAAGATAAGACTTTCCAATGAAACTTATAAATATGCATTGGGGAGAATGAAAAAAAGACCACATTTTATACCAAAATAAAACTTAAGACAATTTCTCTGTGGTTTGTTTTTGTTCTTCGGGTTTTTTTGTTTAATTTTAAATAAAAGAATGTACTGAAAGACCTAAGTGTACTAATTGACTGAGAGTGATTAAAATGGAAACCTTCTAAGCCTGCTGGCATGTCCCAAGCTGTAGAAACATGGTAGAGAGATTGTGTTCATAGCATTCCTTCACTGAGGAATTCCCAGCAATGCAAAGGAAGGACACAGAGCCACTTCCAATGCTAAACCATGCCAGGGGCTGTAACGTGGTTACCTCTGTGTCAGGTCTGTTCATGCCTTCAATCTCACTTGCTTTATCCAGCTTTATGTATATAACTCAATACTTCCATACATACGGGTGTATGTGTATATGTGGGGGTTACCTGGGAAAAGATGAAAAAGCAAACATGTTATTTGAACATGCTATTAAAAACTGCTTTGATGCAAACCAAGGAAAATTGAGGAGAGCTGGGGTTCACAGCACCACTTACTGGTATTTATGAGAATATATGAGAATATATATATGTGAGAAATCAGACCTAATACACACAGCACGATGCATTCCTGCTAATCACCGTGGTCAACCACAGCAAACAAAATCATGTTCACTTCTTCCAAAAGATATTCCTGGGTAAAAGATTGTGTCACAGCAGCAACATGAGCATAGGAGAGAAATTAGAGTGACCAAACCACAAATTGAAAGAGACAGTAAAAATCAAACAAACAAACAAACAGGCAAACAAGCAAAGGAAAGTAAACCCAGGAAAGACAGGAGTTTTTTCCATCTGCATGCTTATCATTGGCAGGGAACAGCCTGTCTCATTGGCACCTGAGCTGCTAGAAATCCCTACTGCAGTGGGAAGGTTACTCCACACACAGGATGTCAGACAGTGTGGTCTTGGTGCAGGGGCTCTGGCAATCATCAAAGCAATGGTGATGGATGGACTCTTGACTACAGATGACAGCAAGAAAATAACAAGAAGATATGGCAGAAAGCAGCAATTGGGGTTTATAATGACAGAAGCTGCAGAAGCAAAGATTTCTCATTCCCATATATCATGAATAAACAGGAATGAGGCTGGTAATTGAATGGGACATGTTAATACTGAGTGCTTATGCAGTGTCTTAAACCTACGCACACCAACTTTATGTAAATATACACCAGCATAAATCAGATGAAGTTTGGAGTTCTGGATTAAAGGGTTTTGAGTGTGGATTTCATTTCCTGACAAAAAAACAGGCTTTGAGGGAAAGCAGATGTTTTCCATGAACGTTTCTGTTGCACTAGAAAGTTATTTTCTGAAAAAAAGGAGAGACATCAGAAAGAATCTGCTCAGGACTCTTGCAAAAATAGACCAGGGGAAAAGATTATCTTCCAGATGCATTTTCTGTAGTGCACCAGGAACAGCTTGTGAAAATGTATACATTTGTGTAGAGGAAAAATGCTATAAAAAGAAAATATGCTGACATTCAAGTTCAATTATTTTTCTTTTTACAGGATTTCCAACTATTACACATGTATTAATACTTATAACACCAGAATGAGAACACCTCTGGAGGTATTGTATCTGCATTATAATACTGGAGCTATATTGGAACTCTTGTGCAATATTTTCAGAACTTTGAGTGAAGAGGAAGGTGAAGCCAGACAAATTTTCCTGACACCAGCGCATTATATTTTTCCTCCACTGCACTGCAGTATAACAACTGCTTTGGTTGGCAGAATGACATTTCATTATCCAGACATATGGGAATTGATTTTAAAAATGGCTAAAGAATTAAAGTATCCAATTAATAGCAGGAGTTGAGCATTAATTCCCATTGACTGGCAATCCTGGATGTACAGACAGACTGGGGAATGAGGCTGGAGAGCAGCTCCGTGGAAAGGGACCTGGGGGTCCTGGACAATGGCAAGTTGAACATGAGCCAGCAGTGCCCTGGCAGCCAGGAGGGCCAAGCGTGTCCTGGGGGGCATCAGGCACAGCATCACCAGCTGGGCAAGGGAGGGGATTGTCCTGCTCTGCTCTGCACTGGGACAGCCTCACCTTGAGTGCTGGGGGAGGTTTTGATAACCAGAATATAAGAAAGACATTAAGGTATTAGAGAGTGTCCAAAGGAGGACAATGAAGATGGAGAAGAACCTTGAGGGGAAGCCATATGAGGAGTGACTGAGGTCACTTGGTCTGTTCAGCCTGGAGGAAACTGAGGAGAGACCTCATTGCAGTCACAACTTCCTCATGACAGGAAGAGGAGGGTCAGACCCTGATCTCTCCTCTGTGGTGACAGTGACAGGACCCAAGGGAATAGCCTGACGTTGTGTCAGGGGAGGTTTTAGGTTGGGTATTAGAAAAAAGTTCTTCACCCAGAGGGTGGTTGGGAACTGGAACAGCTCCCCAGGTAAGTGGTCAGAGCACCAAGCCTGACAGAGTTCAAGAATCATTTGGACAACACTCTCAGGCACACGATATGACTCTTGGAGACATCCTGTCAAGGGCCAGGATGATCCTTGAGAGCCCCTTCCAAATCAGCATATTCTGTGATTCTATGAAATCTTTTCTAAGTAGTGTAAGTATGAACTGAATATAAATCCATGGAGACCACCTACCTAAACTCTTCATATGAAGAAGTTTCTGACCTCTTTTTTTTGATTGCTAACTCATGATTTAGACTTTTTGTTCTACATCTAAAGAGGAGATGACATTTCTTTTTGTGATGCAGCATTCCTGTTGTAACTTCAGAAGCAGAAGTGGTCTCTGAAAACCAGATTGCAGGAGTTTCCACTTTTCCGTGGAGAAAGTGGAGCTTTGAGCAGGAGGACTCCACCTCAGGGACCTGTTAAAAGGAGCCAGAAGACCAGTATTTGAGGTATTTTGAAGGGTGGGGAAGAGGAAATTATTTCTATTATTTCACTAGTTACAAGTGGGTTTTCTCACTCTTTTTAAATGTATGGGGCTGGGAAAGGGAAAGTAATGTTGAAAAGAAAATATGTCTCTTTTAGGAATAGAAGGAAAGGGGTTGAACAAATTTATTAACAGTGGAAAAATAATTTTCTGCACATCTGCCATGAATTTGCATAATGCTATCTTAACTACTGTTCAAATCAAAGCCAGTTCAAGTAAACAGAAAGTCCCTGATTGAACTAATTACAAATTTCAGAGATGAGAAAGGTGAAGCAGCAACTATTCGCAGGTTTACTTTGCAAGCACACTGTAGCATACACCACAGTGCAGTGAAAAAATATTCTATTCATGCATGGTTGTGTTATAATTGCCAAAATGGTTCAGTGTCATTTTAGTTATTAAGGCACTAACGAACCTTTAAATGCATGCTGAGTCCCAGTGATGTTACAGATTTACTTGCAGGTTAAGGAGTGAAAACCTTTTGTATGTTTGCTTTTCCCAGAATAGCAATGTTAAGATTTTAAGTAAGAATTAATATAATTTGACTTTATCTAAAAACTAAGGCATGTAGTCTAAGATAACCACTTCAGTGCCATGTAAAATCAATGGAAACAGATAGAAATTCCAGAGGCAATTCATGAGTAAATGAAGCTCTAAGAGATGGAAGTAAACAGACCACCTAGTCCTCCACTGTGTCTCCAGAACTGGTCAGCATAAGAAAGTGGAAAGTGGAGGAACAGGAACATGCCAAGTGGAAAGTACAGGAACAGCTCCCCACAACACTCCCCTGCTGTTGCAGTCAGTGGGCTGGGGGGGTCCAAGGCCAGGAACAGCACCTCATTCCTCCCCTGCCATGACAGCAGCCCAGGAGACAGGACCTGGCTCAGCCTCCCCCAGTGCTTCTCTCTCACCACTGGCCATGGGATGAGCATGGCTGCCTGAAAGCCTCATCTGTAAACGATGCAGGTGGTTCTGATGATGTTTGCCTGAGGTTTCTTGCTCTGGGGAAAGCGCCAGGACCCCCGAAACCCCACGAAAAAGGGTCGCCGCAGCGAACCCCCCCGCAGTCCGGGCCGGGCGGTGCCGGGACGCCGTTCGCTCGCGGGCACGGGTTGTTTCTGCAGCAGAGAAGAGCGGGAGACACGGCGATTAGGAGATGCAGACTCTGAGCCTTAGAAACCCAGGGTTTACTAGGGTGCGGCAGGGCGGCGCGGGGTCCGTGGGGTCGGGAAGGGTCGGAGGGGAGCGGAACGGGGCTGAATCCCAAGGAGCAGAGCCCAGAGCGCAGGCGAACATGGGGTTAAGAGGGACCGAAGGATGGGAGGAGTTAGGATGGCAGAGCCAACCGGGACACTGGGGATACAGGATGGACAGGGAGGCTGGGGAATAGGGGTACAAGGGGGGGCAGGTACAGAACTTCAAAAACCGATAATAAACCGCGGGTAGAAGGAACGTTCTAGCTATTAACTCCAAAAGGATAAAGGGGAGGAGAGATTCGAAACCCAATACTCTTGTTCCCTGTTGCATATTTAGGAAGCCAACTGCAAGGTGTATTGGGGGAACATCTTTCTGTCACCCAGAGCTAAAAGTCTCTTCAGACCCAGGGGACTTCATCAGGTAGTTCAGCATCCAAGCTCATTTGAGCTAATCTTACTGCTGTATTTGCCCATGGCAGCTACTTCCCAGGCAGTGTTGTGGGGGCTGAAAAGCTGTTTTGCAAATTCAGTTGAGCTACTCATTGTGCTGCAGCAACGGTGCTTCTCCACATGAATTTCCCCTGCAGGGTGGTCACGGTTCCCACTGCCATTTTACGTGTAAGGTAACAAACCATCCAAAAAAGCCATTAGTCCCCGAGCTCAGCACAGCAGATGCTCAAGCTGGTTAATGCCCAGCTAGCACAAGAAGCTGCTGAGCAGAGCTCTGCTGCAGCTGCAGATCTACTCCCCAGTATGTGACCACTATATTGCATATTATTTAGAAGTCCTTGCCCAACAGGATGTATCTTTAATTTCAACATGATTAAAGTGCTATTTTTCTCTGGTACCTCTTGTACAAATGAACCTTGGTCTGCAGAAACAACATCTATCATGTTGCATATCCATATGCATGCAGAAAAATCTTACCAGAAGTCTGGGAATCAATAGGAAGGTGCTGGATTCCACTGGAAGTATTCAGACACCTGGGTCTTCTTGTGGCCTTCCATTTACAGATGGGTGTTGTGAACTGACTTAATAATTAATTCTGCTTTATTTTGACAAAAAGCCGAAGTCTTTTAGCAAATCATACAGGGTACATAACAAGCAGACCAGTTTTTTGTTATTATACATAAAAGTTGCACCAGCCTTCAAATTGCTGTTATTTCTAAAGGTATTTCTTAATATGGGTGTCTGCTGCATGAATCATGACCTGATCCTGGTATCTTGGCAACAGCATTAGTTATTTCATATCTGGCAGCTCACACTGCATGAGGAGATTGAGCAGATCTTCTCTACATCCAGTCTCATTTTCTAGCACCATTCTGATTGCCACACATGTGGAGCCTGTTGCTCCCACCACTGAACCTAGCAATTGCAAGGACTTTATTCCTTGTTGCTGATGTTCTGAGTTTTGGAAGAAAAGTACCACAAAACAATGATTTGTTAAGAAATACATTCATCTGTTTGAGGCACTGGGAGACGAGGATGAATAAGTACTGTAATGTCCCCAGTTTGTGATTTAGGAGGAGTGGAACTTTAAAAAGAGCAATGAATGAAAGGAAAAAAGAAAGAAAACACCTTTTTCCCCCCAATCCCAGGCAAAGCATCACCTGTCTCCAAATCAGTCTCAAAACACTTTTCATACTGTCACTGGGAGAAAAAATTGTTTGTCAAATACAGGTCTGAAAAACCTCAGATACACTTGTTTCTCTTTTAAATGATGAAGGCAGTAGAATGGAGATTAACTGCCTGCAGCTAGGAATGAGGCTGGAAGGGAAAGAAGCAGCAAAAAAATTAAGAAAATCTTTATGTTTTATGAAACACACAAGGTTAAACGTCCTATTAACTTTCATGTGCAAATGGCAGTTCTACAATTAGTATTTAATCAAATCTGAGGAAGGGGCTCAAAGGTATTGACTTTATGATCCTATCTACTAATTAGCTTGTTCTATCTATGAAATAGAAATATTTTCTTATTAAAATCAAAGTTATATCTACTAATATTGGATTTGATCTAATGTTAGAGAAAATCAAATTATTACCTAAATAATAACTATGTAATCTCCTGGAAGAAAGTTAGAAGTAAGATTAAATGGTGTCATATCCACTCTGGAGATAATATGATTAAAGCAGACATGGAGAAGGAAAAAAAAAAAGAAAAACCATCTTGCCACAATACATCTGGACATTGTGCAGTGAATGTCTTCCCTCTTCTCTGACACTAAATGCTGAGATGTGCTTATTTTTTCAAAGAACTGAATCCTCACTCACTGATAAATGACACTATGCCAAAGGTTCTGGGAATGATAACTCATTCATGTATAGTGGTAAACTCTTAGAAAAAATCTCTGGAATGATTTTGCCCAAACCCAGTTAGCTCCCTGCTAAATATTTCCCAGGCAAGGTTCAAAAGTTGGTACAGCCAAGCGGACTTCCCATGGGCAGTCTGCACAAGGCTAACCTTCCTCGGGGCTGATGGATGCAGGTGACAGCACACCAGTTGGCCTCAGTACTGGAGAATAGTCCTGGACATATTTAATTTACCTGTGTGGTCACAAAGTCCTCAGGGAAACATGGCATTCTCTAGAAATAACACAAATGATAAAGTTGATTGACAGCATTAAGCAAGTTTAGGATCCTCTCACTCACTGCAGAAGCTGCAAACAGACACATGAGGGTGACAGAAAGGACCCATTGGTACTGGATCCCAATTAAATATCTTGTTGAAAGTGGATGTCCATTTCTAAATGCCTTTCTTTGTAATGCTTCTGGTTTACAGCAACAAAGAAACTGCTGTCAAACAGCTACTTTTCTTTTTCCTCATCCAGAATTCTTGTTAGCCTTTGAATCAGACAGTAAAGATGGTATTTTTCTGTTGACAAATACAATCCATTCTAGACCCGAATTTATTTTGTGACACGAAGAATATTTATTAATTTTTCCTTTATCTCTTCTTCTGGAAATGTATCTCTTCTTAAATTAAAGTGTCTAAAATTTGCTAGTGCCATTTGATTTATTCCTCTAGGAAGAGAAGTGGCACCCTGATACATTTTTAGATCTGACCACCACTGGAAGTGTTCAGTGCATAAAAAAGTGTGCAGAACTTGTAGAGAAAAGTAATAGGAATGTTGAGACTGGTGTCAGTGGGGAATGAATGGAAATTTCTGATCATGTTTTGAAGACACCTAGAGATCAGCAGCTCATCACAATCCTAGCATGCAGCAAAGTGCAACTTCACGGGTGACCCAGGTGGCAAAGGACTAGGAGCAAATCCTGACAACTCACAGAGTGGATGGAGACACAAAGGAGTACAGAAAGGCACCTGCAGAAATCAGGACACAGTTCCCAAACCCAGAGACAAGGTGAGGACTCAAAAGATGGTATCCAGTCCTCCACTAGGAACCCTGGACAGACAACCCAAACTCGGGCATCTTTGATGCTGGACAGACCACCAGCATATGTCAATCCTGGTGCTTGTGTGTGGAAGTGTGAGTGAAATCAGCAATGGCTTAAGGTCAGTCCCCTCCCAGTCCCATTTCCAGGGGGCAGCAAGAGCAGGGCAGCTGCATGGGAGCTCAGGGTGACCACACAGAGGCAGCAAAAGTCCAAAGCAGCCATGCCATGGGCAGTGGAATATGTATATTTTCTTACATGAACATTATGATAAGGCTCAGGGGATACCTTATGGCTTTCTACAATTATTGTTCTCTACAACTACCTGGACACAAGTCACATGAATATGACCACAAAGATGCTCAGGGGGATGGAGCACTTCTACAAAGATAAGCTGAGGGAGCTGGAATTGTTCAGCCCAGAGAAGAGAAGGCTTCAGGAAGACCTCATTGCAGCCTTACAGTACCTAAAAGGGGCTTATAAAAAGGAGGAGAGGGACTTTCTGTGTGGGCAGACAGTGACAGGACAAGGGACAGTGGTTTTAAACTGAAAGAGTGCAGGTTTAGCTTAGATGTTGGGAGGGTGCTGAGGGTGTGAGGATGCTGAAGCACTGGAATAGGTTGCCCAGAGAAGTTGTCAGTGCCCCATCCCTGGAGTGTGCCCCCCTGGGTGGGACATTCAGAGTGATAATGTCATTCTTCCCAAGAGATTGCTACATGTGGGGGAGCCCTGCTCTCCTGGAGCTGACTGAATACCTGCCTGCCCATGGGAAGCAATGAATGAATTACTTGTTTTGCTTTTGCTTTATCTATTAAATTGTCTTTGTCTCAACCTATGAGTTTTTTCACTTTACCTTTCTGATTCTCTCCTTCATCCCACTGTGAGGGGAGTGGGCAAGAGGCTGCCTGGTACTTAGTTGCCCTCTGGGCTTAAACCATGAAAATGTCAGACAAAGAACATCAGTTATAAGAGGAAAGATTATTATTAGCAATGCCAACAACAACAAAAAGATCCCATAAAATAAATAAGATGGAGATTAAAGAGCAAGCTATTATTACAGAAAAAAATAGACGTAAAATACAGCTCATTTTTGTTCAGTTCTGTTATCTATTTTAGAACTTGTATTTCCAAATCAACAAATGTAGAAAATAAATTCAGCAATATACAGGGGAATGAATATAGAAAAAAAAAAAAAAATTTTTTTATATATATATATATATCAGAATTATAGTGAAAAACTGGGGAGGGAACTGAAGACTTTTAAAATGAGTCAAGAAAAAGTCATATACTGAAGTGTGTGCACGTCTGCTTACATACATTAACAGGCTGAGTGTGGGTGGTGAGTATCCCCATTGTAAACAGGCATGGATAAACAATATGCAAAGCAAAATAGGTTAAAACAGCACAAGGCATCTTAGCAAACAGACCTGTTAGTTATTGTAAAAGGCTTCAGTATAGGAGTAACTCGTAAAAAATCCTATCCAGAATGATCAAGATGGAGAGACAAAAAAGTATTATTGGAGAGTAGCAATATGCAAGTTTTAATCAAATATTAATGCAGCATTTGATACATGAGGAGCTGTTAACATTAAAGCATAATATTGAAATTACTAACATTTTTCCTTCTGATTTATTTTAGGAAAATAATTTTTTCTTCTTTTTTCTTTTCCTAGAATTCATTTACAAATCAGATAACACATCTGTCATTTTCTTGTCCAAATTATTTTTATGCTTCTTATTTAAAATTGATGATTTGGACTAGGGTCTTAACTAGAACTATTCCTCACCTAAGGTTCCAGTGAGGTGGCAAGAGAATTAATTCTGAACATGAGCTCTGTAGAGTTCATTTCAATTTATTACTCATTTTAAGTGAACTAATCTAAATTAAAATCTCCTTGAATCAATACCTCATTTTTATCATAGAATATTCTGACTGTATCACACAAATCATTCAACTGCTCCTGTATCTGGCAATGCTAAAATGGCTTTGTGGTGAAGATGGGCTTTTTTCCACTAAATGGACATACACACAAATGCCACATGCCCAAGCTGTACATCTCTCACAACATTAGTTCCTTGTATGCTCATCAGCCAGCATGGATTTACAATTTATCTTTGCATCATTACAGGATTTTTCAAATAAAATAGCAGTAAGATACTAATGATGTGCAGGAATTTATACTTGGCATGGAAAAGAATTAATTTTTTACCCCTTCAGCTTCCCATTTGAGTTAGAAAATGAACAGCCAGTTTGTGTTGTTTGTATTCAGCATTATTGTATTCATTCTGTGACTGATTCTAATGTTTTTGTTGTGAGGTTGGAGGGAAAGAAAATTCTGAACAGATTTTGTTCTAATATTGCATCTTTATGTGAAGGTAATGACAGTTACAAAATAAGGTGGGGTTGGTATTCTATCAAAGGCCATAAAAACTTTTTGGAGACTTGTTTGTGTCTTGTTCTTTTCATTATTCTTTTATGTTCTGCTCGTACTACATAGTCTACAGTCAATTCATAAAATACAATAAAAAAAAATCCTGCTTTATACAGACACAAATTGGCATGGATGCATAAAACAGTTGCCGCAGATACTTTATGTCTAGAATCCTGAATTCTCTATGTATTTTTTTCAGTTGGTTTTGGTTTTTTTGTTTTGTTTTGTTTTTTTTTATTTCTTGTCCTTCACAGCTCTGCTTATGATTTTTCAAGTGCAGGGCATGTGAAAAAAATATTTCAAAATGCCCTCATTCTGCAAAACTCTTCAGGATGTAGGTACTTTTCATCATATGAAATGGTCCCTTGAAGTCCTTCGGACTTATCTGCTAAACTGTCTTACTGTTTTTTGTGTTGGTGCTATGAAGAACAGAATCCTCTGTGCACCAGCAACAGTCTTGAGCATGTGCTTAACCTAAGCCAAGGGTAGCTCTACTCCATTCCCGAAAACCAAGCACATATTTGGAGAGCACAGAGGAAGCAGTGACTGATGCTACACCTACATCACTGCAATAAAAGTTTGTTCCTGGGTCTGGGCATGCCTTAGTGGGAACTTCATGCCTTGGGGAAAAGCCAGCCACATCCTTCCTCCCATCTCATACACCCAGGAGGTGTTTTCTGACTGATTAGAGGGCAAGAAACCTATCTCACCTCAGAAGATAAATGTGGTCACAGCACTGAGTGCTGTCAGCCCTTGCTGTCAGACAATTTGTAGATGTTAGAACCAAAAAGAGACAGTGACACATGGCATCAGAGGCATGAGATTACAGAGGGGTTCACAGGGGTTGGCTACAAAATGCATGAGAATGAGGGGATCACCATATGGAAGAACATTCAAGGCCTCATTTTCTAAAATGAGTAGCCCTGCATCAGGGTTCCTTGCAGAATCACTGCTATGTGTTTGTGCTTATGCCTTTAGATCTGAGAAAACAGTGGACTGTAAATAGATGTGTGATTGTGTGGTCACGTTTTTAAAAAATCACTTCAAAATAAATCAAAATAAATCATTTAAAGATTTGATAATATACCATTCATGCCCATGAAAGTGTCTTCACTCACAAAAGCTATTGCACTATTTATCCTTTAAAGTACCATGTACAAAGTCTACTCTTTTAGATCGATTGCCTCAGTTTGGGCTCTTCCCTTCAAGTAGAGGAATGGACAGTATAAAGCTAAACCATGCCATGCTGCTGGAGTGTATACAAGTCTTTAACTATATTCTGTGGTTCACTGGTTCTCTTTCTTTCTTTCTTCAGAGCACATGGGTATGCTATAAAAGAGAGACTACTCACAGCTTCATGGAGCTTGTTTTGAAAGAAAACATCAATCTCTTGAACTGACAGGTTTTGTAAGAACAAATCTGGATTTTCCAACACCTTCCAGCTTTACAACTGTTCTTCCATACTGCTAAACTTGTCTACCTCCTCTAGCAGAGAAAATCTATTAGAGCCCAAAATAGAAGCATTCCCACCAGGTTTCTAAACTGCAGTTCCAGTTCCTCCATGTAATTGCTGTTGCCCCTAACAACCTTAAAAATGTGACAAGTGACAACACTTAGCCACCAATCAAGCTATATTTAAAATGTGAGAGGACAAGACTAATGAAATGTATGATAAACACCTTGTGTTGGTCCATGGGTATAAATCAGAAGCAAGACCTGGTAGGTGTGTTCCATCTCCA
This sequence comes from Entomyzon cyanotis, assembly GCA_024500445.1. Classification (NCBI taxonomy): domain Eukaryota; kingdom Metazoa; phylum Chordata; class Aves; order Passeriformes; family Meliphagidae; genus Entomyzon; species Entomyzon cyanotis. Next base: position 14,564,121 of record JAKEPQ010001004.1, on the reverse strand, counting down.
ACTGCTGCTATGCTGTAATTAGGGGATTAAAATAAAGTGAAATTAGCACATCTCTGACACAGACCCTTTTTGACAGAGCCTGGAAAAAACCACACTGTGGACTCCACTCTGCTTGTCTCTGCTATGGCATTCAACTCAAGAGATCAAATTATTTATTTCAGACATTATATCATTAACATAGAAATAGTGAAAAAGTTTATAGGAACACATCTCATAGTTCTTCTAAAACAAGCTATGCTCGTATGCTTCAGCTTCTGCTTGAAATTCCTGATGCTTAAATTCCTACTTCCTAAATGTTTCAGTAAAAACACACAGAAAGAAAAAATGCTTAAATTCCTACTTCCTAAATGTTTCAATAAAAACACACAAAAAGGAAAAATAAGGTCCTGAAATTTCTGGTGAATTAAGGAAATGTGAAGTGATGCCACCACACTGCCTTTTTGGGAGTAAGGGAGGGGGCCAGAAAAACATCAGGTCTTTAGGAGATAAATATACTTGAAAATGGCTCTGCAGAAGAATAGGGAATATAGCACATCATGCAAATTGCCACCAAGAACAGAATTCATAGGCAAATGTGTATCTATTTTACGCTGTAAGATGAAAATGCTGGTTTAGGCAGACATCAGATTCATGCTCTTACAGAGAATTTACTCTCTAAGAAAGCAGCCTGGTCTAGATTTCCTTCCACACAAAGTTGCATTAAATAGAATTAAACCTGCTGAGAAACATAGAAGTGTAATCTTCCATAACACATAAACCTTTGTCAACAGCATTACAACTAAATCCTCTGAACAGCAGATGATGGAATGGACTGCAGTTTCTTTCTGTGACAAGACACACATATTTACCTTTTTTCATAAGTCCTCAAAACCTCTTGGATGATCTGATATGAAAAAGTAAAGTATACCAAAGCAATGCATTAAGGAAAGCTCCTCTCCAGCATGGGGAATCCGCAAACAGGCTGGGAAGGATCTCGATTAACTTCAGAGGACAGCTTTCAAAAAAAGGAAAGGCACTGTATGTTAATGGAAAGGTAAGTTTAAAAGTATCCTGGTCCTGTTTGTTTAAATGAAGTGTGTCTTTCCTCTTTGGGAAGACAAAAGTTTGAAGATCTCTCTATCTCTGTGGAAACCACCTTCACTCTTCTTTCAAAATGCGGTATTAAAAGCTATCACACAGTGGGAAGAAAAGGGCTTTACAAAGTGAGAAACTGTTTCTTCCTCATCTGGCCTGGGGTAAAAAGAAATGTCAATATGCGTGTAACTGCCAGCTGAACCTTGAAAGGCTGGGAGCTCTGGTTTGGCAGCAGAATTACTCTAGTTCAAAAGAGGCAAATATGTTGTGGTCTTATAGCTTTAGGCAGACCTGTTTATCAGCGTTAGTGATAGGATCACACAGAGAAACTGGGCAGGCATTCAAGAATCAGAAAGCCATTTACCATTGCATCTTGTGTGAAACAGGGGTTTCTGAGGAGCTGGAGATGGGGATCAGTTGTCCTCACTAAATCTGCTGAGACCCTCCTTGTTTACAGCTGACCACTAAATACTTTTCCAGCTCTGTTCATTAAGAGTATTGCTTACTCTTTTTAAACCATCAGAGAGGACAATACATGTTAGTTGCAGAGCAGAAAGGCCTTGCAAAGTGAGGGCCTTGCTGCCCTTGTAAAATCCTTGCTCACTTCTGCTCCTTTGGCTAACTAGAAAAGCATTCTGGGAACGACTCAGCTAAACTAGAGGTGAAAAACAAGCTACAGAATTGTAAAACAATTATGAGAACCAATAAGTGCTCACACCATGGGGCTGGTGATTGGTTACACCTGATGCCTGCTCCTGTCATGGTCTATGGTGGTTGATTAAGCACATTAGTTGTGCCTCACAAGTATGGAAACTCATAACAAACTAACAGTTTAAGCACCCTGGATTTTTGCAATAAAGAGTCTTCACCATACTATCATAGAAATCATGTGTTTAACACCACAGGTGTTACTGTTGGGGCTTTGGTTTTATTCTACTGATGTTACAGCAAAGTTCTGAAATAAAACACTTGACATTTCTGCTTGGTCAGGGAACAAAACCAGAGAGCAACCCAAAACCTATGATCTGAGTGAACATTGAGCATGAGACTTTATCTACATCAGGAATGGAGCAAAGTCATCATACCCATGAGGGATGGGGCTGAAGGTAAACCTTAAACCTGTATTTTGGACACCAAAGTTCAAAAGTGTTCACATAAGAGCTTTCAGCTCTCTTCTCAAAAGGAAAAAGGACTAAGGATGTAAACATCCTGAAATTTCAGGCAAGTCTAAAACTGGTAATAGCGTTTGACAATTTGAAATTTACACCTCCTGCAGCAGGACAGCACCAGAAAGCCAAGCCACCTGCCAGTTCCTCCATTCCAGCCAGGAACCACAGACCCTGACAGGGGCTCATACTTGTGCCACCCTTATCCTTGTGCCAAGGGGTGGCCCAGCCAGGCCAGCAGATTTGTCCTATGCAGGACAAAGCCACAATGACAGTTCAGATGTGTGGTGTGTCATTGTTCTTCCTTCTAGTCAAAATATTTAAACCTGTCTTCAGTGGGTTTCAGTCCCAGATCAAGAGTGAATAAACGGCCTGAAATTTTGTCTTACACCAAATGCGAAAGCAGAGAGTTTAAGTTTTTCTGTCACTGCTCTAGCTATGTCACCACTGTTGATGCTTATTACAGTGCTGTTTTCATAGGGAAGGCATGTATTTTAACTGGATGTATCCCGTCAATAGTCTAAAGTTTTATACGTTCTTCCCTCACCCATCATTCAGTACAAAACACAAGTCAGCCTCCCAAGTAATTGCAGCAAACCCAGACTTTATTTCTTACACAAAGTGTCATGAGTAAAGAACAACATTGCCATTTATTTGATTTCACTCACTGCTTTGTGAGTGACAATTTACCTCACGGATTATTTAGGACTGTAGCAAATTATACCAACATCCACTTCTGTGTTTATGTAAGTGAAATTGCTCAGGGACCGAGATGAGGATTTGCAATGGCTGAAATGCTTAAGGAATTGAAAGTGATAGAGGAGGTATAAAAATACATTGTTTGTCCTTGAGATAGAGACAAGATGTCCAAGTGACTGACTCGATACACGTCTTTCCTGTCTCTCACCTTCCTAAAGTAAGATTTAAGTGGGATTGACATCAATATAAATCTGACCCTGTTTCTCAGGTCTTACAGGATTTAGAGGATGTGTGTAGAGAATGAATATGATACTCATGGGATTCTGTTTATGGCTCTGCATAGAGGACACCCTATTTTCAGCCAAAAGGTTGTAGATGTGGAATTATTCTCCTCAGAAAATGATGGGAATGGAGCAAACATGTCTAGACGAAGTGACCTGAGCAAGGGCTTCCTCCTGTCATGTTTTATATGAACACTTGATATCCAGCAATTATCTGAGAAGGATGCTCCAAGGCATTGGAGTGCCTTCTCCTTGGGCTCTCACAGGGTTTGTGCATGAACTGAGACCCCCCATCACACTGCACTGATAGCTCCAAGTGTAGAAATGACTTGAAGAAAACTTTGAGCTCCCTAAGAGAACAACCAATGACATATCAGTGCCTTCATGGTGTGTGGTTGCAGAGTCGGAGCTCTGAAGATATTGACACTTTCAGCAGCAGTCAGGTGGGATTTTTGTGTCTAGCTGGTTTACAGCTGAATTGTCTGTTACAGTTTCCTCATAACAAATTTTCCAGACCAACAGTTTCTCTTTTTTTATGGGAAGGGCTGAGGAAATGGCTGTACCCATAATTCTCCACCTCTTATTTTTTCCCATGTTGCCACCCAAAGTAATGATGAAAAAGGCAGCTACAATTTATGGTATGCCAAAGGCCCATCTGTGGGAAGCTAATTGTTTTTCCTCAGCCACTTCCATATTTATTTTCTTTTTCATCATCTCTGTAACTGCATTTGAACCAGAGGCCATGGCAATCATGGCAACCACCCACATTGACAGCACATGCTTTTATTTTTCTTGGCAACAATTATTTACCCAACTTGTCAAGTTGCTGATGATATTGAAAGAGCATCTGTTTCACACTGTCTGCATCACTTAATGCAGAAAGACACAGTCCTCTGGCCCATTTTATTGATTCTTGTGACATTTCCCTCTATTAAAGTTTTCTGTTCTTGGCATCTTACATTTTTCTTGGCCTTGGCTTGTTAACTGTATCCTTGTTCATTTTCTTACCTTATTTGCTGCTGCTAAGTAACAATTTCATACCAGTCTCCAAATTCTTCCATTGTTCCTTGTGCTGCCTTGGAGCTCTGCAATCTACACATACTCCCCAGAGCAATGCTTTACTTGATCTGCAATAAGTCTCTGATAAAGCACAGAATCACTTGGAAAATAGAATGACGCTACTGTGCAAAAGGTAAAAGACTCACAACAGGAGATAGTGAGCCAGCTGTACCTGGTGTTGCTCTGCTGAGAAGTGTGACTCAGGAGCACCACAGCAATGACCACCTTGTGTTCCAGAGGTTCCCAGAAGGAGATAATGGTTTAGACACTAAAGCCCTCTTGTCCCAGAGGCTCTTCAGTTCAGATGATATTGTTGCATAACTTGATGCTCACCTCATTTTAAATCTTTTGGGATCCACATTTCTAATCTTCTCGCTATCTTACCTGAAGCACAGTTTCAGAGAAGTGTAGTTGGGCTCCCTGGTGGGTCCCATCAGTGGTGGCTCCTCTTGGTTCTCTTCTTTTCTCCAATGAGTTCACCTTCTTGGAGGAGAGAGTCTGCTTCAAATCCTTCCCAAAGGAAGAAAAAGTGGGAAGAAAAATATTTTCCTTTCCAGAACAGTATTTCTGTAAAGCACTGCTGGTACAGAAGGGGATTGCTCCTTCCTCAAGTGAAATTGTTTCCCTCTGCACTAAGTACACTGAAACATTTAAACACCTAAGTGAATTAACCCAGTTATCAAGATGCTCACTGTGAAGATGGTGAGGAAATATTCCAGGACTCGGTGTGTAATATAAGAAAAACACCAAGCTGAGTGCAGTGCATTTCCTGGAACATTTCACTGAAAAAACCAGCCATCTTACTGGATTTGACATATTTAATTGGGTACCACCTTCTTGACCAGAAGTCTTGTATTTCAGCCATCTCTAGCACCCTTCTGGAGTATTTGCAATGCTTGTAGTTCCTGGATTTGGAATCAAGCTAGAAACACATTTCCTGAATTCCTGATAGATCCATTGCATGACTGGACAGTCCCACTGGGTTAGTAAGTTTGCTTGTACTGACACACAGGGTTGTTTGTAAATATAAAGACACTGCAGATGAAATTCTGTGCTTAGACCCAAATTCTGTTACCCCAGAGATGTAGATGTCAATTTGTCTTTCAAACCATAATTTGAAACATTTGTTTTTGTATTTTAAACTAATCACTTTCCCTCCTAACGGGACCATATGCCGTAGATTGCCTTAAGATAAATGTGGTTTTAGTCTCTGGAGAATTGCTGGCATATCAAAAGTTTTTTGGTTTTTTTTTAGAAATATTGAACAACAGATGACTAAAGATTAAAAATAAATAGAATTCTTGGTAAGCTGCATTGTTCTTAGGGAGCAATATTATATAACTACTTGACCTCAGTACTGGCTTATGTCAATCCCTTGTAAGGTTCAGTGCAGCGTGCAATATTGCCTAGAGCATTTGATATTCAAGCTCAATCTACTGCACTGTAAATCACATACATGTGTGATTCTTGGTAAATTAATGACATTTTTGCTTGATTAAAAATAATTGGAGTGTCCTTGGACTTGCTAAAGAGACTAGCCCTATTAAATATCAGCCAGAAGTGAGCTATACCACTCATTAGTCAACATAATTTGGTAGATTTCTGTGATTAAAATTTAACAGTCTCCTGAGCAAATTCCACCAAGAGGAGTGACTCTATTCCAAGCCCCTTAGGACATGTCTATGCAGGAAGGAGCAAACTGAACCACAGTCCCTCTGCTAACACTCTGAAATGGCCAGATATAATCTAGCATGGGGCCAAAAGCAGCATTGCTGGGGCACTGTGCCCAAGCTAGCAAGTCCTGCTGACAAGACTAGGATCAGACACAGAAGTGGGCTGGTGCTGTGCCATCACTTTCCTCTCATGGGTTCACAGCTCTCTTCTCTCCAGGGTATTTCCTCTTTGCTCCCACATTTTGGTAATCATGGGTGCTGTGCACTGCACATGGCTCAAACACTTCAGCAAGGAGCATGGTCTCATTCCCTGGACTCTTTGGCTCATACTGCAGCCGTATCTGCAAGATCAAATTTCCTGCATGTACACACTGTCACATCACACCCTGGCAATTGAGTGGATGTTGTCTGTAAAGCCACACTGTCCATGCAGGCTGCCCAGTCATCTCTCACACTGGCCTGGCTGCACCAGCACACAAGCAGCTCTCCCTCCCTCTCTCCCTCCCAGATGGCAGGTCCTTCCCTGCCTGGAAGAATCATACACCAGGTTACCTCCACTGATGGGCAATGTACACAGCCCATCTCCAAGAGCAAACCTTTCTCCTGCCCAAGGTCCTGGAGAGCCACTGGAGAGAAGGAGCTGGGTGGAGTAGACATTACAGGGCTTTTTGCCACTATATAGCACAAAGATAACACTCAAATTTATATTTGAGTGCATACACATATTTCAAACAGGATCTGTCTTTAGTGGGAGAGAAAATGTTTTCCTTTCAGAGCCCAACATCCATGATGCCTCAGGCTTTCCATTTCTGTTGCTGCCAACAGCTTGACCTTTCATTCCCACATGCTACAGTGCCAGGCTAAAGGGAAAACAGCCAGGACCCCCATGGAGCTGCCTCACTCCTGAGCCAGCTCATTGTCTGGTTGAGGCTGCTCGTGCCACCCACTTTGTGCTGCCTTCCCTCTGCTGCACCCCTGGAGCCAGCCTGCTTCTCATCCTGCATCCACAGTGCTTCCCTGCACTGGGACCTTTTCCTGAAAAGGACTTGCCAGGGAGGCACAAACTTGCAAGGCAGGTATCCTAATGAGATGTCTGGTATTGTCTTCTCCTGATGCCTGCACAAGAGAGCTCCTCCATCAGGAGTTTCTGTACAGCCTGAGGTACAGGCTTTCTCATGACAGTATTCCCTGAGACTTGCTGAAATATGGCAAAGCTGAACGTGTGGAGGCAAAGCAAACCCCAGCTGTTTGAACCCTAACTTGATTACCCCCTTCCAATGCTTCATTGTACATACCCTTCCTCACACTCCCTAACAAATACAATCCTGTCTCTCTAGGATTTTGGGTACTTTTATCGTCATGCAAGTGCTATTCCTTGGGAACAGACTATGGGGTGTGTTGCTTGGCCATGACCTGTGTGATTCACCTCACACCCCAATATTTTTAGGTTCTTCACAGTAATAAAGTATAAGCTCTGATCTTGGCTGTCCACTCCTTTTCCTTTAAGGCTCTTAGAGGTGAGATTATTCCCCTGGAAGGGACACAGTATCATGGGGCCACAAAGTTTAAGATGGAAAATCAAGGTTTGGGATGAGGGGCTTCTGGGGTACATGTTACCCCACAAGATGCCCCAAGCATCATGCCTGGAGCTGCCCTCAGTGCCTGGTGTTTGAACAGGGGAGTTGATTCTCAGGACTGCCCTGACAGAGCAATGCAAACTGTGATTCTCACAATTTCTAGTAATAAAAGGGTCGGTCTTGACTAATGCTAGCTTCAATAAATTTAGGTTGAAATATTTGGACTTCAATGAACTTTTCTAAGAAATCCATTCTGTTTGTAGCAAATTCATATAACTCTTCGGACTTCTGAGACCACAGATAATTTTATTTTCTTATTATGGCTGTAGAATTTATTAGTTGACAGATATCCAAGGAATTATTTGAGAGAAATATATAATGTCAGGGATTCAGCAAGACCATTTTCCACATGTTATGTGGTGAAACCAACTACTGGAGGAATGGGGGCTGGGAGTGAAACAGAAGGGACTGAAAAATGCATTTTTAAGAGGCTGACTTGATCATTTTGTTAGATGACACAGACTTTCCTCTTAGAAAATGAAGTATCAGGGCTTTCTGGGGTCAGAAAATGACCTAGCAACATGAACCCATTAGCTGAATGCAGATTTTAAATGCATTGGATTGACATGAAGGTGAATCATTATGGTGAAGAAGAACCCTGGATAAACTATACACAAAAACTGAGCAGACACAGGCTGAACTCCATCACTTAAAGTTACAACGCTCCTTTACTGGATGGCAGGGATGGGACTAGCATTGCCAAAGCCAATGTTACTGTGCTGGGAGTGGTGTTCTGGAAAAGGAACACAACAGTGACAAGAAAACAGAGAGGAGAGGAATAGATATGAGAGTAACCACTTGAAAGAGTGCCTGCAAAGGAAATTGGATGGAAATGATACATTATCTCTTCAAGCAGGATGGATATTCATGCTGCCATAGACTTGAATGAACTTTAGGGAATATCATGACCCAGCTTCAGAGTCATGATATTTCCTGAAGCTGGCTAAGGTTCTGTTAATTTCAGTGGTACAAGATTGAATCCTGGGGTCAGTTCTGTGCAGAGGAATGTGAATAGAAGGCACTATAAAAAGAAATAAAATACAACATAAAGGAATTTTCTAAGTGTCTTGACTCATGGCCCTGAGCATTAGCTTTGCGTTACTTCTCTGCACACCAGCTATGGAGTTAGCCAGGCCCCTTTGGCCCTGCTCTTGGCACATGAGTACTCAGTGTCTCATTGTACATGGAAGTCAAGTTTGGCCCTCAGAAGGACATTCACACATGTAACTCTCAGCCCCAATTAGACCCTATGGATTCCCTCTAGTTAGTGAAAAGCAAAAAGCTTCTCCACAGTTTACATGAAACACCCAAAGGAAGATCCTGCTGTGTCCACCTGGATGGTTTGTGGAGAGCATCCACACTTTACATATATGCTTCAAAGATAGAATACAAAGAGCTTCTTTAGAGATTTGAGGTCCATAATCTTTTGCAGAGGCTGCTCCCACATTGCTAAAAAAGGCTGAAAATTCTTCTTTTGTTGCATGGCAGGTATGCTGGTAATGACTTCTGTGACATGACTGCTAAACACAGAAGAGCAGCATTTGATTAAACCAAAGGTCTTCCTAGCTCGAATATCTTCTTTTTAACAGCAGCCATAAACAGACACTTGGGGAAAAGTAAGACCACAGCAAGCACATAAGGTATTTCCCTCTATTACTGGGTCAGACTGAAGTCATTGTCAGCATAGGACATCCTAATCCAAACATGGATTTGTATGTGGTCTGTTTCTCTTCCATGAACCTGTGCATTCTCCCCAGAATCTAGAGAAATTAATATTACACAACTATAAAATCAGCACCAGCTCTGCAAAGTGAAGAGGTGTCAAAAACTGTCCTGGCAGTAAGCAAAGTTAAGTGGGGATGACTGTGAACCTTCTTATTGCATAGACAAAAGAATTAATATTCTTCTAGAGTTTTTTTTTGAAACGCTCTATCTGTTCTCAGCCTTTAAGACAGACTGTGGAAACCATGTGCTGGACTTCCTCTATCTGTATTGTGAATAACAGTGCTAGAAAAGAAAAATATTGATGTTGTTAGTCTGGGAAAACTGCACTTCTTGTGAACATTGATTCCTTTCCATGTCCTCCCATCAGAGATGTGAAAGGGGGCTGGCTGGCTAAAATAAGCAGATAAAGAAGCAGATAAGGACCCCCTGACAGCTAGGAACTAAGAGGTCCACATTAAGACTGAGAAGCTTATTTCAGGAGGTCGAACCTCACTGGTAGCTTGCCAGGAGAGTAAAAATCAGGAAATCTTGGAGACTACTGAAACAAAGAAAAAAGTATCAGGTTACTTTCAGGTAATTGGATATGGCCATATAAAAAGTTTGAAATATGAGGGTGTAAGAAATCAGAACAAGTGACCCTTACTCTCAGCAATACAGAAGCCTGAAGAAGTGCCCAGCCCAAAATCTTGTCATTCCCTGGAAAAAATGCCGTAGATCTTGCAAAGAATTCAAATAATAATAATTGCCAGAATAACATATTCACTTGCACAACTTTAGAAATAAGATAGCAGAGTCTGCTGTGGTCACTTTGAAAACGAAATAACTTGCCAAAGTTACTTCACAAAGCTTTGAAATATGTATTAGGAAGGCACAATATGTAAAAAAAGCAATACAGGTTTCCCATTAAAGCTTTTCCATCCACAAAGTGCCAGAGGCTAAACTGCATGAAATACTCACTGAAAATGCCCTCATCAGTTTTTTCTTTGTCGTAGTCAGAAGAACATTGAACTGCAACTGTTGTATTTGGCAAATAATATTAGAACTGCAAGTGAATTCAAAATATCTATCACTAAGACAATTCAGCAGATCATAAATTGAAACTGCATGAGCAGGCTGGAGAGAACACTTGTCTATTGCTACAATAATTATTGTGCACAGGCATTTCAGCAGGGTGTCAGCTCTACAGGCATGGCATCATTATAAACCTCTCGCTGGTGTAGCTGACCTCAAGAACTTGTCACTGTTGCTGGTTTATGGAAATAACAGACTTACATTATAAATAAACTTCCTTTTTTAATGAATAACAGCACATTTTGGAATTCTAGATACACAGGGCTGAGAGACACCTTGAGGGGATAACTTTTTCTGTCCTCTTGCTCTGAGACAGACTTGCCCGAAAGATATTTGTTTTAGCTGCTTTAAAAGATCTCCAGTAAATGGGATTTCACAATTCTTCCAGCAAGTGAGGCTGCTCCAGCATTTAACTACTCCTATAGTGAAACAGCTTTTTTCTTAATATACCAGTATCAAATTGGACTGTTTACTGATTTGAGATAGTCCATATGACTGCAAATTTATGCCACTGTGTCCTCCTGGGTTTATGCTGTCTTGAAGAATCACATTATGCAAGTTCCAAGTTAAAGTGTTTTTCTAATCGTCAGTTTATGAAACTTGCCCTTCATTTCTGAAGGTCAGGCTGGAATCTTATAGTCACAGAAACCATGACCACATTAACATGCACAGTCTGGTGCCATATTGAGAAACCAAATTGGCTGGTTGGGGGTTATTGATGATATTGCAAATCTGAACAAAAGTTCAGCTCAGTTTTAAGATTGGAGACTGAGTTTTAGACTGGAGGGGAATATAAGTATTTATAACACAGATGTAGAGGAAATTGGATGTTATTCAGTAACCTTTGGAGTAAACACTTCTACAAAGAAGAAAAATAGCTTTGTGATTTAAAGTTTTTAAAATACTTAGCTTATCCAAATAATCTGTCAATATGAATTTCTGGAAATATGACAAAAAATTAAGTGCATCAAATCATAAATGGGATAAAATTATCTTCCACCACTGCATTCTCATCAGTTACAGCGCAGGTAGCTCTTCATTTGCAAACTCCCTGAATACACCATTCTGAAAGCAATCAAATATGTCCTGAGCAATGCTACATGCTGTCACACAGGCCAGACCAAAAATAGAGAGCTGATTTCACGGCTGGAAAATAATTCACTTCAATAAACAGTTTACACAGCCATTTGACAAAGACTAGCAAATCTGCTTCACAAGAACTGCTACTGGCAGCAAGCAGCTGATTACCACCAATAAACAACATTATAGCAACAACCACCCCATTACTAGATGTTAGGGATATGAGGAAAAAGCTGAAGATTCAATTGCTGGCTTGTTCTGGGACAAACTAGAAGTTAAAGAATCTCTTTCAACATCTGTATGATGACAAAGTCCTTTTCATTAGCATCTCTCTTACAAGGACAGGTTGAGAGACTTGAGCCTGTTCTTCCACGGGAAGAGGAAATGGAGAGGGAACCTCATTAATGCCTATAAGTAATTGAATGGAGGGTGTGAAGAGGATGGAGATATTCAAGAACTGTTTGGACACAATCCTGTGCAATGTGCCCTAGGATGATCCTGACTCAGCAGGAAGGTTGGACCTGATGACCCTCTGTGGTTCCTTCCAAACTTGCCCGAGCTGTGATTCTGTGACTCTGTGATGTGACTGAAAGAACACTCCGTACATTGTTTTTATTCTCAGAGAGAGGGTAAGTCATTATAAGTGTAAAGGTGTGCCTGCTCTCCACTGCATATTGAGAATAGGAACACAGATTTAAGAAAATGCTGGTTTGGAACAGAACTTTTAATATGGGAGACATGACATGAAGAGCATAACTCAATGAGCAGCACTCACAGAGCTCCAGGTAGTTGGTATAAACCAGCTACTCCCCCAGTGCAACTTAAACACCACACTAAGTTGGAGTACAAGTGTGCAAACAGTATTAACAAAACTATGGGTTGTGGGGTTTTCCCCCTTGAGGAGGGGGAAGGAGAAAAGTGCCTATTAGCTTTATAGCTTTCTACGTGATATTTCCTTCAAATTAGAATTCACCAATTTATTTTCTCTCCATAAATAAATGATACAAAAATCTTATATATTATGGTTTCTTGGCTTCTTACTTATTTCTTGAACAAGCAAGCAATGGTTTGCTAATTCTTGATCAAATAGGATACCTACAACTATATTCAAGTCCCATGATTTTAGGTCCTGTTACTTTTTCTAGAGGTGAAGGAATATTGCCTATACATGACTGAGTGAGCCAGCCAGAGTTTTAAAATGCAAGAAATACACCCGGGCTTCCATACAGTGCTAATCACTCTCCATGGAAAGCATGAAACAATTTTCTATTAAGAAATGGCTGATACATTTTTCTCACTCCCAAATCTACTTTAAAAGACTAAAGTGATTGAGAAATATTCATTCTTTCTCTCCAACCCTTCAAAACTCTCTATGCTGTACAACCCAATTTATGTCAAGGACTACCACAGAAATTATCCAGGCAGGGCTAGAAGGACCTCCTGAATATGTTACCATGGTATGGTGCAATTTGAAACCACTCTTGGCAGAAACTGGTAAAAGTGATTAAAAACTGGGCTTTGTGATTTAATTTCTCTCTTTTTCTCTTCTATCTCACCAGAAGAACACTGAATTAGATATATTTGTATTGCTAATGAGAATGTCTACAGCTATGTTTAAAGGGATAATTATTTTTGACAAGAGATGGAAAAGCCTCTGTTTGGAGGTGGGGTTGAGGCTTAATCTAACCACACTCTGGTGGGACTTGGATTTCCTTATGTGTTGATTTACACGGCATGGTTGAATTGTTTTGACCTGAAGATCTGCAGTGCAAGCCTGATGAAATTTTACTACTCTGCTTTAAGGTATGCAGTTACAAGTGAGTTGCCTTCTGCTTATAAATAAAAAAAAAAAAAGAAAGAAAAGCAGTAAGTGGAAATCGTATTGGTGGATATCCATTCCTTGCAGACATGTCTCACATTCTGTTATGCAGTTATTTGTTTTCTTTATTCTACCTGCCAAGTGACGGAGAGATGGAAATCCACATGTGACTTCATTCCTCTGGATTTCAAAAGAGGAAATCAAGGAAAATTATTGGAATTGTTCACAAAAAGAAAAGAGATGATTTAAAGTAAAAATATTTCCTATTTCTCATACTAAATCAACTATTTCAACTGCACAAAAAATGAAAATACGTGATAGACCAGCAACATTTACTTAGCTCTAGGCAGGCCCTGCTCCACCTCTCATTGAATTTAAGGGCAGTGTTTCTGCTGGGTGACTTCAAATCAAGCGCTGAATATCTCTCCCCTCATTGAGCCACCCCAGCATACACCTGACCTACAGCAAGAATCTGCAGTTGCACTCAGCGTATTTGTAAACAGGAAAACATTGTCTGTGCAGTGAACAACATGCCAACATTTTAGAATACAATGGGATAGAATATTTCAATTGAAAAGGACCTACAAGGACCATCAAGTACAACCTCCTGACAATTCAGGGCTCACCAAATTAAAGCCTGTCATTAAGGGCCATGTCCAAATGTCTCTCTCCAGGAAAGGAAGCCTGTTTCAGTGTTTGACCACACTCTTGGTAAAGAAATGGTTCCTAAGGGTAGTATAATGTGGGTTACCTTAAAATATCCCGTATCTTGACAGATTACTTGACTTTTCCCATTTACAATTTTCTTTTCCTGTCATCCCTAAAAAGTCTGTTGAGTACAGACAAAATCTTAACCAGTCCTGAATTTTCTTGTGACTAGGCTAATTCAGGATAATCTAGCAAAGAAATTTGATTCTCTAGTCCTGCTCTTGCATGTGCAAAGCATTCCCCATCACTTTAAAATCCAGCATTGACACAGGCATTCTAACTCAAGGAAATCAGAGTCATCAAGATCATCAGGTATCCCAAATCCAGTTTTGAACTATTTTCCATTCCCCTGCTCTACATCCAATAATTACACATGCTAACAAATAGTATGACCTTTAAACAGCCAAACTTAAACATTACTCAGCTTGAGCCTTTCTTTCCTTACTCCCAAACCTCAGCTCATTGATCTCTAAAGCATAGAAAATACATGAAATTTTGTGAGGTTAACGCAAGAAGCAAAAGAAATTGGCTCAGTTGCAGGAGCACTCAGAGCCTTTTCTTCAGGCTGTCAGTCAAGGCAATTTGATTCTAGTGCAAAGTACATGTCCTGGATCCCACAGGTCCCCTCTGTTCTGGCCACCAATGAGGCACCTGCTGTCTCCACATGTCCACCAGGCTGGAGAGGTTTCTGGTCATGTGGAAAATCTAGTGGTTTCTCCACACACCAGCTATCCTTTTAGGGCATTGACCTTCAAGCCAGATTATCAAACAAGGAGTTTTCTCCCCACTAGGCACGATTTTGTCAGTATGTGTATGGGACAGAAGTGACTGAAATGACCAGTAGAAATTTATGTGTGTCCACCTGGAACTTCCTGTGGCTGGAGACCTCATTTGAGATGCAGAAGATGAGGGCAGAAGTCCTTATTCTAGTTCCCACACCACAGACTAATGTGAGCCAGGGTTTCAACATGAATCTTTTTTCTCACCCAGTGAACATTTAATTAATTTAAAGATTTGCACATTTGCAAGAATAAAGGTGGTTAGTGAGGGCATTTCTCTGAGACATGGGATCAATCAACCAGAACAGAGATTTTAACCTGAATTTCCTGTGTGATTTAAAAACTAGGATGCTGATTGATCTCAGCAGCATTCTCCATCCCTTAACAAACCCCTCTTAGACATGTCTCAGAATTGATTCTTCAGTGCCTAAATAGCCTGGGAATTAGCCATTACAAAACTACAATTAGGTTTTGACAAGGCCATTTAAAACTAACCTCCTCTGAGAGCAGAGAGCAGGTAAAATGAGAAGAAAACAATGATGCCCCAGTGCTTCAATCAGGTTTAGTTCTAGCTCTGAAAGCTAAATGAATTTGCAGCATGAAGGGTTTTGCTCAAACTGTTGCCCCTGAATTTCTTAGGTTTTTAAGCCATCCCTCTTTCCTACTTCTTTCTCTCTAAACTATCTCCTGTATTTCACTCCCTTGTATGTATTTCCACAGGTGAGAGTTTGTTATTCTAAAATAGAAATCAAAACTGAATGCCATAACCAAATATTAATACAGGGAACTTCTACAGATTGTCACAGGAGCTTTGGTTGGGTATGACTGTCAGTTTTGTGTATTACATAAACGACTGGTCTTCCCTCTATGCCATTGCTCTCCTGACTGCATGTCAGAATGAGATGTCACTTCAACAACTTCCCATGAGTATTTCAGATGTGACTCAAAACTTCTTTAGCACCCAAGACAGGAATTTTTCAAGGAAATTCCATGTAACCCCACATAAGTCACATTCTGTTCCAGTTCACTGCAGTTTCTCTAGATTTTTCAGTCTCTAGGAGCTGAGATCTGTATTAATAGGTAATAGAGTGTGCTACTTTGCATTATTTTCCTTTGTTCATTTTTAACAAAGTTTCAAAGTTTTGTCTGAAAAAGACAGAAGTTTTCCTTTGCCTTTGCTAGTCCTCATGAAATCAGAATGAACAGATATTCAATCCTAACTCATTTTACTCTTTTATTGTGATTTTCCTTTTTCTTTCCAAAAACCATATCCGATATTTTACAGCCTCAAATTGGGCAGATGAGACTGTAACTTGTCTGGATGAATCCTTTCCTGCAGTCCCAGTGGAGTGCTAGCCAGTCATTCAATATTATAAATGAAGGCCTGTTCTGCAATCAGTTATTAATAGAGCTCATTAGCCCTCTAAGGTGTTTGCTACATGGCTGCAGAGCACGGGTAGAACAGAGGGAATTCTGAGATGCTGCATGAAGGAAAAACATGTGGAACCTAACAGTGTGCTGTGACCAGGGGCAGCAGTTTTTGCAGCAGGGAGCCAGGAGCTCTGCTGAGGGCAGAGTACATGGGCTGGGTGTGTGATGGTGCACCACAAGGGATGGTCCCAGCTGTTGTAGTTCGTCTTGCCTGGCACTTCACAGCACTTCTTGTCCGGGAAGTCTGCCCAGCCCTCGCCTAGAGCGCCGACTCTTATGGCCTAGCAGTCTCTGTCTTCGAGTGGGGATGTTTCCCGCCAAGGTGAGCCCTGCCTCCGACGAGCGGCTGGCAAGGTGCGATGACAACGGGGAGGAGGCAAAGGGCAGAGGGACGGGGTTTCTCCGTCATGCGGTCACAGCCAGCACCGAGAGGAGGGAGAGGTCTCTCAGGCCCTGATGACGCATGGCAGTAAAGAATATGCAGCCAAGCTACCTGCGGTCTTCCAGTGGTTTATTGTAGGTCCGTCAGGTAAGGGTCCAGGGACGGAGAGGCGGAGATGGGCGAAGGGTCTGGAGGTCCGGAGGCAGCAAGGCACAGAACAACCAGTGGCAAGGGATTACTTGAGGAAGGAAAAGGGGAGTGGTTTGGTGCACAGACCAACCAGGACAGTCAGAGGGAAGAGGGACAGTGATACAGACCAATAATAACATAATAGGGGAGGGTACAAAATTCAAATGAACCAATGATATACAAATCAAGAGGGAACAAAGGAGACTCTTCTAGAACAAAGTCCATATAAGGGAGAAAAGGCGGGGGAGTGTGCTGGACCAATCTTCTTCTGTGTTGGTGCATATTTAATTCTTCAGCTGCAAGGGCTCATTGTTTGTCTCTTCAAGTCTCCCTGACCCAAACAGCTCAGGCTAGCACTGCCCCCTGTGGTTGGTTCTTTGGCTACTGTAATTTGCAGGCATACCCTGCCACACCCAGCAGCTGCTAGAGCATCATTTGTGCTTGTAACTGTTGGGTCTTAGCACACATGAAGCTCCCAAGGGAAAACACAGCTCTGGGGGGGGTGCCTGGGGCCTTTTGCTGTGGCTCCTTGCCTGCTGCAGGTATGCAGTGCTGCAGAGCCTTTCTTCTTACCAAGAGAAGAGCCGGGGGAGCAGATCTGCAGACCGTGGAGTGGCAGAAACAGTAGAAAGATGTAGTTGAGATCTTCTCCAAGACCCTGCAGGTAGAGAAGCCTGAACATTCAGCTGTACTGAAGGAGATGCAGGAAGAGTCTGAGCTTGTCTGGTTGGGAAATGGAGACTCCCACAATGACAAAGGCTGGAAGCTTCTGACTTGAGCACCATGATCTTAGGACCCCAACAGACTGAAGAAATGGGCTGACAGAGCATTGGGAGCCACTATGTCCAGCACTGGGCTCCCCAGAACAAAAGAGATATGGCACACTGGAGTGAGGGCCACACAGGCCCAGGGTGATCACTAAGGGACTGGATGGAGCATCTGCCCCATGATGTGAGACTGAGAGGTGGGACTGTTCAGCCTGCAGAAGAGAAGGCTCACAGGAGAAGTCTTACCCAAATACCTGATGGGGGAGTAAAGGAGACAAAGTCAACTTATTCTTGGCGGTGTTCAGTAAGAGGAAAAGAGGCAAAGGGCAAAAATTGAAATACAGAAAATTCTGCTTAAAAGTAAGGAAAAGTATTCCACTGTGAGAATGACTGAGCACTGGAGCAAGTGGTCCGGAGAGGTTGTGGAGTCTCCATCCTTGGAGACTTGAGTGGACTCGACCCTGAGGAATCCATTGTAGCTGGCCCTGCTTTGAGGTGGGAGATTGGACTAGATGATGTCCAGAGTTGCCATCCAACCTTGCCTGTCTTGAGAAAAACTCTTGCCAAACTTCCCAGAGCTGTTGAGAATGCTGATATACCAGCTTACTCTCCTGCTGAGCAGTCCAGACTGGTCAGAGCCCAGGAAAACAGAACAACACACTTAAGCAGTATTTTAGATAATGGCCTCTAATTCATGGCACTTATTTATGACTCACCTCAGGGTACTGTAGGGTTGCAAGCACAGTAGAAACTGTAAAAGTTTTCTAGTTTTAAAACTATTTTCTTTAACAAATTCTGCTTATGTAGCACGGTAAGTGTTAGTTTGGTTTGCAGGAGGATTGTTCGCATGCTGTGTACCACTGCCTGCAGCATCCCTAGGTGAAGAACCTCTGAAATTCAGAGACACGCAAATGACTCTGAGGATACAGTAGCCTGCCTGAGAATGTGGGAATTGCAGATTGCTACCCAGGGTAGGTAACAATGAATTTTGACACACGAGAGAGGGTTATCAGGCAGAATAAGAAGTACTAGGTTGGGTGACCACCCCATCCTATAACAATGAAAAATTGATTGTTGTCATAGGCCACCAGCAGATAATAGGGAAATAAAGTAGTGTAAAACTTTTAGATTATGTCAAACACAGCCCTTTTCTTTCCCATTTTTGTGATGAAAAAGGTCTAAAGAATTTTAAGATACATTCATATATTTGACTATTACAGTCATCCTAATTAGTTTTCAGGGCAATCTTTTCCTGAATAACCTTTAGAAGCAGCACCTTAAGATCTTTATCCCGCATCTAATTGATATCTTGAGTCTTTATAGCATCCTGAGTTATGCTCAGACATGTATATTAATATGAACTGAATTTTGGTTCATGCAGAAGAGAAAAGTGTTTTTTTCAATCCATCATATTTCTACTGTACAATAGAACCATGCTTAACATATTATAGTTCAACAAACTTACAGAAAAAAACCCCTTAATTTAATTAAGAAACTTTACAACAAACACAGACATAAAAGGCTTTTCATCCTAAACAAAGTCTCTTACCATAACCTCTTTAGGCACCTGGCTCCATAAGGGATAGAGAATGTTTAGAGACAAACAAAAATTTTGTAACAATGCAGCTTTTCATCAGAAGATGCCTGTTTACAGAGTATGAAGGATTAATTGAAACATCCAGGTTTCATAGACTTTCAGCAAATTAATTCCTGTTGGTCTGTCCTCAAGTTAGATATCTTAGAAGCTGCAGCACCAGTGGTTTGAGAATCCTCAATAAAACTAACAATCTTGATATTTTCATTTGAGTTATTGTCTGCTGAAATCAAGCAGAGCATCAACTTCACTAGACACAGACCTACAAGGTCTGGGAAGGCACCTTTCACAGAAATCTTGGGAATTTTATGTTTCTTTTCAAATTCAGCCTTTCAAAAATCAAGATCTCTTACGTAGAAACATTACTTTCTGACAAGCACTAATACTTGACTTTGCAGAGCACTGAACAGAGATCCTGTCCAGAAATCATTAAAAGGAAACTGCATTAACTCCCATTGATTTAGCTCCCATTTTTGTCTGAGTATAAAGCTCAGCATTAAGCTTGGAAACATATAACATCTGTAAATCCAAATTAATGCATCTGTATAAGAACTATATTAACAATATATCTTGCATCAAACAGACATTTTAGGGGAAAAGTGTCTCTGAGATATAGGTTACCAGGTAGCTCCCAGCTCTGAGATCCAAAACACAAAGGCTTAATTTCTAGTTGTAGGAATTGCTACTTTGTGCCTCTATTTTCCCACCAGTAAGACAGGATAATGAGCTCTTCCTCCTTTATAAAACATTTTAAGATCTACTGGGGTTACACTGATTAAGAAACAAAGATATTTGGGGTTGCTATTATTTAAAATAATGAAAATCAATAAGACATTGAATTAATGTGAATTTTCCCAACCTCCCCACATGGATTTCCTGCTTATTACATCAGGCCTCTGCCGAATTACTTAATAATGTCACACATGAACAATATATTCTTATTAGGATTCTTTAATATGGTCAATCCACAATAAATACAAGCCATGTTAAAAAACACACTGATGGAAATCTGTGCTTAATCTGCACAAAATGTAATATTCCTGAAAATACAGAACTGACTACTATGAGTTACAAATATGCCAAAAACTATCCTGGCCTACTTAGCAAGCCCATCTCGAAGCATTTCTGCCCACAGACTCCTAGGGATTATATTGCCTATTGCTAATTACAATTTGCTGAGGTATAGTTCTGCTTGGAGGGGCTCTAAATTTGGTATGGTCATCCTCCCTGCTAGGAGCAAGCCCAGAAGCTGCTCCGTGGTTCTCCCTCCCACTTTTCCTCTGCTTAGCCACCTTTTGACCCATAAATTCACATCCTCAAGAAGCTGGCAGGAGGGAAAAGTATTTTTTTAAGAGTTCACTCACATTTGTTTTTTTCTAGGAAAGAGGGCTCAGAGCAGTTTGGCCCACCTGAATTCAGTGTCAGTTTTCAAGTACAGCCCATCCTCATAATTTTCTTATCACAACTCCAGCCCCCTCTTTATCTTTCAGCTATTCCTGCGCTCCTCTGCTCAGAGCTCTGCATGACAACTTTCAAGTCTCTTTCCTCAGAAAGACCTTGAAAATTCTGGGTCCATCCTCCTATCAGAAGCTTAGCCTATTTTTACTAATGTGCATTACCTGATGGTGCCCAATTATACTTTAATAGTCCCTTATGAGGGCTCTCATCAAAAAGTCTTTTGAAAATCCAAGTATGCTGTTTCCACCAGGTCCCCTGCATTAACACTGAAAAGAGCTCAAACAAGGCAGACAAGCACATTTTTTTCTCAGAGAAGCAGTGCTGCTTTGATCCTGAGAAGCTATACTTATCCAAGCATTGTGCAGTTCTATCCCTAATTGAACCCTCAATCGGGTTGCCTGCTATCATAATAAAGTTTACTGATCTGTAAAGCCTCAGATGCCCAGAGCCTCATTTTGAAGATAAGCATCATGCTAATGAGTTTTAAGTTTTCAGGCTCCCTTGCTGTAAAGACTGTAATATATCCTTGTCAATGTTGTTCCTCTTTAATGCTTTGTTTGTTTTCAAATCCTTGGATGAGTATCAGTCAGTCCTTGTGATTTACTGCTCCTGGGTTTCACAAGTTGTACCAGAGATTCAGTCTATTAAAGCCTACAATGTGATTTTAAATAAAAGTGCCCTTTAAATAGGATTTTCCCCATGTTCCACCATAAAGACTGATGTACCAAGTGTGCTTCAATTCCTCTGCTTATTCCTATTATAGCTGATACAAAAGAAAAAATATCATAGGAGTGGAACTTTACTTAAAAATACTTTTTTCAGTGTACCACTCTCCTAGCATATTACAAAACTCACTGGGAGAGTTTGCTTAGCAGAACTGAAGCCAGCAACATAAAACCATCCAGGTAATTTTCAGCACTTTATTCCACAAGGGATAAAATGCACAGTTTGTCTGAATCCCCCCAGCAAGTGCCCCACCTCCTCTGAATTTAAGAAAAGCCCAAGGCAACTCCTAATTTAGGTACATCAACTGAATTCCTTAAAGAAAGAGGAGTTGAGAAACTACAAAAAAACCCTCCAGAGCTTAACTTGGAGTTTCTCAGTCAGTGTCTGCTCAAAAGAGCATCTTTGTCTTCTGTAAGAGCCCACAGCTTTCCACTCACTGTGGACCTGCCCAAGGCACCAGGTATATCAGCCCCTAAAATACACATTCCTGTATATTTGGGGAAACAATGCTACATCTCAATACTCTGGATAGACAGTCTCCCAATTTCCATGCTTCCCAAGGTTGATTTTTCCTTTTTTTTTTTTCGTCCCTGGAAGACTCTTGTAATGTTGTTCAATTGTCATTATTTTTAAGCACATCTCAGTTTGTATTTTTGTGAGCTGGAACAGTGACAATGCTTTTGAACACTAAGTGGGAGAAAGACATGCTCTTTTGTGTGTAAATAAAAATTCAAATTCTGTTAACTTTCTCTTTGAAAGCCTCTTGCCAGTCATACCTAGGAGGGAGTATGACAGAAAAATAAGGAGAGGGAGAGAACTGACTGGAGATGGTAATTCAGGCTGGTGCTTTTTCCTATCTTAGAAAATATTTACTGAAAAAGGAGGATAAGACTTTAAGAGGTTATAGTTTTCACATGGTCAGGAAGGAGGTTGCTTGAATTTTTTTATATAATTGCCAAGAAGGATTGGATACAGTCAGTCTTCAACCCAAGAATACAGAACCAAGACACTGAGTATACAGCCTGGATGTATTCTGGCCACAGATCAAAGCTATGCAGTGGTAGAAACTGTTATTTGTGATGCTGTGGTGGTTTTGATTGGCCCAAAACATCAGTGAAGTGTTTTTAACATCTAAGAGAAATTTGGACCCCTCAGAAGCTGTTATAGTAGGTCTGGGGAGGTGTCTGAGGGGTGGGGTGTGGCACAAAGATGGCTCCTGTGTGTCCTGAGTGCAAGTTCTGGAAGTTTTTACATCAAGTCCAGCAGAGCCAACCTCTGGTGGCTCTGAAGGTGATGGACATGCTGCCAGCCAAGTTTGGGCCAATTGGAGGTGCTAGTTACGCCTCTGTGAAAACATATTTAAGAAAAATTCAAAACAAAGCAGGCATGCACTTCTTTCACTTCTTTGTAGTGGGAGGAGGAGGAAGTGGAGGTGAAAATATGTGAGGGAGAACAGCATGGAGACGCGAAGGTCAGTGAAGAAGGTGGGGGAGGAGGGGCACCCAGTGCTGGAGCTGAAAACCCTCTGCTAGCCACAGTGAAGGCCATGGGGGGGCAGGAGGTCCCCCTGCAGCCCATGGAGTCCACAGGAGTGCAGAAATCCACCCACAGCCCACGCCAGAAGAGCAGGTGGATGCCTGGAAAAGACTGTGAACCAGTGGGAGTCTCATCTAAGAGTTAAAACTGCAAAGGCCTTGCAAAGGAGAGAAAGGCCTTGCTCCTGGAATGGAAGCAGCCTGGCCTCGGCTTGGGAGAGTCTGCACAGCACCCTATGGACAAAAAGACTCATGTTGCAGCAGAATTTCGGGCGGGATGTTGCTCGTGAGATTGGACCCACACCAAAGAAGTTCTCAAAAGACTGTCTCTCGTAGGAAAGACCCCTGGCTAAGTAGAGAACCTCTTTTCCTGATTGAACTGACCAGAGAACCCCCCAACCTGCCCCCTGTCTGTGTTGCTGGTTTAAAAAGAGATAAAAGGGGGGGGGGGGTGAGTGCAGAGACTGCTTCTTAAGAGGGTGAGGGTGAAAGCAGAAAGAAAACTGTCTGGAGAGAGAGAGAAATAAGTAGAGATAAAGAGTATTTGTAGTAGAAGAATTGTGGTGATGAGTAAATTTGAGAATCTGCTCTGTGGACTGAAAAGAGACCCCACACCCTGCCCCCCCCACCACCCAGCTTGTTAACTGTAAAAAAAGAAAGGGGGTGAATACTATAGGTTTGTAAGAGGGAGGGGGGAGTGAACCAAAACTGTATGAAAAGTTTATTTTTGCCTACATTTATCCTCCAACTCTGTTAGGTAATTAAACACTTTTTGCAACTTTAAACTTAGAGCCTGGTTACCCTCTTTTCGTGCGTCCTCCTGACAATGTCCTGTCGAAAAACCATGACAGATGCCAATACCTCCCAACATCTGTGAATGAAGTGCACTGAATGCAAGGGGACTCACAGTTCCAGCACTGACACCAGGTCAGCAGGTGGCACAGCCACAGTTCTCCAGTCGCCTGCTAGGCAAAAACTGTCCAGACCAGACATTTCAGAGCCGCTAATGGTGTATTCTTCATTTTCTGGCTGGGTTAGCCTGCAGCTCTGGGGCACTGATCTGTGTACGTGCCGCGCCAGCTGAAATCAGCCATAGCTCTGATCAGAGCAAATTAACTAGAGGTACTCAAAATGTTTTGGCATGGTGACACTTTATGCAAGTCAAAATACTGCATAGGTAGCTTTATTGATCTTTATTCTGAGGTAACACAGAAGCTGTTGGCAAGGGCACAAGCACAGCAGAGCAGCAGGAGGGTCAAGGCTCCACTCTGCAGACTCAAGGCAATCACACACACATGACAAGTTTTGCTTTGAAGCAGGAGTCTGGGCAGAGCCACCAGCCTGAGGCTCTGCTGCCTCTGGCACAGGATAAATCTGTAGAGCAGAACAGCTAGAGCTGAGGGACCAAGGCCCAAATTAAAGGTTTTTCCAGGGTTAATGCCAGTCTGGTTTGGTGGACTGAATGTCTATCAGCAGGTTGGAAAGCATCAGATGTCTAAAGCTAAAGCACATCCTTTAGCTAAGTTTCACCCAAAATTACTTCATTCAATGAGGATGATAAACAGTCACTTCAATTTATCTTTGACCAAAATTGAAATATTAATGTGATGTACCCAGCGTCTCCAAAATATCAGGCTTGTGGTATGGCCAATAAGTATTTTTATTGCTCCAATTTTACCATAAAATTCAGTTTCCAATTCAGTGTAGATCAGAAATTAATTCAAAATGTCAGAAGGCTCTCTGCAACAGTTGTTGGCATGTGAATACCTCTATTCACAGCACCATGATGTTGCACACCATTAAGAAAAAACATTGTGCTGCCTCTTAATTTGACATGGAGAGTCACTGACATGTTTGGTGGTGACATTGCTCCTGAGGTTTGCTTACCTGGGAATTAACCAAGGGTTTAAATTTGAGACAGTTGAAAATATTAATCCCTCCACATGTAAATAATTGTTTAATTTATGCACCCATTTGTGGGGCTGGATTTGTGGGAGCTGAGGAGATGCCTCTATCTCTGCATGTTCGTGTACTTTAGGGCTCAGCATGGCAGCACTGCTGTCACTCCAGGAAAGCTGTTGTCCTGCTGCAGCAGCTCTGCAGGCTGTGTTCACAGAAACAGCCTGTCAATACCCAGAGCTAATTCCTCAGCAGGATGGCAGTGAGAAAATAGGAGACTCAGTCTGGTCTCTCGACTCTGAAAAGAAATTCTGAAAGTGCAATACAGCTCTATTCAGGCTGTTTCTTTTCCTGGGGCCAGGTTTCTGTAGAGGCCATCAAACCAGCAAAAACACCATTCTGTGGGGCTGCACTCAAGCCCCAGGACACCTATCAGAAAATGCAGAACCTGACTGCAGCTTCCAAAGACTTTTGTGGCTATCTCCAGCCTCAGACTCCCTCCCTCCAACCCCTAACACGCTGCAATGGGCTGATTCAGAAGGAAGGTTGGTTCTGTGGAAATTACCATAATGGATGTTTGTTCAAACCAGAAAATGAAATCTTGGGAGGCTCAGCCAGGGAAGAGTTGCTTAAGTTAGCAAACAAACTGTAAGAACAAGGCAATGAACACATTTAAGTGTGAAATTAGAAATCTGTAATCTGAACAGAACTGGGCTTGAGGAGTCACAGAAGCTAAATACCCAACTAGAACCCACAGATCCTAACAACCTTCTGAAAGGCAGCAGGTGCAGGGTGCCCTCAAGCAGAGCAGCAGATCAAAAGGCCATCCCGTCTGTTGGCCAGCCTGGCTCTCACTGTGAGCACTGTGCCTCTCTTTCACAGCCATTGCTGATAGGTAATGTGCCCTCCAGCCCTGCAAGGGTTTTGCTCACTCAGGATGTTATGTGCTTTGACAGTCTGTCAGAGGGAAGGGTATTCTAAAACCATCAAATACTTCCAAAAAACACAGTATGTGTTTCTTTTCACAAACTTTCAGGCTAATTCATGCCTCAAGTAACAGCAATTCAAGTGCTCTCTATATGTGAATGGCATTGAGAATTTTATTTTCATCACTACAGAGCACTAGGCATTTTATTAAACATTGGCCAAGCTGTCTGCAATGCAAAACTTTCCCCAGCAGAAATATGACACAAAGTACAAATTCTTGGGTCTACCTGTGGCTTTATGAGAATCTGCATAAAACATGGAGAATCTACTGAAGAAACTAAAATATTTGTGCACTACACAAACTACTTGAAAAAAAGCACTCACTTTTCCCTGAAATGCAATCATTCCTGAAATGGAAGGCTGGAGAAAATATCATGGATACACAACCATGAAGACAAGTCTGAAACTGGGTAGATACCATGTGATTACCCAAGTTCTAACCTAATCAGATCTAAATTCTGTATCAGTTAATAAATATGCAAGAATCTGTGGTTTTGATAAAATACAGAAAAGCTATTGATTCTATTTCTTACTTGAGGAATTGGCTAGCAGCCATCAAACCTTGTGATGATGCATTGATTTAGTGCTTAGTGTGGTTGAAAAAATGTGAGATGCAGTAGATAAACAATTCTGTCTCCTGTCGTTAGCACTGGTATTTGAGAACAAGGACAAATGCAGTAAAAGCTGCAGAAGCAGGCAGAAATAGTGACAGAAGCTTCTATCTAGACAGTAATGCTAACAACAGCTACTTGAGTGGTTCAGCTACCTTGAAAATTGTGCTGCCACATCTTCACTTCTGCCCAGCCAGCTATATTGGGTGTTTCTGTCTTTACTGTAGTCACACATCTCATTACAATGCTTTTGGGAGTCTCCAAGTCAACTATTGAGGTCCTTTGCTTAAAATGTGAAATCTGCTGCTGGAAGCACAAATGACACCTTAGAAAGAGAAGGCCAAGTAAGCAATCAGTCAGCATTCCTGGAAAAAATACAGACAAATCCATAGCAGGTTACCAGCATGGCTATGACAAGGGGTGCACAGTGGCTTCAGTCCTGCTGGCTGCATGAGACTGCCCAAGAGCCACCTGTGCCAGAGCTGGCAAGTGAAATTACCCACTTGGGTTTGCTACAACAGAAAATAAAACTTGGGAATTTCCTGGGGCAACTTATGCTGTTTTTCACACAGCTAAACAGCACTAGGTAGTTCACTGCAGGATTTCCACTGAGACATCACCAAGGCTGAGATCTAGAATCCATATTATTGACTGTTTCTGTCCTGTGCCTAGGGTCCATGGAAGGAAGAAAGACCTGGTGGGAAAACGCTGCCATAAAAAGCCTTGTAAGCAGTGCCAAAAGCAATTGATCTGAAAGCAGCAAAGACTTTCCTATACTTGTTTTCTTGCCACCCTGTTGCAGATAACCCGAAAGCCAGATGACTCATGGCTGTAATGAATATCTGGAGGCACATGTCAAGGCTGTGGCGCTCCTGCAGCCTTGGGGACTCATTTCAAGGTTCAAGTCCTTGGTTTATGTATCTAATACTGAGAAAAATCTCAAGAAAGACTGTGTTTTATCCCTGCAGCTGCCTCAAGGTTAGGACACATCTGCCATATGGTGGACTGAAGACCCATCCAAGTATTTTGAGTACCATTTAATTTCTTTTAACCAGCCACCAGAAGCCAACATCAAAAGGCCTTCCTTTGAGACTGAATACTCAGAAATGTCAAATAATTTTCTACCCATGCCGAGGTGTAAGGCTGCAGAGCTAGAAATTGAACTTTTATCTGAATTCGCTTATCTGGCACCATGCAAGTCTAAGCAGTTGGGTTGTCTCCCAAGGTGACTGTGCAGAGGGATCCAGATGAAGATGTAACAGTATTCACTGGAACAGAAGTTAGCGATGTGTCAGCCATTAATACTGCTTAAACCTCAGATTTACAGAAGGATTTTCTTCCATGTGCTTCAGAGCCAGAATTCACTGGATTCTTGTGTAACTGATTACAATAAGAGTTGCTGACAGTTCTATCAGACAGATAAGGACACTTAAAACTTTTCTGCACTATTTCTAAGTCAAAATTGTCTTAAGATGTGTACTGCCCACCTACATAGAAGGTGAAATTGTATTTTTGAAAGGACTGCAGACTGACAATCACCTCCCAAGGGGTAGTCACATAGCCTCATAAAGGATGCAGCTCCTTGTGAAGTTTCAGGGGTGGCATTAACTGCTAACAGAAGTCATTCCAAACTCCAGATATTGCCAGCTGCCAGAGCCTTTCACTTCACCTTTAAAAAACAGCCGCAGTGTCATTTTGCAGAAAGACAAAAACTACATCCATGAGGAAACTTGTTCAGACACAGTTTGCCATCATGTCTGTGTGGCTGTAAAGCACAGATCATCTGGAGCAGCAATTAAAGTTGGAGGAGGAGGAAGAGGTCAGTGGACCAGTCAATAATCAGAGCACCTTTTCCCCACAGCTGGCACACAACCCTTCTGCAGCTTGTTGCTTAATTAAGGTTTGGAGTTTTCTGCAGTGCACTTCTGCCATCTAGAGGCTTTCCTGCCCTGCTGGAAATCTCTTCCAGAAGGGATTTTTTTTCCCTTCTGTATCACAAACATTTCTAATCAGGTATCAAATCTCTGATTAAAGGATGGCAAGGCGAAGAATGATAACATATATTACTAAAATAGAATTGAGAATAGGTTGGAAAGTTGAAAGAGGTTTCCTTTGAATCACAGCTTTGGTGGACTGCAGATTTTATCATATTTCATCTTTCATAATAGTCCCTCTGAAATAAAACATTTTGAAGCAGAAGCAGTAATACAGAAGACCTAAACCAAAATCTAAGATAAACCATTCTAAAAACTCCAGTGCAAGACACCAATATTTTTAATGGTCTCTGAGTTTGGAAAAGCTTTATGTTTATCACCCACAAAATAATTGGACTTATAATGAAGGTTGATCCATGACTAATACAAATCTTTTACAAACTGCATTGCTGAGATGCTGCAGTTAAACATCCTTAAGCACATAAGAGTAAGGGGATTTACATAACGAATCCCTCCACTCACCCCATCACACAACAACCCACCCCACATGGTTATATCAGACCCCCAAGGCATACTTGGAACATCTTTTAAATCTCCAGCTATTGATGCAAGCAGGAAAACAGTCCCACTAGCTCAGCTACATACTATGCTGTAAGCTTTGAGCACCTCTGTAATGCTCAGCTTTGCTATTTAAAAGCCAGAGTCTTTTCTTCCTCTCTCATTAAGGAACTACACACTGCTCCATTAGGACAGAGAATACACAAGAGAAAATAGAACAGGAGAGGCAAGCGTGGCACGGTGAAAGCTCCAAGGCGGGGTGCAAATCAGGATTTAGGATACATGTTTGCACAGCGATGTGAGGGCTGCCTCAGCACTGCTTTAATGCCAAATGGGAAAGCTGAGCTCCAGGGGCAGCTGAGGGCTGTCCTGGATGGTGTTTGTGAGCCAAGTACATCTGGCAGCCTGTTGTCAAGTGTACAGAGAGCTTGGGCTCAGGCTGTGCACCAGGCTGTCTGAAGGCTAGTGGACCATGAGCCAGAATGCTCCTAATTGCTCTCATGCAACCATCAAATCCATCCCCTCATCAACTGCAATGCAGTATACCCATTCAAATGTCAGCCACCTAAGCCTAAAATAAAACCCCAAACTTCATGTTCAAGAGCTGCCTAAAAGTTCACCAGAAAGACCTGGATCTGCCTGCAGTGTCTGGAAACATCCTGCTTCTCCTGAAGCCCTGCTTGAACCTCGAGGCTGGTGTGGAGCAGGGTCCAATTGCTGTCAGCAACCACAGCCCATAGCCATGTTTGCAAATATCTAACACACAACAACAGGATCAGCCTGCAAATAACATATGGCTGCAGATTTGTTTTCCTGATAGAAGGGCTGGAGGAGATTGTTTGAGTTTCCCGTGTAGTGTTGGTTTAATGTAAACTGCATGGTGCAAGGTGAAGGCTTGTGACACAGTGTCAACCCATTGCACCTGGGGAATTTCCTGGGGAAATGCTCTGAGCACTGAAGAACAAAGCCTCCCAGCATCTGCACTTTGAAAGTCAGCTCTGTTCTGCTTTTGAAAGAAGAAAAAGCCATGTTTGTTCTCGGGAGCAAATTCTGGGTCCTGGACACCAGCATGTCTCCTCACACGGGTCTGAGAGGGCAGATTTCAGTAACATCCCTGTGTTACTGATTCCTGCTAGCTTGTTCTGGATTCAACCCTGCTCTGCAGATGTCCCTTTCAATAAAGTTTCAATAACTGTACAGGATTTATGTACCTTAAACTGAATGTTGTCTTCAACTCTTAAAGGTACATATGTCCCAAATAATCACTTACTATTCAGGACGTGTTGATCTAGATGAAGTCTTTGGTGACCAGAAGGAGTACTCTGAACCTTGTGCCTATTTCTGCTGCCCAGGAAA
Source organism: Entomyzon cyanotis (assembly GCA_024500445.1). NCBI lineage: Eukaryota > Metazoa > Chordata > Aves > Passeriformes > Meliphagidae > Entomyzon > Entomyzon cyanotis. Next base: position 14,533,923 of record JAKEPQ010001004.1, on the reverse strand, counting down.
CCACATATAGTCATCAGGCACAAGCAGTGCCCTAATGCTGGAAAGAGCTCAAAGGAAAACATGGGAGGGAGAAGAGGAGCACAGGGGTGTCAGAGTCCTAATTACTGGGGTGCTCCTGTGCCTCTGCTTTCATTGCATGCCAGCCTCAAGCCAGCTCATGTTTGTGAAGAAGCTCAAGTGCCAGAGAAAGACCTTGCTGGTTTTGTGTGATAGAGGAGGCCAGGAAAGGCTTACCAGCATGAAGTGCATCTGTTTCAGCAGGCACGAAGAGTGGAGTCTCTCAGACTTGTCTCCTTTGAAGACAGCAGGGACTACTCCAGTGAGTGGTTAAGCTCATCTACTTCATCAGCCTTTAAAGGATTTGCTGTGGCATGGGGCTGCCTCCCCGTGCTCAGGTGTGACCCCACCGAGTGCTTTAAAGTTTTAGGAAAAATTGACTTGCATCTCAACCAGTTAAGCACTTCAGTTCTTCTGCCAAGCAGGAATCCCACTACTGTTGTCCCGGGAATAAAGGCCGTAAACAAGCAGCAGAAACATCCTGCAGAGTAACCTTTTTGTTCAGTGCTCACAGAGTCGCTAACACAGTGGGATAGCAGCAACACAAATCATCATTATTATCATCCTGAAAGATGGAAGGAAAAATACCTAAAGGAACAAAATTGAAAAGAGAAGCACACTTTCCAGGTCAGCTTTTAAACTAGAGGCTGTGCTCAAGTGAGTTGTGATTTAACTGTGGGAAGTTTTCATCCTCTGTGTGTTATAAAATACAGAGCAAGATGTGACTAAATAGATATAACTCAAATACAAACTTCTCCAGGGAAGCAGGAGAAAGGCACTGTGCTAGAAACAGTAGTTGAAGACAGTGCATTGAATTTCAAGACCTATATTCTGGGGTTTTAAGCATTGATATATGGAATTACACTATATTCACCAGTATTGATTTGAAATTACTAATTTCCTGTAAGTGATTGATTGGTGACAATTAAATAATTCAATATGACAATATTAAAAATACTGAATCTTTTAAAATACTGAACTCTGAGTCTATCGACTCCTTTTAGTTATATATATAAATTCTGTGCCTGTCATCTGTGCAAGCAGCAATGACAAAACTCTGCTGGAATGTCCTTCCCTGTCTGCATTGATGCTGAAACACTCTCTGACTTCAGTTGAGTTTCAATTGCTCTCCCTGCATGCTGGTTTCAGCTGGAATAGAGTTAATTTTCTTTACACTGGCTAGTACAGGACTATGGTTTGGATTTGTGGATAGGTGACCCAAACTGACCAAAGGGATGTTACAAACCAACATCATGCCTAGGAAATAAAGTGGGAGGAAGAAGGAGGAAGAAGGGGACATTTGGAATGATGATGTTTGTCTTCCCAAGTCACCATACATGTGATGGGGCTCTGCTGTCCTGGAGGTGGCTGAGCCCCTGCCTGCCCATGGGAATAAGTGAACTGATTCCTGGTTTTGTTTTGCTTGTGTGTTCAGCTTTTGCTTTCTCTATTAAACTGCTTTTATCTCATCCCACGAATTTTCTGGCCTTTACCCTTCTGATTCTCTCCCTGATCTCACTGGTGGGGGAGTGAGTGAGTGGATGCCTACTGGCATGGGTTAAACCACACCACCCTGTGAATTTCAGTCCTGTTGAAATGTCATGTTTCTAGTCAGTTCCTTAGGATGGATTGCCCTTCCCGGTGTCTTCCTCTGATTTCCTCCATACTGTACCACTTTTAGTTGTATGAAGAAAAGATTCTACTATGTGTAGCCATTTCTCATTCACTATCACAGTGGTAGCTTGAGTTAAGCAGTGTGAGATGTCAATATCTTCATCCTACAACCCTCCTGACATTAAGTCTTGATATCTACTGATGTCACATCTGAGGTCTCGTCTAAGGTAAACTAGATGCCAGGCACCCACCAAAGGCACTCTGTCACACTCCTCCTCAGCTGGGCCGGGGACACAAAATATAACAAGGTTTTTGGGTAGAGATAAGGACAGGGTTCTCCAAAGGGTCACAAGTCCCACCAGGAACCTCCTCCAGCATGGACCTCCCATGGACTCACAGCCTCCTGTCAGTATCCCTCTGCCCCAGTATGGGTTCCTCCAGGGGCTGCAGGTGGATCTCTACTTCACCATGGACCTCCATGGGCTCAGGGACACAGCTGCCTCTCCATGTTCTGCACCATGGGCTGCAGGGGAATCTCTGCTACAGCACCTGGAGTACCTCCTACCCCTCCTTCCTCTCTGGCACTGCTGTATGCAGGGCTGTTGCTCTCACATATTCTCACTCCTCTCTCTACTGCTGTTTTTTCCCTTTCTTGAATACATTATCCCAGAGGCACTATCACTGTCACTGATGGCTCAGCCTTGGCTAGAGGCAGGTCTGCCTCAGAGCCAGCTGGCATTGGCTCTGTTAGACGTGGGGGAAGCTTCCAGCAGCTTCTCAAGAAGCCATCCCAGTAGTACCCACTGCCTACCTAGACTTTGTCACTCAAACCCACTTCAGTGTTTTTGTGTTCCATGCCAAGTCCTCCCTGGAGCAGTGTTGGAGGTATAGAGAGGATTTGAACATTCAGGGCAGCTGGTCTCTGGGGTAAAACACTGCCAGCACAGGAGGCAGAACAAATCAAACAGAGTGGTGTAAAGAATGGTGAGCTCTGCTCAGTACCAACTCACTGCTGTTTTTCTACATTCCTCATCTCAGACCCAGTTCTTACTCCCATGTTTGAAATTGGACATCCATGGAAAAGGCCAAGAGCATCATCCTCCATGTGGCTGGTGCCATGGGTTGATCTATATTCAACAGCCAAAGCAGATATTATGATTTAAATGAACCTTGTGATTAGGAACAAATTACACCAGAAAATATATTACAGGTCTTGCTCTTACACTTGATGAACTGTATGTCTATTGATTTAAAAATATTTTTTTCTTTCTTATTGTTACTTAAATGTATGGGATAGTAACTGATTCATGAAGCAGTAGGTATTGTTTCTTTTAACTCTGATGATAATTACTTTTATTTAATGAATAAGGTCCAGGTTCAATAAAAGACCCATCTGGCTTCATATAATAAATTGATTTTATGGGGCTGCTGTGAAGTGGAAGCCAGAGAGAGTTTTTATTGAATCTAGGCCCAAACACAATATATCACAACTCTCATTTTCAGCTTGTTTCATCTATTAATAAAACTCCATTTAATATCCTTGGATATTTTTCAAAAGGTTTGTCCTTTATCTTCTTTGGCATAATTAGCACGGAGGGTAATTAGTTTTTACACAGGCGTTTTCCTTCATCTAGATAAAAGTCATCTAAATTGTTTTAATTTGCTTATGGAAATGAGAACACCACATTTTTATTTCTCCTTCAATTGCTCCCTGGCGATTACCTTAATGGGAATTACTATTTCTATACCGCTGTTCTGGAGTTTAACTCTTTAGGAATTGTCATGGCAGACAATGAGCCAAGAGCCTCGGGTGGATGGCAAATGAACTGGTTCTGCGTGGATCTAAAGCCTTCAGCTGCCATGTCAAATAGCCACGGCAAGGTTTTGAGGGTCACAGGACCCCTGTGACTGTGGGGCAGTCTCTGGGGAGGGAGCACAGCTCTGCAGCCCTGTGCGCTGCCTGGGGGGATGTGACTGGGGTCATTGCCCCTCCGTGGTGCCCACAGTGGTGTCCCAAGGTTGTTCTCCTGACTCCAACACGGGAAACCACAAGCCCTGAGCCACAGCCATTGCTCTGCCTGCCTCAAGTCCATTGCCATAGAAACGGCAGTGCTCGGGATGCCCCGAGTGGCAGCACTGCATCTGTAAACAGAGCAGGAGAAGGTGAGCTGAGGCAGCAAAGGCTTCACCCAACAAAGGCTGAGCTCCACCACGGGGCTCTGTCTGCATTCAAGGGACCTCTCTGCATTGCTGCTGAAACACTCTCCATTTGTTTGTTTGTTTGCTCAGGAAGATCGTTGTAAGAATGAAAAAATATATACACATATACCTGTAATTAATAGATTTTTATATAGTTTCACATGCAACATAATGTCACATAAAACTCTCTATATGCATTTAATAAATATCTATTTTCTACAGTGTCTTTTATTTGAGACAATATTTGCATGGAAATATAAATTAAAATAAAATCATAATATTGAATTATAAATTGCAATAACAAAATTATTATAAAATATGATTATTTATTTAGTAACAATAATATTTAAATTTGCATTCTGGTTTCTGAATCAAATGGATTAAAAGCAATTCACAACTTAAATTCATTCCTATCTCCTTCTTTCAATATGAAATTAAAATTTCTGTTTTATCCAAAATAATGTAAAGAATTTTCAGATTTCAAAAATATTTTTCTTTTATTATGAAAATTTTTATTCATTACTAATGTTTCAGGAACATCAAGTCCTTAGATTATTGTTAATACAATTTTGCTGCTCCTTTGGGTTAATCCTCACAGCATTCTGCAAACTGATATAGCAGGCTCCAAGAGAGCAGAAAGGTATGTGGAAAACAGGAAAGATAAAATTGAAAAATATTGAATAATTTAATTTTTTTTCACTTGTTTTAAACAACACAAGATATTATGTGTGTGACATAAATACAATTTGTCATTTCAGAAAATATATTATTTCATCTTAGTAGTTTCTAGGAGTGCTTATTCTCACTCTTAATGTTGAGTGTATTGCATAAGACTTATCACAATCATATTTTTTTCTTTTTTAATTTTTGAACTCACATGTGATCTGTCAGGGCATTTTAAAGACCTTAAAGACCTTGGTTGTTTATTCAAGTATTTTGTTTAATTACTAAGCAGCAAGTAATTTTCTGTTCTTGTTGAATAACACAGACAATAAAATCTTACTTAGTATTAGATTTAACACCTATTTGACATCTTTATGTTATAGACTCAGTGGTATCTTTTCTTTAATATTAAGGTAATTACAAACTCACATGTTGACTCTTCTCACATTAGGAAAAACGCTTTCAAAGTTAACGTAGTAAAGCCAGGAGTGCAAGAAAAGAAAAAGACCCATAAAAATTAGGCACAAAATTAAAAACCTGGCCAAGCACATTTGTTCAGAAACCAGTCCTGGTGTGTACCCAAGGGCATATCTAAGGAAGGAAAAGGAAAATATTTTCCAGCTGATGACCACTGTTAACCCTGCAGTATGGGACAAAGCTAGCTGTGATGCATCTGCTCCATACTTACATGCCCAACAAACAGAAACTGAGTTATAAATTATTTAATCCCATAAACTTTGTTGCTGAGGAAGCAGAAAAGACACAAGTTTCAAATACTCAGATTTCAAATGTAACACTGAAGGTGAGAAAAAACACTTCTAAGAAGGTGAAAACTCAATAAGGAAACTCAAGAGATACAAAAATGTGGAGTAGGGATGACAGCTCAGGGTCACCCCTCAGAGCCAAACTTCACTTTAGAGACTTGTCTGCTCATAATTTAAAACAAACAAAACCAAACAAACCTCCAAAACCTACCCTGGGTATCAAATATTTAAGTTGTGTAATCACTGGAATATCCTATTCCGGATTCCTGCACACTGCTTCAGGGATCAATTAGAAGCACAGTGTCTTCATTCCAGTCCTGCAGGTTTCATCATCTCAGCCACTGAGAGTCAGGGGGTGCCAGATGCCAAAAGCACAAAGCCAAATACTGAATGGGATACCTATGGCAAGAAGGCAAGAGAAGGAGGAAGCAAAAGAAACCTGCTTGCTGCAATTATTCACACAAGTAAAGCACTTTCATATTCATCTTCCTAACTAGAATAACCAGCAACATTCCCAGTGATGGCAGAGCACAGTGAGAAATGAGGAAGGCTGGCACACAGGGCTGAAAGTGCTTCATTCCCTGTATCCTTGGGTAGGAATGGGTGCACGTGGAGTGACGGTGTGTAAGGAAGAGTTCAACTGAAAACAGCCCCCACCCTGAGTTGAATATGAGTTAACAGAGTGTCCTGGCAGCCAAAAGGGCCAAGAGTATCCTCAGGTGCATCCAGTTCTGCATGGCCAGCAATTGCTGAGGCAATTGTCCACTCTGTTCTGCGCTGGTGTGGCCTCACCTTGAGTGCTCTGTGCAGTTTTGGGCTCCAACATAAAGGAAGCCTATAAAGATATTAGACTGTGTCCAGAGGACAGTGACCAAGACGGAGAAACACCTTGAGGGGAACACTTATGAATAGGGGCTGAGGGAGCACTTGTTTTGTTCATCTTGGAGAAAGGATGAGAAATGACCTCATCACAGTCTACAATGTCTGAAAAAGAGGCAGCAGAGGGGCAGACACTGATCTCCTCTCTCCGGTGACCAGTCAAAGACCCAAGAAAATGGAATGAAGCTGTGTCAGGGGAAGTCCAGACTGGGCATCAGGAGAAAGTTCACTGGGAGAGTGATCAGTCACTGGAACCGACTCCTCAGGAAAATGGTTGCTGCACTAAGCCTGTCAGAGTTCAAGGGGTGTCTGGACAATGTTTTAGTTGTATGGTTTAGTTTTAGGAAGTGCTGTGAGGAATAGGACTTGATGATGCTTATGTGTCCCTTCCAATTTGAAATATCCTACTATTCTATCTGGGTGGAAGAGCTAGAGAGAACAGCTTGCTACCTACTGCACCTGCCTCGAGTCAGACAATCTGCTTAATAGGTTCTGTTCCAGATGACAGAAGTGGATCATCAATTGTCAAACATGTCATGTCTTAAACTTAGGGGTTACTTCATAACTTTATCTTCAGACAATTTACTTTCTGATACTTCTAAAAAGTCACAAGTTATTTTAATGCATGACAAAAATCTATCTTACCCAAAGCCCATCCAACATCCACTGCTTCCATTTATCTTTCTGAAACCCTCTTCACACAGCTGCATCTTCACACGGTTCATAACAAAAATCACTTTCTATGTCAGCATCTACCAATGAATCTTCTTTAATTGCTGACAGCAGAATGAGCACCATCAGTTTCTTCTATAAAGCCAAACCCAGGTCAGGTTGCTAATTTTTCGTATTTGCTAAAGTAAATGGCAAGCACAGCAGCCACAATTATTTGGTACATCCAGGTTAAGCTGATGTTTTCAGGTAATTTTTCTACTGCAGCTAATTTGGTATTTTCTTGCTCATGATTGTTTCCTAGACTTTTGTGTGGTAACTCACTGTGTCAGGGATGCTCTAGAGGTCAGTGAGTGCTAAGACAAGAGGCACTGTGCAGTTTCTAGGGGATATGTGCACACAGAAGAACAGCTGGATATGAAACTACTGAGGCCCACCTCCCCTCCCAGACTGTTGTTCCATATATCTAGCAAAAATACATACACAGAGCAGAAATGCAATTGGTTGCAGCTGTGAAGGATGAGTCTGTTAAGCAATAATAAAAATAATTAAAGAAAAAAAAAAGAGCAGTACTTGGGTAAATCTAATGTAAAATTCATATACTCTAATGCAGGAACAGATCTGAGTTACTATATAGTACAATAGTAATGTCCATGGACTTTCAAAGATGATCTTGTTCCTTCGTCACTCCTTTGCTAGTTCTATTATTTATTATTTATCTCTCTGACCCATTGTTTTAATTTCTTGTGGTCTCCCCTTCCATCTTACTGCTTTATGCAATTCAACTTCCAGTTCTCCACATAATTTCAGAAACTGCCATTCCCACTTCCCCAGTTTTCTACCATGTAGAATATGGATTTTTCATCAATAAAGATATTAAAAAACTTGGAATACATTTCTTGATCTCATTGCACCATGCAAGTTTTAGAAATGTAGAAAGAAAATTACTAAGAAGATTTTTCAGTCAATTAATTCAATATTGTTGAAGTTTTCACTCCTTTTCCTAAACCTTTTCTAACACATAGCCATATAAAAAATAAGCATTTTGATGAGCTTAATGTGAAATATATTTACTCTGACAGAACATGACGTTTCAATATTTTTTCATTAAAACATCTGAGCAACCAATACATCTAATTAGCATTTCTATTTCCTAAAATTAGCACTTTCTAAAATAGAAACTATTGGCCGTGTCTAGTTATGTTTAGTATTACCCTGTTGGAGTGTCGTCAATAGCAACAGTAATTTATTCTCTTTCAGAGACTGTAACCTGAACCTAAATGCCAGGTGTTAAGCCTGATTAACACCATGACCCAACCAGGGGAAGCTGGAAAACACGGATGTTCTGTAATTCTCCAGGCCAAATCTTAGACACTCTTAGAAGTTTTCTGCTGTACTTGAGGCAGATCACAAAGTTCAGAACTGTTCTTATTTTCCTCAGCTCTTTGCTTGCTAATTGGTGTCAAGTCAACTTTGTTTAAGATAAGATCTTGACATCGGAGAGTGGGAGGCAGAGATTATACCTGGCGATTTTCCTTGTTTTGAGGCTTGTATGCCAGTGTCTCATACTGACTTCAAATTAGTTAGGAAAACGTTTTGCTCAGAAAAGCCTTTCATAGCTCGGGTCAGCAAGAAGCAGCTGCTGCTGCTACCGAGAAAAAGAAATTAAACTCGGAGGGCTTGGACTTCTGGACAGCACTGGGATTTTTTTCCACATGCTGTTTTAGTGAATTTATTTTCACCAGGCTGCTTTCGGGCTGCCCGGTGGGTCCCCCGCCATCCCCTCGGTCCCTCGCTGGCAGGGCTGGCACCAGGTGGCACCACGAGCCCGCAGTTCTGCTGCCGCCTGCCCGAGGCTCTGCCCGGGTCCCTGACAGCTCTTGTGTTCTGCCAAGGGCATCACACAGAACCCTGTGCTCTAATCAGATCACTGTTCTGTCTTTATTTTAGAGCGAGGGCGTTAAAATACACAATGTATATGACTTGCAAGGACATACCAGTGAATAGGACTTGATAGCTATTTTTGCTGTTATTATTTCTCTTTGTGCTACTGTTGGAGGTTCATCCCTAAAGAAGAGAGAAAAGAGACACACTAACAGTTTTCAAGTACATAAGATTATTGCAAAGCACTGCAGGGATACACTGCCCTTTGCATTCACTGTGAATAGGACAAAAAGTAACATAAGGGATATTTAGGTTGGACAATAGAGAAAATGCTGTAACAAAGAGATTAAAGCACTGGAAATTATTGCACAGGGTGACTCTGGAGACCTCATCACACTGGTTTTTGGGAACAAGTGAGACTGGTTTAGGATGAAGAGCAATTAAGGAAGGACTGGAGGAGTTGTCAGGGTCCCTTCAAGTGCTGTTTTCTATAATTAGGGGAGATAAAGATTATACTCAGGTACTCAAACAGCACCTTGCCTAATGGTACAGGTTGCATAGTCTGATAAAATTTTCACAAACTCTCCTCAGATCCAAAGGCACTGATTGAAAAGCAAATTCAGGTATATCAGTACTAACAGCAATCACCCCTTTCGAGTGCATCCCATTCTCACCCTTAGATTTTACATTCAAAAGAGAGATTGGGGTAAAGAAGCATCTCCTTCCTCTTTTGAAGAGTTTCTGCCTTTCCCTTTGGAGATCTTTCTTTTTAAGATTGTCTTTGAAAATACATGCTTGCCTGGTGGGCTTGGCTTGTTTCTTCAAGCTATTCAAGCTTGGAACCAGACTTTGTTCTAAATAAAAAAGAAAATAATCATATTTTGTGAACAACATATTCTAACATTCCAGTATACTACGTATGTGGACATTTATCATATATTAACAAATTTTGAAATAGTAAGATAATTTTCTGAGATTATGGAGGTAAAAATATCTTCATTTTACTACATGGATGTGATTTTTCTGCATTGGATAGAAATTCAAGATGAACTGATAGGCTTTGGCATTATTTAAAAGGATGGGAGGAGGTGCACATCCTCTTGAACCTTGGCAAAGCCTTCCAAATTGAGATCCTTGCTACCTTTTTCACACTGGTAATGACTTTTATTAAAGGACAGTCTGAATTTGCTTTCAGTGGAGTCTTCTCTTTTAGCACAGTAACCTCCCAGCATGTGTGTCTTTCCTCATGGAGAAACTTCCAGCCCTGTGATGCCCCTTCTTCTGTGTCAGCTGCTCTGTGGAATGAACCTCATGTTGAGTATTTCTGTTTGTGACAGTCTTCTCCCTAAAAATGACTGGATAGGATTGAGACAAAATGATATAATATGAAGCTGCAAATAGCAAAATGGTGTCTAGTTTAAGGCATTGGGAATTCTTGTACTTCAAAATCCATTCAAGATATTAACTAATCCACAGCAAAGTCCATGACACAGGTAGAGACTCTGATTTACAAGCTGTAAGCCTCAGGCTACCTGGAGTAAAATAGTCACTACAGGCTCTATGTGCTCCGAGTACACTATGTGCAGCTACAGTGAGTACAAGAAATAACACCTGTATCTGTTCACCTTTCATTTCTCCTGTCAATTTGGGCATATGTCAAACTCCCCATGGCAAAGTGGAAATATCTCTGTTCCTCTTCATTATTCCTTCCCCTACAAGCATATGCATGCAAGGAAGCACAAGGTAAAAGTGCCTTCTTTTAAAGATGCTAAGTCTCATTCTGTGTTTCAGTTCTACACATTGACTTTCTTGTGTGTCCTTCCAATTTCACCTGACTAAACTGATCATTACTATACCTTACTAGGCTAGGAATCAGCTCCGCGTTGACTGGAAAGCTGCAATAAAATAAAAAACAAAAAGCATTTACTTTTATTATGAATAAAAAATCTTTCATTAAAATTCCTCCCATGTCTCAGTTCCCTTCTGGATGGATTAACCATGTCACCTATGTAGTTTGCTGATATGTTGTCTCTGATGTCTGAAGCAGGAAGAAATGGAATTGAGCAGTCCCAGAAAAGCACTTGACTACAGTAAAGTGGCAGATTACAACCATCAAGAGATTTTCCCATCAGATGCAGTAACCAGCCACCTTGAAAATGGTTAATAAAAGGACTTGACAAGAAATCCACATTAGTAGCTGGATTTCAGAGAAGCAAACACATTTGCCTATAGCCATTTTAGTCTTAATTCTGACGTTCCCACATTCTGCTACACCCTCCCTCACTAACATTCTTGGATCTTTTAAGACAACCATCTCACTTTCTCACCTTTCTTAACACTAGTCATCCAGTGATCACACAGATAAAACTATAGCAAGTTTATAATTTTTTATGTACTGTAGAAGAAGATAAAGACTTTTGCTGCACATTAAAAACATACTGGGAAAAACAGTCTGGATTATTCCCAGCTCAGGCAAAGGCACACCCAAACACAGGATTACTTTTGCTCACAAACCTGGGTGCACCGGGTGGGTAATGCAGGAGGATGGGGAAATCTGGTGTGTGCCTTGAGGGAATTTGATTTGGGGCAAAAATCACAAATTAGTTAAATTGTATTATGTTAATAACTATTCAACACTGTGTATTATCATTTCTGTGGTGGCAATCTGTGCATCACTTCACTGAACACCTCACAGCATCGATCTTAACCACAAGTGTTGTGAGGGTCTCAGCCTGACTTCCCTCTGACTATTGCACTCACACCAATGAGAAATGAACTTTGATAAAACTGAACAAGTACTACAGCACTGGAATCACAACTGACTGAAATGTACAGCATGCCACAATCCGACACCTTACACCATCTTTCCTGCTTGAAAGACTGTTAACAGGGATAAAGACCAAGAGTCAAGGACTAAAGGAATTCAACAAGCAACTCTTTTGGTGTGCATGGATGTGGCTAGCACAGACCTTTTCCGTGAGAATTCTTTCTCTCTTCTTCCTGTGTTTTTATAAACAAAGATAAAGTTTGGATGTTATTAAAACAGTGTCTTGAGATGTGAACAGTTCAAGCCTGGCCAATCTGCCGAGGGGGAGGTTTCGAACTGACCAATCTGGGTGACTTTTGAAAGTCTATATAAGTTGGAATTAATTAATAAAATCTCTCTTTATGCCACACTGAGAACCTGGACTTCTTCTCTCTGCTAGCGGTTCAACAGCAACACATGGACATTTTATGAACATTTGACAGAGGCCTTCCATAGACTAAGAGAATGATATTTGTGTACCTGTCAAAACAGATAAATAGGAAAGGTGATGGAATACTGAGGAATGTGAAACTTGGCATGACATAAATGGTATGGAGTAAGGGGTGGATTTGTCCTGGTTTCAGCTAGGGTAGTGTTAATTTCTTCTCAGTAGCTGTTACAGTGCCATGTTTTGGTTTTGGAAGGAAAACGGTGTTGATAGCACACTGATGATTTGGGGTTTCCTACATTGTGTTTATCCTAAGTCAAGGACTTTTTTTCTCACTTATCTCACGCTCTGCCAGTGAGGAGGTACACAAGAGAAACTGGGAGGGAGCATAGGCAGGAGAGGTGATCCAAACTGACCAGAGAGATATTCCACACCACAGAACATCATGCCTGGGATATAAACTGGGGGAACTAACCCAGAAGTGTGGCTGATCAGGTTTAGGGTAGCAGGGTCAGGCATTGGTGAGCCAGTGGTGAGCAATTGCATTGTGCTTCACTTGATTATCTCCTTTCTTATTATCATTATTTAATATTATTATTGAATTTTCCTTAAGTTTCAATTATTAACTGATCTTATCTCAGCATACAACTTTTACTTCAATTCTCCTCCCATTCCACCAGAGAGGGGGAGGAGAGGGGAGGGAGTTGAGCAAGCAGCTGTGTGGTACTTTATTTCCATCTGGGCTTAAACCACGACAGCAGCACACCAGTTAAGATGCTTAAATAAGTAAAAGTTACCCATATCCATCACTGAGTCAGTTTGCAAGGAGATGTAACAAACTTTATTAGGCCAGATGGTGCAATTAAGAAAGAAAAAGAAAAGTGGGTACAATGTAAAAATTGAACATCTCTCATTTGGAGCAATAAATGCATTACTTTTACTTTTCAAATCACATTGATTTTTAAACAAATCCTGGAAAACTAAGATTGTTGAAACTGACATTAAATTTCTAATTTCACTGAAAAGAAATGTGTTAGTGGACCAGAATGAAATATTTTTATTAATGGAAAGTTTCTTTAATTTGCTGGGTTTTATTCTGATTTTAAATGAAAAAATAAAATACCTGGTAAATCAATTCCTGAACAGCTCTACCTATCCTAATTCAACAGCATCAGGAAAACCCACTAAAACTGAAAGAAAAGTTATTCTGCTATTTAGACTTAAAAAATGTTATATTTCAGTTCACCTTGAAACAGAGTGATAGGTTGTTATTGCTATTAAATTAAAGCAGTGAAAATTTAAGAAAAGAATCAGTAAGAGCACTAAGGCCTGGCAAGCAGATTTTCAAACCTGTTTGTTGCACAAGGGCAGGAGAGGCTGCAGAGGAGGAGGAGTTACAGTCGTAATAAAGTGATAAACCACATTCTGAAATGCAAAAGGTGAATCACTTTTGTTGTCAGTCAGCAAAGTGATAAGGACAAACAAGACATTCAATAGCACCAAACTTCTCTGAAAAGTTTCAAAGACCTGAAAATTGATGGTGCTCTGAGATTCAGGCTATGGGAAACTGAGAATATTAAAAACAAACAAGAATAGAAGATGGAGGAGTTTTGGCTGACATTTTCAGAAATGCATTTAGTACAGGAACAAGTCCCTTTGGAGTAGAAAGAAACTAACATAACCTTTTAGAAAAAGAGTCAAGGGACCCAACAGGAAAATACAGAGCAGTCACATTCACAATCTACTTTCTGAGATCAAAAGGAAGAATAGGCAGACTTCTCTTGCTTCAAATGCATCCTTTGTTAAGACTTCTTTGAAGATCCCTCTGACATGCTGCTCATGAGACATGCAGCCCATAGCTAAGATGTCCTAGTGCACTTGATAACACAGCCCACCAGCAACAAATGCCTAATGTGAAGAAAGAAGCATCAACAGATAAGGCAGAAAGTGGAACAATGGGATAAGAATAACAGGTTGTCATAAACAAATCCTTTGCCTGCTGAAAAGAATGCCTGCATACCTTAGAGATCAGCATTAGAATCAGCTCATTGCTTTGTCAACAAGTAAAGAGAAAAAAACAAATAAAGAATTGAAATAATTTATGTATCTTGTACAATAGCAGAAGAAAATGCACATTAAGACTGAAGAAAAATAAAGTATGTTAACAGTGATTTAGACTCTGACATATCTGCCCTGGAAACGGTATGCAAGCCATATTTCACCTCCTTCTGCCAGAGAAGTTACAAATAAACCCTTGTGACATCAGATAAAACAGCACAAATGTTTGCAGATGTCTCTTCAGAATTCAGCTAAGGTAGGTAGTTTGTGGGTTTCTATGTTTTAGGACAGATCCTCAGCTGATGTAAGCTGGCTCAGGTCTATTGAAATTAACATGCCGAAAGTCAAAACTAAGCACATGGTTAAGACCTTGTTTTGCAGCACAACAGCAGTGCACACTATGCACTGTTAAGGCTTGAACAGCAGATCTGTTGAGGACTCAGCTGTTAAATGCAGCTTTCTGGGGCTGCAGTCCAAAGATGACCCACAGTCACCACAAAGGATTTCCCGAAAACAAACAGCTTTGAATCTTTGCTGCTTCCACAAAACTTTGCATGACTGAGTTCCTCTTCAGGGTTATTTTCCCCTATTTCTGCATGTGTCCACTAATTTTTCCTGCATCACAGCAAACTAAACTAGCCCCTGTAAGTGGTTCAGTGGAGGGCCTTAATCTGCTAATTTGTTAGTAAAGCGCTATGTATGTCTTTGGGAGTATATAAATAATTAATAAGGTTAACAAGGCTGGCTCTATATATAGGGACTTAAAAGTCCGACAATCTTAACATTAACATCAATCTGCCACTTTATTAGCAGTCAGTGAAGCTTGCAGATTCCTAGCCTAATGTGCATATGCCAGCCAGTTTCAGTTGGCAGCTTAGCTCCAGGTGACAAAACATCTTTTCTGACTTGCGTAAAAATATGTGTGGAAGCAAAGAAAAACCCAGGAAAATAATATCCACTATAAAGAAAAATGATACAGAACAACAAAGGCATTTAGAAATCAGAAGGAGGGTGGTTTATAAAGACTGTGATGATTCAAAAGTGCAGAAAGATGTTGAGTTCAGTGATGCTGATAGTGATAGATTGGGCATTTGGCAACATGTATCTCCTGTTGTTCCAAGTTGCTTGTCTGAATTCCTGTTGCCTTTGCTTTGTCTCTTTCATCTGAAATGATCTGTCAATACAGGGAGCATGGGAATGGAAACTTAATCCCTTACATGATCAGGACAGAAATTGCACTGCCAGAAAGAGGGAAGGCGCAGGAGATGCAAGGGGTGTGAGGGCTTTTGCCAGGTGTACCATTAAATAATGAAAACACGTTAAAAAACATAGACCGTGTCCTTTGTTTAGCACCATATGAACTACACTTGGAGATCCTGTTTCAAACTTCAAAACTCACCAGACTGTCAAAGCTGGCTTTTAGAATTACTGGATTTCAGGACTTCCAACCACTGGCACACAAAAGGCTGGTAGATACAGAGAGGAGCACTTTGAATGTCCTGAAAGAGATTTGAACCTGGGTGTATTATCAATGAATCAAATCACACCCTTAGCCCCCTTAAGACATCCTTGAGACAAAAGCATTTTATGAGACAAGACAGGGGAAGTGAAACAAAGGCTGGAAAAGGTACTGGTGATGACACTAGTATAAAAGAAATCCTCATGTGAATAAAACTGTTCCACAGAAAACAAAGTTGAATGTAAGGACATGGCAAGGCAGACAGTACCAGAAAACAAATGAAATAATATTAAAGAAACTGCCCCTGTATAAAAATCAAATCTTACTCAGATGTAAATTCTGTTAACTTCAGCTCATGCAGGAGTTTAAGGTTTTTCAGATGAATGAAGGCTGCTGTAGACATTTCCATAAATAGGTTGTATTTTATCACAGATGAACTTGAAACGATTTTACAATTATTTTCCTTTCTTTACTCTTTCATTGATACTTTTATTTTTTAACATCAACTCTCCTTCACTCCCCTTTGTTCTGCCTACAGTTCATCCTGAGAACAGAGACTAAGTAGCAAAGTGTCATTTTTCCTCTGGTATGAAAGCCTTTCACCTCTGCAATCCTTTGGAGGACACCAAGTCTTACATTTAAATCACTAATTCCCTTTGGATGAAGTCTCACTTTCTGGTTGGCTTCATCAGTCAGACCCACAAAGCGATCACTTCTCAATTTATATTTTTTTGAGTGACACTCCCTTATCTGTCATTGTCATAAGGCACAGTAGGACCTCGTAGGAAAATGAGGTGGACTGTCTATTTTGTCACGTTCAGCTCTCTACTGCAATTAAAATCTGCTTGTCTGCTAACTAATCACTCTTTCTCTGCCTCACAGCCACATTTTCACTTCTTCACTTTCCATACAGCCTTCATAGTGATTTCCATCTTTGAAATGGATATGATTTCTCAAGATTAAGCTCCAGACCTAACTGATGACCCCAGTTTTTCCTCAGCAGAAATCTTCCACTTTCATCCTTCTTTGTCATCAAATATTCATCTTTAGAAATAAAGAACAGCACTGCACACAAGACACAGGATTCTGGATGGATACCTGCTTCCAATTTTTAACTATGACACAGCTTCTCCAGGAGGTTTGCCTCTGTCGCTGGGAATGGGGTTTGCCTTCCTTGACTCAGCTGTTCAGGCTAAGCTCTTCTCTATAGTCAAGACAGATGCATGAACAGCAGTCCTGGAGGCATAATTTCCTGTAGGCATCTTTCCCTCTCTTTTGACAAGTGGGAGAGTCTGGACAACAGGATTGGCATCCACACCACAGTTTTCAGAAGGCCAATATTTACAAAGAAATGCTATCCACCTGCTCTCCACCCCAGATCTCTATCATTGGTAGTAACAACAATGACCTTCTACCTGTTACCAGCCATCTCTGTTCAAGATATATAAAGTTGTAACTCTCGTATTCTGTGTTTGAAGAGTGCCCAGTTAGATAAAAGAGGGACTATGCATGCTTCCACTGCAGGAAAGTTTGCAGCACCACTCTAGGTCCTGCTAAACATCAGGCCAAACTGAGGAGGATAGCCACCCTCCAAGGGCAGGTGGAGAGCTCTGCCAGCAGTTGGCCACATCCATCTAGCTTTCTTTTGTTAGCCGGTAGGAAGGTTACTTGAGAATGATTTTCAGTGTCCTTTCAATTTGGTTGTATCCAGCTTATATTCTGGAAATCTTTCATATTTGCTAAATTAGTTAGTATAACAGCATAGATTCAGCATTCCAATACATGGAATTGTTTCACCTGCTGTGCTCAGCTGTCCCTCTCACCACTTTCACCTTCTAACCTTGTATTTCCTCATCTTGACTTTAAGATCTTGAGCAGAAGAAATCCACAAAGCTACAAATGTTCAGAGACATCTGTAACTGTGATTTTTGATTCCAATGTTTATGAAAATTGGGGTTAAAAATGAAATTCATATCCACACCAGGTATCTGGTTGTAAATATCCAAAATTCAGAAATGCCCACATAACACATTATTAAGTTATTCAAGAGTTAGTTCCTAAGAACAGATCCAAAATTTTGGATTTATTTGCCATAGCTTAGAATTTCCAACAAGCTCCTGGTTCACCCTTTAAATCAGAGGGTAAGAAGGTAGGGTAGTCTAGTTCAGATCTTGCAACATGTTAATGTTACAGGGATCAGTTTGGGCATTTACTTGGGCATTTTGGATTACTTGGGCAGTTTGGCCTGAGCTGATCTCCACTCTTGGTCCTGTGTTGAGAAGACTCAGGAATCCAGAAACAGCAATTATCACTGTAACAAAGTTTATGGCATCAGAAACAACATAACAAGGAGAGGCTGCTGAAGCAATGCACTCAGGAAGACAATCTGTTCCTGGCTCATATGAAGGCTGTGTTCAAATTTAGGTCTACCCTTATATGGTCAAATAAGGATTCTGTCTGTGCCTAAGGAACATTTCGTCTGAAGCTATTTTCTACTCTTCCTTTCTTCTTTAGCTAAGGAACACTCCAGTTAAATTCATTCTGAAAGTGTTCTCCCCATTATAAACACAACCAGAATGCACTGGCATCTTCTCGTGGTGCACACATCACTGCACGGGCATTACCAGCAGTAGCACAATTCCTACAGATCAATTCTCTTTCTGACATTTACTAAATAACCACCACACAAGAGCTGCTATCATTCCCCTAGTGTGAAGACAGATGGACAGTTCTCAGAATTTCAGTCAAGCAGTTGAAACATTTGAGATATCAGAAAGAATTATTTCATCTACATTTTTAATACAATGGTTTACAACACACAGATAACTGGGCAGACATATACATTTCATATGGATACAGTTATATACAAACAGATACAGATACACATAGATACACATTTAACATGCTGCACAGGATATAAAATATTAGTTTATATGGTTCATATGTTTTTATAAACACATTGTCCTAAATGTAGATTTGTATATTGTATATATTATTAAACTGTGACATTCAGATGCATATAACTAATTTTAAATTTATTTACGTTATCTGTTTCTTCAGTTTTTTCAGAATCGCTTCTGTCCTGAATGACTTTACAACATACCTTATTTAGTAGGTTAATACTAGTCAAAACTTTGTATCAACCTTACAGCACAAAGCATGGCAATTTCAATAATAAAATCAGTTATTATTTTTACACCTCTCCAAAGTGTGATGTTAGTCTGAGTTTGGAGTGTCAATAAACTCAAAACTAAGTACATGCTTAAGTACTTGCCTAGATCAGAGCCAACAAAACCAGCTGAGATGGGGAACTCATTAAAGGTAGGCTTATGAATTGTTAGCATGGAAATGGTCACTGAATATTTTTAAGTAGATTCCATAGAGAGACTGGACACAGACAAACAGAGGACAAGAGACACTAATAACCACTCCTGTTGGACATGACAGGAAACTGAGGTCAGGAGAAGGATCTGCCAAAGGCATCCCAGGAAGAACCTGTCTCTGTTCTGTCAGACCCTACGTAAAAGTAAGACTCTCACTGTTTTCTGCTGACCTTAATAATATCACCCTAACAATGGAGAAAGGGCCAAGCTGGGAGATTCAGATTCAGTCTTGCAGTTTTGGGGAGTGGATATGTGTTTGCATCCACCACTTATGTCCATATTAAGTGACTGCAAAAACATTAGTGTTTTGACAAAACCAAGTCTAGAATTCCCTCAAAAAACCAAAAGCCCATTACAGATGGAGTGATGCAACAGCATCACCTATTAGTCAATATAAACAGTTTTGTAAATACATGGCATAAAATGATCAACTATGTTCTCTAAACTGGTTTAACAGATTAATTAACTTCTGATTGTTTTTAGCACTATTTCAGTGTTTTCAGTACAACAGCTGCCAGCACTGTCCTTACCCTGGATTCCTGCTTTGCACGTAGAGTTCCCATGTCCTGCCTGTCAGAAATTTACTGCAACACTGGCAAATCCAGAGTTAAGGACATGTAGATTAAAAGAATGGTGGAAATGATGGCAAATTGGATTAATTAAATCATGCTCTTCCCATAAGATCTGTTCATATGAAACACAAGATCTTGAGATTAAATTCTAAGGCTAAAGACTGAGGAATAGCAAACTACTGACTCCTAGGATATTTACTCTATAAGGATGAAAGATTGTTGGTCCCTGTGGGATTATGAGTCTGAGAAGTGCTGCTATTTCAGACCTGATGTTTAGGCCATTAATGATTCAATGCAGCCTTTTCTTTTACTTCAGTAGCTGCAGTTCTGTCCCTGATGTAATTTTTTTTCCTCATTTAGCCTGAGGATTTGATGTGATTAACATCTGAAACATATTACTTGGGTTGGTGCTAATTAATTTAGCTGAAATATTACAACTTTTAAACGGTATTGGTCATGGAAGGCTGAACGATAAGGTTAATTAATTCTGAACAATTTTAACCATAAACAAAAGTATTTTTAAAATGAAAGAATATAAAATCAGAGAAAGACTTTTCTCTGCCATATTTTATTAGGATCCCACCAGTGGCTCGGTGTCCTGTAAAGAATTATTCTCCCACTAATTTTGTGCTAGCTAGATAATATGGGAAGAAAGTGCTCTCAGTCTGGGTTTCAAAGAGCTATCCCAGCAAAGATATGCATCTTAGAAATGACCCTGTATTTACTGGAGTTGGACCAAGCTAATCAATCCCACATTCCAAAATCTCCCACACTGTGGCTTAAATTCTGCAGTTCATATTTTGAGTCTGTATGAATCAAATCTTTTTAAGTTTCTCCCTCATTAGTTTTCAGTCAGGATTGTCAGTTAATAAAATACAGGATGGCACAGATGCTCAACTCATGTAAATTTTCACAACTCCTGCCACTTGATAGCTGTCTCTTTGACGTCAGTGGAACCATGACAATTGCCATCAACCCAATATTCATTTTTTTCCCTCCTGTTATCCACTTACCCGAAGACATGAATCACTAGATGCTGCCACTGCTGTCATATAGTGCCATACAGAGAAAAGATAAGTCACCTAGAAAACTCCACATTTCATGTTATCAGAGGATATGGATTTGAAAAACTAGTTTGACTCAAATGACAAATGATGAAACACTGAATTGACCTTTGCACTGTAGTTTTCTTCTTTTCATGCTTGAGTATAAGCTTTTAATTCTCATGCCTGCAGCTATTACTCAGCAGATACCAGCTGCTGAAGGACCTCTTCCCACGCCCTCAATATGTATGTTTGCTCTGTCACTTCTGGCACTAATGGAAGCAGCATCCCTAAATACATTTCTATCATTAAATATTAAGATTAAGAATAAGATAGCATGGCAGCATTGCATCTCCGGTGGGAAGATGTGCACAGGCTGACAGAAGAAAAAAAGAATATTTGAAAGATGTATATTTACAGGTCCAAGGGAAGGTCTGTCCTATAGTGTGTGGAACACACGCTGGTAAATTACAATCTTTCTACATAAAACTAAAAAAAATCACTTAATCGCAGCTGCAGAAGTAGCAACAGGGCACAATATTATCTGTAAGCATTCTTTCTAGACCCATACTTTCATTCTGTAAAGGCTGCAAAAAGGATTTCACAGATTTTTCTGAATTAAAAAAAAATAGAATCCTGTCTGTATTATGTAGGCCTTCTTTCTATACAGTAATTTGGCACTTGCACACAAGAAACAAAGACATTTGGGTCTGAAGATCCTCAGCTCAAACAACGAGAGCTAAGGATAATACCTCTAGAAATTAAAAACAGAAAAAGAATTCTACAAAGTCTGCAATAATATTACTTTCATCTTTTCTGTTTCACAGTGATGCATGGATTGTTGTTATTATTGTTACCAGCCTCATCCCAAGAGAGCATACTGAGTCTTTCTTCTGTTGATAACACATGGATGATATTTGCTAGTGCTTTCTAAAAAGGTATCTTCTAAAGGGCTAGTATTGGTTAAAATAACATTATTTAAAAGTCCCATTTCTTACCCCCAAAGCTGCAATACTCTTCACATGTGCCAACAATGCCCTTATAACATTAAAATGGAAGAGTTTTAGATTTTTAGTTGAACAATAAATACTAAGCTTGAAGGTTTCAGTTATCATGCTTTGTTGTGGTTTCTTTGTTTGAACAATCAAACTAATCAGTCATGTTCTCCTTTTCAGGTTACTACTTTCTGGTCTGTTTCACTTCAGGCTTTTTCTCTTATTATTATCACAGAACTATGTGATATGTCATTCAGATAGTGCTGACCAGAAATTTTCCATCAAAAACTTTCATTTAATGAAAAGCTTCTATTCAGTTAAATGAAAACATCTGTAACAACTCCTCACACTATATATTAAAAGATGAGCACTTTCTAAAAGAAACCTCCCTCTTGCACATTCCAGAAGAAAAAAAAATCATTGAAAAACAAGAAGAATAATTTTAACCATTTTACTGGAGTAATGGGAGATTAGGTGGAAGGAGATGGGAATGAGGAGAACATGTTTTTTTAACAAATTCTGCTTGCTATCACCACATGTGCAGTTCTCTCTAAATATTGAAAATACCTGGTGGAAATATCTTAATTAACTTTTGGCATAGTTTGTTTTTTCAAGGCCTATATTTAGGGCCTTTGTAATTATTTTAATGGGGTTTTCTAATGGGGTCTTTTAAAATCCAGATCAAACCTCCCCATATTACAGGAAGCAGATAGCTGCAGCTGAAGGGCCCCATAATGGTTGTTTTCAGTTTAATGAAGGAGGCGCAGGATGGTAGCACCCTGCTGCAACAGTCCCAGTGTGCAGTGATGAAGCCAAGGTGATTTGTCAGCACTGCCAGTGCAAATAAAAATCACTGCATGCCACCTGCTATTGCAGCAGGATTTCAGGTAGTTCTGCAGAGGAGCTGAAGACCCATTTGTAGGACTTGGTAGTAAGGCTTTACATGAGAGGGGACTTGCACTTTTCTGTTTCTCCTTTTCTTTGACAATTCATTGCATTGGTTTAAAACAGTTGGATTTTTTAAGAATCCTTTACTACAGTGCCACGCAATTTTAATGTATTCTGCCTCCCTACCCTTACAATTTATCTGTCTGCACTCTTGCTTTTCACATAGCTGTAAAGACAGATGCAGCCATGAGAGATTTCTTAGGTTTCAGGCAGCTCCTCTGCTTTGTCTGTCAAAGCACCATAACCCACAAGTCTGTGGCAGCTCCCTTCGAGGAACATCACTGTACTTCTCATCTGTAACAGCCTGATACGGCAGCAGAGACTGATATTTGAGCTCTGTGGGACTCACACTCCTTTCTTCCTCTTGTTGACAATAAAAGCATTGCTACTAGCTATGGTCGAGTCTCGACTTACAGATGACTGGAAATAAGCCATCCAAAGCAGGAATTCTCCAAATTTTCCAAGCATTACCATGTTTGGAGATCCAATGCTGTCACATGGCATCTGACAGTATGTTCACTCTGCTAATAAGCCTTTTTGAGCTGTAACCTCAGAACACGCTTAGATTTCAGATCACTAATTATCATCTTCATTCCAGGAAAAGCCTTGTTCCACATACTGACAAACTTGTGAAACTGAAATAACACCAGACTTCTCACTCACTTCACACAGTTCATGGAGAAAGCACTTGCTCATGACACATTTCGTATTTAAAAAAACTCCTACAACAATTTTAAAAACAAACAAGTTTACCGAATTCCATTATCCTCTTAAAAATGACATGGATTACAAGATTGTAAAGTTTCTGCTTCAGTAGCTTGGTTTTCTTCCATCCCGTTTTGCATTTCAAAGTTACTGGTCGTAAGAGCAAATAAAAAAATGCATTTTTTATGGTGTACACACTGGTAAGACTGCATTGCAAAAGGAACAGCAGACTAACCTGGTCAGTAGCACTCTACAACCAACAGTCTGGGGTTACCAGGAGACAGCAATCCTTTCCAATAGGCAGCATGTGTTGCTACACTTTTCCAAAGTTTAGAAGAGTCAGTGTTCATACAGACTGTTCAGTGCCAATTGGCCTTGCACCCAGAGAACAGCCTGACGAGCATTTAATTTATTAGTACAGCTGCAGCCATACAGAGTCCATTGAACACCTGCCTCACAACGTACCATACCCTACAGGCTACAAAAAACTTTCCAACATGCCATAATAAAATGAGGATACACAATGTTTAAGAAAGAAGATCTAAAAGCTAATGTGTAATCAGTACAGATCCAGCAAGATGATGAGTATTGCCATCATCCAAGCCTGTACAGGTTGGAATGTGGTCAGTAAAAATGTCCAGATGTTGTATATAGATGCAGGTTATAATGAGAAATATACTGCTTCTAGTAATTGTGATATACATCTGGAAGGTTATACAGGAACTGGATAGAAAACTCTGGGGAAATAGAGGACATGCTCCATTCTGTAATATATTGCTAGTAATATTGCACAGAGGGAATGTGGCCAGAAGTTTTGCATAAATAATGTCAGTGAGTCAATCCAGGAACCCTGTAATAATGCATCAGCCTAGAGGGATGATTTGTGTTCAAACATCTGCCACCAGCTATGCTTTTTTCCTATCTATTATTCCATTCCCTATTTCACATAGTCTTATATCACTGGGAAGATACAAGTGGCATTTGACTTGCATCAAGCAATGATGGCTTTTGTGGACACAACCTGCACTATACATCTTTCATGCTCGTATAATTTTTTCTGCATTGCCATCTATACTGTTGATGACTTTCATGGTAAATTAGGACACTCCAACCTCCTTATCCAGGAACTATTAGGTCCCTTTTTAATCTATCTACTTCTTTGCTGTGAAATATACAATCTTTGAATCATAAACCATTGAGGACAAGGACTATTTTCTTCTGTACTCACACAGCAGAATGAGGTTATACTTTTGCCTGAAGTCTTCTGCTGCTACCATAATGCATCTGACACGATCACATAATGAATGTCTGTGTTTGTTTAAATCATTCTAAAACTACTAGGAAACAAGAAGAGCAAAATGTACCTTGGTATGAACAGATTGTGTGAATGAATGTCCAAATGAGGGAATGAAGGACACAGAATGAGTCCATGAATGGTAACACATGTAGGGGAGCTACTGACCAGAAGCAAATATTCCCAGGACCAGATATGTAGCACCAGAATGGCTGATCTTACTACCTTGTTAATACCTATTTTACATGCCATCCATGTTTACATGCAATATCTGATTCACATGCAGAAAGGGTTGTGGAACCTCTGAATAAGAAACAAGGCTAGAGAATCTAGATTGATTGACACTGAATAAATCACAAGTAATTTTGCTCATAAGAAGGAAGGTGAAAGAAAACAACTCATGCCACAGACATAAGAAACAAAAATGAGCCTTATAATACTTTTAGAATACAGATGTTCTTTGCATTCAGCTGATGGGTGCTCAGTGCTCCCCCAAATGACAGTGGGGTGGGTTTGTTTCTGTAAAGTCAAAGAAAAAGTTTCCACCTACTGCTGGGGATTTACTGTCAGAGAGAAATAAAACCTCAATAGAGGCAGATGAAGAGAGAAACCCCGGGCTGCTGCACCCTTCAGGGTCTAAGACAAATAGCCATGTACTACAGAGCACAGCAAGGATCCCCTCAAACAACTAGGATATGTTTTAGGAAGGAAACCGGCACAGGACCTCTCTGTCCTACTATGCAGTGAGTCACAGGAATATCATCTGTCAACACCTTAATGAGAACTATGCCTCCAACTGTGGAGCAACAGTGGGAAACTGCATACCAGCAATGACCCCTGAAGGGAAAAATCACCCTTGCACTCCTGATTATAATGCTAATAGCACATAAGCAGTCAAACCACAGGGCAGACTAGCTTTTCTCCAGTATTAACTACTGTGAAGTCCACCACAAAGTCATTTGTCACCAACATACTTTCAGCATTGGTGTAACAGCTGTGAAAATATAATTAGTCCCTCGATCTCTATCCCACGGGGTACCAGTCACTGCTTCAGCAGTCTCTTTGGATATGTTTCTGTCCTCTACTGGCCAGAGGTCAAGTTTTCCAGAAGCTAGTTGCCTATATAAATTACAGTGCACATATTTTACATCTCATTGTAATGCTTTCTTTTGCCAGCATCCGCTTCTTTGCAAATGTTCCATTTCCAAGCCATTTTTCTGCAAACCCCAAGAGAAGCCATCAAACAAACATGCTGAAAATTTATCCACAGGCATCAGAAATGCACATTTGGCTGATGAAGACATAGAGTTCATATAAACTTCAATTTGGAGTGCCTCTTCTTCCAAACAGCTAGTCCCATATGACACCATTTGTTCAGGAGAAATAGTACCAGGGGAAATGTCTGAAAGTCCAGTAAAAGAAGACACAGAGTGCCCACAGCTATTTTGGGGCAAGGAGAGAAACTCAGTACTGTTCGGTTGAAACAATTTTCAGTGTCAGCATTTGGAGTACCAGTACAATTGAAGGCTGAAAGGGAAGTGCTGTGTAGTGAGAGACCTAAGGAGACATGATACACCTGCTTCTGGGTTTGGGTCTGAAGTTACAATGTCAAGATTATGCTGAGACTTCCAGATGTCTCTTTGGAGACAAGAAACTGAGCAACTACAGAAGCAGAAAAATTATAAGGATGATGTTTCTGCATTGTGATACCCTGGAATAAGTCCTGTTACTCCTTTTTTTTGTTTGTCACAGTTACAGGGAGAGCACCAGCTGCTGGGCATAATAGCCCATCATATAAAACGTGGGGAAGGATAACAATCTTCATGCCAGAAACAACTCACTAGGAAACTAGTTCTTTGGTGTTTAAAGGAACATGAAATGGGCCAAGGGCACTATTCCTGAGTTGAATGTCAAGAAGGAAACTTCAGAGAAGTAGAGAATTGATACAACATGCCTGTCAAGATCAAGATATGGTGTGTAGGACCCACTGCAAAGACAGAACCAAAAAGCCACACCATGCTTTAAGCACCCTACATGTAGGCTGGACTATCACACTGCACCTGACTTCCCCATCATCTGTTAATGCTCATTTTTATTCTATGGGAAATAGTAAACACAGACAGTAGTACTAGTAACCCACACACTGACCCTGGCTGATGGAGGCAATGCGAGTCCTGACATTATCTAAGCTGCACTGCCACTTGGATCAGTCTGCAGGATGACTGTGCTTCCACATGCTGCCTTTACTTTCTTTCATTAAACTCACTTTATCTCAAACCATGTGTTTCTCATCCTATTTTCTCCCCCTGTACTGCTGAGGAAGAGGGGGAGAGTGAGGAAATGTGATGGTGGAGTGGCGTGGTGGGCACCTGGCAGCCACTCCTGGCCACATAAGCCATTTGGAAGTTGGTGGTTTCCTGACCATTTTTTCTGACCACTCTGTGAACATTCAGAGGTTGGGCTGTGGCAAACCACTGAAGTTGGTTACTACCTGTATGAAACAGTAGGCATGACACGCTGCCTCTCTGTGTCCCAGCAGACTGTGCCATTAACACACACAACGTATAGACAAGTTGGCTTATGGATACCCAGATGACAGAAACAGGAGGCAAGCAGGGAGGCTGAGCCCCTTCCATCTTGCTCTCCTTGCTCTCCTTCTACCACCTACACCACCAAAGGGCTTTGCAACAGAATCTTGTAAAGGCAGAGAGGTCTTAACTGCTCAACCTCAGCTTCCCCTTGGTCCAGAAAACAACTGTGCTCATCCCCTACTGAGCAAGGGCATGGAGTATTGCTCTATGCTCTGATGCCTTGGGTTCTGATCCTATCTAATTTATACCACATTATCTAGCACTACCACAGGTGGTCTTGCTTCCCTCTAAATGGATGCTTTCATAGTTCATGAAAACACCTAGGATGAGGATAACACCATTGCAAAAACCCCAATGTCCCACAAAAAAACCCCTGACCCCCCAGTCCTCCTCACCTAATCACAGCCATTAACTGTTTCCTCTGGCCTATAATAAAATCTCTCTGAATTAAATTCCACCTACCTTAAGTGTCTGTGTTGACCACATAACTAAAAAAGTTACATGCCATGCTGTTATCTACCACAGTAGATTGGTAACAGTAAAATTGTGCCTTGTCTGTTTGTTGTTGGCAAAGGTTCCACGAAGTTCCATTATTTCTCCTTGAATGAACACTTAAACACTGAACGGGACAGGGTGGAGAATGAAAGTCCTTCTGTGGTTAACACATTTCCCCTAAGCCCATCTGTCACCCTCAGAGCAGTATCAAAGCACTGCTACTTAAGGAATTGTGTGAGGAGACTTGTGAGGGAGTAAACTCTTCTTTATTCGAGGAAAACAGAGGATAATCTAGGAATTTCACCAGTTCTGTTTATTTTTAAACAGAATGATTCATATTGCCTTGCAAGCGTATCAACTGATTTAGAGAAAATTATTTGAGCAAAAGCAACAATTATCTTCTTCCCTCACTTCTGAGGATTTTTACTCTCCTTACAGAGCACAGCAATACCATCTTTGGAATTGCTCAGGATATATGAGTGAGAACCTCTTAAAATACAGAAAAACCCCCAAACCCATAAGCCATTATTATGGTGAAAATTGTAATCACTGAAGTAGTTACTCTCTAAAGACACCTAATTTCAAATTTGGGTTAAAGTTGATTGGACTAGAATATTACATGAAGACATAGGCTCTTTATTAGATTTTTGGTGGATTCTCTACAACTCAACAACAAAGGCAGCAGAATCCTAAGACACTGGTTTGAACTGATGCCACAGAAATTGAAATGGATATGAAAGATGATCTCTGACTTGGACACCTTCCAGATGAAAGCACTTGGCCCAGAATGAAGTCAGAGAGCGGTTGCTTAATGGATTGCTTTTAAAAGCAAATTCATCTTTTTCTCATTTAACCAGGAAAACATTCTTATCTAAAAGGAGATTCCTTTGTCTGGGAATGAAATCCCAGATTTAGATGGCTCCACAGACTGGCCATGAAGAATATTAGGCCCCCTAGCAACGTTCTCCAGCACTCTCCACACGCAGACTTGGCTCTGTATTTCAACTGCCTATTGTACATGGCAGCCCTATACTGCAGGATACAACTCTGTATGGAGTCTGTCTGGCAGCCCTGAGCAGTAGGTGGTCTGAATCCCTCATTACTCTTATGCCACTGGATTTGGGGCAGCAAGTTAAGGACTGTGAACAGAGCTCTTGGGCATGCAATCAGAAAATGAAAATATTATCCTTTGTGCTCAACACTTGAACAGTTCTTGTATCATTTTCTTAGAGTCCAATGAAATGAGAAGCAAACCTTCAAACAAGCCCTTTGAAATTCTCCAGAGGCTGCTCTTCCCAAGCATTGTCTAGCTAGACACCACGGGATGTTCTTCTGCTATCTGAAAATATCCCCCTATTATTTTTATAAACCATTTTCCCCTCTCTTTTTAAGAAACCACTTTTGTATGCTTTATGCTAAGATCTTTGCTAAAATACAGTTATTTATATTGCATCTTGAGTAAGGCAGATTGCTAGAGAGGACATAGCCAGGCAGCAAAAGCTCCAGTTTAGGAAAGGGGGTGCTCTTTCCCCTCAGTAGTCTGTTTCGGAGGTAAAAAATGTTTTCTGAAGCAAAATGCCTCTGACAGCAAGTTTGTATGGTTCTGTACCTGAATGTTCCTTGACTGATTTCTTCTTTCTTTAACAAAGGCTGTACACCACGCATCAAATTTCCAATTTATTTTTGAATTACAAATGCAAAGCATTTCACACAAAAGATCATTTGTAACATGAGTTTTAACTCAGCACAACTACCTTTACTGTACTAAGAATTCATAAGAAGTTGCAGGAATGTAAATGTCCTCTTCTACATAGTTAGATACTTACTGTCACAATCACTCAAATACAGAGTCCTCGGTATGATGTCAATTGGAAAAGAAACTTTGGTACTTACTGATTTTTGTATATGAAAAAGTTTTTTGCTAGGCAGATGGCAAGCAAGCATTGGCTACTGTATAGACAGATCACATGTATCAGCCCTCACAGACCCTGCCTGGTTTCTTTTTCAGGGTGTTTCCTCTCCCTCACATAGAAGGCCTTGTCTGTACTTTGAAAATGCCTCAATTCAATTGTATTAGTGTGGTACAAGCACTCAGAGCTGTTTTATATCCACACAAATACTGTGACAGGAAGGCCAAGTGTTAAGGCTTTCCCGTCTTAGCAATAATGTACCTATGCAAGAAGTAGTAGCAGTACATCCATAGAGCTATAAAATCAACACAGGTGTGAAAGTGCATACTGACCTCGCAAAACAGATATTCAGCCATTTATCAGTGTGCCTGGGACTAGAGCATCCCTCGTACAGGGACAGGCTGAGAGAGTTGGGACTGCTCAGCCTGGAGAAGACCTCATAGCAGCCTTCCAGTATCTGAAGGCAGGTACAGGGAAGGTGGAGAGGGACTCTGCATCCTGAACTGTAGTGATAAGGGGAACGACTTCAGACTGAAAAGCAGTAGGTTTAGGTGTTAGGAAGAAATCCTTTGTTGTGAGGGTAGCACACTGGAACAGGCTGCCTGGAGAAGCTGTGGCTGCCCCACGCCAGCAGTGCTCACGGCCAGGCTGCATGGAGCTCTGGGCAGCCTGGCCTGGTGGAAGGTGCCCCAGTCCGTGGCACGGGGATTAGAATTAAATTATCTTTAAGGTCACTTCCAACCCAAACTGCTCAGTGATTCTGCGATCTAACAGAAGGGTGGTGGGACTGTGTGAACATGCCTGCGGATTCTGACCAAACTCTTCAACCTCAAGAGCCCACATGCTGGCTGACCTACCCACAAACCAGCTCGGGAGTCAGCAAGCCAGGAAAATGCTCCGGCTCCCGAGCGAGAGAGAGCAGCAGCACAGGGGCGGCCCCAAGGCGGGCTGACAGCCGCCGGTCCCGCCCGCCGGTCCCGCCCGCCGGTCCCGCCCGCCGGTCCCGCCCGCCGGTCCCGCCCGCCGGTCCCGCCCGCCGGTCCCGCCCGCCGGTCCCGCCCGCCGGTCCCGCCCGCCGGTCCCGCCCGCCGGCTGTGACGGCAGCGGCGCCGGGAAGTGCTTCCGCCCGCGGGCCCGGGGGACTCGGCGCCGCGGCCCCGTGAGTGCGGCGGGGCCCGGGGGTTTCCGCGGGACCGGGGCGGCTGCGGAGCGGGGCCGGGGCCGGGCGGGAGCGCGGGGTCGGTGGTGCTGCGGGTCTGGGGCGCTGCGGGTCTGGGGCGCTGCGAGTCTGGGGCACCGCTTCGCCCCGGCCCCGGGAGCGGGTGGGTCAGCGCAGGGAGGAGCGGTGGGCAGGTGCCGGTCCCGGAGCCCAGGGCTGCGATTTTGCCTGCCGGAGCTGGGCAGAAGCCCCTGTCGCGCCTGGTGCCCGCCCTGACGGAGGGAGGTGCGTGAGGAGCTCCCCAGCTGCGCCGCCCGGCAGAGCTGCGGTGAGTCCGGAGGTGTCCGGAGCGAGGGGTGCTGCACCGAGCCGGCCTCATCCTCTGTACGGTTTTACCTTGGCTAGAGCCGCGTACGGGGAAAGGAGTGGGATAGCAGCCCTGCAGAAGTTTGCTGGGATAGATAGGCTGGAACAAGTGTTTGAGCGTTCCGTCATCCCTTCTCGGTGCAGCTCGCCGCAGCAGACCGGGTGACGCCGGGAGATGTCCACCCCGCCGCTGGCTGGGGCCGGGATGCCGCCGGGCGCTTTCTCCGGGCCGCAGGCTCAGGCTGCCCGGGAGGTGAACACGGCTTCCCTCTGCCGCATCGGCCAGGAGACCGTGCAGGACATCGTGTTCCGAACCATGGAGATCTTCCAGCTGCTGAGGAACATGCAGGTGAGGAACAGCTGTTTATTTTTATGGCACTCAACTTGCCATGTTTTTATCACCAGTATGTATAGACACAGGAGATGCCTTAAGACGTTTGGAAAACTCAATCAAGCTGCTCTAAAAAGGAGGATTGGCTGAAGAAGTGAATATTACTCTTAATATATTTGCTTGCACCTGTACATTAAGTTAAGATGGAAGTAACTCAGAAATACTGAATTGTCATTTCCCCCACAATTAAAAAAATCCAAATATGTGTAGTAAATGTGTTTTCTTTTATGTATAGTGCAGTCTGTTCATATGTCAGTCATGTTTCTCTGTTTATGTTAACAAACGGTGAGTAATTTTAGAGGAATTTTCATTGATCTTTTTCTGTATTGTTTTTCATGTAAAACCTTTTTGGGTTTTTTTTTTTTTGTTTGGAAAATGGATGTAAATCCTTATTTGTGTCTACTTACTGAGAAAACATACAAACTGTTATTGTATTTTCTCTGTGGAGCGTACAAGATAAATAATCATTCCCACTCCCTCTGTATTTTCATTGCTCTTGTGTCACTGAATTGTGTGGTCTGGGGTTGAGACAAAATCTCAAAGTGTAATATTTGGATCACAACAAACATTGTGAAGACACTCACTGAAAAGTCAGAGGGATTGACAATGATCGAAGTCTAGAATACATGAAGGTGTTTGACAGCAGTGATTGGGCACATAAAATACAGAATTTTGCTGGTAAAGAAACTAAAAATTTCAGTGATTGCTATGGGAATAATGTGATGGTCTTATTTTAAAATGTACAAAAATCTGTCTGATATCTTTATTTATTTCATGTGACAGAAACTTTAATGTAATACTTTTAATGTTTCGGTTCTCTAAGTTACCAAATGGTGTTACTTACCATACTTCAACATATCAAGACAGACTGGGAAAGCTTCAGGAACATCTCCGTCAGCTATCAATACTCTTCAGAAAACTGAGACTAGTCTATGACAAATGCAATGAAAACTGTGCTGGGCTTGATCCTGTACCCATAGAAGTAAGTATCTTTATTTATGTACAAATTGCAAATCAAAATAACTACTCTGGATAGCCAGTCATCCATCCTCCTCAGTTGCAGGAGACTCACAACAAGTTTTAATGATACTGGAATTATTCAGTGGACTGAATTCTGTTTATTAGTTAGAGCTCGTTGGAAGATTGTGGAACTTTCACATTAACATCATTGATTCTTACAAGTTTGGAGGGGGGTTTTCCATTTGACATTTTCCCCCTGTATTTGGCACTGGTGAGGCTGCATCTCAGTGTAGTTCAGGATGGACACTGAGGGGCTGGAGTGTGTCCAGAGAAGGGCAGTGGAGCTGGGGAAGGGTCTGGAGCACAAGTCTGATGAGGAGCAGCTGAGGGAGCTGGGGGTGTTTAGCCTGGAGAAAAGGAGGCTCAGGGGAGACCTTATCACTATCTACAGCTCCCTGAAAGGAGGCTGTAGCCAGGTGGGGATCTGCTTTTTCTCCCAAGCAGCTAGCAGTAGGACAAGAGGACATGGTCTCAAGCTGTACCAGGGTAGGTTTAGATTGGACACTAGGAGGACTTTTTTCACAGAAAGAGCGATTAAATATTGGAACAGTCTGCCCAGCAAGGTGGTAGAGTCACCATACCTGGAGGTGTTCAAGAAACAACAGGACATGGCACTAAGTGTGTAGTTGACATGGAGTTCTGTCATAAGCTGGACTTTATCTCAGAGGTCTTTTCCAGCCTAATTGATTCTGTGGTTCTGTAAAAGCAAATGTAACCTAAAATTTTAGCCTTTTTCCTCTGGCTTCTTGGTACCTTCACCAGTTAGTTTCCCCCAGGGAAAAAAAAAAAAAAAAGAAAAAAGAGGATCAGGGCAAATTTTTTATAAGAAGTGGAAAAAAGTGGGGAAAAGCCTGCTTCAAGCTCTCACCTGTCAGCCTGGCTCCTGAGTAATAAGTGTTATTTACTTTCTCTGGCCAACAGTCTGTGCCTCCATAGTTCCGTCACTCAGCTATTCCCTACCTGCTGACCAGTATGAACCAGACCTAAAGGTGTAGTGGTGATAGAAAAGTTACAACATAAGACTTCCAGGAAGGAGGATTGGCCAAAGTTTTTCTTAATAAAACTGCTGTTCCTCTTAAAATCTAAATTTCATCTTGCCCTTTCATAAGTTGTTTCTAATTTCTAGTAATACTCTTAAACGCTGGATTATGTTACAATTTGAGTTGCTACTGCTCTTTATTAACCAGAACTTGGAAATTCTTTAATTTCTGACCTCTGGATTCTGAAGCAACTTTGTTAACAGACTTTTGATTGTCCATTGAATTTTAATCATACAGGCATTATATTTGAAGTTTGAGTCTCTTAACTGAATAGGAATAAAGAAATTAAAAAGTCCATTGAGTACAGTCCATTCTAGACTACTATTTCAGTTAGCAGTCGCTGACTTTTGACAGGGATTTCAGGATAATGTGTCTGGAAACCTGACAGCAGGCAAGGGAATAAGTTAGTTTTACCATTGAAGAAAATAAAACCTGTTTTCATGGTGTGCTGACTTGTGTGCAATAACCAGATACTTGAGTCCTCTTTAAAAGCTTTTCATGTGTCTTATTTTCTCATATGAATAGGATGAGGTGGGGTTGGGTTTTTTTGTTTATTGTTGGGGGTTTTTTTAATAATTTTCCACTTTTTTTTTTCCTGTTACAAGGATGAAAAGGAATCTCCATAGGGAAAATGAGTAGTCACTTCAGGCTTTTTTAATGTAAGGTTTCACTGATAGCTTAGGCACAGCAGAATTTCTTATCAATAGTTTGGAGGGCTTTTTTTGTTCTTCTTAGTCTTTTCTGCTCTGAAGTTTGTAGATGCCTGCCTCCTCATGTTTTTATTGGTTAGGGTGAATGACAGTGGCACACCATTCCTCTAGGATCAGTTTTTGTAAACTCTTCTTCCAGTATTTCAATAATAATCTCAATTGTATTGTTTAATGGTTGACGTTCTAACCATATCTTTACAGAATACCAACAAGACTTTTTTTTCCACAATCAAGAGAAGTCAGTACCTACTAGGATTGCTTAGTCCGTTATTATTGTTATGAATGTTTTCATACTTGCTGTTAATGTGTACTGTCAGTGTAATAGGTGTTACTAAATTTCTGTTAACCAGCATAGCAAGGCATGAGATAATTGTGGAGGAGATCTGGCTACAAAGTTTAAATTTTCTGCTGCTTTTGTGTATTAGGTATAGTTCTGCTTTTCTTTTTGGGTTTGTTGGGTTTTTTTGTCTATCACCTTTTCTGAAAGACAGGAGCTTTTCAAAGGATATGTTCTACTTCGAGTGCTACTTTATTTTTCCATCAGAGAGAGTTTTTTCCAAGAGTATTCAGCAGCCTCACTACTTCTTTTTTATGGTTTGCGAATGTAGTTAGTGGCTTTACTACTTTTGCATGGCAGAGTTTAGTGTGGTAGCTTTTGTCCATTTTGATAAGCTTAACAAGAATGGCTGCAAAAATTTTTGTGTAGATGGAAATTACGTGTTCAGTGGGTTAAATCAAAATAAGTTTTCCATCAGAGTGCTGAAGGCACTGAATGCGTTGTAATATTACACCCCAGCCTTAGTAACAAGTTAATGTGCACTTGAAGAGCAGCTTGCTCTCAGGCTTTTAAACTAATGTCTTCTTGCTCACTTCCATCAATACTAGTCTTTCATTTGTCTGTAGTGTGTATGTGAACATGGATGTGATTTTGCATAGTTCAGGACAGGAAAAACAATGACAGAATATGGACTTAGTGGATGTATTATTTTTTAACAAATTTTTAGTAGATTGGGAGCATTCTGACATGGAAGCCAGTATTTTGTATCTAGTATGTTTACTGATTCTTTTTAATTTATATTTTTAGGAAGGAAAAGTAGTATTCATTTAGAAATTCTTACATCAAGGATTTTTGGCTTTGTCGAAGCTTACAAAAAAGACAGTACAGTATGGTCTTTTCCAGCCTAAATAAAATTATGAATCTATGTGTCTAAGCAGATCACAGAAATACTTACATGAAAACTCATTTTAGATAACTGTGGGCCTGGTCTTAAGAGTAGCCAAACAGAGGTTCATTAAAATAGCAAGTCAGCACTAAAGTATCAACCAAGTAGCTATGTCAAGTCAGTCATACTTATGTTTAGCATATCACTAAGATGCTTTATAATAATGATAACTTCATGTTTGTGGTATTTCTTAGTGTGGAATAGTAAATTTTAAAATCCCAGTCTACAGAATTCAAAACTACAAGGATTATCCCTGATAAACATCTTAAAATGGAAAGACTGGCTTCTGCCTGCAGTTATGAAATTTCTTTGGTCCAGGCATGGTAGTGTCTGGGACTGTGTCTTTTTGAAGCACATCATTTGCCTGGAGAACCAGCTGAGGTCATTCCAAGGCCTTTAGGCTTGATGTAGCAAGCAGGTTTGTCTCCACTTTCTCTTGGGCAGTTAGAACCTGTGGAGAGCATGGTAGTACCTTCTGTATTTCCTGCATTTGATTTTTTCTTTCTTCTTTTTTTTTTTTTTCCTTTTTTTTCCCTTCTTTTTTTTTCCTTCTTTTTTTTCTTTTTTATTTGTTTTCACCCTAAAGCTGATGTTTCTTGTCTTCACAGCAGCTTATTCCATATGTTGAAGAAGATGGCTCCAAGCACGATGATCGTGGTGCTGCAAGTCAGCTTCGTTTTGCTAGTGAAGAGAGAAGGGAAATCATGGAAGTAAATAAGGTAACAAAGTCAAAATTGATTTGCATAAAATGAGAAATATCATTTTCATGTTGCAAAGCTTCAATTTCTAAATTGCTGTACTAAACACAAATGTGTGATGCCTACCATCAAAATTGGAGATAAATACCTTTTGCATATAAATATTTCAGAATTGACCTTTTACCTAAACAGTATTTTTTAGCTGTACCTCTGGCAGTAGAGTTTAGGTTTCCTAACAATTTTAACTTGTGTCTCTTTCAAAACTGACATGTATTCTTATGAATACAGTGTGTTATTTTTATGTATAACCCACTAGATATTGACAGTACAAACTGAACTAAGGTGCCCATTGAACTTATTTATCTTCAAAACTTACCTTAGGTGTTAAAAAATTGATATTGAACACCAGGTGTGTCAATAGTATTACAATTATGTGAGTTGGTGAGAATTTTCAGGGCTACCGTCTGTATTTTGACAGTTTGAGGAAGATTTCATTTTGTAAAGAGGAAAATTTATTGAATCTTGGCACATTCAGAAAAAGAAAGTACTATGAATTGTAAATGTTAAAGGAGTTAAAATGTTAAATTTTCCATTTCAGTGTCATTGTGCAGTAGGATATGGTTGCTAAAGATCAATTCAAATCTAAAACTAATTATGCTGTAGTAAATGTTAATATAATATTGAGATTAAAAATGTGTAGTTTTACCAGACCACAATTTTGAACATTGTTTCTTCAATCTGTAAAGTACAAAGATAGGATTAAATAAATATTTCTATAGTTGTAATATCTGTAAATGCTCAGTAAAAAGGAGGTATAATCTACAAAAATAACTGAACAAAAGAAATAAAACAATAAAATATTTATTTATGGAAATAATAATTTATGGATTTTTGGCTTCTAAAATATTTCAAATATTTTAATTTGTCTTCCACAATCAGATATGTACTGAATTTTTCATAACCCATTTATTTCGAAAAATGCATGTGTATTGTACAGGAGAAAATGAGGACTACATGAATTTAGAGAAATGCAGTTGTCAGCTTTCCTGTTGTAATCTTTCTCTTCGGTGCTGATGTAGCAGGGTTATATATGTTATATTGTATGTAAGGTTGTACTGTGAATTTATGCACATTTATTTGCAATCTTTAAGTGTTAATAAGCTTAACGGTCCATATTTGCTGTGGTTTTAATAGTTCTATGGCATGGTTTTCGCCCTTGTTGTTGTACTTGTATGCTAATATGGTTTTAAACCTCCTTGGTGTGATCTTGTGAAAGTAATTTCATACATTTTTATGAAGAGTTCTGAACCTTAAAAAGGTTGATGGTGTTACAGGACCATTGGTAGCAAACTGGTAATTAAGAATGCATTGAAACCTTCACTTAAATCTGGTCTGAAATTCTGTATTTACACTTAAATGCTTAGACCTAGTTTCCAGATTTTTCCACAGTAAGTCTTCACAAGATAGTTGAGCTTGCTCTAGTATTCCTGTGGACAAATACTTAGTAAATGCAGCAGAAGAAAATTAAATCTATTGGTTTTTGAAAGTTCACTGATTTTTTTCTTTTGTCTCTTTCCAGTTGTATGAGCTCATCTACTACCATTTTCAAAGTTCAAATTTTAATACATTACAGAATAGGAAATACTTTTATGACTAGAAATATATAAATTCTTCTTTCTGAAAAGAAAAATCCCTTGAATCAGATAATTGGTCTTAATTTCTAGCACTTGCTGCTGGTCTCAAGTTTGGCTCTGGCTCTGGTTTTTACCTGGCACACCTGACAGCTCTTCAGGCGTCTGTAGTATGTGATGTCCACCTCCAAATCAATTTGATTAATTCATTTTAGGAAAATTTCAGTAATACAAAATGTTGATGAAAATGCTGTGAAAGAGAAACAAACAAGATAGATAAAGCAGCTTTTTATATTCTTGACCAAATATTTTCTTCCTTCAGCTCCTTGTCCTGTTCTTACCTATTCCTTTTTGCTGTGATAGGCATTATTTTTTCAGTCTTGCATGTTATTGGTACCAAAAAATCATTAGTGCAATAACCCAATACTTTGATACTATTGTGGTATTTGAATTAATTCTTAGACGTGCTCTGGAGCTCTTAATTTTGCCCTTCTTGCTGTGATATCCCAGCCAGTCTGATTTCTGTAGTGGCACTGGATGTATGTGGAAGGCACTAACTGCCCCACAGTGTGGAGCACTGCCTATACTAGCAGTAGCTCCTATAAACCTTGTGGATCATATATTCTCACACAAAAATGCCCTCATTCCAAGAATCACTGAGTTGAAAAAAAGCAGCTTTGCTTTGCTACTGCAGTTGTCTGGGAAGGGAGCATCCTCTGTGGAGGAGGGCAGCATCAGGTACTTCTATACTCACCGTCTCATTCCTGGGGCAGGAGAACCTTTGTTGATGTATCAGAGTTCCTAAATCTAATTTAATTATTCTGCTATGTTAGACTTACCTTTTAGGTCAGAAAGTTTAATGTGCTGACCTTGGCTATGTAAGTACTTGTCTGTTAATTTAAAATATGGATTAGTTTACAAAGCAACGAATTTCTGTCCTAGCAATTTAGTAGTAATTAGCAACTGTAGGTTTAAATAAAACCTATTAAGCTTTATAGCACAAGGGAACCCGCACTAAGAAGTGTGTATAGTTACTATAAAACAACAAACCATTTCTTGAGCACTGACTACCTCTATCTTTTGTTTTAAACAATTCTCTCCTGCAGTTCCCAAAAATGTAGCTTATTCTTTTTTATCTGTGTATGCTTTCTGGGCTTGTAAATTGTTGAGGTGGTGACTTTTTTAAAATAAATTACTGTTCCAGAATCAGTTTAGCATTTGCTTTGTTCTTCTAGGACAAGTCTCGATCCAGTTTTCATTGACATTAATCTATTGGCAGCAAGTGGAAGGTGTAACCAAGATTTCCCCTCTTCTGTTCATGTTTTTCGAGTGCTTAATGTTCTATCTACAAGTTTTTCACCTTTTAAGTATAGCATCATCAGTATTATTTCCAAGACATCAAGCTCACCTTAGGTCTGTGATCTTGTAGTACATTTGACAGGACTTGAAACAGAAAATATTGAATGAAAAACTGAGAATGATTTAATCTGTGTTGCTGCCCTATCAGCAGTTTTCTTTATTGCTTGATTTTAGAAATAGAGCAACAGCTTAGGTTTTATTCATGCTGTAGGTCTGGTTTCAATGAAGCACATAGGAAAACATCACATAATTACTAGTTGAAGTACATTTGCTTGAAAACGAAGCGAAATTCCAGGTGACCCTTTAAAAAACAAGTATATTTGATTTTCTTAATTAATGTTTGTTAAGTGTTTAACAGTGATCTTCCTAAGAGAGGAAAAGACAACCTACATGACAGACTTTTAAGTTAAGCTATTAGGAGTTTAGCTCTGGGCTTTTTTTGATTACACAAACACTGTGCCTTGCAGCTGATGTTATTTAGGACTATGCTGAAAACCTGTTCACACTATTTGCATGTGTTTTAATTTGCTTTGTGTGTGTACAGTCCTTTTTCTCCCAGAATATGAGCGTACGCCAATGAATGCTTTGGCAAGAGGGCAAGAATTAGTTACTTGGACCACCTTCTCGACAGGTTAATCTACAAGGGAAGCAGTTGCATCATTTTTTGAGTGCCCAAACTGACTCTGCAGTGGTAGAATCAGAGGAATTTGGGCTCAGTGGGAGGTCTGGAGATTACCTGGTTCAGCCCCCAGCTCAAAACAGGGCCAACCAGAAAAGTAAAGATCCAGTTGCTCCAGCTTATATCTGGTAGCATCTCAAGTATCTGTTAGCATTGAAATTCTACCTTTTCTGGGCCCTTCTTAAGGGTTGACTTTTATTGTGACTTTTATTATCCTACTGTTACATTGGAATTTTCTTTGTTGTAACTTGTCTATTAACAGCCCCTCATCCTTTTGCTGTGTACACTCGAGTCCAGCTTTGTCTTCTCTGTGAGCTTCATTAGGTGGCTGAAGGCAGCACTGTGGTCCTGTCCTATGGCCTTCTCTGCTTAAGATTGAGCAAACACAGCTTTTATCATTGTGGTGGCCTTCCATTAAGGATTATCCAGTATGATAGAGCTTTGTATTGATCCCCTAGTTGGACAATTGTTCTGCAGAGCCAAGTAGTGGAGAGTAACAATTTCACCTGACCTGAGAGGTACCTCTTGCATAGCGCAGCGTGTAGGGCAGAGTGCAGTTTGTCTTCCTTGTTGCAAAAAGATCTGCTGATGACTCATGTTTAACTTGTCAGAAAGTATCAAAAAGGACCTCTGAGCCTTTTCTGCAAATTTCCTTTCTCTTCAGTCAGCCCTCTGCCTGTGCTGCTGTATGAGTTTTTTTCTGTGTGCAGATATGGGATGTTGCTTTAACTGAAGTTCTGGAGAGATAGGGTGTTGGCCTGCCTTTCCCACCTGTTGCTTTCTCTCTGAATGTGACATCCTACCACTGAGTAAATTTTTCACCTTCCCCAATTAGGCATTGTCCACCAAATTGATAACTTTATTATGGTGATTAGGTCATTAAGTGTGGATTAGTCATTAATGAGAATATTAAGAATATTCACCTTAGTATCAATCCTGAGAAACTTCAAGAGTAACCAGCTAGCACTCGGTCTTAATACTGATGATCCCAGTATTTAGAATCCCATAGTCCAGCCAGTTTTCCATCAACCCAGTAATCCACCTATCCAAACCACATCTCTCCAATTTGGCTACAAGACAATGAGAGACTGTGTCAAAAGCCTGACTAATATGAAAGTAAAGAAAATCCCCTGCTCTCCCTTTGTCACACAGCCAGTCATTTCTTGATAGAAAGCTATTGTGTTGGTTAGACACACAAGGCATCTTTAGTAAATCCAGTATAACTGTTCCCAGTCACCTTTTTATTCATGTATCTGGATATGAATTCCAGCAGGATTTGCTGCATAGTCTTTCTGGAGTCAGGGGTTAGGCTGACTAGCCTGTAGTTTTCTGGATCCCTCTCCTTGCCTTTCTTGCAGATGAGTTGAAAAGTTTCCTTTTTCACCAGGAGCATGAATAAAAAATTATGTTAGAGTGGTCTTGTTATGTCACAAACCAGCTTTCTCAGCATTCAAATGCATTTTTATTCGAGATAATTAAATACTTCCTTTTCAGTTTTGAATAAAATGTTGCACACAAAGTTTTTCACATTGCATCCTTTATCAAAATCATATAATGCTTACAAAGCTCAAAAAGGTGGGGAAAAAGTGAACATAAAGCTATCTGTAAAATCCCAATTGCCCCCTTTTGTCCTCATATAGAGGTATATTATGCAACCTTTATTGCATTATCACATTTGATTCCTCTTCCCACCTCCCCACTTTCTTTTCTGGAAGAGTCCTTTGAGCTATTCTGTTTTTGATACAGACCAGGCACTATTTAGATTTAATCAGTATTGTGGTAAATAAGGTTATAAAAATCCTGGTTGTGTATTGCATAACTGGCATTAGACTATTGAGTAAGCAGGGAATTTGGGAATGAGAAGGAAGATTTATTGTTTGTAGTGAGTAACTAAGGCAGCTCTTAGGAACTGAATTTTTTTTTCTCTGCCACAAATTATCTGTGGTAGTTATTCATTCTTCCCCTTATGGCTCATGGTAGCTTTGAATATGTGGGAAACTGTTAAAATATGAAGTTTAGAGATGAACATGAATCTTAAATGTCTTTGGACAAAGTTGGCAGCACTGCAGTTTTATCTGTAGTGTTCGTGTGACTGAATCTGCCATCTGTAACTGAGGATCATACATCTGTGTGATTTTCATGGTAAGAATGGGGAAGTAACACTGAGAAGTGTGACAGAGAAGTACCTTGGGGAATGAATAATTCCATTACAAGCTACAGAGCTTGGATGGTATTCAGTAAATAAGACCTCAGACCTCATTGTTGAATGATAAATAATTGGTATGAAGCAAACATCCGTCTATTTAAATGAACATGCTTATTCCTCTTAGAACAGCAGATCAGTGGATAAATACAATCCTGTCTGGGTCAGTAGGTGAAAAGTATTGAGCATGCAGCAGAGCACAGGCTGTCACTGGTGCTTCTGTTTGTTTCAGGAACACAGGGTTACACATGCAGAAGGAGCAGTTTTCCTTCCAGCTGTCAGGTGAGGAGTGAGGCAGAAAACTCAGTCTCTCATTTCTGCTAAGTGTAGAACAGTCATGCTTGTGGATGACATCAGGAAAAGCTGTAGAACTGGACAATGAGTGTGTTAATGTATAATTGCACAGCAGTTACTCTATTAGTGATGAATATTTTTTATCCCTTTGGGAAAAAATTGTAAAAAGATTGATATATGAATTTATTATGATTGAAAGTGAGCCTTGGTATCAATTGAGCAGCCATAAGTTAAGACATCACTAGGCAGCTTTAAGAGAGTTTGAGCAAAGTGTTGGGGGTGTTTTTTCCATCGTATTTTTTTCCAGCTGTATGCATATAACATTGTAATAGTCTCTTGATGACTGAAGGAAAAAGGAAAAAAGCAGGTTTTTCCACCTTCTTGCTTCAGAGATTTCATTATGAAGGACTCATTTAAAAAAAGAACAGTATGAATGTCACCCTCCTATTACAAACATTGTGTTTCTGTAGAGATTTCTTGGGTTTGACTTACCTGGAAACACAGAGGCCACTGACAGTTTTGTATGGCTTTCAAGAATCACTTTGTACAGCAGTTTAAAGGTCAGGAGTAACATGAGTGTTGTGTCCAGCTCTGGGTTCCTCAGCACAGGAAAGACATGGACCTCTTGGAGTGGGTTCAGAGGAGAGCTGCAAAAATTATCAGAGGGATGGAGCAGCTCTCCTGTGAGGAAAGGCTGAGAGAGTTGAGGCTGTTCAGTCTGAAGGAGAGAGGATACCAGGGAGATCTTACAGCAGCCTTTCAGTGCCTAAAAGGGGCTTATAAGAAAGATGGGGACAAACTTTTTAGCCGGGCCTGTTGCAATAGGACAAGGTAAACTAAAAAAGGCCTTTTTAGATTAAATATAAGGAAGACATTTTAGGCTGAGGGTGATAAAACACTTGTCCTGAGAGGTGGTAGATGCACCATCCCTGGAAACATTCATAGTCAGGCTGGACAGGGCTCTGAGCTATCTGATCTAGTTGAAGATGGCCCTGCTCATGGCAGGGTTGGACCAGATGATCTTTTAAGGTCCCTTCCAGCCCAAACTGTTCCACGATTTTATGCTCGTGGGAAAGAACATGATGCAAGTTCTCTGTAGTAGAGTCTTAATCAACAAACTAAACATAATTTTTAAAATTTTGCTAAGATTTATGCAAGTAAAGGTACTATGGTTGTTAATGTTCTTCTGGCCTGTACTATTGTAGATCTTGAATAGAGCAGGTAAAAACTACAGCTGGCACAGCATTCAGGAGAATGGTCTTCTATATGAGATTTTCAGCATGGAAACAGATTTGTGCTTGTTTTTTTTCCTTAAGCAGAAGAAGAGCCTGTACAACATAGACAAGTACTGTTGATGTTTTTACAAGCACCAGTTGGAATATGATCTTACTCTTCCACAGTATTCACATTATTTTCTTTGCCTGAAGAAGGGACTTAAAACAAATGGATTGAGTGCAACATAA
Organism: Entomyzon cyanotis; assembly: GCA_024500445.1. NCBI lineage: Eukaryota > Metazoa > Chordata > Aves > Passeriformes > Meliphagidae > Entomyzon > Entomyzon cyanotis. The sequence continues at coordinate 14,490,311 of JAKEPQ010001004.1, read as the reverse complement.
AGACTCACAGTGATGTTTTAGTTTTGAAATTTGAAGGCTACCTGAGCTTAAAAAGAGGAGAGAGACAGGAACAGTATGCAAAGGAAGGTTCTGATACATCTCTGATAGTGAGTTGTGAACTGGTCTAGACAGCACTGATTTCTAATGAAATGCAGGTGAACCAAAAATTACTTTTAGTAAAAAATTTATTCCAGTCAAAGTTGAAATTACTGTGCCCTAATGAGCCCAAATCTGTGTGGCAGGTTCTTTGTGGCAGCTTTTCTTCTTTGAAAGACAGCTATTTCTTGGATGTATGTTATGGTTCTCCAACTTCATTTCATTTATGTGGGTTTTGTGCTTCAGTACATGTTCTCATAAATGACCTGCCTGACCTAAGCCAACTAAGGTCTTGTTGGTTGCTGGAAGGTGCAGTCATGATGGCCATAATACTTGCAAGGTCAGTCCAAATGGGTATCGTTGAATATTAACATCACCAAAGAAGACCCCTGAGGGTTGGTTTTCATTCAGATCACTTTTATGACAGAGAAGGACTAACAGAAACATGCCTGACAGGTATAACTTGAATGTAAGTCTCTTAAACTCATTATAAACTGCCTCATATAGTTTCCCTGTGCTATCTTAAAACAGATAAAAGTCAGAAGCTGTAGCGTGTATGTAGGATGAAGTACTTTTTCTTGTTTCATGCAACTGTTAATCCTGAGAAGCAGTCTAGGGTTCAACTAAGTCATTTCAACAGAAGGAGGAAAGAGTGGGAGACAACTTGCAAGCAGTCTGTTCAAATGAAAATTTGTCATTGCTGCAGAAGCTGCTTGAAGATCTTGCCCATTTCCCAAGAAGGCCATTTCACCTATCTTTTCAAGGTTAGACTTGAGTTGAGATGTTCTTACTAGCTCAGCAAAGTCTTAAGCAGAGGCCAGCACTTCCAGTGGTGCAGAACATATTAATTATGTAGTACTTTGTGGTGTGGACCACTGCCTGTCAAAGATCAGTAACAAAGATCACTGTATGCATTTCAATTAGAAGACTGTGCTCTCTGAAGTGGATTTTTTTCTCCTCTCTTTATTCTTTCAATAGCCTGGCAACCCAGGGATGGTGCTTCATCTTAGATGTTTTTTCTGGGTCCAGAAAAAGTAGAAGAGCTAAGAAATTAGCTCTTCACTAAAGATGAGCATCTAAAATTATCTTCAGATAAATAAAGAAACTATTTTATCCTTCATGTCCTTACAGATGCTTTGAAAACACATGAAATCCACTCTGAAGGTTCCCTTTTCTAGCATCAAATAAAGATCAAACAATTTACAGTGTCATAATACTTGTACAAGAAAGGAAAACAATCGTACAGAATGAGTCTTTCAGGCATAACTTGCACAAAGTTCATGTGAGTAACAGTATTTAACAGCACAGTTAGACATGGCTGGAGAGAGAAAACAATCTGCTTATCAGAGGACAATGGTTCTTATTTCTGTCTGTGACTTGAATTACCATCACCAACTGTTCAACCTTCATTTCCATTGATGAAGAATTTGAAATACCTTGAAATGGCACTGAGGGAGTTACAGCTTGCATCAAAGTAGTAGTTTTGATGTAACAGTCACTGATTTCTCTAGGACTGAATGTTGAGGATGGCAAACAGAATTATTTTTGAAAATGCCACAGGTATGAACATGCTTGTTTATCTCATGCCTCTTGTGCTTTCTCAAGCGTCAAGATCTTGTATTTATGACCCTTTGTAGGAAGACACTTGCAATTCTGTCATTTGGATGCTGTGGTAACTACATGCTTCTCAGTTTCCCTCTTGTCTTTAGGAGCTGGATCTCTGCTGTATGTTGTGAAGTCTTGGATCAGCAAACAGAAAAGAAAGAAGCATTAGATAAATGCACATAGTTATCTTTAAAACACTTCTTAGTCTGTCAAATGCTTGTTTAGAAATTCCGTGTCAGTGCACATGAATTGTCTTACATCTGTTTTTGTATCCTTCTTGGGAGTCTGGATCTGAGTGTTGTCTCTTCTTCCAGGGAATGTGTCCTGCAAAGTCTGTATTCAGGACTATTTCCCTTACTATGTTCCCCGTGTAATCTGAGACTAATTACTATATTACTTCAGACTGCTTTACCAGTCTGAACTGAATAGGCTTCCTTTTTTCTCTGGACTTCTTTCCCAGCTGACCAGCTGGCAACTAGAAAATATTGCTGTGTTTTCTGCACCAAAATTCAGGAGACTTATTTTCAGGGTATTGCCTTGTTTCATCTCTGTTCCAGTTACTTCAGTTGTATTAGTGATTTGAATCAGGCTTTTAATGTATTGCCATTTGTATAGTGCAAATAACAAAAGTTACGTCAAACCTGAAACATTTTGTTCTGTTTTGATGGCAGCAAGTCTTTCCTGTGCTTTCCCTTCACTTGGAACTCTGGACTTCCCTGATGAATAAGTAGTTTGATCTGTAATGTGAGAAGGCTGGCATCTTATCAAACCAGAATGAAATGGAGTACAGACTGTGTACTGTTAACAGCAACCTAACATAGATCTCAACAGCTTTGATTTGAGCAGGAAAATGAATAAATGAGACAATAAATATGGGTATTATTGTGAAACATGAAAGGTTAGGGAAATGGTGTGATGTCTTAATGCCCTGTTCTTTCTTCTGTAGAGACATAATTTTTATGTTTTGGTTATGCAACCAAATAAAAGCTAGTTTGCTGTTCTCTTGTTCCTCCAAATGCTTCTGCAGTTTACAAAAACAAATACATAATTTTAAAGAATTCAGTATGCTTGGGAAAACCTTTTTTAAGACAGGACTCTTAAAGCATCATGGTTGACCTACATAGCAGAAGGGCTGCAAAAACTTGATTTGCTTCACCTATAGCTTGTGTTTTGTTCAAATTTGTACTGTTAATCCCTCATTTTTCTCTAAACCCAAGTTTTAAAATGTATATTCACGTACATTTACCTGCTGTCCAAATTCTTTCTTCTAACTTAGGATGCTTTCTTTTGGACTTTTCAAAGTGAGGACTGCTCCCCACAAGCCTCCAGCTTTTGAAGGTGTCAGGTGTTTTGATAAAAGGCTCCTGTGAAAAGAAACAGCATTCCCCCTCTAGCAATGGTCCTTAACTTTTGAGGCTTTGTTGTATTTTTAGAATGTGCTTTAAAGGGGATGTATTATCCCACTAATAGTGCTCACCGACAGCTGAGAAAAAGCTTCATATAGCATTTCATAGCACTGTAACTTTTGTTGACTTTTTGAGTGCACTATTTGAACTGATCACAAAAAAACTTCTAATAAACTCTTCCCACAGAAACTGAAACAGAAGAATCAGCAGCTGAAGCAGATCATGGATCAGTTACGAAATCTTATTTGGGACATAAATGCCATGTTGGCTATGAGGAACTGAGCAAGGAAAATCAAACTTTGTAACTGAAGAAGATACAAATCTGTTTGGATATCCTTCCTTCTAAGGAGTAACATGTTTTTTCCATAGTTATGTTGCGATAATGTTTAAAAAGTCTTCAAGATTAAAATGTTGGATTGTTTTCTAATGACTTATGTGGTGTTCATTTTGTTTTTATAGAAGATTGATCCTGGAAGTTTTACCTGAGTTATTCACTTAGGCTGTACAACCTCAGTAATTTACAGTAGTAGTTTGGATTGCTATGCAAATAGGGGGTTTTACAAATAAAGTGTTTCTGGATTTTCTTTATAATACAATTAAAATTTTTAAAAACGTGTTTGTATGCCATTTTGCAGTGCAAACAGCCCCTACAGAGAGGCAAGGTTGCAAGACAGGAAAGTTGCTCCAGTAAACTGCAGGGCTGAAATCAGCAATCAGAAACTGCAATTCAACATGCAGTTGAATTATTATACAGTGCAGAGCAGAGCAGGACAATCCCCTCCCTTGCCCAGCTGGTGATGCTGTGCCTGATGCCCCCCAGGACACACTTGGCCCTCCTGGCTGCCAGGGCACTGCTGGCTCATGTTCAACTTGCCATTGTCCAGGACCCCCAGGTCCCTTTCCACAGCGCTGCTCTCCAGCCTCATTCCCCAGTCTGTCTCTACTTCCAGGGTTGCCCCAGCCCAGGTGCAGAATCTGGCACTTGCCCTTGTTAAACTTCACAGGGTTGGAGAATGCCCAACCCTTTAATTTGTCAAGGTATGTCTGCAGGGTCTCTCTGCCCTCAAGGGAGTTGACAGCTCCTCCCAGTTCAGTGTCATCAACAAACTTACTCAGTATTCCTTGCAGTCCTCCGTTGAAGAGCACAGGGCCAAGGATGGAGCCCTGTGGAACCCCACTAGGGACAGGTCACCAGTTTGATGTGCCCCATTCACTGTAACCCTTTGTGCCCAACCTGTCAGCCCCTTGCTCACCTATCACATAACTCAGTTATCCAGCTGTGTGCTGGACCTTCTGTCCAGAAGGCTTCTGGGAGAGACGGTATCCAAAAGCTTTGATGAAATCCAAAAAGATTACATCTGCTGGCTTTCCTAGATCAGCTAGGTGTGTTACCCTCTTGTAGAAGGAAATCAGGTTCAACAAGCAGGACTTCCCTCTCATGAAGCCATTCTGGCTTTGACCAACTGTGACCAGTTGTGTATTTCTGTAGCATTATGTATGGTTGGAATACTTCCGTTTTGTTACCAGAATGCACTGAATAAAAACCTCTAATAACATGAGTAACACATTTATCTTTTCCCTATGACTGTTAGTCCTAGAACACTTTGGAGTTTATGACCAGTTCATTATTTTGAGTTAATCATCAACCTTCATCTTTCTTTGTTCTGCCTTTGTTACTCCTCACAATTTTCATTTGCCCTGAAAATAATCTTGAAAATTTTTTGTTATCCACTGATGCTGCCAGTGCAATGTGTCTCTTTTTGCAGATGAAAAAAATAAATGAAACAGTTTCAGTACATATCCATAGGGCACTTTACTCTTAATATTTGTCAAGTTGAAAACTAACCATCTTCATGATTTGCTTCTTGTGTATCACTTTTAACTCTCATTCCATGCCCAGTCAGACTCCATAGTAGTTCTGTGTGAAATGTATGTTCAGAACCTCCTGAAGTGTCCAGTGAAATGGTATCCTTTCAAAAGATACCACTTTTGCAGTCTGATGGTTTGATACTGAATGATTATTGATTTGGGATTCACGGGTTTAAAAATGTTACACTGGTTTTTGTAGGATCATAGAATGATTTGGGTTGGAAGGGACCCTAAAGAACATCTTGTTCCAATGCCCCTGCCATGGACAGGGTTGCTCAGAGCCCCATCCAGCCTCATCTTGATCACTGCCACAGATGGGACCTCTGCAGCTTCTCTGGACAACCTGTTCCAGTGTCTCACTACCCTCACAGGTCTTCTGTTGTTCTATCAGTCTCTTTAATTCCATTTTTTAATAATTTCAACCCATTTGTCTACTCCTTGAGGTAAAAATGACTGGTAATGGATCTGATCACACCTGGTTAACAATATATGACTTTTCCCTGAAAACAGGTACAATATAGTTGTCTTTTGTCTCTTTTTTTAAAGGCTGTAAATATTAATAGATGAATGGATGTTCAGTCTTATAACTGGAAATAAAGTGTTAGAAAATGTTGATTTTGATTAGTTTGCCCAGTGTTGAAAGTGATCTGTAAGTATGACAATATCTAGATGTGAGTAGATGTCAAAACACCTTACAAATAAACAATTTGGGAGAAACAAATGTTTCTCCCACATTGTAAATTCAAGAGTGGATATCTTACTCTGTGGCAAAGGCAGCAGCAGAATTGTTTGTTCCCCATTTAGATTGACTACTGTGGCAGATTTGCTGGTCAGAAATAATAGCTTTTTACTGCTGCTGTGAGAGTTACAACTATTTTGTATGCAAAGCTTTGAAAAGGAGATGACTGCAAGTAGAGATTTTACTTTGTTGTTGGTTTAAAATGCAAATGTATTTTTCTATTTGTAAGCTATAGTGGCAGATTTCTGTTTAGTGCATGTATAAGCATGCATCCAGCTTAGAAGATGTATTAGAAGTGGATTTTGAAATGGCACTATCTTCTTAATTATGAGTATAAAATTCTCAGTTCTTCATATTTTTGTCCTATTTTTGGAACAATTATGGAAAATTGAGATTAGACTTCACTGTACTGCTTCTGTGGTATCTGTGTTCTTCTTACTAAATATGTTTAAAGTTTGGTGACTTTTTTATTGCACACAAACATTACAGAAGTAACCTAAAATGTGAATAAGAGTGCAGCTATTGCAAGTAGATGTCTAGATGATGAAATATTCAGCTTTCTCTGTGCAGCTGCTAGCAGTAGCCAAGGTCTGTACTACAGTTTTTCATCTGGGAGAGAGGAGAAACACTTCAAACCACTACCAGAATAGATGGGCAGTAGCTAAATTGCAAAGTGCAGAAATTGACAGAATTGTAAATTATCACAGTAAATACTGTCAAAGCAGGACTTTGCAAGTTGTTGGACCAAAACCATTCACTTTGACTTACACAGATGAAAGTAAGGGTAATGAACATAATTCATATGCTGCCAGATCCGTGAATAAGTATAAGATTTGGCCAAGAAGATGATAGTTTTAAGAAAAGTGGTGGTTCCTCAGCTGTGAAACACTTGAATGAATTACTGGGCATCAACATGTGCTGAAATTTAATATTTTAGTTAATGCTAACTGAACTTTAACTGCTGGTTAATGAAATGGCACCAGATGAAGTATTTACAAATACCAGTAAAGCAATACAAACACAGATGTTTCAGTGTTTAGTTTATGTATCATTGACTGTTATATCATTATATATCATTGAAATTATCTTCGTGCTACTTTCCTCACCAGGCTGGAGGTTGTTAAAACTGCTGCCTGCAACAGTGCTGGACTTTCTGTCCCTCCTGAACACACAGAGCTCTGACTGGCCTCCTCTTCACTTTGAGGGTCATTTTTCTGTGACTGGTAATTAGTGTAGCTGCTTACTAACGGTTGGACTCAATGATCATAAAGGTCTTTTCCAACTTATTCAATGATTCTATGGCTATCTTTGTATTTTTGATAAGGCAGGAGCTGGATAAACATGCTGACACTTCCAAAAGAAAATACCAGAACATAGGATTGCTACATTTTTGGAATACAAAAGTATTTGAGGGGTTTGAATTTCTTGGAGCTTTGTTTTGCCCACACAGGGCTTGGGAGAGTGGAGCTATGATGCAGAATACTTCATAGCATATTTCTGGGAATACTCCAAGTTAACACACAGTCTCAAAATATAGCCATTAACCCAACACCTTTGTAGACAAAATAATGGATATTGGATGTGTGGTTCAGTGTCAAAGCACAGAAGATGCCTGCTAGGCAGTATGCAAAGGTCCAAGGTTTTTCATACATAAAAAGACAAAAGTGCAGAGCAGATTTATGCTTTGCTCAGGAAAGATGCAAGGAGCTTACCTTTCTTCTTGTCATCCATAGAGGCACCAAAGGTCATATCCATGACCATTCTTGTCCCCATAGAGAAAAACCTTGCTCTGACTGTAGCATTTCTTACTGATGAAGAAACTGGAACTTGTGCACAAATGGTACTTAAATTAATCTGTGTAATGAATGGATTTAGATAGAGGACAAAGATTCTGGTCTCATAGGAACCAAGATTTCATTGGTGTGCAGGATGGCTGCACAAGCCAAAAACACTACTGCTGAAGGGTAGCTGACCACTGCCATGGAAATGAGAAAGCTTCAGATGTGGATTTGAAGACCTGAAGTTGAAAAAAATTACTAAAAAAAATGTGCAATGACACCCAAAGACACTGTGAGTCCACTGGGGTTGACAGAGGATGGATTAGTTTAATTGCTTCATGCTAGCAGAGGAAATGAGAGATTATAAAGGAATTTACAAATACATCAGTGCAGAAAAAAATATTTGGAGAAGGAAGTGAGTAGTTTTCTCATTCCCCTTATGTAATAGTAATGAAGACTGATATGGTAGAGCATCAGGGTTTTAAAAGAGAAGGGGGTTTCCCTGACTTGAAAGGTTATTCCATATGTAAAAAGAACAAGCTGACTGATATGTATTGCAGGATACTAATTAAAGTGAGAAAAAATATGTACCAATTCCAGTTTTTAAGTTAAAAATATGTAATTGATAAGTGGAATGTAAGAGGTCAATGAATATAGTGAAATTTCTGCCTTGTTGAATCTAACTTCTGTGTAAATTTTAAGGATTTTTTTTTGCTCCTATTGCATAAGGAACAGAGTCTGGTATCTGTTACAATGCAACAGAACAAATAACACTATGCACAATCTGCAGCAGTGTTTGTATTGATTGGATGTAGTCAGAAGAAGAATTTGTGTTTTCCAGCACTTCTCACCAGACCAGGCCCAGTAAAGACCATCAGTGTATTTGAGGTAAATAAGCAGAGGCACATTTCCTTGTGTCTCCTTAACTCTGGAAGCTTCACAGCTCATTGAATGCCTCCACGTTCAACTTGCAAGCTAATTGCTTGGAGTTCTGCTTCTTCACATGTTCTCAGCAGCTGATGATATCTGATCATCACGGCTGAAGTTGTATAAACTGTGATTTTTCTGCCTAAATCCTATGAGACCTGATGTGCTTAGGCCCTCTTTTGCCCCTGGTGCTCTCACTTTCAGCTGGCTGCCCCTACTACAAAGCTATTGAACAATGTTCTAGAATGGAGTTGAAATTGAAAGGATGAAAGGAATTAATTACATACATGTCTCTGCTAAAATTTTCTCCTAGGCCTGTGTGTACTTACCATGAAATCTTGCTTGAAAAATAAATTCAGATTTGCCTAAATAGGAGGAAAGATTGGTGACTTTGAAGTTGTCTGAGCAGCAATGGATAGCGATGCAGTTGTTTTTATAGCCATATAGAGGGTTTAGTGGTAGTCACAATCGTGAAGAGGAGGGAGGAAGTTAATGGAGACAGACTGTTACTGAAATACATTGTTGGAGTGGGAAGACTTTCAAACAATAAGGGGAAAATATAAAGAAATATAACAGCAACAATCAAAACTTGGGTGAGTACACACTGGCCATAAAATAGAGGGAATGAAAGGTGATTTGGAAAAACACATCTTAAACTTGCATTAAAAAGATAAATTTGGATGCAGTGAGAGGAAAAAAGCCACCGCAGTTTTGGGGTGCATGTCCAAACATTGTGTAGTAGGGAGTGTGAGAGCTCTTGCTCTGAAACCAGTAATTCTGATAGAGTAATTCTGCATGAAATACTGGATTAGTTTTGGGGTCACTGTGATACCAACACAGTAGAAGAGAAGAATACTGATGTGCTCCCATATGAATAATCATTAGAATGACTTGTGAAAGCGAAGACAAGGCTTAAATATAGAAATTCTTGGGCAGATGCAAAGGGGAGGTAAATAGAGTGAAGTGGCTGTGGTATAGAACGGTGAAAGAAGGTAAACAAGAACTTAGTTCACCAAACAGCAGTGAAGAGGGAAACCTCTCAGAGTCAAGATATGAAATACTAATTTCCCAGGCAGTTTAGAAGATGCCTCTTGGCTTACCTGGAAATTAAAAAACTAAACAGCACAAAAAGGCTAAACAAATGCATTGGGAAAAGGAAGAAAAGAATCCTGTCTTCCACTGGCAAAGGAAGAGGTGGATTGAACTGACCTGACTGGTTTTTCCATCTTTAGATTGTACAGTTGTAAAGCATCTGTTTATCAGATGACTCTCAAATGATGAGCTCCTGAGAGCACTTGGACTGGATGCCACCTGCAAGTATTAAACAAGCTTTCGTGGCTTCTTTGTGATGATTTGCTGCTGAAATTCCTCTTCAGGTTAACATACTTTCATGGAATTTCTATTAGAGGAATTGGAGCACACAAAGAAATGCAGCAGTACCTTGCTTCTCACTCCCTGCTTCCCCACCTCACATCCCAAGCCTCCCACTCCTGGTTTTGATGCATTTCCTAGTGAAGTAGCTGATAGCTGATTATTGTCTTTTGATTCAGTAGAACTCAGGAAGCCTTTTACTAATGGGACATGTGATGCTATTTCTTCTTATAACAAAACCAGCTGTAGTGCTTGCATGCCTTGCAGTGTGAGCTGGTGTCACAGCCTGCACCAAGGGAGCACAGACACAGAGGGGTGATCTAAGTGTGTAAAATACCTGATCAGATTTTGCCTCAAATATGAAGTAGCATTATAAATTGCTATGTAAACCACATGTTACTTTGATAGCATTTACACATATTACATACATTTTGGTTTGGTCTGGGAGTTTTCAATTACTAAGAAACAAGACCTTTTTTAAAGATCTTCAATAGTCTGAGCAGCCACATCTAAAGTGCTCCCCAGCACTCATAGGAGACTGAAGTAAGGGATAGAAATAGAATATAGGCATTGCTCTTCCTCACAGGGAAGAAAATGGGTTTTTACATGTGTAATTATGATTGCCACAGTCCCAATTTCTCATCAAAGTAATTTGATATCTTAGATGTTATAAAAACTATGAGCCCCACCATACCATTTAGAAAGTAATAAGCAGATTCACAGTAGTTAAGCAAAATACTATTAGATTTATTTATTTTACAGCATGAAGTTGCAGAGACCACTGTAATTTAAATTAGTTTTACAAAGTCAGAGTGGAGTTGGAATTAATTCAAGTAAAAAGTATGTGGCTTTCAAATTAGCGCTTTTGAACTTGACTCAAACAATTCAGCTAGTTTTCCTGCTGAACAAAAATCAAGCACAGAAACAGTAAATCCTTCAGATGTGCAAACTTGTATCACAGACAGGAATAAGGAAAAAAGAGGTGGAAATTTCAGCCTGCTGGTACTCTGAAATACAGTTTTCAAGCAGATTAGGGAATGTACTACTACCATTTTGCAACACATTAGCACAGCACCTGCCAAAAAAGTTTCAGTGACAGAGCCCAGACTTGTAGCATAAGGCCAACAATATTCACCTCGCTCGTGTGCTGGTTGTGTTCAGGTTTGAGGCACAAATATTTATTTCCAAAGTCAACTGCTTCCATGTGCCATGGGTATAAAATTTCAGAAGCCACTTGTATTATGGTTCATGGACTTTTTTAAAGGCCTTTCACTGACATGTAATAAAGTCAAGTCTCTGGTGATCAACCATACACTGGTATGCCAGTAAAGATCTCTATTTGTATGGGTGGAGATGTACAAAAGCAATGGATATCTCTGCCTCTGAAGTGCAGGTTAGATAAACAGGAAGGATTAACGACAGAAACAGATAGCAAAGAAATGCTTCCCCTAGGACTGAAGGATTTGGTTTTTGTTTGTCAGCTTTTTATTTAAATATGTGAATAAGTGTCTCCTTCTCAGTGCATGCAAGTTTCCATTTCCAGCTCCAAGACAATTTGCATTTGAAGTTTGGGTTCAGGCTTTTGAGAGGCAGGAATTATCTGCAGTGTGCAAATGTGAATATAGAGTGCAACTGCCCAGGAGACTGGTGATACATCATCTCCAGGGTTTTTGTCAAGGTCTTATATTTTAGCAGTGTCAGCCTTCCCAGTCTGTTGCAAGCACAATTTACACCCCTTCTGTCTCCAAAGAGGAAAGAAAAGGCGACAGAGATGTTCCCAGAGGAGTGACTAATTTTTACCCTTCAGGAGTGTTCAAGGATAGCCACCCTTAGTAATCATTAAATAGTTGTTTTTGAAACAAGGGGTGGGGGGGGGGGAGAAAGCAAATCAGTTAATCCCATTTCCCAAGTGTTCTGCAGTGTACATCATTATCTATTCTGCTTCTTGTAGTCATTACCAGAAAAAAATTAGATCTAGCAATGAATGGTCAGTATGATGCTGTGAGCGACACAGAGTTCAATTTGAAATTTAAAATAGACCCTGTTGTCTGCCTGTATCAGCTATTAACTTTAGTGTCATTGTCACAAAGCCATCAATCTGCGTCTGTCCTAAACCCATTTTCTCTGTAGAGTCAGCCCATCTTCCTTATTTCCTACACATGCAGATTTTAAATCATCTTGTAAACCTTGTACTGCACCAAAGGTTGAAGGCTGAAAGACTTGGCAGGTTGGGTTTTTTTTAATTCCCCTGCCTCCCCTCAACATACATTCAGTGTCCACCAACAGATGACAGATTGCAGCTACTCTTTGAACTGGATCATGCCAGAAACAGGAAAACAGAAAAAAACCCAACCCTAAAGCTGATATGAAATGGATGAAAACCTGGTTCCACTGAAGCTAATGGCAAATGCAATAGAACTTAATTTCCAAGTAATTGCTATAAAAATTGTTTCAGAGAAGCAGTGCACAAAGTGGCCTTTGTAGGCTGTATCTTGTACATTTTACAGACAATCTCTGCTCATGTAGTACCAAAGCAGCTGAGCACATCAGAAATGCCTCAGTTAGTTGTCATCTAGTTTAATGTGGGGGAGTTTGTTACTGGAACATTTTAAACATTTAACTGAGAGAGACTTCTGTTCTGGATTTTGCCTCTCTTCTGTGTCTAACAATGTCTAAGAACATTGACTTTTAAGGCCCATAAAATTCCTCAAAATTTCCAGAAGGCACAGCTTTAGGAATATGTATGTGATTTGTAAAGGATAGCTGTAATAGGTGGAGTTGCTTGACTAAAGAGCCTCTTCTGATCTTCATTTTATTCTATCGAACATGAATCGTTCAAGCAAGGGTCTTTTTTAAATACCTACAGAAGTTTCTGCCTCTTGAGTCCATGCAGAATGTTGCTGCATTAGCCTACATCTCTGTGGAACAACTGTGAAGGAACCAATTTGTTAAATACGATAACTGATGTTGTTTTGCATCAGTACATAACACAGCAAGCAATGAAACCTGGCTAATTCTGGCCATTTATGCATGCAATTACTTTGTTGTTGAAGTGTTGAACACTTGGAACCCGAGTACTTCAAAAGCTGTATGTCTGAGTGCTGTGTCCAACAACTACAGTGACGCTAATACTTGTTGCAAATTTTGTGTTCAAATCCCATTTCAGCCTGTACCTGTCTATGTTACTGTAACACTGAAGCCTAGGTTTTGCTTACAGGAACTCACGAGCTTGCTCAGCCTTGATGTAACTGAGCTGCTGTGATCCCTAGATAGGATCTAAGTGTTGGCAAAACTCCCGCACTGACCCTTGCATCACCTCTCACTCTTGGGAACTGGCACTAGTAGGCATTTTGTAAGTGAGGCACAAGAGACTGCACAATGAGATGCAACACCCATCCCACTGGCGTTTGAAGCACATCCTCAAAAGACCCAAACTTTGATCTTTGGGAGCAAATCAGGCTCAGACTGAGGTGAAGAGTGGTGCAGCAGAGTAAGCCATGCCTGAAAGGAGCTGACTTTGTGTCTGGAAGGTGCTCTCTCATATGCAAGTCTCTTTTTTTGCATACACAGAAGCCTCACTGAAGAGAGAGAAGGCAAACATGTATTTCATGAAAACAGAAATGACACAGAGTATGTGCATAATTTATATTTGTTGGGAGATACAGCTCCTGAGTGCAAATCAAATAGCTGTATCCAGAAAAGGAAGAGTAGAAAATACTGCTGTGTTGGGTTTTTGTGGCAGAGTTTCAGTAGTGGGTGGCTTCTGTGAGAAGCTGCTGGAATCTTCCCTCATGTCTGACAGAGCCAATGCCAGCTGGCTCCAAGGTGGACCTGCTGCTGGCGAAGGCTGAGACCATCATCCTGTGGTGGCACCTCTGGGATAATGTATTCAAGAAGGGTAAAAAACTGCTTGGAGGAGTGAGAATATATGAGAGAAACAGCCCTGCAGCCACCAAGGTCAGTGAGGAAGGAGGGGCAGGAGGTACTCCAGGTGCTGCAGAAGAGATTCCCCTGCAGCCTGTGGTGCAGAACATGGAGAGGCAGCTCTGCCCCTGAGCCCTTGGAGTCCATGGTGGAGCAGAGATCCTCCTGCAGCCCCTGGAGGAACCCATGCTGGAACAGGTGGGTGCCCAGAGGAGGCTGTGACCATGTGGGAAGCCCATGCTGGAGCAGGGTGCTGGCAGGACCTGTGGACCCCTGGAGAGAGGAGCTCACACTGGAGCAAGTTCTCCATCAGGACTTGTGGCACTGCAAGGGACCCACATTGGAGCACTCTGTTCCTGGCAGACTGTGGAAGAGACACCCTATGGAAGAGGCCCATGCTGGAGCAGGGGAGGAATGTGAGGACTCCTTCCTGTGAGGAGGAAGGAGTAGCTGAAACAAAGTGTAATGAACTGACCACAGCCCCCATTCTTTGTACCCCTGAACTGCTGGGGGAAGATTGAGAGAACTTATATGTAAAATAGAGCCTGGGAAGAAGGGAGGAGTAGGGGGAAAGTGATTTAAGTTTTTTTTTTTCTCACTACTTTACTCTGATTTTTATTGGTAATAAATTAAACTGCTTTTCTCAAGCTGCGTCGGTTTTACTTGTGACATGAACAGGTGAGTGATGTTTCCCCATCCTTATCTCAACCTATGTGCCTTTTGACATATTTTTTCTCCCCTGTCCAGCTAAGGAGAGGAGTGATAGAGTGGCTTTGGTGGGTACCTGGCATCCAGGCAGGGTCAACCCAAAATTACAGAAAGAGAGCAAGCAAGTGCTCCCCTTAGCTACAGTAGCTAAGGGCAAAAGAAAAAGAGAGAGTATTTGTGTAACTCCAACACTGCTTCTGTGATGCAGTGAATTTGCAGTTATGGGCTTGAGTGTGAGATACGGTTGCAACACTTTCTCACCAGGTCCTTGCAAAATTGCCAGATAATACTCCATTATAGAAAATATACAACACATTCTATTTCTTATGCTCTCTTCACACTCTTCTGAATGGTGCATAAGAAACAGAGTCCTATAACTCTTCTCACTACAAGCACACTGCCATGGTTTTAAGCCCAGGTGGACACATATAATCACAAACCAAATCTAATGTTATTTGCATTTTGTATGTCTGGAAAAAACATCCTTTTCCAATGGCTAAGCCACTAGGTTTGATGGGACTCCAATACCCAGGTGAGATCCTCCACCACTTGTTGGAACCACGAGCCTGCAGTGTCTCTTGTCTCCTACGAGTTCTCTAAATAAGGAACAAGTCAGCTGGGGCCAAATATGAGAGACACCTTATGGCAGGAGAATAAAATTGCCCTGAGCATAGCCTCAGCCAGCCAGTTAAGGACAAAGGAGTTCTCAGCAAACCCTGATCTTTACTTTGACTCTTTTTGTACCTCAAAAGGGACTTGGATTTGAAAAATGTAACAGGACTCCGTCTGTAAAACAAGAAGGATAATAAAACTTTATTCCAGGCCTCTTAGTTTTACCAGTTATTGATGTCTAGAAGCAGGTTGGTACTGTCCAGGGCTTCAAAAATACTGCTACCTCTGGAGGCTTTTAACCAATGAATTGTAAACACTAGCCTGGTGCTCATTAGTGGCCAGTGTGTGATCGTTTTGGCAATGTTTGGCCTTTTCTGAATGTCATAACGGAGCAGGAAGGACTGGAGGAGCAAGTATCAGTAAAGGAAGATGTGCTTTGAGAAAGGATGGATGAAAACAGAAATGCATTCCTTTCTAAACTGCATGAAAGAAGAATTCAGTTTTTGAGGATGTTCTGGAGCATGGAGGAGACAATAAAGGCATCACTGAGGTGTGATGTACTGGCTGAGTGGAAATGAGAGCAGGAAATATTGCAGTTGGTGCTATAAGTCAGGGCAGTGTTCTGGGGATCCTTGAAGGGAAGCACAAGTAGTTGAAATTTAATGCAGGAGGTCAAAGGAAGATGATGGAAGATTTCAGAGGTGCCGCTGCTGCGGCAGATGATTTACTGAGACATTTGAAATAGGTTGCAAAGGAAAAAGGTGAAAATGAAGAGGAGGCTCTGGTAGTCTTGAGGAGAAATGATCAGGGCATGACCACAATTTTTGTCACATGGCTGACACGGGTGAGACTTAGAGAAGTTGCTCATGGTGAAATTATGTCATTTGGCAAATGTCTGGCTCCTGTTTCAGACTGGGAGAGATGACTCTCAGGAGTTTTAATGAACGTGTAGGACTCCTTGTAGGAAACTGTTAAATGTTGCTATGCCCAGAAGTTTCTCAGGAAATTGAGAACAAAATGAAAGACGATCACGATTTCCTCACTCCACAAAGAAATTCTGCAAGAGTCACAATCTGTGCTTGCTGTCCAGGAGATGAATATTCAAGTCTGTTGTCTCCTTCTGGATAGAAAACTCTAGAAAGATCAAGTACTTTTATCTTGGTCCTCCAGAAGGTTCATGCTGGGTGATGTTTGAAACATAGCTCAATAAACATTTATGAAGAGATCAAGTATAAATTCTATCTTGATTTCATATTGATTTGTTATAGACAAGCAACTGTTCTGAAAATGTTTTCACATACTCATTCATCTCCCTTTAGAGAATGCAGCGTGCCAGTTTCTGAGAGAGAACAAAATTATCATGTATTATTTTTAGATGAAAGCAATTTGTGGTTAATGTTACTCTGCCAGAACAGGGTACCAAACCCCAACGTTTCAAAACCATGCAAGTTTATTGGATAGCTATAAAACTCAGTGTGAAGCAAAGAGGAGAAATTTTCACCTAACTCAAGTAATCTGACATGTACTTCCAGCCTACAGATAAGACTGAAGCTGGAGTAGCTCAACAAGAGAAGATGAAGAATATTAATGCACTGCCTATATGTGGATGCAAGGAGCATGGGAAATAAGCAGCAGTTTTGTATCTCTAGATACAAAACAATGAAGTTCATGAACTAGCGGACATAGCTGAGGCAAGGTGGGCTCATTCCTGTCAATGCTTTGAATGTCAATAAAGAGGCAAACAGTCTGCACAGATAGGCAGAGGCACTGTGGCAGGATACAACTCTATTCTCAATGGTAAGGTGCATGCAATGGGCTCAAATGATATTCTGTTTTTTCAAAGAAACTTTAACTTGGTAGATCAGAAGAAATAATGAACATGATGGATTCAGTGCAGGATGGTTTTTGTTCATGAGCTCTTGGAAATCCACAGATCCCTAAACAAACTGGATGCTTGTGATAAAAAACAGTTCAAATTTTTTTGGTTAAATTAATACTCACAGTTAAGTAGTGTAGCAAAGCTACAGAAGACTGGATGCTCTGTTTGAATGTTGGGTGTATTCTTATGAAGCTTCCTAATTGCAATAATTAGTACCAGCCCTGGGACAGGCCACCCACTTCTCTTTCCAACTTTGATGTCAGCTACTGAAGAGAAGAATGTAAATAGAAACTGGACTGTGAACACAAACACTTACTGATGTGTCTTTGGTCCCAGTATTGTAGACCTGACTCACTGTTTTAGGTTTAACAGCTCAAACATACAAGAAGGAGCTATCCTATGAAATATGTAACCATAAAAAAGGCATTTTAGCCATCTCCAAGCATAAGTAGTTTGACCACTAGCTATTTCGTGTGTCTTTTTTGCACATTGAGTGTTTTCACTGAAATCCTGTGTCCATTATCTGAACTGCAGTGCTCAGAACCAGTTGGCACTAGTTGAAGTCAGACTCAGCTTTCCAGTGGAGGTGGGAGCCACGGCTGACCCAAACTGGCCAAAGGGATATTCCATACTGTAAAGTGATTGATGTGCTCAGGAATAAAAATGGGTAAAGGAAGTAAACAGTGGGCTTTTGGCTTCCAAGGTGGTCATTGCTCAGCTGGTCTCCTGGGGCAGGGTGAGTAATCTCCTTTGTCCCACTTGTTTTTTTTTTTCTCTTTCCCTTACCTATTAAACTATATCTCAACTGATGAGTTTTCTCACTTTTGTTCCATTTCTTCTCTCCCAGTGGAACTTGAATGCTCAAGGAAGAAGGTGGTCTTGTGAATATATCAGTGTGAATACAGCATCATCATCATGCCAGCCACAAGGTTAGAGCTGAGGCTGTTTCCAAGGCACATCAAAGAAGACACCTTCAGCCTGATTTGGCACCTGCTTTTCTGCTCCTGCAGGGATGAGATGTCTCAAGAGCCTGTGTGAATTATGGAGTAGGAGGTGAGGTACCCAGTATGCCTCCTACTGCTAGGAAGTGTGGCCCTCAGGTCCCTTTCATGTTAGCTTCCCACAGATGTATGTGCACTGCTAAATAGCTATCTGAGGACAGTTCATTCAGACACACTTTTCCACAGGCATTATGGATAAGATTCCCACAAGTTTGGATCTGTTCACTGTCCATTAGTTACCACTATCCCATAAAGTCTTGAAGCTTCCTGTTATAGATTGAGTCTCAAAAAACTAATCAGAGACATAAATCCAATTAAGGAATTTATTAATTAAAAAGCAAGCAGGTCTCAGCCAAGACAGCGCTGGACGGGGGAGACCAGTCCCTTGCTAGTCTACCGCACCGCACCCAAAGATTGCAAACCATCATTTTTTATAGTCATTTTTACCCCCTCCCTTGAGTCCCTCGTGGGTCTTGACTGACGTTGTCTTGGGTGTCTCGATTGGCCGTGGAGTCGTCGGTCTCTGCGCTGGTTGGTTGTGGTTTGAGGCCTGCAGGTTCTTGGGGGGGTTCTTTCTTGCATAGCAGTGAAGACTGTGTCCCGTGAGAATTACACAAAGCTGCTGAGTGGCCTTTCGAAAAGAGTTACAATTGTTGCAAACCTTCAGCAGAACGGTTTGGCTCTAAAACAGGAACTCTTTCTGTTAAAGCAAAACTAAAAAGCAGAGCTTAGCAAAAGTAAAGAATTAAAACTTCTTGATTTTCTAAACGATTTCGTGAACTATACCTTCTGTAATTTATCACACTTCCCGTCTGCTCCTAAGCCAAACATCACTGTGGGAAACAGTCTCACATCAGTTCAAGCACTCTGGGAGGAAAACCACCAAAAACTATTATGTATTAGGTCCTCCAGGGGGAGCCTGGTGGAAACTGAGGCTGTATGCTAGATGTATGGACTTCCAGTTGCCTCCAGGACAACCCCATAAGTTTTGGGCTGCAATCCACACAGTCCACTGGCCAAGTTGTGTGTATAGTTTGTTGCAAATGCCTGTAGGCAGGTAGGCACAGTCTAAGCCTTGTTTAAAACATGCTAGGGAAAGACAGGCATCTGCTGCAGAACACCTCCAAGGGGAGGGCATGAGCCTCCAAACAGGCAATTGCTGCAATGGGAGGTCCTGGTCTGAATGAGAGTGATGGGAATTAAAACATTATCCTCTGTCACCTATTCTGATTAGCATCCTGACTACCTAGTCTCCTTTCCTTGAGATTTTATTTTGTGACTGGTGGCTGTGGGGAGAACATGATGTGAAACCACCACATTTCATGGTGGCTGGACAGTACACTATAATATAAAGAGGAAGATTTCTGGGTTGGCAGGAAAAAGCATAAAAGAGCTCATGGGTTATTTATCCAGGAGTGAGCTTAGTGAGCTTTTCCAAAGGCATCTGCAGCCAGCCTCTGTCTCCAGGCATGGCCTCCTGACCTTGGGAGGCAGCAGTGCTGCTTGCAGGTGGCTGGGATCTTCATACCCATGGATGTCACTGCTGTCCCTATCCAGCACTTTTTGTGACACAAGGATGCAGCCCAGAGCTGAGACAACAAAGCTGCACGTGTATCTGGTGCTTCAGACTCCTCAACACATTTCAGTTTCCACTCCTGTGGGGCTCTCTGCTCCCCTCTGCAGCTGCTTTCCGCTAGATCCCCATCATCCCAAAGAAGATGTCTCTGCTCCTCTCCCAGAAGTCCTGCACCTGCTGAGCCTCCTTCCCAGACTCTTTCAGATTAGCTTAAATGCTTTTGAGCAGCAGATGCTTCCTTTCTTGGATCAGTTGGAAGATGGAGAATTCTTGTTTGACTAAGCTACCCCTTAATCCTTTAACAGGAAGCTTTTATCCAGAAGAACCAGGGAGTGAAACACACAGGACAAAGGCTTGTTAGCAAAAAATATTGCACTGTTGTGTTTTCTTGGCAGTTTGGCAGCAGAATGCAGCACTTTATAGACATGCATGTGTCAAAGGAAGCCTTTTCATGGGGCTGGATGGAGCCTGCTGGGAGCGGGAGAGGGAGAGGAACTGGAGATGGGTCTGGGATGAGATATTGCAAACTGCAACTGCCCTGCATGCATCATTAAATCCACACTTCTAGAGATAAAAACAGTGTGGGACTGTCAACACTAAATATGTCAGTCACAGGTAGAAATTGCCTGGCGTCCTGCAATTCTTATTTGCATGAAATCAAAAATAGTAGGAGGAAATCTGCCCGCAGCAGGCTTTCAATTTACGTCAGCCTGCCAAACTCTTCAGCAAAAGCAAGCCACTGTGTGAACACTTAGTCATCGCCTTCATTTAACATCCAGTGGGTGTAATGTTTGGCAGCCTAGCCCTCTGAAGAGACAGCCCTGGCATCTCATTTTAGCACATTATCCCATTATCTTGTGTGCTGTAGTATCCTGGTGTAAGGAAAGCAAGGAAAACGTCGCTGTGTGCACAAGGGACACGCAATTGAAGCTGGCTTCTCTGGGGCAAGTAGAATCCCTGTGACCAGAAACTGGAGGATGGGAGGTACAGTGGGTATGGCAAGGCAAGAGCTGGGACTGCCTGAGCAGGCTGGAGGTTGGAGAGCAGCACCTCTACAGCTGAGGAGCCTCTTCCCAAACGTGCTTCTGGAAAGAAGCAAAAAGACTGTCCATGTGACCTCATCTAGTGGAAGGTGTCCCTGCCCATGGCAGGGGGATTGGATCTAGATGGTCTTTAATGTCCTTTCCAACCCAAAACATTCTATGAATCTGTGAATCTACGAATCCATGAAATAGGAGTGGCATTGCTCTGCTGCACTCAGGATGACTTGGAAACTTATTCTCAGTTCTTGCTTCTTTTGGTGCTCTGTGTCCTCTCCTCTCCTCTGTGGGGCTCAGGTGATTTGTGCTCCTGCTACAGGGAGCATGGCTGGTTGCTTGGACTTTGCCAGTCCTTCCAGGGACATTGGCTGGGCCACCCCTTGGCTCACAAATAGTCTGACTTGTGGAGAATGGAGGTTTCCCAGTGCCTGAGCTGGAGGATCTTGGGTGGACTTAGAGTCTCAGGGTGGACTTAGATATCTTTTTAGACACCAAAACTCATTCCAAATCTGACCCCACTGGGAAGCAAAGGTTTGCAAGAATACCTAGGTAGATGCATGATGCCAAGTTCAAATTTTGAAAGTACCAAAGTGCACAACATTGATATTTACTGAATCTTTATCAATTCTCTTTTGACAAACCCTATGATGTTATCTGCAAGTACTAAATATCTATTTTTGTACCACCTTTTTTGGTCCTTAGGTGCTTAATAGCTGTTTAATCAAAACTCCAAGGCCCAGATGGATCCTCAAGGGCAGGAAGCATTCAGAGACATTAATGTAATTTGCAATTGAGAGCCAGACTCCTGCAATTACAAGTGAGATACCAAAACACCTACCTTTTAGTTCTCCCTGGTGCAGAACCCAAAATAAGAGTGGTCATATAGAGATTGCAGCCATCCAGTATGTTAAACATAAACAGAGGCATGCTGTCACAAAGGCCAGCCAGCATCAAAGCTTGCAGAGGTGGGGACTGCCTCTCTGGAGAGGCCCTGGCCATTCCTGCTCTGGTTGTGGCTAGATTCTCTTTGGCAGACTAAGAAGTGTTCAAGGCCGGGTGGGATGGGGCCCTGAGCAGCCTGATCTAGTGGTTGACATCCCTGCCCATGGCAGAGGGGTTGGAAGCAGATGATCTTTGAGGTCCCTTCCAACCTGAACTATTCTGTGATGCAGAGGTGGCACAAGCCAAAATGTTTTCTAAGGAGAAAACCACCTATGACTGAATTACAGTTTGCCTCGATGTCTCCTGGCACTCCATAGCTCACCAGCACAGAGAGAGTCATGGGCAGGGAGCAGTAGTGGTGGAAGAAGAGGCCTTTCATCCACCTTTGCCAGGTGCCCTGACTCTGAGGCTGGAGCACGGTGGCTTTGCTAGTGCATCCTCCTCCTGGCCCCAGGAACCTTGATTTTTTTGTGCATGCAGCTTCTTTTTCTATTTCTCTCAGCCTCAGACAACTCCCTGCTTTGCTGGCCAGCCTCTGTCTTAGACATTTCTCTGCCTCTGGGCACTGGAGGAACCTGAACAAGACAGAGAACGAGGCAGAAAGTCCTGTGAGAACTTCACTGTTGTGTGCTCAGCTGAGCGACAACAAAATCCCTCCTTGCATGTTGTGCCCTTTAAGATGTTATCCCTAGAAAAACTGAACATAGCTGATGTGTGCTTTTGAGACCTTACGACAGGCCATGATGACATGAGCATCCTTGAAATTCCACCGAGCTGGGGGCGAGGAGGTGGATATTTTTATTTACAGCCAGCCTGTGACCTGATCCTGTGAAAGAATGCTTGCTAATAGGCCTGATATGAGTGGGATTACTCTCATTACTCAGTAAAGAGTGAGTCCACCAGCAGAATAAACATTGGCAGGATCAAGTAGCAGGTGAGTCATCTTTTCCAAACAGAAAAAGACAGCGAGCCAGTAAATAAACATGATAGTTAAATTAACTATCACACACAAACTCCATATAAATGCAAAACAACCTTGGGATAGCCATCACTGCACACTAAAGTACTGTTTAGCTCTCTGTCCTGACTCAAGTGTCCCTAGATCACACATCCCTTTGCACAGCAATGCCACTGCTGTGGCTGTCCCCAGCCAGGGAATGCTCCTTCTAGCCCAAACCATGTGCCAGCTGAGCACCAGCAGATAAACTAATCGAGTCCAGCAAGACAAACATCTGCAGGGTTAACTTCTGCTCCCCTTCTGCTCCCCTCTATGACCTGTTTGAAGTCCAGGGAGTTGTACTGAGTAAATTAGAGGGGAATTGCGTTCTCAGTGTCTCTAGTGTAAACATAACACTACAATACTCCCCCATGGGCATTCAAATAACTTTAAAGAATCACTATGAAAACATAACCATTAAATTAGAAAAAAATAATACTTCCTGAGGCTTTAAAACCTTTTTGTTGTTATTTTGGGGTTTTTTTGTTTTACTTAAAATTAAGTAGGTGAACATCTCCTGAGTAAACTGATCCTACTAGTGTAAGGATGAAGCAAAGCAGGGCAAGATGCCTTGCCAATGCAAAACTCTTCTTTGTAGTAGTCTTTGGTGGTTTTTTCCTGATGTCTTCCAGAGACCAAACAAGAAATATCTGATAGGATCAAGCCATGTTCAGTTAGACCTCACCAATGCCAAAGTTTTACCAGCCTTCACATTTTTCTTGTTAAATTTTGTTCTAATGCTCCATCACTGGCATCCTTTACATTTAGGAACTGATCACATCAACAGTGTCTTTAAAGGTGGTGTTCAGTGCCTGCTGGAGCAGTGGGGCACTCCCAGTTCCTACAGCTTGGCTGCTGCTCTAGGCATCCTGGGCCTGTCCTCTAGTCTTGGGTAGGTATGAGATCTCATCCTCCACCAGGAAGCTGGTGTGCTTATTTCCAAAACTTCTGATTTAGGGTCATTCTGGGCAGCAGCAAGGGCCTGTTTTCCAGCAACGCTGAGGAAGCAAATGTGTGCAGTGCACTTATTTTCTGTGAAAGTCAGACACATGCAGGGATAGACATAGATGTGTCCAGCACTGGGGAAAACAGAGCTATTTGGGGAGCTTGGATGAGTATGCCATCACTGTGTATGACGTTGTGCTTTTTAAATGAGAGCTGTGTGGTTTGTATGGAATTTTGTAGCCTGATGTGTCAACTTCTAAATCTTAATGGAGCAATTTTTTGCAGTCTTTTTACCTTGAAGCACTGGGTTTTCTGCAAAGACACATTTTCCCCATTGTATTTCATTCTTAGAAGAAAAGTGCAGCTGATAATGATGCTTGTTGAGATTCTTTCAGCTCTAGACTTATTTTGACAGCATTATAAATGAATTATGGGACCAATTTTGGCTGTACTGTTAGCCATTGGTCCCATTTTCATGGCAATTTTGACATTATCTCTAGTATCTTCTTCAAAGCTCTGCGTGGGCTGGGTGCCATGTGGTTTGATGGTGAGCTTTCCCATTGAAATCCATACAAGTCTAGCACATGGGCAATTTCACAGCATGGAAATGATGTCTCCAAAAATGTACAGTGTCGATATCTTTTCCTTGGGCATGGGGCCCACTTGCTGCCTTGTGAGCTGAAAAACACTCCAGTTGTAGCAATGGCTTTGTGCAACTTATTTAAGGAGTGGAGTCTCAGCTGCTGCAAACTTATAGCTCCTCTGATGTCTATTTTCACCTGATAAAATTACAGCTCATTTGTTTGCTTGTTGGTTTCATTTAAGGTTTGAATTGTGCTGATGAGCCTCACAAGATCCATTTCCTTCTGTGTCTTCAGTCGGTGCATCAGTGCTGAAGTGGGTTGAGCTGTGATGCAGGAACTCTTCCTGTTTAAACAGCTGTTGGGTGAGATCCTGATGCAGGCTGCGGCAAGGCAAGAAGACTGATGACCTTTGGTGGGGCTCTGACACCTGGTCATCTGTCCCTCAGGCCTCTTACCTATGCCACAGGAGAGCTGACAAGGCAACAAATGTTTTGATCTGGGAATAAAACCCCAATAGAAACTCAGCACAGTCATGGCTCTCAATTCTTCCTGATCATTTAGTAGGACAAAACACACCAGAGCAAAGCAATTGAAAAATGTTCTTATTTTGTAAGGCCACTTCATACCTATATAGTTTTCTTCTCCACATGGTTTGATTTCAGGAGTCTAAAGGCACAGCATGCAAGGCAGTGGAGAAACAGACTGTGTCATTTTAATATGGAGGCTTAGCTGCGTTTCATTTCAGTCATATTTCACAAGAGGTTTCTATGACTGACAAGCACCATATAAATAAAATATGTGATCATTTCAAAAGCATAACCTGTAGGTTGCTCTCTTCTGCTGAGTACAACATTTGCTACTAACCTTCTTCTTCAGCCACCAATAAAATGAATCAACAAAACTGCTGGACATGGTAGTTTTAACACCAGTCTATAAACTAAACATGCAAAAGAGGTACATAAAACATAAGGTATGGTACATTTATACACACACACACACACACACACACACACACACGTATCTGTGTCAGTCACTCACTCACTGTCACATATTCACATGGTACAAAATAGCAATTTCTTCCTTTTTAATCATATACTTTTAGCAAATGTAAAAATAAACTGAACGACAGCTGCCTACACACTGAACTGTGGTATGCCCTGCTTGTCAGTAGGTGTCATGCAACACCACAGTTTTTAAACACCTGGCTTGCACGAAAATATCCTTTAAAGAGGATATTCAGCCCCAAATAGCTTTTGTTGATTTTTCTAAAGTAGTAAATATTCTTATCT
Source organism: Entomyzon cyanotis (assembly GCA_024500445.1). Taxonomy (NCBI): domain Eukaryota; kingdom Metazoa; phylum Chordata; class Aves; order Passeriformes; family Meliphagidae; genus Entomyzon; species Entomyzon cyanotis. The sequence continues at coordinate 14,465,023 of JAKEPQ010001004.1, read as the reverse complement.
GGGTGATGAACAAGTGTAATATGAGCATCCATTAATGAGGGACTGCAAATAATTCCTGTCTCTCTGGATACGCGGTTGGTTGTGTTTGGAAAGGCAGCAGCAGCCAGCACAGCACTGAGCAGGGTACACAGGGTAGCAAAGAAGAAGAGAGCCCTTGCTGGAGAGATTGAGCACAAAGGCACCAAGCCTAATACCTGCTCACCTTTACTTTCCCTTTTCTCTCCACTTTTCTTCCTGTGCTCCAGTAATCCAATAAAAACACTTTTGTTTCTGTTATAGCTGCAAACACAGCTCAATAATGTCATCATACAGATCAGCCAACTCAATTTTTCTCTAATCCAATCAATAAAATGACCATGGTGTGCTCCCTGCTCCAATTTAAAATTGAGGATGATAGCCCGAAAGAAGTGAATCCCAGAATGCTGCTGATCAGACCTTAGGGTATCATTTTGTTTGGTAGCTGTTTTCACAGCTTGGTCATACACACGTTGAACCTGCAAATGCAGCAATGAAGCTAAACTAAGTGGGAAGCAAAATCAAAGCTGAATTTTACAGATTTTAGGCTGACTGGAGCCCTCAAAGAGCTCATCAGATGCCCCAGCTGTGAGTTGAGTGAGTGCCTGGGTGCTCAGCAGGAAGGAGTAGGGTTCAGTCACATGCCTGGCGTCACACATATGAGTGACTTGGCAGGCCACAGGGATTTATGGTTCTGTGCCCTAAAACCTAGATCAATCTGCAGCCCTGAGGGGTTCAGACTGCCTTGAGACAGGACATTACAAATAGCAGCTGAGATCAGCAGGCATTTCCATCCCAGCTCCCTCTGGCTAATTCCTGATAACACTTTGAATGTCTATTGATCAGGCAGAAATTTTTCTATTTGCTCCTGCAATTGAAATCTCATTTGATTTGTTGGCATGAAGACATCACTGGCTTTTAATACAAAGAGAATGATTTTTTTCCCCAACATCTATACGGAAGAAAATTGTTGCAACTCATTTTTTATTTTTTTTAACAGCTCTAATGCCAAAACAGCTGGGGGAAGCAATCCTGAATTTGTCAGACAGATAGATAGCCCTCGTTGCAGAGAAGTGTGTTGGAGTGTTCCGGTTAAAATTGGTTTTCATTTGCCAGAGTTAAGAGCTGTTGAGAATTGCACATGCAGTAAATATTTTAACACTGATAATGCTGAGCTGGGAGCTGGCAGAAGCTCGCTGTGCCTCTGCCGTGGCTGCAGTCTGGCCAAGTTTGCTGAGGCATGGGACGTTGGAGGCCCCCTGGGAGCTGTAAACCAAAGGGGCCAGGTGGAGAGATTCAGAACACTAAATGAAGTGAGCTTGAGCCAAAAAATTCCAAAGTCCCCCTGGGCATCTGACCTCTCAGAGCCCTTCTAAGTCCAGCCCTAGGACAGGGTGAATTTTTTCTCCCACACAAAGTCAGGCTCTCCAGGGGAGATGCCATGCTGGTGTCACCAGTCAGGTAACAAAGTACTCTGACAGCAGCATATTGATTTTGCACAACGTAAGATACTTCATGGAAAGAGAGAGATTTACTGTGTGGCTGATAGACAGACAGGCAGGTAGCTGTGTAATCAGAGAAAATGGAGTCTACTAGAAGTATCTTATTTATGGTCGTTTATTGTGAAAACACAGAGCACCAAAGAAGGACTGTTATTTTCTCTTTAAAAGCCCTTGGAACAGTTTCCTAGCATCACATGCAGTATTGCAGTTAGTGAACTATTGGACTAAGTAATTTGGACCAATGTTTTGTTAACAGATATGTATTGGTAATAGAATAACTATTGATCTATTGCTTGAATTGGGGCCAAATCTTGATTCTACTCAGAACCTCTGGGGTAGCTATAAACTGCAGGGCCCTGTCTGTACCCCCTTCCACAGATATCCTGTTACCTTCAATTCATGTTATTGTTTCTTCATCCTGTAAATGGCCACAGCAAATCTATCTGTAAGTCCAACATCTAGGGGTGAGCAGAGAGAAGAGATGGATGGTGGCAATGTAGTTGTCTGTAAAGTTGTCAATAAAATCTGTAGATTGAGAAATAAATATGGAACATCTAAACAGCTGGAGTATACAGAGTAGAGATATAGAGGGGGAGTGTGTGTGAATGAACGACAAATTCATTCATGAGATGCATTCAAATATATGTCTGCAGATACAGAATTTCCATACATATTACAACACCTCAGAAAGACAAGGGTGGATATGCATTTTCAGAGATATCCAATTCTCTAAGCAAGGGAAAATACAAAAATATAGCAAATAGCTCAGAGCAGCAGAACTAATGCTAGCTGGTTTCCTATGGATTTGTGTCCTGGCTTGACTATATAATATATAACAACCTGTGAGCTCCAAATTACTGTTTCCCATGTCTGTGAACCTGACAGGGTTTCCTAGCATCTAAGAAAGGGTTAGGCAAAGCTTATCTGCAATCTTTCCTTCAGTGGAGATGACAGCACAGATCTTCCCTCCACTAGGCTGTTGATTTTCATTAAACATGTAGGGATACAGTACCACCGAGATTGTCAAATATATTTGAAATTAGTCAAGGAGTTGAAAACTTATTAGTAACACATACACATCCATACATGCACACACGTGCAGCGCGTGCTTGCAGAAGCATGGGCTCATAGGAAGCCAAGACTAGAGGAATATGTAAAAAGCTCTCTGATCTATAAGCTGCTCATTCCCAGTGTCAAGCAAAACAGCAGAATTTAGTTTATTAAAATATTTGTCAGTCTGTTCTTAATTTAGATTCTGGTTCTTTCTATAGGAGGAAAAAGAGGTGCCCCTCCTAAGAGCAGAACTAGAGGCAAATGTGGGATTGTTTGTAGATTTGAAAGCTGGAGAACAATTACATTCATGTAGTCCCACATCCTCACCAAAGAGTGCACAGTCGAGGTAGTTCCCACATGCTTAGGGCACAAAGTGCCTTAAGCTGAGTAAGACTGTGTAAAGACTGTACCTGGGGTCCCATACCCTGTTCTCCTGCCACGTGGTAACAAAGAAGAATTCAACCTGGAATGGGGTACAGCAGGCCTCCTAGGATGTTCAGGAATTTTAGCATTTATTTTTTGAGGGGACACTAGAAAACATTGACTTGTTTAGCTTATCAAAGTGAAGGTTAAGAGAGAATATGGTCATTATGAAAATATCAGGGGCCAAGTGTGAGCAAGGCAGAAGAGCTGTTTAAATGTAGAGAATATTGACAGCCTAAGAGCTCACAGTTGTAAGACAATCTTCTAAAATAAGAACAGAAGTTGAAAGAAGCTACCTAGTGAACAGAGGAGCTAATTCCTAGATCTGCATTTTAGCACAAGTGGGAGTAAATGACAAACTTGTGTTAAGATCTTGCTTAATAAAAGATTGCCAGGAAAGTGTTTGGCATAGCATATGACTAGAACTTAGACTCTGCCACCCAAGATGTTCTTCATCATCACAAAGTTTTAAAGGACTTCATTCAGCAGTTCAGAGGCTGGAAATCTGAAGCTGAGCTGTACACTGTTTTGGAAAAACAGTGTGCCAAAGGGTAGGTCTGCAGTGTAAAGCCACATTCAGCATGGAAGGAGGACTGGGATCTACCCAAGAATAAAGGGGAATTTAGGCCCCTTTCCCTATATACACACCACACCAAGTGGCACACCATGCAAGCCTCCAAGTGATGTGATTGTAGCCCCATTGCTGCTCCCACATAGCCTGGCACCAAGTCAACACTTTTAATTGCCATTAGTGAGCACAGTTCTACCCTCATTCCTGAACTTCATGGCTTTCTTTACTCATGCCCTGTTTACCAGGCTTGTAAAATGTGTATAGCCTATGACTGGCAGAAAGAGTTTGACTAGAAATATAATTAAGAGAATTCTATACAAGATAGACTTGGAAACTGTGGAGGGCATCAGCCATAATGCCAGTGCTGTTGGATGTGCAGAACTGATTGACACTAAGCCACCTAGCAGTATTCCATGTTGTGTGGTTTGATTTCTTTTTCCCAGATACTGCTGAACAGATTGGTGGGAGTCTGAAGAGAAGAAAACAGAAAGATTTATATTCTGACTTGCACCCTAGATGCTGAGACTCTCTTTCTACCACCTCTCCAGCCTGAGATAATTTCTGTGGATGTGTAGGTGTAGAAGAAATTTCATTCCTAGTGTGGCATATAGGCTGTATTTTAGTCTCCCTTTATGTTTATCAGTAACATAAATCTCTTTTCTTACAGTGCAGAGCATCTCTTGGAGGCAGGAACTCATTGACCACATGCTGCAGCAGTTGGAGAGCCATGCCTACTAATTACTGGCACTCTGCAGCACTTCATCAACATTTGCTGTTGCAAGTGATAATAATGAGCCACAACATGGGTTGGATCACACAACCAGTAGTTTTCTTTCTACTTCTTGAGTTTTTTACCCAAGGTTTTTCTTTTCACTTTTCACCTTTATACCCTGATCACCTTCCTCCTCCCTGGACTATTAATAGTCTCCAGGTTTGACAAAACTTCCAAGGTGGAACAAAGCAAAATGAAGGCATTAACCCTGTCTGGAAATTTGTCTGAGACAGAGATTTCCCCTGAGCCACTCTCACATATTTCAAGAAGTATATTTAGGTTAATGTTCCCCAAGGTATGGCAGGCCTGACCATGCCAGCATGGGCTGGTGTTAAGGATAATTTTCCCATGTCAAGTGAGCAGGAAGCCTTTGTAGATTGTAGGCAGAGAAAACTGGTTGTGTGTTCATCCTTTTTTGTGGTGTTAGCCATCTGCACTCAGACTAAAAAGATTAGGAGAAGTGATTGTGCAAAAAGTTACCAGAGTGAATCAGTGAAGTCTTCTCAAATGAATGGAGATTCAATGCTTTAAAATACATGTGAATATTAGAAGAATAGAGGTTTTATACAGTTAGCTTTTCACAGTGGCCTTTTTTCCTGTCTTACATCTCTGCAAGCTCTTCATAAGCAGGTAGTGTCAGCAAAGGCTGGGCAACTTACAGATAGCTGTGGTGGATGCTTCAGGGTGCGGCTGCAGTCCTGACCACCCCTGACATCTCCCTCCACATGCTTCACGGGTTATTTTCACCTGACTGACATCTGTGGTCTGAGAGCTATTGCTAGCGTGCTGGACTCACCTGTGTGTTGCTCTGGTTTGTGCTGATGCTACCTTGCCTGAAGCAGGACACTGCACCAGCACAAAGAGCAGAGTGTGGTGGATGTCTTACTCCTTTTCTGTAAATTGTTCCTGTCCTTGGTCATCTTTCCATCCAAGTGACCTTGGAGAAGTCAGCTTTCTCTGTATGCCAGTGGGAAAAATTGTGGGTCTGACTGAGGCAAAGCCCAGCCAGCATCACCTCAAGAGCTCCCCATGTCTTCCAGCCATACCACAAGAAATCAGATGTAACATCAGAAAGTCCAGCTCATGTAGTCTCTTGGCTTGGGCTGTACAAAGGGTGGCTCCCAAAGAGATCCTAAGCCCATACCCTGGATCCTTCCTCACCAGAAAACCATTTCCTTATTACTTTTCTAAATGGCCAAACAAATCACCTTCTTTGCATCCACAGGCCCTCGTAGTGCCTCCTTAACCAAATTAACATACACCAGCAGCCTGGAGGCTCACAGAGATGCTTTCAGGAACACACACTTGGCTTCTAAGACAAGTCCATGGAGAGCACTAACTTGCCACTGCACAGGATGAGGCCAAGTATAGCCCATGCAGCATGCAAAGCCTCAAGTTTAACTGCTTTATTTTCTGGTATCTTCTTTCTTGTTTATCCTGATTAATACTTTAAAAACCACCACCAGTACTAAAATAATTGCCAGTGTTTTGATAGCAAAGTGCATTTTCAAGCTTAAGAAGTTAATGTTGGTCATAACCCATCAGCCTGAAAGCCTGTGTTGTCTAATATCCTATTTCTGAGAAGAAGCAAGGGAAGAACTCTGCCACATAAACTGGTACTGACATGAAATATGCTTCCTGCCTCCAGCAGCTTGGGGACTACACAGGCTGTGCAGGCAGTTTTTGTATGAATGATAATGTGATAAATGCTCTTTATTTTTAGTCAGCCAGCACATACAAGAAGCTTTTAGGATTTTAGTCTACTAAAGTAGAAGGCAAAAAGACTTTTAGATGTTATTTATTTCTATATAGAGAGAAAACTACTGTTTATGTCCCCCAATGTATTCCTGTTTTTATTCTCAAGGTTTTTCCTGCTGGAAAAGCAAATATATCTGTGAGTTAAACAGATCTTTTTAGTTGAAACTGATATGAGGACTTACTAGGGAAAAAAATAAGGTAAAATGCTGTCTCAGTTGAGTCTTATTTTTTTTTCAAAATAAAATACATACTGATGAATATTTGTCAAATCAGAATATGGATAGTAAACAACCAGATAAACAGTGTTAGTTTGCTAGTTGTTTTCCCAAATCAGAGCTAAGATTTTTAATGGTGCCAAAGATGAGTGTCACTAGGTGCCAAAGAAAGTCTGTACAATGCACAACACGAAGTTTTAGTGGTCCTACCAAACCTAAAAATTATCCTACATGCTCTGAATGTCCTTTCCTGGTGCTTGTCTATTGATCTGCTACAAACATATGTGCTATAGCATAGTTAAGTTGCCCAATTTGAAATATTAGTCAGTCTTCAACTCCCACTGATGTCAGTGTTTAGGTCTCTGTGAAAAAGAAAACAAAACACAAAACAAAACAAGAAAGATTTAGCTATCTTTTCAGGAGCCTAGATGTGAAGACAGAAAAGCAGATATCCAGACCCTGGCACCAGATGTCTGATGGCATGTTTGGAGAATTAGTAAGACTGGAAAGACAAGAAAAATGAAGAGGAAGCCTTCAGCCAATATGATTGGAATGTATCTGCTAGCAATTATTATGTCATTATGATTTCACAAACAATACGTATTAATGAGTACACAAATCTTCGTCAGTGCTAAATGAAATGTTAACCATTATATTCCAAATGCTTTATCACAAGAGACATTTTGTGACATCAGAAACTAGTTTTCCTTCCACTCAATTATCCCTATTAACTGGTAACGTATACTGAATCCCTGCCATGCATTTTGTAATGCTGATCCTCATTAACTGAGTAAACAGAAATGCAGCCTCATTGGCAAGGCAACTCAAGTGACCAGAGAGCAGGGATCACTCTGGCCAGAGAGCATCCATCATCATCCCTGTGCCAGGGGATGAAGTTAGCATGTAATTATTGGGCACTCGGGGTGAGCAAGACCACAGATGGAGAATGGAACAAACATAACATTTCCACAAAATCCCACAGCTGCAGCAAGGTACAAGACTTTGCTTTATAGGAAGAATTTTACAGCTTCAGGTAGATTTCAATGCCCCAAAAGCTGAAGCAATTTATAATGCAAAATGACATAAACCCAAAAAGCACAGTGCACACAAACACAAAACCCGCTTTTGTTTTCTCCCATGCAGCAGTGCAAAATTGGACAATTACCCTTCCCTTGGAAGACTTGAATTATAAATGACATTTCTAGATCTCTATAAATGGGTAACTCTCACACTCTTGAGTAGTGGGCCTGATGCTTATTAACTTTGACGTCATGTATAAAATGCTATCAAACCAAGGATTCACTTCAGAAAAACATTTAAGCACATGCTTAAGCTTAACTACTGCAATGAGTTGATGGGAGTAAAGCTCATATTTAAATACTTCTGCAGCACGGATGTTATTATGAATTGAAAAGCAGCCCTGGACTGAAACTGCTTGGACTCCAGAATGGCTGTATCCGCTTTGTCTCACTCTGGTGTGGTTTGAATGGCTGATCAGGGAGCACAGCTGTGCAAAAATAGCCCCAAAATCCACCAGCTTCAGTTCTGCTGGCCTCTCTCCCCCATTTGGTATAATTGCATGAGCACAGCTTGAATTTCTTCTCACTTCTGCTAGTGTAAATCACAAGTAAATCCTCTGAAGAGGGGACTGAATAGTGGAAAACAGGGAGAGAGTGAGGCCAGCTCTTCTCTCTGTAGGTACTCAGTAAAATCACACCAGCAATGGAAAAACAATCCCTAGGAAAAAAAAAGGAAAAAAGTGTCTGCAAAACTGTCACACCCTACAGCTCTGGATTTCCTACTGGGCTTCTGTCATCACCTTCTGATTGCCCTTTAACTCTGTAGCTTATCTAATTCTTCCTGAGTTTGCTGAGCCTGGTTCTCTCCTGACAACACTTCAGTGGAAATCTGCCGACTCTGGTTACGTGTGATTTACACCAGCAGGAGTGGGTGAGTGAAGAAATGGCCTCAGAGGCCCTCACCTTCCCACCACTGAGCATCCTTAACTCATAAAGGGTAGGGATCATGCCCAGCAGCTTGTCTCTTGCGGGCTGAGCTGTACAGGCATGGAGCCTGTTATGGGATTTATTAACAGAGAAGGTGGTGATGGCAGTGCCATTCTTCCTGCAATTTACATAAAATCTGTGCAGAAAGAGGGAGAAAAATAGTGAACATCTGGCTATACCCGTAGCCAGTACAGAATTCCATTACTGTGTTGGCATGAGCCTGTGAGCATGGCATGGCTAAATAATTCATTAAATTAGCAGAAGTTGCATGTGGAAGACATACACTAATACAATGCAGAGCAACACTGTTCTCTATGGCAGAACAAGCTTTATAAGCCGAGGTATTTACTACTTGATGTTGAACCAAAGCCAAGCAAGATGTTGGTCTTCCTCCAATAAATCTACCATGGGATAAAAGTTCAGAGGACACTTACCACTCAGTCTCATGGGTGCTTGTTCTGCATCGCAGGGTATAAGGACCACTGCTCTCCCCTCACCATGGGAGTTGTGCCACTGGACTGCAAAGGTACCCTGCCCAAGCACAGAAAAACTATATAAGCAGGACTGAGTGTGTCACTCACTTGGCATTGCAGCTCACCCAGCATCACTCTATAGATGAGGGTGATGAAGAGCTCTCAGCCAGGCAAATCATGTGGTTTCTTCCCACCTGGAACTCTTCCATTACGTGGCTGTTTATGTCTCCCAGACACTGAGTAAGGCCCATGAGACCAGCACAGTGAAACTTGAGCATGAGGTTCAGCAGGGCATGCAGAGCTCCTCAGCTCCTCAGGGCTGGATCCAGGCCATCAAGACTAGGCTGAGGTCCTTGACAGTTTTGGAGGAGCTGGGAGCAAGACTCCAGGCAAGGACTCCTGCTGGGGTTCAGCACTGACCCACTTGGGACAGGCATTTCCTCACTGTGTCAAGAGAATTCTTGATGTTCTTGATATCTGCTAACAGTTCAGGTACTCACAGGATTAACCCAAAGAAGAATCTGCTTAAATAGCAACAAGAGCATAACCAGAAACCAGCATCAAGTGGAGAACACAGACAAAAGCAGCACAATGTTGGTCACTTACTCAGGATTAATTCAACCATCTCTAATATGCCTAACATAACTGCATTTGCATTTACTCTGAATTTGGTATATTAGCTTCCATATAGCATGAGTTTGGCTCCCTGAAAACCCCATTTCTCTTCTCTTTGTAAGCTAGATTTTCACTGCCTTTTTTCTTTCCTTGGGTTTTTTTCTCTTTCTTTATTTTTAAGGCAATGAAATAAAGTAGAGTTCCTTTCTATTGTTTTGCAAACAACTGCTGAGTAAAAGAGCAAAACTGTGTCAGATCTCTGTACTGCCTGAATGAATGCTATTCTCAGAAAGGACAGTGCTTTCATCTTAATTGCTAGCTAGCAACAAAAGTGTTGGAGTTCAGCACTTCAATATAAATCAATGATGGAAAAAAATCACAACAATTTACTAGAAAATAGTATCTTTCATTGTGGGTATTGTATAGTACTGCAAGAGTGGGAGAATTACATAGCCCATACTAGCACAATATTTATAAATCCCATTTATGCCTGTTTCCATAATTTTAATTTTTTTCCTATTCCTGAGCAATTTGCAAACCGTCGTCTATGTTCTGATAAACACTGAAATACAGATACCTTGCAATACCATGTACTTGTGAGTTTACAAATGAGCTGTACAAAGCCCTAGTAATTTAAAACTTATTTTTTAAAAAACATACACAGCTCTGAGACTGCAGAGCTATAAAATATCACCTTGAATAGAAGTGTGATTCATTGTGATATATTTAATGTCAGGGCTTTCCTTATTTAGCATGAAACATGGTCAGTGTGGCTGGCCCTATTCCAATGGGTACTACAGTTCCCATAGTCACTCCACCATAATCGTGTAGCCTGATTGAGTGGTGGCTCAGACCCGTGCAAGGATTACACTGCTAAAAAGGGGACTAATGATTTAAGTATCTGTCCTTACTTTGAAAGCGCTTCATCTCAGAGATAGGGGGAGAAACTGAAACTCTATCGAGTATGCAGAAGAGGTGCCTCAAACCATGGACCAGTGTCTGTCACCTTTCCCAGGAGAGACCTTTCTATCACAGAGCATCATCTGAGAATTGTTTTTAAAAACCCCTCGCTAATTACATAGGATTAGCATATTTCATCATTAAAGATAAATCTTTCTTGTTAAAATGCCGAATTTTGTTACAAACAAAACCAGTCTTGTCCATAAGTCCATGGTGATCTTCACTATGAGGCTGGTGAGGCACTGACAGGTTCCCCAGAGAATTTGTGGATGCCTCATCCCTTGAAGTGTACAAGCCAAGCTGGATGGAGCTTTGAGTAACCTGGTCTAGTGGCAGATGTTCCTGCTCATGGCAAGGGGATTAGAACTAGATGATTTTAATGTCCCTTCCAACCCGAACCATTCTATCCATGATTCTGTAATTCTATGAATCTCTGATGAGTGTTCTAAATGTGTACCCACAAGCCAGTGTGAACCATTCACATTACCATCTCAAGCTGACATCCCAACTTCCCCAGCAGCTGGTCCCTGTATCCAATTAGTTTTCTTGACAGGACCTGAATATTAATTTGCTGTGGATTTTAATTAAATATTGAAGAATTATGGTGACATAGCATGACAGCCTACTGCAAAATAATTTACAATATCCTGTTACACTGTTATTCTAAAACAATTTTCCTAGCATGTTTAATCTTCTTAAAGCCTGCTGCTAAGTGAAATTACTGTATTTTGCCATATATCAAACAATGATAAATGGCATCTTGCATTTACATGTGCCCTCCATATCCAAGGAGCAGAGTACTTTTTCTTACCTGTTTCCTTCCCTCCCTCCCTCAAACAGAAAAACATTTCTTTCCATCATTGAGAAGCCAAACTTTCTTTAGAACAGATCCCCAAGGGGGTCACTTATATATTAAAAACTGAGCTCATGCTGAACATGTGCTATTACCATCAAAGGCAGAGAGGTCAAAATGGATATTACAAATCTGTATAAACCTTCTTTGTCTAGCAGCTCAGGTCAAAAAGTGCCAATTCGCATGTTCTGATGTTTTGATGCAGTTTGTGCATTGGTTGAAAAATAAATCACAAAATCCACCATTCCACAGAACTTAGGTGTGTAATAAAATGGGCTAGGTCCTGTTCTCTCTTTCAGCTGCAAAACCCCCAGACCATGATGACATTTCTTGGGTAAGTGCAACCCAGAGCTGGATTTACTGGACAAGTGCCAGTATCAGCAGGTATTGTGTCAGTCTAGTCTGGAAATATCTACAGAGCTGGGCTGATGCTTCTTTTCAGGTTTTTATGCAGTGCCCATCCCCTTATTAGCCAAGCAGTGATCTGCTGTGCTTATCCTTCCACACACCATGAAATTATGTATTTAAAATAGACCTTCATGATACCAATGTTTGAGGTATCACCGGTTGTTTGAATGACATTAGAATTGAATTTTTTAATCAGCTTTGCTTGAACTAAACTGGCAAAGGCACATAAGATCTCTGAGCACACAGTATATTTTTCAAATGTTAGAAAGATCTTTTTTTCAGCATGAGCAGGAAAAAATGGAGAGTTAATTTTGACAGCACAGACACTGCTGCCATTGTGCAGGCAGAAACTCGAACTTCCCAGCTGTCTTGCTGGCTCAACACTCCATTAGACATTTGAAAGGGAAGAACACATACTGGAAATTTTGTTCGGAGGAATAGCTCAAGGGCAGAATGTTAGACCATTGTTGGAGTGTTCTGGAAGCCTTATTATTATTATTATTATTATTATTATTTCCCTTTATAATGTCCAGCTCTTCTGGGGACATAATGACATACTGCTGTTTCTCAAAACCATAACCGTGGCAAATGAAACTTGGGCCAGCATCATCAACAATTTGCAGCCTGAGAGTAGAGAAGGCAGAGGTGACTGTGGGTCAGCCAGAATGCCTCTCCAACAACCCTGCTCAGGGTCAGCCTTATCTGGATTAATGTAAGGGACATCTGTTCCTAAAGCAAAAATTATCATTGAACCAAAAAATTTCAATCCAGCTGCAAATACCACAATAAAAAGATGGATCAGTATGTGGGAAATAACAATAGTGTGGATTAAAAAGATATATTACACCTTTATTCAGAGCCTTTCCCCTGAGCCCCAGGCACACCATTCATTTTCTTTGTACATTGTTTCGACACATCTTCCCAGAGCAGGGCTGCTCCTCCGTGCCACCCCTGCAGAGAGACCATCAGTGCTAGTGGCAGTCCTGCACACAGCATAGGTGACATCTTCATGCTGGAACAGATGAAAGAAGTTTTAATTTCCCTATGCTCCCCTTAATGCATGTTTGTTTTTCAAAGTAAGTGACTAGAATTGCTGCCGTGGAAGTGCTTTGGGAGCACATGTGACGAAAGCTTTAAAAGCATAAAGGGAACTATTAGTTTTTATTAATCCCAAAAGGCTATTCTGAGAGTTGCCCAAAGGGAACACATGAGCAATACTTGAGAAGAAGAAATATTATTTTTCAGTAAGGTATAAAATATTTACTATCTGCCTGTGATGGGCGCTGAACGATTTGTGGATATTACTTTGACAGTACAGTGTTTAAGGATGCATTTCTCCCTACACAGGCAGCCATCAGAGCCATATATCAAAACCTAAAAATCTCATGCCCTTGTGGATATTGACTGCATCATTTGAAAACAAATGCATATATAACTTACATAAAAGTTGTGTGATTTTTAAATATGTGCATATGTATTGTATATTGTTCCTGTTGGACAAAACTCACGGTGTCTGTGTCTTATTGCTCAAGAAAGAAAGATCCAGTTATATTTTACATCACACACAGGAAATTTAGATGCCTTTCCTATTATTTACTTAGACAGAGGGCCAGCACTCCATCCTGTCAATTGATGAATAAAAGCTTGCTCCACAGTCAGACCAGAGCAAAAGGTAGCCCTAGGGATAATTCACAGTCTCTGTCTTCCCTTCAGATGGGCACCTCTCACCATGGAACACTAATGAGCTGCTTAGCCCAGAGACTTGAGAAGGGAAGAAAAGTGGATGTCTATTAGTAAAAGAGACATATAAGTATTTTGCCTTTATTTAAAAAATATTTTCTCTAAGTTATTTATCAGTATCCTTATAAATTGTAGATCTGTGCAAAACTCCTAAGAACAGTGGAGTCTTTGCTCCACTGGTTTTAATTCATTTACACTCAAGCCCAGTGGGCTGCATTTTTAATTCTGGCTTCCACTGAACCCAGATTGAGCTGAAAGGCTGTGTATATCATTGTTCAGTATACAGGAGCATTCAAAGCCTCAAGCTTTTAATGGTTTCAGAGCAAGCAAGATAAATCCCTTTAGCTTTCTTACTTTTTTCCCCCAGTGTTATGTTTATTTTCCAATTGGTTTGAAACAGCAAATTTAAACAAAGGCTTCATATTTTCTGCAAGGATTTTGTGTAGATGTGCATAAAACTCCAGGCCACTCGAGTGCTGTTATTCTTCTGAGTGCATCGCCCAGTAGTACCGCTGGACTTCTGGAAGTCTAATTACACACCTCTGGATTATTCACAGGAGCAAAGCCTGGAAGATCAGGCTCCCCTAATGAGAGATCACTTCACCCAAACCTGACATGTAGCCACCTCTGATATGGATTGTGGTAGCATTTAACAGTGCACAGCAAGATAACCCAACTGAATTAGGACAAGAAGTGGAAAAAGAATAATGCTGCCAACAGGAGCTCCGGGGAGACTGGAAGTAGGCAGATTGCAGCTACCCAAGCTGTAACCAGGCCAAGGAGCTGGGGGGAACACTGTCAGTAGCACAACAGTGGCTGCACTGTTCCAGTGGCTGGAAGGAACTAAAACCTGGTTTATCTCTTACACCTCATATTAAACTGCACAGCCCCTTTATAACTGGCTCAGGTGGGAGTAAAGAGCACTACCTTGGAGGAGCTCTGTAGGTTGCAAAAGGGCCTGATGTGGGCTGCCTCTGGGTGCATCCCACAGCAGGGTGACCCAGCCACCCCTGCTGGCTCTGTGCTCCGAAGGGAGGGCATAAAGCTCTAGGAAGTAGTCTGCAGCTATTATGGTTGCTATTACTTTTCCAGTGCTTACTTGCTTTATGGAGCTGCCTGGGGCCATTAGGAAGTTTCTGGATTGTATGAGACTTTTAAACTTTTTGTATACCTATGAATAAGCTGAGCCACATGAAATCATAGCCTAAAGGAAATTAGGAGTCTGAGTTTAATACTGGATGCATGCCTGAAAAAATCTGTGAGTGCACTAGCAAGCTGAGATGCCCTCCCTTCACACCAAATTCCTAGTGAGTATTTTGCTGGTTTTTATTGCTTTCTGTTGCTCAGCTTCAGCCTGACAGCATTTTAAATGACCACAGCAGAGGCACCTGAGCTAGCAGGGCTAGAAAGCATCAGTCTCAACCTCTTCAATGAGAAAAGACTTCAAGCTATTTTGAAATAGCTCTTTTGGTGGCTTTTCAGAGCATCCCAGGGAGTGCTAGCATGAACATAAAGTCAGTTCCTTAACACCAGGAAGGCAATTGTGCAGGCATCCCATGACACACCAGAACACAGATTAATATTAGTGAGAAAGCTCCTTCTGCTGAACTTCTTAGCATTAATTTCTCAGCCAGTCTGTGTTCTGTGAACTTGAAACCATAGGCAGAGTCCATGTGAGGAGAGGATCTGGTGTGTCACAGGGCTAAGAAGCTTGGAGCCCAAACCTACCTCCCCCGGGATGGTCCTCTTGTTCTTTAATGATGGGGTAGTCATTCCCTGTCAATATAACTTGTTGCACGAGGACTTCATCATGGATTCTGCAGTTGGCTGGAATGTGTTGCAGGCCTAGCTGTGACTGACTTCAGCTGTTTACTCCTTTGTCACTAGTGTGATATACCTGGTGTAAGGCATTCAGGTTGTACAGCAGAGAGTCACACATCATTTCATATAATAGAGCTGACCATGAGAAATCAGATTTTTCCTTCAGATCTTGTGTTGTCTTTTCAAATACAACAGAAATGGAGTTTACTGTGTGATGGATCATTCAAATAATTCTCATCTTGAGCCCAAAGTATCTTAAATACTGCTTTAAGACCTCAATAAAACTTGCACTCAGTAAGTTTGCTCTTCTGCTGGAACTGAGCCTCTGTAAAACTAGGGCAAAGCTTATCTGTGGAGGCAGAACTGGTCAGCCTGTGACTGTGGACTGAGCTCCCTGAAGACCTAAGGTCCCTGTTTGTCTCTCTAACCTTGTCTTCTCTAAAATAAGTACAGAATAATGCGCATTTTTCCAAGAAAACAAAGCTAAACAAAACCAAAACTGATAAAGCTGTACATTAAGCTGGAATGTACTTTAAGCATGGAATAAGACATTCCAGAGAACACCATAGAGGTTCCCTCCAAAGCAGGGGTGAAGAGTAAACATCACATGATAGATACTAATCACAATCACTTAAGGCATCAGTGCAAGGCATTCAGATACTTTCAAGAGGAACCTATGCAAATTTAATATCTGAATGCTGAGCTATTCAGCAATTTCTGGAATAGTCTGCTGTGAGACTTTAACTTCTCCCTTAAAAACCCTTTGGAACTGAAAGTGAATCTGAAACTTTCTGTACCGCAGATCAAGGGAGATATTGATGTATAAAACTGACACAGCTAACAGAAAAATTAGGAATTGTAGTAAAAATAGGAACAGAGGATGCCTGAATACATATGATGTATTTTTGGAAGTCAGTGCAGCTATTATAAATACAAATCTTGCCTTGGAAATCTATGATAGGCCTTTGAAGGAGCTGACAAAGAGGAGAGTAAAGGGGATCAGCCGAAAAGGGCTTGTTCTTTGCCAAAGGAATTTGTGCATGAAATTTTTTTGCATGGTTTCACGGAAAACCCAACATGTTAATGGGAGAGGAAGTAACAATCATTTCTTGTACAGAAGAACTCTGAACTGCAAATTATTGAAAGCTGCTCCCAGTATCATGTATGTTTCTCTCAGTCTTCATTATACAAACATCTTCACACTTCCACACTCACAAGAGTACCAAACTGCATAAGCCTTTGATCTGACCATTTGTCATTTTATCCAGCTATTGATCATTTCAACATCTTTCATTAATTGCCAACAAAAGATCATCATCAGAGTAAGAAACAAAGTTGGACGTTTGGTTGGAAATTAGTTTAAGTCTCTGTTTTTTCAATTTTCTTCCTGTTAGACTTTAATCCTTCCTCATTAAATGGTGCTCACTCTGCTTCCCTACATCAGTGACATTATGCAATGGACTGAGAAGTGCCTTGACTTTTCAGTAATGATGGGCAGTAGACGCCCTATAGTTACAGAAAGGGCAGGAAAAAACACTTCATAGGAATACAGACATGGTCTGTTCTTGGTTCTGTGAAAGATAAATATGGCAAAAAGCCATATACTATCTTTTGAGATGCTTTTGGGTACCCAGGACAACCACATGAAGTTGCCAGATTGGGCTCTGAACTTCCAGCATCAATTAGACTTTTTTCCCTTTTTTGCCTAATTCATTATGATTTCATGTAAAAGGTTCAGAAAATCACTAGTAAATAAATGCCCCAGAAATAAGAGTATAGAAATATACATAGGTTCCTATATTTCACTTCTTACAAGCCAAACCTCGTGGCCACAAGAAAGGTACATTGCACATGTTACTAAGTGCATGCAGGAAAAGGTGAAGTAAAGCTGGGGTCCACTGACAAAAACCCAAGATAAAAAGAGAAAGGCCAAGAACCTCTTTGAAAGCTGTAAATATAATTAAAACATGGAAAGGAGAATGTCAGATGGATTAAGGTTAATAGTTCACGCACTGTCATGGTTTGCTTATGAAGAGCATTAACAGTTTTACCAGAAAGGAGTGGTAAGGGAGACTCTGAGCAATCTGCCTTACTTCTGAAGCAACCTGCAGAGCACTCGACGCTAACCTCAAAGTCCTATTTTGACCAGGTCAAGAAGGGCCTCCTGAAGACTACAGTATAATGAGGTAGGGAGAGGAAAAGCCTCAGAATATAGTTCTGTGTCCTGAAATCTGATTGAACCTTCCCTGGTTTGCAGGCTGTTTCAAAAGGAAATATAGCAGAAAGCTTGGGCTGACTTGAAATATTATCTCAGAGCATCTCTTTCAGCTCCCTCCTGCATTATTTGGCAGTCTTTTGATAGCACTATTCTTCTCTCAGTGATTTCAGACACAGCTGGCTTTCCTCCAGGCAGATGCTGGTTGGGAGCTGGGGAAGGCCACAGAGGAAAAAAAGTCCTTCTTGTATATGTTGTTCATGGAGAGAAAATCTTACTGGTGCCTACATCATGTGGAGGGAGGCACGAAGGGGGGCATGGGGGCTGTACACTGAGGAGCCAGATAAGAAATGGAAATCCCAAATCTGGCACAGAATGTGAAATAAGATGGTAATACTTTGAGAAATAGTTCAGAAGTGTAACAGTTCTGGTTTCTTCAGGGAATTAGTAACACAAAAGTCAGTCTGATTTTGCTCAGCAGAAGAGAAACAATACCTAGCTGACAAGATAGCTCCAAGTACAGGAGATGACTAGTTAGATTACGCTGAACAAAGAAGGCTACTGTGACAGCAAACTTTCCTTTCTTGTGTCTTACGATCTTAACAGATGTTTACTGAGAACACTTTTTTCCACTCAGTCTTTTAAAAAACCCAGTTCAAAGGAGTTAGGAATTCATGACCACTGACATAACAAAAGAAGCAATAAACTTATGCATATCAAGGCTGATGTGTCAAAAGCTCCAAAAACCCAAGCAAGAAATACAAGGATATACTATGATATAAATAAGATACTGTGATGCATCTCAAGAAATTATTTTTATTACATAGTCAGAATGTCTCAAAATCCCCACACCTTCTGAAGTGGGGGCTTCTCTAATAAACATTTTCCTTCTGAAGAGAGGTATCTGTTTTACAGGTATACTGCATTCTTTATTAACTGGACTTTTTTACTATAGCAATACCATTCTTATCCTAGTTTTGCTTGCCATAGTGTCATTTCTATCATAACAAGTAAGCAGATATTTTGTTGTTTTTTGTGCACAAATCCAGCACCACCCCTGTAAATACAGGCAGGCCCTTTCATCTTGGCTTTTCAGTTGTGCAAACAGAAACACCTTTGCCTTCATGGATGTAAGACCAATATTTTCAAAGTGATCACTGCTAGACCTCATCTCTCTCTGATCTGGGTTCATTTATCTTGTTTATTTAAATTTCCACATTTTAGCCTAATCTAGCGGTTTTACTATCACACACCAGCTTCACATTAAAGATAGCAGCAAAATATATGTTTCCTCATTTTTTACCCTCCAAAAGTGTTCTCTATTTTAAAAGAAGAAATAAGATCAAGCAAAACCAAGGAGTTACGATAAGGTGGAAGGTGAACATGTTTGAAGATGCACTACTCTATAATGAGCCAGAGCTGCCACTGTACCACTGCACACTTTAAAATCTGAACAGCAATGAATAAAAATTGAATGGATCCACAACAGCCACAGAGCCTAGTGAGGGCCACAGATTTCCTTGTGTTTGATTAGAGAAATCAATTTATAGGCTTATTCTTGTCCTGGGAGCTGCTTATGGCAATCAACAAGTGAAAAACCCCAAACCCCTATGTTTCTGTCTAAATATAAAAAAATGGCAATTATGTTTCAAGAAGAAAATTAATCTCTCTGGTACTGACTGTCATCTGAGCTTTTGAGTTAAGTCTACAAGCTCCTGGGCAAGCAGTGCAGGTTTTGTTTGTGCTTCAAGTGTAGCAATTGCCATAGCAAGTGGTGTTCTGCATCATGGTCTTGCTTCAACTTCTGAAATATATCAAGGGTAAGGCCAAGGAACCACCTCAGATGTGGTGAGGCAATAAAAACACCATTTAAACAAGGTCCATGTTCACAAAAAAGATGCTACTCTTCTGTACTTAATGGAAAAATGTGTTTGTTGGACAGCAGCCACTTGTGTATAGTAAGTGCCATCTTCCCCATTGCCCAATATCACATATCGGCTGCTGTGCACATAGCCTGACCAGAAAAGGGTAGAAATTAGCCCCCACTCCTCTCTGTGTAAGGCCTAATGTCCATTGGCAGAGTCGTATAGTAAAAAGTGAGGATGATTTGACACCCCCCCCCCCCCTTTTTATGGATTTTAGTGTTAACACAGAAACTAACCTCCAGCAGTGTTCTGCCATCCACCTATCCACCCATCCATCCAGACACCCAGGTATTAAGTTGGGTACTTACCCAACACTAGTTGCCATGATTACTTTTGCTATGAGCACTGAGGCATGCAGACAGAAATATGATACTACCAAGACTTTGGACTTGGGCCAGTTGGTTGTAAAGGCAGGGGGGTTAGAAAGTATTTTCCAAGCAAGGAGGCACACATACATCTGGGTAAGTTAGTGAAAGAAGGAAAGGATGGGCAGATAGCCACAACTTCTGAGGCACATGTGTTATTTTAAAGCAGTTTTCCTTCAGTATATCTGTCACACCCAAATTTATTATCGTCACATAAAACTCATTCCTTTCACAGAACTGGCTTCTAGTGGTCTCTTTCTAAATTATATGGGTTTCTCTAGTGCAGTTGTGCTCTTTGGGAAAGAAACTATAATCATCTGGAGCAACAAGTCCAATTCACACAGAAATACTTCTTGCAGAAGCTCAGTATTAAGACGGTAATATGCCTAAGGCTCAATATTCCTGTGTCAGGGAGATTCTGAAATTCACTAGGGAGATTTATGCTTAAGTGCTAAATAAATATCTATCTGTGCAGGAGGCTCAACTGCCACATAAACTCAGCAGTTTATTGCCCTTTTGTGCCACTAGTCTTATGCCACGGCCTTATCAGCAAGCAATATTTATCCCCCCTTGCACCTGCTTTGAAATCTCAGGATACAAACTGGTGATTAGAGATGGAAGAAATCCAAAATGGCAATTTAATGTCATGGTGAAAAATTAAATTGAAAATCATGGTAAGCAGGGCTACTGAGTTCCTCCAGGTAGTAGCCGCTTTCTGCACAGTCAAAGCTCTTGCACACTGCTTGGGCATTGTCCGTGTCTGCTTTGGTCCAAATGCCTGGAAAGTTACATGAGAAGGAGAAATGGGGTTAAAAGACTGAAGAAAACTTCATCAGAGTTTGAGCTGTCCTTTAGTATTGCATGTGCCCATTGCTAGTGACTTTCCTCGGCTGGCCACCTCCTCCCAACATGCCACCAGATGTGTCCTATGTGTCCAGAGTGGTCATGACTCCTGTGAGTCATCTCATGACTCATGAGCCCATCTCATGAGCCCATCTAAAGAGGCAAGTCCAGGCTCAGCTCCTGGTGTTATTTGATTTAGAGAGGAAGACAACAGTTCAATCTGACAAACTGACTCTGGAGATCCCTGTTTCCCTCCACCGCTCATATCCCTATCCTTTCCCTACAGCTCTCTTGAAGGCAACCCGAGCCAGTGACTGTCAGCTTGCTTTTGCACTTACTTTTTGGGTTGTCCTTGTCTGAACTACATACAAATGTAGAAAAATGTCAGTTTTGATACTGTTGAACACTTCTTAGTGTGAGACGGAAACCCGCTGAACCAACCAGAGGCCAAACCGTCCTGTTCCATATGGGACTCCTCTGCTTCAGGCAGGTGAATGATTGCTTTGGGCATGTTTCTGGCAGCTGGAACAAGCCACGTGTCCAGCAGCCAAAAGCTTGCTGGGCTTGGCCTTCGCCTCCCAGCCCAGCCCTCCCACCCACTCCCTGGGCATCTGGAGGAAGGAGTCTCTCCGAGCGCCTCAGGGGGAGGCCCAGATTTGGCTCAGCTGGCACTGGCAGCCGCAGAGGCTGCAGGAGAGGCTGTCTGGCTGCCACGCTGTGCCCTGAGCAGGCAGGGCAGCCATCCCCGCTGGCCAGCCAGCCTGTGGGGCCCTGGCCGTGACACGGCTGGGAGTGCAGCTGGAAAGCGCGGCCTACCAGAATGGCTGCCAACCATGGCTAGCTTGTCTGGAGCGTGCTGTGTTCTCCTCTGCTCTGGAAGTCGTGTTGAATTAAGCCATCTCGCAGGAAACTCATGTGTGTGCCAGAACTGTGTACCTGCATATGGTCTTTGGAGCAGGCTGATCCCCCATGTGGTGTTGAGAGTTATGGTGTGAGATAAATAGGAAGGAAAAGCTCCTCCTCTGATCTTTCCTAGCCAGCCCAGATGATAAAGGGAAACTGGCAACAAAATCCAAAACTTCCCTCTGGCAGTCCTGACAATAGAGAAAAAGCACCTGTATTTAAACTCTAGAGGAGAGCAGAGAGGAGGAGGGGGATTGCTGTGCTGGAACAGGCACAAAGGGTCCCAGAGATCCCCAGCAGCTCCTGTCATCCATCTGGGGCTGGGCTGTGCCTGCTCAGAGCTTGTACCCCCAGCACAGCTATGCCAATGTGACAAGATTTCTACTTCTTGTCCCTGGGCAAACAGGTTGAGGAAGCATTGTATTCAGTCACCAGTCAAGCAAAGGGTTAATCCATCACTGCCGCACAGTGTCACCAGCTTTCTGATGCTGCTTGATTTTAAAACAATACCTACAACATTTCTGACACGGACCATCAGTTATTACCATGTTTTGCTCAATGGCCTTCCTCAAATATTACTGCAGCATCCACAGATGATTTTGATATACTGAAACCACTATTTAGCCACAGGTGAACTCAGACCCTCTCCCTGCCTTGCAGTCAGTTCCCTCCCTTTCTAACTGGTACCACAACACTTAGAATTTTTCCCCTTTGACTTACCAGCCCCTGTCCTTTTCCACCTGGTAGACCTGTGTACCTGGCTGAAGATTTCAATAATAGGATGCAGGAATCCTAACCAGCCCAAAATATTATGTCAAGGGTACAATTTATAAAGCCCCCAGTTGCTTTGCTGAGCAAATTTCACGGTCAGTTACAGTAAGGATTATTAAGTTATCTACTTTCAAGGTCCAGAAAATTGATTGGGTTGGAAATTTTTAAATAATACTGTTTTGAGAAAGATTGTAACTCTTGTATAACAGAAGTTGACTGTTTTCTTCACAAATTTACTCATAACAATATGGAGCTTGGTTGTCTCTCTCATTGTTTCCTATTCAGACAACTGGAGGACATTGCTGAAACCCCTGGAGGTGTTACACGTCCTGGGAGGGCTGGCTATCTATCTGAGAACACCCACTGTGTGCACGTTTTCTACAGTCATTGTCAGACGTGTCCAAGAGCCCTACTACTCCCAGTACATCTGTATAAACCAGATAGGGGCTGACAGAGGAGGTTTCTGCTTTATCTTTGCAATCTGGTGCAGGACCTAAACCCAGAGAATACCAGTGATTTTCCAAGATTATTTATAGTAAGTGTAGTGAAGTTCCTTCTGACACTCAGTCCAGTACCCTAATTAGATTAATCAAAGCATTCATTGGTTTGGGTGTTGGGGGAGTGTTGATCACTAATGTTCAATATTCATATTTTCAGTCAACAGAAATAGTACCCCAAGATAGAAATGACCAACTCTTTTCAAAGGAAGAGAAAAGCATAGATATCAACATTAGATGAGATTAGAGAGATGTGGTCTGTATTGCATGTATAACAGGCCTGCATTACAATGAACATGTGCAGTTTAATGCAGTTAAAGATAATCCATGTCGCCTGCTAAACTCATTCCATCAGTTTTACATTTATGGAGCTAAAGGCAAATGTTTAAAATTTTGGTTATTGCACCATATGTCTAAAATGCTTTAGTTCCATCTGACATTTTAAAAATATTTCTATTTCAGTGGTAGCTTCATTATTTTCTAGATCTGGGTATCACATACTCCCTTTTGCCACAGCATTCCTAGACCTGTCTGCCATGATGTCTTAATTTTTTGGCTCACTAATCTAATTTAATCTAATGTAATTGGTTTGGCAGCTCTATTAACTTTTTTTTTTTTTGTATGTAGGTGCTAAATGAGGCAGAATGTGTGCATGGCATGAGAGGCTGCCTTTTTCCACTTGTCCATTTTAAAGCATGATTGCAATTTTCTGGACAGCAGCAAGAAAAGTGGGACAACACAGCCCCTCTGTGCAACCCACCTGGCGGCAAATGAAGCATCCTTCATGGTAGATTAGTGGTGAAGCCTGCTGGCAAGCAATGGCATGGTGCAGGTCAGGATCAACTTTGTGCAGACTGCTCAGGGGGACTAATGTGCATGAAAACTGTACCTCAATAGGAAGACCTTATGCAGACAAAAATAGAGACAGGATGGACAATAGAGAGGCAAGAGTCTGTCTTGCTTCATCTGGGGGAATTTAGGTTTGATAATGGCTGGGAACCCTCACTAGTGCAGGCTGTGCTTTGGGCTCCTCAAAACAACATTAAGAAAAATATCCAAGCAGATATAATTACTTCAGTGTTTTCTTTTATGAGGGCTTCTTCACACATAGCTAGCACTCTGCTTTCCAAAACCTTGTAGCTCTCTGGAAATTCTGACTGAGAGCAACAGTGCAACAAGTTTTTCAGCGAGACACAAAAGCCATTATAACAAATATCAAAACAGCAGCCTAAATGTTTAATGAAGTGACATTCAAACATAGCTTAATAGATTCTCTTCAAAACTTCACAGGAACATCCTTGTTGGTTCTGAAAGAAAATCTTCTAGTTTTCTGTCTGGATCAATTTTGTATATTAAAATTGTAAGGAAACACAAGTTAATTTTATTGCTGAAATCTCATCATGCAGCATTGTGAGGAACACTTATATTAGTGTGATACTCAAATCAGAGCTGGTTCTCTGACTGCAGCAATAGCAAAACAAATTCTCTTCTGATGTAACTTAGTTTAGATCCTGGGTGCTATGCTAAAAGGATACTTCACCTGATGCCACAATCATATTGTTCCAAGAGGTAGATTAATTTAAGTTCAATGGATTTATGTCAAGAGAGAATTTAGCCTAATATTCCTCACTCTGGTTTCTCTCTAGGGAAATATTCTAAGAGGAAATTTAAAGGGGTTTTGACTGATTTTATTTATCGAATTCCAATAGAAGACC
Source organism: Entomyzon cyanotis (assembly GCA_024500445.1). Taxonomy (NCBI): domain Eukaryota; kingdom Metazoa; phylum Chordata; class Aves; order Passeriformes; family Meliphagidae; genus Entomyzon; species Entomyzon cyanotis. The sequence goes on along the minus strand of JAKEPQ010001004.1, from coordinate 14,440,604 downwards.
TCACAGGAGAAAGGAGAAGGTCAGCTTTTCCTCAGCACAATCCAATTTAGATGATTGTCAGAACAGCAGCCGATGCTTTTGAGAAACCAATGATAAATATTTTTCAGAACTTAGGGACAATTTCTTTCTCACAGATGGTGAGGCACTGCTCAGGCATGATGGGTGCAATTTTCAAAAGTACATCTTTGCCTCTTTGGGCTTCCCCAATGCCAATGGAAAGAGGCGTAAGAGAGAGATTTGTGTATCTGAAGATTCAGGCCACAAGAGATGATCAGGACTTTCAAGAACAATTTACATAAATGTCTCATAGGGAAGGCAAATGGTGGGTTTAATTGTGTCTCTCTTGGATGGAAAGAGAGACTGGGCATCTTCTTGGTCTGAGTGCTCTACAGACCTCCCACACGCTGCTTTGCTGTCGTCTTCTCACACAGATCCTGCGCCCTTGGCAAATGACTGAAGTTTTATACTTCTCCCTTCAGCAAGACACTGCTTTATACAAATGATGAAGTAATCAATCAGTTTAAGAGAATGAAATCCCTGTGTACAAAAAGGTGACATGAAATTATTGCCTAACATATTAACGGAATACGCCTGCTGTAGCCCAATTACACCTTCACCATATACACTGAAATACCTTTCAAGCAATTCCTCAACAAAACAATAAACCTGTCATGAAAGAAAAATTTATTGTTCATCAAAGCTGTGTATTCAGGAAGTAATACTACTTTCAGGGTCATGCTGGTAGTAACTCAGCATGAGATTAAAGAAAATTATAGGGAGTCTTCATTGTATTTTACACTTTCCCTTTGTGGAGCTAACGAATATCTGTCCAAATTCCCAAATTTCACCAGCAAAGGATTATTCAGTGGAAAACAAAAGTGCAGATTTATAAGAATAGCAATTTCCATATGTACCACTTCTTACTTTGTAAGAACATTCTTCCTGAAAATAATCTTAAAAGTTATACCAACTAAAACAAAAGTGACTGCGCTGAATTTAAAAAAAAAAAAAATTCTTCTGATTTGCATTGGTGTAGCTTAGAGTGAAGTCTGACTTCTTGCCAATATGAAGCATTCAGACTCCATATTCCTGAATCTATCTAGAATTCTGTTTGTAGTCTAACAAAGAAACTGTGAGGTGAACTACTTCTAATGATTTTCAGTATTAAGAATTCCCCTCTCAATCTTTGCAAAAAGGAAAACATACTAAAATAGAAAGTGTCATATCGCAGGCTTTTGGTTAGCTGAGAAGCAAGTTAAAATCACAGGGAGAAAAGGTCGTGAAATAGGCTTAAATATTGATTGGATGCCTTCTCTCATTCTGAAAAGTTTAAGCTGTATATTCCCGTGAGCTTCAATTGCTGAAACCTTTTATAACAGCTCTTCTAGGCTATGCAGGCAACTTGCTGTTTCACTAACTACTTATCTAATCAAGCCGTAATTTGCATGGTTTTCTATAGAGAAAAATTAAAAATAACCCAAAGCCATATTAGAGAAGATGCACATTTGGTGAAAGGAAGGAAGAAATACAACAGATTTAAGAACTGTCATTTATAAATGTCATTTATATAATGAATGATGATTTTCCCGTCATGGGTTTTTGTGAAGATCAGTGGAACAATTGCTTCACATACATATGATTCCTGAATCATTTAACAATCATTTAAAACAGAGCTTCTGAACAATTAGAGGTATGATCAGAAATCACAGAGCTACTGAGCATGGAAAGTGAAGCTAGTTTTAATTCTGCTCCTCCACAATGGGGTGAAGGATTGCCATATAATTAAACTTCCTCAAGCTTTTATAGAAATATTTATGAAATTAGGGCATCTTTTAAATAAATTACTGGTCTCTATTGTTCTAAAAATGTCACATTGACATAATATTCACCCTGTCTTGATTGTTAAACTTGTTTGTGAGTCAGGCTCAGCAAACAGTCTGAAGAGCTGAACATTACAACCATGGGACATTTTCAGTCTGTGTCTACTATATGACCCCATCAACTCAGGCAGAAGAGACAAAACATACTGGGATCACAGCAAGTGGAACAGTGAAAATGTGCCTCCCCAGCATTGTTTTCCTTTTCCCTGGCCATACAAAGGCAGTCAAATAAACTCTGTGAATTATGGGCCCCTTATTTCAGAGATACTATTGCAGAGCCACAGGGCTATAGGAAAGCAAGGCAGGTCAATAGAAACAATAAAAGCCTTGGTAACATTCTCCTAGGAGAAGAAAATGCAATGATTGGAGTTATTTACCTGAAAGTCCCAGTTCATTAATAGGAACCAGATAGCTTAGGATGGCTGACATGGTTTCTAGCCTCCAGATGTTGGCTCTGCCCTCCTGGAAGATCCCATTTGTGCAGCAGTGCTATCAGAGACAGTTGTATAGCTACTGCTGAGGCCGTGATTCAGGTCAGCTAGAGAGAGACCACTAGGGATAGCTCCCTTCTGGGCTGTGAAGAGCTTAGAGAAAGCAGAAGGGTCATTTGTCTTTTCATGTCTCCTAAGCTGGAGGCAAGAATGGAGGTGGTAAGAAGGGAATAGTAATGAAATTAAACACTGAACCAATCTAAATACAAGAGAAAATTCTTTCCTGACGAGTGGATCTGTCCTGTGAACCTTCATGCTGCAGGGCACTGCTGATGGTGAGAATGTGAGAAGGTGAAAGAACTGGATGTGAATATTACTTTGCTAAAGGTGATTTAAGTGAAAATTGCTACAGTTTTGACTCCTAGATTAGTAGTCTTTCATATGCTTATTTTGAAGTCTTACCTCATTGTTTGAGCCAATCTGTAGTGAGCAGCAGGAGGAGGATGCCTAAAGCAGTAGCTTTCATCCCTGGAGGTTGTCTGTCACCTTCCTTTAAGAGAAGGATGGGACACTTCCAGATGTAACATCAGAGCTGGAACAGTGTCCTGCCTCCTGTGCTCAATACCAGCCCTGTTGGCTTGCAGCCCCAGGATGGTCCCAGTGTCTGTCTGCTCAGGAACACAGCAAACGGGAAAGGCAATGGTCACAGGTTCCAGCAACAGAATCTTCAAACCTGTGCAAGACAAAAAAATTTTACTTAGGGATCAGGGCCCAGGAGAGGTAGTGCCACCTCCATCTTTGGAAGTATTCAAAACCAGTCTGGATGAGGCTCTGAGAGACCTGGAATAAGATAGCCCTGCTCAGAGCAGGAGGCTAAAGCAGCTGTCACATGTATCTGATGGCCTCCTCTACTTCAGCACAGAGCTAGGTTAAACATTAATACCGCAATATCAGTAACACGTCTCCTACAAGGTGCTAGAAGGAAAGATGGGAAATTGACTCTGCATAGGAATGACAATATGGATTAGCCCTGGGCTCTACAAGGCTTTACGTGCAGGAGAAGAGCTAGTGCTGGATGCCACCAGCTCTCTACAGACCATGGATGGAGGGGAAGGAAAGCACCACTGTGTGACTGCTCTGAGGATGTCTATCATGATAACTTGATCCTTGACTTGTTAATGGGTCTACTTCAGAGAAAAGGGACTTTAATAAAGATTAACCTTTGTATTCTTAGGGAAAGGAGAAAGAAATGTAGAATGACCTTTTACCAATTCACTGATACACTTTCCTCTCTATGTCTGGTAAAAGGCAATAATAATCATCCTACAGAGACTCAAGGAAAGTCATCAGTGTACATTGTTCCCATCTGATTTTTTGACATTTCTGTCTATTGCCTGCCACAAATCATCTGAAATTGTCCCCATTCATTAGAAAAGAACGTAATTAGAAATCATATGAAAACATTTGTTTTTTTAAAGAGCACTAACTCTGCAAATGTCTGGTAGATCAAGAATATTTTCCAGATCCCCAGGCCCCACTGAAATGAAACTGAAGCTCAATTATTTTTCAGAGATACCCATAAACCTCCAACATTTTCATTTTATTTCAATACTTTTTTCCAGTCTCTACTGACCTCAGAAACTTGTGCCCCCAAGACATGGAACAATCAACTTTTCTGTTATTATTTGAAGAGAGATGTTTGTTTCATATTTTTAAATAGCAATACGACAACAAGGCAGAGGTTTATTTGACTCACAGATACCAGCAGCTGCAGTTCCTCTTAGCAGAATAACCGTAACTTCCCAGGCTGAAAGGTTTATATGACATCCCTGCACATCCCATGCGTAGATTTATGATCAAGTCCACCTGCAAGGCCACATTAGAAAAATTATTGTACAATTCTAGAAGTCAGTACACCAAAAAGCAATTTAGTACATATTAACAAAAAAAAAAAAAATCCAAAGTGCATAAACTCTTCTAAAATATTAAAATTCATCCCATCTCAAGGAGCTTGTGTAACAGTGTTTTGTATGAGCACTCACATGACTTTGCAATGGCTTCATGCACTGGTGCTAAATTAAGACAGACAACTGATGAATTCTTTTCCATTGCTTTTTGCCTTTCATTCTCATCTCCAAGCATGCAGTAGTCATACTTGGATGCAGCATTTCTTCATATTTTTTTGCCTACTTACCTGTTCCTCTCTTAAAAACACTGTATCATCAGCATCTGTAGTCCTTTGCTCTTTCCTGTACTTTCACAATGTCCTACCATAGTGTTAGCCCCTGACTTTTGGGACTATTAAACTCCCCTTTGTATTCCGTGGGCATGAAGTGTTCAGTGCAGATGAGATCAGGACACCTGCGTGTTATGCAAGAACAAATACTGAGTGTGGTACAGTAATTTTTTGTCTTGAGAACTGCAGAGTAGCCACTGCCTGGTTTTCTCCCTCCATTCCCTTCATTTTTGCTAGCAGCATCTGAAGGCACTAATTTTTCATAGGCTCCATTGAAGACAGCAAGATGTCTTTTCCTTCATCAACCTCTGCAAAGTGGGGATTTCTTCTACGAAACCTAACTGATCTTGAAAAAGAGTTATTTTTAAAGACAGCTGAATAAATCCGATCAACAGAAAATTTCAGATTTCACATAGAAATTCATTTAGAAGTATTACATTTCTGATTGAGTCCTGTACTCCAGAGCTGCTAAGCCAAAGTTAATTTCTTTACCACTCTTGATCTCAGCAAAACTTGCCATTTTACACCAGTTGAAGATCTGTCTCAAATTACAAAGCAAAATCATATAAAACTAATTTTAATTTATTCCGTGACCTTCCCTTACAAAATTATAGTTATCCAGTGTAAGTAATTTCCATGGAATACGTCTTCTCCATTACAATCAATAATGGAAGCAGAGAGTAAATGAGAAGATACTGTAGCTGTGTTAGAAAATTTTCCCAGTCATTTGAATGACTGCTTCATTTCTCACAAATACTACATATTTAAAGCAGTCTTACATGTTTTAATTGCAATGGGCAACATAGCTTGCTAGACCGTCACTGCAAAGCAGTGCCTGAAGCTCTAAAACACTGGAACTAATGATCTAAAATTTCACAGAGGGAAGCACAGGCAACACAGCAGGTTTGTGTTCCTGTTACAACAAAATATTTTTATGTAAACCAAACTGACACATATAATTTCATGAATAGCGCATAGACCTTGGGAAGTGATGTAGCCACTATGGATATATATAAAACATCTCCTGTAAGACACAAAAAGTGTGACTGGTGGGAGTCTATATTTCCCTGTCATGTCAGTCTAAGTGCATGCATCACATTGGATGGGCTGCATTCATTTTAATTCTTTTCTCATGCCAAGAAATTCATCCTGATGAGTGATATTCTTTTACTTTTAGCTAAATAATTAGCTGAAAGAAATATTCTTTTAGTTTTCATACCAATTCTTAGCTTGTAATATTTGGGATTTTTTTGTTGTTGTTATTTTAAAATGTCTTCACTAACTTTTGACAGGCTAGAAAGGTCACCAATCAAACTCAGAAGATTTGTCTGGTGATTTTCCTATTATTCTGGTGAGCAGTATCTCTATTTCAAATCCATGAACAACAAAACATTTTATTTCCATTTCCACAAGGGAAAATTTGTATTTCTGCTTCACATTGGAAATTTCAGTGAATAATTTCAAGCTCACTATTCACTCTTTTTTTTTCTGCTTCAGAAATTAAAGCAATATTTACTGAGTTGGCAATCACAATGTTCCTCCATAAATGAGTTAAGGGGTGTAAGGTAAAGGAGTAAAGGATGAAATGACAATGCAGAAACAGGACCTTTGGCTGGTCACCCAAAGGTTTTGGACAAAGGGCTGCTGAGGCAGCATTTACAGCAGTAGGATAAGGGTGAGTTTGGAGTTTTGCTCTGTGTATGATCATGCATGTTAGGTATGTGCAAGGGATGCCTCTGCCCAGTGTAGGCTGGGGGAGACAGGGTAACTCCTGCCCTGAAACCCACCAACATCCATTTGCATTGTTCCACGCAAAGGCAGAGGCTCCATCCCAGCCTAAGCCAGTGCACTTGGTTAGAGGCAGGACTTGGACTACTCAAATATCCCACATGAGCATGAGGTTGGCAGCAAAATTGGCTGCAGCTGGGGTGAGGAGGGGGCTATCTGTCCTGCCTACCACATACTGCTGGAGAGGCTCCTGGCCTGGGAGACTGAGCATGGCCCATGCACCAGGCACTCTGCTAGATCCAGCAGGATCACCAGCACATGCTGTCCCCAGCCCTTGGTGGACACCAGCACCTCCAAGGCTGTTTTGTCACCTCATTTGGCCACCCAGATGGCACCACAAGCAATGCACGGTGAGGCAGCCAGAGTCCCAGCATGGTCAGGCATGAGAAGAGCCAGGCTTGGGCATCTTCTCACAGCTGCCCTTTGACTGCTGTAGAGCCACAGACAAAAATCTTCACTGTTTGAATGTCAGACAATGTCCTTCAGTGGTGGCTTTATTCTGTGATCTTCATGGGTGGTAAAGAGCTGGAGAGGGAAATACTTGTCCCCTGCCAGGAATTATTAATGCCTTCCTTTATGAAATGAGAAAGGCATGTATGAGCAATCCCTAAACACAAATTCAATTGCTAGATCAGGGGCTGTTGGTCTGGTGAGGCACCATCTCCTGTTTCATTATGAGGTTTGAAGGAGGGCCTCAAGCAGTTCCTTGAACCCTCAGACCTTCTTCCCTAGTTAGGATGGACCATGAGGGTAAAGGCACCAACTGCAGTTCTTAAAGCAATGATCCTCCAAGCAGTGAAGAAGGAGCCTCTTCTAGAAATCATGCCAAGTAATTGTCTACAGGGCTATGGAGCTGAGGTTAACATCACTGGCCTGCTTTTAGAAAACTTAATCTCTGTAAATATTATATGTACATATTGTGCATATTGAAGCATGTACCTATTTGCAAAAAATATAAAGAAGCAGAACAGACTAACAGTTGGGAATACTAATAATTCTTGTGTATTATTTTTAATCATGCTTCTTCCCTGGAAAAAACTAAACTGAGGGGGCAAGAAAGGCCCTTGAAAGAGAACAAGAAGGAAACTAGAGATCCAAGAGCAGGATGGGTTTCTGAGTAGAGTAGGAGAAGGAACTGGCTACTGCTGTGTCTCTAATTTATGACTAGCTACTTCTTTGTAAACTACTCAATTATTAATTACAAGGGGATTTATCATATGTTTTGAAATACTCAGATAAGGAAATATTCTGTGCTGAAGCAAAGGATCAACCTTCAACACTGTAACCAAAACTTCTAAGAACAAAGTCTTGACTGAAATAAACATCACTCAGAACTGAGATCCTAAATAACCCAAGTGCAAGAACTAAGGAAGTGAAAAGCATACCAGAAATTTCTTTAAAGAAACCACCAAGCAACAAACAATCCCAAGGGCAAATCTGCCTGTGATCCTTTCCTAGAAAGAACATTGTACCATATGCTTGTAAATCCCATACAAAACTTAAGGAAACAAGTCTGCTCCCACCCTTTCAAAAAGGCCCACCAGCCCTTCTGGACGTCTAAAATCAGGCAGTGACTCCAGGCCTTTGCTTCACCAGTTGCTCCATTCTGGCAAATACATTTGGGTACTTTATTCTCTATTAACTAAGGTTTTGTTATGGAATGAATCCAGTGGATTCAGGGACACTGTGCAAGTCCCAAAGGACACAGAGTTAAATCTGCAATTCTGGTCTCCCAACACCTGGATGTGTTATTTAGTCTTGTCCTTCTCAGATGCTTGCAAAGTACATGAAATGATGCTTTCCTCCTCAGAAGGCTTTCCTGGCAGGAAGACACTGGACAGACACTGGACAGACTGTACCAGAGCCATGACTTTTGCTAACTGAGATGCCATATGCATGTAAAATAGATTGAAGTGATGCACTGTGATGAGGTTCTCACTGGAGCCCACATGTCCTGGGTTGCATCATTGCTCCTGTAGTCCCTAAACAGGAGGGAGGAGCAGGATTAGAAAAAAATGGGATCTTGTGTATTTGCAGGTTTCCTAAATGGGCACAGGACTGCCGGCAGTCAGCATTGTAGAGAACAGCAGTATTAGAAAATAACTCAGAAAAGAAAAAAAATAGTTATACAAAAAATAAAGTCAAATGTTTTTGTGTCCCTGCAAGGTGAACTGCAGGAAATTCAGATTTAACAAAAAGTAATCAAAGATAAGAAAATAAATCATTAAACCCAGCAGGCACCATACTAAAGAAGACAGAGAAATCATGTAACATGGGGTGATGGCTGTAGAAAAAAAATCCACACCAAACAAATGGCAAAAGCTAATGAAAGGGTGAAATGAAGACCATACAAGAGCTCAAGGTGAATAAGAGAAGTTTTTTCAAATATATCAAGAAGAGGAGGTCAATAAAGAAATTGTTAATGTCTCCCAGAAACACAGAGACTAGATGCCAAAAGAGGTAGGCATTACAGAAAAATTAAATTAACTTCTTCCTTCAGTGTTCATGAGGGATGAGGATGAAGTGTTGTCAAAGAGAGAAATGCACATTCCTGAATGAGAAAAATGAAACGCAGAAAAGAACTCAAGGTCAACATATAAGAAATGATAAAGCGATTCGATTCTGAAAGCATTTCTGGTACTCTGGAGCTCAACACATCCCATCCAATTCATTGGGAAGAGCACAGGGAGAAACCTCTTATAACTGAGTCAGCCTGGATTTACTGCATGTAAACCCTTCCTAATCAAACCTATTTTCTATGATCAAACAACTGGGTTTGTGTACAAGGGATAATCAGTGGATATTTGACAGTGTCTCCAACAACATTGGTACCTGAGGACACTGTGGTCTGGATGGGTGGGCAACCAACTGCGTGGGTAAAAACTGGTTGGAGGGTCAGGCTCAGAGGGGAGTGATTAATGGGTTGTGCTCTATCCAAGCCAGGCTGGGGTTGGCTGAGTTTACTGTGAACACTCTGGGGGTTCCTGGCAGACAGAGCACTGCCTGTGCACCAGGGGTGTGCCCTGGCAGCAAAGGTGGCCAAAGGCATCATGGGCTGTGCTGGTGGGAGAACAGACAGGAGCTTGAGGGGAGGGACTATCCTCCCACTCAGCTCCTGCTGGGCCACATGTAGACACTGAATTCTTTTGAGCCACTCAGTACAAGAAATGCATTGAAAAAATGGGGGAAAAAAAGAAAAGTTAGGAGCTGGAGCACTAGATTTGTTCAGCCTGCAGGAGAGGTGGCTTCAGCACCCTGCCAGCACCAGTGAGGCCATCAAGAAGATGACCAAGCTCTCCACAGTGATGTTGAGGGGATGAGAGACACCAGGCATAGGCTTGAACATGAAAGGTTCAACTGGGTATCTGTCGCTGTTGAGCGGCTAGCTGAGAAATGACCCAAGGTCTCAGACAAGGAAAGAGAGAAGAGAGCTTTATTGTTTTGAATTCCATATATATAGAGTTTACAGAGGTACCCCAGATTGGTCAGCCCGAGACCTCCCCCTAGGCCCAATTGGCCAAGCCCGAACTGACCTAATCCGGAGAAGTTGTTTGCAAAACATCCAAACTTTATCTTGTTTATGAAACATAGCAAAATGTTCCCACGGGAAGAACCTGTGCTAGCCACAGGTATCAGGAGAAACTTTTACTCCAAGAGAACAGTTAGGTATTGGAGCAGGTTACCCAAACAACTTGTGCAGTCTCCCTCTCAGGAAATTTTCAAGACTGAATTAGATAAAGCCCTGAGTAACCTGATCTGATCTCAGATCTGGACTTTCTTTGAGCTGAGATTGGACCAGAAACCTCCTGAGGTTCCTTTCAGCCTCAATTATTCTGAATCCTATGATCTGTAAGGTTCAACAAGCCAGCTGAGAAGGGAGCAATAGAAGGCCCTGCTAGCTCTCAGAAGAACTTAGACATGATGAAGAATAAACCCCTTGAGAGTCCCTGGCAAGCAAAATAGCAGCAATGCAAATTAAAGGCAAGATTAGGAACAGATATTAACCAGCAAGTGAGGAAAAAAGGAGCAAGGGTAGAGCCTAGAATTAAAGGCAGAAAAGCTGCTTCTACCAGTACTGTCCTTGGCTTGCTGTGCAGATTTGGAGAAACCTCAGGGAAAGTTCTCCCCAGTGGTCAAAGCCATGTTATTTCCTTCATGTCTGAAGTAAAAATGTGGACAACCAAAAATCCAGCCATGGGAGTTTTTACCATGCAGGGGCAGCTGTCCTGGAACCAAGGCCATGATGATGATGGAAGTGTTGAAAATACACAGATACATTCACAACATGTTCTCGCCAGTAGAGGCCTGTGGTCCAAGCTTGGACTTGAGAACAACTTTCCTTTTGCTGCAGAAACTACCCAGAGAACCTCACCAGCAGAAGAACCACCAGAGCAGGAACCACTCAGAAAACTTCCACTATTCTTTACTAGAGTTTTCTTTGTTCTGGGTTAAATGCTTGCCATGGAGAAACAACAAATACTGACTCTGCCTGTGAAAATCCCTGAAGCTGGTAAAGTATCATAAAAGTATTACTTCAGTATCAAACTGCTGAAGGCTGGTAAAGTATCATAAAAGTATTACTGCTTTTCAGTCTCAAGCCTAAGAGACCAGGATGGGTGGACCTTACTCCTGTCTTTTTTGTAATCTTTTTTCCAAGTGATTTTGATTTCTATTCATCAAAGAGGGGAAAAACTTTTATTCCAGTAATTCAGGGCCTTTGGCAGACTATATTCACAACAATAAGAGGCTGTTTGTTCTTCAGATAAATGCAGATCAAGAAAAACCATATGTTCTTATGCTTGTAAATAATTGCAATTTGAAGTGCCATAAAAAGAAGTCAATAAACCCATTCCCAGGAGATCAACAAATAGCATTGTCCAGGGATTATAACCCAACACTGGGGTCATTCTCAATAGACAGCTGTCTCATTTCCCTTTCAAAGAAACAGCCATATATCACACTGCAACTCATCACCAAAGTGTAATAAAAATACACATTCATTAACCTGCAGGAAGGAAATGGGAAGGAATAAAACATGCTGATGAAACAAAAATAATTCAGCCTAGCTAAGACACAGATTGTAAGAAGCTTCAAATGAGCTAAACCAAACTAGGTAATTGGACAGTAGCATACTAGATGCAGCACAGCCTAGGTGTGTGGTTTGTGGGAAATAATTTAAAACTACTTGTAAACATTTATGTACTCTGAATTAGTTGCAACCTCCAAGGAAAAAGATACAGGCATTGTTGTGGACAGCTCAATGAAGACATGTATTCAACATGCAGCAGCAATTAAAAAAAAAAAAAAAGGAATAAAAAGGTAGGGGATATTGAGCGTGGAACAGACAGAGAGTAATACAGAGAACACTGGAATCAATGAGATATCCTCAGCCTTGCCAAGTCAATAGACATTTATTTTGTATGCCACCTCTCCTGAAATCTACAACCTCAAGTGCCTTGCAAACCAATGCAATCTAATCGCAGAATTAAATAATAACAAGGGGAGATAAATTTGATTCTCTGCTCGAAATTGAGTAAAGAGCAAAGGGCTGAAATGAAGTCTGGATGAGTGCTGCAGTCCTTCACCACTGATGAAGATTTCTGCCTAGAGTAGACTAGAGAGAAAAGAGAGAAGAGCAAGGAAGCAAAGGAAAAATAAAGGCCTGAGCTGGCTGCAGAAAGGGAAGCAATGTGAGTAGATGGCTTGGTTCATTTATGGGTGGAAATCCACATGCATGGCAAAAAAATCTATATATATTGGCTTATCAACAGTTAGCTTCAGGGGAATCATACTCACTGTTTCAGTGAGAGCAGGACTGGACCTCCAGTGCTGCAGCCAGGGTTCAACTTTCTGTGCCCATTTCTCATATTTCTGGGATTTGTCTGGGTTTTTTTCCCTTAAGCTGTTTGTTTTGTAGTTTACAAACTATTTCTTTGCATTTTCTGTATGTTTGTGCTGAATGGGAAAACGACAGGGTGAAATGTCTGGAGAGCAATGCTGGCAGGCTGAGAGCAGGAGAGCTGAACATCTGATTTGTCACAGCCATGTCATGTGCTTGCAGTTTCACAGCAATAGTAATAGTGTGGATTAGCAGAATCAAAAGGAGGAAAAGAATGCAAGGATACTACTGAGATAACAATCAGTCAAACTAATGCAAAGCCTGAGTTAAGGAAGCTTTAAGAAATTTATGTAAAAGTAACTAAACTTCAGATACATGGAGTCAAAGTAATGATGCTGAGTCCTACTGGAGTGGTTCACATTCCCACTATTAAAGGTGAAAAGCAAACATTGTCCTCACTGCACAGTTGAAGAAAATAGGAAAAGATGAATTAGAGATCAGCCACAAAATCATAGAGTGGAGCATCAGTACATGGAGAATCAAATTCAGCTTTGCAGTGTCTTACCAAGAGGTTGCACTGCAGAAAAGTCACTGAAAAGTTCTACTATGGGAAACACCAGTAATGTGCTTTGAAAATTTCCAGTTAGAGGTGAACTACAAAGAATAAAAAGCTGAAAAAAAACCCCAAAAAAACCCTAAAATTGTCCCGAAAATTACATTGGGTCATTAAAAAAAAAATGTAGCAGAAACAGAACTGATCAAGAAAGAATAGGTGGAATTGGCACTGCTTGGCTTTTGGTCTATAACTCCAAGAAGGGTACAAAAGTCAATGCAAGAGGGGAAGCTGAAGGGGAACTGTCACTCTAATATGCTGAGCTTAACTTTGGTCTGAGGCAATTTTCACTCACCTTTTGCCTACACACCCTCCCTTAGAGGTCAAGTATTCACTGCCAATCTCTCAAAGCACACACTCAGGTCCACTATAAAATCTTAGCAGTAGTATCACAGATATACATTTTATTCTTACAAAGTAAATGTAAATGTGCCAGGAACACATTTTTTAAAAATGAGGAATTTCAGTCTGAAAAGATTGTGTAGAATTAGAGAAAAATTCATCATGGGCAGACTTTTGAGAGGGAAAATAAATCAGATATTGAAGGTGGATCTATTTTGTACTTTTTAATAAATGAAAGAAAAAATAAAAGGGAAACCTTTTACTGAGTGAAAAAGTAGAACTGAATCCAAAAATACCCCTAAGTTTTATTTAATAAATTCTCTCTTTTGAAAGAGTAAAATAAAGAGAGGAGGCACAAAGAAGTTGGGAAGAAGAGTGAGCATTTTTTCTTAAAGAGAGAAGTTCCAGTCTAAATTTGCTTTTGTGTAAGACAGAGTTGACCTCTCTTTCAATAAGGTAAACATGGGGAAAAAAAATAAAAAGTGTTCCTCTTAGGTAAAAACTCAACATTGCTTATGTACATCTGCCTTCCGGTCAAAAGGAAAAAGAATTAGTGGGTAAAAACTGAAATAATTTTTTTCTTTCCTCTATCCCTTACTTAAAAAAAAAAAAAGAAAGATAATTTTGAAATCTAATTTTAAAAATCAAAATGCCATAAAATAATTTAAGGAGATCCTCTTTTAACAAAGAGGAAGTGTCAAAATAGTCACAGTCATGCAGTTCACTGTCTGGGACAAGAGCTGAGGAAAGATACACATGACCCTTTTCCTACAGTTAAATTCCCATTTGTACAAAAAGGTAGTGAGGAGTCAAATAGTAGAAACCCAGCTATTTCAGAAAATTCAACTGGAAGCCATATTCTCCTTACACAGCCCTCTGTTTCCATGTTTAAAGCCTATTCCCTACTTTCAGTGCTGCCATAATTTCCATCTCAGTGCTCCCTCCTCTTAGCACTTCTCAAAGTAATACAGGTGACTAGATTAATTTAACCTGGAACCATCATCCAACTATAAAATCTACATTATTCCCAAGGTAGTAAGTTCCTTTTATTCACTGTCCTCATGGCACTTTGGGGACAAGAATGAATCTGGACTGTAATAAACATAAAATATTTCTAAACCCTTTTTGCTGTGTACAGCTATTCTGAACAGACGCTACTGCCAACTGTTAAGTATAAAGAAGTATTTGACTAGTCATGGTCTGTAGCCACCTTCAAGTCAGTTTGAGCTGTTGAGGAACTAGAGGTCCTTTGCTTGTGTTGTTGATGTTGAATGGCTCTTTCTTGTTGGTCATAAGACATTCAAGTCAGAGAAGCTTCCTTCTGCACAACTCCAGTATCCTCCCCTGCTGTCTGACTATCCTCACGGCTACTGGGACCTCTTAAATACAAAGGTTTATTTTTTTTTCACTTTTCTTTTACATCACTGTCTCTGATCTCCCATAACATTAAATGGTTGTGGCAAACTTGCTCATTCACTTCTCGAAAGTCTTACTTTTTCATTTGAAAGGCTTTTCATAGATGTGTTACTCTAAAATATTGGGAGACTGAGGAAATACCTTTCTGCCTCAGTCAAGTAAGTGAAAAACCTACGGCACTGCCAATGAGAGGAGCTCTTCTCAAATTCACATTTCCTGGTGCTCTTTTTTTATAATGTATGTGGATTGTAGCCAGGACAAAGAATATGTGACTTCAGTTTCCTTCCCCCTCTCTGCTCTGTTGTTTTTCAGTGGAAAATGTTCTGGTTTACATTCACTCTTCTCCAGCAGTTTTTTGGTTATAACATGCAGCATGAAACATCCTGGTAAGAGGATATCAGAGGGGGTTGTTACTTCTCTGAAGCTAATCTGGTGCTCTTAGTATGCCTGTGCAGGCAGGACAAGCAAATCAAGCCCCTTTTGCTCATGTCGGGGCTGTATTACTATATTTTATCCCTCAGGGATTCATGTAAAATATATGGGCAATAAATGGCTGACTTATTAAGCAGATTCCAGACCAGATGGAGTTAATGCAACTCTGCATGGCTGCACCCATTCAAAAAGACATCCTTCCAAGAGAAGAACGCTCTTTTAGTATGGCAGCTTATGGTATTTACATGCTCATCTTCTCTAGTATTGGATCTTGGTATCTCCCTTCTTTTACACTCCACTCCCATTTCAGAAACTGGATAGCACTCTGAAGAATTGATTGCTTAGGACCACTGTGGAAGTAGGAAATATTTCTGAAAATCAATTTCCCCAAATATAAAAGATTTTGATACATAAATCTGGGCTTGAAAAAGCCTTGCTGCTTCTCAATTATGCAGCAAAATTGTACGAAATGCAAGGAGGTTGAAAGATTGCCCAAGGTCACAGCAGGACTCAGTAGCTCAGGCTGAGTGAAGCGTACAAACATGTGAGCTCTGATTTTCGTCATCTAGCTATTGGACAGCACTCTTTATTTCCAGCTACTATTGATTTACACCCTTCTACCCTTGGAATACAGCTGGCATTTTGTTAATTCAGTATCCAATAGCTCATAATGATCCTGCTAAAGATAGACTGCTATGGGGCAGTCAAACCCCATGAAACGATTGCGTAAAAGTGTGACCAGGAAGTCATTTTTCTTACATAGTCTAATTTCTGATTCCTCAGTCAGAAGGAACTTTTTGTTCAGCTAAGTTTCATGTAGAGTCAGTAAAAAATATTTCCAGTGGAAGAGTTTTCTGGCACGAATTGCTGAATGTTTTCAAACCGAATGTCTTTTAGGAATTTTTTTTTAGTGGGATGCTACTGAGATTTCTCATTTTGATAAGATGGAAATTCTTTCCCTAAAAAGGAAAAAAATTAAAAAAGAAAGAAACATCTCAGGAGGCATGACTATGAGGAAAATCCCCTTAAAAAATAGACTAATAAAAAAAGGAATTTCATCACGTTATTAATTTTCCAGATCCTTCAGATGACACAACATGTCAACCAGCATCACTCATATTATTTGCCATGATAGATCCTGCCTGACACGCTGAATCACAGTCACCAGGGCATGTGACTGGCAGCCATTAGTGGAGAGGATCTGGTTTGAAGTCATGGACTTTCCTTTACACCTGCCTGCTGTACATCTGCAAAAGCTGGGGCTGTACGTGCAGCCAACTCCTCTCAGCTTGTTTGCAGATTCAGAGACAGCAATAGCAAGGGACAGAGAGTCCTTTTCAGCACTCCTATTTCTTTCCAATTCTCTGTGCAAAATTACTAGGGATTTCCATTAAAACATCAAAATATCTTTCTAGGTGTAAGTCCAACTCTGCATAAGATAAAGAAATAAAAACTGTATAAACAATCTTAGCATTCAAAAGCCTTTCCAAGCCAATTGCTGTATAATGAATTCAGTGTAAATTTGTGCTGACCTTGGATACAAAATGATCTCTTTCTGCCAAAAATTTGCATAGTGGATATTGCTTTTGAGTCAGGAATGCAGTAAATTGCAGTATGAAGGTTTTAAAGGATGAAAAGAAAGTAGAGACTGAGTCTTAGCTCAGAGAGACCTGCACAAGCCAGGAAGAACACCAAGAGACACTGAGGTCTTCCTCAAGTGAGGAGAGAACTGCATTGTTTTTAAGGAGTAAATACCTTTGCGTTTATTCATATATGTTAATTCATCCACATGGTCTGGCTGCAAACTTATGAAGTGAATTGTGCATAGGGTGGAGAAGACAGAAAATGGCTATCCAAACTACACCTGCTGCCCTGTCAGCCAAATGCCTTCCCATTATCCTGGGCACAGCTGTTTGTTTAGGGCAGAGGATGGTGTGAATCCAGGCATCTTCCACACCCTTGTGAACCAGCAGCTGGATCCAAAACCAGCCTGCATGAAAGCAGAATGTAAAGAACAAAAATGTTTTCTGACCTCTGCACCGAAGTGTTTTTCTCAGACTGCTCTAAAAACTTCACTGGCACTAACATGCCATTGGGATTCTTACAATCCCCTGGCTGCAAGGACAGTGCTTTAGCATGGACAGAGCAGAGCTGTTCCCCTCTGTCAGCAGCAGCCTCTTCCTTGGAGGATCTTCCTTCGACCATGAGCAAGGCACTGAATAGTCCTGATCCTCCCCACTCTCGTCAGTGCTTTCCTCCTTTTTCCTCACCCTCTTACTACGTCAGCTCCTTGGGGTGTCTCCAGGATTTCCTGTATGCCTTCAAATGCCCATATCAAATGGGTCCACGGGCCTGCCAATGGGACAGGTTTTGGGTACTTTCAAAATACTAAATCTTAGTGCAGGGCACCTTGCATATGCTAAGCGCTGCTCACCTACGAGTAAAGGATTCTCTGAAATGGAACAGCTAAAGGCACCCAAAAGTTGCAGCTCTACATCTTCAAAGCATCTCTCCTCATCACTCTTTGCCATGTGCACAACGCATGCCTTTAGTGAGTTGGTCTCCACTGAAAGACTGATTATTCTCAGTGTAATACCAAGCCAGCACAGGTATTTCCTGTCACTGGTTGATATTGTAGTGCATAAACTGCGGTTGCTATTTCTCTGTCTCTTTCTAACACATGAACTATTTAGTGAGCTATTCACACTACGTGATCTTAATCTAGCTCAGTCCTAATAAACACCATCTCACTTTTGCAGAACACCTTTGTCCCATAGGATCTGAAAGTACCTAACAGAATTGTACTGTTTTCCTGGATAGACTCATTTTTATTCAATAAGATCATAATGTGCCAGAAATTTTTAAAGTGAGTCTTTAGATGTGTCAGCCCTTGCCCAAGAGAATATCAGTAAATATGCCTACATCATTGATTCATGCAATTCTGGACCTCTTCCACTTTGTTCTGAAAAGTCAATATTTTTGAAGGATTCAGGATAGGAATGTTAGTACAGTACGTTGGTAAAGACAGCTCTTCTTCTGAGGGGATATGAATGCTAGCACCAAAACCCACTGTAAATATTAAAAGAATATTGGTCATGACATAGGAGTAGATGAAGTAAAATGAGGCCCTGACTAAGCACACACATTGTTTATGGGGTGGACACTTACAACTGTGAGGAAGGGTTTCCTGCTACATGGCACGACATAAGAGATGTCAAAGAACACATCATGGTTTACAAACCATGCTTGACTTGCTGCCTTAAGGCATATTCCACACATACCCCAAGAACTGAGTGATGAAAATATGGGAGTGCATTGAACTGTGGAGCACCACAGGGGAACAGATTGGATGAGGTTTCAGAAGAGACATGGAAATGGAGTCCCACCTCTGTCTGTGGCATGTTGCACAGTCACAGATGCCAACTGGACCACTAGAACTTGATGGTGCTTTTGTTTTCCTGCAAGATCACAAAGGAGCCACATTCAGCTCTCTGCTGCCCGGGGCTGTCCTGTCATTCCTGTTCTCCTCATTTGCACAATGGAGGAAAAACCTGCTTACTATGGTGACAAAAAGGGCTTTGAGATGCTGCAGTGTAAAGCTCTGGGTAAATGTAAATGACAGCCAGGTCACAAGAGTAAAGAGCATTTGACCCTTCTTCCTCTGTTTGCACAGGGATTGGAAGAGCAGGGGATGGGCTGAAGTAGAGATGAGCTGTTACTGTTGATATTATCAGTGCTGATGATTATTCCAGATGAGCTGAGAACAATGGACTCAAACAGAGACATCTGTGCCAAATACAGCAATAGGCCACTTTGCAATGTCTTTGTAGTCACCAGGCAGTGGCCTATGACACTCTGCCTCCCTGCCCCATGGCTACTGTTGGCACACAGGCAGACTGCTGGTGCCCTGCCTCCAACCAGTGCCAGTGGTGGGATGGACAGACTGCCAGCACCCTGCCCCCAGCTTGGCAGCAGCAATGCGGGCAGATCACTGTTAATGTAAGCTGTGCTTTGCTCCTCTCACCATCTCAGGTGGAGCCAAGGGACAGCAGAATTCTCTCCTCACTCAAAAGGTGTGTGCAGCATCAGCTGTGGCTGCCAGACAATGAGGTACCAGGTGATCCTGGCAGGGCACAGAAGCCATGGCATCGCTGTGCTCTTGTGTTTGCCGTCAGTGATGGGATAAGTCACTGTCTGGGCACCTTGCTACTCATCTTTCTTACTGCCTCAATAAAGCTTTGGTTTATAAAGTGGTATCAGAGCCCATTTTACCGTTAGGATCACGCTGAGTTAGATGGAAACAGTTGGCACTCTTGGAGCAGAGTGAAAGGTTTGGATGACGACACAAAAACAAGGGTGAGAAGGCTTATGTGCGAGCAGACGATTTAGTACTTTCAAGCACACAATCAATATTGCAAAATCATCTCAGCAACATGTGTTCAGCTCCTGGCCAAGGGTCAGAACAGTTCAGCTTCCTGAGCTTCCTTCCATGGCTTAAAAACAAAGAAACAACCAAAAGCTCTTTCTGTAGCACTCTGCAGCCTTGCAGAACAGTCCAGTTCTTCAAACTACCCAAAGAAAATGAGGGTCCTAGACAGAAGAAATTCTGTGACACATCTAATAACAGAACACATTTCTTGGGAAGTCCCTAATCTGAGTTTCCCAATCCTGTTGCATGTAATCTTCATCATCTGTCATCATTTTGTCACCTGACAAACACTCTCTAAATCAGCTGGATTCCCCCAGCTGGTTACAGTGGAGTTTTCAGGTTACTTTTGCTGATAAAACAATAATCCTTAGAGAATGAAAGGCATTAAGTGCTCAGTGGGAGAGAGTTTGGGAAGTGCTTGTGAATACCAAGATCCAAAAGAAACAAGTTGGAGGTAGGTCATGGGAGAGATCAGACACAGCCATTCAAACCCACATGTTTCCTATGGAAAGCAACTTCACGTGTTTCACCTAAGGACAGAATAAAAAGGGAAAGCAAAGGGAGATGGGAACTCACACATATCTTCTACAGACCACTGAGTTCTTGAGCAAGACCTGTGGCCTCTCTGACCTCTTTCTTGCATTTTCTTTCTCCCAGTCATACACATTCTGCAGGACAGGCACATTCTGCAGGACAGGCACATTCTGCAGGACAGGCATTGAAAGGTGGATCACCCAAGCCTTTGTTCCATGCTTTGGATCCACAATCTGTGCTACTGGAGGAGACTAATATTAGTAATTCCAGGATTACTGGAGCTAACAGCAATATTTGGTATCTGAACATTTTCCTCTAACCCCAGGGTTACTGCTGAAAGCTTTGTATTTTCTTCATAACTTGCTGGCATAGAACAGCAGAGAGGGAAAATTTCTGCTGGACACACAAAGGGGCCTGCAAGTTAGGAGTGCAGAGGTAGGCAGTCAAGGACATAAAAAAATTACTATTGTGCAAGCAGATGGTCTAATTCATAATATAGAATCAGTCACCATAAGAGCTACACAGATTTGGTCCAATGCCCCTTAGGATATGCCTTCATCAATAGTTAAGAAGGGGCTGATATCCCATCTGACACCACAGGTCTTTCAACTAAGTGCACATTGCAATGGATGATGTTGAGCAGCAAAACGAAGCAGCTGAAATATAGGATGTGTGAACTAGACAGAAATTGCTGTGTATGGAATCATATAATTATTTCATTTTGAAAAGACCTTTAAGATCATCAAGCCCAGCTATTAACCCAACACTGCCCTGGTTAGGCCAACACTAAACCATGTCTCTAAGTGACACATCTACACATCTTTTAAATACCTCCAGGGATGGTGACTCCACCACTTCCTTGAGCAGTCAGTTCCAATGCCTGACAACCATTTCAGTGAAGAAATTTTTTCCTAATATCCACTTTAAACTTCCCCTGGCTCAATTTGAGGCTGTTTCCTGAGGGTATTTGTTCCTATCCTACTAGAGGAAAACTAACATTTGCCTTATCTAACCACATGGGTCAAATGAACTGCTACCAGAAAGCAGAAGATCCTCCTGCACTGTGCAAAGAATGGACCCATAATCCATGGTTACAACCAATTCTTGTGTTGTAACCAACATGTTAAATTCCAGGAGGTGATTTTTCACTTGGATGCATATCAGTACACCTTTTCAAGCTTGATTTTAGCATTTTTGCCTAAAGGAGGATAGCAAATAAGACTGCTGAAGTCTTTGCCTTTTTAGGAGAATGGTAAGTGAAAATGGATTATGCTAATTTACATTGGCTGCACAGGAAGTCAATGACACAGCTTTTAATGATCCGCAAAACCCAACACAGGAAAGTACTGACAGACACAAAAATATGGTGGAGCTGGTCTCATGGATATGTTCCCAGTTCCCAGTTGTGCCCAGGCACAGGCAAATTCTTCACTCCTAGGTGTTAAATATGAGTTGTATTGCTCTTCACATCCCAAGAGCTTCCTGGAGACCAAGTGGGTTGATGTTTGCAGAGTCTTCATCAACTACAGCATAGAACTTTGCTGCTACCATGGGGTTCACTCATTGCTACTTGGCCTGTATTTTTAGAACTAGTGAATACAGGGATATTTCAGAGACCTGGAGTGAGCTGGTGTACATGGAGTGGTTCTCTGGTCACCTCTCTGAAGGTCTGGGCTGCAAAAGTTCATCTCACAGGAGTCAGCACCAGGGAGAGCACAAGGGTCCCCTACATGCACCAGCAAGGCAGGCTGCCAGGAGTGATGGGACAAGGCACCAGCTCCTGCCAACCCCAGGCACCAGGGCTGAGGCAGGCTTGGAGTTGGTCCACAGCTGCTGATCACCTGCACCACAGGCAGTACCAACCTGGAATCACTGTCACAGAATCATCATGGAGACATAGAAGAGTTTGGGTTGGAAGGGACCTTTAAAGGTCAGCTAGTTCCAGTCCTCCTGCCATGGGCAGGGGCATCTTCCTCTAGACCAAGTTTCCCAGAGCCCTGTCCAGCCTGACCCTGAATGTCTCCAGGGATGAGGAATCAGTTTACCTCAGTTCTTACCCACCCTCTTTATCACTAGAGGTAGAGAAATTTTATACCTGTGATGTGGAGGTTATCATCACTGGGAGTCAGGATGTCAGAGTTTTGCTGTGATAGGTGCTAACCAGGAATTCTCCTGTCCTGATGAATTTACAGGCAGGGCAGCACCAGGGAGAGTGAGTGGCTACTGAAATCATGGAGAGCATAAAACAAGTATTCCCAACCATAAATACTTTTATATTGCTTTGCACAATATTAAGAAAACAGTATAAACCTACTCTTTGCACAGATCAATAGATGATCAATAATAAAAGCAACTTCTTATCACAAGCAGGCACTTTTATGGTCCCAATTAAAGTGCAAGATCAGCTAAAAGGGGATACCTCTCATAATAATTTCAGTATGTTTGTGTGTTTAAAAGCTGAGTGATGCTGTTGACTTCTAGTCCTGATCTTCAGAGCCACACCACAAGCACTGGAGCCTAAGAATCTTCTTGCCATCCTGCCTGCAGCACCAGGCCATGCAAACGTCCACCCTGGTGCTAACATCACCTTTCCAAGCATGATCCTCATCCAACAAGCAAATAAGGGTGGTTACAGGTGGTCAGAACTGGCTGCTGGGATAAAGGAGCCCCATGATGAACATGGCAAAGGAGCTTGGGAAACTACTTCAAAGCAGAGGTTTCATGGTAAGGCACTTCAATGTCTCCTCAGGCCATGAGCAGCAGCTGTATTTGGGAGAGCAATGCATCCAAAGGAAGGACTTTGGCTCAACACTCACTTTCCTTCTTCTTGGCTGGAAAAAGCTCTTTTCCATTGACTGTCATCAATCCAGACAGCATTTACTCAGATTTCCACAGACAGCAATAAGCCAAGGGGCCCAGGCAGGGAAAGTAATTAAGTTTTCCATGTGAGCTGGATCTACCATTTCTGGAGCAGACTGGTGTGCCCAATCCATATCACAGGCCTGGCCTTTGGAGAGATTTCAGGAAGAAAGAGGGACATATTTTATCCATCAGTCTTCTGATTTCTGAGTTGGAACAGCCAGAGTTGCAGCAGTGGATTTTCAGGCTTTAAGGCCATCAGGCTCATCATGGTTGTCTCATCTGCCCACCTGCCTAAGGGAGCCCAGCAGTTTTCCCTGGCAATGCCCCCATCCAGCCCAATGCTGGGCACTTCAGCAAGAGCACACTCCATGGAAAGATAGTTGGGCTGATTTACAGCCTTCAAGTGATGGAGATTCCCTCCCATCCCCAGATAACCTGTTCTGATAATGAATTATGAGAAGGAAGGGAGCCGTTTAGTCAATGGTATTTGTGTTAGATGATTTTACATGTTGCAACGGTGCCCACTGCAGTAAGTAAATTGCCCCCTGGCTTTCATAAACATCATCTGTACACAAACATTATCCAGAGCAACTCTATGGCAGGGAAATTCTCCAGTGTAAGATAATGTCATCTCCACAGCAATAAGAAAGGTAAAACAGTGCTTGGCAGCTGGGAAAGTGGGAGAGGCGACAAACAGCAGCCAGCTGTAAAATGACCCTGTCAGGGCTACAGCTGCTTGTGACTGCCTGATTTAAAGCACCAGCCCCACAAAGACATGCTGAGGAAACTAATTCTGTAAGAGAGTAACTTCATACCCAGGAAAATTATGAGGCACCCAGAGGTCAAGCTGGTTCTGTAGGGTGCCTTTATAATACGGCCACCAGCAGAAAAAATGTCAGAAATTAGGTTCCATCTAATCAGATAGAATTGGCAATAAAACCAGGACTGCTCCATTTATTTATTTATTACATTAGGTCCAAGGGAACAAGAGCCCATTTTCCTTCTAAATTTGGATGTAATTGCAGCCAGCTCTTCATTAGTGCTTTCTAACCTCCATCTTGAAGCGCTTTGCAGAGGAAGCTGATGGCATCATTCCTGTTTTATTGGCAGAGAAACTGATGCCAGAAATTGAGAAGTGATCTGGCCAAATTGTTGCAACATCTCCGTAACAGACCAAAGAAGGGAATGTGGTCCTGCTGCATCATATCCCTTCCCTGCATCCTCTCAAGCTGTGCCCAGGAGGAGAAAAGTCCTGATAGTTCAGGGTAAATCTGTCACCACAAGCAGGTACAGTCAGACTGAGTGGACCATTCTGACCATAGACAGCTCCCTGTCTACATCTCTGAGGGCTGCAACAACCTCATCCATCGTGTGATCAAGGGAAACAATATATTAGCTTATGCAACCTAGACCCATCCAAATGTGCTTTAGGAAAGTGTGTAGAGCTCAAGTGTCTTTCTATTAAGTTGTGGGATCTCTTGGTTGAAAGATGGGACACAACTGCTTTTGGCCATTTAGTCCTTGCTTTAGTCACTGAATGTTATTTTCTAGCACAGAAAGTCTCATCATTTTGTGACTGAGCAGTGACCTAGTTATTAGAATTGCTGCTTTTCTCACCCTGAGAGGAAACAGCCCAAAAGAAAAAGTGAATCCGCCTTTAAAACATAAATGGGTTTGTCCTAGGTGGACTTCAGTCTTCTTCAGATATGTTTAAAAATTAACACTTCTTCATCCAGTACCCAAATGTTAACACAGAGCAGAACAGGAATTCAATTTCTGCCTGGTAGTGGCAATTGAGCAAACAGCCTCTTCGTGCACCAGGACAGGGAGGGAATCTGAAGCCTTCATCTTCCATCAGCATCTTCAGCTTCCAAAGAAAACACAGAGCAAGTTGTTATCAGTTCTTCCAAGGGGGAAACTAAGGAATTAACTTTATAGAAATCATCAGGACATGGGCCCAACACTAAGGACATAAAATACAGTCATTGCTCCTCTGGGCTTACAAATGGCTGGATCTTTCTGAACAGTTCAGCATAGCTTTTTTTTTTTTGTTTTTAAATCTATGATTAAATGTCCCAGGGAGGCAGCTGCCTGATGAGCACTTCAGGAAATTTGACCCTTATCTGCAGGTGCTTCAATGGGAGCTGAGCCCTGGGGAAAAAAATCATGCCTCTGAACAGCCTAGTAAGTGACAGCAAGGACAGCAGGGAGCTATTGCCTCGTCAGGAGATCATAGCTGTGATCCAGCCTTGCCCAAGTCAGGGGCAGTGAGAGCAGCCTAACCTCCAGAACATTCCCAACCCAGGAGGTGGCAGCCAGGAGGGGAAGGAAGGGCAGAGACCCAGCAGCTACAGCACCTCAGGGAGAACCCCGTCTCCTGTGGGCATGGAGGTACCTCTTGACCTTGGCCAGTGCCACCAACCCACAGAAAAAGCAAAATCAGGATCTACCAGATCAAATGATCCACTAAGCCATCTGTACAACCTGTACTCTGCTCTCGTGGTTTTTCTGGCTGTTTGAGCACCTCAGGCATCACCAAACATTGGCTTTCTATTCTAGATCCCCTGTCTCAGTCCATGAACATCTTGGCAGTATTTCTGCAGGATCAGAGCTGCCTGTACTCCTGCTGATTGACAGACTGCCTGGTGTAGATCTGGCCTGTGCCAGCTCCTCGTCCCCCAGACATCACCCACACACCATTTTAGGGATGGCACTGGCTAGGAACTGCCCCTACCAGCATCTGACCACATGCATATTGGGTTTGAGGGTGGAAAGAGAGGCAAGGGCAAAAATTGAGGTGAGTGGATCTAAGCCAGGCTGTGACACAGCCTCAGGTCTGGAGAACAGACTGTGTGCTGTTCTAGCTCCACAGCTGGAGCAATTTTCTGGACTTTCCCCATTTCCACTCCAGGGTATATGCAAGTTCTCCCTGCTCTCCTCTGTACTGTCCATTCCCTTTCTTTGGGCCAAACACTGAAGTCATGGGTCTAGGGCCAGCATGCCTTGGTCCAGGAGCAGAACCTGATGCTTTCATTAGCATGTTATAGAATATTGATAGTGGAAATCACATGAGCCAGTCAAATTTCTTTGCCTCAGAGACAGCTCTTATCTGCTGTCTTTGCTAAACAACCAGTTTCTGATATGATCCAGACACAGGCACACGTTTTTCTCCCACTCTTCAAATCCTCAGCTTGTCCCATATAACTTTTTTCTCCAGGGATGTCTTGCAAAAGAAACCAAACAAATAACAAGTGACCTTCTGCTGCAGCTCACTTCATTCTCACACCCCTCTCACCTCCACCAGCAGGTTGTGTGTTTATCTCCCTCTAGTCCCTGAAATCCTCCAGGACATAACACCCACTGTTCTGCAGTGGCACATGGCTACATACAGTCTTAAGCTGTGAGTAGGGGAGGTTTAGGTTGGACATTAGGAAGAAGTTCTTCACAGAAGGGGTGATTGGGCATTGGAATGGGCTGCCCAGGGAGGTGGTGAAGTCACCATCCCTGGAGGTGTTTAAGAAAAGACTGGATGTGGCACTTAGGTCCATGGTCTGGTTGACAAGGTGGTGTTAGTCATAGGTTGGATCTGATGATCTCAAAAGTCTTTTCCAACCTAGCGGATTCTGTGATTCTGTGAAATATAATTTTGATGCTTTTGCTCTTTACAAAAAATCTGTCCCAATTTGCCTTCCCTTTCCTTCTCAGTTTGGAAACCTTTGCCACTTTTCCCAATTGCTCTCATATCTTTTTAATGATTCCTTAGGGCTTTTCTTCACCTTGTCTGCAACTATCAGGGAGAAATGACATGGAATTCTGTTCACATTTCTCTTCTCTTCCTCTTCTAAAGTTTATTTCCAGCCTATTCTGCTCATAAACTGATTATTCCTGAACCTTGCTTCTCAGTTCAGATCTGCAGGGACCAAGCACAGTGTGTTCCTCCATATGTTCTACCACATCTTTCTGTTCACTTGCTCTCTAGCCAAATTAATTGTTAATTAGTCATAAAACGTAAACCTCTAAAAAAAAAAGGGGAAAAAAAAAGAGTGAAGAGGAAGAAGCAGACAGAGAAATAGGCTGTGCAGTGGAGCAATGAGTGTGGTAATGGGAAGCCAAAGCTTGGAAGTCTCCTTTCCCTTAGCTCTCACCTGACAACTTCCCTGGAAGAAGTGCCTTTGTCTCTATCCTTTCCTCCTCCTCTGTCTGCACAGAAAGCCCCTCTGAAGTAGCTGGGAAGCAGATCTGGCTTCCCAAAGTTCACAAGAGCCTTGTGAGAATGCCACTGCCCCCTCAGGCTCCACTGCCAAGAGCATGGTCCACACCAGGCTCTTCTCATGGCACCAACTCACCAAAGACCCAGCCAGCTCTTGGGTGTTGCTCAGCCTTCGGCTGGTCCAACGGCAGCTTTGTGTTTTTATTGGTACCTTCAGCATCATTAGGTTGTCCCATTCTTTTCCTTAAGTATTTTTAAATATACTAGACATCTAGTGAGGAAGATCTCAGGCCTGTACTCCTGTAAATAGCAAGGCTACAGCACTGCTGCCCCAGTGGGACACTTCAGATGCCTTCACTGAATATATCATCACAGCAGCCATAGATGAAAAACGTGCTACACCTCTCCTTGCAAGGGCAGGATCTGTACCCCCGACAGAGGACATGTAGTAGATATTAAACATCGAGGTCCCTGCTTTCTGCTATGCCCAAGCTGCTGAGGGCCACTCTGATGCAGCAGAGTAGATATAAACCCAGCAAAACTGGGTTTACAGCTGCTTTGCCAGTAAATTGGCACAAAGCAGCTGGAGCTTACCAGTAGAACTGGTCCCAACAATATTCCTGGGTCCACATCAGCCTCATTTTATGAGGATGGCAAAGACAGGAGCTGTGGATCCGGAACAGAAATATTATTAAATCAGTTAAAAACAGTGATGTATTCTGTGTGTAAAATTGCATCATAATATGTTCTATGACAACCCCTTTGAAGTTGACTGCTTTGGAGCATAGAGGAGAGAACTGAGGCTCCCTGGAGCAGCAGTGCTGCAAAGATCTTATCCAGGAGCACCTTCCTTGCTGCCCAACCCATGCTGGAGCATTGAAATTAATTATGCTTGGGGTGAAATGTGCTGCCTTACTTCTGAGCATTCGTATACTAACCTTCTATCAAAGAGTCAAAGACATTCATTAAGATTCTGGAGTTACATGTGAAAAGTTCATTGTTCACACAAGGTTTGCAAAACCCCCTAATATGATGTGATTTAAATTTGAAATAGTGCAACCTTGTAACCAGATTAAAAGGGATAATTGCAATGGAGTGCAAGACAGAGCACACTTAAACCAGTGTTTTGGAAATTTAAAGTGAAAAAGGAAGGACTCAGCACTCTTAAGTAGAAAAGGAGGTTGTGTAAGCACTTGAGAGGGAAAAAAAGGAAGAAAGGAAAAGCTTTTTTCTACATGGAGAATTAATCTGAGCACTGACCTCCAATCTGCTCTGGCACTTACACAGTGGTACAGGGGGAAATGGGGACACAGTGCAAATGACATAAACAAATTCCTGCAGAAGAAACTCTTCCGATAGAGACATCCATTCTCCAGACTCAATCCCAGCCATGCTAACACACTTGCATCTTTCATCCCACACAACTCCTTCTCTGCTAATGGAAAGCTTCCACAGAAAAATTGTAGCTTACAAGAGAAAAAAATCATTGTGAGCAGGTTTGAATTTCTCTAGCACCAGAGCTGCCATGCTTTGGCAATGAAAGAAGCCTTTGGCTTTGCAGGCTCACCTAACCCACGCTGAGCCCATGCAGGTTGCCAGCCTGGAGTATCTACATGCTCTGATCTCCTGCATTGCTCAAGGCAGGATGGATGGCAGCAGCTCAGGCTATCAGCTAGGCTGAGTTACTCTGCTGGGTAAGAAAATAGATGCTGTTGCCTGCTCAGCAGTAAAAGGAAAAGGGAAAACAGCAGTAAGGGAGAGAGACAGTTATTATAAGTTTGACTAGGGACAGAATTAAATCGATGCAGTAAATGGCACTTAATGCACTTTAGTGACCCAATGCATTTACTTCATCATATTGTGCCATGTGGCTGATCACATTTGATGCATAACACATGAAAAGCACTAGAGGCCATTGCAGGAAAATCCCAGGACACAAAACAAATTGTCAGGGCACCTCAGTATTTTTCCATCATTTCTGCACGCACACACACACACACATGCACACACCCTTTCCTGCTGGCACACTGGATTTGACAGTACTTCCTTCCCAGAGGTCAGCTTGGCACTGACTCCACATTCTCACTGAGTTTGCCTTGTCAGGATGAGGAGTCAAGGCTCCAGCCCTGCATAAATTTTGATAATTTCTTTGGTTTGGTTTGATCGAAACAGCACAGCTGCTTTTTTTTTTTTTTTTAAAACCAAAAATCCAAGAGAACTTGGATTGGTGCAATCTTGGAAAATTAAGTGGTCAAGTGTGCCAGCTGCAAAATACAGCAGGACTTCACTCATTCACATGGCATCAGTCCAAAAACACAAACTAGGCAGGCTGTCCTCAGAAAGTTCAAATCTCAGGGCTATGTGAAGGCTCAGATTTCTTCATTTGCTTGAGACCTGGGGGGATATATATTGCCAGAACTGTGGAAGTGTAAAAAAGGTAACACAGATTTAGAAGGATGCTAGTTGTTGGCAAAGCTGGGCTCTTCTTCTTGTCCTGGCATTAATATGCCTTTTTCTTTCCTTTTCTACCACATGGACATGTGTAACCTGAGGACATGGATAACCTCTGGAACAGCTGGAGTTGCAGACAGTGTACATCCATTACTGTAATGAGCTGGGACTCAACAGGTTGGGGTGGCCATGCCTTACAAGACTGGACCTCAAAAGTCTGCCCCTCTCATACAGGATTAATGACTTTCAGCCATTTTTGTAAGTGGTTGTGACTGGGATGTTGTTATTGCTCCATGTCACCGTAAATTAGTGTGTTTTTCCAAACCTTCTCTTCATTTAGAGGTTAAATACAATAAATGAGTGGAAGCTACAACCACACATGCAACAAAAGGGGTTAGAAGCAGCCACCCCCAGTGCTCCCACCTATTCATACCAGTTCCAGGGCTTCTTCTGCATGATGTAACAAAAATATACTCTTAGACTGAATGTTTCACCTCAGGACCAGACAGCACTAGCAATGATCCCCTAAAGTTCACATTCTTCATTGCAAAATGAGGATATTTATGAATATCCACTTGCTATTTAGGAACAGTGAGGTGCAGAGAGGTTTAATGTGTTTTTACCTCAGAATAAATCATTAGAAGAAGTTGGGAATAGGACCAAGAATCCTTCCAAAGGACCAAGAATCATATCAACCAGTCCTTGGTCTCATTACATTAAAAACATGTTCCTCAAGACTCCACTTACTACTGACAGTATCCCTATAATGTATCAGATTTGAATTCTGTTCCTAGGGCCATAAAATGGAATTCAGGGAGGCTAAGCCCCATCCATACCTGTGATCATGTCCCACTTTTGGACTTGTATTGCACAACAGCACAATGAGCACAGCAAAGCCACTTTGAGGGAAGTGTCAGGCCCGAGGTGACCTCAAGCCATGCTCACCCCAATGCCACACAGCTAAGGAAGGTCACTGATCTCCCATGAGACCACAGCTTGGGGCTCAGGGAAAGCATGAAGAACACTGTAAGAATTTTGGATTCATTCCAGTGTTGCTGATAGCAGAATCTGGCCCTGCTGTAAGAGAGGGAGACAAAAATATACATTTGACTTATTTGCCTTTGGAGCAAACTAGACAGATTTCAATACTTAAGGGAATTGCATTTAAATCATCCATGGATTTTGAAAACAACATTTTGGCTTGGTATCATAAACAATTCCCAGTTTTTAGATCTTCCTGAGCTAGACTCAGTTTTAGTCCTAGTAGCAACAATTCTATTAAGGCTGTGAGGGAAATGGAATTGCAATGAACTGGTATGCATTTTCCTTAAAAATTATAAAGTGACAAATGTTTTATTTTAGCTTCTCTTGAGGATATCCTGGATATTAAAAATAATGTAGTCACTGGCTCGCATTAACATAGTACTCTAACTGCCTGTTCCAGGGAAAGCAGAGGACTATTTTCCTGGCAGCTTTTCACAAGGTGCTGTTCACATTGTAAATGTGCTTTGTTATCTAGCAGTATCAAGACATTACTGGATAAAAAGGTATTTTAACTTCATGCTTTGAAAGTCTAATTCTGCCCTTTCTTGGGCTGAAAACAATCCATTGTGTTCAACACAAACAAGAGGGATTTACATCAGTCAAAGCAAGAGGAAAATCCATTTTCCCCCTGCTATATTGACCTCCATTACTGTGTTTTAAATTCTTGGTTTTCGGATACAATTTCAGGTACTCCTAACTTTTCCATTTTTGTACTGTCTTCCCAGCTCCCTGATGCTCCATCAGTGGTAGAAATAATGTGTATATGGCAACCAAGCATATCTTACCTACTGCATTGTATGGCTCCACAGGAGGTTTAGGGGATAAGACTGTAAAATGGAGCAGATTATCAGAAAAAATCCCCACCCTAGTATCCACATAGCAGACCATGGTGGAACTAAAAACTGAACATTTGGAAACATCTGACTAGAATTACTGCAGGTATCTTCCCAGGTCAAGATGGTCTAAATGAACTAGATGATCTTTAATGTCTCTTCCAAACCAAACCATTCTATGGTTCTATGATGTCCTAACAGATTCCTAAACTCCTCCTAAAAACATAGGACCTTTTCAGTCTTCTGTAAGGGCTACCAGACCTTTTCAGTCTTCTAGGGCTGACACATACCTAAGGATGTTCAATACAAGGAGGAACTGATTGTAAATCCATTTTAGAAACTAAGAAAACTCAAAATGTATCTTTCAATTGCCAGCAACTGATTTGTGGCTGTTCAGTGATTGTGAATGGGAGCTGACTGTGTAGAGGAGAAGGGAGAAATTTGAAGGAAATATTTTACAGATTCAAAATTCTCATTTCTGCTGCAACTTTGAGAAAATAAATTTTTTTTTTCCAGTCATTACCTCAGTAGTTTCTGTTAACATTACATTCTTCTCGCGAAATCTCAGAAATGGCTTTAGCTTAGGTTTTCTGGAAAGAAATATAGTTGTTCCTTAATTTGCTTCACCACCACCAGCAAGAGAACAGTTAATTACAGAAAGGAGACAGGTAAGAGCTCAAGCTGCACAGAGCAGCCACTGCAGCATGGAGAGCCCATCCAGCCTTAATGCGCAATAGAAATGCAGGTGATGTGCAAATCCAGCTTCCCAGCACCAGCAATACCTGGAGCTGGCAGCTCATAAAACCCACACACAGCCCTGGAAGTCATGCAGGGAAATGAAGTGTAGAATAAACCATATCATGTAGTGACTAGAATGTCACCTCACACTGCTCAAAATCTTGAGCAAAATCTGTTTCTCTCTGATAACATTGTGGATACGATTAGCTAACAGCTTTAGAAAGGGAAAGCAGACACTTGTTTCTTTTCTCTCTGCTAATCATTTAAAAAAGAAAATAAAAGAAGGCATTGATCAGTGCCAAGTCTTATCTACCTCCATTCAAGTGACAGCACAATGGGCTTCCCTGGAGTTGTTAAAAAAAGCCCTCAAGAGTGCATTCAAAGTTGAACTGATTATGTGCTAAATATTTCGGGGCAGATCCTCAGTTCACGTAAGGAAGCAAAGTCCCAGGGACTTCACACACCTGGCTTTGGTGTACTCCAGCTAAGAACAGTTTTCATTCCCACTGTGGCAAGCTAGCAGGCAAAACTGACACTCAGTGTGGGATTCCCTCACTTAACACCTTCAACACAGAGATCTCCAATGGAGTTTTTGCTTCCTTTAGTGACCACTTTTCTGTACAGCAGAGGTGAAGTGGGCACAAGTCTCCAAGGATCCTATGCACCTGATTGGTTTTGGATTTGATCTCCACTGCCTTACACAGGCTGCTGAGGGGTGCACTGTGACAGCAGGGGTTTGGCTGAGGTCAACACTGCACTTCTGACTATCCCAGTTTTCTCCTTTACCTCATTTTGGTTCACATCACAGGCAGATCTGGAGCCTGCAAATTGGATCCTTTTCAGATGAAATGAAGCTGGAAGGGGCAGATGTGGGCCTGACACACTCCATCCCAACATTTAAATCCCCACCTCCAAGGTAAGTACAGCATGAAAGTGAGGTTTCAGACTACAGCTCTATACCAATCGTGGTCCACATGCTAAATGCCAGTGGAGACAACAGCCTTCTGGTGGCTTCTACAAATGTAGCTGCCTGCATTTCATCAAATTAATTTCACCCCAAGCTGTTTTGTACAAATAACATAACAACAACACAGAATTTGAGTGCTGAAAGAGTGGGAACACTGTTATTGGATCATTCTCAGGGAAATGTTTTTTGTTCATTTTCTGGCAGGGAGAAGCCCATAGCCAGTATCAAAACACCAGTGACAGCTGGGATGCTCTGTTTGAAGGAATCTGTAGGGGCACCAAAAACCAGGAGCAGAGCAGACTCACATCTTTCAACCTTTTCCCAAGATACATTAGTCTTCCATGACTGGCAGATCAGATGAGTTGACAGAGTAAGGACCTCTCCGTGCTCTGGCAGTCTGAACCCCAGAAGGGATGAGGTCAGCCTGAACATCTCTGACAGGAACAAACCAGCAACTAAGCCCTCAAATGTACAGACCATGATCCCAGGCCCACCAATGTTATCAGGAACTTTTCCAGTGTAGGATTCATCTGACCAGATGTTGGCATCTGTGCTGCAGATCCTGCAATCGAAGTGCTTGTACCATCAGCAGAGAGAAACCAGCACACGTGAGGCACAACTTGTCTCATGCTAAAGCCCATGTCTGAAACAGGTGAGGAGGATAATCCCAGCAACACTTTGTTCTGCTTGTCAGCTGTGCAGAGAGACAGTGAGGTCTGACAGAGAGAGAGGAGCGCTTTGGGCATATCCAGAGTCAGGTGGGCTGAATGCAAACCCCTGTGACTGTGACAAGCTTCTGGTACCCCCTAACAATAAATATGGGTCACAAACCAATACATCCCAGCCTGCACAGATCGGCCCCCAAAGGCCTGCAGGCTGGTGGAGTGATTATTTTTGCATGCACACATTACAGTGACTCCTTCTAAGTCACCATTCCTACCAGTGACAGTGTTACCATGCAGAGATACTGTCCTGCTTTACACAAGTGACACAGACTGAAAGTTCTGCCCTCAGGTAAGACAGCAAACACCTGTCAGTGCTGCTGGACTAGGACACTGTATGGATACCACAGCACATTTTGTCAATACAACAGAGACACAGGATATACACAGGGCCAATGCTCTGATGCCTGATGGGTTTTTATCCTTTTTATTTTACTTTTGTACTCTCTTTATATATATATCCTTTATATATATATATCCTTTTACCCTTCCCCATTCCTGTACTTTTTACTCCCTGTATCTTAACCCTACATGTCTGTCACCCTAGTACCCCTTGCCCTGCTCAGAATTCTTTGGGGAAGATGAAACATACCCACAGTCTCAAAAGCATGAAGCACCAACCTTGAACAGAGCCCCATCACTGAGACATGTTTTTTGTAAACTAAGTAGTAATCTTTTTGGGGGGAGGTTATTTTAATAAGGGGGCAATTACTTCATTTGTTAGACTTCTTTTTGGAGACTTTTAGATAGGTATTCTAATCTAGGCTGTCCACAAATTGTATATGGGGGATATCGTCGGGGCTTGCTTGTTCATCGGTGTGCATCTGGGATCCTATTAAACCAAGGTAAAACCCCTTTCCTATACTGTGTGTCTGCGTCTAAAAATTTTTTACTAGTGATTTAAGGCATCAGCTCAGTTCAGGCTGAGGAGAAAGCAGATAAAGAGCCTTCCATTTAACTACCCTGAACTTGGGACACGTGGCAATCATGCTCCCAAATTTCCATTCTCAAGAACCCAAGCAAGATTTGTTATTCTACCTTAAAAATAAGAACACACTGCAACAGAAATGTACGTCCTTTATTAACAACTTTTCAAAATAAATCTGAAGAAAAAAAGTCTTTGGTGACACTATCTATAAAAACAACCTATCTTAGATGGTAAACCTATGATGTTATACAGGTTAATGAAGTAAACCAAATTATATGGCTTTTAAATTTCTCATTCTCTCTTTTTCGCTCACTCACACATTTGCTTTAGGTTTAATTGCACCATGTTGTCAATAGTCAAACAAAGAGGGAGAAACACTTTAAAAAAGATGTGGCAGCACTATGAAAACATTGGTAATGCATTAGAAAATTTTTCTCAAAAATGTACATTTTATACAAAATAAGACTGTATTTTTGTTTGCTTTTTTGCTTTACATTTGCCAACCTAAGAATTCTCATTTCAGGTTTCCATTCTCATAATCCAAACACTATACATATTTTCTCTCAAAATAAATATACAGAATTATGTACAAGGTCGCAAGGCCCATTGGATCATCACTAACTCCTGTGAAATAATCACTAAAAACATTGTGAAAGAGTGGGAGGGAGCATATCAAAGCATCTGATGAGCCCCATACCACCTACCCCCCCCAATTTAACCCCTGCCTAATTTAACTCCCTCTAATTGAACTCCAACTTAAAAAAATGTGTGTGAAGATGGTTAAAATAGTGGTATAAAGGCCAGCTTGACTTAGTTTTAAACAAGGGTGAGATGTACAAAATTTTGGAAGATGCAATTTTATTTCCAGGAGACACCAGCTAAGACCCTGCGTGGGGCAGGTCCCTTCCTGGAAGAACACAGGTCCATATGGTGAAATCCCACTAATGGCCAGGGAAATGGCTCTGTCAGGCTGATGCCCTTGAAGGCCACATTTCCAGAACAGACATCACAGCCTGTCAGGGGGAATAAGAAAAAAAAAAAGAGCAGACAACCAATCTACCCTTTGCTGTAAGAGGACATTTAAGTGGAGGAATTAACAAATTGTTATTGATCGGTAACAGATGTCATGGCAAACACTGAGTATTCTTTGAGTTTCAGTAGGGAGGGAGCATGAAAGAGGAGGACACAACATTTTACACTGGGCATGTAAAGATTTTTAAAAAATCTGAGTCTACATCTAGCTCTTTCTTTCACCGCTTCAAACAATGACTTCCATTCTCCAAACAACATCTTTTGGTAAATGAGCTATTTTAAAAGGCGCTCATTGGTGAAAGATTAATTTCTTCGCCAAAATTGGCTCTAAAAGAAAAACTGCAATCCGAAATTGATCAAATCCATGATGTTTTCCAATGGAAAAGATCAAAGCACTCAATAGCCATGCATTAGCACACCAGTGTGTTCACTGTGAAATTATTACAAAGCTTAAACATTTACGTCTAGAAAAAGGTATGGGAATAATTAGAGGTTCTCACAAAATAGAAAGAGGGCAAATAAAATCTTGTGCAGGCCCAATGGACTGCAAGGAGTGCCAGGCACTTTCTATCTTGGATGTTTGCCCCTATTTTTGTGTCGCGTTTTCTCATGAAACCTTCCTCCAGCAATAGATCTCATTCAAATTATAACTGGGAAGGGTTTCTTTCTTTTTTTTTCCCCTTTAATAAATTCAATTAAAAATTCATCAGTTCTCCCAAACTCTAATCCCTACTTTTACTCTGTTTTAATGGCATGGATCTAGTCACATTCATCCATCCATCTCACCCCTGATTAAATTAAGGTCAGTAACCTTTACAAAAGGCCACATGCGTAACACTCAGTCAAGTCATCAGGCATTCAAGTACCTGTAAAGTAAAGGCTAACATAGCCTGCTGTTAATGAAAAATAATAATAATAAAAAAAACCTACAAAAGGAGCAACAAGGAGCGAACCTTGTTTCAGCACCATCTGAATCGGGAGAGGAGAAAAAAAAGAATAAAGAACCATTAACTTGCACCTAGGACATGACAAAAGAGTGATTTCATTCTCTAAGGAAACAACACGGCTCTGTCCAACACAGGTAGACGTGGGAGGCTTGGCCTGCTGTCCGTAGGAGCACTGGCCAGTGATGGCTGCAATGAGTGTAACACAGAGTCTCTGAGCTGGGTCTGTGTCCAGCTCCTCCCCTGGCTCCCCAGGCTGTGCACACCGAGAGTGACAGCCGCGCTCGAGACCAGCCGTGAGGGACATTCTTTCCCAGCAAGACAACTACGCCTGGGTAACGTACAGCAAAGAGAAATGCTCCTACCTATCCACATCCCTTCTGGAGCTAAGCTTTCCATTGTTATTTGCTTAATTAGCAATCAGTAAACACAAGGGGCCTCAAATCACACTGAGAGTGAGCTTTAGCACAGTCTCTTTCAGCCACCCCGAAAAGTGACAATAACAGAATGTCAGACAGCTTAGAAGTTTGGCCTGACTCACTGCACTCCAAAAACAGATACTCCCTTTTTAACTAAACTCCAACCCACATGCCCCAAGTGGAATTTACTAAAACCCAAGCAGAATTGTCATTCTTGTTTTAGTACAGGCCACTCTTGCTGGCTACAGACCAGTGACTGCTAGCCAGAGGTGCAGATGCTCTTGTGGACATGGCTGCTCACCCACCTGCAACATGGCACATGAGCAGAACATGAGCCCTGCAAACCTCATCCAGTGTTTGGTGCATTCTCCAAAAAGCGAGTCTAAGGAGAAGGTCTATTCCAGTTGTTGAACGAGCTACCTGATCTCCAAGAGGAAAACTGTCATGGGAGCCACTGAGCCATTCACTCTGGAAAATCAAACCACAGGATTTCAGCTTCCCATGCAGATCAACGAACACAGACCTGAGAGCACAGGGAAGTGAGGTTCAGACTCTTACAAGATGTGGGCAGCTGAATTAGCTGGTCACCCTACACAGACTGAAATATATCCTGCTCCCCCTTCCCTCCCTGGCCCTGCCTACCGATTGTTGCCTCTTTACATTTCTCTCTACATGCTGATTTAACTCTCTAAAATGGTATTAGAAAAATCCAGTAAATCAGTGGAGTTTTCCATGAGTTTAGAGAGTTGAATGGGTTCACAGAAGCATCTGGTGGCCACCACCATAGCAGAAGATGTCAGGTGAGACTGCATGGCCAGGGACTGGGAGTGCAACAGCAATGGTGGGAGAATTGGCACCTCTTCCTTTCAGCAGCATAAGACACTAGCTGCAGTCTCACACTGTTTCGGCAGATTCCTTTAAAGATTTGGTTCAGATTTACACGGGTATGTAGTGATAGGAGAAGGGGTAATGGTTTTAAACTGAAGGAAGGTAGATTTAGATCAGCTATTAGAAATAAATTCTTTCCTGTAAGGGTGGTGAGGCACTGGAACAGGTTGCCCAGAACACGCTGGAGGTGTTCAAGGCCGGGATGGATGGGGCTCTGAGCAACCTGGTCTAGTGGAAGATGTCCCTGCCCATGGCAGGGGGTTGGAAATAGATGATTTTCAAGATCCTTTCCAACCCAAACCATTCTATGATTCTAACACAAAATGTCAGGAACCTGATGGTCCTGTCCTAACTCGATGTGCTCTGTTCAAATATTGCAATACATACGCAAAGCAAAGCACTCTCTGCAAGTCTTTACATGTCAGGTTGCATACAACATCTAGCAATATGTACTTTTCAATTTTACAGCAACTTTCCATTTAGGGATAATAATCTCACCAGCAAGAGAAATTATTTAAGCTTCACAGCATTCTCTCTACAACCAGTAACTATTACTTTTACAAAGGAGGAAACTGAGGCATGCCCTGGTCATGGGAGTTGCTTAAAGCTGCATATTAAATTGGTGCCTGAGCCTGAACGAAACAGGTGATAATTCTGGTCCAATTACTCTTCATCCCTACAAGATGGGACTGGTACTGACTGAAGAGTCACTACTCTTCATCCCTGCTACCAGACTGCCTGCTTACAAAGAAATGAGGTATAGAAAGGCTTGCTGGTCTTCTGGGCATCGGCACTAAACCCTCTTGCTGTGACTTTAACAGAGCTCTTGGGGTGGTGATAATTACAGAGCACCCCAAATGCAACTCATCAAAATGTGAGAGTTCAAAACATTTTTAAAGTGCTTATTTTCTTAGCAAATTGGAATGGCATCTTCCTGACCCAAATCACTGCTTCTGTTTTCATTTTTCAATGTAAAGAAACACATAAATAAGCAAAGGACTACAGAGAAAGAAACAACTAGAATATTTCAATTTAAAAATACTTATATTTGAAATGCTAAAACCATTTTGGAGCATGAGCAGCACTGAGTATTTCAGAACCAAGTTTTTTGTGTGAGTTGCCCTGCCCCAAACATGCCTGGGAGCACCATTGCTGCCAAGACCCAGTGTCTGATCATACACTTTACTTCAGGTGTCAGACCTCCATGAGAGAATTTCTCTACATACTTGCATTTCCAAAAAAAAAAAAAAAAAAAAAAGAAAAAAGAGAAGCCCATGCTTTTGATTTCAGATAAACCAGTTTGTTACAAGCAAAATTCCTGCACTGCTAGCACCAACATGCTTTCTTGCTTTCCGTCAACACCCCTTTTACCCTCAGAACAAAGCCACTTCTGGAAGTTTAGCTGCCAAGTGGCACCACTGCCCAAAGCAGGGATTTGCACAGGCTCCAGGTATCCCACAGGACCACCATGCCATGCCTACTGCCCCAGGGTAATCCATCATCCATGGGCAGGGACAGTCAGGATGTGCCTCTGCAAGCACAACACACACATGGCCCCACAGCCCTGCTGTGTGTGTCCCTGTGCTCCACGTTACTGGTTTGCTCCTCCACAATATTGCTCCTCCCTCCCTTCAATGCAAGGCTGATTGCCTTTAAAACAGGGGTCCCCAGCCAGAAGGATCTCTCATCTGGCTCCTTGGCAGTTCTCCAGTTTTCCTTCTGTCCAAAGGAGTTTAGCCATAGTGGCCACTACTGGCTTGGGGAAAACAGAAAAATATTAAAAAGTTGGTAGTAAATGAGAAACATTAATACTTCAGTTCTGTCCTGCTTGTGCTCAGTTTGTTTCTGAACCTGCTGCATTTTCTCCCAGTGAGATTCCAGCGTTTAACTGTGCAGAGAAAAAGGAATGAAAATTGCATTGACAATCAAATGCATAAAAGAAAGAAATGGCAGCTCTGAAATATTCACAACCAACACAATTTTGATTAAAGAAAGAACTCTGTTTTTAATAGGGTTTTTTTTTTGATCATTAAAAAAGTTTAAACCTGCATAGCAATCATTTCAAAAATAATTATTTAATGTTCCATAATGAAACTGTACACGACCTAGTCCCAGCGACAGCAGCGTGCCGGCGGTTGGGCGCAGTCCGGAGCAGCAGCCCCGGCAGGGACGTGGCTGGCGGGGTCGGGCGCTCGCTGGCCGCACAGTCTGCCTCCCGCCCGGGCGAGGGCGGCTCGGCCCCCTCAGCAGCGTCCTCAGAGTCGTTCAATGTCTCGGTACTTCTTCCTCAGGATGGAGACCTGGTCTTTAAAGAGGACAGGGTCGAGCCTCATCTGCGAGTGGATCAGCGGCATATAGCCAAACCAGCTGGCGAAAGTGTTCATGCAGCTCTGCCGCTGGGCAAAGTGGTCGGGGTCGGCCCAGCGCGAGGCCCGGGACGTCTGTGTGGAGAGGAGAGCAGAGATCAGAGAGGGCTGTGGCACACAGGGTGGTGGGAATGGTGGGAATGGCAGGAGCTGGGCCAGGAGGACACCACAGTGCCCGGCCCCACCAGGGCTCGGCTGGAATCTGCTCGGGGGCTCAAAGAGGGGGAAGGACACCCTGCCCACAGCAGATCCAGTTGGTAAGCTGGACAGCCCTGACTTCCCAAACAGAGGAGAGAGCAGGGAAGCATGGAGACCTGAGCTCAACCACGAGCCAGCCTAATGTGGAGCACAACACTCACAAGCAGCCCTCCCAAATCTTGCCAGCACTCTACTTCACCCCATCCCTCACTCTTCTTTTCTTCAAACCCTCCAGGTATTTCAGAGATACAACAAGTTCTTAAAAACCACCAGGAAAGAAAAGAAGGCCACTGCTTTCCAGCAGAGGTGCACACCCAAGCCCAGGACAGCTGCTGCCCACAGTCTTCAGCTGCAGGGGGAAGACAATTATTCAAGGTCAAAAGAGTATTTTTGCAGTTCAGATCTGCAGAAATTTATACACAAGTGATTTCAATCAGCTTGTAACTGAGTAGAAGTCCTTTTGTGCTTGGCATTACTCATGTGTGTAGATGCCCTGCAGTGAAAAGCAAGGTGCTTCCATGAATCTCACTGGCCAAGGCCAGTGCATCAGACAGCACTGCCTCACAGACATAAAAAAAGAAGTGGAGTCCCAGCTCTGACCCAGGAAAAGACCACGGTCTTTGTCTGGATACATGCAAAATATTCTGGCCTGATTTTCCAAAGTTCAGGGCAGCTGTAACCCCTGTGGAAGTCCATTGAAACTCAGCAGCTCTGGAAAAAAAGGCCCTTAGCAGCTTTAAAGCTGCTGTAATTCTTTATCTGTACCTAAAGAACATTTATAAACATAATAAAACAATTATTTAAGATAAAGTATGAATGCTGAGAACCTGGAGGTTTTCTGTGCCACTTCCCATGCATCTCTCTATAGCACTTATGTTTTCACTACACTTTATAAACAAATATAGATTAGTAAAGTCAAAGGATGTAAATTAAAACACGAAGAAACAGATAAAGTCAGGGACTTGCCAAATGACTGTGGGACCAGACTTGATGTTGGTCCAAGGCCTGCCTGGTTCAGCTCTAGTGGTAGGTTATAATGTGCACTGATTACAGCCTCCTGATTACACCGAGCCACTAAAGAGCAAGTAAAAGCTTGTTGCTAGAGGACTATAGCAGACATTTTGGCCATTAACACTGAATTTCCATACGACTATTCATCTCTGTCACAACACTGGGGTTCTGTTAATTTTTTATTTGTCTTTCAAGGAATTATGAACATGGTCCATTACATTTCCCAAAGCTGCAGGAACAACTTGTCTTTAGGAGAGAGTTATAGTTCATGGCTGACTCAAGTCACCCGTGCTATAAGATGAAAAATGAATGCTCTTGCTTAGCCAAACAGCCAAAGCACAGCCCTGCAGAGAGGGGAAGCTGAAACTGGAAGCAATAGGTACTTTCTGGATGGCACCTTCTTGTTCACAGAAGGTCCCCTGGGCAACCAGATGAGCTAGAATTGCTGAATGTTACCAGTGCTACTGACACCTCAGGTACAAGTGCACTGACATACAGGTAAGGGATTTTACAAACTGGCATGGCCAATCCCCAGTCAAAGATCCAAGTAATGCTACCAGGAAAATACGTGAGGGGAAAATAGAGGGCCCTTCTTTTACCTGTCCCCTAGTAATCATGGCACTGTCTGCACTGAGATCACAGACACTGTGGCACCACAGATGGGAGGCTGTTCAAGACTTGCAGCTTTTGCAGGACTTGCCATTCCCTCATTGTTCTCTCACACAGGGCAGTAGGACAAGTGTCCCCACGTTACTGTGTATCCCTGTTACTAGAGGTACTTCTGCAATGACAAAAGGCTTATCCAGTAGCTGGAAGAGGATCTAAAGCAAGCACTTCATGGCTGCTAGTGAGTGATGGCATGGCTGTAGGACAAAATGTTCCTTGTGGGGAAAAAAACACTTGCATACCACAAATTAACTCTGTTGTGACAGTTCAATGTCAGTGCTTGAATCACACTATATAATTTAAAATAGCACAGGGACAGCCTGATACATTATATTAATTAATAATAATAAAAAATAGAAAGTCTTTCGAGAATTTACTTATGTTTCTAGCATTCCATGACTAGGTCTTAGGTTTAGAATACTTAATTAGAAAATTAGAGTTTAACTGAAATTCAGTCAACACAATCATCAGTTCCAGGAGTTTGGGATCACCATGTATAACACTGTGTGAGAAAACTATGAAGGAAAGCAGGATCCACAATAGATGTTTGCAATTTTTCCATTTTGTTCATTTAAATAAGCATATCTAAAGTCTATTTACAGTTCTGCTAAACTAAAAACTGCAAAAATATTTGACAGAATTGTATCACTCTGTAAGCCTAACCTAGAAGTGAACCTGTTACATTATCAATACATCCCAACTGTTAAAACAAGCTGTGATTACATACCTGTCCCATCATGGTCTCCTTATACTGTTTTTTCTGTGTTACTTTGATTGGAGGCAATTTTGTCACAGCTGACACCAAAAAGTTCATTAGAATGTCCTCACAATTGGCCAGTTGGTCCACCATATTCTTTAGGCTGGCAGGCAGGTAATGAGTGTACAGGTAGTGATAATATCTGGAAACCAACAGCAGTGTTATTAATACAAGTCACTGGGCTTTCAGGTATCACAAGGTCCAGGAAATTTCTATCCCAGTAGAGACACAAGTTTTGTACTCAACTCCCAAAATACCACTTTCTTTCTTTGGTCTCAGCCTTCAACAAGAAGGGAAAACAAATCAGTTTCTCTTCAAGACAGTAAACAGTGCTAAAGGAGAAACACAACATATGCTTTATTTGTAACCAGGTTGAAAGAAACAATGTGGGCCTAGCTATCAAGATAATGGACATGTACGAAGGAGAGTCCCACAGTGCTATAATGTGATAGACAACACTGATAAATTCATCCTCTGTATTTCCTTTCCAAACTATTCAGTTGAAAAGCACTCTATTAAAACTGCCCTACTACTGTTCTTATTGTTGAAATTATTCTCCTTTGGGTCTACACCATCCCCTGTGGCCCATCTTCTCCTTTATGGAGGTGTGGATTAGAGACTCCATAATGTTCTTTTTCTTTAAATGTAGAGAGGACATTGGTCTGCTGAAGTTCTAACAACATGGGTTTTCTCCAACATGCTGCAATATGCTGAGCTGTGACATGCCCATTGTACTACACTTCTAGAGTAGCCAGAAGACTTTGCAGTCTGCAGCTGTCAGCCAACACATACCCAGAGCTGGTCTGGAAGTAACCTCCTTTCTGCTATGCTACAGGCCATTCAGCCGAGCAGCTTAATGAATTCGGGAACTCTTTGAAGTGTGTAATTCCTGATGTTAAAAAGAACAGTCCGACTGCCTCAAAACACAAGTGACTTCAAAGAGACCCAACAAGTGCAATAATGATTACCAGATCCC
The DNA here is from genome assembly GCA_024500445.1 of Entomyzon cyanotis. Taxonomy (NCBI): domain Eukaryota; kingdom Metazoa; phylum Chordata; class Aves; order Passeriformes; family Meliphagidae; genus Entomyzon; species Entomyzon cyanotis. The sequence goes on along the minus strand of JAKEPQ010001004.1, from coordinate 14,396,652 downwards.
CAGAGCTAAACCAAGAACTTAAATTATTACCCCATAAAAAGTAGACCCACTTACTATCTTTCCATTTTTTCCCCTCCCCGGAAGAATGTTCTTCACACCCCACCCCCCCACCCCCTCTTTACTGTTTTATTTCATATAGAAGTAGGATAGCAGATGCTCAGGGTTCTTACTTGTGGTAAATAGCAGCTCCTGTCAATACCATGGAATAGTCATTAGTCCATTTGGAGGTATAGCCCCACCTCTCCTTAGTGTTGTCCCAGAAGTGACTGCGTGCAGGGTACCCTACAATCCTCTCTGGAAAGCTCTGCCAAACTGTAAAGGCAAAATCCACCTGTGGACAAAAGGCACAGGCCAAATGAATGCTGAAACTGTTTCAACAAATGTCAACAAAACAAAATATTACCTTGCCACTAATTCACAATTCAAAATCTTGGAACCGTTGCAAAACATTAATTTTGTGTATTCATCAGTAAATTAAACTGACTGCTTGACATTTTGCCCTATAATTATGTACATTTTAATGGTTTCTGTTAAAGGCAGTCTAGAGTATCACAGCATTACATTAACATTTTCAAGCTTGCCCTTTACATATCAAACCTTTTCAAGATACAGAAAGAATGGGTGCAGGTGCATGTATTTATACCTCAATGCAACACCAAGGGGTAAGAGCCATGTGGTAAACCGAAATTTTTGCACATCTCTGTGCATTGCACCTACTGTTTTATCACTGTTATCACAGAGTTGGAAAATCAGGACTCAAACACTTTAAATGGTAAAGGTGGCTCAGTGAGAATAAAACATACAGTCAGTGTGGAGTCCATTTATATTTTCCATCTGTTTTGAGCCTTCTGAACACCATGCCAGTCATACTTTTAAGATTGTCTGCATGACCAAAAAGGTTCAACATACAGCTTAATAAAGAGGAAGATAAAATTCCCATTTAGTTGAACGGCATAAGGAACCCAAAGGAAAATGCTTCATATTACATGAGCCACAAGAGCATGTCAAATGCTGCCAATAGCGTTTTTTAATTTTATTGTCTTGCTGTAACTATTTTAATAACTCAAATCTCTGAGAATTGAGAAGTGACAGTACATTGCTACCCCATGATTCTACCAAACAAAATCTGTTAATAGGAAAGGGATGATTGGGGTAGTTTGCAAAAGGATCGTCAGCATTACATCTGAAAAGAGTTTAGTAAAAATACATATGCAAAGATTCTATCAATTAAAAGTTGGTTGGCAGTCCCTAGCCTTCAACTTAGATTTTGGAGATCAAGCTAGACTGAAATTTTAAAAAGAGTTACACACAATTCTAATTGCCCTAGTCAAACCCAAGAACAGAGGGCTTTGTTTCTGCACCGCATGTTACGTTCCCCTCAGTACCAAAGGGATCTAAAACTTTGCTCAAAAATGTTTGAAAATCCTTCCAAGAACGCAGTCAAAGTTAAGGGTGTAGAGGTTAGATAAAGAATAGCTGCTCTGAGAACAGTCCCATTTTGTGTTGATTACTGCCAGACTTCTCACATTTACAAGTGTTTTTATGAAACAGAAGAGTCACACATGGGCTGGAATACAAAGTTAGGGCCTGGTTATTTTCTTTAAAGTTGTTTCAAGGAATCTGAGGCCAACTAGGGAGACAATGTGCACAAACCAGTTACCGTTGTGATAGTTCTGATCTCATCCAAATCAATACCACATGAAAGAATTGAAGAGGTTTTTTCCCTATAAAGGCCTTTCCCATAAAATGTGACATCTGTTTTCTTTAGAGAAGTCTGAGAATCTCAAACTTAAAATAATAATAACTTTGCTGCACTCAGTGCCCTCTCTTGTGCTTTCAACTATCTGCCCTTGTACTAGCGAGATGCATTAGAGCAACCACTCTAAGAGAAAAAACCCTTTATTAAAAAAGCCCCTCAAGTCTCATCCTATGTAATTTCCAGCAGCACTGCCACTCTCAGCTGATCAGCAGGGAAATCCAACCAAGCTGGCAGTCTCTCAAACCTTTGGAACATGACTGATGCTGATTTCTAATGACTTGCCATGCACACACCCCTCTGTGCATGTGGAACAGCTCCTCTCACAGAACAATTACGTGCCGTTCTGTTGAGAATGGAAAACCTTTACTACGTCAGGGCTGAACAGTCTGGAGGATGTGCCTGGTTACTGCTGCTCTCAATAGGAATGTGATTGTCTTTGATCACGTTTCTAAATTGTCTTTTCTGGGCCTTGAAGCTGTGCCACAACAACCTTCCATGAGCAGCTAGTTTCAAGGGAAATGTCACAACACATTTGCGTAAGCTGTACCGTGGGGGAAGTGAAACAACACAGAGGCCCCTCAGCTCTTCATGGAGAGCCACCAAGTACAGCTGCTGCTGCTGCTGGCACCCCAGCAGAGACATGCTGGAGCTGCAAGGTGTGCTCTGGCAAAAGCTGGGTAGCTGGTTCTGTCTGCAGCACAGGGACCACGGGGCTTGTAGAGCAAATACCCACTGTTCAAACACGCAGGATCAGCTGCAAGTTGCTCACAGGAGTAGCAAAGAAAACAAACCAACACAACAAAGCCACAAAGAAAAGTGTAGGTTGTCTCACACAACAACAAGTATTTGTGGTTCAAAATGTTTAGGGTAAAACATGGCCAAGCTGAATGAGAAACACTATTTATTTCATATGTGTTCCAGAAGCCTGAATGACTGAAGTTTGGAGGATGACTAAATATCAGTTAAAACAAAATAAAGCCCCAAATCTTCATGGAATCCACAGGCTGGATTTCTGTAAATACTGACTCAGTGCAATGAAGTCCCTGAGAGGTATTACCATGATCCCCAGGGCAGCTGAGATGGGACCCTTCATCCTGAGCAACAACCTGCTTAGGAAGTCCAGCCCGAGGATAAATGCCTTTTATTGCTTTGAGGTTTTTTTGGGCTGTGCATGGCTTTGCACACAAGTGCTTTGGCAGCAGCTGCATTCTTCCTCACCTATCAGAAACTACCAAGGTGTAACGTTGGTATCAAACAGATTCAATGTCAACTACTTCTTCCATTTGTGAAGTGAGAGAGGGCTACTGTGGCTGTTCCTGGAGCAGTCTAACCACAGCTCAACATCTCTACAGGGGAGAGAAGCAGTTGCAATCTCATCCACTTAGAACACATTCAGTAACATCTTCGAGTATATAGCAATATACTAATGTTATGCATTTCCTCACTGATATATAAGTAGTGGCAGCATCAGTGAAAGATCCCCGTCACTGACAGAAATGCATTTTTATAAAGGTGAAGTGGGGAGAGGGGAATGACCACAAACATGGGGGAAAAAAGGGAAAACAGAAGAAAATCAAGTTTTTCAAGCTATTCCCTGGCCATCATTAATAATGTATTTCCCAAATATTGCACTCTATATAAACTGTCATCAGTTTCCCTTGCGGTTCTCAGGAAGAGGTTCTAGAAATCAATACTCATCCCAGTTGTAAAAATTGGTTTTCTACAGTATTTTTCTTTTCTTAGTGCTATCTTGCTCTTGGCACAAACACTCGAGCACCTAAACTAGCGAAGATCTCCAATTTCATGGGCTGACACAATGGGGAAAGAGCATTCCTCAGTGAAATCCTGCACTAGGGTGGCAATGCTGTCTTTTGGAGTGATAGCAGTCCCCTGCTGCTGACAACCCTTCCTTCTCCACCTACACCCTACTGATAATGTGGGGGGGGAAGCTACCCCAATCAGAAAAGTGAGAACAGAATATTAAAGCTGACTGCTCTTGGCTGCCTACACCCGCCTGCAGCTATGTTACTAAAATAATAAAGAACAGAAGAACCATATGCTAATGATGAGCCAATTAACCAGGGCGAAAAGCTCCTCTGATGGCAGCCAGTGGCAGGGTTGCTGAAACAAGTGCAACACGTTAAATTTGAGGAGCACAGCAGGAAATCTTCTAACATTTGCTCACTGGCAAAGCCAGGAGAGGAGCATATCTGCTGTGCTCAGGCTGAGCCCAGGAGCCAAGCAGACTCCCAAGGTGACAGAGACCCCTTACCTCAGTGGTTGAAAGCACGGTGTCCTCATCCAGGCTTAGCACTGCATCTGTCACGATGTTGTCGTAGGGTAGGAAGCGACTGCTCATAACCTGTGGGTATCCAAGGAAGGAAGGGGAGGAAATAAAAATCACTTGAAGGACTCATTTCCAAGGCAAATACTCAATTTTATTCCTCACTCTTATTTCCTCTTGTGTGAGGTACATGGCATATTTCTATCTGATGGAAAGGGCCCTTCAGCTCAGGAGGGAAGGAGTGTCATTTTTGTCACCCAGCAGTCATCCTACATCTTCTATCTGAGGAGTAATTTCTGAAGAGACCTCCCTCTTTGGAGCAGGCTGCTTTCCTTTAATGACAAAGTGCAATGGTCTGTACTGGAAATCAGATGTACCTACAGCTTCTTTGTGGAGGACATTTTTCCTGATGGCTAAGACTATCCCTCTGCTCTCCTACAGGGTGTGAGGACCAAAGATAATGAATGCTGAGAAGGGCTTTGTAGCTTTCAGAAGGCTACACAGCTGGTAAACCAAGCAGCCCAGGCTGTATGTAAAGGATGTAATGCTACCAGAATGGTGCAACATTCTCCATCAGATAAGGAGAATATGCTAATGAACTCAAATTGAGTTTTATCTGCATGAAGAATTCCATTGGTATTGTAGCATTTTAAAAAGTCACATTCTTAAATGGCCTTCCAGTACCTGAAGGGAGCCTGAAAGGAAGATGGAGAGGGACATTTTATAAGAACATGTAGTGACAGGACAAGGGGGAATGGATTCAAACTCACAGTGAATAGGGTTAGATTAGGTGTTAGGAAAGAATTCTTCACTGTGAGGGTAGTGAGGCACTGAAAGAGGTTGCCCAGAGAAGCTGTGGATGCCCCATCCCTAGGACTGTTCACGGCCAGGCTGTACAGGGCTCTGAGCAACCTGATCTAGAGGAAGTTTTCTTGGTCCATGGCAAGGGCGTTGGCACTAGATAGTTTTTAAGGTCCCTTCTAACTCAAACCATTCTATATATATAAAACCTATATACAGAATAAGCTTTTAAATATATGGCAGGACAGTCCTCAAAGTAATAGGAAATAGATTGGAAAGCTGGATCAAAAAGACAACAGCAGAAAATTAAAATCCACATTGTTTCTTTAGCAGACTAAATAGCACCTTTCGAGAACAGATGAAGAATAACAAGGACACAACACAGTTTGTTTCCCTCATTTGCTAGGAAAAATAGTCTGGTTAGTTACTAGACTTCTTTGCCAATTTACTATGCCAAGAAAAAACTTCAAAAGTCAAGCCCAGCAAGAGGAATCCACTATATGGAAACGGGGACACAGAGAAGTTTTACACAACCCTCCCAATAGACACAGTCAGTTCTACATCCCCTCCAACCTGTTTGGGAACAAGTCTTTGGAATCTCTGCCTTGATTCAGAGAAAGATCTGTCTCCATAATCAGGATGTTCAGACTGTCTGTCTGCAGAGCATCCCTGGAGAGCCATCACTACAATGGCCTTGGTCCAGGGAGGCAGTGGCTCTGATGAAGAGGTGATCTGGCTGGGGCTGAACATTTTGCTTTGCTTATACTAAGACAAAGCAGAGCAAGTGGCCAACATGAGACCCATGTTCTCATTCCTGATCTTTTACAGACTGTGCAAAATTGTCAAATAGTACAACAGTCAGGATTTGTCATGTACTCTTTCGTAAAATGGGTATGATAATATTTGATTTCAAGGGGAAGAGTGAAGGTTAGGTAAAGGCAGACCTCTGTGATCACCTGCATGGAGTACTGGTGCCTGCCAGTAGGCTTCAGCCACGTTTGGAGATGAAAAGCAGCTCCTTTGTGCAACCTTTGAGCTGTGCTGCTCTGGCTCTGCAAGCTTTGTCCAAACAAATAGCTTTCCACACAAGAAGCCAGTTGGCATATGTTGGGATATTAGAGGGAAGAGACTGTCCACTACAAACACACCTTTGTGTACTCAGGAGACTCATTTGTAATCTAAACAGTGCCTGGGGGCCAGTTTCTACAAACACTGTAGAACTGGTCAGAGATTCAGAGATTTTTCTCCTCTATCTCACCTCAGTAAGTTTTACAAATAGAAAATAAAAGCACCCAGAACATTCAAAAGTGTCAGAAATCTCTACAGCCTTTCTTGGCCATGCAGAAATTCTCCTGGTACTGTTTACATGGCCTAGCTAAGGCCAGAGTCTTTATCTGCCAGCCTTGCAGGGCTCTCTTTCCCCTTGTTAAGGTGACAAGGGGAAAAGACCTAAGACAACACTACAAATTCAAAATGGGACTGTATAGGCAAAGCAACTAAAAGTCCCCTTTGCCAATGCAGAGCTCTAGAGCCAGCTGACAGAGACTGCAGAGAGGACCAGCTCAAATCTGTTTCAGATTCTAGTTGCAAGAAGTCTTGCTTCTCTCAAGCCTGCATTTGGAAAGGAATCATCCACTTCAGTGTGGATTTTAAAAAACCCTCTTTTCTCATCTGATGGCATCTATTTTGACTTTGTGAAAGTACAAACAAGATGTGTGTTGCACAGAGAGATGACATGGTGATTTTGTTCCCACACAAGTGTCCCATGTTGCCTGTCCCTTCCTTTTTTTTCCAGTGGCAGATGTACCCCACAAGGCCATATGAGAAGATACTTTTCAAAGGCAAGTTCTCATTTTTAACTCTGCTTTTAAGTCCACAGCTGAGCCCCAAGTCCTGTATGTGACTTCTCAGGCTCAATGCGTGCAGCTGCATCACTGCTTTCCTGCACCTGCAGAGAGACAAAATCCCCAATGATGGGGTCAACACTATCTACTCTTGGGATCACATTTCAAAACTGGGTCCCACCTGTGAATCTCAGATCCAAGGCATTAATTGCCATGCTGGTGATTTCTGAGTGCACAGGGCCCATGCATGAAACACAAACCTGCAAAGCTGGTACAAAAGGCCAAGGAGTAGCAGGGAGCTGTCATTTTGTTGGGAACACCAAAGCTTTCTCCAAAGCCACTCAAAGAATAAATTCCCGTCCTGTCAGAGAATACAGGCAACCTTTCACCATGCTTCTCTCCACCTACCTTGCTCTCTCCTTCAATGACTATGACAGGCACAGAAGTGGCAGGCCAGCGGTGTTTGGCTGGGAGGGGTTTATCACAATTCCATAAAACAATAATCTGAAAGAGAATATTGGAGAATATGATCAGAGACGTTTGTGGCAATGCAGTCCATACTCTAAGGTCTCAGATCTCCAGACAGACATGTTAAATTCAAGTTAGGAATTTCAAAATCAAAAGCAATGATACAAATCTGTATAAAAATAACACTTCCTACGTTAATTTTACCGAGCCTGACTACTTACAATATATATCCTCTCAGGCAAATATAGGCTGGACAGGAACTTCAGAAGTCTGTCTCAGCCACATCATACAGATGTCACTGATTTACTGTGGCTCTCATTAAAGCCAAAACCCTTTGTGACACTCCACTGCAAGAGGGTACTCCTACTGAACTCCCCAGGGTTTCTTTCAGAGAAGTCAAAACCCTGGCACTGATGAGATTAAGAGTCACAGTGGGAGGAAGGAAGATCATGTAGCAGCTCTTGAAGCATAGACATCCTTTTGCAGTTTGCAGCACACACAGTGCTGATCTTTGAAGTGCAGTCATTATTTTACCTGTCTCATGTAACAAAGGGGTTTAATTACTATCTCTATTCCACTCCCATTATACTCAGAATTTTTGTTTCCCATGCATATAGGCCACAGACAGAAGAAATTTCAGAGGAAAGAAACATCAGAATTGAAACAGGGTTGAAACAGGGCTGAGTCATTAGGCTCCTCATTCCTGACAGAATGGTTTGTCTCCACTGTGACTGACAGCCAAACAGTGCTGCTTACCTGTGCACAGTACTGGGACTTGGCTACAGCAACCAGGAGTTTCAGCACAGGCTGAGATTGGGAAACCAGGGGAGTTACTGCGTGGATAACGGCAGTGAATGTGGAAAGAGGCTTCAGACCTGAAGTGAAGAGATACGTGTTCAGTAAAGACAAAATCGCCCCAGCTACTACAGATTAAAGGACTTTGGGGATGGAAAAAATAATCTGCACTTAATGCAAACCTTGCCAGATTTTTTTAGGTCATCTCCCTTCATCTCCGATACCAGATGCTTCAGAGGAGATCACACTTCCCTTTAACTCCCACTCTGTGCCTTTAACTTCCACTCTGAAATACTGGACTCCAAGACAATTATTTCCTTTTCTTACTCACTATATCCACAGATGTCCTGTAATCTCTTTCTTTCATCCAGTTTGTTCCACAATATTGACATCTAGTTTGTTCAACCAAATGTCTCTCTTGACACAGGCTCTGTTTTGCTGCCTGGCTCTGGATGTTTGATGTTTTTTACAGATAATCTCTACAAATTCCAGAAGCTTTTCAGTTTCCTCAGTTCCATTACAGCCTCTGTCAGATTTTTGCTCTTTCTGGGTTGATTTCTATCCACATACATCTTCAATTACCTCCTGAGCTGATAATTCTGCTTGCATCCTTGCCTTCCATTTTTAAATTTTTGTCTTGCTACGATTTCCTTTTCTGCCTGGAATAACAGATCCTACTGGCGCCTACCCTTCATTACTGCTCTCAACCTCATCCAAATTCATCTGTGTGGGGTCACAGTAATTTTTCATCAAAATTACCACAGAAACCTTCTTCTCCCTTTTTTAACACAGTAACTGTCCATTTTTAGCAGGTGAGCAGTACAGATCCACACAAGTGGGTTGGCACAGGCTGAGCCAAAAGTAGCAGCAGTCTGGTAAGCAGAATCCCTTCAGCCTGGAGGCACATTTGCCTGCAGAACTCATTGTTCAAGCTTTGCTTCAGGAAAAAACCATGGACCTAAGCCCTATTCATTCCTTCTAGTGGAATCCATATGAAGACACATAGTATGGCAAATAAATCCATACCAAGTGCGCACTCCAATAACAAGTGTCACGGGTAAATTACCACTTTTCCAATTTGCCAAGCACAAATAAGCAAAGAAAGGAAAAAGCTATTCCTCTTATGTCCCCTCAGGCCACGAATACGTCAGCAACTCAGGCATTAATTATCAGCAACTGAAAAGTATGAGGGAACATAGATTTTTCTTAAAACAATCTTTGCAAGCAAGAGGCACATGATGCATGTTGATGAGCCAGAGATGTTCCAGTCTACAGTGGGCAGGGAAGATTGAGACAGGGTAAACAAAAGGCATCATTAACTAGAAATTAATGGTAAGTCAACTTGGCACATGCTACTGAAAGACAAAACTTCAAAATTCCACTAGAAATTCCAGATGCTACTACATTATAGCAAAGATCCACTCACCGAGATTAGCATAGTAGTAAGGAAAATCTCCCAGATATGAGGAATACTGTGGCAGTACAAATAACCCTCCAGGATGTTTGTTCCATATTAAGCTGTTACGTGATATGTGCTTAAATATTCTGTCCTGAATAATCTGGAAAACAAGAGAAGTAATGATTTTTAAATAGATTGTCATAGTCACTGGTAGAAGCTTCAGGGACTCCAGCTGACTGGAATCATCATCCATTTTGCAAAAAGCTGAGGCACACAAATAACTGGACATTCTTCCTTGATCTCTCTTAAAAAGACTCAGAATCTGCACACTCTGACACCACTTCAGCAGCTCAGGCTTTGTGCCATAGGTTTCAGAGCACCTCATTAGTCTCTCTGGACATGGGGACCATGCAATTTATTGCATTTTACATTTCAAGTCAAATATTTTGCCTATTTGACTATCTTAGCAGTTGCAAGCCTGATTAGTTTATTGTCAGCTTTACTATCCAGAACTCACAGAAGATAATTATTTGAAGATGGCATTAAAAAGCTAGGTAATATTTGGAGATAATGACAGTATTCAAAACCAAAAAGACTTTCAGCAAATCAGGCTGCACTAATTATTAATTTTTGCTGAATTATAAAAGGATATTAGCATTCAGATACGTCACTGATCCCGTGTCTCAGTTCTGTAACAGTTCCCTGTTGGATGAAATAGACAATCTTTTCACAACTACTGTCTGTCTTTGTAGAGGAACAAAACCAGAGAGTCCTAAATTTGTAAGGTCAGAACAGATTGCTAAGTCATCTACTTTATAATCTAAACCACATGCGAAAAAAGAAAAAAGATACCAGGCTGTACAATTAGTACTTGTTTATGAAACTAATTACAGCTGCTTCACATCAAATGCCTGATTGCAGCAACCAGAGTGGTCCTTACATTGAAGGGAAATTCTTTAAACTTCCTGCAAAAGCATAACAAGGTTCAGTGGTGGGAATCTCTAACAGGACAAATTCAGCCTCCAAATAAGGTGCACCTTTCTAAGTGCAGTACACCCTTGAGCCACACGTTCTTACAGCTTTGCCTTTCCTTGGACTATTAGAAGTTGGCAGGTCTGGAAATGGGATGCTGCAAAGGGTCAGTGGGTGGTGAAGGATGAATTTTCCCCCACGCTGGCTAAGCAGGAATGCCTTGCCTTCTTCTGCAGCTCATCTTCTGTGATCTCCCAAGGAGATTTCACGTAACTGGCAGTTCATGCAGTGCACAGGGCTCGAGTGCCAAGAACATGTTGGTTGTCCTAACCTAATGTCTCTGGCCTTAACACAGGCGTATCTGGGTGAAACTTCATGTCTCTGAAGCTGGACTGAAGTGTAGGAAAATCAAAAAACAAGCAAAAAGACCCACCACAAGCAGAACAAAAGCAGCTGCTGGAGTCTAAACAAGCTAAAATCCCTGTAAGCTGCTGAGTTCAGGGACATTTGGTCAATACAAAACATGAGTAAGTGTTGCCACAAGCAGTGGTTTTTCTGGAATTTTTGACTGCCATGACAAGAAAAGATTAAAACACCAGTTACATTGTGCTAGACAATCCACTGCTGGTGGCAATACATGTACTGCTAAACTGGGGCAGATGTTAAGTGCATGCTTCTCTGAATTTTGCCTACAGCCAATTACCATAGCTAATATGCAGTAATTCACTCACATGAGTAAGTTAATTTAACTATTTTTTTTAGTAACATACTTGGAACTGTAATGTCATCACTGACAAAAATGTATTTGACTATCTCTGGTTGGAAAGTTAGGGAGTCATAAGATCTCCCACACGGTAGTGGAAACAGGAGAAAACACGACTGCTGTTTGCCCATCTGCAAGTTATGCCACTAAACAAAAGAGAGAGCCTAGAAAGTACTTATTTATGAGATTTTTACCACAAAGTGTAAATACTGTAGCTCCTCCCTCTTGCCTTCTCAGAACTGGGGCACAATTGGATAAGGAGAAGTCTGTGAATTTACATGGCCAGGAGGTTTTCACAGACGGTGGAGTTTTCCAGGGTGCTGGTAGCCAACAAGGCTGCAGGGGAAACACATGGCTTGTGTTCAACGCTGCCTCAGCGTGCCCAGAGCCAGAGCAGCTCCAGCACAGGGCAGAGCCTGCTGCCACTGCAGCACACACTGCCTTCAGAGCACATCAGCCACACAAACCTCACCAGCGGGGTTCTGCGTCCTCCTGGGGAGCTGGGGTGGTGGCTCACCACCGATAAAAAATGGATCACTAATTTGACACTCTCCTGTGTCAAATTAGTAGACCTCCTTTAGGTCTACTAAAGAAACCTAGCTGTCTGTCAGGATAGAGGGGAGAAAAGAAAACTTGGCAGAAAGAGAACTAAGAAGTGTAAAAAAAGGTAACATGGAGGACCAAGGAATTAAAATGCAGAGTGTACAGTGTTGCATATATTGCAGAGACAGCATCTACATGGTCTCTCCAATGATGAGGCATGACAGGAAGCTTAGTAAGAGAAGAAAGGGGTTAGGATCTCTGGCAAGATCTCCCTTTTCTTTTTGGAATGCATTAATAGTTTGATATTTTTGTCTCACTCATCCTCACACTTCAAAAACTTCACAGACTGCCTTAATCATTGCTGCTTTTCAACAGGCCCTAGCCAAGCATCCAACATTTCTTGTCTGTACTTAGTGCTGTCCCTCTCCCCTCTTCCTGAGTGGAGGACTGAGCATGCTGTGCAGGGATGTTTTGGGTTTGCTTCAAGGGAAGACCAAACTGAAGAAGTGCAGATATGCTGGAGCATGCACCCCATGGTGCCTGCAGTAGCACAGTGCTGCACCCCAGTGCTGCCACCCACCAGCCTGCAGCAGACACTTGTGAACATCACTGACTAACCCACACCTCGTCCAAGGCACTGGGCAGTCCCTCTGTGCCTGCTACAGGGGGTTGCTGGTCAAATAATTCAAACATCTTGTTTAACTATGAGCTGTTTGGCTTAGGCCACGGTGCTGGGGTAATTTTCTTCACAGTGGCTGTTATGGGGCTGTGTTCTGGATTTGTGCTGAACACAGGGCTGATAATATAGAGATGTTTTTGTTATTGCTGAGCAGGACTTACACAGAGGCCTTTTCTGCTTTCTGTACTGCCATGCTGGCAGGGAAGTTGGGGGTGCCTGGGAGGCTGGGAGGAGACACAGCCAGGACAGGTGACCCAAACTGACCCAAGGGAAATTCCAGACCATATGACATCATGCTCAGGATATAAAGTGGGGGGGAAAGGAGGAAGAGGGAGACAATTGGAGTGATGGTGTTTGTTTTCCCAGGTCACCATTACATGTGATGGTGCCCTGAACAGTGACTTAATTCCTTGTTTTGCTTCACTTTTGTACATAGCTTTTCCTTTCCCTATTAAATTATCTTTATCTCAACCCAAGAGTTTTCTGGGTTTTACACTTTCAGTTCTCTCCCTGACCCTGCTGGTGGGAGAGTGAGTGATCAGCCGCCTGAGGCTTGGCTGCCAGCTGGGGTAAAACCACAACAGCCACCAAATGCTGTGAGAAGATCAAGGAACTTAAAACATGATTTAAGATTTCCCGAGGTGTGCAGGATAAAGGGCAGTGATCTCCTTGCAGACATAGATTTGGTGAAGACTTTTTTCTGTGCTGATATCCTCAGATGTGGACATACACTAGCACTGCAGTTAGCAGGCAAGTGATAATTCTGATGATATCTAGAATCATCAGAGCACTCTGACACAACAGTATTACAACAGAAGATTGATCACATCCACCAAAAAAAACCCAAAACCCCACCATAAATTCTTGCTAGGAATTTACTTCCAGGCATTAGAATTTAAGAAGAGGATATACTGCTTGCAGGTTTCAGACAACAAAAATCGCTCTCAACTGTTTTACTCCTTTCCTAAGGAAAGTTAACTCAGTACTTTACTTAGGCAAGTTGAAATGTGAAATGAGTATCTGTTCATAAGAAAAGAATCCCTCCTAGCTGTCCCAAAAAATTGAGAGTCCTGAATTAAAAAACAACCAAAAAACAAAACAAAACAAAAATCTTAAACCAAAATCAGTCTCCCAAACAAATGAAAAAACCCAGAACATAATTCAACACCAGGCATAAAATAATTTCATTAAACTACATCTTCCTGGAAGACTTTAGTTTTCACTTTAATTTTTCTGCTCTGAGCAGAAACTCCAGCTTGCCGGTTACCCATCTGCTTCAGCTTTAGAGGTTTTGCTGTCCCTTGGGCTCCTTCAGCCATATGGGCCAATGTGGCCCAAAGCAGCACTAAAGACATGTGTGAGCACTGGAGCTTGATGTGATGGACACCAAGGCTGTGGGAGCTGCAGGCTATGTGCCCTGCAATCCAGCCCTAGCACAGGCAGGAGAGGGGCAGAGGGGAGAGCTGTGTGCCACTGTCCTTTTAGCAACCCCCAACAATAACAGGGCACATGCAGGGAAGGGGCAGATGATGCGTGAGGCACCTGATGGTCGCTGGAGCTCTTCTGTAAGGGTTAATTAAACTGTGAGCAATGGCACATGGTCTTCCACTTTTGTGAGTCTGATCCTGGTGTGGGCTGTGGTAATTATCACCACCTCATCAGTGCTTATGAGGAGTTTGAGGATGCAGAGCAGTTCCCAACAGGCAGCACACATGAAGACACGCTCTTTTGAGGGCAATGGGAGCATTGTGAGGATAGCTATGCCAGGGGCTCTGCAAATGTTCCCTAGCTGGTTTTCTTCACTGGCATGGAAAAACCTAAGGGATTGCCTTGCAGCAGCTGGAGGTTGATCAGCCATGGGCACTCATTTGCAGTTTTCAGGGGGAAGCAGGCACAGCAGGAAGTGTGGAGCCTTAACAACTGTGCATTACAACTGTGCACAAAGATGGATGCATTTGCAGAAGCATTAGCATAAGACGAATGCATTTGCACCTACAAAGCGAGCCCCTTTCAGTGCTACAAATGTGTCAAAAATTTATGTGAAAAATTGCAAAACAGAAAAGAAACCTGCTTTTGAAATTGCAGCCTGGGCCCTACTTCTGAAGAGCCTTTCATCTTTCCTCTATCTCTGAATTCAGAAAGGATTCTCTCCACATTTGAGATCATCTGTCTCCCCTTTTAATAGCAGTCTAATTATGATTATCTATTAATAATTTATAAGAATGATCAGGCCTTTCCCTTCTCCTGTGTGTGAAGATAAGACATAGCATTTACAAGTGCCCCCCCTTTTCCTTGAGCCAGATCAATAGCCCAATCGCAACACATCAGAATGTTAAGGAATGGTCAAGGAGGAGCTCTACAGTGGTATTTTTTCCAAAATGAATTCCAGAAGGGTTTCTTAAGAAATACATTTACTACCAATGACAAGGATAGTGATTCATAAGTCATACAGCCTTGCAAAGTCAAGATCACACATGACAACTTTTCCACGTGTTGGGTAGCTCCCGTTTTTCACCATGTCAGTTTTCTAATGTGGATTCCGATAATGAAGGAAGTATTTCCTTAGGGGAGAAAACTCATCAAGATGCTGAGCTTTTTTCCCAGTGACCAATTGCGTGTCATGAAAACCAAGGTCTGATGCCAGCTGAGGACAGGAGCAGCTGGACAGGTAAGGAAATCTCGCTGCTCAGCAAGGTCCCAGACAATTTTTACTCACCTCTAGTGTAGTCAATACAATCTTCTCAACTGAAGAAAAATAAGCCTCCCACAAGAACTGTGTCTGCTGTCTAAGTGCTAGGATTTTATCCTGATGGATAGACCTGATTGTAGAAGGAATCTGTAATACAAGATGTAATACAGTCAGGAGCTTTAGAAACAACACAATCTCATCAAATTAATATGCTGCTGACAAGCCTTCTCCTCTATTAGCAGGTTGTACAGCTTCAGCACTCCTGTCCAACGGAGATGTGTGTCAACAGTTAAAGCCTTGACGTAAAACGAATGAGATGCAACCCTTTATAACTTCTGGTATTGAATATATTAATTTTTTTTAATCTGCTTTCTTTTAGTTTTTGATTGTTTTATGGTAACGAAGCTACCCCCCTGCAGCCTTGTGGTGTGGCATAGTAAGGAGCTCCTCCATGCATTCCTCATGCTTTTCATCTCACAAAGCTCTTAGTGGACTAGTATTTTAACAACCTAGTACCCGCAGGTCTTGAGAGTTCAACAATAATCCCCACACTCCAAGTATATTAACAGAATCTGGAATTGCATTTACCACAGCATGGCAACACTATGTGCCCTAAGGAAAACATAGCAACATCTTAAGTAAGACTCAACTTTTTGGGAGCCTGTGGATCAAATTGCATTTTACTAATTACCTTAGCTGGAAAGAATAACATCTTCCACAACATCTGTTATTCACAAGGGAAAACAGTGCTTATTTTTGCCCTCTTTCCATTAAATCTACACATTAATGGTTGTATAAATTGCCTTACAAATAAACCCAAATTGTCCTGCTGCAAAACTTTTCCAGTTAAAAACGTAACAGTTCACTAGATTAGAAGGGGAAGGCTCCATGTCTATACCTTTCAGCATTCCCATGTCCTTCCTGAAACTAATGTGTGTCCATGCCATTCTTTAACTTAGGACATTGGCCAAGGCCTCCAGTACAACTTGTGCAATGCAAACTGACATTATCAAGGGAATTTAACTGAAATTTGCTTCAGTTACAAGGGCTAGTCACAGCACCAGAAAGGCATTTAGGATATGTTGCTGCTTTGTGCTCATCTTTTTCTAGGAATGAAGAGCTGTGTTGCTGCACCTACATTTTTATGACTTCTAACTGGAATCACAGAATTGTTTAAGTTGGAAAGACCTCTAAAATCATTGAGTCCAATCACTAAATTAGGCTGACTTAAACACTCGTTTCTCAAAAATCTTTTACCTGAGTCATTAGTTCTAAAAGCAAATACCTGAGCTGTGTGTTAGTCCATGTGCATCCCAGCTTGTTCTAAAGTTTGCCTGCATCTCATCACATCCCACCCTTTCCTGACCAAAACACACTCTGCTTATTCCTAAAATATTCTGAGAAGTGTCAGTGATCATTATTTGTTTTCATGTGTTCGCAAATCAAATGACTTCCCATGGAACCTCTTTCCTGAAGAAAATTTGACTTTAAGAATTTACATGTAAAAAATCTCCACAAGAATCAGCAATTCTTTACTTGCAGAGTTTGCAACCAGGTCTGGACACTTTGTCCATGGCCCCAGTGGGTGCAGTGTCAGATGGGCCAATCTTTGCTCTCTTAGCCCGTCAACTCCTAGACTATCATCTCAGAGACACTGCTAATATAATACAGACTTTGGGCTTATGAGAGAGTTAGCACTGCAGCAAGGTGGAGCAGAAGACAATGGTCAGATTGCCAAGATGCTACTTTATGTTCGTTCCCCATAGGCCCTTTAAGTAAAAATATAGGTCTTTAGGTAAAATATTCCCTGGAAAAGTAGGATGAAAGACAGAACCTGAAAACATGTATTAGCACATGACTTTCTAAGTGACCACATCACTATTTGTGATGTGTTCCAATAAGCAGAAGGGTAATAAACATTACCTGTACTGGCTGCACAGATGTGTATCAATCATACTCAGAAACATTATCAGTAACAAAGACAAGATTTAAGTCACTTCACAGTGGCAATATAGCATTTTCTTAATAAACATTTCATTGCAGTATGTGCAACCTTGTGTGGTGTGTGTGCATACCTGTGTCAGCAACCAATAAAATCAATATTCAATCCCAACTACACCTTTTGAAAGGGAAGGCTGCTCTGACTATGAAGGTGACTGCAAGAAGTTATGATTTCCCACAGCATACCATGCTTGTGAGTGCCAGCAAACACAGTGTCAAGGTTAAAAAAGCTTTGATGCAGGCTCTGTTACAACAGCTGGAAAGAAAAATCAGAGCTCCCATTTTAAATATGTTTGCCTATTAATCTACTTGTCCAGAAAGACAGGTGGGGAAAATGATGTATTAATACTAATCTGGCATGATTACATTGGAATTATTAGAACTTTAATAAAAGGACATTTCAGCAATGAGTAGTGGGGAGGGAAAAGCCACCCTGCACAAATAAATGCAGAAAGGCTGGATTAAGCTCTCCCAGCGCTATGATGAGAAGAATATGCAAATGAAAACATCCGAGTTGCTCTCAAACAGGAAATGAAAAACTGTAACATAACAAAAACATTTCCCAGAGCAGACATTCAGGCCCTCTGCCAGCTCTTTAAAAACACTGTTAATAAGGGTGCAGTAGCTGTTCAATATGGGAGCAGCTGTGTGAAGTGAACGAATGGCACGTTACCGGAAAACAAGAAGATCAACAAATTATTATTATTTAAAGAGAGACATAATTTTGCTCAGAAAAGATGTGCTGTCCACAGAAGCAAAAATCAAATGGCTCTTTTATATTTGCAGCTTGTGTCACATTAAGTAGAATAGGCAGCACATTGCAAGGCTTGCTAGGCCAGCTCTTCACAAATGTTTACTTCTTTAGACAAGTTAACAGCCATGTAATGACCTTGCAAAAATACTTTGCTTTGGGGTGCCACCACACCGGTACCTTTGAGGTCTTCTCTTTGTGAATGACACTAAATTCAAGCGTTAAAAAAAAATCCCTGTTAGGCTACTTTGTGTTATGCCAGATCTTGTGGATCTCAGCTTCATGTTGGGCAATGGCACTTTGGGGAAACCAATTTTTCAAGAACTTCTCCTCACATCAACTTCTCTGCAGAATTTATGGAATATACTTAGATTGCAAAACCCACTATGGTAGCTGAAAAAAACCAACCAACCCTACTGTATTTAAAACCAAAGCAGATGCTGAAAGTAGTATGGAATTTGTACCTTCTCAGTCCACTTTTGTTCCATGATCTCAAGATTAACAATAAGTGACATGAACGCTGCTTCACAAAGCAAAGCTACATGGTCCACACATCAGAAAAGGGACAGAACCTGCTTCCCATCAAATTGTTAGATGGTAATTCCTGCCTGAGAAAATACCTGCTTTCCTGAGGATACCCCTGAGGATAAACTATTTTTTAAGGCTTGGAGCAGAATCCATCCTCAAATGTTTTCCCTTTCATTACAGTACCTGGACAGGTCTACCTCAGATTGGCATCCAAGTGCTCCACACCCGAAGAGATTTCATGCTCTTTGCAAAAATGAAAGTGTCCTGCACTTAAGAATGTGGCCTGGTGGCTGCAATGACCTTCAGGTCAAATAATGAATGATGTCATATTAAATGAATTCACAGCCCATCTGACACAGACAATCCCTTCATGATAAAAATTCTTTTACAGCCCTGACCTTTTGGATTCATCTTCCCTGTCCATTTAGACAGTGGCAGCAATAATCAACTGCTGTGCTGAAGGCCGCGGTCTCTTCCTTACCTGTAATAACAATCTCTCATCGCCTATGATGGCAGCTTGGTTCCAATCAATCACCTCTGAGAAGGGCAGCTCCCATCCGTTGCTGAGCATGACCGGGACGCAGGCAGCCTGTGGGCACAGAGGCACAGCCATCGTCAGAGCTGCCCCACCACCAGGGAGGCTTTGAGCTTTCCACCAGCACCAGGATCCTGTTTTCTGCACAAGCTCAGGAGAGGCAACACGGCAAAGAACACCAGAAGCCAGAAGCCGCAGGAAGGCAGCCCAAGTATTTATAGTTTTCCATTTTGGGGTTATTCCTATGCACTGAAAGGTGGGATTTGAATGGACAGTGGCATAGGCAATGTGGTGCTTACGCTGCCAGATGAGGGCAGAACTGTTCAATGTTGCAGATGGAATGCTGGAGAATTTAATACAAAAGAATGGCCTCCCTCGCTGCTTTGTGAACCATTTAGCAGGGAGCAACCTCTCTAATTTTTATAGTATGTTGCTGACAAACCTACAGAAAATACCGATCATATTTAACTCCTGAGCACCTTTCCCACAAAGGAGTAAATCCCCTATCCTGTTAGGTATCAACTCTCCAAACAGAGGCAACTGTACAAACACAGCTCGTCTGTCATCACCTGTCTACAGAAATAAGAATTGCTGAATGTCTTAAACAAAAAGCATATACATTTAATATCTATTTCATACAAGTATGATCTGTTCAAACCATTTAAACTTTTACAAGTTCTTCTGCAGAGACAGTTTGCGAATACTTAGTAAATAGGTCAGTACTTCCATAAACAAATGATTACCACCATGTTCTGGTCAGCTCAGTCACAACATAAGATGCAAACCAAAGACCTTCTGATGTGATGAAATAACTTAGTACCAGAGGATTTTTATCAAACCTGTGCTCTGGTTCAGTTTCCTTTGGATCAAACCAAGCTTAAGTGCTCTGAGTCTGGTCCAGACTAGGGTTCAGACCTCCCAAAAGATGGTATAAAGGGGAATCTTTCAGACTGCTGTACCTTCCTTGGTAATATGTATCATGCACAGCATCTTAGACTGGTCAAGTCTGCATTACAGCAGTGCTTATTATGTGTAAAGAACTGTGACCTTCTGTAAGGAAATTACATCATGCATGAAAAAAAGCCAACCAGAAAACACTTAGTAATGTATTTTCATGTTTAAAACATTCCACTAATGTGGATTAGGACTTTCAACATGACCTGGATCCAGATAAAAACTGGGAATACATCATTATTGGTGCATACTGCTAGCCTGATAGCAAAATTCTCAGTTGCCTGCATTTTATCATTGACCTGGAGCCCACAAGCTCTGTGCAGTGAGGTACACTCCCTGCTTTCTCCTCCTGAGATGATGTATTTAACAGAAGTTGCACGACTTTGGGCCTAGATGAGAGAAGAGCTGAGAAGAGCTCTTTAGGAGGATCTGAAGTGACTTGTCATCTCATATAAGCCAGTCCCACATCTTTCTCTGAAGAGACTGAAGAGAGAACAGCACTTTTCAGGCTATTAATCTTCTCCTTAGTAAGAGAAAGAGGCAAGTGACAGTCCAAAACTTGGATCTCAAATCTGATTGCAGGTGTGTGGGGTTCTGTGGTTACACCTACGTGTCCAGAGCATGTAGGGTATCCAAGAAACCCATCAAAGGCTGGCAGACATGACACAGAATCTGCTGGAGTCTTTCTGGACAAGCAGCAGAAAGCTAGAAGGGTTTCTGGGTAATCTGGGGCTTGTAAAATGACATAATATACCTACACTCAGGTACCTGAATCCTGCTCAACACTTCAGTAAACAATACTCTCTAATAGTGGCTCAGACATTTTATGGTTGATGATGAAAAGAGATGTGATGCCATTCATTAACAGTTTTACTGTCAATGCTAGGACACTTTCCAAATGGCAAAAGAAATCCTGGTGGCAGGACCCTGTAAAGTGTGTTCATTTGCCATTTCACTGAAACCAAGAAGTGCCTCAGCAGCTCCTTCACTCCAGCCTCCATGGAAATCCAGGTGTCAGACCTAGACGGGAGTTGCAGCACCTCACAAAATGCTCTCCGTGGCTGAGTGAAGGTCCAGGACCCCAGGAGTGAGCTGATGTTTGCCAAAAAAAAAAAGGTCAGACAGGCTGCAGATGGAGTAGGTAGGTGTCAGGTTTGACCACTGTGCTTCACGGCCACAGGGACTCCAGAGCCCTTTTGCATTGCCTTCTGCTGCTGGTCCATGGTAAAAAGGGGACCACTAACCAAAACATTTTTAAAAGGTGAAGGGGATTCAGGTGCTGCCCCAGACAGCATGTGAGCTCCCTGAGATCAGCTTACATCCACCTTCATGTGAAGCTTCCATCTGGAGCTTTACCACCTCCAGGCCACCTTCTGTATGTTCAGCATCTGTATGTTCAGCACCATCTCAAAACTGGCAATGCATAACCAGGTCTGTTTTGGCTAAGTGAAAACAAAAAGCTATTTTCACTGTACCAGGGCTTACTTGTAAAGGCCAGTATCTCCCAGGGGAAGTCTCAGAGCTTGATAAATACTGCTCTAAACTGGTCCAACCTCTCAGCCTCACCACATCCAGGGAAACCCTCTTCCTGGAGGTAACGCAATCCAACCTTCAGATGAGTTCAGTGCTCAGGCCCTCCTGGGAAGAAGCTGCCAATTGCTCCAGAAGTATGAATAGAGGCTTTTGCAAAGTGGATTACTGTCCACTAGGGAAATGAAACACATTTCCCTCTGCCCCGCCTCCTTGCTATTGCACACTGAATTGCAGCCAGCGCAGCCACTGCTTTAAACTGCAGCTCTTACCTGCAAGGCTTCCAGAAACCTGAAAGAGCCAAGCCTGCGGCCACGGGGAACCAGACAGAAAGTGGCATTGTGCAGCATTTCACGGTAATCATACCTAACAAGAACAGGGGAGAAAAGAGAAAATTCAATTAGCGGTGAGTCCTAGAGTAACTGGGCGTGAAAATGCAAACAGCTGTTGAGACACATCTGGATAAAATCATCCCCAACCAAGACTGTTAACCACCAGGTTAACCAGTTCCCTCCATGCATGTGTGTCAGCCTCCTCTCTAGCTCCTTTTTGTTCATCCTCAGGAGCAACCATGGGAGAGAGCTGAGGAGAGTGGTAATCAAACTGATAAGGAAGGAAGGAATTTTGCCTTTGCAATAATGAGCCAGTTCTATACAAACAGTACATGACTTCTAACAACAAACTCACATTAAATATTTCAATACCTAAAGCATTGTTGCAGCACTTCTGTGATCCTGATTTCTATCCAGATTTAGTCAAAGCCATGCATAACTGTGCTCATTTCTGCACAAGAGGTTTGTAGAAAGCAAAAAAAAAAAAAAATTTCAAACTACGCTAAAGAAATATTTCCTTACCAAGCAGGCACTATAAGGGGGATGGGGGGTTACAGTGACTCTCTTGGTGGTTATTGTTAAGTGTGAAGACAGGAAAAAACTACCAAATTTTGGCAATTAACCAATAGCTGCAATGATCCATGCTCCCCTGAATGAAAATGCTTATAGACACTTCTGGGTTTTTTTGCTTTTTCCAATTCCATCAATCACCACAAAATCATTGACCAAAACCACACATAAAATCTCAACAGTTTCCCGCCTGTTATCAGTGAATTGTACTTCTGGCAAACCCATAGAATTGTGAATGGCATTGACCTCATCTGAGTCAAAAGGATCCAGATTGAACACCCTCCATTCTCTGGTGTGTCCTGGACTCTGCAGATACATGTTATTTTGACAGCAACTTGTAGCACTGAAATTTTTGATACTAATAGTCTAATTTTACCATGTCCTGCAGGCAGAGCAATTTTTTTTGGATGTATGTCTATGTGTATATATATATATATACACATTATTATATTTTATATACAAAGAAGTCAGGATCTGTGTTTGTATTCTCACACAGGCCAGACATATGGGAGTAAGCCAATTTTCAATTATAAGCTCTGTCTTTAGGAAGAGACATCTTGCAAAGGCCCATTTGCTTAAACAAGCGTGTATAGCTAATTTGCACAAGAAAAGGTCACTGTGAATGGATTAAGATTATCTCCACTGAGAGTAAAATAAAACCCCTCATTGCATTAATTAAAACTACAAAACAGACTTCAAAGTCCCTTTTTTCTTTTGAATCCTATCTCAACTTTGGTTAAAATACATATATACATATTCCATCTGAGTGGCAGCAATTTATTTTTCTCTGTGTGGGATAGAGATTGGCAGCCATGTCCCAGCTCACCAGTCAGCACTGACACAGCACACAGAGGAAAATATTAGGTAACTGGAATAAAAAAAAAATTGCCATTTTTAAGCAGTCCTTTTTTACATATTGAGAGGTCTGAGGCTCATTGCTTTCACTGTGTATTGTAGGACAGAAAATGTTAATAAATACCAAAAATAGAATACCCTGTAGGGCTAAAATACACCAGTCAGAAGTTCCCCATCATTAGCTAGCTAAAAATGTAAAATCCTGTTAATACCACGGAATTCAACATTATCCACAAAACATTGATGGCAAAACCAGAACCCAAAGGAAAGCAGAGAGCAAGGCCACTGCAAGTGAGTCTTCCATATCCCAGTGACATCCTACACTGGACACCTTCTCTTTCATATCTAACTTGGTGGTATTAGGATATATTTACAAAGGGAAAAAAAGGGATTTTTTTTACCGTTTTCCACCTGGAAACCAGTTAGCATCTTGCTCCCATTTTTGTGCCTTTTAAAACTTAACATGTGATTTATTGCTGAGCTCTGTAATAGCACAGTTCATGGTCATGAAGCAATTTATCTACATCATCTGTACACAGAAAGCCCCATCCTAACCCTGATGTATGGGCACAAAATTTCTACTCGCTTCAGGGAGAACCCACACGTACAGAAGGAGGAGATCCAGAGTAAAGCAATATTCATCAAGAGTAGCTGCAGTGAATGAACCACACCAGAGACTCTATTGAACAAATTTCCCTGCAATTTCAACCAAAATGCTTTAAGGTGACTCAATGGAATCTTTGAGCACAGTGATAAAGGACTGATTTCTAGATGAAACACCTCAGAGACCACTCTAGGATCAAGCATCCATTTGAAATCCGCAAAACACAAGGTGCTACTTTTAATCCTACATGTTCATGGGTAGCATGCCAAGCAACGGGAGTGCCCTGCCTCAGCTGGAAGACAGAAGATGGCCCAGTATGTTTAAATACAAATTTGGAAACACTTTTCGTGCAACACCAAATACCAAATTTCGTAGCCAGCCCCAAATACACAAACATTTCTGTCAGGCTGCAAGCATAGCTTCTTAATTTGAAGCTTGTAGAGGAAATAATTTACATGTACCAAACAGTATTTCAGAGTCAAGCTTGCAGCAGAGACCATTTCTTTTTTTTTTGTCAGACTGCCAGGCAGCATTTGGAGAAGACCTTGGCCACAAAAATGTCACCTGGTAAATGAAACTCCAGCCCACAGGCCATGGCAAGGACAGAAGGCTCAGGGCAACTTTCAGCTTCAGACTCCTTCCCATTCAGCCCAGACAGAGCCACCAACACAGCAGCAGGTTTGAGTTCTGCCAGCACTGAAAATTGTTTACGTACAACTAGCATTTTTTCCCCCACAGAAAACATACAGCGTTACACCTGAAAGCACCTCTGCACTTCCCTCAACTCAAGACTTAAAATACTTTCAGTGAAGTGAGTGAGATAATCTCAATAATTAAAGGCGGTTATCTGAGTTAAGTATTTGCTGGACTTGAAATTTCTCCTTCACTTGTCCAGGAGACAAATTGGAATTGGCACAGACTTCCAGGAACACCCTCTCAGCTAGAGTATTAACGTTGTACATTAAGTACCAATCCAGCATCTAATGCAAATATCAGTATGGCATCAACAACAGGCTTTATTTCCCTGCCTGATCTCACTATCTCCACCGACTAATCTCAACCTCAGGGAGACAATGAAGTTTTAGAACCCCCACTGGCAACTGGAGGAGGCGCCTTAAGCTATAGAGAAAATAGTCAAGTGTTTAGAAGAGGTTCTTCCAGAGTTTCCTCTTATTCTTGTCCCCAGCAATGGGGGTTAGATCAGTTTTCAGAACTACTTATTTCCATTAGCTGGTAACATCTGAAGATGGCAGGGACATTTGTTACATTCTTCCAGTTTGCATTGCTGTGGTTTCTGCAAAATTGGAGCTGCCAGCGTGTGTGGGGACAGCTCTCCATTACCTGCCTGTTGAGACACTCTGGTTTTACCCAGCTGTGGAGGTTTTTCAGGCTCCATAAAATCAGAGCAAAGACCAGCACTGCAGAGCACTGAGCAGGGGCCAGCCAGGCACTTCTTCCTTACTTGTGCTGCTTCGGTGTTGCACTGCTTCTGGCACTTTCCTTCCTGCAGTTTATCTTCCCTAGCATTTACTGTAGAACAGCTTTTAGAGGAATCCTCTGCTTTGCTCAGAAGGTATTTATTTCCAGAAAGCTCCAGGTTTCCACATTAGAAGACTGCCGGGGAGTGGGGGCACATGCTCATTGCTCATACATTCCTGATTCCTTCATTCTGCACGCTTGCACAGAGGTAACATTTTACTGCCAATTTTAGGGTTGGCTTGGCCTGGGTCTCAGCTGCAGCATTCAAACATGTTAAAATCCAAAATGCATATGCCTTAAAAATGACAGTTGGGTCTTCAAAACTAAAATAGCTACAGATTTAATCCAAAGCTGGCATCCCTCTTTAGGTATTAGAGGCATGTTTTATTACCTTTCAGGCTTCTTTTTGTAACGATTAAGTGTACCTTGATCACAGCTAGTACCTTTTTAGGCAGCATAAAAGAATAGCTCTATTTGCAATCAATTCTACTTTATTCACAACTTAATTGAGTTATTCCCTCCCTGCCACCACCCATAGCTGAGGAAACATGTTTGGCCCCATCTATCACACAGGTGTAAACACTGCAATGCCATGTGGGCAACTATCCAAAGGAGAAACACTGCTCAGCCAAATGCTCTTTCCACTTCAACTTCTTGATCCAACACATAGCTTCTGTCTTTCCCCATCCCCCTCTTTTTTTTTTTTTCTTCTGATGTGCCGACCATGTCAATCAGCACATGGATTAGAAGGCTGTTTGGGATTCCTGGTTTTCCATTATCCCAAGGAGCCCCGGCAGGCTGCAGAGGCTCTGCAGTGACTAGTCAGCCATGCCATACATTCCTTCCTACAGCTTAAGTATTTCCCCATGTCACTACACTGTAGAGATTATAAACTAGCCTGGGAAACATTTTCACTACCAATTTTAGTATAAACAAATTTTTTTGAAAGCCACATCTTCATCACCACTGATTGAAGAGAGGTCTAACGGACTGGTAGACCAGCAAATATGTCTAGATGCAATGATTATCATGCTTTACCCAGCTATATGTCACCTGTCAGGTAGGCTACATGTTTTCTCACAGGATATCATCACTGTTCCCATTTCATAGATGGAAAACCTGAGACACAAATGACTGGTGGCTTCTCCAGCAGCTAGAGGGAAATGGGCGTGCTAACCCCAGCATCCTGACCTTACTGCTTCCTCTCTGATGATGCGGCATTCACTGAAATCCAGCTGCATGTTATGTCTATTAAAATTCAGGTGGAAATACAGGAGCAGAACCCAAGCCAAATACAACAGGTTTAACCCAAATCAAATGCAACGGGTTTAACCAGAAGTATGTATTTTAACAGTGCCACACATAATCCATCTTTTGGAAGACACTGGAGCTCATCTTTGGCAGGGAGTATCAGCACATTCCGCTGTAGATGTCAGATGTGACTAGAGCTGGTTTATTTCCTGAGCCAAAAATTTATAATGGCACTTAACCAACTATGTCCAGGGCTCCCTCTCTGAATCTGCAACCCCATGAATGCATACTGCATCTTCCAAAAGTTTCTGTATCAGATGAAGTACTACAGCAAAGACAGACAGTAAACACCTGTAACACAGGGTAGACAGAGGAGTGTTTCCCAGTTTTCCAGTATACTCATTTCCAGCTATTAACCAATTGACCATTTTTCCATGTGTGAATGCTTAATGCAGATGGCTCTGAACTACTGAGAGCCTGAGAAGAAACCCCACTCAGTCACACGGAACATCTCGTTGCTTGGTTTCCATTAAGGTATGTTGGCTTTTAAATAAACTGTCAAGTAAAACTTGGCATTGAAAACACCGAGTGAGTAAGTGCCTTTGTGGAAGAGCTGACAGCTCGGCTGTGTGTCAGATAGATAGCTGCCCAAGACTGAGCTGGGAAGGCTAACGCATCCTACTTGGAAGGGTGCCGTCACTGCAAACCGCTTGCTCCTGGATTTACGGCTGCGCAACGCTTTGGGGTGAGCGGAATGCTGGTTAACCGGCTACTGGCTGGCAGTTCATCTCCTGCTCCGCAAGTGCTGGTTCTGGAATTAGAAAGTTTGGAGGTGCAAAAACATAATTGGAAAACTTTTTTTTCCCTGTTTAAAAGGCTAATTGATTTCACAGGTGTTTAATTATCATTTGCTGTGAGATAATACCTTGTAGTGCCATAAAAAATGGATTTAATTTTCGAGTGCTTGCAAAACCATTGCCAAAGCCAAGTTAGAGCGAAAGCTAGATAATTATTCTATAAATCAAGCACACTGCCTCCTTTCTTTGAAATTTTTAATACTTGGCTGTAATGATATCTGATGACCTTGAAACTAACATAAAAAGGATTTTCTTGCCAAGTGCTGAAAAGCAGCCATTGGAGTATTTCTTTCAGTCTAGCTCGTTACTGCAGCCGCTGCCACCACTCTGCCCTGGCTGCTGGACTCCAAGGAGTGCTACTGTCTAACTACAGCAGTAGCAAGCATGAACAGCGATTTTGGAACATAGGTAATGGCTGAGTATGGGTATGAGCACAAGCCCAACCTGAAAATTCTGCATGATTCTACTAGGCCTTGCAATGGAAATAAACTCTGCAAGCATGCAGCAACTAACAGCAAAATACAACTGTTTTCTCTAACCCATGACAGAATCTTTCTTTAGTTCAGTAGGTTGGATTAACAAAGAAAAACAGGGAAGTAGACTTTTCACTTTAATGCACTGCTAAAGGAAATTTATTTTACAGTTAAGATGGACAGTAACCATTAAAACGTAAAGTGTCTTTAAAGTCTTCAGTGACATCACTGTTGGATTCAGTTCACTTCAATATTATGCAGAAAAACATTTGGATACACAAGCCATTAAAGTCAATGTGCATTCTAACAAATAAAAATGCTCTAAAGATTTCTGTCTAAATATTTACACATAATGTCCTGTAAATCTATATGGTGCATGCAAAGCATGCACAACATTTGTATTGCAAAATACTATCAAACTGGCTCCCAGTGTAGTAGCTACACTACCCAGAACAAGTAATCTTACACAGTAGCAAATGGGGTCTCAACAACATCATTCAATGTTTAAAGATAACAGCTTATTTAACAAGTGTACCAGAGTGGGTTTGTAAGTGGTATGTCAGAGGCAAACCTTGAAGAGATGCCTCTCCAGGCAGCATTACACCCCAGTTTCCAGCATTCTGCTAATGGCACCGAGTAGTGCTTCTTCTAAAACCAAACACTGTCTCCTAGGCTTTGAAGTCCTCTAAGAGCGCCTGTTTCACAGCTGCACCTTGCTGGGCTGGCAGCAAGAAAACTCACATCATGCCTGAACAAGAAAGAACCATGGAGAAGCAACTGCAGCGCTTGCCTGTATCTTGTGAAGAATGTAAATGCAGCCCCACATGCTGCAAATTCAACTCCCTCCAGGTCGCTGGGAAAGCAGTGAAGATACTGATACTTGCATGCCACACGGGAAGATTTTACCTGGCCCCACCTCCCCTGCCATGCCCCTGAAGTGACAAAAGCATGTACAAATCCTCTTTGTCTGAAATGTGCCCAGCTGGCACTTACTGACCACCAAGGTGCTGGACCCTTACAAGGTAAAGGTGATATCAAGCTGTTAAGATGATCCAGTGGCTCAGACAGCCTCTTTCTAACAGGACTCTTCCAACAATAAATTACACCAACACTCTACATCATTATGGTACCTCTGCTTTGCCATTTTCTGGAGATCACAAACACCTTTTAGAATATTTTAATACAAAGGACCCCAGCCTGCTGGCAGGAGAACAAAGGAGCACCTCCATTTCACTGATGAAACTGCCATGCAGCCTGAACTTGGGGCTCAATTTTCTCAGCCTTGTTTCTTAGTATTCTGCACAGAAAAATGAATGAGTGTGTTCATAGCAGTATCTAACTGTTGACAGTCTGCTTTGGTGTTTCAACAGGGAACTAATATCCTGGGCTTCATCAAAAGAAGTGTGACCAGCAGGTTATGGAGATGGTTCTCCCCCCCTACTCCACTCTGGTGAGACCCAACCTGGAGCACTCTGTCCAGCTCTGGGGTCCCCAACACAAGAAGGATATTGACGTGTCAGAGCAGGTCCACAGGAGGCCACTGAGATGATCAGAGGGCTGGAGCACCTCTCCTGTGAGGAAAGGATGAAAGTTTGGGCTGTTCAGTGTGAAGAAGAGAAGGCTCCAGTGAGTCCTTATTGTAGCTTTTCAACATATAAAGGGGACTTATGTGAAAGATGGGAAGTGGCTTTTTACCACATCCTGTAGTGACAAGACAAGTGTATTGCTTTTAAATTAAAAGTTAATAGATTTACACTGGACATAAGGAAGAATTTTTCCAGTGTGAGGGTGATAAGGCACTAAGATTGTCCAGAGACGCTGTGGATGCCTCACCCCTGGAAGTGCTCAAGGCCACAGTGGATGGGGCTCTGAGCAATCTGGTCTAGTGGAAGGTGTCCCTGCTGATGGCAGAGAGGCTGGACTAGATGATTTTTAAATATCCCTCCCAATCCAAATCATTCTGTAATTCTATGATAAGTATTTTTAAAATTGGGCTATTATATTCTGTCCTTCACAGAGTGACTTTGTTTGGACTTTAGCCTTTTCCTAGCAGTGAAGCAGTGTCAAACACTTGTCCTAAATAGCTCCATCTACTCCCATTAACTGAACTCACATGCTGTGACAGTCCAGCAGTGAACATCTTTGAGGTAATTTCCCACTGCAAAGACAATTTTCTTATTGATTTATTGTCTAACTTAAAAAAGAAAAAAATCCAAAAAACAAAAAACCACAGAAAACCAAACCACTACTGGAATTTCAGTTATTAAAGCATCAGTTTGAATTAAAGACCCAAACAAAGAAAAATCTATATTGCATTTTCTGAACAAAGAAACAAATTTTAGTTCATCTGCTACCCACTCTAATTTTGAGATTACAGGACATACCTGAAAGCCTTAGCATGCAGAGATATAAAAGACTTATTGTGAGATTTTTCACCTGTCAACACACCTGTTGGCTCTGAAGTTCATGACTGCTACCTGCCTGTCAAAAAAATAAAAGGCCCCAAATCTTTCTTAATTATTTTTAAATAGCTCTTTATTAAAAACTTGAGGTTAAAAAATGCTGAAGAGGATCAGTTTCCCGGAGTTTTACCCTTCAGTATCTGCACTTACTGACCATTTTAACTAACCTAGAGAGAGAAAAGGCTGATTACAATCCCTAGAAGGTAAAATATGGATTAAATCAGTGTTCTGCACCCATTTATGCCACAGTCCAATAACTGGACCCAGCAGAGACCAGAGGACTCCATTGTAAAGAACACCATCCTCTCCATTAAGCTGCCCATAGGACTAGGGCTTCAGCAGGACAGTAGAGAAAGTACAACCCCCAGAAGATCGAATTAGAAGGGGTTATAGTTTCTATTCTTGCTCTGAATGTCTGGCTGAGCTCTTTACCAAACGATTTAGAATAGCCCTTATGAAGCTTATCATTTTCTATTCAGCTCCACAGATTTTCCCATTACGGCTATCGAGATCCTAAGTGGCTTGTTGGCATCTTTAAAAGTTATAGTCCTCCAGACGCAACATCTAAAAATGGAAAGCAAAGATGATGTGCAATGCTGGCTCTAATTATGCAGGAGTTCATTTCTATGAATGACTGGATTTGTTTCCAAAAAAACAAAGAGGGACTTTACACAGAACTGCTGGCAGAGCCCCATGTTGTCTAGGCATGCTGACCTGAAGTGTGACCATGCTTGGAGGAGAAAGTAGTTCAAGGAACAACTTTGAATGAAATAGAGAAGTGATTTTTTACTCATACAGAGTCAGCTGCAGCTTAGTCCCCAGGAGCAGTACACCACCACACATCAAGATATTTCAGTATTTTGGTTGATTATTAATTCTTCTATTTGCCTTCATCTCAGGACCTCCAAGAATTTTCTTTCTCCTTTCTATGAGACAAAACTACCTCAAAAATAGTTATTAGGAAACAAAGTGGAGAAGAGGGAACAACCCTAATTCTGTGTATTTTGATTTTGTAACTCTTAATTTTAGGGTGAAATCCCAGCACTGTTAGTAGTCCAGGGTGGTTTCCACTGGCTGACAGCAGGTGCTGATCTTCTGGACTTCATGAGGACTAACTTCTGCAATAATGCAGAGCAGGAGTGTGAACTCTGGAAGGTCAGGAAACAGCAATTTTTTTTCCCTACTGCAGTCAACAGTGACTATTAAAATTATTTTCATTTTCTAAGGGAGAGTAAAGAGCATATAGCAGGAAAATGCACTGAAAAATGTTTTTGGTGATGCCTCCTATTCCCATTCACAGTTTTGCCAACATAAAGCTAAATCAGGCCGCACCATGTGCAGTTTGAGAACCAGGACTGTGCTTCACTGAGTGGCCAGGTAAAATGGAATCTGTCACTCTGCAGATCTGCTCCTTCTCTGTGCTTGCTCACTTCTGCTGACTACAGTAAAATCCAAGTTTTCTGTTATTTGTTTTTCTCAGCAAAAAAGGCCTCCATAACTAGTGCACAGATCCTCTTTATTTCTGCATCACCAAGTGCCCTTTGGAGCCAGACTCTCCTCTCCTACTCAGCCAGAGTGAGCTGCATGCCATTAAGTGTCAGTTTAGAATTGCAGATGGCTTTTATTAGGTTTTTTTTACCTTCCACAGTGTTGTTGAGGCAACACCAGTGGTCTTCAGTTGATGCTGAACCAGAGCAGGGTGTCTATATTACATTCAGTAAGGCTGGAAAGAGTTTTATCCACTTTCAAAGGTAGAAGGGATAATTGTTTCAAACTGAAAGAAGCTAAGTTTAGATTGGATATAAGGAAGAAATTTTTTACTTTGAGGGTCCTGAGACACTGGAATAGGTTGCCCAGGGCAGTTCAGGATGCCCCATCACCAGAAGTGTTCAAGGTCAGACCGGCTGGGGTTTTGAGCAATCTGATCTACTGAAAGATGGCCTGTCCACAGCAGGGGATTGGACTAGATGACTTCTTAAGATCCAACCCAAACCTTCCTACAGTTCTGTAATTCCCCATTGTGACATACAGGATTTTTAGGCAAAACTGCTGTGTAAAAAACCCCAGAAGCATGTTTGCATCCATGCATACTTACATGCACACACTTCCACACCATTTACAAAGGACTTCCATCTGGAAATCACTGATGCATGTGCTTAGCCTTCTCCTGCCTGACCCTGCCCTGACACAAAACAAACATCACATATGACTTTTGCAAAACTACTTTATCAAAAATCAAGGCCCATTTTGAGAACAAAGTTACAGGAATAACCAACCACAGCAAACTGAAAGAGAGCTCTTCTCAAGCATGCAGAGCAAGAAAACCAGTCTGCAAATGCTAAATGCCAAACACTACCTAAACCAGACCACTTTGTAACTCTGAGCGCTGCTCTCACTCTGCTCCTGAGAATCCCACAGACATACCTGCTGATTGCCTGACTGCTCACATCTGCACCTCCAGAGCCTAACTGCAGTGCCAGGTACGTGATCTATGTTGGGCCCAAGCGTATGAGCTGCAGGTGGTGCTTCTACATCCCTACTGACGCCCACTCCTGCCCCCGGTGCTCAGCACCGCACAGAATCATGTTTCGCCTTTTTAGCATTCCTGCCCTGCTGGGCAGTGTTTGCCTGAACGTGCTATGTCTGTTTGCAAGCTAATAAATTATTTACACAAACTATTCAGGCATAGCAGCAAAGATACAAAACATTTATCAGAAAAAGGAACAGTTTGTTATTTTAAAATAATTATGTTTCTTTAAAGAAACCAACAAATTCAGTTGTCTCAAAATTACTTACTAGACTGTGCAGACTTGAAAGGACTCCCTCTTTTGCAGAGAGGCACCTTCCACTCCAAATGAAGCTTTAACTATCAGAAATTTTATACCTCAGCAAGGAAATCTAAAGCTGGTAGGTTTTGTAGCCAGAACCCCAATGAGAAGCACAGATCAGGTTAGGCATATGTTGGCACCTTCTCCTGAGATCTGCCAAACACTGAAACACTTCACATGAGCTGCAGGAGAGCAGGGAACCCCCAAGTGTATTTGCAACTCTGCTCTGTGGTCAGTAGCCAAAGCACACCCACACCACACTTACACCAGGGAGCAGCTCCACCAGCCCCAGCCCTGGAACACTGCCAGACACCTTCTCCAGCCCCACTGGGAAGTGTGCAGGGCCAGAATGACACTGCTTGGCCCTTTGCTCTCTCCCTGCCCAGCCTTTTTATATTTCCTCCAGCAGAGAAGGTGCAAGGACAAATGGAAACGGAAAGGCATCAGCATGCAAGTGCTCAGAGAGACCTATGATCTGGTGCTCTTTGCAGATTGCCAAGGAAAACATGACTGTCCAGACAAAAGGCTTTACAAGGGGATGCCAGCAGTGATGAGATTAGTCAGAGGAACAACAGCTCTTCAGCCAAATGCTAACAGCCAACAGATGGAGCGTAAAAGTGTTGACTGTAAGAGAGGCCATACAATGATGCGTTGCAACATGCAACTGGACTGCTTTTTTATACAGGTGTGGTAATATTGGTATTAGTGTTAAAATATTTAATATTATTTTTGAAATTCCAGTGACAAGCACAGAGCATGTGAAAAGACATCTGTAAAAGAGGCTTCTCTGTCAGGGCAAATTCAACCTCCTACCTCTCAAAAACCGTAATTGCAGCACCCTGTGCTAGTGAGAGACCAGGCTGCACAGCTCCCAGCTGAGTCCGGGTTTTGTGTGTTGTGTCCCCCAGGGGTATAAACAAGACCTCGAGCTCTCCCTGCAAACTTCCGAGCAGCTGCTCTCCCCTAGCTCCCCCTGTCAGACTCCAGATGGGCTGTGATACAGCCATTTTCCTACAGCAGTGCCTCAAATCACATGTTAGATGTGTCAGCAATTTTTGCCAACATTGGAGGCTAAAAAGGTGCAGACCCGGAGCAGGGTTCTGGAGCATCCCCATGTAGCACAGACATCTTTTACATACTGTTTAAGAGACTATAACATGCAGTAAACCAAAATATAATGCTTGGCATCTGAAACAAGACATCTACCTTAGAAAGGAGCAATTCTGTATAGGATTAGAAGGTCATTGTGGACAAGCAGCTCAAGGCTGTTACAGAAGAGCAAATGAATCCTTAGACACATCAACCATGTACACACTGAGAAGAAATTGTCTCTTTGTACCTGCAGCCAGTGAGGCAGACACCAGAAAACACGCTGCACTAATATCCCCACATTTTATAAAGATGGTGAATAATTGAAGACAGTCAAAAGGGACAGAGAAGTTATTTAAGGGACTATAGTAAATACACTTCTGAAAGAGACTGAAAGACCTCAGCTTGTTCGGCTTATCAGAGAGAAGAGGAAGAAGTGGCTTGATTACAGCACAGAAGTGGCTCTACAGGGAGAAAAATAAAAGGAAGCAAGAGTTCTTCAACCTGCTGAAAAAGGGCACAACAAGAATCAAGAGGTGGAAGTTAAAAGTGAAACAAACATCAATAGAAATATGTACTAATGCCCGGCACTGAAGGTATTTTAAGCACTGAACCAAACTGCCAGGAGAGATGGTGGCTGCTCCATTAAGTGATCTCCTGAAATCGGAAGGAAGTGCTTAGCGGGAGGACACGCTGTAACTCATCCTGCTTTACTGGACGCAGCACGGGGTAAAGCGGGTGACACAGAATGGGCTGTGCAGATCAGACACAATAATCTCCTGGTCCATCTGCCCTTCCATTTTCTGTAAAAGCGACTAGTATCTGGTGCTTTCTCACAGTCCTGAGCTCAGAACCTCTACCTCCAATATTCCATCATGTAAACTTCATCCAATTACATTAGTACTGAAATGCCTGGGGGTATCTTCTGATAAGCAGCCCAGGCACTACTTAGATCGCTTTACTGGAGGTACAACAAATTCTTTAAGATTAAATAACAACAGCCTACACCTGATAACAATAACCTTCAGGATTTTTCTATTTCACACCAACACATTCAACTTACTCAAGAATTACTTGTCTGATGAATGGACAGTTAGAAACATGGGGGGGTTTTTTTGTACTGAGATCAGTATTATATTTCTATAGATCTCAACTGGTTTCATTCCTATAAAACTCTCCACAAGACTCTTCCGCAAGGATGATCATCCCAAACAAAGTATCACGGTTGGTTATCAAATTGGCAAATTTAAGAAACGCATCCATAAATTAGCAGAGAAGAAGGGGGAAAAAATCCAAACCAATAAATGATTATGCCTAGATGGAAATTTTAAAATTATCTTCTTTCAATGGATTACTGAAGCCCTCCCGAGTTCATCTGCAGATACTGGAAACATGAATGGATAAATGTGGAAGCCTAGGGATTAGCAAAGTCATTAACACAATCACATTTTCCCTGTGTGGAACATTTTCTTTTCTCCTCCCTCTGCCTTTCAAAGGTTTATGAGCTCTGTCTAGTAATGCAGCCAGTTTTTCTACAAAACCTACCAAGACCTTTGTAATTTCATCAGTGTAATTTCATCAGGGAAGATCAGTGTTTATTATCTTTTGCACTGAAACGTCCTGTTTAAAACTAGTTTCTCATAATGAATTAATATTCTACAGTGGGAGATTTGCAGAAATGAAGAAAGAATGAGAAATAAATTTGAAGGCAGCTCCTTCCTTGTTTTATCATCCCCCAGGTTAGTTTGTGGTCAGAGGGAAGGAATGTCTGAGCCCTGCAGTCACACCTCTCAAATACAGTTTTTTGGTTTATACCTTCCTCTGCTTTGGGCTTTCTTGCCCTGCTGAGTAAATACATTTCTGGCAGAAACCTGAGCAGGCAAGGAGATGTGTGGTTTGTGCCTTGCCCACACCATGACATCTTGAGCTGGCTGTGATTTCCACAGGTGTCTCCCAGCTCTCAGCCAGCACAGAAAGCAGCCTCTCAGCCCCTTCTCCTTCAGCTGACAGGTTCAGCATGGTTCTGTGGTGACCTTTTCCACGGAGTTTTGAAGGATAACATAATTGCTGCCTCAGCAGATTCCCCAAGAAATTCATGAGAGAGCCTTCAGCTCCAGTTTTGTGAGGAATCTAGAAAAAATTAGGCCTTTAAAGTGACACACGACCTTACTGTCTGTCCCAGTGCTGCCACAAATGTCAAAAGCCTCAGCAAACGCTGCTTGAATCACAGATTTGACAAAAGCCCCATAGAAAAGTTATGGAGGATGATGTTAACCCATTACTCTGTGAATTCCATCATAGCTGGTAAGTTTTGGGTCTCTCCTCACACCCAAGACTCCTGACAAATATACAAATTCATTTTTGCCCAAGGAACCAGCACGCTGTGCATTCAGATGAATGATGCAAGGAAACGTTCATGGTCACCCTCCACAGCTGTTTATACTCATCACAGCTGCAAACCAGCAGTCTCTTAGCCTCAGCTCTCAATGCATCTACACTCTTACTTATTTGCAAGAACATAACTGATCTGCACATGCTACATTGTGGACGGAAGAGCAGCTCTGTCTGGACTGGAAGACAGACTGTTCCACAGCATCCCAGGCACGGATGGTGGTGTAGTGCTGCCTTGCCAGCAATACAAACCAGATCCCACTAGAAGTGAGTACCTGTCTCAACCTGTCTCGGTAAGCCCTGCTGCACAGGAGAGGGAAGAAGTGCCGACGTCAGAAGGGAGCAGGCTCAGGAGACAGCCAGATGCTGCGTAGGAACAGGAGCTCCCTGCCTGTGAAGGAAGAGCTGGGCTCTGGGGTACACCGGGATTGAAAGGCCAAGCGCCCAGCAGAGACATGCCTGCGGGCTGCCTGGGCCCCGGCAGTGGCTGGGTCTCCAAAGGACAGGACAGCAGCCTGCTGGCACGATCCAGCCACACAAGGCTCTTACCCGCACACTGCAGTCATGCTGCCCTCAGGGGCCAGCCCAGATGCTCTCATAAATTAGTGCACTGAGGTCACCACGGCCAGGTTTTTGCACATCCCAGTCTGCAACAGCCCTGCTAAAAGCTGTGCTCTCTTCCTGAAGGCATGTGGCTGCTGACAGCAGTCCCAGGCCAAGGACACACGGTGCCTGTGCCCAGAGGCCCCGTGGCCTCCTTTGGTGCCTCCTGCACAGAGCCACAGTGCAGCTGTGGGCATCCCCTGCAACCTCAGCCATGGAGCTTCAGCCTCTGGAGTTTCAAAAATCTGCCTGTAGTTTTCACACATCGACAGCAGCAAGGCTTTTACTTTGCTCTGTCCACCGCTTAGAAAAACACACCAAGGTCAAGGAAAGAACATGACTTGAAGGTTCTTCCCAGCAGCATCAGGGTCTTGGTGCCTAACAGAGGTTACGCCAGTAGGAAAAGCACTTCTGCCTCTGACGTCTGTATTGTGACCCTGAACAGCCAGCACCAGGCGAGTTCTATGCGTAGCCCGAGGTCTGTTTGTAAAATGATCGATGACGCACGCAAATGGCCTCTTGTTTGTCTTACTGTACACTGCAAATATTGCTTTTAACGACGAGGTTTTTGCCAAATGGTTCTGAACACACCCAAAATGGGATCCTAGAGATAAAACTGCAAAAACAAAATAATGTGATCACCAGCTGTCTTTGAGGAGGGACCAATCAATGTCCTCTGGTTTGGGCTTGAACTGCAGTACTGTTTCAGCAGAGCT
The DNA here is from genome assembly GCA_024500445.1 of Entomyzon cyanotis. NCBI lineage: Eukaryota > Metazoa > Chordata > Aves > Passeriformes > Meliphagidae > Entomyzon > Entomyzon cyanotis. The sequence continues at coordinate 14,358,847 of JAKEPQ010001004.1, read as the reverse complement.
GGAAAGTTGGATGCAAGTAGCGCCAGCTACCCACCTCTGCTGCTCTCAGGATCAGCCGCGATTGCAGGGAGCTGCTGCACTGCTTTTAACCTGAAAATCCTCTCCTACTCAGCTTCTGGACCAACTCAAGCCCTTAAAATTTGAATTCCCTCAGTTTCCAAAGAAGATTTACTCAGAATTTGTTTTTCAAGGGGTCTAAGCCAGTAATGAATACACAAGTGCAGATTTTGGTAAGCAAAATCTCTACTTTTACCAATCAGTAAAAATCAATCGGTGGTTATTAAATGATTGTACTATGTCTGTCCCCAAACTGAGCAAAATTGAATTCACGCCTCTGTAAAAAATCAGCTGCAAAAGGCGTGTAAGAGGAAGGGAAGTGAATTATTCTCCATCCGAGCCCTCTCCTGAGGTCAGGTGGATGATTTTGGCCAGATTCTGCTCTCACTTACTCTGGTGTGAATCTCAGTGGAGTTGCTCTGGATTTACACCGATGTAGCTGAGAAAAAAAACCTGCCCTGTCAGTTTTCCTTCTTCGGTGACTGTTCTTCTAAATCCTGGGCTCCATCTTAGACCTGCTTCTTCTTATGAGTTGCCTGATTTCACCACGACACCAGCTGGCACCTCTCTGCTGATCTGCCAGTGTTTAGTTCAGAGGATTTCCAGACAGCTTCCCGGATACTCTTAGAAAAAAAAGCAGCTCAAGAGGTACCTTGCCTATTCTGAGTGCAGTCATTCAGCAAACAGGTCCAAATGCCTCTGCCTGTGCCCCAGAAAAAAATCAGCAGTACCACAGAAATTGGAATTTAATGTTCTGCATTTAAAGCCGAGAGTTTTTTTAATCTTTGGCACTTGTGAAAGGCTGTTTTCCACAAAACTGAGTGATAAAACCCTACAAGAAACACTCATCCCCAAACTATCTGTGTGGCTTTTGCACGCATCTGTTTCTCTCCTGTCCTCAAGAGATGTCTCAAATCTAATTAACCAATTAATTTGCAAATATATTGTAATTTATTCAAGACAGATTTTCTTAGTGTTAAATTATCTGACAGTGAACCATACACTGTACACAGGAACAGGACTTCATTAAAATACCAAAGGTTACACAAATGGAATAAAAATTATATTTGTACTACAGTCAGCACATACTTATATCCCCTAATGAGAAAATGTGTTTGTATTTCCCTATTTCTAATTTGTTTTTGCATGTTTGGTGCAAACCTGCGGTTAATACATTTGCTACATAACTACTACACCTAGTGTGGAAACATGAATATCCTGAGAGGTTTCCATGGCCATTTAACTAGCAACAGAATTTAAATACACAAATAATCCACTGTCAGCACTAGTAAAACTCTTCTCTCAGCCCAAGCAATGCCACAAGCTCATTTGTTACTGAGAATTACATCCATGTCCCTGATCAGCCCCACTCCTCCTGCCTCCCTCCGCAGGAAGCACCTTGGCTGAGAAATCTCAAGTTCTAATTGACAGCACTTGTGCAAAGTGAGTCTAGAGGAAAAAGCTGACATCTTGTTTTTGATTGTTGCATTGAGCTGCTTTTTCTTTTTTTTTTTCCCCTTGCAAACTCAGGGTCTGTGTGGGTACAAGTTCCAACAGCTGGTTTCAATCCTGCCAGCTACCGGAGAGATTGTATCATTTACCATTGCATGGCATCAGTCATAGCTCCACTCGACCTTCTCGAAAGCACAGGAGATGCACTGCTGTGCTCAGTAATAACCACCCAACAACAACAACAACCACAAAAAAACCCTTCCCTATTTATTAACTCCCCAAGAATTTTATTATACAGTGTTAGCACAAACAAAAAATACTCTGCCAGTATATACCGGGCACAAAATTACTTCTTGAAAACATTAATACCAAACGGCTGGTTTTTTTGCTTGACAAGCAACTCAGGATTTTATTATGATTCATTACATACCAGTTGCACCACAGTCAAGTAAGACCAAGCTATAGTTCTTCTAGGTGTACATTAGGGACTGCTCCTCTACTGAAAGGCACACTAACTATATCTATAATTCATCCAAAAATCTGGTACTTCCCCTGTCACAGAGCAGATCAGTGGCTGAGCTAGAACAGCAGGCAGATCCCTCGGCACTGCAAACCCTGGGCTGTCGAGATGCACCCAAGGCTGTTCTCATGCCACCAGGGCTATGTGCTCTCAGCATGCTCCATAAATTCAGCACTGCTCATGGCTGCAGGCACCAGAGCACCAGGAATCCATCAGTGGCAGCGTTTACCCCTGGGAAAGGGGCTGGGGGCTGCAGGGGACATGGCAACTCCCATGGGGTTTGACAGCTGAGTGGGATGGTGGAATTCTTTAATTCTTCTTAATTAAAGAAAAAGAGTAAGTGCAGACAGCTTTTCTGGGGGTGGGTGAATTAGGTCGGAAGACCAGTAAAGCTGCTGAAGAACGACACCCCTCTCTTGGGGCACACTTCCAGTTTTAAAACTACACTTTTCACATTTTTATCCACTATTTTTAGCAGCAATATTTAAGGCAAGTACATAAGGAGGCAGAAGTGCCCTACCTGCCTCCACCTCCTTATATTTAATTTTTAAAGTGTTTACTTTGAGCATGGAGTGACTTGGAGGAGGGGACAACTGGCACAGTGACTGACTCTGCAGGTGACTGGATGTACAGTGAGATGTATAGCAACTGTCAGAAGGGCAAGAAAAATATGAAAGCAATAGGATGAAGGAAGAGGAAAGGGCCATTCGAGCTTAGTGGTAGGTTATGAATGGCACTGCTCAGACAGCCATGAATGCTCCTACAATAAAATCTGATCTGGGTCCAAGTTTGGCTAATGAGAAGGAGCAGAAACAGTTTCCCAAAAAGAAAGCAAGTGTTTAAGTTTGGGGATGAGAGCAGAGCCAGTCCGATGTGGAATGCACAACAACTAGAAATACAAAGCAGAGACACTTGGCATTCCCATTTGGTTTTAGCTGTACAATAAGAACAGCCAATTTTAAAAAATGGATTTAAAGCACTCTAAGTTTTTTTCCCCACTCCAAAGTTTATAAATAAAACATGGAACTAATTGTCTCTAAATATAATTCAGGCCAGGAACTTCTGGGAGATCAGAGAAAGGATAAGCAATAAATAACGACTATCATGGCTACATTATATTTCACATAAAATGAGTGAGGGATGCTTAAACTAAGTCTGCAGTGTACCTTGGACTGGAGGAGTGGGGGAAGCTGAACCTTGAGGAAACTATTTTATAATCATCCCTTAGGGACTGTACAGCCTTCCTCACATGCCAGTACTGACCACAGCCAGAGGCTGGAGGAGGCTGCCTACAGATGTCAGCTGGCAAGGAAACAGATCCTTCAGGAGAAGCAGAGGAACCCTCTCCCACACCTGCAGAAGGAAGGATATGGAGAGGAACAGATGGAAAAGAAGTTGTGGGGGACTGAGAAGCACTGACAGTCTGAAACTAGTTTTAATTCCTGTTCATAGTCACTTCCTTCACAGCTGCAGGTAAAGACTGCAGAAAGCAAACACACAGAGTACAGGGCCAGGAGCACAAGGGGAGGCTTTGGCAGTGAGGTGAACTGTTTGAATTTGCTATTGCGGCCCATTATGTCAGGAGGACCTGTCTGCATGGCTTGACATAGCCGATTATTTCTTAAAAAAGCTTTCAAATTAATTTATTTTTGCTCATATCCAAATTAAAGAATTAAGCAGTGCAGCTATTTATTCACTGACTGCAGTGGTCACAGACAGAGCTACCTAAATCCACTGAGGTCTGAAAATGAAGCAGTTGTGACTGTGCAAACAAATCACAAAAATCTCCTCATAAATGCTCTCAATTACTCCCAGCCTTTGACCTGAAGCCCTGCCTGTTGGAGCTCCTGCTGACTGAACAATGACATGCTGACTGTCACACAGCACAGCCCCATGAGCAGTGGGGAGCACTGGCTTCATGTTGGTTGCCTTGTGAGTCAATGTGGTTGTTAATGTACATGGGTGCAATTGCATTCATTAAATCATTAATGATCAAATTCATTAAATGGATCAATTGACTTAATGAAATACCTGAGAATCTTTGCCACTCATATTGCTCCTGACCCTTCTTCCATCCTCAGCCTGTGGCTGAAGACCTTTGAATCCTTGAATAACAACAGGAGGCTGCCTCCTTTGCCCCCCTTTGAAGCTTTCCTGTCCATGTAAGCCATACATATTTACAGACTTGGCTATATGTACAACTTCAAAATGGCAATCAGACAACACTTCTCTGCTTAGTAATTAATAATCTCCAGACTTATGCACCACTGACCAAACATGCAAAGGCTGTGAAACTTTAAGGTTGATCAGCACCAGATCCTGTTTTAGTGACATCTTAAGCTATGTGATGGTGCATCCTCCCTCCCACTCCTTGGGCTACACTGTCATCTCAAAAATTCTTGCTAGGCTTTGGCCTCGATGAACAGCACCTGGGCTGAGCTCCTCCTAAGCTTATAAGAAAAAAGAAACACTGTCTGCTGTCAGGAGCAAATGCTCTCTAAGGAGCTCCTAGTTTTTAATAAAAAGCCTTGGAAACTTATTTTTGTTGCCTGAATAACAGCTCAAGTGGAACAACATTTTTGTTACCAAACTTTCAAAAAAAGTTACCAACCCAAATTGCAGCCACTTTGGAAAATTACTACGACTAAATACAATTCTCTTGTGACCCTATAAACAGTGGCCCTAAGTGAGACCCTTTGAGCTCTCCTGGACTGCAGGGGCTGTCACCAGCACCTCACTCTGAGTAGGACTCCTCAGAGAGTTAGTGAACTCTCAAGTTCTTTACGCTTGGAGGACCACTGCCAAAAGCTGCAAATGGAGCCTGGGCTGATACTCCAACTCCTCAAGGCTCAACACTTTGCCTGTTAAGATGCAAAGGCATTTGATGTGAGTACTTCTCTGAGCCTGGGGGGGAATTTTTCACAGGTATATACTTTGTATATGCTCCTTTGGGACTGTGTGCATGTGAATGGGAATATGCTATAGCAAATGTACTACGAATGTTTTCCACGCCCAGTCTCCATGAAGATAATTTTAGGTTGATTTTAGTTTTAGATATTGATTTTGATTTTAGTGGGATTTTTCTGTGTGTGCCTTAACCATCTAGTAAATAGTACAGTGAACCTTATAAATTAACTTTGTCACACTTTCACTTTTATACTAACCCTGCTTTTGCCAACATCTTTGCCAGTGATTCTTTGAGAAACCTAAAATACTAGTTTGTGACAAGCTATTAAAGCGTAGTGAGTATCATCTGCCTTAATGTCAACCACTGTAAATTACTGTCCCAATACAGAGAATTTCAGGACCACAGCACACTTTCTTCTACATTTTTGTTACAAAGCAGATGACACTTTTTCCTTGCTCAAGCAGGGCCTAATCACTGACAATACATATTTTATGCATACAGCTTGTGGCTCGCCTCTGAAATAGCAGTATACACTCTCAGATCTTTATGACAAGCTTTAGCTTATTTAAGACTTGCTCAATATTTTCATTTCAGCTGTCCAGAGAGGAAAATAAGGTGGGAAGAAGTCTGAAATTGTCACAACACCAAAGGGCATTGACTATAAGCACACAGCTGTAATTTAAAGCCAAGTGACAGCCTATAATTGAATTGTCTGGGGCTGCCTATGGTTTATTTACTGAATTCAGACATCCTGTACGGGGTCAAAAGAGCACAGCTTTTTACTTGTTCATAGGGAAAGCAGGAGGGGAGACCCTGGCACTCCAGGTACCTCTGGTATTGAGGAACCCATGACATGTCTTGACTTCTACATCAGCTTCACTGGAGCAGCAGCTAAACATCATCATGTCAAATGGAGGGGTAGATGTGCCCATCACATGGGACTTCCCGCTGGAGAAGGACACAGTTGCTCGCAGAAAACTGCTTAAGTCTCTCTAGACCAGGTCTTCACCAGGCTGAGAGGGCACAGACATTTGTCAAGCCCTTGCCTCCACACCCTCCTTTTCTCCAGGCCTGCCATAGGATCATAAAATCATCACAGTTGGAAGAGATGTTCAAGATCATCCAGTCCAGCCATCAACCCAGCACTACCACTGTAATCCCTACAACAGTAAACCACATTGTCCAGTGCCAGATCCAGATGCCTCGTAAACACCTCCAGGGATGGTGACTCCATTCCTGCCTTGGGTAACCTAATGCAGTGCCTGATCACACTAAAAATTTTTTCTAATATCCCATCTGAACCTCCTCCGTCTCAGCTTAAGGCCATATCCTCTTGTCCTCTCACTGTAGGCATGGCAAAAGTCCTGTGTTGCTCTCGAGACAGCCATTTGGAAACAAGCAGAGCTTCTTCTTTAGCTTGCTTGAACATATCAACAGATGAAAAACAAATAGCTGGAATAAAGCACCCAGATGAACCTGTGCCACTATCCCAGTGCAGGGCTGCACAAGGCTGGGGCAGTCACAGCTCCCAGCAACACAGTCCTGTTTGCAACAGCCTCCAGACCCAACAGGTGAATGAAGCACATGGTGGAAGTGAAGGACTGCTAACACCTTCACTGCAGGGAGCTGATGCTCCAACCCTGACCCCAGCCTCCCCATCAGGGCCTCATTTGGACATCTGTCGTTGGAAAATAAAAATCTGACGCTACAAAAGCACTTGATACCAAAGAGGTAGGACAGTGTGTTAGTCTGCACCACCACAATGTGTCGATCACCAGCCCCTGCCAGCTCAGGTCTCTGCTTCTCAGGAGTCACAGAAGATAAGAAGCACGATGGTTACCACGCATTTTCCCCAGTGAGCATGCAGCCTATACTTCAGGTATTTCTACAATACTTACAGGCAGAACTGCAGACATACAGAAATGCTTCTGCGTATGTCCTGGAATGGCCTTTGCATGCTTTGCCGTGAGGGATTTTAAGAATACCTTGTTGTCCACCCTGTTCACCCTACCAGTGAGCTAACAGGATGCAGGTGTTTGGAGGGATTAGATCTCCTCTTGTACCAGCTATTGTCGTAGTTAGGGAGAATTGACATACACAGGCTCACACTCACAAACACACTCAGATCCAAGTCACTCCCTTTGACTGACACTGGTCTTGTGTCTGTTCATGGCTAAGGAGCCCTTGCTGGCACAGTGGATGCACTGCACCGTTCATTAGGAAAGATGGAAGTGACAGTGGCTTAGGCAGAACAGCCTGGGTAAGTCCCTGCCACTAACACAAGATCCTTGGACAACACTGTCTGTACATTTCTGTGTGCTTCAGCCTACTCTAAAATAATCTGATCACAATGCTGGTCTAATGAGTGCTCTGAAACACCGTATTTTAACTATAGCACTTCTCTTGTCATTTTTTCAGTTAAGGACACTTGACTTTTGCCCAGTTTAGATCTTTTGACTCATTGTACTAACCTGAGGCCATCCAGCTGAACCAGCTGGCATTTCCTGGTGTAACGAAAAGTGCAGAATTAATGGGGGGTTGACTCTGTGACTTTTGGGATAACATTCAATAGTTCCATTCTCTATTCTCTCAGTAAAGCCCTAAGGAGAGGAAGGAAAACACCAAGTTCTAAGTGGATGAACCTTGAGTATTATGGACTTGTTGTTCACGCTGTAGCAAAACTACATCTCTTAGTGAGAAAAAATAATTAGGACCCAAATCTACATTAAAACATTTTTGCACGATTTTGCTCTTTAAGTGGAAAACTGTTCCCACATGGTCTATTTTTAGGTATTTTACATTAAAAAGATCAGAAAAAGTCTTGGTTCAATTTCTTGGTGGGAAGTTTTTACAGCAAAGATGGCTGGATCCAGGAAAACTATGACAGAAGAGAGCAATGGGTGAAGATAGCTGTCCCTGGAAATACAAAAGTTTGGCTGAAGCCAGCACAGGGGTGAGGTGGGACATGCTCAGCTCAGTCACTTCAGCAGCCAGGGTGCTCCCTCATTAGCCACAGCTTCTTTGTGCCTTATGATTACTTCCACAATAATTACACATATTTTGGGATAATGAACTATCCAAAGTACTGCTTATCAGTTTCATTCACACACAGTAAATGTGAATGCCTCAGCACCGATTCTTTTGACCTGGTTTCACTGAGTCAAGCATCGTACTTTCAAACCAAAGTCCAGAGCAGGGTCAGGGATACCCCAGCACACAAGAGAGGATGTTCACATCCCTATGGCACTGCAAGGAGGGGAGAGCAGAGGAAGAGGAGAAGGGAAGAACAAAGCTGCAGGGAGTGGGGAGACTTTGTGGAAAAAGGGATTATGACAGGATCCACTACTGCTCTTGTGATGACTAGTAGAAGGTTTTCTTGCATCAGACCCTTGGCAGCAAGTACTTGATCTTACTTTGTTTTTAAATTGCTTTTGAACAGGCTGCAAGGTTATATTCCGGCAGAGCCTCAGCACCCTGGATTTAGTTTTTAGGCTGATGCCCAAAATCCTGAGGGGTTTTTTTCTTACAAGTGTGTTCTGTGAATCCCCCTACGTCCAGCCATTCTCATCCCCTGAACTCATCTTTTGGAGGAAATTACCTGTTTGCACCAGAAAAAGCTTCTGCATCATCAGACACATTTCCCCTTCCACACAGAGGGACAGTCTCATCCTAAATCCTTCCAACCCACCCAAGAACACATCCTTAATCCTTCAGATTCACCTCCTGCACATTTCTACACATCAAAGGGCAGAAAATAGCCCCCTGACCTCAGACACGTGCTCTTCAGTGCCTGGCCAACTGCACTTTGCTTGCAACTTGATGGCTCTTTGGAGACATGGGGCATTTCAAGCTGTTGGGGAGCCAAAATAAGGCTGCTTGAACAACATACTGCTTTTTTGCTCGGCACCAGCTAAAAAGAAATGACAATAGGAAGGAAAATTTTAGTGAAAGAAATGTCATCTGGGGCTTCTCCCTCCCTGGCATGGTGCTGAGCAGCAGATGAATCACACAGCATCTCTTCATCCAGGCTGGGGGATGATCAGCTCCTGCAATAGCTACTAGAGATGTGATGCCTCCCAACACCATGCAAATCCAGGTCCGAGGGACTAATTTCCATGCAATTGGACAGAGAATGGGAGAACATAATTTTGTATTTGTCTGCTTGACTGACACAATGAGATTTAAAGGCCTAATCCTGAAAACCACTTGCAACACTTAGAAAAGCCAGTGTTTCCAATTACATCTCTCTAATGGGAGAGCACAAGCAAGGTTGAAAACTATACATTCATTTAATTACCACTGAAATAAGCATGTGAACAGTGCCCTATGCAGTCCTGCATATCTGGCCTGGAGTGTGTTCAGTTGTGGTACATGGCCACTGAGAGCACTGGGAAGGGGTTGGGTCGCTCTAGATCCCCAGGGAAAATGAAGTCATCATGAGCATTCACAGCACAGCCCCAAGCTGCCTCTTGGCCCCTTGCTGTCACTCACCTCAGCACCACATCTGCCTTGAGCCCATAATTTTGGTATCTTACGACCCAAAGAGGTGTGGGAAAAAGGGTGTGAACAAACACAGTGCTGAGAAATGAACCAAAGTCGCAATTTAATTCATGCTGACATGGTCCACTGCAAGTAACAAGGAAACTTTTTATTTATTTGGCCTTTGGCAGACATGCAAATTGGGCACCAATGGCCCCAGGGAAGGTAGATGACAGGCAGGCACCCTGAACTAGCTTGTCTGATGGTACCTGACAGCCATGAGCAGTGGTACGGGACAGTTCTGCACGAGCAGGAGTCTCGTATCCCCCACCATAGCCATTTTATGTCACTGGGGGAGTAAGTGGGACAGACAGCAGTAAAAACCTTGATCTGGTCTAGGGAGAACTTTTAGACAAATGTCCACCTGAGTGAGAGGCAGTTGATGCATCTCCTGTAGCCTTTTGGCCTGGGCAGCACCGGACATGGTACACAAGGACCTGTCCAGAGCTTCCACACTGCCCTCCCCTCTTATAAAGAAACCCTTTCAATAGCAATTTAATGTCATCTCTTATAGTAAAGAACTCTTAATAATAAATCTCTGACATCATCTGGCTAGGACTTTGCATCTTGTCCAATTTCAGACTGAGTGCTCCTAATTATTTAGGCTCCAGAGCTTCCAGATTAACACTGAAGATGCAGTCACTGCTGCAAGCCAGCAGCTCTCTCTGCACAACCAGTCCCAGTGTGATCTCAGGGAGCTGCCTTGCAAGGGCACAGCCAACTGTCTGGCTCCAGGCTCCAGGCTCCAGGCAATAACCAGCAGCAGGCACAGGGCATGTCACCGCATTCATGCAATGTTTATGGTTATTCTAGGAGTAAATAAGAGGCTCTGTCATGTCACCAATAATTTCAAGCAGCTCCCAATGATTTGAGCCATTTTCCCGACAAAGATAAGGACATCATGCAACTCAAGAGCAGAAGTAATGAATGTCTGATGGACCAGAGCAAATCCTGGCCCAAGCTAGTTTTTAAATCAGCCAATTTTTGAAAGGTTATTTGGCAGGGTTGGCTGTGTGTTCAGAGACCTGGGCTTCATTCTACCATGCTGATGAACTCTGCTTTTGAACTTGCTGTGCTTTAAGCCATTGCCCATTACGATTCATAACGCTACATATCTTCAAACACTGCCAGAAAATGAACCTGTATTTCAAGGAGGTGGCTAGAAAACAGAACCAAGAGAGAGGGAAGGTTGTGCACATGGCAGCTGTGCTCATTGGCTAAGCCCTGTTAGGAGCTGGATGAATATCTACGTGGTTTGGCAACCCCTTGGCCAACAACCTGTGCTGCACAACATCCCCCAGGAAAACAGCTGAACCATGAATGCTCATCCAAAATCTCAGGGAGACAAAGCAGGATTTGGTTCCTGCAGTGCAGGGAGCGGAAACCAAACACAAGGGAGGTGTAATGACATGTCCAGGGCCACAAGTCAGCCAGGAGCTTTTGACCAGTTTGATGTGATGGGCTGAAGCTAAGGAATTTCTCCTGGTTTCATGTGGACAAGTTTCAGCTTGCTGCTTAAACCATTTTCCTTCTCATCATTTCTGCCTTGGTGATACCTGAATCACTCAGTTTGGGAGGGCAAAAATGTGTAACACAGAGCAGAGACTCCAAAGGAGTAAGTCTTCTTTCAGAAATATGCTTTTCTCTCATTTTGTATCAAGCTTGAAAACAGCATCGCAGTAGCCTTCTGCATACTTGAACAGAGGTTAATAAACTACTCTGCTTGAAAACCGTCCATATGCTTCAGACAGTGAGCTTCTGCTTGGAAGTTTCTTTAAAATCTGTTTTCATACTGAGAGAACAAAACCAACTGTTTTTCAACTTCCCTCCCTGGCCCCCATGGCAACACCTCTCAGACACAGAATAAGGACCCAAAACCAGCCATGGGCCCAGGTCCACCTTAGGCAAACACCTTGGGGCAGTGAATGCATTTCCATGCCCAGCAGAAGGACACCAGAGCACTCCAAACACCTTGTCCCACCCTTGCTCCCCACTCCAGGCAAGTCCACCCACTTTATCTTTGCTGTGCTCTGGATGTGGTTACAAAGATGAACATCCCTGGGCTGGTAAGAAGGAAATCTGTCTTAAATTCACTAAAATGGGTTTGTAATTGAAAGAAAAAGTGCTTTAAATTGAGGAGAACACATTCATTAAAGTTGATTATGACAAAACTCCAAATCATTCACTGATTCATTTCTTCTCAGCAGGCACTGCCCACTCACTGAAAGCAATATTTTTAGTAAAACATTTACATTTTTTGATGCAAAATCAAATACTTTATTTTGGGTTTTAATATTTTAGGTGGTGGAAAAAGTCTGGATTTCTGGCAGCATCTCAATTTTTTTAAAAAGTTTAAAAGGAAAGTGAGAGCTTAAAATCCAAATGGGCCCAATTCTTCTTCTTTCATTTCCTGTTTTCTTCCATTTGAATTTTATCTCTGCTTCAGACTCTTCACATATTTTCATGATTTCATAATCATATTTTCCCTTTAAAAATAAGTTTCTTATTACTGGAAGAACATCCTCAAAATCACCAGAGAGAAACTTACTGCCAAACACTACTGGAAAAATAATTATCCTGACTACGCAAGGCACTGTCAAGCAGAGTCAAGGTGAAATTCCTTCTCATGAAGAGAAGCAACTGAAGATTTAGGGAATTCACCTACTGTTGTGGTGGATAATACCACCTCAGGAACTGCTGGGGAGCCGAGTGGTTCCAGTACAGCAGGGCTTCACTGGTGGGAGACATCCTAGTCCCCCCCCTGGAGAACACGATGGTCCCTCCCCAAATTATGTAAATCCCCCCAGCTGTAACTTAACCCCTGATCCCATCCCTTCCTTCTCCCCATTGGTTGTGATGTTCCCCCCGCCTCCTCATCCCTGACCCTCCAGCTATCCCTATAAATATAGACAACGAGGGTCTCTCTTCCTCTTTCATCCTGGACCCCTTCGGAATAAACTTCTGGAATATCCAGCTGACTGAGCGCTCTGAGTTCTTTGTCTCTGGTGACGCACGAGCTATCCAGCTCTGTGGGTGAGTGAGAATATGTGCCTTACACCGGCACGGGTGTGAGAAGGGTCGTTCTGTACAGCACCAGGCAGTGCTGGCTGGAGTGATCTCTCAATAGCCTTAGAGACACTTTCGGTAAACGCAGAGGCCTGGTTCCACCCCTCCTCCCCCCTTTGCACCAAGTGGCGCTCGATACAGGGACCTGAAAAATCCCTGAAAGTGTCTCGGAAGGCTTTATGCCATAGATGTCACGATCGGAGCAGCTACTTCCCTCGAAAACAGGTCTAAGTTTTATTAGATCTGTTTAAGGAGGCAGCCGAGAAATCTCCGTTTGTCTGGGACAGGAGAAATCGGCTAACACCAGAGAACCACGCCGAAAGTTTTTTTTTACATTCTCGGAAGCCTCGAAGTGGTAAGTGAGGCTTTGCCGGGGTGAATTTTTCTTTTGTTTTTTTTTCCTTATTCTTTCTTTCGGTGTTGGGAAGAATTTATTTGGGGAATATGGGTGGGAGGTTAACCCGTCCCCAATCAGAGCTTTATACCTACCTTAAAACTACCCTTAAGTCAGATAATTCCCAGTTTTCTAAGGGGAATTTAAAATGTTTTGTTCGTTGGATTTTTAACATCTTTCCAAATGTTTCTGTAACTGCTGTTCAGTCTCTTAGTTTCTGGGATAAGATCGGAGAGAAACTAACTGTTCCCACACAGGCTGGGGATCAAACGACTGCTAATTTTCTCCCTTTGTTTGTAGTGATTTACAAGTCTGTTAAGAACGCTAAGACTGAATCAGTTCTGCCGAAAAATTCAGATCTCTCTTGTGCTGTCTCCCCTGTGTCTGTCCCCCCCCTCTGCCCCAACCTACTTAATAAAATAGAAAACAGTATTTTTGCTGCTTTTCCTCTGAGTCTTTCAGTTATCCTAGCTGTTGGTTGTACTGCGCCTTTGCAAAATACCATTGAGGCTTCAACAGCATATTCAACAGAAGTTGTCATGTCTAAAATGAGGAGCAAATTTTCTCGGTTTCCCCTCTTACAGGACTGAGGAGTCCTTTAAGTGAATTATATACTGAACCTAATGCACAAAGCCTGTGACTTATGTACAAACCATTCCAGGCCAAACAGGAGATACTGTTACTAATAAACTGTAAATAAAGGGGAAGTGGCTTTTTCGATTTCCCAATTAAGCAAGATAATACTTCCATCAATTATGTTTTTATGTGACATATTCCCAATATGGATGTAATAAATGGTATTATGCCTCCTGGTTAACAACTCTAAGAAAATCCATTTAATTGTCCCTGCCCTTGCACAAAATAACACCCATCGTCTGTAAACCATTCCCTAACTTACACACATGACTAGTGTATTTCTGGAAGTCCAGCTCAGCTTTACAAAACATTAATCAGTAATTAGCAACTTCTAAACACCAATCTGACACCACTTCTCTGCTCAGAGAATATTCTTTCCTCCAAATCAAAGGCAGGACTATCCCAGCCTCACGGGAGTCCCCAGGGAAGGCAGTCCCTTTGCAGCCGCTGTGCCGATGGCCACAGGACTGCAGATCGAGGGGCTCCTGTGAACAGGAGTCACAGGGTCTTGGCCAGTTTCCCCTGGGAAAGCTCCAGTGCAGGCAGAGAGGCAGGTGGGAGAGGGTTGGTGACGTTTACCCTTTGGGGGCATTTGATGGTGGTTTGGTAAAATGGCAGAAAACCCAAAGTGCTGCTGCTGAAGGGCTGCAGCAGGATCCAGGCAGCTCATGCACAGTAACTGAATCGATGAAGGTGAATGGAAAGACAAGAAAAAAACCCTGCCCCAACTCAACCAAAAAGCTGAGCTGCAGAGCAGAAAAACAGAAGTGAAGCCTGCCAGCCCCTCTTGAGGGCAGAAGAGGAGAAAGGTCTGTTCACTTGTGGCTACAACCTCCATCCAGGCCTTCTCATCATCCTTCACTCTGTTTCAGGGCATTATAGCAGAAACACATTCTTCAAGTATTTTTCCCAGAGCCGTTTGTCTCCTGGCCACCCGTTCTGCTCTATGTAAGCAACATGCTTTATGTACTCAGTGCTTAACAGCTATTTGTAGGAGCTCCCCATATGTCACAAAACACTTTATCCCTAAATTTCATCCCGCATATCCTTATTTCATTTTGGTTGCTGCTTTGCGTCAAAGCACGCAGTGGCAGGCAGCTGCAACCTCATCCATCTCCCCATGAGATGCTCTGAGCATGCTGGCTGAATATGCTCACAGGTTTGATGATTACATCTTTATTTCAGTGCAGGATGAAATGACTGAATGTCCCAGTTAGACCCCAAATCCTTGAAAATAATCTCTTAAAACTTTTCAGAAGCCAGGTGTTTATATATTCTGGCCAGGAAGCTTTTGGGTGTTCTGCTGAATGGCTGTACCTCAGGCCAGCAGCAGCAACACATCCAGGTCCTCAGGTTAAGTGTCTCAAGGGAGCAGATGGTCACCAGTAGTCAGCTTGTAAACTCAACACAACCTCCATTGAAAGGCCATGGATGCTGCTTTGGAGGATGCCCAAGCCTGCTTTCAGACCTCAAGGTTGTCATCTCCTCAGCTACAAACCCATGGAACATGATGGGACAAAGTTTTGGTAGTATCCCCATTCCTCTTCAACAGTGATCTCTGAAGACCAAATGTGATGGGAGCTGGGACCATGCTGGAGGCTGCATTGTTTGACCGCAGACACCTCCTCAAGAACAACATCAGCAGTGCCTGATGCCTGAAGACCATGGAATAGTCACAGGGAATAGTACATTCTATGTGACTATTTTCCCCCACATGGAATATACTGTGCTGGGCTTATGGAAAACAAGCTAACGTGTACCTGTTTCTACATTTTAATTTCAATCAGGTGGGCGGTGAGACAACATCTCAATAGCAGAGCCAAAACGAAGGTCACCATCAACTTCTATTCCTCAAAGCTTTGTAAAGTGGTAAAAAAAAGAAAAAAAAAAAATCTATTATTTCCAAGGCAAGTTGCTTCTCCTAATTAGTGAGTCAGCTCTGCTAATAAAGATTACAACAGGGCATGAAAGCAGTGCTGAAGATGGGAGTATTTATGCAGGTCAGTGGGGGTTTTCCTAAACATTTTGATTACAACTTTAACTGCACTAAAACACACGCAAAAACCCTATCATTAAATTTAAACAGCCTGATGATATGTGGTACCAGACTACAAAAACTGCAAATAAATTGCTGTAATCTGCCATACTGTCACTTACTCCTGCCCTGCAGCAGCCATAATTGACTAATAGGATAATAAAGTGTCAGCTATGAATCTGAAGGCTCAACTCCATTGTTTCGAAAATGCTGGAGGAGAAAATATTCCAAGTCAAGAAGACAAAGTGGCCTAATCACAATCATCTCCCCCAATTCAACTTGTTTAAATACTCTTCAGGACTCCTGGATCACTCTGTGTAAAATATGATGCCATCCTGGTCATGCAGGGTGGCAAGTGTCCAGGCAATGCCCTTGTTCCAGAGAGCCACCAGCATCCCATGCTGCCCTTTGCTGAGCAAGCCGTTGAAGCTGCAGCAAGAAGCATCCCCTCTGGCCAAAGAGCTAAGTGAGAGACCTCGAGTTTGTGCAGCCTGGCATTGTCTCAACCACGGAAAATGCCCTTTTACTCCACAGAGGCCACTTTCACCTGATTTTGGCACCAGAGCACCAGCAGCTATCCTATTCTGCACAAGTGTTACAACTGGGGAGCCAACCTCACACCCATTTCATCAAACAGATCTGCCATGTGAAAATGGTTCTGGTGAGCTAGGATATGCTGCATTGATGCCTGGGACAGATTAGGAGGATCCACTCCTCAGTGTTGTTTACAGAAGACTATTTGAGGGGCTAAGAGTGTACAAGTTATTTTCCAAGCGAGCAGAGGCCAATCTGGATTAAAGAAATTGCCTTTTTGTTATCACAGCACTCCAACCCATCCTGCAGTCATCCTACAGCTGGAATCAAAGCTCAGACAGAGACCTCCCACTATGTGTGTGTATACATGCAGGAGAGCTGGACCACGAGAAACATCCTCACCAGCACTCAAAATCCTTAGAGACAAAAGCCTGGGGTAAGATAAGTGGATGTGATACAACCACATGGGTACCAGAGCAACCCCTCACACCAACAAAGTCTTTCAAAGAGCTAAACTGCTTCCTGGTGTAAATAGAAAGACAGTGATGAGAAATGAATAAGCAAACTGACCTCCAGGGTAGATCAGTATCTGTACTTCTGCAGCCAAACATGCTCTTCAACACAGCTTGGTGCAGGACGGAAGGCTGGAATTGGTGCCAGCCCTCCATCTCCCACGGCTTCCCTCCCTGCTGCTCCAGCCTGAGCGCCAGAAAAGCACTTTATTGCTTTTTCCCCTGCCCTTTGCCTTTCTCAGACATCAACAACTCATTTTGTCTCTTCCTTAAGGGGAATGAAAAGGAGCAGCGGGGCAGCAGTGCCGCGCTCTCTGCAGCAGGGCTCCCCACAGCCAGGCAGCCACTGCCAACACTGCATTTCACCCTGAGCCCACATCATTCTGACCACCATTAGCCTGGGTAAGAAAAACACAATGGAAAACTCTCCACTCATTTCACAGGCTTTGTTTTTAAAATCTGTGACACTGGTGCCAGTTTTGGGAATCAGTCTCACCATCTCATCTCAGATCCCCATTACCTCCCACTCCTTGCTCTCAGCAGCCATAGGGCTCCTGCTGTGACTGAGGGCATTATTTCTCCAAGGAGAGCACCCATCTTGCTCCAGATCCTTAAGGAAAAGCATGTTTTTCAGTACTGCTGGAGGAGAGGAGAGTCTTGCTCCATCAGGGCACCTCCAGACTATGAAAGAAGGACACAGTGTTTGCAAAGGGAGGGACCTTCAGAAAAAGGAAAAAATCCTGGCAAGCCTCAAAGAAGCAATGTTGGTCTGTGATCAACAGGGAGAGAGACAAACACAGATGACAGAAAAGAACAGCCAGAAATAGGATTCCAGAATCAGAGATGAGCTTGCTCTGGAAGCACCCAGGGCTAAAAATCCGGATTAGGAACTACTAAAGGTGCTTTTTTACTTTTTCTTTTAAGGACTTAGTTCCCCTTATTTAAGAATAAGGATTAACTCTTAATTTGAGCCAGAGCCTTTAACCCTACCTAACAACAGAGCTGGAAAGGACTGCTGTTTATCCGTGATTCAGTCTGTTTACAGCACGGCATGTTAAAGCAATTAAGGGTCCTTAAAGATAAAATACTTCTGCACAGAACACCATTAGGCCCATTTGAGCATGCAGTGTCAGCAAGCAAAACAGTATCTTTGACTTGGTGCTCTGAGAAACCTTGAGCCCTGGTCATAACTTTTGTTTAATAATGCAAATTGTAGAAAATAATGAGAACATTTGCATGCTTCCTCGACAAAGAGGGGCATTTCAAAGTCTCGAGGACCAGCCTAGGCAATAAGAAATGTTCTTGTTCTCATGTGTCAAACTGCTTTGCTTTTCCTCTTTCCTGCTGACCAAAGGGATTCATGCTGGAAATGCTAATCACGCTTGCATTTGCCATAGTTCACCCTCTTGTTCTTCTTGTCTATAGAAACCTGCAATTGAACGGAATCACCATCAACTGCAGTATTCACCAGAGCACATCTATATGCCCACACATGCTTTACCCAGAAACTCCTCCACACATCCACATGCATGAATCATCGCAGAATTCAAGGCGATGGGCAAAGGCTGAAACCTCCAAAGTGTTAAGCTAAAGAAGATGAATTCTCTCATTTTCCTCTCTGCTGCCAAATTCTTAGCTTTACGCTCTCATCCAATCATCAGATTAAAAAGCTTGGTTTCCACAAACTTTGAAATGGAGCTTATTTGAGAGTCACAAGATTAGAAGCCAAGGGTGCCTTCCACTGAGGCCCAGGCACTGCCTGGACAGGCTAAGCAGTCATTAGGAAAACTTGAAAACAAAGAGGCAAAATATTTTTCAAGGCTTGGACAGGAATGTAAACAACTGCACTAATAAAATGCAAGTAAGAGATTTAGGGGCCCTAAACCCGTCCAAAAACACTGCTCTGAACTAGCACAAGCCACCTGAGAAAGCCCTTTCAACTAACATATATGGGTATGCTGGTTTTGGCTGGGGTAGTTAATTTTCTTCACATGGCTAGTATGGGGCTGTGTTTTGGATTTGTGGTGAACACAAAGTTGATAATATAGAGATGCTTTTGTTATTGTTGAGCAGGGCTTACACAGAGCCAAGGCCTTTTCTGCTTTTCATATGGCCATGCTGGTGAGGAAACTGGGGGTGCCTGGGAGGCTGGGAGGAGACACAGTTGGGACAGGTAATCCAAACTGACCAAAGGGATATTCCAAACCATATGACATCATGTTCAGGGTATAAAGCTGGGGGAAGAAGGGAGAAACGGGGACATTTGGAGTGACCATTATGTGTGATGGGCCCCTGCTCTTCTGGAGATGGCTGAATACCTGCGAGGCCATGGGAAGTAGTGAATTAATTCCTTGTTTTCCTCTGTTTGCATGTGTGGTATTTGCTTCCCCTATTAAACGGTCTCTATCTCAACCCACAAGTTTTCTGGCTTTTACCCTTCAAATTCTTTCGCCAATCCCACTGGTAGGGGAGTGAGCGGCTGCCTGGGGCTTGGCTGTTGCCTGGGGTTAAACCACAACGATGGGAAAATCATCAAAGGTGGAAGATGCGCCTTGATGATAAAATCCAGCATAATGTTTCCTAGTACCATAACCCACACACACAACATCCATACACCACAAAGATATCATCCAGTGCTCACTGAAATTTGCTCAAAAAATTTCTAATAAGCTTTGACTGGTACTGTCTTAACTGGTACTCTCCTGAGCAGCACATATACCCAAACACAAACGTCTGCTACCTTTTCAGGCTCCCCAGGGCCTTCTCTCCAAAGGGTGCAGTCATCCATTGCATCCTGAACTACATATGCCAGGCCTGGGTAGATGCCTTAAGATGCACTTTGTCTGCCTGGGGTGCCTGGATCCCTCTCCTGGGGTCAGCATGGTGCTGATAAGGAAGCAAGGCCGTGCAGAGACCTTCAAACCCAGCTGATGCTGTGCTTTGGCTGTCCAGAGGGTAACAGCTCTACTGTGATTGACACATGATACCCTCGTAACAACAGCACAGGACTCAGAAATCTTGCCTTTCAATTATATCTGTGGAAACCAGAATGTTGTTGGGATGCTGAATACCTAGAGCAAATATAAATCTGGAATTGTATTCAAGACCCAACACTCCACCAATGTCTCAGGATTTACAAGCCAGGTAGTTCATTCATACTTACACTACTTGTACACAACAAGATCTCTAAAAAATTACTGTTTGTTTTTAAACAATATTGCTGTATTATTCCCCATGACTCTTCTGACAAGGTAGGATGTGAAGATTTTCAAATATGTTCTTGAAAAACTTAAAATTTCATTTGTAAATGGAAAAGAAACAACGTGTAAAAAGGAAAGACTCCAGTTTTTCCATTTCACCTATGCTATTAATTTACAATAGAAAGCTCTGCATTACCTGCTAACTCTGGCTGTATTACAGGGCAGAAAAAATGAATGAACAATGCATTCTAGACATAAAATAATGACAATGATCAGCTCAGAGGACAGTGTGGGAAATGATTTCTAGGGAAAGTCCTGATTCTCTTTGTTACATGGGGGAAAAAACACAGAAAACCTAAAACTCTATTATTTTTTCCCTAATCTACACTAAACTTTCTGCTGGATAACAGGGTCTTTGAAATGATCCTAAAACATCTTTTGAATGAGAGGTCACTTGCCTGTATATAGAGCTATCTGAATGCATTTATGCTGATGTAATATGCACTCTCCCACTAGAGAGGAGAGGTTGCATTCAGGGAAAGCACTTATCAAGATTAAATTTACATTTTCTGAAATTGTCAAAAAGTGCTTTTTATGAGGAACAACTGCAGAAGCTGCACTCACATTTAGAAATACTGCAAAAAGCACTTTCTGAAATAGGCTTTATTACTCCTGAACCTGACAGAGCTGGGAAATCCATAAAGGGACTGATTTACAGTTTTTAAAGAGATGTGTTGATGTCTTTGAGATTAAAAACCATATCAAAATTAATTTGGAATATAACTTAAATGAGAGGTTCACAGACTGAACTGCATACTTACATACACCTCAGATTTAAGTGCATGTATGTATGTATGTATTTATGCTTGTATATTAGCAAGAACCAAGCATCTTTACTGTTTTTATGTAAGTCTCAATGCAGCAAAAATACATTTCATGTATGTGAATTTGCACTTTTACATTAGAAATGCAGGTTTTACACTGGGGACACACATGGAATAAATTTCTGAGATTGAAGAAAAAAGGGTTCCCAAGTTATATGAACCACAGCTTTCTCTTAACACAAAGGACAAGAAAATAAAACAACTCCAGTGAGACTCAGCAGCCATCTCTACTGTTTCAAAAATTTGCACTTTGAACTAGAACCAAATCTTGCCAAGCCTGATAAACCAACAGACCTAAAGGACTTAAAGCATTAACAACTCTCTTCCTCTTTCCTTCAGCACACGCATCTGAGATGAAGGTTACATTCTCATTTTGGATACAGGGGAAACTTATATCTACAGCAGCATTCATCAATGAAAAAGGTACACTCTCAAATTTAGGAGTGAAGTTAGATTTTGCAGACAACATCAGAAATGTCATTTGCCAAATGGGTTGCTGCCACTCAAAATTTCTGACCACATGAAGAGAGTTATTGGACAAATTAATCCTTCCTGGTCTGTGCTCTGAAATATCAACAATTTGTCTGAGTTACATTCTGCACTGAACCTTTTCTGGTGTCCTATGAGAAATGAGTCTGGTATGTTTAGTCCAGTTGCCAGAGAGCTAATATTTCTGCACCACAAAAATTATAACCTCAGTTACTGTTCCCCTTGCTGGCAGTTCTCAGCAGAGACCTCAAAGACTGAATGTGCCTCAAACCAGAAATTACTAAATGGTGGAAATAGCCAATTTTCAGTTGCAGGGAGAATTGCTGTTGCCATCAACAGACCCAAGATATTGCTTCTTTCCAGAGGAGGAACCCCAAGCTCAAGTTAAAAGAAAGACTGAAGGAGCTTACTGTACTGCTGCTGTTCCAGGACTCCATATGCTTCCTAGAAATGTCAATAAATATCCATTATTGAAAAGAAGCTAAAAGTCGTGGCTTAAAAGCATTCTCATTTTGATTAATTTCTGCCACTTGTGGGCAGTTACTCATTAAACATTTAGACTAGAAATAGGTAATTTTTTGAGATTACTATAACAATTGCAGAGGCCTAGCAAAAAGGGTGCTGCTTCATTTTCAATTGTCAGATTTTTTGCTAGAAATTTTCTCAAAAAGTGTAAAAAATTGGTGTGCTAGATCAACACCAATTTGGTTCCCTGAGATGGCTTTATTATTTTCGTCTGATTTCTTAATGCAATAGTCTCCTGTGTTACTTTAAGAACTACATCACTTCAGTGCCAAAGCCAACAGTAATAACCAAGAAGACCAAGCATTTCTTTCAATGCATATGCAATGAAGAATACAGCAGAGCATTCTCATCAGATAGCTCCCCTTAGCTCTAAAAAATTATTCCCCAAACGTTCTTTCTTGGCCAAATTTTATTTACCTTGACGAATATGCTATAAAATGTATTTTTTTATTTTTCTCTCAAGGCAGAAAAGAATCAAAGGAACTGAAGAACAAGAAGAGTCCCCAACTGCCTCACAATAAAAGCAGATCATTCCCACAAACTTTCCTACTTGCAAACAGCATCCTGCTCTTTCCAGCCTGCATGAATGTCTACCTTCATCTTCAGTAAGAACAAACACTGACCTCCAGTATTTGTTGGTGGACAGTAACACTTCAACACAATAGAAAAATAAAGCAGGGTGTTCCTAAGGGAGAAGATGAAACCTACTGTGCTTGATGATGGTGGCCCAGGGCTGGGAGCATGATGTGTTGGAGTACAACCACTGGGACTGCTCTTCCAGCCTAGAACCATATCACTACAGCATCACCTTTTAGATAGGCTGCCTCTGAACCTGCAACAGTGCTTTCCACAGTTCTACTACTCCTCTGTCTCCTCAGACACTAACACAGGTAGCAGGTATTTAAGATCAACTACACTGTTGTGCCACTATCAGGTATTTAATGCATGGTCTTGCAGAAATCTGGCAGGGGGATTCTGTGCAAAGGATTATAGTATCTACTTCTTTACATGATGGCCTGACTTCTTAAGATGATAAATTTGAACTCCCTTCTACCCTTACTTTTCTTTCCTTGAAGAGCCAGCATGTCACAAAAATCAAGGCTGACCAGCTCAGGTTTATTCTGCTATTCATCAAACAAAACCTTTATCAGTGGCCAAAATGAAAGGAAATTCAGGAAGTGGTATTATCACAAAAGTTGTTGAGCACATATGAAACAAATGAGAAAATGCACAGCACCTGTGGATCAGTATTGTATTCCCCCTCCAGGTTTACAATTATGCACTGTGAAAGTGATTCAAAATCATACCAAGATGATTAGTGCCAAACACTGACTACTACAGACCCGCTCACCTCTCAAAAGCTGCTTGCACACATGGTCCCTCAAGCGTATAGTCTATCCTGCATTCATATAATCTAAATATAAAAAATTAAAGTTCTCTACAAGCCTGAAAATACTGTTAGTAATTGCAGGAAGAATTAACACTCCATCAACACTCATAACTATAATATTCATAACTATGGAGCAGAAGACATACGAAGATTTAGCCCAACTGATTTAACTGCTCTACAGTCTACAATGCATGGAGCTGAGAAGTCAGACGCTAAACCTCTGCCATTAATTCAAAACAAAAATTCCTTTTTTGTTATAAAAATAATGGTTGATTTATATTTAGAAGAAGTAAAGTTGGCAGGTTTCGTAACTCCTCCAAGGTCATGGAAAGCCAGCGGCTGGGCAGGAACCAGCTGGTGGAACCCAAATCTCTCCCCACTCCCAGTCAATAAGGAATTCATCTACTCCGGTGAGCACACACAGGGTTAGAAAGTCTGTTCTCTCAAAGCCAGCAAGTCATAACTTATTTCTCTCCCTTTCCCCCTGCCCTGAGAAAAACAAAAAAAATACATATTTTGGACAATTTCCTCCTTGCAAGCTCACTAAGATGACTGCAAAAGAGCAAAAGTGGGGAGAAAAAAACACATCCTAAGAACATTATTGTAGATTAAGGTAATCTTTAACTGTTTAAAGATTGGGAGCAATTTGGTAAAACAGGGCAGAAACCCCTAAGTACTGCTGCTGAAGGGCTGCAGTAGGATCCAGACAGCTAAAAAGTTAAACACAGCTCATCACCTGAACCCTTAATCCCAGAATGACTTAAAAACTTACATGCATAGACATATGATGCTTTCTAAAAAAACTCTGGAAAAGTTCTTGGCAAAGGGTAATTCCCTTGTCTCTTATTTGTGCCCGTCTAAAAGAACGAGACAGAAAATAATAGCTGACTCCTTGCAAACAAGTGCTGCTGGGAGTGCTGGAAACAGCCAGCGACCAGAGGTTAATTTTTTATTAATTAGAGCACAAAGCATCCTGACTTGTCCCTCATTAGGCATCTCCAGGCAGTTTGGCTTGGCTAAGCAGAGAGCCAAGGGAGGCAACAGGCACCCTACAACAAGGCTGTTGTGGAGATAGCTGATCACTCCTGCTCCAGGAAAGCTTCTTCACGCAGGACATGGCAAATTTGATCAACAGCAGTTTCTCAGGCTGGATAAAGGCGATCCCAGTGCATTGCTCGCTTTGTTGTCTGACAAGGCTCCCGAAATCTGAGCCTGCAGCAACAAACCCCATCCATTTCAGCCAGGCTGGTTTTATTTTTAATAGGTGGGGAGAGAGAAAGCAGGGAAGGCAGGCAGGGAAAATCACCAGGAAAGCAAGCAAAGAGGAAAGAGAGAGAGGGTGGGTATTGCAGATTCATACATTTAAATATAACCCTATTATGTCTGATCCACCAGAGCTCAGGGTCTCAATTTGAAGATCAGAAAGAGCTAACACTGTGGAAATGAACCTTGTGAAGCAGGTGCACTTTGAAATATGTAGCACCAGGAGTGACCGAACGTGATTATTTTTTTTTCTTTATTGCAAAACAGACTCCTAGCATGGAAAACTTAAAACCCCTATAGATCATTCCCACATCCTGGGAAGTCAGCTGAATATCTCCAGATGTGACTGAGAAAAGAACATACAGTGCCTGCACTGCTGTTTATCCTTTCCCTACGATACGCTGCAGATAAGGAATGCTGTTTTCCCCAGGACGACTTGTGGGGAGGTGTGTGTGTCTGTCCCCATGGGCACGTTCACATGCCAGAGTTTCCTCTTTTTTCATTTCTTCTTCTCCTTTTTCATTTCTTGTTCTCCTGGGAAGACAGCTCAGACAGTGTCTGGCCTTGGCCGCAGATAAAGCTCCTTGTTCTTGTCAAAAGCAGTGCTGGGAGAATGGCAGCACAGGCAGTATGGTATTTTAACTCTTCCTCATAAAAGCGGATAAAGACTGGCAGCAGAGCATTAGCGCTGGCACAGGTTACACACCACTCACCAACATTATCCACATCTTTCCAAATCAGCTGGCATTTTATTTAAGTGTCAGCCAAAACATTCTTATTTGTAGTTCTTAACAGGAGAATACCAAAGGATACTTGCAACATGGTAAGACATCATATCAAATTAAGGACAGTTTAAAAATTGAAATTAATCACCAATTTTAAATTGACTCTTCAGCAAGCTCAGTGTTACTATCTACTGCTGCTTTTGCCAGGTATGGGCAGTTTTGATCCTCAGCCTTCCTCTTCAATTACTGTATTTTGGATTCAGCTGCATTGCATCTGCCTGAAGATCAAAACATGCTTTTCAAAAAATTACAAAACCCTAAATTAAGTAAATATATGCACAAGCTGAAGTTGGAACTCTCTAGGAAATGTTCCCCAGAGTGAACTTAACCAATAACAGAATTAGAAATAAAGCTAGTTTCTAGATTCAGATTTCTTTTAAATTGGAAGTATTTTCAAAGTTGTGGGGAAACTGAGCCATTGGGATGCAAAACCAACTATCTAGTTCTTTAAATGACTTTAAATGGTAACTTTATACATCAGAGCCTGTAACTGTTCAAGCATTTTCAGAAAATTCACTGAAAACTCATCAGTATGCCTTTTATGTGCTATACTGTAGCCCAACATGGAGGCAATAGCCATAGGTACCACATTTGCATTTTTATACAGACATTTACATGAATAAATGAAGTGTTTTGTATGTCTGGATTTCCATTTAGGCACAAATCCCTGTTTCCAAGAGCACATTTTCAGAAGCATGCTGAAACAGAGCCCTTAAACAATGTCTTGCTGCAGCAGCCTTTCCCCAATGTGGCAGTGAGCTTGCAATTTTAAACTAATTTTTCCTCTGTATCTCCAGAGCTCTGCAAGACCCTTTGAGGATTTTAAACCCCTACAAGCATGCCTGTTTACCATGGCAATGCTACAGCTGACTGCAAATTCATTCCCTTGCAAATGATCCTCTTGGCACCACATTTTGGAATTTGCTCTATCATTTCCAGAGAAGGTATGCTGAGACCTACAGAAGCATCTAGGCACGCGCACCCTGCATATTTTTAGCTCATTGGAAATTCAAGCAATTAAAAAAAATGAAATGGAGGGAAAAAAAGGACCGTGGGAAAAATAGTGATTAACCAAAATATTCAGACTCCCTGCAGGAAGGCTCACTTCAATTGCAGCTTCTCCCAGATAGATGGTGAAGAGAAACTGCCAGGGATTTCACACCCTAATCAGTCTCTGGGGAAGTCTGCTCCCACGGCGACAGACATGGGCTTTGGTCCTGGGTCTGCTCTGAATTTCCTGTGGGACTGGGAGAGTTACTTAAAATTTGTAGTGCTTCAGTGTTCCATTAATTTATCAGTGGGTCAAATCACAGTTTAACACCAGTTCCACTTTCTAAAAGGAATCTATTCCATTCAGAAGTCAGTTGTACACACTCTACTCACTGTGAGACAAAAGGAAAAAAGAAATCCCCCATGCCATTATGAAAAAACCCCACAAATACCCACACCATCCTCTGCTGAAGCACTGCCTTTTGCTAAATCCTGTGAAATGCTATGATGAGCTATTTGTTTCCATCCCCAAAGGACTCCCTTTAAAAACTCTGCAGCTCAGTTGCAAAATCTTTATTTCAAACCTTTGGAAAGCTGGATTTTCTGAAGGACACCACAACCTTCACTCTCCCTGAGCCCTGCAGTCCTCCTGCAGCAGGAAGCGTGGCCAGGGGAGCATGGGGCTGGAGTCCATGAAAGGCAAGCAGAACTTGGAAAGAAACCCCAAACCCACAACTCCCTTAGTGCACATGTGTTTTTCTCTTCAAGTTGAATCCCCTCTTGCCGTCTCTGAGGCTAAAATTAAAAAAAACCCAATAAAGTGTCTAAGTCATTCCTTCTATTTTAAAGGTTCAGACATTAAACAATTCAGTGAACAACTGCTTTCAGGCGTGAGAACAGCAGATGAATCATTATTTATATCAAGTTCTGTATTTAAGGCAAAAATCCCCTATTGGAAAAGAAGACTGAAGAGAGGCTGGTTTTGTAAGCTATAGCAGCGGAAAGTAATACTACTACTCTGCCATGAAAAGACATCACAAAATACTTAGACCCATACCCTGGAGTCCCTCTCTCTAATAGCTCCTCATCTGAAGATGGTGCTCAAGGCATGCCCACCAAAAGGTCCTGCTCTACCACTGGAGCTTCAAGGCTTGGGTTTCTCCCCCATAAAATAACCCAAGGGTGAAGTTTCCAAAACTGTTCAATGTCTAAGGCCTCGTTTGTTTTTGCCCCAGGGAGACTGGTAGGGTACTTCTTCTCCAGCCCAGCCTGCCTGCAGCTCATCATCAATTGGTTTATTTCCCTTGTTCTCACTGTGCTCTGAGCTGGATGGAAGCAAACTGAAAAAACAGCTCAAATATTGCTTGCATGGCACAACTACTACCAAATCCTCACACCTCCTCTGTCAAGTATGGCAGGGCACAGCCTCAAGCTCAGGCTTGGATGGTGTGATGAAGGACACATTGCCAGTGGTCCTCAACACGCTCCAACATTACAACAGCAGCCACAGACGGGAGCATGTCTTAGCAGCGATGAAGGGAGCATTTAAATTCTTGTTAGTTCAATCATATTAAGCTTAATGGAAATGAAAAACATGCCTTTTGTCCACCAAACAAAGGCATCAGACAAGCTGAGGCTGCTGTCTCAGCTCTTTTAGTTATTCTTACTAGCGTGCATGTATACAATAAGTCAGGACTTTTCTCTCTGCACCTTCAGTGTCCACATATGGTACCTGAACCACCTCTCTTTTTCCTGTCATTAAAATGGGTGGAGGAGCCTGCCCACACCTTACTGGGCTATGATGCAACTTGAGTGCTGTTTGCAACATGCGATGAATTTCTGGAGGAATGCAGCACTCCCGTTAACTGTTCCGCAACTGAAAGCCCTGTGACTTGAAAGCTGTTTTCCGACTTGGCTCTTCTTCGGAATGGAAATTCTGTAACCAAGGTAGAATAATCAACCACACCAGGAACTACTGTAATGCACACTCATGCTATGGCTTTTCAAATCTAATTTTAGTGGTCCTTATGTAGGGTGCCAGGACAGCATCTGCATGGCAGGTAAAGAGAACTAGAAGTGCAGATAGGAGGCTGTGATCCTGCTGCCACTGCCTTACAGCCCACTTCATGCCTGATCTACCCAAAAATGCTGATACTTACTTCTCGAAGTAAGTACCTGGAAGTACCTGGAAGAAACCTCAGCACTGCGGGTCCACTCACCTGGGGCAGCAGAGTTGTGGGTTTCCTGTCCAGGGGAGCCCACATGAGGGTTCAAGCTGTACCCCAAAGACTAAATGGAGCATTTCACCTGGCGAAAGACTACGGGCAGTAAAAGGTCGCACAGCATTATGTTCCTAACACAAAAAATACAGATGGTATTGAATGTGCCAATAATGAGTTGAAAACACAGTTGTGCTGCAAAACAATTAAGGCTGATGAAATGTTCCGATGATTTGTAGGCCCAGTAATGCCAAGCCCTTTCAAAACTTTTATTAAAAAAACACCTTCTCCCACACAGTTAAACAGGAAACAGTGCCTTCAGACACTTGGCATTAGCCACCAGGAGGCAGGCAAATCTAAATGAGTTCACATAGGTGCAGAATTAAACCTGACAGCCGTACTGCTCCTCGGCAAGCAAAGAATATGACCAAAGGGAAGCGGTGAAATGTCCCCATTTGTAAAGCCAAGCTTAATTGTAAGCAAAAGTCCTTCCCAAAAAAACCTACTGAGAACTGATGGAAACCAATGACTGGGCCTGTCATTGCAGGAAGCATCATGTGCTTTGCCTGGTGCCTCTGCTGCTGGGGCAGTCTGTGGCCAGTGGCCCTTGGATACCGTGCGAACTTGCTGAGCAAAGCCCCACTGGAAAAGGACACACTTGCTCCACTGTCCCAGCCCAGCCAGGAAAGCAGAGGAGAAAGAAGCCAACCTGCCCCATATCCTCCAGGACCTCCTGGAGAAGTGGGTTACTGCTAAGGGCTGACCTGAAAGCATGAACACCCAAAAAATCCCTTAAAATGTCTATGTGTAATTAGGAAAATGCTGTGAACTATGGAGTGTAAATCACAGGTATCTCTGCAGAATGTGAGAAGGCATTTTAAGGCAGCTGAATTACCTTGACACAAAAGAGTTATTTATACATAAATTACAGTAACTTTGCCCATGCTAATGAGGCTGTCATCCCTCCCTGTGATTTACCATGGTCTTGTAATGCAAAAGCCTCATTTCCCTGGCACCGGAGTGGTAATGGGACTGGTAATTGCTGCACCAGGAGTGTTTCCCTCACCAAAGGTGGTGGTGAAGGCCAGGTGCATTTGCAGGTCATGGCAGTCCTGCTGGCCAGCCCAAGCCCAGGGAGGCCACCTCACACACCTGTATCAGTCCCTGACCCACTGGCTGCTGGGGCAGTCACAGCTGGAGGATGCCTGCTCTCATCTACAACTGGCTTGGAGGAAATGGCATCCATCCATAAGTGACTAAAATGAGGAAGACCTGGTTTAAAGCTGAAAGCTGAGCAGGAAAAATAGGATGTACCTGAAGTGAATTGTTTCATAACAAATGCATGAAGGATTAGCCTTGTGAAGGTATATATTTTAATAAATAAGGCACTTTTTAATTTGCTGTCTAGATGACCCACACTCTCTCCTACCGGATTTGCTCTGACCACCACTGAGCTGGCCATGGCAGCAGCCCAAGCCAAGCAAGAGGAGGAAAGGTGAGGAGATGTCCCCAGTGCAGGGCACAGTCTGGCTATGATTCAAAGGTGCAGCCACAGCTCGTGGCCCAAGAGGGGCTCTCCAGTCGCTCCCCTCCCTGCATCCCTGCAAAAACACTCTGGTTTTCCTTCCCAGATCCAGCTCCACTCAGACGTGAATCTGCACAAATGCAGGATCTTGGTCCGTCTGCTTTTTTATCTGTTTATGAGGCAGTAAAAAGACATTTAGCTCAGTTTCAAAGCAGCAGTCATCCTGTGTGAGCCTAAAATTTCCAACATGGCAGTGTGCTGGCTCTTGGTGGAGGGTACAAGCTAAGCCAAAACTATGGGAGTTGGTGTGAAGTCTGCATTTATGCTAAGATGGAACTAGAACTTGTTTAATTAAAATACCTGATGGGGAAGTACTGGAACCAAGTAACAGCATTTAGTAAAACCACTGAGTTTTCTCCAGCTGGACCTTGACACAGAGCAAAATTGGGCAGAAGGATCACAATAACCCAATTGTGCACTCGGAGTTAAAGACCAGCCTCACACTTGCCCAGCTGGGGTCATCCCTTTGCTGACACTCTGTCCTTTTAATGCCCACCTAGCACAGAGACACAGGGAATGAGGGATGATCCCACAGTGCAGGACCAGCTCCAATGGTAGCAGACCTCTCAGGAGAGGAATCTGTGACATCCATGGCCACCATTCTGCTCAGCCAGCAGCCCCCTCCCAGGCAAAGGCCACCAATCCAGCAGTGAAACAAGGGACATTAAAATGAAAGAAGAATTTTGTCTAATCTGCGAAAATAAAGCCCACAGTGCCACCATAACCATCCACATAAATTCTTTGGTTTCCAATGATTCCCCATATTTAATCAAAGAAGTAGTTTGCTGCTACACTGGCAATTTTAAAAGTCCCTTAAAACCCTGTAAAAAAGGAAAATACTCCCTCACGCTCAGCAGGGCTGTCCTGCTGAAGAAGATAATCCGTTTAGGAACAACTGTAACTGTTCTTGGAAAGAAAACAGGAATCTCCTTGAGAGACTTCCACCTCATTCTCAAAACTTCTAAGTTTTAGCAACAAGGCTGCTACTTTTCTCATTGCAGAACCCAGTAGTCTTGCTTTAACATGAAGAAAAAGGAGAAGGAAATGGCAAAGTGAAAAGAATCCCCCTCAGTTCACAGAGAACTATTAATTTTGATTTTCTGTAAATAAGTGTAGAAGAAAGCAGACAAACTATTTTATACTTTTTTTTAATGCCTTCGAATTATGACCAGACAGTCTAAATGCTAAAGCCTGCTACTAGCAACAAGCAGGGATAAGAAAGAGGACTCATTTTCCCTGGGAGGGCTGGCTGCTTTTCTGTTGGTACTTAGGAAGCCAGTCTTGACCAGAAGCTCACCAGGGTATTTCTTGGCTGACAAGGCTGCTGCAAATTGAATTGGAATAATGCTAAATGAGGGAGAATCCCTTTGGTTGCATTGCTAACAGAAGCTAAAAGAACATTATCTATTTACACCTTCATGCAACATCCTCTCAAATCATCTAAGCACAAAGGTAATCAGCATTTGCCAGTGATTGCTGCGTTGCATGGCTCATGGCAACCTCACATTGGCCTCATGGGTTATATCATATGCTTCAGAGAAAAAACAATTATCACTGCAAGCCTAAACAAGTTGAATAAATAGAAGATGTGACCAAGCATCTGCACTGCTGTCCAGCAGGTTTATGAAAGCAGAGTAATTGTTACTGTTGGACCTTGGAGGCATAGAAAAAGAGGACAAAAATGCACAGAGGTAATTTGATACAAGATATTTTGTATGCAAAGCAGAGTGATGGTGAGTGATTCACAGTCCAAACATCTCTAGCCAGTAAACTAACTGCAAACTACATATCTTCCTATTTTGCTGATTTTTACCCTCTGTGAGCTATTACAACAGGGACTTTTCAAAAGTGCTGACTGACTCTCCAAAGCAAAAATTCGAGTGGGCCAGCTTACAAAAATACTGGGACATAACATTTATCTTTCTGGTGCATATAGTGATGAGAATCCCTATTCCATCACACCACAGTGCTTGAGAAACAAGAATTAAGAGGGAAATAATGTGAAGAAGTGGGTCAGATAAGAGATAAGCAGAGCACAGCACACATTTCCCACTGGCAGGGTAGGCACAGGACAGGGCAGGAGCTCCAGATCACTAGGCTCCTTTCCAGTTCTGCCCCTCCAGCTTCCGTTGGGGTGGTGAAAAATCTGTCAGTTGCCTTCTCCATGAGTTAGTTTTCATATCCATAAAATGGAAACAGAGGTATCCAATTTTTTTTTTGTAAAGCTCTTTGAGATTTGTAACTCTGTACTCAAGAAGAAACAAGTTTTCTACTTGGCCTTGCGTATGTGCCACATGCATAGTTTTCAAAGGATTTTCTGAAATGAACTGTTCCTGTTGTTATTAATATACTTCATGCGGGGTGGGGAGCAACTAATTAGATTACAGCCTTTCAGAAAAGGACCTGATGATTACAGTGAATCATAAATGCAGTGTAACCCAGGATAACTCCTGTTTAAAAAAAAAAACCAAACCAAAACCAACAGAAATAAAAACCCTAAATGTTGCCCAGCCTGGAAAGCAGAGCCGGGAGCACAGACTGCAAGACGCGTGAAGTCATCTTTCCACTGCTGTCAACAGCTTGCGTGGCCCCAGCTGACAGAGCAAAGGTGACGTGCCTCCAGAAATATGTAGGGCAATTGAGTTTCTAGAGAAAGCCCAAGTGAGGCCACATTGTACACCAGGGGAATAGGAAAAGTCCTTGAACCAGACAGCCCTGCAGTTCCATGCTGCATGGCTGGCTGTGTGCTAAACCACTGAGGTGGCCAAGAGGCTGCAGTTGGAATTAGCCAGCCCGGTACTGCTGCACAACTGATGGGGAGAACATTTGGCCACCCTGACAGTGAACAGCCAGGAAATCACCTGAAGCTACAGGTGTGATCCCACCCAAGATAGTCTCCATGGCTCCGGAAAGAAAGCTGGGTGCCAGGGGTGGCACACTCCTGCTGGGTACTGCAACAGCTGCAACACCAAGAAGGAGCTGTGAAAAGCAAAGTCATGAGCTGTTCTTCTATCCCTCCACATCTCCTGTTTGGCCTTAGCATGGAGCCCATTTCCAGCAAGGTAACAGAGCAGCCTTCAAAGCTCTGCAGGTAAAACCCACTGGATAAAAACACTTTCTTACACTTCTATGAGGCCTGCTGTATAAAGCAGTGAAGAGAAGATGTGGGTCCCTCTCCTAGTCGGTCTGTGCTTTGGTCTCCTCCCTCCCTGCTCCCAGCAGTATTTCCTCGGGCTCAGCTGGAAGGGCTGTAAATAGAAGCAGGTCGGGATGTGCAAGCTATTCAATATTTGCACCGAAAGAGGTCAGGTGCCTAGGGAACCAAAAGGCCCATTTTCCTCCTAGAAAAGGAGCATTAGCACTTTTTTAACAAGACTGTACCCAGTTAAATTTAGCGACTCGGCACACACATTGCACAAGGTCACGCTGGCTTTTCAGAAGCCTATCTAACTTTGACATCGTCGCACCTCATTTCTTTTTCATATATTTGCGATAAACCAATTTGTCATTCATGCTTGAACATCTATCCTCTGAGTCATGTCTAGGCACAAGAGTTTTTTAAGACTGGCGTCTGGGGGCATGAACAAAAAGGCCATTAATGGCAGTGGAGGCTACGGACAGTCAGAGGTTTAACTTACCCAGTTTATGAAAGTAATTTGTTTTCAGGTTATTGGCGATGATGGTGGATATCAGACTCACATCACAAATAAGAAGAAAGAAAAATATCAGAGACTTGGGAACCAGGCTAAAAACAAAGCTGCAAATGAATAACTGTGGAAAACTTTACTGAAAATATTGTATGTCCTCTTTCCCAGAATAGATAAACCCATGAAAAAGAGGCCAGGTCTGGAGACTGGTTCTCCTACAGTCTCTTTTTCTCATTTCCCCATTGTTTCTTAATACTTCCATATTCACCAAGTGCAATATTAGATTATGACTGGCATTTCTCTTATGTGGCTTATATTAGAGAGGGGCCCAAGCAAGAGCCAGCTGGAAGGAGAAAGGGAAAATATTTCCCCAAATTTTTCATTAAAAAAGTATCTGCTATGAAATCCACATCTGGATTTTGCTGCTGCAACTTATCTCTATCTTACTTATTTCAATCTCTTTTATTATTTTTGCATATCTATTATTGAATTTTTCTTATGCATATACCATTACATATACTCAGGTTCCCAGATAACCTTGCAGCCAATAAAATCCCTTTCCATCTAAAATGAGGTTACTGACCCCAGTCACCTCCAGCCCCACTCTGCTGACCCAGTCTGCAAGGCATCAGTTAAGCTGGATACTGCATTACACTCCACTTGGTTTTCTAAGTTAAACGATGCCTTTCTACATGTCGTTGGGTGGATAGCCTGTTTCTTAGCAATTGTGTCATTTTACTAATGAGCAAAAAAGAAACAAAAAGATGTTAGCATACAAGTTAACTTTTCCCTCTAATTATAAGGTCCTTTATGCTATTACAAAACCTAACGTTTTGAAATGGAAGGTACCATACAAACATTTAATCATACATATGAGAATACTATGCACACACATACACTCATATTTTATTTATATGGCCATATATAATTCAAATTAAATGAATGAGTTTCAACACTATTGCTTAAACAATATTACCAGTTATTTGTGGATTTTTTGCCTCTGAATTTTCCATGAGACTGACAGTGATTGAAAACAACTGCACCACCAAGGTCTCCTTGTTAATGGATGTGTCAAAATCCCAGAGGTAAAAGTAGTGACTGCAGCTCCACACATTACACTGCATTTCTCTTCCATTTCACAGCACAGAGCTGAAGTTATTTTTTAAGCCATATGGTTTTGCTATACTTGCAACCTACAGCCAACACTACACTTCCAAGTGCATGAGTAGGCATTTACACACATAGAATACAAAACTCAATCTTCCAGTAGTCATTTACATATATCTCTTTGCGCACATGTGTGAGATTTATGTATAATGAATGCACTTAAGAAGCCCCTTCTGATCCTTGAGATATTGACACCTCCAGTACTATGGTCCATGTTTGAGTAGAGGCAGGTATCTCTCTATTCTCTGCTTCTTCCACATGCTACTGGAAGGCATAAACTGGTCCACATAAGCATTATGTATTTATAATATATAGTACATTTGTACCCAGAGAAGTACTCCCCATGCATCCATTTTGAGCAGCCTGTGCACAGATTGATGCATATATCACTGGTGCAATCTCATAAATCAGTCACCCCTAAATTGAATCTCCACTGCCACAAGCAACTTGTATGAAGATGTTATAACTCAGCAACAGTACAATAACCACCTCTCATGACCTACTAAAAATTGCATGCCCCTATTTGTGACCCTACTGCCTTAAAAGGCGATGGTGCACAAAGTTGCTGTGCTCAGTTGTACACTTGTGCTTGGGAGATGAGCAGCCAAGGTGTAACTGGTAACTCACCAAAGCTGTATGTACTCAGACACAACCAGCACTGACACCTCCCTGGGTGATCTTCCACTACATGCGGAACAAAAACTGCAGACACCTGCAGTAAGCTCAGCCAGACAGCTTAGCTGGGGACTGCTTCAGTACCCACCGCCTCCATCCCCACTCCAAGGCTTAAATGTGCACATGATGAAGATGAAGAAGACACAAAGCTCTGGAGCCACACTGGCTACCAGCTGGAGAAAGCCAAGCCAGGCTCCTCAGCTGTTCCACATCACACACCACCCAGTGCAGTTTTATTTGTTCTACAAGACAAACATAAAGATAGATAAATAATGAGAGCTGTTGAGACACTACCCTTTATTCAGGTTGTTAATTCACGCAGATAAAGCATCGCTGCCTCTGTGGACAGGCTCAGCTGTCCTGAGGTACAGCAATACAACCAACAAGAAAAATTAAGAGGGGGGTCCTTCCCAAAAATTAAGTGCTACACAGACAGGACATGGGCAATGGATTTGAGTTTGGTTGGGTGTTTGTCTTTAGCAGGCCAGGTAGTAGGGTCATGCAGCACCAATGTATACAGAGAATATATGCCAGGGAAGAGAATTACACGGCTGTAAAACACATCATTCCGGGGTCCAGCCGGAATCACATCAACCAGAAGAATGGAGCTCAAAGGGTTTGCAATGCCAAAGGAAAGCTGTGAAGTGTTTACTGACAGGTTCAGTGCCACTGTCATTTCTCTTTTGTACAGCTCTGTTATTCAGATGCTGCAACACGGGCCTTTTTTTTACATTTCATGGCTTTTCTGAAAGGGTTATTCCTATTTCGCCTTCTTTTTCCTGAACTGCATCAACATGAATTTCAGCATGAATTCCCACTGATTACCTGATCTGCAGATGGTTATGCACATAAATATCTGTGTGTGCCAATCATGTAGTTTCAAGGGAATTATTCAAATATATAAAGAAGAGCAGAAAGGTAACAGCAATCAGGGTAAGAGAAAATAACAAAAGATGCATCTGTTCAATATTCTTTAAAAAATAAATACAGGTTAAAAGGTACAGTAGTAGAAACATTTTTGAGATTATTAATGAAGTATGATGCTGCATAATGTTTTATTTTTTACTTTTACTTTAATTAAGGGGATAAGTTAGTTAAATAAATGAGTGGCACAAAAGAAAAATAAAAAAAACCCGAGGTGTTCATATTTGCCTCTAATGTCATCCACAAGGCTACTGCCCTGTAAGTCTTCCTCAAACACCTTGAGACTAACTTGCCTATAAAGCCGAGGAGACTTACTTTCCCCATGAGAAAGAGTAATTTCATTCTGGAAGCAATGTGCTACACAAGCAAACCCAGAACCAGGCGATGGAGAGGCTGTGTGTGTTTGCGGGGTTGGAGTGCAGCTGCTGCAGAGGCTGAGGAGGGAGATGGGGGCACTGCTCTCCTCCCAGTGACTGCTTCCCAGCAAGACACACCCAGAGACCCCGGCAGCAGACAGCCACATCGCCTGACAGATGTGCCAGCATTTCAAACAATTGAAACTCCCCCACGCAGAGAGCCCAGCAACAGAATCGGGGCCAGAACACATATTTATTGTGCTTTCAAAACATGCATGGATGCGAGGAGACACTGTGAAGAGAGATAGGGGAGAGGTTCTCCTTCTTCCACCCATCATTCCCAAAATAACGTGAAGAGATGAAGGAGCACTAAAACGAGTGGGGAAGAAGAGGTGCTGCCGACAAGGCCCGATGGCAAGGCCCGGGCAGCAGTGCGAGGGCAGCACAGGGCAGCTGCTGGGCTCAGCTGAACACAGCTCTGTGCAGCCTGGGGGACACTGGGACACAGGGGCTGGGGAGGGCGAGTGAGTAAATCCTGTTTAGGGAAGCAACCTTCTTCATGCCTAGCATGGGGTTCAGAAACTAGACCCTTTTGTTTTTGGAAAGAAGTAATTCTAACTGACTCCATGCCGGTTACAAATGAAAGGCTGAGAAAAGAGGGAAAAGGCTTAACATGTATATTAAATTTAAATACAGACATTTGACATTTGTAAAAAATTAATCTGCAGTATTTAACTGCATAGCTGTACAAATTGGTGCTTTCTGTTTACATAGGAGGCTTATGCAGTCAATTCTCATAGTTCAGTGGAAATTGTATTTTAACATTTAACTCTATTAAGCTTATTTTTCTGTGACAAAGAGGAAGGGTCCAGGGAGCACAGTGTAGATTACATTCAGAACAGATATTCCACAAGCACGTCTGGAATGGTTTAACAAACTCTTAAACTGACAGCAGGCAGAATGCAATAGCTTTCATAGAGAAAGGGCTGGGAGGAAAAAAGGAAACAAAACAGGTCATTTTAAGAACATTTCTGTGCCTCTCAGATGACAAGCTGCTGCAGAGCTGTTGGCTAAACTGGGATGCCTCACAAGCAAATGAGAGCTGCACACGCTCTTGTCCCACTGGCCCAGTGGCCAGTCCTGCACCAGCAGGACTCCAGAGGCAGCTCTGCACCACCAGCCCCAACCACCACCCTGTGCCAGCCCTGCTGGAGCCTGGCCCAGCCCTGGTGGCAGGAGTAGCAGCTTCAGTCCCTGCTTTAGATTTGGAAAAAAACCAAAAAAAAAACCAAAAAAGCAAGTGAGAAAAAGGGTAGATCTCAACAAAAAAGAAACAAATCCCAATTCTGCCTTGCTTGCTCTGTAACTAAAGGGAGATTTTCTATATGTTGGCAGAAACAAAACTGCAGCTCCACACCCTGCATCTCCAAACAGCAGCACAGGGTGCCATTTATCACTAGTCCTGCACCATGATCAATCTAGCACTGTTTCGGCTGCTCCTAAGTTTATTTCGCTAGATAACATACCAGGTAAGGGAGGGACAGACAGAGGGAAGGAAAGAAAGCAAGACACACTACCACATATCTCCCTAGCAATCTTAACAGCATTGGGCAATTTGATACAAACTGGATTTTAAGATCTCAACAAACTTCTAACAATATTTGAGATGGCAACATAAGGATATCAATGTGCCAAGGAATTATGTCCTTCTTACTTTTCTTGAAGTAAATACAAGTTGTAAAACTAACACCTAAAATCCCAAAACTTGCCTGTGAAACACTCGTTTCAAGGAGGTGCTCTGTAATGGCCTGCAAACAACTGGGCTTGCACAAAACTGATGTCATGTTGTCAGATGTGCAAATCTCCACCATCAGTCAGGCTGATTAATATTTGAAAAAAGCCCCTATCTCTACGTACACAGGAAAATATGTGCAAATGAGATACAGCAATGTAAGGGAGATTAAGAATCCAGTACAACATGAGATTAAAGATACTGCTTCTGCCTCGGTCTGAGGTCAACATCACTTGCTCTTCCCGAGATGCAAAAGCGTCTCTCTCAACTCAGAGTACTCTAAGGGCCTTCTGAGGCTTTTTGGTTGACTTTAGTTGCAGGAGACAGCAGAGGTCTCTTGGTCTGGTGGTCGGTCGTTTGAATTACTTTTTGTTTGGATACCATGAAAGAAAAGTGTCAGATGGAGATGAGATGCTTGTAGTGCCCTCCTGCTAGGAAATGCAAGATCTGGAGGAGGATTCTAAGAAGCATAGGGCAGGGCTGTTCATTCCAGCACCTGTGCAGGGGGACTGTGGTGCTCAAGGAATGGCAGGACACACTTGTCAGACACAGCATCTCAGTCATGTGGCTTCATGGTCTCAATGTTGATGGAGCTATTGCCTATGAGAGCACATGTGGCGTCTGGCCATGGCTGTGTTTGAAACACTGAGAGGCTGCCGTCAGATTTGTCAGCCTCGTTGGTGGCAGTGGAGCAAGGCAGCCCAGAATGGCCTGGAGCCATCCAGCAGGCAACAGCTGGCAGCAGCTCTGGGTCACTGTCAAGCCACGAGTTTGCCAGGAAAGTACTTCTGTTGACTGACCTTTCTAATCCTGCTGCATCTCCTACACAGCACAGCAGTTCAAGCCAAAGTGCTAAAGTTAGGCTTGGGAGTGCCATTCCTCGAAAGCCTGATCCCTCTGACACAGCTCATCATCTGAAAAAGAGATTTTCTCAGTCAACTGGATCTACTCTGAGTGCCTCTCTCTTGAAGAAGGCCAAGAGCTGGGATTCAGTGGTGATGAGGCCAAATACCCTGCCCTTCCTGCCAAAAAACAACAGCTATTGGTATTAGGTGCCTTTGCCAGCCGTTCACAGGACAAAAGCTGAAGCCCATCAGCCCAGATGAGTGGATCTGGATGTTCAGCTACAGCAGCTAGGAGCAGTTTGGTGGCACAAGCCAGGCAGGGGCAACCTGGCACAGCCAGGCACACCCACGGTGGGCAGTGTGGCTGAGGCTGGGGGGCAGCAGGGGTGTGCCAGCACAGCCACTTCCCTTTCCCTCCCTGACTGTCCAGGCAAAGTGCTGGCATGCCTGTTTGTAACAGAAAAGGTCTTAAAACAACAAAAAGGCCCAGACAGATCTGCTTTTCTGCCCCTTTGTTAATGACACGCTGGCCTCCAGTTCACACAATAAGATCCAAAGGAGGATACAAAGGTCATGTTAGAGGAACACAGTTCCCCTGACTTCAAAGAGAAATGCAAAAACACTGGCAGATTATGGCTTAAGATTGCCTATAGGTTTCCTGGTGACACATACCACTCACATCTCTGTACGGATCTGGCCCCTGCACATAGGTCAGCACTGCTGCTCTGCTTGCAGCTCCCAAGATTCCATAAAGATGCATTTTTTTTTTTTATTCTGCTTTTTTAAAATTTAATTGCTTTCATTTACCAGCATGTCACGCTGGACATCTGACATACAAGAACTTTCCAGACCAAGACATGAACAAGCTCATGGAAATGTTCAAGGTCAGACTGGACAGGGCTCTAAGCAACCTGATCTAGTTGAAGATGTTTCTGCTCATTTGCAGGGCGGTCGGAACAAGATGACCTTTAACGGTCCCTTCCAACCCAAACCATTCTGATTCTGTGATCTCAGTCAAAATACGCACTTGAGGCGGGGCGTCCTGTGCTAAAAGGCTGAGCCACAGCAATCCCTTCCCCTCTGAAAAAAGCAGCAAAGACTAAAACCACTCTGACAACAAACTGTCTGACAAGGACCAGGTTTATTTCAACATGTGAACAATCAGACACACACACATCCATGTCTACCACAGCTACACTCTGTGTTACAGCCATGTTTGGTAAAAAAAGAGCACTCAAACCCAGGTCACTATCTGCACTAATTAACAGCTGCATATAGCTAATTAGTGCAGGAAAAGTAAATTTTCAATTGTTTTCTATGTAAATTATTTATCACTCTCTATTTCAGTGCCTTTTCTTTCATGCAACTCTGATGAGTAATGGATGCAAAGCACAATTTTGAAAGTACCGGAGTATCTGGCAAGCCACCTCAATCCTACCAACTTCAATAACACCTAAGTCAATCCTGCCATATTTAAATACACCTAAAATACCTTTTACATAGTCCTAAAACTGTATTCAGAGTAGAAGCACAGTCCCATAGTCTAAACACAGCTTGTCAGTCCTGAACTGGAACTGATGGCAACTCTGCAGAAGGGCTTTCGCAATTCATTTCACTTCCCTGCCTGCAATTCTTGCCTGTGTGCAGAGTATAGTAATAACAGGGTTTTATTGAGTATAAAGGGGTTCTGTTGGGATTAACATTTAAGAAGCATAGCGCAATCTAAGTGTTGCATTTGATTAGGAGCAAGGCTCAAATTCTGACAGAGAATATCTAAGAAAATGAGGTTGTATAAAGATCACCACATGAAAAGCAGCTCTCTCACAAGAACTGTTCTACCCAGCACTGCAAGACCATCCCATGTGGAAACCTTTGAGCTACGATTTGGCATTTCTACATAAGATTTTCTCCTCCTTTCTATCTCTTTTTTTACCCCCACCATGTGATTAACAGCTTTATTAATTTAACAGCTCCTTACTTAAGAGGATTCCACCAGCTTACTGGTAGGATCCTGGATAGACAGCGCAGACTGTACTGTATACAGAAAGGCAATCTAAGCTCATCCTGATGTAACAACTTCACACAGTACTTAACATAATCGAAGACACACAATGGAAGTATTCTTCCTAAACTAATCAAACCATTAAAACGTCAGCCTCAGCCCAGATCTATGATGTATTGTGTTCAACTGGCGGGGAGTCAATTCAAACAGCTTCTCCCTAAACCTTCCTGATTCAGGGAGTCTGACCCATGCTTCCCCATCTCCCTCCTTGGTTCTCAGTGCTGCCTGCTCATGTAAAACCTGAGCAAGCAAATCCTGGCACCAAAGCAAAAAGCAGAGGCTTCTCAACCCCCTCCTCCGTGGGGCTTTCACCAATGCTAGGAATAATAGCTGCAAAAGAAAAATTAATAAAATCCACCCGGGGATGCAACATGCTTTGGAGTGCTTGGATCAAGTCAACTGCTCAACAAATCAACCCAGAAATAAACACAAGAAACAAACTAAATTAAAAAACCCGGATGAAACACGTGGCAGAGTGGGAACGGGCCGGGGTGTGCTAGCAAAGCAGCACATATCACAAGTCAGACTGATTACTCAGCAAGCAGGAAGCCAGTGTCACGATCTGGCTCACATTTCTGAAGTCACTCTGTGATGACTACAGTATCCACAGCCAGAGATGGCTCAGATTGCTCCTGAAGAGGTAATGCCAAAACTATGAACAGCCAGTTTACAAGTTCATGGGAATTGCGTGACTTTTTTTACTTGAAAAACATTCAGCGTGTCAGAGAGCAACCTTCTTACCCCCTCTGAAAAATGTTCTCCCCTCCCAGAGACAGCTCCAAGGACACTGCACCCAGCACGATGCAGGCGTTAGTTGCTTCAGGCCCTGTGAATGCTTTCCTTGGGAACTCCATTCAAATGATACAGAGATTTCTTTTGATTTTCTCCGAAGCAAAGTATTCATAAAATGTTTTTTAGGTATTAATAATATTTTTAATAATTTTTAATGATAATTTTAATAACTGTTCCTCTTCCCTCCAGTCTGATTTTTCTGAAAGGCTATAGACCTTCTAGCACGAGCAGTAAACTTGGCACCAGACAAGCCACGCAATAGCCCAGCTCCTGTCCCAGCCCCAGGGTCCCCTCAGATCCTCCTGCTGCTCAGACAGGGCTTGCCCAGGGAGGCTGCATGTGTTGGCAGGGCTGCTCTCACCTACTGCCTTCAACAGCTCATTTTATCCATCCTTCCCTAACAAATGATTAATTCACAGCTCTTCTCCAGTCTGATTACAATAGTAGAGACACAGGGAGTACAATCATTGTGCTTGCAACAGCCTTGTCCCCACGTTTTAGCAAAAGGAGCAAAGCTCAGGGGTAGGCTTGTCCAGTGACTCAGCTTTCCACTCCTCATTCCCAAGAACTTGGCTCCCCACTCTGTTTTCCCTTGGGCCAGAAGCTCATGTGCAGTGTTGCATCTGGCTGGATGTGCAGAGCTGCTCACACGGTCCAGGGAGGTTCCTTCTGGACTGCGAAGGATGTCAGTTATCACGCCAAGAAGAAAACTCCCAAACTTGCCATTCCCCAGAGAAGCTGTGGGGAGGAAAAGGCATGCATTCTTTGACCATTCAAAAGGAAGAAATGGGGCAGAGTAACATTTCAGTGCATACCAGAGAGAGCAGCTCATGCCAGCAGTATCCCATGTGCAGCTCTGTTTCACCCTTTTGGGGGGTTTGGCCTAACAGGCATTACCTTCCCCATCAGTTTTTCTCAGTACTTGGAGTCTGAGTCTCAGCACCAGGGTACTCCCTTCCCTCCAGGGTTATATCCCCACCTCCTTGGCTCTCCAGATATCTTGGCTGGTGAAACATCTTGGACTTGATCACTATTCCCCTACAGAAACTTTTTATTTCACTGTTCCAAAAGATCTCCATGGAATTGATCTTGCAACCAGAGCTTCCATCCTCAGAGCAACACGTATTTATTCTGGTGACAGTGATCCTTCCTGTACTCTCGAACCTCTGTATGCCCAGTCTTCTGTAGGAAGCCCTGAAACAGACTCTTGCATAAAGCAGTCATGTCTGATTCTCCTCTGAATTTTTCCGTTTCCTTTTTGGGATAGCACTGGCCCTTAATGATCTTTTCTTTGTCCTTCCCACTCTTCTAGCATAACTCATATGCAAGCTGAAGGACACCTACAACCTCCACCAAATGAGCATCCTGCAGTCCTTGCAACAGTTTCTTCCTATCAATTTTAACCACAATGATTTCTTACTCATGAGGAAGTGTGAATTCATAAAGAACATATCAGAATGTCTCTCTGGGGTATAATTTTGCTTATTAATTAGTTTAGGATTAGAAATAGCATCAATGAGGTTCAACTGAAACACCCCTGTTCTGTAACAGGAAATCCTCCCTGGCTGGTGGCTGAAGTTATTGCTGAAGTCAGATAAGATGGTATCACTCTCTTCTGGTCCTCTTGGTAGGAACTGACGTAAAGATGTGAGCCAAGAGAGTTTTTTTCCATGTGCAGCAGCTCAAATACACTACATACTCTGAAGGTGTTCAGTGAAGGTGCTTATGCGCTAAACTGTTTATCTCCTTGCTAGCAGAAAGGACTCTTTCTGCTCACCCTTCCTATCTCCAGGGAAAAACCCTCCTTCTCCACCCTCATCCTTATTTGAAAAGATACACAGAGTGGTAGCTGCCAGATGGAAAACACAAGGGAAACACAGGACATAAAACAGGATATCACATATGACTAACAAATGGGAGAAAGAAAACACATTTTTTTCATGGTGTGGTGTGATCTTGGCCAAATAATCATAGCAGGATTTGTGCAGGTTCATAACCTGCTTCAATAAACAACAGACTTTGCTCCAGAAGAGAAAATGTCCCTAATAATTAACTTTCAAGTTGCTCTGTGGGATTTTCTGATGATCCCGTGCTGCCATTTGGCATCTCTGCATGGGACTTTCTGAGCCTGACTCACATCTCATTATAGAGTTTCCTTGTGCCACTATAATGTAATCAACTCCAATAAACTTACTCATGATTTACATCACCCCCAGCAAGAAAAGAGTTGAGCCCTCCATCAGTTCCTCATTCTTAAGCAAAACTTACTTTTTAATTTGGCTAAATTGCATTCAGCACAGCTTCTCGGTTAGAAATGCAGACATATGGAAAGCTAATGCAAAGATTTTATTATTACAGGGAAAGAAACAGATTGATTAAAGTCATTTATAGGATG
Source organism: Entomyzon cyanotis (assembly GCA_024500445.1). NCBI lineage: Eukaryota > Metazoa > Chordata > Aves > Passeriformes > Meliphagidae > Entomyzon > Entomyzon cyanotis. The sequence goes on along the minus strand of JAKEPQ010001004.1, from coordinate 14,314,209 downwards.
TTCTCTTCAATATGAACACTACCAACTCTGCACAAGAAAGATGTGCACCAATTCGTATGAAAATTATCTACATACATGCACAAATCCCTGCATTTCCACACTGACAGAACCATTGCAATTTCAGACTCTTCAGTGCCTTTTATGTGTCCTTAAGTATCCTATCCCCTTCATTTTTAACCTGGGGTTCACATAAATATGCTTTTCTCCTTTTTACATTTAATGGTCTTAAAAAATCCCCACAATTAAAAAGAAGACACTTTAGAAGAAAGCACCAACCTTTCTGCAGCGTCAGGGAGAACAGCAGGAATGCTGCAAGAGCACCAGCAGGTAGAGATAATCTGTGCACCCCAAGATATCTCTGCACAATGCCCATGCTGATGTCCTCCCCAGCCAGGCAGGACCCCTCCCCTAGGTCCTATTCTCCATCCCAGATTTCCGTGGGAAGGGGCATGCCGGGTGCAAACCAAGCCAGGGCCCCACCAGTGACAGGCTCTGCCGCCCCAGCAGCCTGACCTGCGCCTCAAGCTGGCCCTGCAGGGACTCCATGCTCCAACCTCCAGAAGACTGGGTGCTCAGTTCTCCTACGAATTTGACCTAACCTCTGAGAAGAGAGCTACTGAGTGGGGCTGGTCCCCAACACTGGCTTTATATGAGGTGCAGGTGCCCAACATGAATTAGATTTAAACTTGCTTGGTTTTACAGCAATCAGATTTGAACTTAGACCGACGGAGTATGAACAAGCACTCTGATTTTCTTCCTGGCTCAGTTGTTTATGCATTTTCTGCCTTGTGTCTCCAAAAAGAGTAACCAGCTTCAAGTGCACTTGCACAGGCACTATGAATAGGAATAACGCCTTAAGCAGCTGCTAGTCATTCAATTCTTTGAGGATTATGAGTCTCGCTCCAGTGATCTCTGCTTTAACCTACCCATAAAACCAGCTGTGCATTAGCCCTCCCCATTTATGGTCACTGACACTTCTCGGGTAGTGTTTAGATCTAAACCCAGGTTGTGTAAACAGCACAAGGAAGGCTTCATTGTGATTTCTTTCATACACACAAGCCCCAGCTTCTTTCTCTTCATAATTTAAAAAATGGCTCTCCATTATTTCATCCTTATTTGCTTTCCAAATAAGAAGGCAAGACACTTCTAGCACGGAAGGAGATTTGCACTGGGGAAGATTAAGAGGGATAATAAGCACAAAGGCCACTTACGCACCCATGACCCATGGTGAAGGGAGAGAAACAGGAGAGGAGGAAAACAGGAAATTTCAGCAGCTTAACTTTGTGCCTTATACCTGATGCTGTTGGTCCTGCTTCCCTCCAGCTCGGCTTCTGTTCCCCTTCATTACATCAGCTGAAACAGCACTTGAGAGCTGCTGTCTGATGCAAGTATTGCAGCCTGTATTCAAACCGATGGTTAAAGCCTACAGGTGCCATTGTCCTCCAGCCACAGAGCCTGAGCCACTGCCAGGGACCTCCCAGAGGTTCCTGTTTAGCTTGAGAAATAGAAACCAGGAGTTTGCAGCTGAAAATGTTGGATTCTCTAGATATTTTAGTAATGACCTTCCCAACAGTTTATCCTCTAGTCTATTTTGAAGTTTGACAATGTACTCCAGAAGTCTCAGCTAAACAAATGTTTAAGTGCATGACATCCTTCCATACTGGGATGGTGAACATTGCCATTTATTTTAGGGTCCTTGGTTTTCGACTAATATTCCTTTATTCTGTCCTATTAGTTTATGCTTTTCCAGCCCAAAACGGTCTACTTTTCAGGAAGGTTAGATGTGAAGTGCTTTAAAGTCTACTGTATTATAGTTTGGCATGCAGTCATTAAACTAAGACCAAAAAAAAAAGGTAAAAAACCCCAAAACACAACACAACTCTGGAACACTCAGAAAGTTCTATGAAAAGAACAAACACCAACACCCCACAATCTATAAAATGGAAAGGCACGTGGGGCTGCAGGAGCATGAAACCACAAGTCTTACAAAGTGACTCCCAGGCTCTCACAGTTAACAGCAGGCAGGAATTTATGTCCTGCTCTGCTTAGCCAGAGCAAGCTAATGCTAATTTTATTCCAAAGAATGCAGCCTCATCTTACACTCCTCAGTTAAAAAAACCAAAACCACCAACAAACCAAAACAAAACAGAACATGCCTAAAATGCTTCTGCTCCTGTCTAGACTTTGCAGCCAAAGGGATTAATTAGCTCCTTTTTGCCCAAACTGTGAACCATCCTGGGCAGTCAAGTGATGCTGATGGTGGAGGGGGATGCAGAGCCCGCAGCTGTGTGGTCTCTGCAGGGGCAAGAGTCCTGTTTAAAACAGTGAGTGGTGCTCTGCAGCTCCATGTTTGCCCTCAGGATACCCATCAGGCCATCCTTCCCCACCACAGTAACTCCTTTCTTAGGGGCAACTATAGCAGTGCTGCTTTGGTACTGAAAATGTCCAAACTGGCATGAAGAGAAGCAAGCTGGCCATCCTTTCTGGAAGGGTTCATATACCTCACTTGACCAGGGAACATAATCTTCGAAGCTGTTGGCTTCCCGCCAGGTTAAGTGGCTGCCCTACCCAGAGGGGATGTTCAGGGAGTGGGGCAAAGGATGTGTATCCTCTGGCCATTTCTACACTAACCCCATGAAGATTCCCACTTAAAGCTAAAGCATCTGAGTAGTTTAACGTGCTTAAGCATTTACATTGGAACGTGTTTCATTATAATTGCAAACTGGTCTCAGTAAGATAAGGCTATTGGGATTAGACTGCCCAAGTGATCTTATCCCTTTAACCAGCTATTAGCAATAGCTTTACTGAACACAGAGCCAGAAAGCAGCCAGGCCAGCCAGGGCAGAGCAGCCTCTCCAACAGACCTCACCACCCAGCATGGCAGACTGAGTGCTCAGAGTTCACTGGGACAGAGAGGCAAAGCATACATGTAAAGAAAAGCCCCTACTTTAAAATTATACTAGTAACTATTTCAATGGGTGTCAGGAGCTCTCAAACTTCTTTCAAGATCTAGGAAGCAGTGGGGTAGGAGGCTTGAGAAAGCTTTGCAGCATATTACAAAGTGACTATATTAAAGCCTTTTGGAGCAGTGACTGGGAATTTCTTATGATTTTAGAAGAATCCCCTGCAAAAAAAACCTCAGAATGTTCTAGAGACACCTGACTAAAAAAGCTGTGTTAGCTTCAGCCCATAGTGGAAATTTCTGTTCAGAGAAACATCTGTGTTGATTCAGGTATCAGTGAAACCTAAAATGTTCTGTAAGTAGCAGCACTTCAGCAACAAAAACCACAAAAAAGAGCAAAAAAAGCTCCTGTCACCTTGGATGAGATCTGGATCTCAGTTGCACGAATGCAAATGTAGAGAAACAGCGCTGACTTCAAAGAGAACACCAGTCCAGACTTACACTGGAAATAGAGATTAGCACCTGCCCTTCTACCCCCAGCCCAATATGCAAGCAAAAACACAAGAAGTGGGGAAACTCCAGTCTCAAGGGCACCGAGTCAGAAACCAGTGGTATGGCTGTAGGCAGATGGGACACAGCAGCACTGCCAGCACGGAGCCAGGCATTATGTGGAAATGGCTGAGCCTGTGCTTTCCACCACCACCTTTTCTTCTGATGCCTGGACTCTGTCACACCTGAATTATCAGCTCCCATACATGATACATTTTAAGCATGGCACACCAAACATTTGAGATCCATCCAATCCTCCTCCCAGTCAGTAAATGTCCAACATGAAACTACACCAATGAATTAATTAAATAACCTGAAGGATGTCCTGCTCTGTCTAAGAGACTGTCATGCATATTCAGTCAAAGCAACAGAGGAACTTGAAAGGCTAATACTTCTGACTGTCTGATGCTTAGGTTAACAATCCTGAGCTTTCAGCTCATTAAAAATTGGATGTTACCTACAAAAAACCTTACAGAGATAGATACAATTCCAATACCACAAATGCCAGGCAGTAAAGAGTACAATAGAAAGTTTCAGGAGTATCAGGTATTGAATCAAAGCTAATTTTTAATATCAAGCCTATCAAAAATGATAATATCTGCTCCTTAGTAGCATTAGTGGGGAGGGAAACAAAGAAGGACTTCCACTGGCGGGATGAGGATCCCCAATGGGCTCAGGAGAAGCCACCTCCAAGTTCATGTGCCAAGAAGCCAACCTCAGCACCTCTAAAACTGTGACTTGAATGTGAAATGAAAAAAAATTAATTAAAATGGTCTCAGCTGACAGCTGTAGACAGCCACCTTTCTGACAACCTCTGTGATAGCAACATTCCACAAGCCAAGAGTAAGAAGAAGAAAAGAAGTATATAATAGTAATTATATAATGCTCTCTATGTTAGAAAAAAGCTTTTTGTGATCAGTAATTAATCTTGGAAGAGAAGGGAGGGTTGTTATATCTGTGTGCACAGCGAAGGGGCCAGACAGACATCCGACTCTGATTTCACCTACACTAAGGTAAACCAAGACGATTTTTCGAGATTTTGGTCAAGTCATGCACTGTTCACAGCAGATACGTGGTAACAACACACAGAGGTCTGCACAAGGAGACGTAGGGATCCTGAACTGGGAGTTTCTGGCCCAAATATTTAGTACATCAGATCACACTGCATTGCTGGTTCACAGAGCAGCAGAGTTATTTTATGCTTTGGATGGTGTGCCTCTCATTGGGTACCTGAAGGTTAATCAGTATGGGGATGGAAACATTTACAACTGCCCCCCACAAAGGATGCCAGAATCCTCACTGCTGAACTACGAACCACGGCTGGATTCCAAGGGCACACATTTCCCCAGACAAGGCAGCAGTGGCATGACAGACTGATGCCGACCATGCTGAGCTGCAGCCTCCCCGAAGGGCCCAGGCAATCAAACACAGAGGACATCTGCTATGTCGTAAGACCTCCAAGTTGTGAACAAGCTCAATCCTTTGCCCTGTTCCCCTTCTCCTCCTCACTAAGCAGTAACCAAGCATTTTCTACATGCTGCTTTCATCACTTCAGCTATCACAGGGAGCTCTTCCCATGTGTTGCAGTTTACAACAGCAGCCAAAGTGACTTTGGACTATTTGCATACTAATTTATAATTAAAAACAGAAAAAAAAATCCCAACAGGGTCGTTTTAAATTCCAGCAATCTGATAAACAACACCAGAGTCTTGCTCTACGGAAGAGGAGTGCCTGGAAAACAATTGATTTTCTGTCTGCATCGGCCCAAAATAAGCATGGGGGCTGGCAATGGGAGGGCTACGCCTCTCATCTGAACCACCAGTCCAGCAAAAAGCTTCCCTGAGCCTGGCAGCCACCAGAACACAACGAAGAACCTGAGGACCTATGCATCATGTCTGGCTGGTTGAGGATCTCCAGGCAGGCTGACACTTCTACAGCTGGGTAAGCCCAGGAAGCAAAGGAGCAGGGGGAGAGGCGACACATTCAAATCAAGCCCCCAGTGAGCCTCAGATTCCTTCCTCCAGACGCAAAGTTGTCTCCAAGATGTTAACAGAAGGAATTGCTATCCTGTTTGACTGGGCTGGTGATTTAGACACATTATTTGACTTCAGAGCATTTCAATAGGATTGTCTGGCAACAGGTAAATCTTACCCACCATGGGAAAGCCTGAAAACTGAAAAGGACAAGGGCAGAGGGGGTTAATGTCTGCCGGTGCTGTTAGTAACACAAGGGTGCTTTAAAATTCCTGACAACTACTCTCTTCTTGTGTTTGCATCAGAATCTCTGCAATGACAGACACTAATTAGCTTTGACTAATTAATGAAGAAAAAATCTAATTAGCAACCCTCCAAACTTTGGATGATCTCTCTGCCCAATGCTTGCTGCTGCACCCCTGCATATCCATAAATTGCTCCCTTGGTGCAAAGGGAAAGGACGAAGGGTAACAAAAGGGTGAGTGGCAATAGTAGCCATGGATCAAACCACAAGATTCGTTTGGTAGCCTCCACCACCAGCATGAAAAGGGAAAGACTGGTTGGAGATAACAGGAACTAGGACACCCAACAGCTGGCTCCTGCCCTATCCCGTCTGTCCTGAGGCCAGACAGTCCCACCTTTTATACCATCCACCAACAGTTATGTGTGTCACTGTGTATCCTCTTACCCCACTGCCCCAGAAGATGGAGAAAAAAGAATCAAGACTTGGGTAAGTAACAGCCCAAACTCAAGGTCTCCTGCCCTTGCAGGAGATACCAGGTTCATTCTGCTCTGCAGAGTGGGATCCTTCCTGGTGGGATTCAGCAAGGTAAACACTCCCAAAACACAAGTGCTCCACCTTGCCTGATGGCCATGTGAGATTTGCATTTTGAGAGTTCAGTGGTCTGAGAGCTGCAGTGACAAGCAGCCAAAATATTCTTATTACAAATTTGGAATAAAAGTGAAACATTTGCTTAGGCATGAAAGCCTGAGCTATTCTTCCCTAAAATTTCCACAGTAAAATGTATTTATTTGCAGTACAGGACATTTGAAGAGCTTATATTGCCCAATGACATTGACACTGTGGTATCAGACAGTGCAAATTGAGGGCTCACTGTCCATTTGGTGAATTTCAAAACATTTCTACTGGAATAAGCTCATTCCACCCCATTTTTCCCTTCACAGCAAAATGGTATTAACAACCCACTTTAAATCCCCATTTCTTGGCTGAATTAAAAGTCAAAATTACTGAGAAATGCATATGCTTGGAAGACTTCAGCTTCACAACTCCCAGCTAAAATAAATTTGAAGACATGATTAACATTGAATGCATTGATCTATCTATTTATCCAGTAAGATGATGTTTTAATATACCCAGGACAAACAGTAATTCATGTGCAAACATATTTGAATTGAAAAATGAAAGTCAACCATGAATTATTCCACTATCCATCATATTTACAAAAGCTCCTATGGCCATTTCTAGCTGGCTAAATCATAACATCATCCCTAGAAATACTAAGCAATATATCTAATAGCTCCTTCCATTTTGTTGTGGCTCATTTTTTACTTTATTTTTTTTTTTTACAATTCGCTCTCAATTTACTCTTCATTTCATTAAAATTGCATGTTAGATACCTGTTTCCCCTAGTATTCATAAGAAGGCAGTTAAAATTACCACAGCTAAGAAAGAAAAATATTTTTCTTTTTTTTTTATCCTGTTAATTTTGTATATTTTCAGCTTCTCCATTTCTTCTCAATATCTGGCAGTTTCTTTGTCTTCTGTGTGTGTTGTCTCTCACATAGCAACAGAAGAAAGAGCAAGGATAAAGAGGAAAAAACCCCTCCACATGGGAAAGTGTGAGCTACTCTTGAATCCAAAGAATTTAGAACACTCAGAAGAGCTAATTAACAAACTAAATAATATGCTTTGGAAGCAAATCCTGATGCACAAATATGAAAAAAAGAAATGAGAATCTGAGGGTCATGGCAAATCACAACACAAACCCAAGTCAACAAAGTTATGCTGTTACAAAAAAACCCCAAAATCTTGATTTTGGGGAAGAGAAATGGCATACATAAGAAATGGGAGATAATTGCGTTTATTCAGCCTTTGTGAGACCTCAGCTACATTCCTGTGTCCAGGCTCAGACAATGCATTAAGACAGATACAGCAGTAGACAAATTTAAAACAGCCCAGACCCTGAATAGGGGAGCAAAAGTCAGAAGAGATTTAAGAAATTTACCCAATGACTAAAAGATAACAGAATTAGTGGTACAAAGTAAAATATAAAAGAGGGTTACAAAGTAAAAACATAAAAAGTTTAGCTGAAAAAAAAATTAAAATACAAAAAGAAGAAAAAAAGTTTTAGATTACCATGACCAATGGTGGATGGACAAAATATCTCCAGTTGCAACAAAATGCATTTCAGTTGGGTATCAAGTGAAAAAAAGTAAACAAAATGTCCAAGACTGGAACAAGGATTAACTTCCTGAAATGTTACAATAGCAGCTTAGACAAATGAGATCAGGGGAAGACTTTTTCTTGTCCCAGTGCCAGAAACTAGGTAATTTCTTGCAAATGTGTATCACCGTTTAGCATTCTTAGGGAGTCCTGCTCCATGCCTGAAGCTGAGGATGGAACAGCAATACAGGTAGCAATAACCTGGGACAGAACAAACAAACAAAGAAGCAAACAGAAATTAATCACTCCCATCCAGCACCTCCTTAAACCACGGGCAGGATAATAGTTTGACAAGAGACATTCATTGCATCTGCATTTCACTGACATTACCCTGTGCCAAGATCCTTGATGTTCATCTTCACACTGCAAAAAAATTATTCCTATATTTAGCTAAACATCCAACCCTGACAACTAAATGTTTCATCAGCAATCTTGATTAGCAAGGATGGAAGAGTACAGATCTCTGCCGCAGTTACTTTCTGCTCCTGAAAATATTCCCCAACCACACTGCAGGAAGTGACAGGCCCATGTTTGCTTCACAGACCAGAAGCAACTGCAAAAAGTCAGAGATTCCCACCCTGTGGCTGGATGGTGCTGCCAAGGTGCCCTGTGTCCTGTGTCCTGTGCTGGCAAGGGCTGAGAGCTCTGCTTCAGGGCTGCCTAATATCAGTTCTTGCCACACCTGATTCCTTCACAGAGCCTGTATGAAATACCCAATTCATTATGTCCACTCCATTCCCGGAGGTGATTGAAATAAAAAGCTGTTCTGGCAGAAAAGCTTAGGAAATGAAACACGAGAGAGATGGGGAAAGAAGGAGAAAAACAGAAATCAAGAATAGAAAAAAGCACTCAACCAGGTGGATGGAATGAGTCCAGAATTACTTACAGCTCTGGAGCAGAAAGAAAAAGAAGAAAACGAACACCTGGGCATATTGTAAGATTAAAAGTGTATTTAGTATGTGTGTCCCAAAAAGGGCAAGTCATAGATCTGAACCATGGGCTGAGAAAAGAAACTCTCTTTCCCACAAAGAAGGAATCTCAGCATTTAAGTTCTGGAAAGAAGAAGTATTTATTCATAAAGATAGCTTTCTCTTTCCCTGCCAAAAGTAATGAAGATCATACTCAAAATCTACCACCTGCACTTGATTACCAGTTATTAAACCACAATCAAATATTTTAAAAATGTAAATGAAGTACACTGATGGACAGAAATGCCAGTTCCCCATGAAATTCCTTCCGTAAAACTGGGATTGCCAAAGGCTATAATTAAAAAATTGTCAGTGTCTGAGGTCCCAAGTATTTTCCCACAGAAAGATCCAAGATTTTTATGTTCTGTGGCAAATATTAACATGGGCACCAGCACTGGGAAGGTACAACTCATGAATAGCTAAATGGAGGCTGATTCACTGGTACTTTTGCAGTATTTCAGAAGTATTTCAGCATCTTTTGTTTTCACTCTGTTTCTCCTTTCTCCTTTTTTGCAGTGTTTTTTACAAAACAGGAGTATTCACAAGTACTGACCCTACATGGTTAACTTGAACAAGAAATTAACAAACTACATCCAAAATGAATCTACTAAATGGAATCAAATGTCTTTCTTTCTCTGTCTGCTGGGAGACCTTCTGGTGCAACTCATGTGGACTTACTGTAACACTTTGCCCTTACCAAATGCTTTCCAATTTTCAAAGGGAAAACAATGCACAAGCACATGGAATTAATCCTGATGCTCTAGACAAGCAGGCAGAGAAGTCTAGCAATGCCAAACACCTGGGCATTGCCTCCCAAGATCTTCAACCCAAAAGCTTTTCCACATGGCTGACCTTCAGCTCTGCAGCAAGCACTCAACAGGCTGTCCACGGGTCCTTCCCAGCTGTGTCCAACAGCTCATGTGCAACCTGACACGGAGCCACAGAGCCATCCCCAAGAGCAATACAGATGCTCTTCTGAACACCCTTTCACACAGGAGGCATTTTGTGCCAGTTTTTGGCAGCTATGTTGTAAAAGGAGTTAGAAGTGATTCGGTTTAGACAGTTAGATATGGGTGGTTGCGGAGGTAAACAGGCCACTCCCTCATCTAAGCCAGGAACTTGAAAACACCCCTAAAAAATAGTATAATCTGTTATTAATAAATCTTCAAAGGCTGCTGACATGCCCAAACACTTAGAAAATGAAGTTTTGCAAATGACGGTGTTCAAGGCTAGTGCCTTCTTACCATCCAGTTATGAAACCAGTACGGAGGGCAACAGAGGGTGGCTCCTACACAGAGACACTGGAAACCCTAAAAACTGATTAGTGTCCCATGCCCATGAGTTATCCTACTTACTTTTTATTCTGTTTTAACAGCACATTTTCCTATTTTCACAAACCTACTTCCTGTAGCTATAGGAAAGAGCCATGAAAACAACAAGGGGAAGCTGATGACACAGGGGAAAGAGTGAAGCTGCCTAACAAAGTTGAAATAAATAATCTGGAAAACAGCAATTTCTTTCCTCTAAATTCACGTGGTTACAACAAACTTCTCTAAGGGGAATGGAGAGAAAAAAAGAGCTAACATAAAATAACACAAGGATTCTTTATTTTCTTTTTCTGCTGTTGTTAGGTTGGCAGTGTGTCTCTAAAAATTGATCCCCTCCTTGATGGGGGAACTTAATCTCAGCCTTCAGAAAGTTAAAACATGTTTAATTCTAAACCAAAACAAACTTCTTTTTCTGGCTTGCACATATTACATCACTAAGGTTAAGGACTGGCAATATTATTAATTAATAATAGTGCATTTAAGGTCTTTTAATCCCAAAAGCTACTTGCATATAAACATGGTGATGTCCCCCAAGGGATAACTCACCAAGGCAGCTTATTCCAAGCAGATACTCCTTGGCGTATCCTTTAAGCCAACTATTATGAAACACTTCTACCAGAGTCCAAGGCTACAACCAATGAGTGAGGGTCATACTAGGGAGAAACAGCTTAGGCTGCACATGCTTGGATGCTGGGACTGCTCTCTTGGAGAGGCTGTCCATCACCAGAACAAACCACTGGTAAAGTGCAGGGCAAAGCAACCACACGAGTTAGAGTTCAACAGGAATTGGCCAGTCTGCTGGGCACAGCACTGCAGTCTGCTGTTATCCCAAAAATGATGGAAAATCAAGTTGGTCTCATTCACCATGGGTGGTCCAGGGCAGGAGCTGGGTTATGGGCACGGGAATCTATAGGTGCAACGTCACTGTTGGTAGACACCTTTAGGCACAACGATGCCGTTTATCACATTTCCTTTTTTCTCCCAGATTTCTCAGCAGGGTTCATGGGAAGATTACTTATAAAGCCCTCTTTGGTGCACTGTGATTTAATCAGGTGCAGTTTGAATATTACGAGATGTATTAATTACCATTGCTGCACAAGAGCAACTGAAGAAGTAAAATGTTTTTCATTTGCATGGGCTGAGAGTATTTGTTTAAAATATTCTTGGTATCATTAGGATCTAATCAAAACAGAGTGCATGATAGTTATGCAGGAAATACAAAAAAAATTACCTGCTGCTTAAGTATCCAGTTTTCTAATAATACTGCAATAATGTCTTGACAGATAATTGGCTTCCCAGTTATAATGGAATTCCTTATCTATGTTGCTAAAATTACCTATTGGTATTTTCAAAAGACAAGGAAAGGTTGGGAAGGAAATGGTAATTCTCTCCAGTATGGAGAGATTTAATCAGGAAGATAAGTAAAGATATATCACCTGACTTCTTTCAAAAAGTAAAAACAAAAATTATTGAAATAAACTTTACAAAGGCTTCGACCCTTTTGGAAAATTATACAAGTGCAATTTTAAATTAAAATTTAGAATAAATTGATTCATAACTGCTGGGTTCTTTTTAATGACCTGTTTGAAGGTCCCTGCAGGTAGAACACCAGAACTGAATTTTACAAATAAAGGTAGGAAAAGTACAAAATATTTAAACAGTTTTACTTTAAACTGTTACTAATTGTGACCTCTCCTGTCCTGTCTATCACAAAGAATGGATAAAGAGCTACATTTTCACATACCTTTTTTTAATCTTTGGTTGTCCAAATCCCAGGAAACTACAAAGTGACTCAGTTTCCCAAATCCTGTGCATAAAATCTTGGAAAAGTAAAACCTTTTAGAATTTCCCAAAAGTGGTTTTCCAAGAACCATAACACTGCTTTTGAATTTCAACAAGGGATTTTATGAACTATCAAATGTTCTTGCACTGTGAACAACACACAAACCTGAAAGCAATCCCTCATGCAGCCTGTGCTGCTGTGGCCATCCTCACACCCCCATTCCCATTTCCAGTCTCTGCAGCTTCAGCTCTGCAGCCACTTCTGCAGCCTTTGATTTCAGCTGGTCAGTTCACACACAGAAATGCATGATCCAAGTCACAACCTGGACTGCAATTTATTTTCAAGAAGAACTTGGTCTTCTCAGTGTCCTGTAATTTACAATTGCCTGGGAATACAGCTAAAAGATGTTGTCCTCAGATAACTGAAGTTACCATCTGAGACAGATCTAAAACTTTCCCAGGGTTTTAAAAAATGTTTTTTCAAACCTTTGGGTTTTTAATAAATCAATACATTACTTTTTTGTTGTTGTTGTTGAAGCAAATCACTTCTTTAAATTATAGCTCTTTTAATACTATGTCATTGATACTTTATTACCAAAGCTAAAGCCATGGCTTTAACACCTATCATTAAAAGCACATCAAATTTCACCTGCCTTTCTCCAGAAATATTCAGGCATTTCTCTAATCTTTCCTTGAATGTTCTGCATTTTACCTCACCTGGGACATAACATTTCAAAAGCATGATTATCTCATGACAAAATGTCTTTCTGAGGAGGTATCCCCCAGTGAGGTCTTCACTTTTACCAACAGTTAGCAAAGTATGAGCAAGTATAGAGCAGACACTTTAATGTGACCATAAGAAGGGCTGAAGATATGGGGTGGGGAGAAGACAAGCCTAGTGTTAGAGCTTCTAGGTAATTCTCTCTATATTACAAAAAGCAGATGAGTCAGCTAAAACTAGCCACTAGCACAGTTTAGATGGTATCAACAGTAAGTATATAATTTACTAGTTGTGAGAGTTATGCCCTTTTGCAGAAATGAAGCTAATAGACATGTACAGAGATGGTAATTTCTAAGTAGTGGAATTTGTTTAATGCTCTTTTAGTTAACATGCTTTGTAGAAACATGCCACAAGGTCTAGGTCTAGCCACAAGGTAGGTCTAGCCACAAAATCTCACTTCCTATCTGGGCTCTGGTGTCAGGCTCCAAAGCAAAGTTTTAGTCACTGTGCAGCTGACAACTACATCCAAAATTCCACTTTAGGTCTAAGTCCGGATAAAGAAACCAGCTGCTCTCTGTCCCTCAAGCATTCAGAGGGTTTGAATCCAAATGCCTTGTTCAGGCCTACCCTCCTCATAAGGAAGATAAGCCAAATAAGTCCCAATACAGTACGTATTTGCAAGTGGCCTAAGAAAAAAACACTTGCAAAGAAGGGCTGTACAAATGTATACAACACAGCATTTGTTCTTCTGGAGAACTTCCTATCTGATGGTTTCTGTTTATTTTATTAACACTCAAGTTTCAGGACACGTATGAAGCATTATCTTCATTTTACAGATAGGAAACAGAGATATTTATTCAGATAAGGCAAAGAAAGGTAAAGTGACTTGCCTGAGGTCACATTAAGGTTTCTGGCAGAGGCACAATCTTTCCTAATCATCTGAACTCTAGGCCTCTGTTTTAAATTACAAGACTCCATCAGGTTTATAGCATCTCACCCTCCCCTACTGCCAATCGTCTGCAGAGCTGAATTTGCTCCAAGCAAAACGCATTCATTGATGAACTCTATTACTTTTTCCTAAACATTACTTATGGACTGCTACTTCAAATGAAACTCTCTGCACTGCAGTCATATTTTACCTACATGGTTATTCTAATTGAGTATTGAGCAAAGTGGCTAATTAGGAGTCTTCAAGGGACTGTTTGTTTAATTTTGTTTTGGAATGTGTGCTTGCATAAATGCCATACAAGAAAAAGTCTGGAGGCCACAATCATCTGCAATGTAAAAATATTTCAGTTTCTGTGAAGTTTTCCCTCCCCCGAGGGTTCTAATTCATCTCTCCTAGTTGATAAATCAAGTCAGAAACAACCTCCCCCCCTCGCTTTGGTGTCTAGCAGAAATATGACCCTTTTCTTGTCCAGGCATGCAGACAAGTGATGAATCAGACTTTCCCCAAGAAAATGCTGCAGCTCTTTTCCTAAGGCACATTACTGCCTGAATAACTCAGGTTTTCCTGAGCAGTGGGTCTACTTTAGCAGCTTTTATTTACATGAAGAGAGCACAAGAGGTATGGTCTGAGTCTGATCTGTAGAAGGTTATCAAGGGCCATCCAGATAACCCCTCCAGAACACCAAGAGGTTTTACACAACACTTTGCTATGTCCCTGTGCTGCTCCTGTCTGACTGCTGAGACAGTGCCAGAGGTTTCAGTTGCTTGCAGCAATCCCAGCCTATTATCTACCATTCACTAAGGAGCATTTAGGCACTCTGGGCACACCAAAAATATCTGTGATGACTGCCGAACATGACTTACCGCTACTAGCAACACACACAAATACCCCTACCTCCTTACAGTGTTAAAAGAAGTTTTAACTTGAATCATTAGCATAACTCATTATGATCTAAATCACAAGTATTTCAAAATATTTCCAACTCATTAGAGCCCTAGAGCAAGTGGATTTCCCCACCAAACTGTTTCTTCCCCTTCTAAATGGAACAGGGCCAATTTCTTTTCTGCCCTATAGCAAAAAGACAGAAGCTGATCCAAAGAACACAAGAGATGCAAGCAATGTAGAAATGCGAAGGTAAATCTGCTATAATTTTAACTATGTAACTGCTCCCCTGATTATCCAGGCTTTCTATGTATCAGTGGTTAAGCCCATGCTCTTCCTTAGAATGACATTCAGCACTGTGGTTACTAAAACTTTTGCTCACATTAGGTACGAACATGACTGAATCAAGAAAATACAAGTTTGGTCAATGTTCAGGCAATAATGAATTAATTTGTTCTCATAGTACTCATGCAACATTTATGAACGCTCCCATTCTACAGAAGAAATTACTTCTGTAGAAAGACAAGGTGTATGGGCTCGTTTTCTACAGGCTGTCAACCAATCACATAAGAAATTTGGTGTCTGGTCATTTTTATTTCTTGTACTCTGAAGCTTACAACAACTAAGTCAATGATTTGGGTTTCCCTACCCACTTCATTCTCTGCAATCTTTAACTCCAGGTACAAATATGGCTCCACTGAACTGACAAGCAAGCAACTTTCACACTATTATTTAATCAAGCCAGGATCTTTCTCTTACCTGACAAGGCACTGGTCACATAGAAAAAGGAACACTTGCTCCGAACAAACCATGTACAGCATGACAAGGACTCAGTCCAGCTAGGGCAGGACCTGAAACTGAAATGCAGCTGAAACACTGTTCTCCTCTCACTAGCTCTAAAAGTAGAGGGAAGGCTGTGGGTGATCTTTTATCTTCCAAGTACTGTTAGTGGGGAGGGTGAGGGAAGGAGAGGGTTTCTCTTTTTCTTTTTCTTTTAAATAAGAATAAGCTAAAAACTGACAAACATGTCAACTCTTCAGAATAGGGCGGCAGCGGAAAAAGTGAGAAAAGCAAAGCATGGAGAATCCATTGTGTCCATGCTGTCTTGCAGCCTGGCCAAGTACTCTGAACTTCGCCTGCATCATATGGTTGCTACAGTATATGCTCCATAGGGGAACAATAGGGCAAGAGCAAACAAAAATCCTCCTAAAGCAATAACCTTGTGTATATTGGACCTTCTGATACAGTGCTTCCAGCTGTTCCCACATCTCTTCTTACCTGATCATGTGTACTTGGCTTTGTATGTTTTCCCAAAGTGCTTTAAAATACTTAAAGAATGGAATTAAGGAGCAAAAACTATATGCATTGGAAATAAAAGTACAGTGCACCCCATGGCTTTACAGATGTTAACTGCTAATCAGTTGTGTAGGGCACCAATATTTAAGAAATTTCCTGTATCAAATATGGCAAGCCCTGTAACATGAAGCAGACTACCAGTCTTGAAACATTTTTCTACAGCCCTGTTCCCATTTCTTCCTTTTGAGTAGACACTAAACAGACTTTTTTCATCTCCCAAGAGCTGTGTAATAGAGAGCTGCAGAATGTATGCATTCAAATGATTGTTTATTTGGATCACTATAATCCAGACCGATTTACACAAGAAGGGTCCCCATTTAAGTGAGCTTGTTTCAGTTCATTCCTACTTCACACTTACACCAGGACTCCCCCAGCTCCCTGAGCTAGCACAGATGTTTGAGAGATGAATCAGTAACTGAGACCTAATATAAAGTTTGCAGACACCAAGCAAAAAGAAGCACAGCTGTAATGCGCAGACCCCCACTGTGCAAATGACTCCAGCTTCCTCTCTAAAATAGCTTCAAGCATTTTATTTATTCAGAGAAGGTCAGACTGACATATCAACATCCACTAGTTTCAAGAGTCTGTGCTGCACATTGTGAGATCACTGGGTACAGTAACAGGCTAGCCAGGTACGTCTGAGGAATGAATACTCTCCACGTGGCCAAGACCCAAATACAAAGCCTCAAGAAGTAAACACAGCCTGTGCAGCACACTAACTGAAAGCTTTTGGGAAAGACAGGGAGCTGACATTCAGGATGATAACTGTGAGAAATCAGCTGGGATGTGTATGTAAAGCAGTGCACTACCTTGTCTTGATGAGGCTTCTGTTTTTTACCCCTACTCTCAAACTGCTGCTCCGAATCCTTGGCATTCACAGACCCCACACAATTTCAAGGAAATGAGTGAACTTGCACACTCACTGTGCCCCTCTGAACACAGCACAGGCAGCATGGTCAAAGTTGATGCCCACTCACCATCTTACAGGACCCCCTGCCCCCCCACCATCATTGCCTTGTAAAACCTCTACAGCACACAGGGATTTGGGCATTCACGCTGCTTCCAAGTGCTTCACCCCACACCTGACAGGACTGCCCCTCACAACTCAGCGAGCCACACTGTACCCACTGTACCAGATAACTACAGATGACTGGGAAGATGAAGACTCCAGGTGCTTATTAAAGAGGCCGAGTTAATGAAATAACACTGAACACTGATTGTGCTGAGCTTTGCCCTCCCTCCAGTAGCTGAGCCTGGCTGACAGAGGAAGTCTAGGGGGATGTTAAACTTCCTACCTACTTAATATCAACTAACTTGAAAAATTAATCAAGGAAATTCACATTAATACAACTGACAGGCAAATGTAATTACACTGTGCATAACATTTAATTCAATATGGTTACTGAGCCTAAAAAGCACATTACTTTCTTTATGAGATTGCTTTGCTATTTATTAGGGAAAAGGTCTTTGTAAAATGACTCTTTATTCAGCTGCTCAGAAGAAAGAGAGATCAGGGAGCTACTCCCATGGCATGGAAATTGCTTTATTCCCTTCAGCTAGATTTGCTGTTTAAAAATGAGATGTAAATCAAGGCCAGAATTGCACCACTGGTCTTCCACTTCTTTAGAGTAACTTCAAGATGACCACTGTGGAAACCCAGCTTGAGCTGCTGCCTTCCTATTCCTCCAACCCTTCACACAGCTCCTACATACATTCCAAATCGCTGTTTATCTTGTTGTTTTAACAAGACCTTTTTTTTTTCCCTTGCCCAATAAATTCCTTGCCCAATAAATAAACCCTGTTCAACTCTAGGTTTCAAAACTATCAGATGGCAGAGTTTAGTTTTCTTGCTTCTTGGGAAAGGAATAAGCAGCAGTGATGACAGAAGAGTCACCTACATGTAGACCTCAGCAGAACTCACTAATGCGTTTTAAATTAATTTGAAAGGCTGTCTTCGCACAGAAAGGTCAGACCTTCCTCTTTTAATTAAAACTTAAAACAAAAAAAAGCAGGGTGAATTTATACCTTAATCTCTGTCTCTGGTCAAACCATGTAGCTTTACTCACAGCTAGCTAGTGGACTTTTTTATAAAGCCCTGCCCTTCACTCATAAACAAAACCAGCCAGAGCTCTGTCTCATTATAGCCTGCACAGACACATGGTCCTGCTGTGAGGGCAGCCCCATGCAGAGAGCTGCACAACAGCAGAAGGAGCAGTTGTCTGCTAGTTTCTTATCATAACTAAGAGCCCCTGTTCATACAGTGCTGGAGCCGTTTAGAAATTCCAGTTTTAAGCGCTGTTCCAATGGTTTGTAAACCTGGATGGGAAAACTTGTTACGGATTGAATCACCACATGCCGAGGCCTGCTTGTGCAGCAATACTTGGTCCCCTGTCAATGGAGGCTTACGGATCCAGGGCACTGGCTCCCTAGCTCCATCCCCTCCAACACGTCACCTCTGCTCCCATGCAAACTGACTTTGGTTACCAATTGCAATAGCAAGCCACAATGTTCTTATCCCTCCGCTGCAAGAAACGTGGCATGAGAAAACACTGGAAGTGCAGATTTTCTCATCTGCTCTTTGGTTTCAGATTTGGATAAAACATGGCAAACTGAGCAAGTACTGTGAACAGAAACAGATACATTGGTTAATAAATCCCTTCCTTCCGCTTGCCCACGCATGCTAGCCTTAGCTACACTTTTACAGCTCCCTTAGTGACTCGATACAACCCAAAAAAAGAAGCAGTTTTGAACCCTGAAGTAACAATTATAGCATTAATCTAGACCTGACAGATATGCCAAAACATGCACCAGGACAAGCACCCTTTCTTGATCTGCAGATCAAATGCAACAGCAGGCCTGTCAGTCAGCTGCTGATGAGTGTGACAGCCCTGAAGTTCACGTGGCAGTGAAAAAAGATTAATAATTGGAATAGAAGTGTGGACTGCCCATAACTAAGACAAGGGAGGTGCTGAGCGCGACTGCTGATTTGGCTGATAGCCGCTGCACCGCCGTGGCTGGGATGTGAGCAGGGAGCCGGCAAGGACACGGGCAGGCTGTCGCTGCGGGCGCTGGCAGCACCCTGCGCCTCTCAAACGGCACCGCTCGGCATCTGCCTGAAGCTGCTCTGTGCAGGAGCTACTGACCACCTTAAGAGCAGTGCTCTAGACTGTCCACCTGCACCCTCTGACTGCTCCTCCCATCTGATGGCTGGGAGAGAAACACGGGCTGCCCTTCTCGCCCTCTCAGAGCCGCACTCACACACACACTCACACATACACGCACTCTTACACTCACACCGCCATGCCCGCTCCTCCCCGCTCGGGCAGGGCTCCGCCGCTCCCGGGCTGCATGGCCAGCCTGGCAGCCAGCTGCCCACCCTGACCGGGCCAGGATGTCCACCGGCGGAACGGCGGACTCCAGTGGCCCTCTGTGAGCGATTTGCGTGATCAATTATCACGAAGCTGTAAAAAACAAGAGCCAGGCAAAGGACAGCCGAGGCCCCCGAGTCAGGCTCCCCAGCTCCCGGGGCTGGGCTCAGCACAGCCCAGAGGTGCCGAGGGCATCGCCCGAGCACAGCGAGGAGTCGCCCGGCCTGCCTTGCCTTCCCCAGCCTGGGGGCCCGGGCCCCGCATCCACCTCAGGCGCTCCATTGTAGCACCAGCCTTCCCTCCAAACGGCCTTTGTGAGGCTGGGCGGCTCGGGAACAATCAGAGCAGAGGCAGCGGCCGGCCCCAAGCTGCACAAGCTGCTCTGGGTGCTCCGGGGCTCTGCAAGGCCCGCCCTGCTGCTTGGGAGCTTCCCAAAGGTGAAAAACACCCGGAGGCTGCAGGGTTGGCAGGCTCTGCTCCCAGTAGGATACACATGCACCGGTACTGAGGAGCCTGCAAACATAACCGGGGGGGGTTTTGCAAATGGAAAGTATGAAGTGACCCAACTTGAAAAAATATTTTAAAAATCCCTGAAAATCTACTTCAAGTTGAAGCCTTTCAGTTCCACACTCAGGGCCATTTTTCAGCTAGCTGTCACTTTTCACTTCAAAGGTTATTCCTTAAAGCTAAATAAAATATTTATGTTATTCAGTACAAGGCATGAAAAATTTCTGGTTTGCTCATTTCTGCTCATGGATTTGAAACCTGCCTGTAATTTCCCTTCTGCTGTTTGCAGGCTTAGCTGCAAATATTAAGTGTTCATTATTACTAAAACTGAAAAACCAACAACCAATCCCAAGGTCAAAGCTGGATATTAAGTGCTGGGTCATTTTCTGCCTCGGTGACAGATCTTCCCCAAAATGCTTGCTACCACATCAAATCAATTCGATTTTTTTTTCTTTCTGAATCAGAGGTTATCAACAGCTTATTCATGGGTTAGCATGAGGTGGATCCCTGCCCCGGAGGGAGCCCTGCACGGGTTGCAAACTGCCAGACCCCTATTTACACACACATACACACAGAATAAATGCAAATACCAGTGCTCAACTTATGAAACAGATTCCATTTTATTTATTTATATCAATATATCAAACATATCCAATTTTATTTTCTTCAACCAACTCAATTAACAGCTCGCTTGCATATACTGTGTAAATAAATCTCATAATACTGCCATTCCACTTTTGTTTGATTAAACCCCCAGCTTTAGAGTTAGCAGCTCACAAATCAGAAATGAAAAAGCAGGTTTACTCATCCCTGAACAAATTTAACTCCTGCTAAATTCAGTGTTATTTTCCTTCTAATTTCACTTAAACTAAGTGAAAGTATAAGGCTTTCTTATGTCCCAAGTTAAATACTAAACCTATAGTTTTCACCAAACATTGAAAGGGAAAAGCTCCATAAAAACACTATGATTATGCATCTACTACCTGTGGATTTGCTAGCAAAAACTAACCTTTGTAAAGGCCAACTTTTCCTTTTAGTTTTGCATGAGTAAATTTAATGCTGTTCTACTGACCTTGTTCCTAGTTTTCTATTTTAACTTGACTTAGGCAGGTTTGGATGTCACATGGATGAGAACACAGTATCTTGGGAGACACAGGATTTAGTTCTCGCAAATACTGGCTTGATCAGAGTAGGTGCTGGTGTCCAGCACAAGTGGTGTCATTGAAGCATTATAAATACAAAAAATAAAGATTACTAAAGCATTTTATTACCTTCGGTACAAAGAGTCATAACACACCTTCACCCTGTATCAGATGAGAGAGAAATCCCTCCCTGTGCATGGGAGCTATCATCCCTGCCAAAGCAAGCATGGAACTGAGACATATTTTATGAACCAAAAAAGCCAATCTAACCTACAAAGGAAAATGAAACCTTTACTTTGAGGGAATGAAACCAAACATACTTCAAATGCAACACACAACATTAGCAGGCCAACTTAAGGACGAAGGCTGCATGCACGCATGAGCAAGGTGCCCATGTATTCTCAGACCCTGGGGACACAAACAGGTTTCACCTGAGGCACAGAGATCCATCTGAACGCATCTGGAGGCATCATCCACCATGTTAAAATGTACAACACCATCTCAAAAATAATCCACTTGGTATGACAATATCCATACGGGGCCATGACTGCTTAACACCCAAGAGGCAGAAGAATAACCCCATCTAAAAACTTTGAGAGAAGGCCTGATTTAAAGTTGTCCTCATCTTGACAGCATAAGAAACACAAATTAAGCTTAAACCAATAAGTAAACTGTTATCACTTGGGGGATTCAAGTATTAAAAAGAAGCTACTTAAAGCCAGTTGGGAGATCAAATATTAAATAATAATGTGTTAGAACTAATAAATTAAAGATGAAACGTGCTTTACCATTTGACTCAGAACTACCACTGGCTTTAATCTGGAAAAAATGCAACATAACTAAGAACAACTGAGGAGGTAGCATTAATCTCTGAATTCAGTGCTGTGACAGGGAAAAATAAAACGGAAGGACTTTAATCTCACATGAGGTTTTATCTTGCACTGTTTTGATCTGGCAAACTTACTTTGAAGTTAGCTTGTTTTCGTGGCATTTACTAGAGAATCATGACAAAGGCCAAGGTCCTCTGTTCAGCCAAAGCTTCCCTGTATCCACCAGTCCCTGCCATCCCTGCTCTGCTGATGATGCAACACCCAGTGTTCAACCTCTGCTGGCTGCACCTCCATATTAGAAGATAAGCACGCCTGCAATCTGTTCCACTTCGTGCTAATTACAGACAAATCCTGTTTAGTCTACCCATGAAAGTAAATTGATTTGCATGGGATTATTTACAGGGGTAAACGGGATCTAGACTGGCCCTAAGGATTTGGGGCTTTTGGGTGAGATATCAATGAATTCCCCAGTCGGATGAATTTCTAAGTGTCTTTCCCACTGCATTAATACAGGTCACCAAATGTGATAAAGAGATATCCTCCCTCCACCAGCCCTCCACAATACAACTTTTTTTTTCCTTATTTTGGAAAATAGCAGGGTTAGTTTACTAATGTAAATCATGAGCTTTGCTTTCAATAGCCAAGGGATCTGGTAATAGTAGATAACTGTACATTTATTTATTTATTTAAAGGTATTCCCAAAGGCATTACCTTCTTTAGATCTGTTTTCATTTTTGAAGGAGACAGAAAAAGCAATACTATGACTTGGCCCAAACCTTCCCTTGCCCCATTTACTACATTCCTTGGGGAACCATACATCTATTTTAAACAAGGCATAGCTTATACACCTCATACATTATTAGCACAGCATTTTCTCCCAAGGCTTTCCAAACTTTCAGCTAGCTCCGTGCAGAGTAGCTGCTGACTACTCACATACACCTAATTTGTAGACCCTTTGTCTTAAGACAATAGGTGCAAGGCAGGTAACTTCTTCCCACATAGTGGCTAGGGTGGCTCCAGCACAGGATTTAACAGCAACAAAACCAGAGATGACATGTGGAGAGACAGCTGTAGACCTCCAATCTCTGAATTTCAGTTTCTGGGAAGTTTCCCATTAATTTCACATCTACACCAGCTTCAGTTTTCAGCAACTGCTGCACTGGCTGGCAAGGACCACGGCTTGTTGGATCCTAGTTTTTCCCTTGCACACATACTTATGTATATGTATGTGCACTTGCTGTCTTAGCTGCAAAACTTTTCAGCCCTAGGTGGGTCTCCCAGTGCCCAAAGTCTCACAGGTCCAGCACAGCTCCATGGCTCTTCCGTCTCAAAAGAGGTGCCGTGGATTAAACTGCTCCCTCAAATACCACAGTATTTCTACACTGACTGTACTAGATTCATGGGTATTAACACAGATTTTTTTTCTTGAATATCTAAATTCAGGCGAGATTAGCACAACCTTGCTATGACCCCTTCTCTCACTCAGGCCAGGCAAGGAGTTCAGCACTTTCTGGCTTTATTCACTCTTAGACACCACTCAGGTCAACTTACTGCATCCAACAGAATGGGTGGGATTTTTCTAAACTATTTTCAGGTTGACAATATTTTTAAATATACTAAATGTTGCACCAGTTCAAAAAAAATTTCCTTTGTTCCAGCACTCATAGCTGGGTGGCTCCATGAGTAGTTTTGGGGCTTTTTTAGAGGCTGATAACCTTCCCCTTTAAAGCTCAGCAAATGTCAGGTATTTACAGGGTCATTGCTCTTCTCTGGTTTCTAAGGCCTCTCTGATACAGATACTCAACCATAACCAGAGCTCTTACACAAACAGTTTTCCTTCTTTTTTTTTCTTTCAGTTTGCCTGCCCTAACAGCACTTAAAAGCTTTTCAAGCAGTAAATTCCAAGTCAGCTAGAGGACAAGAAACAGAATTGCCTTAACCCAGCTCTTCTGCTCTCCCTGTGATCCTTGCTTACTCTAGCCATCAGCGACCTCATGTTAACATGGCAATTTTCCTGGTTTACTTCTTGTATCCACCACAGCCGCTCATCTGCTGCTTAGGACAGGCAGCATCTCTTCAGCAATTGCACGGACACAGAAAGGCAAAGCCCAGCTCCCTGTGAGATTCCAGGTCTGCTAATGAACAACAGCAGCAGCTGCAGGACAACACCCTACAGTCCAGATACATGCAGAGTTCCCACTCCTGGGAATCAGTGAGCACTACGAAGTATTATATATGACCCTAGAACACAATCCAATAAGCACTTCAGCCTCAAGCAGTTCAGGGGCAAGAGACAGTCATAGATCTCCTATCTGCCAGCACCTGTGGACAGCATATCTGCAAACTAGCAAGCCTTTACATGATGAGCTATCCCTTTCTCAAAGTCACAGAATTACTGAATCATTGAATGGTTTGGGTTGGAAGAGACCTTAAAGAATATGTGCTTCAACACCCCTACCATGGGCAGAACATCTTCCACTAGACTAGGTTGCTCAGTGCCCCATCCAACCTGGCCTCAATGAGTTGAGTCATAGGATGTGGTGAGTCATGTATTGTGTTCCTGACTCCACAGTGTCTCAGTTCATGACAGATCAGGATTTGGCGCAGGAAACACGCTCATTCAGTCATTTCATCCAAGATGCCCCCCTTCCAGGGAAGCTTGTCTCCACTGGTTCAGTCTGGCTGAGAAATGCCACAAGGCATTTGGCTTTGCTAACCGCTGGGTGTATCTAGAACTGGTATCACAGTCACCAATAACAATAGAAGGCTGCAACCCCCAAACTTTACTAACTTAAAGAGTAAGACAAATTCAGCTAGATCAGGAGATCTCTTCTGCTAACTCAGTTTATTGTCTGTATGGACCAGCACAATCTGGCCAAATCCCCAGTGCAAACAAGCAGCTTCTGCCAATATTGTCACAAAGCCAAAAAGTCTTAATTTGCTACAGGAAATGCTCATTTTACTGTATCTTGTACATCTGGCAATGGCTAAAATGCATCTAACTTAGTCAACAGTCAGATGTGATGAAACACAGCCAGCATTTTTCCACTGGCGTAACGCAGAGCTCAGCAGACGAGCTGAATCCAAAATCTGAACACCACTGAACATCAGATGTTTCTACATTCATTTTCAATTAAATGTTTTTATGCAGAGCTCAGAGAGAGAGAAGTTGTCTAGA
Source organism: Entomyzon cyanotis (assembly GCA_024500445.1). Taxonomy (NCBI): domain Eukaryota; kingdom Metazoa; phylum Chordata; class Aves; order Passeriformes; family Meliphagidae; genus Entomyzon; species Entomyzon cyanotis. The sequence goes on along the minus strand of JAKEPQ010001004.1, from coordinate 14,289,310 downwards.
AATATGCTATGTGACAGAAGATACATAAAGCAAAAAATAAATAGAAGCACCTACACTAAGTGCAAGCTTCTGCCAGTAGCATGGCAGAGAAGATCTCTTCATCTGGCAAATCAAGTTTTCCCCCATCCACAGAAATACTCAGAAACCTGAATTATTCTTTCAAAATTCACTTTGAAGGGTTTGGGTTGGGTTTTTTTGACAGTTGCCCAACAGAAATAACTAACTTTTCCCATCTAAAACATATTAAAGCCTTCTGATCCACATTATATCAAATCCACACTATTTGTTTTGTATTTGTGTAGCATTTTGTAAACAAGCTATTTCCTTCTAGCTCTGTTGTCAGAAGGAAGCATCATCTTCCTTAGTACCAATGCTGCCTACAAAATAATGGAGCAGCCAATCCTCCCATCCACCTTCTCCCACTCCTCCCTCCATACACTCACTCTCCACTCTGATTTCAAGTTTTCCAGGACGGAAAACTGTCCACACAGTTGCATACAGTCATGGGGAGCAGACTGGGAAAATTTTCCTCTACTGCTGGAAAACATGACTAACCAGCATCTGAGATAGCTCCAAAACTCACTTGTTCTCCCAGCGGAACAGAGGCATTGGTTGCTAATGTGGAAAGCCCAAACTCCCAGCAACCACGCTTAATTTCTGCCTTGTTCTTATTAGCATCATTCGTTTATCCCTCTCTCCTTTGATCTGATCCTTCCCTGACCTCCAAATACAAAACCTTGTGAAAAAGGAATATAGTAGCAATTGCATTATATTTTATATTCACTTTGAGAAATTGTCTCCATTTTCCTTGCTTATCAAATGGAAAGAGGAGGTGATGATCTCCAGAGATGGGACATGAAACTGGTTCTGCAGTGAAAGCTGACATATACTGCCCTCCAAACAAGCTGAGCTTCATATGGAAGTCAAGGGTTTTCTTGCTCCCTCCCTTTTTCATACTATCACTTACTTTGGGAGTCTTTATTTTGGTCTGACACTTTTCACAGGGTTGGGATCAGCTCTGAGATTTGCCAGTTTTCTTGTGGGAGGGATCTGTTTGGTTTAAGAGAAAATGGGGGAGGAAGTGTTTCATTCTGCAAACACAACCTGCACACAAAGGTATTTTTATTCCTTTGCTTTCCTATCAAACGGTCTATGCTCAAAAGCACTGAGCAAAAGTTTGATTTAAAATGCCAAAATTAAACTGAAGACTGCAAATGGGAGCACTTTTGGTTTTCTCTGGGGGTTTAATCCTACCACCCCCCATAGCTCTGCTATCAGCTGGGGGATCAGAAAGACACTCTGGATGAAGCATTTTTTCCTCCTTCTACACCGCAGCTGGCATCCTAGGGGCCTTGTCTGTTTCTTCCAGTTATTTCTACCTGGTGTCAGGCAGCAGCTGGAGGTAGAAGCAGGCAGGTAGTGTGAAGATGCCAGGGCATCCCACCCTAGGGCTGCCAGAGGGTCACAGGACCCCATGGCCCATCCATTTGTGCCTCCAGAGGCCAGGCAGGGCAACAGGGATCACCACCAGCTGGAATCAAGGGAGAACTAAGAGAGGCTTGCCCCAGTTCTTGTCCTGCACTTGTCCAGCAGCACACAGAGCACAAGAAAATCTTTCCAAATCATGTTTTTTCATGCCAAAAGCAATAGCCTGTTTAATGATGAAAGTACCCTGACCTCCTATTCCACCTCTCTTGGGGGAGAGAGCTACAAGGCTCTAAAGCACTTGGTGGTTGGAACAGCATGACCCTCTCCAAAAGTCTCTGGGGAAAGACAAAGTAGGCAAACCAGTACTGTGCTTTGTTCAAAGGCTTAACAAAAGGAGGTTTCCTGTCAGCCTGCTCTAATGAGATGCATCGCATGGGCATTTCACATTAAATCACAGTGAGTCTTCACTGTGTGTTTCCCACCCCCTCTCTGCAGGAGGATTTCCTGGTCCTCAAAGCCCCACTCCTGCCACAGGCTCCCTGGATGGACACCCTGGTGCTGCTCACACAGCAGGAGTACCCCCCAAAGCAGCTGCTCAAAGGAGCTTCATGTGCCCAAGCTCTCCAAAACACGGAGCCACCTTCCTTTGGCCTCCACGTGTGCCTTGCAGGAGGAACAATGCTATTCACTAAAATTATACAAACAAGCCAAAAAGCTCTAAAACCAGCGCTTAAGGTAAAGTACAAATGGGATTAATTGCCAAACCTAAACAGCACTGGTGTGCTACTGAAGTCAGCAGCAGCAGCATCTAAAAGTATGCAGCACATTTGAAGAATCCATCAACAACCTGATGGATTATTTTTTCTGTGTGGAAATGTTACTTTAATGTAATTTCCCTAGTGCATTTAAAATGACAGGATGTATATCTTTCTTCTGATCCAAAGTAAAAACGTGGGTTTTTTCCATCTCAAAGCCAGCTACAAATACCTATAACCTATGAATGCAAAACCCCCTTAGGAAACATAAGGAAAAATCTATCTATATACTCTTTTTCTTTCATGCAACAGATCAGGACTGACAGAAGGGTCTGGAGCTGGAACAGGTTTTCGACTCAGGTAAAAATGGCAAGAATTCTTCTGCAAAGATAGAAGAATCCACAAATTTAATCTTTTATCTACACTCTGCTTCTAGTGCTCTGCGCATGATGCTCTATCATAGCACAATAAAAATTTGAGTCATTTAAGTAATTCCCGCCCCCCCCCCCCAAAAAAAGGAAAAACCCTAATGAGTGGGGGGATGAGAGTGACTCACACTCACATCTGGAGGAAAGAAAGCCAAACCAAAAGCAATCTTCATTTATTTCCAATCAAATGTTCCCTTTGTAAAATGGCCACATGCTGCAAGAAAGCAGCAAGATAAACTTCATATAAAATTCATTTCCAAGGAAAATAAATACCTGGTAGGAAACAGTTTGAATGAATGAACCTGGTGTAGACCACATGAATGTAATCCTGAAAGCTATTTCCAACTAGACAACAATAATGAGAAAAACTCTCCAGCTGAAGAAATGGGTTACTTTCAAGCTGCATTTCTTTCCTTCTGTATTTACTCCCTTCTCCTCTTCCCCAAATGCAGTAAACTCACAGAACAAAACTGTAGAAGCTGGGGAGTCTTGTTTCATTTTGTGTTTGGTTTTTGTTTCGGAGCAACAATTTCATTACCATAACTATTTACAAACACTGTTTGCTTTTCAAACAGATGTTGCACTGTAATTCTGTCCAAATGAGATGATTTGGGGCTTTCTGTTTGATTAGGGAACAAAGCAGATAAGAGCAAAACCACTGGGGTTACGTGAAATTTGTAGGAGTTTCAATGAAGTAACTTGTGAAATCGCCTGAAAGCAACAAGACCCACCACTTGCACTTCCAAGATAAATTCATCAATAGCTGCTTTCTACTTCCCTCCCTAGCATGTGTCTCAAAAGTAGCCTCAGGCAGACCTCCTCTCTTAATCCATCAGAGGGCTGAGGTCTAACAAGCTCCTGGGGATGTAGGTGAGAAAAGAGGAGCAGGACACCAGGGACTGCACACGCACACAGGCAGGAGCTGCATGAGCCTTCTCTCCCCAAGAGCTCACACTCACCCAAGTAGAGCAAAACCAGATCAAGGTGGCAGAATGCTATGAAAAGACCTAAAAGCACGGCCTGAAATGAGGCTTGTCATAGAAGAGAAAAGGGGAAAAACCCACCCACACATGCCAGGGGAAATGATGGTCCCAGAAGGTCAAACACTGCAAAAAGGAAAAAAATGTTGGCTATTATGCAATATGAGATAAATTAATCGAGGCCAGAGGAACAGCAGCTGCTATGCAGATGGCACTTTCCCCATCTTGACTGCCAAACCGGACAACCCGGGACTCTCTATTTCTGTTAATCTTCTTGGGCAATGACAGGCTGCAGCAAGCAATTTAAACAGTCATGTCCGACCATCCTGGGAGGCTGTGGAAAGCCTGTGAAAAACGATGGCTCTGGGGTTAACTAAGCCACAATTCTGATGAAAAGCAGATGTCATTTAATTATTGGGGGGCCTTCCACTAATTATAACCCATGGACATATATTTTATAGTATACCAAAGATCAGAATTAACAAAAGCCCAAGGCTACTAGTACACACAGTTCCTCCCATGCCATTAAAATTGTGCAAGTGGGAAGAGCAACAAAAACCAACCATCATTTCTGTTAGAGTAAGTCCTGCATCTTGATATAAAGAGCTGTATAGTCTTAGTTTAGGCTCTTCTTGTCTTTACTTTATCCAAAGCTAAAAATCACAAATTAAATCTGCATTAACCCAGAAATTTTTTTGCTAGCCTTCACCCTTGTGAATAGAGTACCATTCCTGACTGAATTACAACACAGTGTTTGGGAGATGATTGTTTTTAAAACTCAGTTTCACATTTTCTGCACGTAGGAGCCCCTGAATTACGTAACAGGATCTTGGTCAAAAATGAAGACTTTTAAACATTTTTCCCCTGCCTGCATAGTGATTGTAAAGGCATCTAAACCACAGGCACTTTTAAGCTCTCAGTTCCCATTCTGCTATGTTTGGAAGAAAATGCTTTCTATGAAGAGTGAGGTAGGAGGCAGTGGCAGGTAGCCAGATAAACGCCTTGCTTTGGTCCATATGCAAGCACTTCTCAGTACAAAGAAATCCTAATGACCTCAATTTCTGTGCTTATGGTTCACTTTTCACAAAATTTTAAACACACCACCACCCCAAATGCTCTTCAGATCTAATACATGCAACAATCCCAGGAAATTCCTTTTGGTTTACCCTTTGCTTACAAAGGAAGCCTCACATATGAAATTAATTTCTCTTAAATTCTTTAAACAATATGCAAGCAGCGCAGGCTTCGAACACAGTGCTAATTATGGGTAGCGGGTTTTTTTCTATGTAAATAGTCAGGTTAAAATTTATGGTGTAGTTTACAGACTACAAAAATTCCTGGTTTAGTAGGTAATGTTTGTGGCCCTTCCTCATGAGGATCCTGTCTACAAGCAGGGGAATATAAGGGCATTAAAATGTATATCAAGACATAAAGAGCAAGATTTGAAACAATGTGTGGCAAAGACTAAGGTAATCTCATCTCTAAGTTAAAAACCAACACAGGCCTAATTTTCCCAGTGTTTTTATTTTCACACAGACAGGTATCAAATGAAAAGGGAGACAGTACAGAAGCAAGAGATTGCACAGAATGGTGACTTCCTGTCCCGTGTCGGAAGAAAAATCAGCCCAATTCCTTCACTATCAAGCATGGCAGAAACTCCCAGCTTCCCGGGTTAGTGGCAGCTTACACATCCCATAGCACTCAGCACGTCTTTCAAGTCAGGGAAAAAAGCCTGGAGAACACCTGTGCAAGTGCCTTGCCTCAAAGCCAGCTTCCTTTGGGGTCAGCTCCTCTCATGCCTCTCAACCTTTAACTAGGCCCAAGATGCTGCTTTTCTGCTACACAATAAACACCTCAAGCTTTGCATTTTTATGCTTCAGCACTGCTCCTCTGCCAGGCAGGAGATGCCAGCAGACAGCAAGTGCAAGGCTGGAGGGTCCATCTCCCCCTCCCACAAGGGCAGGTCACACGCCAGCTTTCCTGCAAACACGCACCCCAGGAGCAATGGCTGGAGACCATCCCATTCATTTTAAACCCCCAAGGAAAGACAAAATAGGATGTGCTAGGGAACAAAGAAGAGCTTTTTGTGCCACAGCTTCCTCACTTTGCATGGTTAGGGCTTACTTAAAAGGAGTGAAGGGATGGCTTGAATTCTTACATTGCTTCTCCCCCTTCCTGAGGAAGCTCTGGTGTTCTAGCCAGATGCTGGGAGCAATTCCAGCTCCATCTGTTTGAGAATTTTGAGTTGTGCAACATAAATTTTACTTTAATGTGTGGTAATAATGACCTCCAAAGCCCCATCTTGCCTCATTCAAATGTGCTAGCTGAAAGCCAGTTTTCATATACATTAACACATTAAGTATTGTGGGGTGCATGTTAATGCTGTTTACGAAGACTAAGCCACACAAATTCCTATTAGCACTAATGGTGGTTTCATGATCTAATCCGCAAGAAATACAAAAAACTGTATTTTTGAGTAACTCAAATCTCATGCCCATACTCCCTATCCATGCTTGTCTGATCACTCCCACCTTCAGACATCCCATGTGCATTCATTCTCATTAGGTCTCCCAAGCTCCACAGGTTCAGGACAGGTCAAGCCTTCAGACTGAAAAGGCTTTTACAGAATTTAAAAAGTTATACAGGAAACAGTACCAGCACTTCATTAAAGTGAATTTTCCCTCTTAAGGTACCTAATCAATATTAGGGGTTGTAAGAAAGTTTGAAAATCTTAAACTTTTTGCTAAGAGTGAGTCTTGGCATTCTTACTAGACATCTGCATGGTCTGTTTTAACAAGCCAGAAACAAATGCTGGCTGTGCTCCGTTCCTGTAGCTCTGCTTTTCCACAGCCAACCTATCCCATTTCACCTACTTTTTCAGTGGCAAAAGAAGACACAAAAGCTGATGAACCAAACGTTTTCAAATGTAAATCTTGATTCTCCTGTGAAAAAGCAGAGAGCACTGTATTTTCCTCCCACAGGATGTTTCCCCCAGTCTTTGCTGCTTCACTTTAATTCCCATCCTAGCATATACAGAGAAGCACTGAAGTGTTGCTTTCTGGGTGATGTATTATTATCATAATACATGTTATTTGTGTTCACAAACACCCAAGAGAGAAAAAACTATCTCCTCTTTTCCAGATGGCACATGTTAGTCAACACTTTTGCAAGCAAGCAAATATTCAGCTCTGGCAAGAATCTGCATGACAGTTACTTCTTTTCATTCTGCGAAGATCTTTGCAGAGGTCAAGGTCATGTAGGAAGGAGCTGTGTGCACTTAGCAAGTTTTGTCAGAAACCAAGGAGGGGGCAGAGATGGGTCTTAATGCAAGCTCATGCTGAAACTGCCATTTGCAATGAGTCAGGAATCCCAAAGGAGCAGGTTTCCTCTTCATGCTCTTTGACCTCCTCTATCCCAAGGCAAATATTAAAATCAGACAGCTCCTTCCTCTGCCAGCTCCAACTCTCCATACTCTCAGAGCACCCCTAAACCTGATAGCTGGGCCTTGCACATCTGTTTGGTACACTGCCACACCCAAAGCAGCTCGGGGCTCCACCTCGGTGCAGGCAGGACTCCCATCTACAGCCCAAGATACAACATGTTTCATGCAATTTATCTCATTTACAAACTCTGGTCAAGGCAGTAAGCTACACATTAGAAAATGGGGTAAAACAATTATAAGCTTCATTTACCAAAATAATTCAGCTCTCAAGACTGAAATGGTGTCTGTGTATCCAGTTACCACAGAAGAAAAGTTATCCCAAGGCACACAGAATGAAGTCACACATTTCTCCTTTGAGGTACAGGAATTTTTCTCATGAACTGTCTCTGATAAATAGATAAATGAAAAAGTGGTCATGCAGTCTTTGGCAGTGATACTACAAAACACATCAGGTTATATACACTGCACTGGAGTCTGCTTTTTAGCTTAATCTAAATGGCAGTGAAGAAAACTAATAGATATAGAGACTTCAAATGCATGCTCTCCCAAAAAAGGATCAAAGAAACCAGTGTTATAAAAAAGAGGGCATAATTATGTGCAACACAATACTGTGCACACCAAAACCTAAACAAATTCATCAAGTAACTTGTCTTGCATTCAACAATCAGGCATAAACCTTTGTCCATGATGAGCAGTGAAGTGATGGACACAAAATGCCTGTAATGGATGCAAAAGACTACCATGTCCTTGAATTCAGTTTGCCTATATTTACTGTTCCAAGCCCCTTACACTAACCACGAAGGGAGGGAAAAAATCAAAGGCAAAAAAAAGGAGATTCTTATCTAAGTAACCTTCAGAGCTTGATGTTTCATAGGAACTAAACAACTAAGCAAATTGGATGAACCTTGATACAGAGCAGCTGACAATACACATTGGAATAAGCCCTAAGCTACGTTTGCAAAGCTCGAGTTGGATGCAGTGAAAAAGCAGAACCAACAGTCACGGCAGATTTGAATGCCTGCAATGAAATAAAGAACAACAGAGATAAGGCCAAAATATGATGAAATCACAATTTATTTTGTTTAGGGCGGGGAGCCCAGACTTTTCCCACTGGCCCTTTTCTAAAATAAATAGGAAAAACTAACTAACAGTCACAAACTACAGAAAGTTCAACAAGCAAAAGGGTTTAGCCATGGGTTCCAGACGATGAATTTTAGTAGCTGGCACTGGCATGCCCCAAGCTTGCCTTTTACCAATTTTTCAACAGCTCTAAACAGTCAAAGAGAATCACATTTTGGCTTAAGAGTTTTGGAGAAGGAAAGAATTCAGACTCTCTCTTCCTTCCCACATAATGTAACAGAAAGACTTAATTTAGTTTCCTCAGTAGGGCTCTCTGCCAAAATATTTAGTCACTTTTAGTCTGTTTGCTTTTGATACAATTAGATGTTTCTGGTTTGTCATATCCTTATCTGATTCAGCTGGTTATTTGTTCAACATGAGTGGCTGGGAATGGGGCATGCTGTTTGTGTGCATATTCACATACACCTCTGACCATCATTCTCTGAAACACACCCCCGCACTCCCACACACCAACACGGACAGATTTAGTTAACTGCCATACAGAAAAACAAATATGCCCAAGACATCCTGTGAAAGAAGACAAGAAGATTGGTAAACTCCCAAGCAGTACATAAAGAGAGGTTTCAAGGCTTTTATTTGAGGAAGAGATAAGATCATCTAGCATTCTGTTTTGGCGAATTTGTGTCAAATTGACATTCCAATTTCGGCAGCGTACATAGAACTGCACAATTATTTAGTACTGTACAGATTTTACATAACTCTTTAAGTTACTGACTCACTTCATTTTCCTTCCGACTATAAAACAGATTAATCTGAAATGAATTAAGACAGGCAACCAGAAGTAATGTTACTATAGCTGGTAAACATTCTTTAAACTGCTTTATCAGTAAGCTGCTTAAAAGCCTCACTATCATTGTATGCTGCATCTGCTCAATAATTATTACCTCTCAAACCAGGGATTATGACTATGTGCAGAGTAATGCAACACAACAGGCAAAGCAGTACAGGTAGCCAGGAATCCTAGAAACATAAATTGGTGAAGTACTTAATTGTTCACACATAAAATGCTGGGCCCTGGAAAATCAGGCAATATAGTGCCCAATCCCTCGCACAGGCAGATGCTCTGAGCTTTGAAATCAGAATTTTTATCTCATCTTAAAAAAAAAAGAAAAAAAAATCAACTCACCATGTGCTTCATTACAAGAGGCAGATATATTTCACAGAAAGAAGGAAAACTGTGTTGTTAAGGACAGGAGAATATATTGTAATTATAGTTACTAAGGTAAGCAAACACAAAATAAAGGGCAGCGACCAGAACCATGTGGAGGGGGTAGGAAAGATTCCTCTCACCAAAAAAAGCTTTCAATTCCAAGACTAAGACAAGAAGCACTTTGAGAAAAGACCTGTTAATTTCTATATGACTGTGCTTCTGTCATGGTTTAGTCCTCTACACCTAAAGGAAACGTGTGTTTCATAAGTCCACAGCTCCAGACATGCCCAGGATAAAACATAACCTCTGCCCACAAGTACTTTAGTTTAGAAAAGGTTTCTGATTTCACAGAAATGCAGCAATTGTATGCTTAGAGAGTTTGCGCTGGTAGAAAGGAAATCATCACCACCAAGTGTGAAGCACCTCTAACCAACAACAGATCCTGGCTCTGTGCAAAAACTGGTATTACACAGCTGCAGTAGCTGCACTAACTGCAAATAAAAATAACCCCAAAACAAAAATCGCTCTGGTCAAAGACAGGCACAGACCACAGCAAGGAATAAGAACAAAGGTAAATTTGTATAGTAAGAATGTGTCTGCTGTAAGTTTAAAATTAATTTTGCTAAACTTGCCAAAGAAACTTTTGTCTCCAGAATCTTAATTCAGTGATGTCTCAGTCTACAGCAAAGAATCAAAGGAAGAATTAACTGGCAATGCAACAGTTTTCAGTTTTGATTTGGTTTGTCTCCTTGAACAGTATCTTGCACATACATGTTCTAATACCTGACATCGGAGGCATTTGGATTTTGTTTTCAATCCCCAACATGAATGCAAGAACACAAGAAAATAGCTGTCTTCCACCTGGGCACTTGCTTATACTCTGCTTATCAGATTGTTTCCCCTTAAAAGTAAAAGAAAAATAAATCAGTTTAGTTACTCATACTGAAATTTTAATTACTGAAGCTAACTTCTAGGCTACTGGGAAGTTTTGAATCTCGTGTCAGAACTGATTAAGAAAAACATATCCAAATACCCAAAGTTTACAGGGAAACGGAGCTTTATTATTAACTCTTTAGTTTCAGTTTGTCTGGTAGCACATGGACCCTTTCCTCAACAGAAGTCTTTTGAATGCAAAAGCCATAGAGTTAAAATTTCAGGTAGAACCAGAAGTACACTTAAGCTGTTGTTCTGGAATAGACTCAAAAGAAACAGAGAGAACACAGTCCTACAAACTGCTTGTTTTCAAAGCCATCATATACAATTTAATTATCAAGTAAAATTATGGCCGGCTGGCAGAGTTTTCCCAAATGGGCGTGACTACAAATGTACTATTTAACAAATCAAAAGCATGGACCATGCAAATATTTCAACAAAATAGGATCAATGTTTGATATAAACTTTCTTAGACAGTGCTCAAGGTTAAAGAGAATTACAGTCTACAGTGAGAATATTTAAGATGACGACTCTTGTATGAAATAAGTTCTGTCTTACTCTTGCCCCTCCTTTCCCTTCAATAATCAATTTGGGCTAGAGGATAAAACAATGGAAGGACTCCCATGAAGGATACCATTTTGTCATTACCCAAAATAGTGTATAATTAAATACAACTCTGAGATTAGCTCAGCCACAAGCTTCTGATCAACCCCTCAAACATACTTAATACTGTCACTGCTGTTGCATGGCTTAAAAAATTTCAAAAAGGACCAGCAAGGAAACAGAGAAATTAAGTCAAACGGGAACTAAGGAAATTACCTGGCTACTATTTCCAGCCTGTTTTCTGGCCTGATTACATGCCCCTGCATAGTCAAAGTGAAGGAGGCAAGTCTGGAAGGCCCAATTCTGCAGCATGTAGAGACCCAGTCAAACAGCTTCAAAAATCATTTGGGGGTCACACAACCCCCCCGGGGCCAGAGCAGGTCAGCGACTGTGTGCCCAAACTCTCCTAGGGCCATGAAGGAGGATCTAAGAACCTAAATGCTTGATTATTTAAAAAACCACACTGGGGGCACATACGGATGTTTGTGGACGTCACACTTGCTAATAGTGCAGGGTATTGATGCTATGAACAGAAAAACCTGTACAGGCTCCCCAGATATGGACCCCTGCCCCACACAAAACACCTCGGAAATATTTCTGAAGGCTGAGAAATAAACACCCGCTGGCAGTTACAGTAACAGAGTATCCACCCACTCCCCCTATACCAATAACTTTATCCATCTTCCCCATCTGTTAAAAACAAAAATAAACTACCTCTACATCCTGAGCACCCGGCTTTGCAGGGCACACATCCTCCAACCCAGTAATCTGTTTTATATACATAAATCTGGTTTGCATGGACAGTCCTGATGACTTGCTATCACCAGTGATGTGACCATTGCAGGTTTTCTACCCCAGAGGGAAGTGGCTGAATGCTCTTCTGCATACCAGATTTGTTTTAGGGTGACATATCTCTCTGTGACAAATGGACTGAGGACTTCAAATTACTTGGGGGGAGGGGAGAGCTTTTCTTATCTGTGTTTCATTAGGAAACACTACGGTTCCAAAACCCCAGTAAGAAAAGTTCACTGTTATCTGAGCAGACAGAAAGTGTGAATCCTCTTTTCAAATATACAACTGCAAAGCATTTGAGAAAAAGAAAGTAACTAATCCTTTTTTAAAACAGCTTGCTTTGTTTAAAATACAACATATTCCCTCTGGCATTAACTACCTCAGATCTCAGGGGCTTGAGGTTATTTCAGGATTTGGTAACTAATGGAATAATTGTATTACTAGGGGTTTAAGTATCAATGTCTATGTTGTGTAAATATCTTCCTGTAACTGATTGGTGATAACTACATTACACATCCTCCAGAAAGCAATATATTCTGAATATTTACGAGTTTATTTCAAAGGTTTCTGATTTTTATTTAGAGTGTTCAAAGTGTGTAGGCATAGTCAAAGCAATACATTTTAAAACCCTGCCATAAATCATTCACCATGCAAAAGCAAACTTTCATTAAAAAGAAAGTGTTTAATTGCTGAGAACTTCCTGAATGTAAACTGTCACTCTGGATAGCACCTCTTGCACCTTTCTTGTAGCAGATGGTCATTAACTTGTGGCAGGATGGACACTCCGACTGCCTGAATCACCCAGCTCTGCTGTACCACCAAGTGACCTTGCTGATGGGCCCGAGATCCCCCGGCCAGCTCGAGCTCTCTGCAGTCGATGCAGAAGCACAGAGCATCTTCATCACCCAGGAGACCAGCCCACCAGCCTGAAATTCAGCATTTCAGCACCTGGTGAGTGTAAACTGAACCACTGAATAACCATTAGCAGAGAGACCCAAGATCTGCCATCATGAAGATTTTTCTCTAATGTGTGTTCTTCAGATCGTATGTTTACCTTGGTGATGTAAATAGACATTTATTAAACTTTTATTATAGATGTTAACGACTGTCAACATTTCAACTGTCTTCATGCAAAACAAAATTTACTAGAGAATTCAAAAAGGCATAAGCTGACAGTGTTACAAGATGTGAAACCAAATCCCACCACTTCCTGCCATGCCAGTACTTCTAAAGGCCATTTCACACCTGGATGAAACCATTTACATTTTAATGTAAATGCTTTGACTTCACAAGGGATGCTGATTTGTCTCCCCTTTCCTGGCTGCTCCACCTGGAGAAGTCCTAATGCACATTGACACCACCCAGCAAGGGACCCAGCAAGGATCCTTTCACATGCAAGGGTCCCCAGGCCAAATCCAGGTGACACCATCCGGTTTGCCAAGAGTTTGCAAGTGAGAGTCGAAAGGCAGAGACCTTGAAAACCACATGGTAGGACAGAATTCAAAACTTCTAAAGGTAAGAGACAGTATCAACATACCCAAGAAAAAAAAAAAGCTTTAGTGGAAAAGAAGTACAAAAGATTCCTTCAAGATAGCTGAACAATAAAAAGGAGAGAAAAACATTCCTTTCTGAACCCAACAATTGTTCAAAATACAGACACTGAGTTGTGTGCATCACAGCTTTCACATCAGCCCTTTGCACCTCCACACAGGTAAATAACTCAAGAGATAACAGAAGGTGAAGGAAGAGGAACTATAATTATCAGTAAAACTCTGATGTTATTTACAAGTATTCTCAGAAGAAGGCACCTCACCCCTTCAATCTCAACTCCCAACAAAGAACAGAACACTGTCACCCAGCAGAGCACAGCACTGTTCTTAGCTTTCTTCACATTATATCTCTTACAACATCCCTTAACTGCAGAGGCTGGGGCCATAGCCCAGGGCACAGCTGCTCTAGCTACTGGGAAAATCTACTGATTCTCCTATTAATATCATTTAGGAAGCTGAATTTGTAAGCATTAGAAAAATCCAATTGATTTCATCTATATTACAAAATCTAATTGCTTTCTCTCATAAGCACTAACAGGCTTTGCTTATCCAGATTTTCCAGAAATGAAGCTTGGTCTTAAAACCTGGTCACTAACTCTTTTGTGATCAACATTCTTCTTATACTGGCCAGAGATTTCCCTTAGCTTTAATCTCACTTTGTATCATGTAATTTAGAAAAATAATATTCTGCAACAGCCCTACTCTTTGTAATATTATTATCTTCATTAAATTTTGCACAAGAGCTCTATCAGCTGCTGTGATGGTCACAACTGGAAAAGCCATGCTCCAGGGCAACTTCACCATTACAAACATCCAGGGAAACTTCCAACTTCCTGTGTGGTCACAGTCCATAACACAGTGCTTGCCAGCATAAAGCACTTAGATATTTTAATATGCTGCTATTCATGTAATACAAGATTGGACTCAGGAAGGAATGGGAGAAGAACAGGGGCAGCCAAGTGGAGGAACTGCTGTAGATTAAACACCATCCATGCTGCTTTGCTGGAGGGAAGACAATAAATAAAGGCAGAAATGCTGATCTCAGCTCAGTCCTTGAGAAGCTGTAAGGTCCAAAGCACAGAGAGGTACTGGCATAAAATAGCATAAGCTACACAGACAAATTGGGTAATGTCTGTTCAAGAGAGAAATCTGGGCTTGAGCAGGGAAGGATCACAGATGTGTCACTGCTGAGAAGGAAAACCCAGTCAGGTAAAAAGATTTAGGTCTCCTGCATAGCAGGACTAGGAAAATCCATGCTGGCTGACTGCCCTGCATGTGACCCGCTGGAATAAAGGCTCAAATCTACTCTCCAGACAGGCAGCTCCTTACAAAGGAAACTGTACATTAAGGCTCCACTAGAAATGGCCACTTTGGAGATTAATCTGTGCACATGCACACATGTACACACACACTCTAACACATTGGAAATCCACTCCTGGAAACACATCTAAAGCAGGTGGAAATGCAGGATGGAGAGCATTCAGGCTGTAGGGTTGAATGCAGCCATAAATATTACCAGTCTCAGCTATTCCAGCACAACACAACCACTGCTCATCAATATCACTGCCAGCTCTGTGTTAGCAACAAACCACATGACAGCTACAGTCACCCATTCCCCCCGGCCAGGAGGGACCAGCCGCAGATGGAGCTCAGCATGCCTGCACAGGAACAGCCCTGGACACCTTCATGCAGGGGCAGAGAGAGGAAACAGAGACTGGAACCCGACACCGTGGTGTCATCCAGGAATTTGCTTGATAGCAGCTCTGTGATCAATTGCTTGGGTAGGCTTTTCAGGAATTATCCAGGAATGCAGAGACAACCAGAAAGCTCCCTCTGAAGTCTCATTGTCACAAGTGATCTGCCCAAAAGCCAAGGCGAGGGGACTCATGGGCAGGGACAGATGTACATGTCACTGGCTATCTACTGACTGCTACAGAGCCATCACAACACTTTGTTAAAGCAGCCAACCTTCTAAATAGAAATATCAGAAAATCTCTTTAATATTAATTTTTATTTTTTAATTTCAAGTTCTTCTCTGATGCTGAACTGACCTAGAGAGTGGGCCTTGCTCCTTCCTTTGCTAAAATGACAGTTTTTAAAATGGGCATCTGCAGTAAGACACACCAAAACCAAAGTTCAGTTTATGGGATTCTAGAGAGCTTTCAGTTATTGTTCACTGCTACTTGCTTTAAAATACTCCCTAACCCTCTTTGGTTTTACATTGAGTCTTCCTACAATGTCATATTGGTAGGATTGTCAGAAGGAGTCAACTGTGGCATAGATTCATCCTCACCTAAACCAACAGTAAAAATGTCAAAGCCTTTGAACAGTAATCACTTAGTAACCACTGGAGAACCTCCACTATGAACACTTATTTTCAAATTTCATTCTGGCTATTTATTTTTGAAGTTTTAAAAGCATTTTAATGCCCCTTTTTTACAAAGCAAGCAACTTCACCACAAGATACATGAGGATTGATAAATCTAGATTTCAGAGACAAAAACAAGTGGGTTTTGGTGAAGAAGATAGAGAAGCAGGCTAAACATGGTGAAGAGAGAGAAGTAATGGAGAGCCTAGCAGAATATTTTCTTACATTCACAAAAGATTTTAATAGGTCTCACCATTGCAACTTTCCTGCAAACAGAGTGGCGTAATTACACACCAGCCTCTGCATGACCCAGGGGGCAGGCCTGGAACACTGCACCCCATCAGATATACTGGGCTGCAATACTTTGAAGAGACAAGAAAATGAGTTTTCTAGTTATTTATGTAAGCAATTCAGAAAGCACATCCACCAGTTTCTTCTCTCAGAGAGATTTTATTTTTGTGGGGACTTCTCAAGGACAAAGGATTCAATTTCAAAACTTTAACAAGGAAAAAAACAAAGAAGTCCCCATCACACTATTTTAGCAACAAGCAACACTGCACCAATTGCTACCATAGGTAACTTCTTGGTGTCCCTGGCAGAAAGCAGGGCGCAGGTCAAACATATGATGATGACAGCATTGACTACTTGGCTTCACTTCCACAGCATTCCTGATGGATGCTGTGTTGCTGGTGCAGGGTGGCATTTTCTTCCCAGCAACCAGAGCCTCTGCCTCCAGAAGATAAACTCCTGGTACAAGAAGTCAATAATGAGATTCAAGAATAGCGGGCTTGTGTTTCCTGCAGGCAAATTAATGGGAGGATTCAAGTTCGCAGAATGGTTTGAAATGGAAGGTAGGAGGGAAAACAACTGATAAAATACACTCTCAGAGCCTTGCAGGGTGCAGTGTACGTATTGTCCCCTCAAAGACCTTGTATATCGGACAGGGATCTCCGAACACCTGCCCTCAGGAGCTCTGGGTGACAGCCCCATACAAGGTACATGCACAGCAGCCAACTGAGCCTGGCAGAAGGACATGACAGACTCCACACATGCAGTGTTGGGAGGGGACGTCAGGGGGACCCTGGCCTGCCCCAGGGACACAGCAGGTACACCTGATCTCTCTGCCTTTCAGGGAATAATCCTGCACTCTACAAGACTAAGGGGGCTTAGCTTAAAGAATAGGCACAGACCTCAGAGCAGGGCCAGGAGCACACTTCACACCACCTGCATGAGCAGGGGCCCAGCTCTGCCCAGAGGGGTGAAACCACAGATGCCCATCAAGCACTGGCATGGCCATTTGCCCATCGGCCAGAAATGACCCCAGAGCCAGCTGGCCAAACCCTGTGGTGCCCTCTCTGCCTTTCCCCAGAGTGCAGGAGACCCAAAGCAGGATCACAGGGCTCCTTTGCATTTTCCCCTGCTTCCCAGTTTGCTGCACTGTAATTATCGCTGGCCACGGCAGACAGATAAGTGACAGGGGCAGAGAGAGCAGCAGGGAGGTGCTGGCCTTGCTGCCTGTAATGGTGGGGTCCTTCCCTGGTGGCACAGAGGTTGGCCATTAGGGGCCTCACCTGTCACCAAGCCAGAAATCATGGAATCACAGATTGAAACATTTATAAAAGACACCATAAACAACTCCATCTCTCTGGTGACAGGAAAGATGTACTTGACAGGTCACTGGAGTGTCTGAATTAATGATGGGGACAGCAAGGGAACGAGGTGCACATCAACTCGAAACACAGACCAAGGGCATCTGAAAAGGTTATATGTAGGGAAAAACAACCCACTTTTATCAGTATTTCTCTAGAAAACACAAGTGATAAAATATGAGATGGAAAATATCATTGTCACATTCTCAGCAGCTCTGTGTCTTACTTCCAAAATCATCCCGTTAAATACAACTAATGTGTTCCTGTACTATGGTATTCCTGCACCCAAGTCAAGAATAACAGTTATTTGCTAAAGAATCGACAAACAAAACATGAATCTGAGAAAGAGTTAACCAACGCTAACTGAGAGGTTTCCAAAAGGCTACTGGACAGGGTAAATAAAAGAGAACTGAAAGAAAATGTGTGGCTGTGCAGAAAAAGTAGGAGGTAGAGTTGACTTCCCCCTTATCAATATTTCCAAGGAATACCATTGCAAAGTTTTGACAATTACAAAGCACGTTAGCTAATCATGAAAATTCATCAAGTATGTCGTAAGTGACAGGGAAAGCGTACTTGACTGCTAAAATTGGATGAGCCACAAAACCTCCTGACAATCACTTACATAAATCACAGGAACATATCCATCACTTGACACAGAAGGTGTTTCCAGAGAGTAATATTTTTATGCCAAGAACAAGAAAGTTTGTATACCTCTTTTGGAATCACACCATATTTTGATCATTACCATATCAAAGCACTTCAGTGGAAAAAATAATAAAAAATTATGCTTTTGTGGTCTAAAACTCAAATATTTGCAACTGAGCTATAGGACCTTCCTGTCCAAAGCAAGGCAGCATGAGCAAGGCATAGCCATATGCCAACGACGCAGGACTCTGCTTGCACGTGAGTAATGAGGAATGACAGCAAACACACACCAACACTTTACACAGCGACATTTCAATCCAGGAAGTAGCACCAGATTACAAATGTTAATCCTAAATGGTTTACAACATTACTGGAACAAAAGAAACGAGGCAGAAGGTTTGTTGCACATTGTTTCAAGGACCTACATGTGACATTATACCATATCAAAAGGTAAGAGCACTTAAGTGAGTGCAACTGTAATTGTTTTGTTTTCAAATCTTACGTTCTGGTTTTGCATGTGTAACTAGAAATGGCCTAGTTTATTCTGTAGTTGTTTTTTAAGTTTGTTTCTCCCCACCCCAATCTATTCAAAATACAAATTTGTAATGTCGTTCATACAAAATTTCATTTCCTACTACAAATACAAGCCCAAGTTAAGAACTTGCAGTCTACTAGAAGTGCTATTTGTTTTTTCATTAAAGGAATCCCTGCTCACCTCCTGTGAACCTCCTGCTCTTCAGAGCTGATCCCAGCCAGCAGCCAGAACTGCTTCCCTCTTTAGAGGTTTGGTTGCATCCACCCCACACTGGGACTCTCTGCATGCTTCCTATTAGAGCAACTAACTGACTTCCTTTTCCATAAATCTCTAGTGCAGAGCAGGAAACAGCACATGGACTAACATGGCTTAGGAGCTTACCAGCTTCAGTAACTGATCTTTGTACCATTAGTTTCCCTTTGGGAAGAGGTAACACAGAAAATACAGTAAGTAGCTCTGCATATAAGGTAGCAGAAGGATGCAAAGAGCAGCAATAAAATACATATTTCTTGACACATTATTTCAAGAAGAAATAACCTGCCATCCATAGCTTATTTCCTTCCTTCTGCAATTTTTTTTTGTTTTAATTCTGAGTCTTGACAGTAGCTCTCAATATCCCACCATGGAATTTTACATAGTATTATGCATTGTCAACATCCTATGGAGTTTGAAGATGTCAATGATAGCTTAAAAATAGCACACTTGTTCTGTTCTCTACCATTCTTGAAATGCTGTCAAGAGATACATTGATAATTAAATCTCTATGTACATCAAAAGGTACCCCTCAGCCCAGTAAAATGCATACACTCAATTAGTCTGAGATGACACCCAAGGTTTTCTAGCTAACAAGGTCAAGAGAGAAAAGATGGGAAATCACACCTATTCAACTGCAGTCTTTACTGGCATATGTCTGTAAATGTTTGCTGTATTTCTTTTTTGAATTTAAAATTTGTCTTGCTAGCACAAGGAGAAAAAGATTGATTTTATAGTCCATACACTAAAATACAGCATGTTGAACAACAGATGCTGGAACAATATTTCACATGCCCCAGCACTTGCATAGCAGTTCTCCTCATCTTCACATAAAAATTTCTGTACTGTTGCTAACTACTTAAAAACGAAATAAAAAGAGGTTATCCCAATGGAAGTAAGGTATCTTCATATAATAACATGGGCCAATTACCTTGGTTACCAGAACCACAGGCAGGTGGATAGTTGAGAAACAACTTATCTTCAATTATTTTACAACAATATATGCCACCAAACATGCTCAGACGAATTACTGTCAGTGTACCTATAAGTATGTGGAAGCACAGTAAGCTGCTAAAACTCTCCAACATCAGCAGCACTGCTTATGGCTACACAAAAGAAACAAAGAAGTCACTGATATTTGTACTTTACTCTGTTTATGTGACATTACTCTAGAAAAGCGAGTAACTCTGAAATCCCAGTTCTTCAATGACCTGCAGGGCATGCAATATAATACAGCTCAGTAATTTTGCTCTTTACCTCTCCATAGAAAGGAATTACATTTCTCTGCACATGCTGTGATTTATAGCGTTCTGTTTTGTTTGTGCTCACAAATTCCTATTAAGGCCATTAAATCATATAGCCACTGATGGACTTCAATTAGCACTGGAAACACACAAAAAAAGCTTTGTTAAAAATAAAGTTAACTGACAAAAAACATCTTCAAATCCAAGTTCTCTCATACAACAAAACAAACAACCTGATGAAACAAAATACAATGGGAAATTAGTTGCAACCTTAACCGTGGAGAAACACCCCATCAGTTCATAATGAGCACAGGACTGTCATTTATCCTGAAGCTCAGAACAACGCATTGTCCTCCTCTCCGACAGCTCTTTGTTACTATCCCCATGATTGTTTGCAAGCATATTCTATCCAATTAACAGTTTTTAGTAACAAGTATTTGGCCTTTGCTAGGAAATGTAACGAACTCTTTGGAGAGAAATCAGAACCTCTCACCGAATTCCCTTTCATTCCACAAGGAGTCCAACTCCTTCCCACCCCCAATCCCAGAGGATGGATTTTGTCACGGTCACTTCACTCAGGGCTGAACCCTCAGAAAGCCTGAAGAAACTCAAATGGATGGCCTAGAAAAATGTGTGTACTAGAAGTTAATTTGAAACAATATAGACGGCACAGTTTGAGTATAAATTCAAATTCACCAAAGGCTAAGGGGTGACAAGAATTTTAAACTCCAGGATCTGGCACCACTGGAATCAGAAAACCAAATAAGCCAAAAATAAAAAAAAATCATTATACATTTCTATTTAACAGTCTACCTGCAATCTACTGCCAGTACTACAAAATTTGGTGGGTTTTTTTAAAGTATCGAAGTGGTTCATTAAAATTCATCTTCAAGGTACTGAGAGAAAATAAAGAAGTAAGGTTAAATTAATGACCATGACAACAAGTTTATGAGGCATCAAACACCCTTTACTACTATCTTTGCTTTCTAGAAGATGTAGAACAAGACAAATTCCTGCCCAGCATCTCAAAACCAATTACATCATGGTTTAACACTTTTGCTCTACAAATGTCTGCCTAGTGATTACAATAGACTAATTTTTTGCAACAAGACAAAACTAGATTTTTTTTCTTTAAAAAACCTCTTAAGTATCTATAGTCAAAAGTCATGATATGGAAAAAACCTCAAACAATAGCAGTTCCTTTTTATCCATTTTCTTTCCTGAAAACAGCTGAAAATAATTTCCAAAATACTCAATTTTAAAAACCTTGCATCAGGTGTCTTGGTCTAAAACCACGTGATATGCTTTTAATTAGCATAAGAAAAAATTCTTTATGTGTTTTTAAGAATAATAGATGCATTTAAATAGTAAGATATGCACAAAAGGAACTTTCAAACATTTGCACTGACAACAAAGTACCAACCCTAAGCACCTTTCCTCTTTTGCAGCTCTGGAAGGAATAGCTATTTTAAGTAATGGATCCCAAATCAGACAATACTGGTCCTTAGAGATCCTGAAAAATAAGGAACACAGCAAACGACTGTATAACATGAACATCTTTAACAGCATGAACATTAATAGCAGGTTACTTTTTGAACAGCCAGCAGTGGAAGGAGGGAAATTTGTGGACTGCCAAGGAATTAAATTTGCCTGTTGGCAAGAATGCATCAATATTTGTGGGGTAAAAAATGAATGAGAGAATGTAGCCAGATCATAGCCCCTGGTCTTCAACTTAGACCTACATAATGAGTCTAAGTTTTCTTTTTCTATCTAATCTGATAAAGCTATGGCCAGTTTAGACCTTGGGGAAAAAGAGTAAGTTCCAGAATAATGCAGATGAACTCTTAACGGCAGGTAGAGTCAGACACTGGTGATCGAGCTATTTATACTTAGTGGTGAAGAGTTATGAAGAAAGAAAAACTATATATTTGTGCTAAAGTAGCCATGGGGAACTTTTACAGAACAGGCTCTGCACTTTCCAAAATAAAAGGAAAAGCAAAACAATAAGCATTTTAATTTGACTCATCCTTATAAATTAAATATCCAGTCTCTGACTGAAAGCAACAATCCACATTCCAATCACAAACAGTTGCAAACTTGTGAATATCTAATTTCCAGTTTTCTACACCAGACTTCTCGCACTTACTGAAAGTAACACAGGAGGTTTCTACAGAGAACTAACTGTCAGGCATCACGTCACCTGGTAAAAATAAAACCAGGGATCAAGAAAGAACCATACTTTTGCTCAGAACTGCCATCTTGTTGCAGGGATATGGCCATGCCTTCTTTTGTAAGCATGCACTTCAACAAATCTCTGTATAGTTCAAGTAAACCAACTGACCTAATTAGCAGACCACGAACCACAGGACAGACAAGGGAAAAGCTTCCTTGGCAATGTGTCTGCCTTTCCATTGGTACCTAGGACCACACTAGGTTTATTACAAGAAAAATGTTCTACATAGATCATATTTTGACTCAATGTCTAAGAATACAACTCTTCCCTTTCTGGGTACTTTAGCAGCTTTTTATAATCGGTAAGAAAACCAGTTCTGATGGCAGCTTTTTGGAGAGAAAAGGAACTGGGCAAAACACTGTCACTGGCAGTTAGTCTCCTGCACCTCCCTCCTACTACTTTCCACCAATTTAGCACATCCACATTAGCAGATGGAAAGACAACAAAGATTTATTTGCTCAAAAACACCTCTCTAGTCAGCAGCAGACAGCTGCCCTTTATCTCACGGAGAAAGCTCTACTCTGACAGGCACATTGAATGCCTGTCAGAGGAGCATATTGATACCTGCTGCCTCTCTCATCCCCAAGTTGCACCTCTTCCCACTCCGGTGCCACATGACATGTAATATTCACATACACTCATTATGTACATGTCTTTAATCTATAGAAGCTCAGAACACAGATACTCCCCTATAACATTCTTACCCTGACATTTGACAACTGCAGGAGAGAGACCAGCCATTTCAAAGCAAGATGAATCTCCAACAAGTGAACAACACTGGAGGGAAAAGAAAGACACACTTTCAAATAAGTCAAACACCTTGATCAGACATGTGCCCAAACACCTCTAATTTCAGAGGAGCAAGAGATCCAGATTTGAATTTTGCAATTTGGCCTGGCTCATTCCGGGCCACCCCTTCCATCTTCTTCCACAAGCTGTAGCTTTCAATCGAGGCAGATTACAGCTAACAAAGTCATACAATTTAGTTGATCCAATAAAATGATCCAGATGGGAAAGATCCTTCCTCAAATGCCTTGTTATCTTGATTAGATAATTGAGTTTCTAAAGTTATTCCGTGCTGCTAGGAGGCAGGCACATACACATTGACTCACTGAATGACTCTGGGCAAAGTTCAGCTATCTCCATGCACCTGCACCCAATTTAGCATGACTATTCCTTGCTCCTTCACTACTTGCCACATCAGCTCCTTGAGATTCTGCAATATCCCGAAGGAGGGCAAAACTCTCTCACATGATCTCTTAATAAAACTGATCTTTGGAAAAGGTCGTCCTTAGCTTTCTCTGGAGTCTTTTGTTTCAGCCCCCATGCTATTCACGCCAAGTAAAAGAGGCTACACATACTAAGTGAGCCAAGAAAGGAAAATAGTCCAGATGGTTTAGTAAGGAGTTTGACATGATTACAAAAAGTTTCCAAAACCTAGTAACTTTCATGGACTAAGCTGCGTCCTACATTAGCAGAATGATGTGTTTTCCATGATCTCCTCTGGTCTTTTGAAACCTCCCAAAAGCTCAACATTTCAGATGGTAATTTGCTTTATATCTGTTAATTCTTGCTACATTCTTCACAGAAAACACTCCTTTCCCTTCACAACAGACGTTTCAGAAATCTCCTTCTGTTCATTTTCTGAGAAGCTCAACACGTTCTAGATGTGCTTCTCTAAGAAAAGCTCCACTGAACAGGGTAAACACATGCAGACATAACCAGCCTAGGCAACCTTAAAATTGCCTCAAAATAAGATACAATTACAGCCACAATATCCTCAGCTTATACATGAAAATAATCTGATGAGAGACAAAGCTGTTAAGTAAAGTTCTCGACCTTCATTCAGGATCCACAGGTGATGTGAGACATTTAGGATGATGGATCTCCTGACACCTGACTTCAGACACCAGAAAGCCAGGCACTGTAAGTCAGCTATACAGACTGAGTCAAGAAAAATAGTTGGGTTTTCTCAAAATCCAGTTTATTCCATCTATCCATGGCTGCAGTGGCATGGATATAAACTGTGTGGATACCAACCTGAGAAGGGCAACACAAGCCCCTGGAGCTGCTCTCTCTTTTCACTGTGTAAAACAGGAGATTGGTCTCCCATCCTAGATGAGATCTTAAGGTTTCAGAAGACTAATTCAGAACACTACAAACTCCTCCTTAACAGCATGTACTTTATACATCTCAGAGATGTCATACACTTTTATACACAGATCTCACTCAGCACATCTTGTAAACAGAAAGAACTGGAAGAAATTACTGATGGAAGTAGCACACCAGAGCACCTTACTGTTGTGACATGCCAGTGGCACACAAACCCCTCACCCAGGCCACCAGCCAGATGCTGCAGCCTTAAGCTTACTTTATATATCAGAACAGGCATAAATGAGCATGTCTTATAATAGTCTGGTACAGCTCAGTGCCCTTTTTGGCACATCGGAAGGCAGAGACTGTATAAGCAAAACAGAAGCTGATCTAGTGATGGAAATATAGCAGCAGGAAACAAATACTGAAAGCCACTTCTTTGCAAGCAGGAAGATACCTCCCAAAGGAAATAACTCACTTTCTTCTTCCCAGCACAAAAATGATGTGGCAGTCATGAATGAGTAAAAAGGAGAGGAAATAACACAAAAGGAACTGAAAACAGTCTAAAGCCCATTGTGCAAACCATGGACTTTTGACCTGAGAGTGCAGTCTTGAAGAACTGCTGCCACTGGGCTAACTAAGCTGAAACAACCTGCTGTTCCCAGGCCACAAGGTAACACCTCACAATAAATGGCTGCAGAGTGAGTTCTTATGAAACAAGATTAGTTTCACACACCATGCATGCAAAATCCAACATGCAACATCCATTCCTCAAAGGAACAGCAGTAAGACAGAAAGCCTGAATTTACTCAGAACACAAGCACTCATTTTATTTATCAGTTCAGAGCATGCAAATCTTAAGGCGCTTCGTGAACAGACTACAACAATTTATGACCCACAATGATGGTTTAATATATGCTCAAAAGCTAAATATCAGAATCCTCCCAAGTGGAACTGAAATATATCAGGCCCTTATACAAACACTGAAGCAGTATTATTAATCTAGAAGTCCTGGCATAACTACTGCACTCATTCCAAAAAACCCCAAAAAACAAACAACAACAACCCACTCGTGGCACAAAACAGATCCAAACTAAAGTTTAGAAGAAAAACAGTATCTGGATATAACCAAATCGGGAAAATTCAGAAGGCTGCTTCAAAGTTAAGGCTATCTGGGTCTAGACAACACTGGGTCTATCCTGTGTTCCAAAATATTGTTATTAATATTTCAACATTTTAATTTTTGGACCTACGAATAAGGATCAGGTTCAAGCATTTCTCCCAATAACCTTTGGAACACTTTCTGTTCTTGTTGCCTACCATATCCCAGATGCACATCAGGTTCTTACCAGTCACATTGCTTAGGAAGAGCTTAGTCTCACCTCTGCCAGATCTTATGAAGACCTACAAAGCAGGAGGACCTTTTCTTTTTAGGTGCTCCAGACTTGAGCCAAACTGCATAACTGAACACATGTGCACTCCGAGCAGAAGGGATGGCATGCTGACCTTCGCCTCTCCACCCTACTGTCTGGACTTGAGGACAAACTTATTTTTACTAACAGATTTCACCAATATTTAGGACAATAACTCAGAAGCTGAGCTATCATAAAGGTGCACAGTAGGGTTTCACCAACTACTAAAGCTGATCTTCCAGCAGATCTATGAACAGCTGACACCAACAGCATCCTAAAAGGCTGCAGCAAGAGCTACCCTACTCTCAGTGGTGCAGAGAAGCCCAACAAGGGAGCAAATTAGAACCAGCAGCATGTCTTCAGCTGCAGAGAAGAACCAATAAACCAAATAAACCAAAGGGGAAGCCAGGTTTTGCAGACATCAACCTGTCAGACCATGTTAAGGTTTGTGAACACATATGCCAACAGCTAGGGCCTGAAATTTAACTCAGTGGTCTCATTTCTGAAGGTCAGTAGACAAGGAGCACAGAACTGCCAGAGCAGCATAAGGAGCTTGAGGGAAAGGGTCACTGCTGGTCATGACAGTGGATCATTCCTGCCTCAATGCAGGACTCGGTGCTACTACCAGAATGGTTTTCAAACTCTTTGCAGGGGATGGAAAGGAAGGTAAGAGTAAGAGGCACTGCATGGTTTTGGATGGGAAAAAAAAGCTGTGGACTTGAAAAAGGATAAACCAATATAAAGTTGCTGATTTTACAATGCTGAAGTATGCCAGTTACTCTGAGCACCTTCATTAGAAAGGGAAACACTGAAGAGACAGCTGCAGAAGAACAGACATACATCAAGACTCCCCACTTGTGCCAGAGCCTTTCTGAACACCAGCCTTCCAATCACCCTGGCTGTTCAGACACACATAGCAAAACCACTAAAGAGTGGTCAGGGCAAAAAGAGAAATCTTTTTCACCCACTGCCAGGTGGTTTTGTCAACTTTCATATTCAAATTTCCACATGGTAGAAGTCTTCAGCTTACAAGTTTCCTTTTACATCATCAGGGAAAACAGGCTTTTGCTCACTAACACCCAAGTCATAACTCAACCACAAAGTATGACTAGAACAAAACCATGCCCCAAGTACGCAGCCCACACTGCACAACTGCACAATCTCAAACCAACACCGCCCTTCAGAGCTGGCCCTGCTGCAGAGCCACCAGCTCCTCAGAGGGGGGACCAGTCTTTCATGCTACTCCATGCTCTGCCCCTCTGAACTATTTCTTGTCTGTATAACCCAGGCAGCGGACAATTCCTTTGGGACACTCATCAGCAAAAACACTGCACGAATTTATCAGCTGTCTTATCAGAGAGATGGATGGGTGAAAAGGTAGGAAGCACTGCAGAGAAATTAATAAGAAAATAAACACACAGGGGCAAAGTCAACTGCCTCTGGCAACATTATTTTTGCCTTTCACGTATTAATTAAAAAAAACCAAAAACGTACTAGACATATCAAGACTGACACAGAAGAGAGTCAGAGGAAATGGCAAAATAAACACATAAACAGGAGTTTTGGAAAGACAATTAACTTCAACATGTTGATTTTCTAATACAAATGTAAATGTTACTTAAAACTTATTTTATTTTCTTTGCATTTTTCCATCACACACACATTACAAGCAAGTTGTTGCTGGTGGGCTTACTCAGCTATGAACACAACACTACTGCTATCAGTAAGATCAATCATGCACTAAATTGCTACTCTTTCTTCTGGCTTTATTTCTCCACATGGTTAAGCTGCTATTTTCTACTGTATATTGTTTTATGCAGAGAGTAACTGCATTTTGAAGTTGCCTACAACTTAACCATTGGCTTTTGGACAAGGCTCAGTATGAAAGATTTTTTCCCATACTATGGTGATATCAAGAGCTGTGGCCAATATAAACACACAGGTTGTGGTCACGTTCTGGTTGGAATCGTGCTGGTTAACCAAGGAGTTAACAGGCTCTTAAATGGAACTACATCATTTTTGTAAGTTTCTACTGACCCACAATATTCTCTTTCTTCTCTTCAGAACAGGCAGATTTCAACTACTTTTTTCACTTAAAAACTAGTTAAACAATGATTATACTTTAAAAAAGTGTATGAACAAAAAGCAACTATCAACAATCTAGCACCACCACTTGAAAATTAAAAGATACTTAAACAGAAGGCTCACAAAGCCTCTGCTTGACTTTGATTTACTAGCAGCTAAAATTCCCAGAGGAACCTGGGCACCCTTTAAAGGTTTTGAGTTTGTTAAGCAGAGATGCATGAAGGGAATGTGAGGCAGTAGGGTCAAGGATAACCCTGTGGCAGGTGCTTCTGATGCTACAAATACTGCTGGACCAAACAACTACTTTAAAGATATCTAGAATGGAAGTTTATTTTTCTAGCAATAGTTTGGTGGTTTGGATTTGTTGGATTTTTTCCCAATAGACTGCCTATAGTTCGCTGCTTCTTTTGGAGATTTAAAGTAGGCCTGGAGGGGCAGGGAAGCAGAACTGGGTTTTGCAGTTAATTTTTACCTTACAGAAACTACATGGAATCTGTTTTTCCACAGTCTGGGTTACTGAAATGTGAGTCTTAAAGGCATCTTTAACTGAAGGCTTTGAGGTGTTCCATCTGGGCTCAACTCCTTGTGAAAATTCATTAGATGCGGAATTTAAATTTGCTTTACAAAAACTTAAAAGACACTCTCATTCAATTGTTTTTTTCTTCTCACAGTTTACAACTGTAGCAATAAGGTCAGCCCATCATCATGTGCCTGGCCCATTTCTAAAATGTTCTTCACTAAATTTCCCAACATTGTAGTGAACTTCAAGGACTTGTATTCAATGACGCTGTCAGCAACACCATAGCAATTCTGCAGCTTACAGAAAACATTGCATACCAGAAAAAACAGGAAACAAAGACTGCAACACTATCCTGAAAACTGAGAAACAAGTAAGCACTGCTACTCATCACTCAAGGTTTGGCTCAGCATTGGGTTAGCAAGTTGAGGTTTTGTAACACAAGCAACACAAGACTTCATTTTCTGTGGTCTTGACTCACAATTCAGAAAGTAAAATTCTGTATCTCTTCCAATTCTCCAGCTCTTTGATAGCCCTTATTCTGACACTGACCTAGCCCTTATAGGTTGGTAGCATAAAATCCATTAATGCTCACCCTCAGACAAAGGAAGGAATACAAAGAGACTGATTTTGGGGTTGTTCACAGGGCTGTATAATCCTGAGCACACCAGTCAACCTTCTCATGCTTCATTCACCACCTGCAAAGGTGGGATAATGCTTAGACACTCCAAAAGCCTGCTACAAGGTTTAATGAACCAGCATCTGAGCCTTGGCTTAAAGGTGCTGAAGTGACAAATACAATAACTCTGAAGTTGGGGGTGAGAAAGGGAGGTATTTTATAAGGTCTCTGAGAGCACTGCTGTTGATTGGCAAAAACTGTCTGCTAAGGGATGGTGAATGTATCTCAGTCAGGACTTTCAAACGAGCAGGACAACCTGCCACACTCAAACCTCGGGCCCCAAGCCCCTGCACAGCTGGGGAGCTGCACCTGCACTACGCCAGGACACCACCCATGGCCCTCATCTCTACTCTGAGCACTTTTCAGAGGACCAACTGTACTGTCTTCTCTTTGTAAAAAGAAATTACAAGGGCACAAACTGAGAGGTCTAAATTGACAAAAATTCTCCAGCAGAGCTGGGATTTGAAACCACTTCCAGTCCAGGGCCTTATCTATTAGGCAAAGCTGTCCAAGAAGATAAGCTCTGTTTCCATGTCCTTGCTAAAAAATATCTTTTATGTAGTTTTTTTATCCACAATGACCTAACTCTTTCTCATTACTGTTTCCCTTGGAAACAAAAATGTACTTTGCAGTTTCCTCTGATTTTTTTTTTTTTTGAGAATAATCTCCCCTAAAATTAGAGAATTTTTTTTTGTTTATTTGGTTCTACATGGATCTCTCTGATAAATGCAGAATGAAAGGCAAATGGAACAACTGTGATACTAAATAACCTTGATTTATGGATCCCAGCACCACTCTGGCACAGATCTGACGGAGGAGACGAGAAATCTTGGCCTTCTGGTTAGGCAAGGTGGCTGCTGGACAAGCAGCATGTCAGTGTGGTTTTCAGGCTTTCCAAGCTACCTTTTTTACTCTTTTTTCTCCTGCTGAGGAAATATTTCCTGAATTTCACAAATGAAATTAACTAACCGCATACTATCTCATGGACATCAGTCAGTGTTCTCATATCTCCTTTGTTAAAGAGTGTATTTATGTATGTGCTGATGTCCATATTTTGGGGAGGAAATTATGATGTATTGCAGCAAAAGAAAACACTTTTTAGAAAAGAAATCATCAAAAGCAACTGTTCTGTCAACTGGCTTATAGTTATAAAGTTGTCTATCTTGGCAATGTAAAGGCCTGGTCACGCTGCATGAGACATCTTACCTGAATGACAGAACCAGATGCAAAATCTCAGGTAGTTTCCCAAAAGGAAAACCTTTTATGAACATGGACATGCAGAGGAGAGTATACATTTTGTTCGTCTCAGAACAGCATACTTATGCTTCCCCACCAGGAGACCTTTTCTCGGTAGGACAGAAGCTCCACCTGTGATTGAAGGACCCTGCAAGGGCTCTGTGCTATAACCACTGCAAGGGTTTTGTGCTATTGCTTCTCTCATCAGAACTGCCTTTGGCCCCTGATGCATCTCCACTGTAAGGTCAAAAGGTAGCAGAGGTGAACATCAGGAAAGAAAGAAGCTTAAAATATTTTTTAGAACCAAACGTGCTATACAAGCAAGATCTCAGTCCATAATTACTGCATATAGCAGAGGAGGGCAGTAGCAAAACCAATAATCAACTTTGTAAGATCAGTATACAGAGAAAATGGAAAGCCAATTGCTTGTGAATATACAGCTCCCAAACTATAGCTTTAGGTTTACAGAGCAGGACAGGTGATACTCAATTCCCACCAAGCTTACCTGCTAAGTCACAGCAGAAAATACTCATATTCTTGACTGTACCATCTCTTCAGAGGCAACCACAGCAAGAACACAGTATGTTCACAAGTGGATGAGAAATTAGGAATGGCCTATGGCAAAGTTTTGTTCACACTGCAGCATCTGTGTAAAGTACATCCTGGAGCATTGCTTATCTTGTCCCAAAAGTCACAGACAACAACCTCTCATGCATCATTCAAATATATTTCCTTTTGGAATGACCAAGAGTTACAAATCCATTTATAAAATTCAGTGAGAAAGAGTCAATTATCTTCCTTTCTTTTTAAAATACATTAAAATTAGAATGCAATAAAAGTCTATTTTCACCATGTCAAGAGTACTACTCAAAATCAAGTGCTAAATTATTACTCACTTTCAATTCATCACTGTTTTGCAGAATTTACATACATCAAATCTCACTAAAAACAACTTCACAAGGGTTGTAAACAGGGAGAGAAGTGAGAGGTGGACAAGACTATATAATAAGAATGGCCATGCAAGCCAAACTTCTACCCTTTTTCAGGCAGTAAAGCTGTGCACGTCACATCAAAACTGAAAAGCAGGAAGTAAATACAACACATTTCTTCAGCTGCAATGAACTGCAGAAGCAAATGTTTTCCATTTTGTAAGCTTTAAATTATTTCAAAATTATTTTTACTCTTAGGGGCCTAGATAGCTAGGAAGCCAAAATTTATTTTAGCGAACACTTCCCTGTTCTTCTTGGAGGTGAAGAGAAAAAAGAAGGGATTGGCAAGACGCATTTAAACTCTAAAATAATCCTTTCAAATGACATTTTGCCAGGACATTCTCTTCAATGTAACACAAAGGAATTAATGCAAATAGACTATCCTTATAAAAAGAATTGAAACATTCCCATTTTCTCTTTGGCCCTAAAACCTTTTACCAGAACCACTGTAAAATAGTTTCATTCAGGAACGTGAGCACAATACACCAGACTGTTTTCTTCTTTCACAGATACTGAACCCCTTATTGGTCTAATCCTCCCACAAGCATCACACCACTCACAGCCCACTGAAACCCCAACTGGGGCTATGCAGACAGGCTGGCCTGCTTCCCCCTCCCACCCCACTGCCCGTGTTCACAGCCAGCTCTCCTCTCACATCCTGATTTCCCCAAAGTTCAACTCTCATGACTGGTTTCAAAGCATCCTGCAGACCCTTTTCAAGCAGATGAGTAACTTGAGCCTTTTTCCCAACACGCAGGCAAGAGCAGCGGAGTGCCTGGAGTGGCTGTGATGTCCACATGCCAGGTATGGCACCAAAGCCCAGGAGAGCCATCCTGTCCCTGCAGAGGTCTGTGCACACAGTGAGCTGCCAGCTCCAAGCCACCTCTGCTCAGCAAACCCCAGATCAACACCAGACTGCTCAAACACTGTGCCACCTCGCTGCCCCCAGCTATGGGAGACCCTCCTGCCCCAGGGGGTTCCGCTCCTGTCCCAGGGGAAAATGAAGGGCAATGGGTGCAAGTTACTTCTGGGGAGATTTCAACTGGTCACAAAACCAAAATTTTTCACAATGAGAACAACCAGTCAATGGAATAATCTCCCCTGGGCAGTGGTGGATTCTCCAACCAACACTGTATATGTTTAGTATTTGGCTGGACAGGGTGCTGGGAATATTGTCTAGACCATGCTTTTGCCAAGAAAGGCTGGACCAGATGATCCTTGAGGCTTCTTCCACCCTCTATTCTATGATTCCTATGGCACACAGGTTCTGCATGGGGTGCATGAGGCCGGCCTGTGGGGTGCCAGCTGAAGATGGATTGTTTTTTCTTGATTTAGCATAGAGGCGTAGGAAAAAAGATGCTACTGAAGGGCAAGTGGCTGACCAAGTGAAACAAAGACACTTGACACCTCTGCTCCTTGTGATGTTCCCAGGGAGGAAGCTCACCAAAACGGGGTCACCATGAAGCCAAGATGCTATTTCAATTCACCTATGAAGTATTTTGACAGATACAAGGGATTTAAGTGGAACCTAGGTCCCACACAACACAGAGGAAATTCAGCTTCCCACAGATTAAAACCTTTCTTGGATGTTTTTCTGCATGGCCTGAAAACATTGCTCTCCAAAATGAAGACTTGTATCCGTCTGACAGAATTCAGCTATTGAACAACACACCATGGCTCACCCTTAAGGCTCTGTAATATTATATCCATTAAATGGTACTTTTTTCCAAGCAGCCTATGGAGTTATGAGAAACTACAATTTTCTCCATGTCTGTCAGTGAGATGCTTTCAAATATCTGTGGCCCAACACAGAAGTGCAGCACCATGGACCACTACAACATTCCCATATCTTCCTTTTCATCAGCTTTCACAATCCAAAAGAACCTTCTGGGGAAGAAACTGACAAAAGAGCATCTTCATTCCTGCCTCCTCCCATGTCCTTGTAAAAAATTCATTTTGCTGTCCTGCCTTATTTTTTAAATTATTTTTATTTACTTGCATATTTAGATGCTGCAATCCCTGCTCTGCAGAGCTCAGAGCTGGCTCACCGATAGGCTACCAGCCATAGCTTGGAGCAATCAGAAAAGCCTATGTCCACCACCACCACCCTGAGAAGGACAATAAGCCATTCAGAAGCCAAGAGTGAAAACCACAACTCCGCGTGAAATCTTCAAAGACAGAGCATCACCCAAATTTTCTGCTTTCTTTTCTGTAAAAAATAACGCTAGTATGCCAACAAATCGCTGACAAAACATCCCCCTTATTTTAGCTGTTAAACTTATTTGCAATATTTGAAGAACAATAGAGGTGAAAAATAATAGATATTCCACTTCTTTAAAAACTCAAAGAAAGTATGGGTCAAATTGTGTTTTCAGCATAAACCAGCATATCAGAGTAACATGGAATAAATTTCACTTTCTAATTGAGTATATTCTGGTTTTATCAAAAATATGATCTGCATGTTTACATGGCAGCTACGTGCAGTATTTATACTGTCCATATGACACAAGTTGGAGGTCCCCTGGAGAAAAATAAGTAGAAGGGGATTGACTCACTGAGGTTTGGGGTTGTATCAGTTTCACAAAAAGAAGAGGTGAGGAAGATACTCCTTCTTCCCACTTTACAGTGCTGGTTGTTAAACGACTTTTCAACTCCTTGAAATGCAGCTGAAGTTTTACAGACCAAAACCCTGCAGCAGCCTCTGAACAGCTGGGTCAGCCCCACTAGTTCCTCTTGAAATTGCCCATCTGAATGAGGTGCACAGGACACTTGTAAAACACCAGCTTCCAAAGTCAGCTGTGTACAGAAAAGCTGCCTTTCATAGGAAAGGAGCTTTTACTAAGCACTGTCAGTATTAAAGTGTGGCAGTCACTATCTTCACTAGGTCTGGTGCACAACTGGCATTACCTGAACCCATGCTGGGTTCAATGGTGTAAGGCAAAATTCTTCACTGAAGATGGAGGAGGGAAAAAGGACCAAAGGCTTTGTTCAGCAATCTGGATACAGGGGGCAAAGGTGATTTAAAAGAAGAATTGGCTTGTGGACAGATCTCTTCCTCCTATCTCCAATCACCATAGTATAGATATTCACTACACCATTCAAACCCTACTACAGAGAACAAAGGCAGAAGCATTAATTAGGTAAGCTGTAATTTCACAGGCCCTGCACTGTATTCCTCACAGTGGACTGCAAGCATCACTCATAATGGTAAGCAGTATGCAACCAGAGTGATCAAGTTTTTTTTTAGAAATCAGCTCTCCAAATCAAACATGCTCACAGAACCCATGACTTAAACCAGATGGATGACCCCACTCTCATTCCTACAGACCAACTGCCACAAAACCATTTAGTAGCAAGGGACAACCATGACAGTTCCAAGGGAGAGGGCAAATGGGTGGTTGTACATGCCCATGGGTGTGTTTGCTACAAGGGTAGGACAAAGGCAAACACACCTGGGGAAATTTCCAGTGCCAACAGAATGCAGAATAGTACCTCTGAACTTTGCCACAGTAACACAACCAAAATAAACAAACAAACATTAAAAAAAAAAAAAAAAAAAAAAAACCTGTTCATTTTCCAGACAAACTGAGTATCCAGCTTTTCCACAGGTCGTGGAAGTAACATTTGTTCTTCCATGAAAGCACCAACTCTGCTAAGACTTGTTTTAAGGACAAATCCAAGCCCATATTCATCTAAGCCAAGTACGAATCATATCCTCTTCAAGTACCTATAATCTGAACTAGGCATCTTGTCTGCAGAGCTCATGGTGAAGCTTTAGGGCCTGAGTCATCTGACCTATTTTTAATGCCACATCAGGAGGGGAAGATTGCACCCTGGAGTGTGCATTTCTCTCTAGCAGCTATCACACAAATCCAGGCAACCCACCTTGCACAAAACACCTCTAACATTTCATGTCTCCGGTTTATTTGGTCAGCAGAACTGATGATACTCAAGGCTGCGCTTCCAACCATACTAAACCTTAACGTTGGTCACCTGGGGTGGATTCACCAGGCCCAGTGCTCAAGGGGCCAGCAGGATGGCCGAGCTCAGACAAGCTGCCAACAGTGTGAACACACCATACTCAGTGCATGGCTGTCCCAGCACAACCTCAAGGCACACACATAGCATGGATTACCAAGAACATTACACTTTTGTACATTTCCTCACTGCAGACACTGAGAAGGACTTGGCCGAGGCAGAAGATAAACCCTGTCCCTGCTTTGCTGGATTAGATAGATCCACTCACACCCCAGTTACAGCTTCAAGTTCAAGAGAGAGATTTCCCTTTCCTTTCTCTTGAATTTTTCTTGTTAGAGGAGACTGAGGGAGTAGGACACCTGGGGATCAGAACCTAATGGATTCCAGCACAGAATCTGAGTCTCAAAATCAAATCCTGCTGTCGCTGAAATGTTGCTTGGTGTCTTTGTTACTCTTTCCAGTATCTGTCTTCTTGTTTCAGTGCTGTCAGAATGATTGTGTTTCCTTAGACAGCAAATGGTGCCACCATTACCATGCTCCCAGGAGGTCATGTGGCATTTCCAGCACCCAGGATGTAACAGGGATTACTGCAGCACATGCCCCTGCCTGGGAACTTGCAGGGTGCAAGGACTAAACAGCAAAATATAAAGAAGCCATAGATAAGGTGCTATAGTAATTAGATTATACAGTTGTCATGGAAGTGTTTGGTTGCAGCCTGCGTTCATTGAAAGTATAACCAAACAATTGCTTAAGAAAGACTTTTTTTTTTTAGCATACACGTTTCACTATCAGCAACAGCACAAAGATTACTGGTGGCTGCACCTCTGACTCCCAAGGACTCGTTAGCTCTAGCTATTGATCCATGAACTAAATATATTTTTCTGGGAATTTCTGGCCAGGAATGTCCATACGGACCCAAACTACTGCAGGTATAACAGGTCACTCGTGGACTGTAACATTGCTCTCAGTGTTCATCAGGTTCATGCCTCTGAACACGTTATTACCCACCAGTCTCCCCCACTAAGTAGCAAACTGCTGGGATTTGATTCTGTCTTTGTCTGAAGGCACTTATTTGGAGGGGGTGATGGGCTACTAACATCAGAGTTTAACTCAAGTACACAAAAGCGAGGAAATTCACAGCCAGGGCTGAAAATGTGTGCTGACACAGCAGCATTATCTCCTGCCATTAAGCCTTTTCTGGATCTTTTGGCACAACTGCCTGGGTTAAAGCCTGCATGTCAGCAGAGATTTTTCAGACTTCGCCACTAATTTATTTGCTTTACTCAAGTTGCTAGCATCACTCAGATATATTCTTCTTAATATTACATGAACACCTCATGAAGACGAAGCACATATGCACACACATCCCCACAACCCCCACCGTTCCATGTGTGGTTTCACCTTCCTTTTCCCCAGGGCTGTGAATATAGCATGAACCAACTTGCAAAATCCCAGCTGTCCTTCCAAAGTGGACACAAAAGGGGATTAAGCAGCACTGAATAGTGCTGACAAACAGACCTGGGCAACCGTAGCAATTGGTATTTCAGAGTAGCGTCACATCCCAAGGATCCGGCTTTGGCTCCCCTCCCAAGCCCAGGAAGGTGGTTGGGAGGAGGACCCGAGGGATTAGCCATGGCATAGCTCTCCTCAGGGGCAGAGACGCCAAAAATGGTGCTTGGGGAACTGTTCTTGGCTCTTTCAGTCACTCTCACTGAATTCATTTAGTCGCTCTTTTAGCAGCAGGGTGAGGATAGGAAGCTTCAGGGCCTTTACTGGGGAGTGACTTCCCAGAAAGGGGACATTCTGCATTCCAATGGCAGAAGTGGGCCTGGGCTCGCTGAAAGTGAGCACAGCCATGGCTACTGCCTGCCCCTTTCCCCTGCTGTCCCAGCCCCTCCAGGGGATTCCCAAATCTAAAAATACCACAAGGCAGGAGGAAAAAAAAAAACCAGACCAATAAGAACATTAATTTTTTCCCATTTTTGCTTGTGTGACTAGGAGCTACACAAGGGGGGATGGCTGGAAATGGGTTAAATTGTGAAATTACCCCAGCAGGTGACCCCCCTCCTGCAGGAGAGCTCACCTGGACCCAGGCTGCTGGCAGCCAGGGAAGAGTGCCAGGCAGCTCCCCTCCCACCTTAGCTTCACTGGTCTCCCATCACAAACAGCATGTGCCCAGCACAGCCCCACTGAGTCCCCGGGGCCAGCACACACAACATGTCCCACACACACACAGCCTGGATCAGGACCTGCTGCCTCAGGAATGCTGAAACAGGTGAAGCTTCAGTCATGGAGGCTGGAAAAGGGAAGGAGACCTGGGTAGAAGCGAGGAGCCAGAGGAGGCTGCCTGGGTTAAACAAGTGACAGCACAGCAGCCCCCAACTCCTTTGCACACAATTTAAATGTTCTGCCAAGCAATGGCAGCTCTGGCTGCCTGCAGGGATACATATACATTTTCTCCATCTACTTTTAGAATCCAGAACAAGACTTAAGTCAAATTAATAAAATTACTTCAATGAAGCAAATGACCAAGAGATCCTATCTCATCAAGAACAAAGCTAGCTAACTTGGCTCTCTAAACAGGCACTTACAAATTGCAAACTAATCTACTTACAGACTTTATCTTGTTGGTTACAAGGCACTTGTTATAGATTTACCACTAAATAAAAAAATTAAGAGGTTAGTTACGCTGGCCCAAAATTTACCAGCTTTATACAAAGGATTTGCCAGAATGACTCAACATCAAATAAAAGAGCAGGGCTGGATTTTACAGTTTTAAAGACATGTAGTTAATATAATCTATAAATAACTGAAATAGCATTTCTGAGTGAAAGGGCCACTGTTCATTTTTATCACGGATATGAAGACAAGTGCTGTGGTGAAGAAGGGCAGACTTTCCAATGGAACGTTATAGATTTATTTTATAAAATAAAGCAACCCAACAGGATACCTCCGGGCAGTAGTTTAAGGTATGCTTCAGTACAAAGGCAGGGGCTTTGACAATATGGATGTCAAAGAGATGAACCTAACCAACACACACTGGAAAGAGAAAGCAGACACTAGTGACAGATAAATTTGCATTTTATTTAGACTCTACAATCCTACAGAATTAATGTTACTGTTAATATAATATAGCTGCTTAGGAGAATTCTTCTGATTAATATGAGCCATTTTAGACAATGACACTTAAGCAGTTTCACAGTCACTTAGAGTCTAAACCTAAATCAGTTCTTAGCTTTAAACCAGATCAGTTCCCAGTTCTGGTTCATCAGGCAACCACATTGTCTTACCACAGAGGAGGCAAAGGTACATTTAGAGGCAGATGTTTTCCTTTTGATGGCAGTGACATCATTTTGATAGTAAAGCAACAGTAAAAATTCATTACAGGGTAAATTCCTCTCCGAAAATGCCACTCCACCAGTAACAGCTGTCAGGACCAGGCCATGTCTCGGGCCAGAGAGCCTTAACCAAACAAGCCTATATCTTCACCCATTAATCCAACTGGAAACCAGTGGGTCTGTGCAGAACCCACAGCACTGTGAACCGCTGAGGAGAGCAGAGCTCCCTGGATTGCCAGGGCTGGCAGGAAAGCAGGCGCCTGCCCAATTAGTCTGCCCCGCAAGGCTGGCCAGCTGATGTTAGTCCCGTGGGGAAAACAACCCCTGGCTCCAAGCACACAAGAGATTAAACACCTCAGATTCAGAACACTAAATCTTCCTTGCAATTAACTGAAATAAACAGATGAACAACAGGGTGGATGAGGTTGCTTCAAAGTGGTAGCCTTAGAGTCGTATAATAAACAGGAAAACAAACAAAAAATAAAATTCAGAGCCATGCGACATCACCCTCCCCCATGCATGTTTTATTCCATCGATGACAGAAGACTCAGTCAGTCAAGATCTGCAAATTGGTAAGCAGTACATTCTGTGCTGTCTGTCAGTATTACACATCCTAAAGGGCTGAATAAATAATTGAAGAATAAATAATTGTGCCAGGGCTTTGTCTCATGGGCCATTTTTATAGATTGCTGTCTAATGATAGCACCATCTGCGACGCTCTGCATTAATACGGGATAAAATTACATAGTGCTTTGTTTGTTCTGACACTGTGATGTTATGATGTCTCTTAATATTATCTTGAATAAAAGGCTAGAGCAATGATGGAAGTGTCCCAATTGCTTGTAAACTCTCATTTAGGGAAACACAAGTTTAGGCAATCAGAGATGTCTTTCCCCCAGGGACAGGACAGGGAAGAGTGGGGAAGCCTGCCTGTTTCCAGTGCATGTCGTATCAAGGTGATTAAAAAGAGAGGAGCTTGTTAGGAATATTTTTGTTATGCACGCACAGTTCAGAGACTGCAGGTTAACAGTCCTTTGCTGACAAGGCAGCAGCCAGACTCACCTCCAAAAAAACTACACCCCAGCCTCAGTTCCCTTCTCAGTGCAGAGAGGAAAGCAAAGAGATCAAGCATAGGCTCTCACTCCCTAAATCCAAAGGAAGTAAGATTACTTACATCAGTTTAATCTGGCATGGAAGCATACCATAGGTGATGGGAGGTACCTGCAAGGAGACAAAAGCTTTTTGCATGGGAGAGAAAGCAAGCACAATACAGCTACCACTTGCTTTCCAGTAATGCTTTACACTTCTTAATTCTCTACCCAAGAAACATTTTCTTATTTATTCTTAGAAAGTAAAACCCGAAGCCATGATTAAATATTCACCAACAGTACTCCTTCTGCACACTTCTCCATGCCTGCAGGACACATAGGGCACTTCTCTTCCTTCCTGAAAAGGTCTTGTGGACATCATCTCTCCCTCCCTCCTCAGCTAAAGGTGCCGGGGTCAGGCAGAGTGGCACCAAGCAGCCCCATCCCCTCACTCCTACACGTCTGTGACTGCTACAATGAGCAGCTGTGGCTGGTGGAGTGGTAGGTCTGCACAGACAGGAGCTAATCTGGATTCCAGGGAGATAGAACAAATGCATTTCCTGCCTCAAATTTATTACTTACCTGTGGAGCAATCGTGAAATTTTAAGTAGGTTTTGCAAAGTCCAGTCTCACTGTGGTCACAATCCAGAATCACTCCAGGGAGGCTGCAACAAGAAGTGCTTTGGCCTCTCAAGCCCCAGCCCTCCATTCCCACCTACTCCTCAGCACCCGCCTCCAGAACTGAACATTTCAATTTTCATATCCTAGAAAAGCGAAACCAGAGAGATGTTGGGCTGATGGGGCCCCTGCAGTTACGATACCAGCAATGTCACAACTGTGACCACAGGCTTCAGGAACTAATTTGCAAAGCAGGAAGTTTCAAACTATCCATTGATCTTGTTTAGCTCAGCATCAGAAGCACAGAGACCAAATAGTGTCTGCAGGAAGCTTTGGAGAACAAAGCATTGTGGCAGCTCCAGTAAAACGGATTATGGTAAAGGAAAAGCCTCTTGTCCCCAAGCCCTCCTCGTACCATCAAATATTTTTCTAACCCTCAGTCCCAGCCTCACACTAAGAGCTGGCATACAAATTAATCCGGGATGCATGGTTATAACTTGGCTGTAACAAGTTACACCTAAATTAACAATTAGAAAGAGACCTACTGATGCGATCCCCAGCAGGAAGATGCCTTCAACCAGCACAAAGCTTCTCTGCACAGACAACACACGCAGCATCCTAGCCCTGCTCTCGCCAGCAAGGACCATGGTTGAGGTAACTCCAGAAGTGCTCAACAGTTAGAGAAGCATGCCTTTCAGTGTCTCTCTAACCTCAAAAACCCAAATGTGTGACACAGGCTGCTAAAGCACACCACCATTAGCACAGCAGGGGTGGTAACCTGCTTCTGCACACAGGGCTTGCTGGGGCTTTCCAATAGATTTGGCCACCATTAATCAGCACCAACATGTGCAGACATGGAAATCGAATCAACAGTGACCACAGTTTGCATAAAACAAACTTAAGAGCTCCACCCCAAATTTGTACTGAAGATGATATGCAGAGGCCGTGGAAGGGCCTCATGTCCTGCCCCAGCTCTGAGAGCGATATTGCACAGTTCAGACAAATTCCATCACCCATCCTGCAACTCCACTGGGCCAGCTGGGGACACAAACCACTCTACCCTACAGTAATGGCAGGGCTGTTCTGCATTAGCATTTAGGAAATGTTCAAATGTAGCTAAGCAGACAGCTCACTCATTTAGCAAAACTTACCCTAGTGCCATAACACCACCACTTTTGCCCCATGCAGCTGGGTATCCTGGGCATGCATTATTTTTGCTCCTGGAA
This sequence comes from Entomyzon cyanotis, assembly GCA_024500445.1. NCBI lineage: Eukaryota > Metazoa > Chordata > Aves > Passeriformes > Meliphagidae > Entomyzon > Entomyzon cyanotis. The sequence continues at coordinate 14,247,923 of JAKEPQ010001004.1, read as the reverse complement.
ACATAAGAGAACCTTCCTTGAGAGCAAAACACAGCCTGTGGACATGCACAAGAAGTGGGGAACAGGAGACAACACAGACATTGAAAGATGATGGGGAAAAAGTATTAATCAAACAAATTACCACCGAAGTGGACTTAGGCTACAAATCAGAAGAATGTGGCTCCCTCAGCAAAAAAATAAAACACTCAGAGGGTGCCCCAGACACTGTGGATCCACGTGTGCCCTCAGAAGTGGCTCTGTCTCGCAGGCATTCCTCTGTTTCTGCCGCAGATAAAGAGGGCCCAGCGACCCATGAAGCATGGGGAATTCATCCCCCGGCGCCCAGGCGAGGCACGGGACAGCCATTGTGCTCAGTGAAGTTCAATTGCAAATCCTGTCGGAAATGGCACTGCTCCCCAGGGGCTACAGAGGAGGGCCAGCAGGAGGAGAAGGAGTTTAGAGGCCTGGCTAAATTGCAGAGAGAAGGTGAAGAGGAAGGTACAAGTGGGGTGTGCAGGGCATGCAGCCACCACCTGGTCTCTGAGGGCAAATATCCACTTTTGTCAAAGCAGAGCAACGAAGAAAAGAATAAAAATAACAAAAAGTACTGCTGTTGACATTAAATATTCATGGCAACAGCTATGGTGCGGCTAATGGAAAATGTCCGTAAAACCTTTAAGAAGTTTGTTAATGCATGGAGGCTGGCAGAGGTCACAGCATGCTTGATGCAAAACGGGAGCAATCGAACAAAAATAGTTTCTCCCTTTTCAAACTAGCACTAAAAAGGTGTCCATTTATTGCACCAAAACCACTGAAGGCACCAGGAAGGGTCATAAACACTCATTAACAGTATTCCTGGTTGCTGTTCCCCAGCAGCACAGCCATTAAAATCTCCCCATATGATCCTCTCAGCTGTTGACTGAAAGGAGGCTCCCAGGCACAAGGACAGTGCTCCACAACTGCAATGCCACCTTCCCCTGTCCCATATTAAGAGGTAATGGCCAAAATCCACATAATCCAGTAACCTCCACCCTGCAGTGAGGGTTTGATATGGTTAGTGCACAAAATATCTCTACAGAAGCACCATGCAGGCCCACTTGTCTTTGCTATCTCCATTTAGTAACAAAGCCACATACAGACCTCAACATCCCCATGCTTTTAGGAGCACAAAACATCTGATACTCCAAGGCCAGAGCTGCACAAATACAATTTGCCAAAGCATCCAATTCTCTTCCTCATCCTTATCCTCAAAATAGATCAGTTACCCCAAACTGATAGTTGCAAACTCTGATTTTTGCAGTTTCCATCACTGTTTTGCTCTGAATAGCAACCAAGTTCAACTTCCCACCCCATTCCATGCCATGCAGGGGAACATTAAACAATTAAATATTAAACATTAAACAGCAATTAAAACCCTGTAACATCTATGCAACAATTACTAACTGCAAGTGTATTTTTGAGTCAGCCAGGTAAGTGCTGCCTGCAGAAGGTCATCAGCTACTTGCAACCCAGAGACTGCACAGACACGCATGCCCAGGTGTTTTAAATGTATACTGGAAGACTTTAAAGCATTAAAAATTGTCCAGATTTCCCTTACTCCCTGTTGTCCAATAATTTTAAGCTTGCATCAGCACTGGACTTCAAACACTACTGCTAATGGCAAAGACATATACACCGGTTGCTTTGTTTTACTCTGGATTTCAGAAAGCGTAGTGCCCACATAAAATCATTTACAGTGCAAGGGCAGATCATGTTAAGAAACCAACATATTAGTCATATTAATAAATTTTTTAGTCAAGGATTTGGTGGCACAAGAATCTGTCATTTCCATTGCTTGGTTCAACAATCTTTTCCAGTTGACTTATCTCCTATGGTTTGCGCAGCTTTCCAACCACTTGTATAAAAAGGTTTTCTCTCTTTTACTTTTTAATTAAAAACAAAATGGAAAAAAACTGTGATTTGCTCCCAGAACACAGAAAAATCCATTTGTGATGGAATAGAGACCACCAACACATGCAAACATTTCCTAGAAAGTTAACAACTGTTAGTAGGCCTTTTTAGGTTAATATCCATGGCATTCCTTGGCTTAATTTTACAGGGAAAAGGTTATGTACTTTACTGTTTTAAACAAAATGTGTATTGTTTTTCTTTTAAGCCACTGCTACTTTAGGGTCATCTTTATTATCTTCCCCTAACTCCAAAAATTACAAGGTCCAGCAGTGGACTAATTCCTAACAAAGATGCTGATAAACAGAAAATAGGTCAGACACCACATATTTTATATATTTATATTTTCCTCCTGAACATTATTAACCCTCCATATTCTACAGGTCCAAACACCAGGCTTTCACTGTGGCAGAGTTTTCCAAGATATTGCCATCTTATGTGAATGCCAAAATCTCTGGTGGAGCACAAACACTGGTTAAATTACCCAGCACAGAAAGGGGCACAGGACTCTTGGGTCAGGCTGTGTGGCTCTTGCCACTGCTCTGGCTAGGTCTGAGCTGAATTCACCAAAGAGTCAGGAATAAAGCCTGCAAAACCCACCATTTTTCATGTGCCAAGTTGTCTGTTTGTGGTGCCTGTGCTCTGTAAGACCAACTCTTTAGCCTGTGACAGTTTGTTTGGTTTTCACACCTAACATATGTAGTGCACATTATTTCAGAGAGTTTGCAGTGACCTAATAGTAAAGATGATTAACAGCAAAGAAAGGGCAAATTGGTGGGACAACAATCAGCAAAACTGAGAAAGTTGTGGTGTATTCAATTCTGTTTAAAATGTGTGTGTACGTGTGGGCATGTAAATGAAAACCATGATCTATACATCAGTTCTGAACACACAGAGACACTTAAATCACACACACCCCATAGCAAAGAAAAATTTGGACACCACCAGACATAATATACTCCACCTACTCAGACTCTTTCCCTTCCCACAGAGGACATAGCTCTGCAAATTTAACTTTGGTGCAAGAAATTTCAGTTAGGGTGAAAGCTTTTGTTTTTAGTAACATCCATTTGGCTTCCAGAAGCAATGCCCAACACAGGTAGAGCAAGTTATATTGGGTTAACATATAGCTTTAAGCTCATATTATGTCAAAATGTACCCTTCATCCATCCATGTGTGCTCCCAGGCATCATTTGACCACTCATTTCCCTCATGGCTTCTTCATTTTTAAACTTACTCTTAGCAAAAATCTCAAACTACAAAGGTACTTGTACACATTTTCCGTACACCGTACTTTATTGTATTTAAATATGGGGGGGAAAGACAGATTGAGTGAACTATTCAAAGCCACAAGCATAGCACAGGAGAATTCATATTCAAGACCTTCCCGGATTCAAGCCCAGCATATTAGATCACTCCTTCCTGCAATAGCATTTTTCTTTATCTAGGCTTTGCCACAACAACAAATCAAACCCCTCCACAGACAAACAGCATCAGAGATGCCATTATCCACAATAGACTTACATCAGGGATGAATATGACTGCAGTACCCAGAAGAAAAAACTGCTGAAAATAAGATATTAAGAGCCAAATTAATTGGTGACATAAGCAGGTACAAGTACATTGAGTGAAATGGAGTAGCTTATGCCTGCCATGAATATAACTGCAAGCGTTTAGCAGGTTCTTCCTCAAGTCTTTGTTTAAACAAATCTGAATTTATTAGTCTGCTGCTGAATAAATATGATAAACTCTTATTGAAATTATCCTCTGGTGAGCAGCAATAAATACTAGGCAATATTCTTTCAAGTGATCCATTATCTTAAACTGGCTAAGAGCAACTCCAGGTTTTCTGCATGCACAGACAAAAGTTATCTTCAGTACAAATAAGTGCAAAGTAGCATACTGCTGAGAGTCTGGGGGGCACATGGAAACATCTCCAAGCTCAGTACCAAACCAAGCAACTCAAGACACCCCATCTCCATGGAGTTCTTACGGTAACAATAAAGAACATTTTCATACATAATTTACAAATTACTATGAAATGCTAGAGGTCAAAACTTCCAGGGCATAATGTAACAGGGAAAACGTGCATGGTATGTTGGAGCAGCTTTTCTGATATTACAAAAAACTGGAGCAAAAACATAGGCAGCATTTGTAATTAGGAAGAAAAAAGTCACCTTTTTTCAGATGCAGCATCCAAGCAGGCTTCAGAGTTTATTCCATTAACAAGTATTCAGACATACACATAGGCCTCAAACAGGAAAGCAGGGGGAGAAAAATCCTGTACAAAGCATCCAGTTAGGCTCCACTATCCAAACACACACCCAGGGCCACTTTAGCACTTCCCAGTGTTCTCCAAATGCAATGTTTAACAAACTTTGGTGCTGTGAGACACTTTCAAGTATTGCATTTTAATACCATAGCTTTGGATGTTTCCATCGCCAGAAGTTGAGGCTCAGGTGGCTCCTTAACCACCCCCTGCATAGGGACAGAAAGCAGGCAATGCCTAATCTTCTACATCTTCACTCCAAAGATATCACTTATGCCAATGCCTCAACCACCACTGAACTCTTGGTGCAGCCATGCTGAGTGGCACACCGAGGACTGCCCCAGCAGCAGTGCTGCCTCCAGTCCCCTCCCTGCCTGCTCCTGTATCCCCCTACCCATGCAGCAGCAGTGTCTCAAATACCACTGCAACACCTGATTCTTAATGCAACCATGCCTGATTCTTTGTACAAAATAAAAATCAAAACTAAAACACATAAGCATGTAATATAAAATTTGCATAATGGGTGTGAGACAGAAAATAAGACAATTTAACGGAAGTGATTACACAGACATAAACTCTCTGCCAAAGGGAAACAAAACAAACATGCTCTGTTTAAAAGTACATCTTGCACATCATTTTTACCATGTTTAAAAGAAGATCACTCTTTAAACCTGAGGCCTGGCTGCAACACCCAGGAAGCCTGTGGCAGAAAGGGCATCTCCCTGCAGGCTGTGTCCCCTCTGCCTCCATACTGGGTTCACACCAGTTTCAGGTAAGATGGCACCTGAACACAGTTGGATGCCTCAGTGTATAGCTGTCTCAGCAGAAACCCTGCCAGATCTACCTCAGATGATCACACTTTGGTGTTTTGGTTTGGTTTCTAAGGAAATTTGGAGCACTGGAGCAAGTTCACACAAGGTTTGTGCTTTGAAATCACATGCTTGTGGTGCATCATTCAGCACTGACAGCACTCAGACCAGACTTGGTTTGTTTGTGAATCAAGATGCCAGGCACAAATGCCCTCACTCCAGAAGTTCTCCAGGTCAGCATGGAGGTGTTTCAAGCCATGACAAGCATTTCTGTTGCAGGCATATTTAACTATACCACATTAAAAATTAAGAGAGTAACCTTCTCACCTCCTCACTACCCAAACAGTGCAACCGTACTTCTAGCAAACATGAGAGGAAACACAGCTGAGAGGGAAGAAAAAGCTGTTACAAAGATGTAGCACTGCTTTTTTAATTCTTAATTCTCCCCTCCTTCCATCCTTGGGTTTACACACACAGCATTTAGCTTCTTGAGAGCTCCTCAATGCTTGCCCTGCTTCTCTTGATGCCCAGAAGATGTCTCACCCAATACACATCAACCCTGGCACTGGGCCACCCCAGAAGGACAGAGGTCATCTTGCACACCCTGGCACAGCTCAACCAGAGACCCTGTTTTTTTTGTAGAAGGAAGCATAAACCTTCATGCCCTTGAACATGAGTATACCCTCTGCTACAGGGATGTACTGCACTGTTTTAAACAAAATGTGTATTGTTTTTCTTCTAAGCCACTCCCTACTTTAGGGTCATCTTTATTACCTTCCCCTAACTCCAAAAATTACAGGGTCCAGCAGCAGATTAATTCCTAACAAAGATGCTGATAAACACAAACAGGTCAGACACCAGCTTTGTCTGTACTTAAGAAAATATTGCACTTTCTGCAGCCTCAGCTCTTCACTTTGGCTTTCCTTTGGAATCTCAAAGATGGCACCTTTGTCTATGCATTTTTCTGTCTCAAACACCCCTGCAGGTTTACTGCTATTTGCCTGTGAAAACACTGGTAACTGAGCATATCTTCTCTACCAAAAGCAGCTGTTGCTTTGATTCAGTCCTTTTGCACAGAAGCCTCCACCTGACAGGAGTATGTCTGTCCTTTTCTCCACTTGTTTCCAACCTATCCAACAAGCAGATGCACAGAGACAGCATCTACATGAAGATGTTTCATCAGGAGTGCACTGCTCTGACAGCAAACTGCCAGTATTCAGTAAAACCCATCCAGGAAACAGCTGCATTTCAGAACCAGCTCTTCAGAGTCTCTGTGCCTCCTCCCTTCTTCCCACTGGTCTTGTTTCACCCGAGTATCTTCCCCCAGCAGTTGTAAGGAAAAGCAGATACAAGAATACACCATTGCCACTAATGAATTTACTCAGTCATGTCACTAACAGTCCCACTTAACTGTACTGTAGTATTCCTTTGGCAGCTTCTCCCACCATAACGTAGTAACAACTCACCACACTGTCCCAAGTGAGCTACCAGGGCTCTGTTTACCACATCGCTTTATTCCCACACCAACCACCCAAAAAGCTATCCCACTTGACTCTTACTGCCCTGTAATTATAAATATAGTCAAGATGACAGTAGTCAATATCCATCTCAGCTTTCATGACCAATCCACGGACATGAAGTCAAATAAAGAAATCACTGCATGGGGATACTTACCAGTGGTATCCTCATTTACAGGCAAGTTGGACATTAATCATGAAGTCCTAGCTAATGATTTCAGCCTTTTTGAGCAGAGAAATTAAGTCAAGATTATATATACAGTTGGCCTTTGATAATAATTAAAAAAAACCTAAACCCAACCTCTGGCTACAAACACAGTTGCCTTACTTTGCAACAGCAAGCTTTTGCTTAGTGTCCTAAGCATTCAAAACCAAAAATCTGGACCTTTCTTTGCCATGCTTTAAATAGTTGTCCAAGGCATTCCCAACTTTTTCCTTTTAGCATTCCCTAAGAAACAGCTACACTCACTGCCCTGCTGTAGCTAGACACTCAGGCTCAGCTATGGATAAAGACCAGAGGGGCAACATGAGTATGCAGAAGGGGATCTGGCAACAGAGTCTTGAGAAACATGAGCTTCATTTTCTGCTCTACATCAGCTTCCAGGGAAACCTCAGTGAGCTGCCTGGGGCTGCCACTTCCCAAAACCCAGCACCTGGGGCAACAATGGCATACGGTGTCTCCCATCCCTTCCACTGCCAGCTCAGCCTCCTCCTCTGGGCAAACTCAACTACACGTAGGAGGATGCTGTCACAGTCACTGGTGACAGCCACAGCCTGACACCATGAATGCAGTGAGAGCCCAAAGGAATCACCTCCCAGTAAATCCAGTAAACGACCAAAGGAATGACCTTCCAGTAAATCACAGACACACAACCTTTTATCTCCCCGAACCACAGTCCCAGGCTTCTGGCATCAGTCCTCCAAACACCCCCATCCTCTTAAAAGTTGGATAGGGAACACATCATGTTCCCCAGCACCAGGCCACGACAGCGGGGGCAAAAGTGAGATTTATGTATGCTGCCTGTTGATGGGGAGGGGGGAATTGTGATTGTTTTGTCGTGTACACCGACCTACACTACCAACGTGCTCGTTAATACCAACATGCACCATGTTGATCACCCACAACCCCAATTCAGTAAGTATCAAGCATGAGGACACAAATCCCATTTCTGCTAAAGCAGCCACAGCACATGGTGTGATGTCTACACTGGCCCTGCTTCCTACATGGAGGATGCTTGCTTGATCTAATGAAACCAGAACTGCTCTGAGAGATGACATCCACCCTGATACAAAGTCTGGGACCACAGCAATCCATGTGCAGTATATCGGACTGACTTTGGCTTTGGAGACCAATCCCCAACTGGAGATGCCTGCTCCATCTGCACTGTTGATGGGTCATGGTCACAGCTGACCCCACGGACATGTTTTTATTCAAAGCATCTCCTTGGAGTAAGCTTTACTTTTTCCTTGCAGCGGTTGAAAGCAAACTAACTGAGCAATGGTGGCTTCTCCTTAAGTCTTGCAAGTCTTCCATTCAGCTCCTGTTTTCTGAGAAGCACAGCTGAACTCAAAAGCTGTCAGAACACACATACCTACCAGGGCTACAGCTGCAGACATTTTGGACCACTCATCCACCTGAGCCTGGAGCTGAGAACCACAAGAGGAAGTCCACTGCTTGGTGCTAGATTGTAGAAGCTCTGAAACCCCCCTTTCCAGATCTACTATCAGCTCCAGCAAAGCCAGGAGATCCCCTACCTGCCCAAGCTAAAAGGAAAAACATGGAATAGTTTGAAGTTGATGTTTTAAGTGTAAGGGAGCAGACATCTTCAGTGTGTCATACTTCCTACAAAGAGTCTTACAAGTGACTCAAGCTGCCCCAAGTGAATTTAAGCCAGCCCCTTCTTTCCTCCCTTTTTCATCCTGCTTCTTTTCACAGGACCACACTTAAAATGATGGAAAAGTTTGAGTTAAAAGTGTCATCTACATAAAAGTTGCCTAGATACTTTGAAGATGCATGCCACAGGATGTGTGCAAATAACAGGATTTCACTTTACATCGCCTTTAAAAGAAAACGCGCCAAAAGCAACCACTCTGCGCACAATGGAGAAAGAACAAATAATGAGCCCCATGCCACACTGATAGCAGAACTGAAGCTAAAGGCTTCCCTTCATTTACACTGGTAAAGTGAAACCCAATTATTCCTGAGAAATAAGTCTGAATCACAAGCCATCCAAGCTTTTAAATACAATTCTGTTGCTGTGAAAGCAAAGCAACACTGGTCTTGGAACATTCTGGAGGCATTAATGAATTAAGGACGAATAAATTTTGCAGAGAGGTATCTCCCTACTCTACACCTAAGAGGAGCAATACTCTAGAAAAAAAATACAACAGTTGAATTCCAGACCTTGCATGAAAGATAAAAGGAACATTATATACTGTGTGGGGATGACAAACCATTAGACTTGTAGACGGACTCCACAGCCTCTGACATACCTAGCACATTTAGCTTATAGGCTAAATGAGACTTTGGTGCAAAAGGATGTATTTACACATCAGCCTGCAATGTGGCATCCATCCCCCACTTCCCAGGCTTCTGTTTGAAAAGATCAAAGACTTCTAGCCATGGAAAACAACACTAAGCTCACATAAGGCAGCCGGGTGCTCCTAACACCTCCCCTGCTGCTGCTGGCCATGCTCTGGCTGAGGACCCAGCACAGCCACAACAGTGCTCTTAAACAACTAAAGTCAGCAATGCATAGATTAGACCAGTATCCCCAGATAAAATGAAAAAAAAGCATATTTTAAGGAAAATGTATTTCAAGGAAATGACTCCAATACAGGGCAGCAGCAGCTCAGCACATGGCCGTGCCCAGGCACTGTTGCTGCCCAGAACGCAGGACTTGCTGGGGGAGCATTTCCTTGCACCAGAAGTGGGTCCCTACACCTGGCACTGCATCAAAGCAGCCTCTGGAGAAGGAAAGATGCAGGGAATGAGGCACTTCAAGGAGATTTTTCTCTCTACAGTGCTATCATTTGGCAATTTGTTATGTGCTCCCAACCCCATTGTTTCTGAGACTCGCAGAACAAAAGCAGACACTCATCAAGATTCAAAATTACAATGCTTGTCTTGCAGAGAGAAAGCAATACCTAAGTCATATCTGGTTTCGAGAAGGCTACAATTCACATAAAAGCTGAGAGAAGCTCTCTTCTATCACTTCAATTAATTGTGCACAGAACAGGATTGAAGCAAACACATTCCAAAGCATGCTGAAGTTGAAGGTGCCTTGAAGCCCCACAGCCTTCAGTTTTCATTACAAAAAAGTGGATTCTTGCTTACTATTATTTTAAAGAAAAATAAATAAAGGAGTGAGTTTGGACTGTGAGTTTTCTAAAAGGATTTGGTTTTCACACCTCATCTTTAGACAGCCATAAGCCACTTGCGTGTCTTGCTTTACTATCTAATTGGTTTAAATGATCTCGTTTCACATTTTCCCAGAAAAATATCCTGCGAACATGTGGTGGTGGGAAGGGCTTTGCAGGGTTACAGCAAGCCAACGCCAAGCAAAATGGCATAGTGGCCTACAAACAAATAGCAAACAGCAAATTTAAGGTGAAATGAGTATAATTAGCTCTTCAAAACTGCTGAATCCTGTGCTGGGAGTCTGGACGACCGAACTGGAGGTGGATCAAGCCAGCAATATTCTGAGAGATGAAGATACACAGCAATTAAAGCCTGTTAGTAACACAAGGAGGGCCAAGGCAAGGAGTCCTAACACACATCCAAGCACGAGTGTGGACCCATGACACTTGTCCTTCACGCTGCCAAGGACGAGCAGCGTGCAGAAAGGGCTCAAACCCAACTTTAAGGCCTACAGCTCAGAAATGCTGAATTGTTCGTGTAGCCTACAAATTTTCTTCCCTCTTACTTTACCAAAGCTTTCAAATAAAACCCCTTGTTTGTAAGGGAAAAACTTCTGAAAGGAAGACTATTCTCACCTCTAGAGATCCAGTAGTGCTATCCTGTGCGTGCATTCACACCACCTTATACCTTTATACACCAGGGTTTATAACACTGTAATAACAGATTCTGTGTTAATTTGGAGAGGGGCTAAAACCATACAAAGGCATTTTTATCTTACAACTAGAAAAAACAAGGCAGGAACAAGCTCATTCCTAAGCTTATAAAACTAGCTGTTAGAGATAATTATGTTTTATTACTTTTCATTTTATGAGGATTGTATTATACAAAACAAATACCAGATGCCTATTTGTTGCATTTGGGGGAGAAGAGGAATCTCTGCAAGCATTGCTGTAAGCAGCCCTGCTTTTAATTAAATACAATAAATGCATAAAAGTTAATGCTGTTGGAAACCAGCAGGTAGGAAGTAAACAGATGAACTGGAGCTGCTGGAAGATCCCCTCCCCTCCAAGCTCCTGCAGCAGAAGCAGCCACTCACCAGCCTATTGCTCAGAGCAGGAGCTCTCTGACCAAGGCTCCTTACACATGTATTTCCTTTTCATGCATTTCTGTTAATACCAAACTTTGCAGATAACCAAAAGCTTTAAAAAAAGGAGAGGTGGGGCAAGCAGGATTCAATATTACTTTTGTTAAAGAGACACACATGTACTCAGCCAGGAAACCTGCAAATGAAAGTCAAGTAGCTTAAAGACTGAGCAAAGATGGAGAAACAGAGGAGAGAAGGCAAGGAGGTGTAAAGGGATTTCTGGCAACCTTAAAGCAGCCATCCCAAACACAATGTACTCTTTAACTGTTAACTTACCAGACTCATACAAAACCCTCCCAAATGGCCTGACACAGTGTGCAGGACAGGCCTCTATACCCGAGATAAAGGACATGCATCTGAAACATGGGGACACAACCAGAGGGAGGCACACAAAGCATGTCCAGTAACAAGCAAAAATGGGACACAGTTCCTCAATGACAGTAAAACGTAGCCAACTTTTCAGCAACTACCAGATGTCAGCCATCCACCTCCCCAGAGGCACCAATATGAAATCTATTTCCCATTTTCAATGGTGGATTCCTTTTTCATTTTAATTGCATTATGATTCAATCATGGGGTGACAACAGACACTTCTTAAGAAGATACCAGCCCTACACTGTAAATCCAGTTTTCAACATCATGTCTGACAATGCTTTAAAGTTCAGCAGAAGAGACTGAAATTGTGTACACAGGATCCCACTGCAGTAGGAAGTCAACTTCCATTTATTTTAAAGAAGATATTTTTAAGACACGGTGCAGCAACAAATGCAAGGTAAACACCAGTGGGATGGTTTCCATGCTTTGCTGCTCATTTTCAGGTTTCCATCTGTTCTATTTATCAAAGCTGAGGATGGGTTTCTTCTATGATCCTCTCAGTGCATATCCCCAACCTACTTCCTAATCAAGTTTGTTTACAAATATTCATTAAATTCCATACTTTATTGGCCCAGTCAGTTAATTGTAAGACCACGGTACCATAGGCTGCAATTACAGTAATCAGTGCATTGATTATTGTGAAACATGGTTACCCTGAGACCAAAGTTAAAGTAAGAACTATTGTTGTAACCAATAACTACACCAACAGGGCAGCCTGGGATCACACCCCTATCTCTAAATTCTTTAATCTCCAGTTTTAGACCCAAAGAACACAGACAATTTCACTGTGAATTATTTTACGATGACCTGTCAGAAAGAATTTTCATTAAAAATGAAAGAGTAAAAAACCTTTTTGCTAGAAAGGGTTATTATTACAGGCCATCAGAAATAGCTAATAAAACAAAAGCTGAAAAACTGTTTTCACTGCAATTCACTAATGTTGTGATGCAGAAAGTCAAGAGACAGTGCCCTGGTTATTTCAGTTCTCAGCAGCAGTAACTGAAACAAGCATCAGCAGGCAGCGAGGAGGAGTCCTGTCAAAGATCGCAGGAGCAGAATGCAACAATTTTTTACACCTTTGGGGCAAACAGTTAAGACAAGGACCAGGTCCCCTTGCACAAACACAGAGCAAGAGTCGACCCAGACCCTGGGGTGCTCTACTGCTGAGCTCCACAGCAAAGACAAAGCAGGATCTGAGGAGAGGCGACAGCTGAGAGAACAGCCAGCCCCGTAGTTAGCTCCATGTGAAGGGACATGCACAGAGAGTTCAGAGATGAGGGGGAGTTTGGGGCTTCCACTGAGCTGAGGGGATCTGAAGCCCTCACACGGGGTGCAGAGCTCGGGGAGCAGCACCAGCGTGTGGCCGAGCAAGGTGTGCTGCCTACCCCTTGCCAAGACAGGACATGTTGGGTCTCTGTCCATGCAGGGCCCAGCTGACAGCCAGGCCTGCTCAAACATTCCAGCTCTCATCCTGCCGACAGCAACCCAGAAACACTTACAGGCAGATGGGACAATAAGGTGGTGGGTTACTCTCAGCTGAAGGGGAACGACCACCTCCTGCTATCAACAGCTCAGGTACTCATCTCCTCACACACCACATCCGCAGAAGCCATCTTCCAAGGAACAAAGCAAAGATTTTATTACTGCCCTCAGCAAATAAATTTTGGGAAGGCCATAGAAAAGTAATTGCATTTGTGTGCATGTGAACTCACAAATTAACCCCAGGAACTCTGTTTATGGCAAGGGGGTCATTTACAAGGAGAGGTGCGAGCAGCAAGCACACACAGCCCTGACTTTGATGTGTCACCCACCTGCCTCTGGACAGCTCCAGCCGCTTGTGTGCTTTGATTACCAGAGCCTTCCCCGCCACCACTGCACTCAGCTGCTTTCATCCTGCCACAACAACAGCACCATGAGAAGAAAGGGGGAGAGGGAAGAAGGTGAGAAAGAGAAATAAAGAGATTTGGGGCTGAAAAAGTCAGCTTGGTAGAGGAATCTGGAAAGAACCGACATGCTGTCAGGCAGAGATGAAAGCACTAGAAATAAGAGATGTGTCACACACTTATTAAAACGGTAGCATGATGCTCATAAGGAAAGCACATCTTTGGTACCTGCTTGAAATCACTCCCAGGAAAGAGCCACCCAACAATCTAGGACGGTTAAATTTAGTGTCATTTTAATCTTTCTTTAATTTTATTAATTTAATTTTTTTATTATTAGATTGATTAATTTGATTTTAGTATGTCAAATATGCATAAAAGCTTCTGAAGACACCTGTCCAACAAAAACTTTAAGAAAAAGTATTTTCAAATCTTGCTTAAACTGATCCACAGGCCAGACTGACCATTAAGCTTGAAGTGATGCCAAGCAGTGAAGAGAAACCTAACACCAGCTTGAATTAAAACTTGCAGAACTGTAGTAAAATAAGTAGGTAGGGAAAGGGGATGAAGAACAATTATGAAAATGCATGACTGCCTGAAATATTTCCCCATCTTCAAAAAATGTCGCCTTGAAATTCCTACCTGCTTCATTCACCTTGCTGCTATCAGACTTTTTATTATCCTCACTTTTGAGAATTTGTCTGGCACTTAGTATGCAGAAGTGGTGCACAGGAATAGATCCTGCTGCCATAGATAATGCGGTTCTAAGGGAAACCCATCAATTGTTAATGGCCATGCAAATTGTTGAAACTAGAGAGTTATTCACAGTTATCTCGTTGTGATTTGGTAAGTGTCCATGCCTGATGTGATCACTCACTTGATATATTATTCCATTACAATTCAAGTAGTAGTCTTAGCTTTTGGGTTTAGAGAAAAAAGTTTAAAGGAGTATGGAAGGGTAAAGGGATGTTATTTGTTTTAAATTATTTTAAACAGTCATACATACCTTCTTATGTAAAGTACAATAAATCTCTTCCAGAGACTACAGTCATGCCTTACTGAAACATTTAAAACCTTCCAAACAGAAAGTAAAGGAGTTTAGCATGCAACTTCAGACCATGATCTTGCAAAGCACTTTCTTATATTTCAACCATACACACCCTTTGTGGCACTGGATCTTCCAGCTGCAATTCACACCGTTTTACAATTTCTGATCAGGGTTTTCTACTGCTTATGCAAAAATCTGCTGGCATTTAATAAGCTATAGGCGTCTCCTCAAATCCATAATGCATTCACTCTCTCTTGCAGCAGCAACCTACTGATCATTAATTTTCAGCTTTATTGCAGCTCCAACATATCAGATGCTCTTTTTTTTGCATCTTGTCTGAGATTTATTACTTTTAGCAAAGTGTACTTTAGTTTTTTTCTATTTTGTTTGCTGATTTTTAAACCGCCCTTAAGGGGGAAGTGTTACTCTTCTTTATAAGATAATTCTGAAATCACAGTATTAAAAAATACATCCTATAATTATGTTTCCCATTAGGATTAGATAAATTACATTTAATTAAAAGAAAAATCTGCTAGCACCCAGCACAATAGTTGGTGGCAAACTCATAAGATTAAACATTCATGTGTTTATCTTCCTGAAGCAGTTGATTGAGTCTATGAGCAGACACCAAAACAAGCCCTCAGAGATATAAACTCAGACATTATAACAAAAATTTGTCCTTCTCTTCGGACAAAGATTCTGATTTTTAGAAGCAGCCTCTGATTTTATTCTTGCAGACTACAAAAACTACAATTTTGATGGGCTTTCTGGTAGTAACACACTGAACTACCTGACTGCACCAGGAATTCCCAGTATTGTGATAAAATGTCTGCAATTATTCGCCAGGCAAAAACCAGTATCAGAAGTCAAGATCTTCTAGGAGAATGATGAAAAACAAGATTCCTACACAAACACTGCCATACTCCCCTGTCTCCTGCACTGCTGTTGGTCAGGTGATGTTCTCCATCAGCCTGAAGGCTGCAGGGGTCATAACACACACTGCAGCTCCACCAAACTATTTATACCATGCTCCTTTTTACAGCCTCAGAGAACTAATTATTAATGGGACAGATCCCCCATGGATACACTCAGCAAACACTACAGTATGCATTTTTCCTTCAGGAATTTACTGCTACGCACAGGCCGTCAGCATCACTCTTAATTTTGTTTAGGAGCTGAAGAATGATTGATCTTATTGATTTGTGTCAACAGTCTGACATGGCCATATCGACCAGCGGTAATTTTGTAGGAGGAGCTGGGAAGGGAACTGGAGATAGCATTCTCTGTGGCACGCCATCCTGTCCAAAGAGCAAATGATGTTTAGAGATGCTGGTTCAGCCATCAACAGGACCACACTGGGACTCGAACCGACACAAGTGAGCGACGAGAGCTTTCCCACGACCGTGTTTACAGCAAATCCACTGCTAAACACCCGAATGTATAATTATAATCTATTACAATTATGCAAAGAAGTAACATTTCAGAAAGGCCTTCTCATTTCCCATTCTTAGCATTGAATACTTTTGTTTTGCAGCCAATCAACTAAATTAGCCCTAATTCTGTTTCATTCATAAACACAAAGAGGATATTAGAGGGGGAAAAAGTGAATAAATGGGAAATTCACTTAGGAACCCAGGAATTATTTTGTTCTCATGTATTTCTGGACTAGAAGCCATCATGGAGGAAAAAGTCAACTTACAGCAGCTTTACTGAATTTGCTAACTGCACCACAGGAGCCCTTGGCGGAGTGGTCATGAACGACAGCGCTTCAGTGCCTGGAAAAGCAATGGCCTTTGGTAGCAGCTGAGTGAAGCAAGGAGAGTTAAAAGGCTCATATACCAAAGATATCCTGACCCAGGACAAGTCAAACCTGAAAAAAGCTTTAGTGGTGATTTCCTTTTGCCAGACACACGGAGAAGAGCTGCTTTATACTGCTTCTGACAACTGTCACCTTTTACTGGAAAATCAGTTTAGACCTACACTCGCTTCCTGAGAAAGGGATACAGAAAACATGAATGAGTAGTATTTCAGTTTTATATGGGCTCTAAACATTACAAAGCACTAAAGTAAACCCCCAAAATGCTTAGGAAAAGCAAAGACTTCTTTCCGTTTTAAAAGCATATGGAAATATAACTATGGTAGGCAGTGGCAATCCTGGCTGTGGGACTGCAGCCCTGAGACCACATCCGCTACAGGCAGGAGAAGGCAGGAGCTCCTGCAACAGCCCTGCAGACTCTACAGATCTCCCAGGGACTGCAGGAGGGTTGAGAAGTCTGTCTTACTGGAGTATGAAATGGGAACCTGGTTTAGCCAACACAAACATCCCACCTCTACTACCCTTCAGGGAACACCTACTTAGCATCCTGGCCAAGAAGGCAGTACTAAACCACCTGAAAAACTGAGGTTGAATCTCAGCAAGAAGTGGTGGGAGAGACAAGGGGGAAACACAAGACGTTTAAAGAAAATGGCATCTTCCTTCTCCTATTATTGAGAAGGCCTAACCCTCCTGACTGGCTTACAATAATGTTTTCTTATTCTAAGAAATAATTTTAGGAAGTTAGATTGCACTTGGAAAACCATCAGTCTGGCAGCACTCATACCAGTTTTTTCCCAGCAAAGCAGTTTAGACACAACATTTTGCTGAGATAGGGCCTGTATTTCTTAAAACATTGCCTCCTCCTTCTCATGTGAAACACATCTCTTCTCTTTTGTTCTCATTTGGAATTCATTTATTAAACTAATTCCTCCTGCACCATAGTAGTGTGCTGATCTCCCACCTCTTAGCCTCCAAACACTCTCCCAGGCTCTATGATGTGCCACAATAGAAGGAAAGTTTCTTTCCATGCATGGCCGTCAACTGTTATAAATTATGATTTGTTCTCTAAGTGGAAGGAAGGATACCCACCATCCTCTGGCTCGGATCTTTAACTTCCCCTGCGCACACCTGGTGTCACAGGTAGCTCTTGCCACAGCTTCCTCCCTCCCTGCCTTCTCCAGAGACGTGGGGATGAGTTGTATCAGCATTACATTGCATCAGTGCTCCCTATGGTTTGACGGAGGACACTCCTAAATTAAGGGCAAAACAGTGATGATATGTCCTGTTTCCCCCATAAATTTGGATTGAAAAGAGAGCAACAGAAAATCTCACATAAAAGCACAGCATACATAGATGAACAGAGGAAGAGGAACAAATCTACTGCTCACTGTAAACCATGAGAAGGCTTTGAAACCTATACGTCCCAAATACTTGGCAATGTGGAAAGGTGCAGAACCTTAAATATAACCTGAAGTTATATTCACACATTCCCACAGGCTAAACTAATCTCCATATGACATGGAACAAGAGTATAAATCTTGCATCATCATCTAGATATAGCCAAGTCCTTGAGAAGTCAGTCACCTGAGCAGCTTGGAACATGGCATTTAACTCCATTCACAGGCCAGACAGTTATACACATACCTACCAATTATTTTTCTCTGGTTAGCAAAACAATTTGTTTACCCAAGACCACAAAACTCTGTGGATTTTCTGAAAGAAACCCTTCAGAGAGAAAAGGAAAACAATCACAGATAATACTCCAGAAATCATCAGATTACAGCACATTCTCTTGACTCACATCTGTTGAGTAAATAAGTGCTTTGTGCCAACCAGTTTCATTTACTTCCCTCTACTGCAAGCGGCTGCTGGTTTACTTTCCAGTGGGCTGTTGCAGGACTGTATGTGGGGCAAAAGGATTATTTCCAGCAGAGTCAAACCAGTAGTCTTTCTCGCTCTGGTTTGTCTCGAGCTGAAACTCCTCTTGTTCAATCCCATTCTCCCAGCAAGATGCACTATTTCAGAGCTGCACGGATGCCAAGAGGCCCACAGCTGAGAGCACCCTCAATGCAGCAGGGAATAACAATGCAGCTGCACACAATGCCCAGGAGAACCCCAAATTCAGCCACCCTTCTCCCTCAGGAATTGTTTCAGTGAAGCTTACTTTAGGCCACTACAAAACGTTCTGCAGAAGTCAGAGTTGCCCTGTGAACACCCAGCCAGGGAAGGTAAGAAGGCATCAGCACCATGGGATGCTCTGCAGCACGTTCTTGCTGAGGGCACCTCACTGGGGGTACAAGAGGACTTCATCTTGCCAAAATAGGTAGCTGGAACTGTTATTCTTAACTCAGTTCTGATCTGGGTTCAACAAGCTCTTGAAACTACTTGTTTCAAGATTAATTCTACTTAAAATGATGACTCAGATAACTTTTTTCTTTGAGTTTTGTTCTATGAAGTGTCTCTTCAGTGATGAGTATTTATCAATAAACTACCCTAGATCAATTTTCCTAGGCAAGAAAAATAAAAGCAGAGCCCCTCCAGCTGTGAAAGCAGTGTTCATGTACATTCTGCATGCACAAAACACCTGCTGCAGACTAGGTCACCCATCTACTGTAATGCTTTGTCACCACACAGCCTTGTAAGAGATGCTTCATAGAAAGACACAGAAAGGCCTAGGGCAACCAATTATAATAACTCACCCCACAAGAAAACTTAATTACTTGAGGTTAGGAGAGTGCCTGGTTCAAAGCCCGGGGGCAGGGTGGGCTCCTCTGCCAGTGCCTGACCCTACACAGCCGGCCACACACACAGCAGTGCCCAGCACTGCTCTAACAGGGAACATGCTCACACACACACATTCACCCGCTTCCACACCTCTACCGAGAGGAAGAACCTGCTGCAAACGGTCAGGATGAGCATTGCATAGCTGGCTGTGAGCTTAGGGATGCTCCTGTCGCCCCTGCTCCCAGCTCCTGCCAGGGCATCAGCCTGGAGCCTCCCACGTGGAAGCTCCTACCCCTCAGGGTCCTACTTGCATTAAATCAGCATCAACAGGCACGTAAGGACACTGCAATACACACGGAGAGCAAGAGGGAGAACACAATAGAGCAAGTCCTCTATTCTAAGAGGTCCATTAAACCTTTGTTATTTACCTGCTTACAGCATTTTGGAATAAACGTATTGTAAACAAGGCAAATTTCCAGTTTCTCAAAAATCAATATTAAAAAGTAGTCTGGTGTGGACAGATCTTTGTAGGAGCCAAGATACTCTGGGAAAATGCCCAAGCTCTCTCAGTAGTTTTTGAGTGTTATCCAAGCTCCCAAAACAGCCTGGTGATATACAAGATGCACAGACTGGTTCCTGTCTCATTTCAGATGTCCTGGAACGATAGCCACCCTGAACCTGGGTGATTTCTCAGAACTGCCGTAAATAGTTGCAAATGAAGGCTTTTAGATAATTCAAAAAATAATCCAGTAAGTGTGGCATTTACATTTGTATTTTAATATAATACATGGAAGCTCAGTACATTAAAAATACAAGAATTTCGCCTTTGTTTGAAACATGCACATACATGCATATGGAGTGTTCAGATTATCACCACATGGTGGATGGGCAAGCCTAAGCCTTGACTTCACATTCTCATGCCAGTCTTGTGAGTGGCTAAGTCATCCGTAGTGTCTGCGTCTACCACTTCTTTTATTCAATAGGTGTATTTTATTCCAAGTGAAAAGGAAGCAAAACTAAAACTTGCTTTTCTTTCCATTCTGTACCTATTGCACGACTGTGACCTTTACTCAGGATTTTCAAAGGTGGGAGGTTCAGCTGTGATTGGCACATGTTCCACCAGTAGAGTGCACACCAGGTAAACCTACTGGGTACCAGGCATCAATGAGAGTGTTCAGCTGGATATATTCTCCTGTAAAAGTACACATCCAACCCTGCCTAGTGGTATTGTGGTTTTTTTTTCATATTGCAGTGATGTCTCACAGGTATAAGCATGCAGGTGGTGCTGCTCTCCCTCTTCTGCCAGCACCCAGCAGCCCCAGTTAGATCTGTGAGCAGCTCCTTCCATAGGTTCCTCCTCCACTACCACATGCCCCCAACCTCCTCTGGCAGAACTAGTCCCATCTCATGAGGTCCTGTGTGTTCTGCCTCCCTTTCTCAGTTCAATCATGATCACACAGGCTTTTTGAGCACTGACCAGTCAAAAATCGTAAGTCTATAAAGAATACCTCACTGTACTATTTGTCCCCAAACAATATGGGGTTTTCTCACTTCTCCTCCATTCTACGCTCTTCATATTTTTTTCCTTTTTTCATTGTCATCATTAACTTTGGATATCCTGCATGGATGAGGAAAAAGTCTTCTTGAATGAGCTTCTGGTGAGACCTTCTGTTTTTTGATACCATCACCGCTACCCCCTCCATCTTCCAAGGGCAGGGATGCTGTAGCTCAGGGGATATACCATACACATTATTTTACTTTCCTAGAAAGATCTTCATTTTGGTGCAAATTTCGTCTCTGCATCTGGCTTTACTACAACATCACATTCCTTCACTTCTTTTGGTATCCACAGTCATTTATATTACCTTCCAAAAAGTAATTATTTGGAACCAGTTAAGCCTGTATACGAATTCTGCCTTTGTTTAAAACACATTGTACATATGTATATATTTAGACTGTCATTAAATATTTAAGAGGCTGTCTTCAAACTTCAGCAGCAGCAGCTTTTATTCACTTAACCCTTTGTGAAATGGAAAGCTTGAGGCTGAAATCTTATTGTGGAGGAATTCAGAAAGCCCAGTTGCCCTCGTGCTGGGTAACAAAGGCCAACCCTAACAATCAAGGACACTATAAAGAAAACCAGAGGTTTTCTTTGTTTTCCTTTATATACTCTTTGCTAGTAGTCTAATCATGATAATGTAATTCATTTTAGTCTGCCTCAGCTTTATCTGTTGAGATGCATAACTAGGATGCAAATTAATTAGCTGTGACATACAGATGGATCTTTCAATACAATTCACAGAGACAGTCAAATACACGCATGCCCATTCCTCCCTTCCCCAAATGAAGTAAGACACTCTACGCAGCTTTCCAGAGGTCAAGAAGTCACCTTTCTTGGTCTTTTCAATCTCCTAGAGAAGAAACACCACAGCCAGCAGACAAGTGGACCTCATGTGAACCCAACACCAAATGCTACATGGTAGATGCAAACCCCACCACAAGGAACTTGTGATCTGTGCAGCCCCAAGCCTAACATACCATAACACCACCACCCTGCTGCCACGAAGTTAGCGTATTTTAAATTCTGGTCACCTAATTTACCTGGCTTGGCAAGGCCTCTACCTAGACCAAATCATTCATGCAGCACCCTGGCAAGCATTGGTATCTCAAGGCCAGTTCTCCATGGCCAGGGCACCCGCATTACCATCCTTCAGATGAAGTGGTGTAAGTATCCCAGCAGAGGATGGGAAAATTGGCACAGAAAAGCACAGCACACAGCTCGCAATTCTATATGGATATGCAAATAGACATATCCTGGAGAGTATGTTTTTTCTTCATTTTGATTAAAACCTTGAGGACACATTGTCAAATCCAAGCCCCAAACACGTCACGAGAGCCACTCTGTGTGCAGTTTTCAAGGCCCAGATGTATTAAGAGACCCCACCTTCTCAAGCACTACAGCCTCATTGATGATCAGATGCTGATTTAGGTGGGATGAAAAATGGAGTCCCTTCTACAGCCTTCACATCTGAGTTACACATCAGCACAGAAGCATTTCAGCTGGACAGCTGTGTCATGCTACCTTGGGGATGTGACCCTGATGGATTTTAAAAAGGGAGTGGAGCACCAGGCATGGTCCCTACTGACACAGAGGAGCCAGAGGATGATGCAGGCCCCAGCAAGACACGGTGCTGGGAGAGCAGCAGATGGCACACTCTGCTGTGCATTGGCACTGAGGCACGAGCAAGAAGGGGCAGCAGCTCAGCCAGGTGCCCTCACTCTGGTAGGATGCTGGGTCAAAGAGCTGCAGCATCTGCAGTTCAATTCTTGGGGTAATCTTATTTTATTGTCAGCATCAGTTTTTAGTTCCTGTCTTTTTAACAGCAGCACTGCAACAAATGCTGAAGCCCCCCACCCCAGATACGGCCACATCCTAGCCGCAAGTATGCTTCTGTATGAATAGCACAGCATACCAGTTGGGTTCGTGCTATTGTATCCTGAGGGTTGCTATGTACGAATCTCACTACAAAATAAAGTGGCAAAGACACTTTAGGAGGAGCAGAACTCACAGGGAGAGGTCTATCTTTTATTAGACTAAATGACATAGCTGTAAAAAAATAGACTCACATGAAACCACAGGCAGGTATGTTAGGTTTTATGATAACTTGACAGCACACATACTGTAGTATACAGCAAATAACCAGGATTTTTCCCATCTGTAAATTAGCTCCAATTGCTGAGATCTAAAAACCAACAACTAACATACCCTGAAAGACTGAAGTAGTCAGATATCCCTTCTTTCCCAAAAGAAATATTCCCTAAAGGAGATGACAAGCCAAAGGGACTCCCGGGTGACAATGTGAGCTTAGCTTAGTATCTCTACTGATCACCTGGCACTGACACTGTATCACTTCCATGTGTGCATCGTTTCACCGCTCGCCCATCAGTTTCCTGAAAGTGAATGGGATTAAAAATCCACTGAGTATTTGCACTGCTCTTTCCTCCCCCTCTGCAGCAGAATTACAGTAACCAAAAGGTAAGCAGAGTTCACCCAGGCACACGCAGGCTTCCCGACTTTGCAAAGCTGACCTTCCTGGTCTCTTCCCAACCCCGGGGGATAGTTTCGATGAAGAAACAGCCAGCCAGTCGGAAATTTTCACCAGTATTAATGCCAACGTAGTTTCTTCCCAACTGCTCTCCAGAAGTATTTTTCCACCCACGTTCCCCTGTGCACCACAAAACCCTCCAGCCGTTGGCAGCTTTGGGTGCAGCTCCACTGCACATCACCCAGTGCTGTACGGCTGGTCTGTTTTAATTCAGTGTCTAATTCATGTTACCCAGGAAATATTCTCATGTGAAAAACTTCATATACAGGCACCTATTCTGCAGCACACATAGCGGTGGTCGGCATTTAAATGAACTAATCAGTTGCAAACAGCTTAGTCAGCATCGCAGTCCTGGAGGTAATTCCCAGAAGCGATTTTCCCGGCAGCTATATATAAAAACCTGAAAAGCAGACTGGAAGACAAGGGCAGCAGTACAGCGAGACAAAATTCGGCTGCACAGTGACGTTACCATCAAATAAAAATGAAAGTCGAGGAAAGCCAAGCAACCAGGCATTCACAGAAAGCACACGCTGAGCTCGCATCACTAGTGTATCCCCTCATATGTAGAAACCAGAAACTCAGACACAGGACACGAACACAGCCAGCACTGCACTCCTTTTTCCTTCTTTCTTTACTGATACTGCGCTTGTTTGAACTGAGAGGAAAAATACAGCAAGGCAAGTTACTGGCTTGTCTGTGGAGATACACAGACACCGGTCACACGCTGGGCAGTGCTTTTTGGAGAGCGCATCCCAGCCATCGCCCTCAGCAACCAACCCACTTCGGGAGCCTGGCTCACACGCGACCTGGAGAGAGCTAACTCGTACAAACTTTGTCTCAAGGCCGGCAAGGCACAAGGCATCTGGCCTAAGAGGCGCTGGGGGGACAAAAGGCGGTGCCAAATGCCAGCGCATCCTTCAATAGCACCTCTGCCGCTGGCAACGTTTGGAAAACTATCGGGCTGTGGATGCAGGTCATCAGTCCCTGGGCAAGCAACGCCACGGCTGCAGGACACTGCATCGCCCTTCAACGCCTCCCCGGCCGAGGCAGCACGAAGCCACCGGTAGCCTCACGGGGAACAGAAGCCACCGACTTGCTCACAGGAGCGATGCTTTCCTCTGGCCACTGCCAGCGCACCGGCACACATCTGCGCACATCTGCCCGGCGGCCGAGCCGCCCGCAGCGTGGGGCACGCAGGCATGCCCTGCGGACACAAGCACGGGGAAGGGGCACCGCTCACTTACTTTTCGTATTCGGCGTTGTCTCGATCGCAGCGCGAATCCTTGTGCTTTTGCCAGTCTTTGCCATGCTTGCAGGTGGTCAGGAGGACAACATCCTCTCCGTTATGGACGTGATATAAGGCATTCCTGGTGTCTGACCCTATCCCCGTCAGGTACCTTTTCCCCTTGAATACCAACATGTACCTCCTGAGAGGAGGGATGGTGTTAAACCTCAAAAATCCCTTCTCCCCTCCTGTCCTAGGATGATCCTTAGAAAAGAGCGGGATAGAAACGTCAAAGTTGGGTCTGAAGTTTTCCGTACTGATGCTGGCTTTGGCCAGCATAGCCTGGCCAATGTCGAATCCCACATCCTCAGTGTAGTCGGGCCAGGTGCCAGAGTATAAATTAAAAATCAGGTGGTTTCTGCCGTTGTTCCACAGGTGGAGGCTCTGCACCTTGGAGCGGAGGTTGTGCACATACTGGGGCGAGAGCTGGTCCCGGTCCAGCGTGTCCAGGCTGAGGACGAAGAGACAGGCCTGCCCGGGGTCCGAGGTGTAGAACCGGGAGCCCTCGATAGCGGCCAGGACGTTCTGGTAGCTCTCGGCGATCTTCTCCCCCTTCTGCTGCGGGTACACGTAGACCTTGAAGCCGTTTTTCCGGCACTGGGCGAAGTCGAAGCAGGACTCCATGCGGCAGCGGCGCCCGCGGTAGAGGCCGGCGCTGGCGTCCCGCCGCTGGCGGGGGGAGACGCGCCCGCCGCCCTCGGGCCCCGGGCGCTCGGCGGGCGCGAAGGGCCGCAGGGCGTCGGGGAAGCGGGGCCAGGGCCGCTCGGCGCCGCCGGGGCGCGGGCCATGCCGGCTACCGGGCGGCGAGTGCCGGGCCGCCCGC
Organism: Entomyzon cyanotis; assembly: GCA_024500445.1. NCBI lineage: Eukaryota > Metazoa > Chordata > Aves > Passeriformes > Meliphagidae > Entomyzon > Entomyzon cyanotis. The sequence goes on along the minus strand of JAKEPQ010001004.1, from coordinate 14,222,840 downwards.
AGCCGCACGCCTCCCAGGTAGAGCAGCAGGGCGAGACAGGTGCCGGCAGAGAGCAGCGTCAGGTAGCGTTTTTTGGCCTGCATGTGTCCGGCGGGGGTCCGGGGGGCTGCGGAGGAAGGCGGGGGCGGCCCGAGCTCGCCGGGCGCCGCTCTCAGCTCCGCTCCGCCATCTTCCCGCCGGCGAGCGCTTCAAACTCTCTTCGCCCACCTCCGCTCGGCGCCGTTCCCCAAGCCGCCGGCCGCGGCCGCGCATGTGGGCGACCGCCACAACTTTCTCGCCGCCGGTGTCTCAGGGGCGGCGGGCGGCGGCCCGGCGGCGGCCCGGCGGGGCGCCCCGCATGCACTCAGGGCCGGCCCCCCGCGCGGGGCGGGCACCGGGCAGTGCCGCTCCCGCCTTCCCGCCGCTGCCGGCGCTCGGCTCCGCCACGCTCCCGCCCACCCCTCTCCGCCCCGCGCCGCCAGCCCAGCCCAGCCCAGCCCAGCCCGGCCCGGCCCGGCCCGGCCCGGCCCAGCCCAGCCCCGCCGGCTCACAGCCCGCGGCCGCCGCGCCGCAGCCTGACGAAGCCCCGCATCGCCCGGCGCCCCACGCCCGGCCCCGGCGTCGCTCGCTCCTCGCCTCGCTCCCGCTGAATGGCCCCCGGGACGGAGCGGCGGCGGCGAGGACCCTCCTCCCTCCTCTTCTCCTCCTCCTCCTCCTCCTCCTCCTCCTCCCTCTCTTTCTCCTCCTCCCTCTCCTGTTCGCCCCTCCCTCCTTCCCCGCCTCCCCCGGGCCACGGCAGCAGCGGCCGCCGAGCCCCGCGCCCCGCTCGCCCGCCCCGCCCGCCCGGGGCCGCGACCCCCGCCCGCCGCACCCGGCCCGCGCCGCCCCCGCCCCGGCCGCGCGCGCTGACCTCACCCCGCCGCGCACCCCGCGCCCCCATTGGCGGGCGTCACGTCCGGGGGGCGGGGCTTCCGCCGCGCCCATTCATAACCCGGCGGGCGGGGGGCGCCGCGGCTGGGGCAGCATTGGGGGTTCTTGTCCGGCTGTGTCCCGAGCGGCGCCCTCAGGGCTTTCCCCGCGGGGTGATATCCAGCAAGCCCCACCTCGGGGGCTCCTTCACCCCCTGCCCGGCCCGCTCCGCCCCCCTGCCAGTGCAGCCCTCCGTTCCCGGCCGGGGGTGCCGCGACCCCGCTCTCTGCCGGCGGTGCCGGCGCCGCCGCTGCCGCCCCCTGCCGAGCGCGGCGCCGCTATGCTGGAGCCGCCCTGAGGGAACAGACCCCAAACCGGGGCTGAGACCCAAAAACCCAGTTGCGAGGCGCCTGGTAACAAGCGTTCTGTGTGGTGCAGAGCTGGGGACCGTGGCCGCGGCCCCTCTTCCCGGCGGGGAAGGCTGGGAGAGCGGGAACGTGGCTCCGCTGCTAGCGCTGGGGCTGCCCTCACGCCCCGGGGCAGCCGGCGCTCCCGCCGTCGCCGACCGGGGTGCGGTGTGGTCGGGAGCAGGCCCTGCTCACCGCTGAGGCGGCTCCTCGGGGCTGGCAGACAGCAGAACGATGCTGATTAACGAGTGGTCCGTAGCGAGCTGCCTAAGCACCCAGCCATCCCTGCAGCTACGTGTTTGAGCTTAACCTCATCCGCTCTTAGGCATTCAATTCCATCGCCAGCAGCCTGTGTTCTGGGAGAGCCCTTGTCACTCAGGCAGGACGGTCTGTGTGATGAATCCAGGTTGGAGGAGGTGGCAGGAGCACAGCTGGGGCCGCCAACTTGCTTTGGCACCCGCAGTGCTGGAGGGGGTGATTGCTGCGCTGATGAACGCATCTGTTTCAGTCCTGCTAGCTCAGCACATAATAGTGGGGAAATTACCTGGGATGTGCTTCAAGGTGCTTGCGCAAGCCCTTGTCCCAACATGCTTTCCTTGTCGCTCATATCCAACATTAAAACTGTAACGGATTTGCCTTCCTTGGGTTGCAATTCCCCCTCTCCAGATGCCAGATACAGAGAGGTCTTACATCATCAGACGGACAGAAACCCCACTTCAGCCAAAAGCTTCCCCATCCCTGCGTTCTTCCGTGCATGTCCCAGGAATGAGCCGAGGCTGCTGTAGTGTCCTTTCCTCTTCTGCCGGCACTGATGCTGAGTTGAGGAGGAGAAATGCATGGTAATGTGTGTGAAGACAGCGTGTCTCTTCAGGAAACACGGTGAGAGCCTACTGTGGAAGGGTGCATTACTGATAGAAAATGAGGGTCAATCCTGTAGTTGGAGCCAACAGAAGACAATTTCCTTCCAAAATAGTTTGACTGTAGGGAGGACTGCTGCAGGAAGAAGTTGGGAATAATAAGAAAAAGTCAGATTCTGAGAACAAAGTTGTGTCTGTGGCTGGTGTAGATTTAGGTACAGGGGGCAGAAATTTTGGACAATGACCCAATAGTGGGGAAGTATGATTAAATATTAATCTGTTCGTTAACCCTGTAGTCCTTCTCTGAAACATTTGTCACAGCCCACATACCAGAACTGGGATGCTGTTCAGGGAAAAAGAGGTCAGCTTCTTGAAAGGTGAACCAAGGCGGCTTGCAGAGGCACCTTCTGTCAGGCATAGGAAGGTGGAATCCCATTACTGCAAATTTGCTCTGCAAATTAAGCCTCTGGGGACCAGTTTCAAACAGAAAAGGAAGGCTGTGAGCTTTGCTGCCTGTGCCAAGGATGGTAGCTGTCGCAAATAGATTTTGAGGATGGGGTGCTGGTGATCCTGTGATACCACAGTGCTGCTCCCTGCAACAGGGAAGTGAAAGCTGTTGGGTTTCCAGCAGAGCTGCCCTGCACTTGAAGTAGCCACACTGTTCCCGACTTCACAGCGCCAGTGGATACTTCAGGTTTGAAATATTTGGCTCTGGAAAAAGGCAATGTGGTTGTCATTTTAGACCACAAAGAAATAAACCTCTACAGATCACTGCTAGCAGGTTTTATCAGTAGGATTCCTGAGTTACAGTTTAATTGCTTCAGAGAGATCTGGATCCCACTGTGCCAGAAAAGACCTACTTCAGGAGATCTGTGTATGCCTGTAACTGGGGAGAGAGTGGCTATGGTGACCAGTTGCCTTTTTGAAGACCTTTCTAAACCAGCCATCATTTCCTATGTCACAGACTGAAATCAGCCTGTTTCCACCCCACTTCATGGCTGCTGCTCAGGCCCTGTGGGCAGCGTGGCAGGAATCACACAGCCAGCCTTCAGTTCTTTGGCTGGAGAGTTATCCACAGCCTGAGCAGGCACTGGAGGCAGAGCACTCCAGAAATGGAAGCCTACCTTTCCCTGCCTGCATCTGCCACCAGGCAGGTAGATGGTGGAGCAGAAACCAGTGTATAATAGAAATTTTACCTGAAGACAAGGAAGAATCAGTGGTAAAGGGGTATTTCAGTGTATCCACATGGCAAGAACATGAGTCACCAACCCCAGGTTGGCTCTGGCCACTGCTGCCTGCTAAGGGTCTGCAAGTCTGCAGGTGGCTTTTGACCCTGGTTCATTACCCTTTGCACTCTTCCAAATAATTTATATCTTCATGTGTCTGGTAGTTGTCTGGGAATCTGTCCAAGCCTTTAAATGAAAGGCCAGGAGAGGGAATTGGTTTTCTATTTTTGACCTTGCAACTTAACACCTGCCCAATCTGTGGCAAGTCACTTGGGGCCAAATTCTTAGAGAGGTAAATTAGCGTGGACTCCTCATTTTGGGTCTCTCTTGGTGTCCAGCTGTAGCTATAGATGCCTTCAAAATTTAATTACTCAGAGTTCCTGGCTCAGCTGTCCCTTAAATCTGGAGGTACCTTCCACTTTTTTAATGTGAAAAATTTCCTACTGCTTCACACACTTGGATGCATGTTTGTTTTGATGCTGTTGAGTAATGTCCTTGACCAATCCACCGGACATTAGATGTTTCTCCATCTACAGGGTTCAAACCTAAACACAGAACCTTGCTTCTGGCACTGAAATCCACTCAAAACATAGGAGAAAAATGCTGTCAGTCTCTCACCTGTTCCTAGCCCCTTCTTTTTTAATCTGGTAACTCTGCTTAAAGGTGTTTGCCCAAGTAGGAGACCTAGAATCACCCTCATGCTTTCCAGGAGAGCATCCTCTCCGAGGGGGTGGAGTGGGACTCCCCTCCTGAGACTGGCTTGTTATAGGTAACTACCTGGGGTAATCAGTCTATTAGACTATGCATGGCTCTCACATTTCTAGCTAAATGGGATTGATACTGTTTTCCCAGCTGATAGAACAGCATGAGACCTGATTTATCACCACTGTCAAGTGTGTCATGATCCTTGGGGGAAAAGGATAAAAATACAGTGGAGCTAAAATGTTTGAAAGGGCTTGTTGACAGGCACATGTGCAGTTAAAAACTGTCACTCTGTTCCTTGATTAGCTCAAACCAACATTCTTTATGCCACACACTTGCTTTTCCCTAAGTGCAACAAGGATTCCCAAAGAATTGAGCAAAGCCTTGCAGAGCCAGCAGCCTGGAGCTCCAGGCTTGGCTCTGTATTTATAAGCCTGGTTTCCACAGATGCCAAGTACCTGCAGATGCCACTTTGGTTTGGGTGGTCATAAGCAGATTGAAGAGCGAAGCTTTTAGCAGAAGTCCTCACCTGAAGGCTGTGGCAGAGGAACTGACTCCTATTTGAGATTTGTTCACCTTCTGGTGGGAGACAGTCAGTGCTCTTCCTTTATTCAGTGGTTGACTATGCCAGGTCAAGCTTTGGGAAGCATTTTTTGAAGTCCACTCCCCAGTCTGGAAAGATGTAAGGCTGCCTTACAAACTATCTCTGCCTTTGAATTGTCCTTGCTCAGGATTGTGTTGCTTTATCAAAAAACAAAGGAAGAGGGGGAAAGGGCAGGCGGGGGGGGGTGGGAAACTACAACAGGCTTTCAAATAGTTGTTTGTGGAGTGCTAATTTTCTGTTTAAATTATTCCCTGTTGGGACAAATTGAAGTGATCTTTGCTACACAAGCTAATACTAAAGCTATAGTTGCTTATCATGTCTTGGTAATATCACATGGGAATAAAAATATTGACTCTTATCCGTTGAAATAGCAGAGATGTAACTGTTTGAGCTGCAATATTGCAACAGCTGTTTCTCATGTCCTCAGAAAAAAACAGCTGTTTAAATGTGAGAAAATCACGGTGGTTTTATAATTAGCTTATTTTTATGGAAAAATGTAACTGCCCTTTGTTAAGAAGGTGAGATTTTCAGGTGAGTTGGAGGGATAGCAGTGTAGGCACCTGATTTACTATGATATTAAACAGATAGTAAAACCAGAGGCTTATAAATATTAAGATCTTAATCTCACAGTAGAGCTCTGCTGGGGAAAAGCCAGAGACAAACAAGGCATTGCCTGAAACTTGCTGTAGGGTCAGGGCCCTGGTGTGCTGGTTATGGAGCAGGATGGCTGTGCTAAGGGTCTGAATATGAGCAGCTGACTCTGACAGTAGCATTGTATGAGATTTATTTGACGACTTAGCACTCTATTGCTATTTTGAGTGCATCAATTCATAAAAATCTCTCTTTAGGTGCAGCCCAATTTGGAAACAACTTAAATCCATGAACATCTAACATGGTGGGGAGTGGGAAAGCTCCCGGGCTGCCTGAATGTGTGCTCTCAGGTGTGACCAGAATTGGAGGTGGCCTGGGGGTGACAAGCAGCCAGGTTCCTGGGTCCCACCTGGCACTCCCTGCACAGAGCTGGTGGCCCAGTTCCCCACCCAAGTTTAACTTTTCCCTCCATATCCCCCGGGAAGAGACTTGGCCAGCAATTGCTCTGGGGAAGGGCCTCCCCCTGCACTGTCCTGCCGGGCTGGAGGTCCAGCAAAGGGGGACATGGGCAGCAGGAGAGCGGCTGGCTAGTGGGCAGCATCCTGCCAGAAGCCCCCCGGAGGTGCTGTGCCATGGGTTAAATCTCCACCTCCAGTTTTGGGAAAGAGCTGGCCAACACTTTCACTTTGCGAGAGAGTTCATGGCCAGCAGTCCCCAAGGAGGGGAAAGGGAGGCACTGAATGACTGCACAGGATGCCACTCTGTCCCCGGTATTTCATAAGGGCTTTTTAATTAGGACTCTGCCTAGTGCTTCGCCTGGCATGTCCTTGGGCTTTGCTGGTGTTCCCTCCCCTCGTGTGCTGCATAGGGAGCATGTGGGGCTCGTGCAGCCTGCGAGGAGTCTGCGAGTAGCCAGCTGGGCTTTGGCCCCGAGCCTCACTGGGACAAAGGGTCGCTCCAAGGGCTCCTCAGCCACGAGCTGCAGGGCTCTTTCCCGCAGCGTGTGTTTTCTCTGCAGGCTGCCTAATAATAACTGTTTCACTGCAAAGGCAGGCTGGCGAAGGGAAAGCTTCTGGGCGGCTGCTATCCCCAGAGCACCGGCAGCCTTAGCAGAGCCTATTTATTGGCGCTTCTTTCTTTGGGGAGTAATAACTTCCAGATTTACTCCTTTCTAGCTGAGCATCTTTCAAAGTGGGTGTAGAACTATTTAAATAGCTTCTGTGGAGGTGGGATGAGAAATTGCTCTTATTCCATAGTCTGCAATCAGCACCAAACAAGCACTTTTCTCCACTGCACACACAAACAGGAAAGTATCTGCCAGCAGCCTCAGCACTTGAGATCTGATTTTGTGCCTGCTGGTGTAAGACACAAGGAATTCCACTGACATCAACAGAGTTTCAGTAGTGTAGTTTTATTTTACTTTATTCTAAATCCAGTTAAATATCCATATTTTTTTCACCCCAGGGACTTCTCAGTGACTGTACTCCAGGAGCAGATGAACCCCCACCCCAGTGCATGGTCAGTGCAGAGCTGCTGCAGCCCTTGCTGCCCAGCGTAGCTGGGCCATGGCATGGTTCTGCACAGCCCTTCGCCTGGGTTTTGGATGGGTCAAGGAAGAACTCTGTGACCCTTCCTGGACAGCCAAATACATCCTGCTGCACCAGAGAGAGAAACTTCTGTGGAGGAGGTGGAGTCTGTGGATGTCCTGAGGTGCCCTCCTGGGATATCTAAGTTGGGCCCTTTGCTTTTCCTGCTCACCTGCGGAAAGAGCCTCAAATCCAAGGGCAGGCAGAAAAGACCCAGTGAAGGATAAAGAGTGCAAGGTGCCAGATTTTTCCCTGCTTGGATGGAGCAGAAATGCGGTGGGGAGCAGAGAGTGCAAAGGAGTCCCAGGCCTTCAGAGTTGTCAGAGGAGAGCCAGGCTTCCTGGTGGCTTCCAGAGAGAGCTCCTGCCAAGTCAAAGTGTCACCATTTACCCCAACAAACCCCAACAAAAGTTTGGATCCGTGCTGAGTCAGTTCTGTAGCTGGTGATGTGTGTATTTTCGTGCATGGCTTTTTTTTCTTTTGGTGCAAACATGGGTGGCAATCTGATTAGCTTATGATTCATGATTTGGCTAATGTCCCTACTTCCCCCAGTCCCCACCTGTTCAAATAACTACTACTGTAATGTAGGCTGTTAACTTGAAATAACTTTTCCAACCCCTTTGGTAAATGAGCTCTGGAAACTCTTTAAGTTTTGTCCAGGAGCAGAAGTTGTAATAATTTAACTTAAATGCTTTTCAAACCAAGTCAGCCTGGTGCAAAACTCTGTGTGAGCATTTAGGAAGAAACAAGTTCACTTTGAGCTGTTTCTATTCAACTAATGCCATGATCAGACATGCTGTTCTGGGAGGGCCTGGTTTCCAGACCCTACTGCTTGGCACTGCTTCTTGCCAAAGCCCATCCCCTCCCCAGCTCTGCTGCACAGAAATACAGCTTCTCACCCAGCCCTGACAGCAGGAGCCAGGTGAGCAAAGCCTCCCATTCAAGGAGTCACAGGTGATCTGGAATGTTGTGCCAGAGCAGAGTGAGGAAAGGTTGCTCCAGGCAGTTGGACTGCCAGACCTCAGCAGAGCAGAGGGAAAGTTTGCACAAGCAGCCATGGTGGATTGAGGCTGGTGGTTTGAGCCACCTCTGCTACTGTCACATGGGCAAGCTGGGCACTTCTCCTTTGGTCACCTGTCCCATGCCCATCACTCCCTACTGCAGCTAACCCAGCCCAAGGGGCTTACAGCAATGGCTCCATAGGCCCTCTGCACCAGCTCAAACAGATCAATCAGGCTCAGGACAACTTCCCGAAAGCCTTAAATTATGTAAGCAAAACAGGAAAATAAAAAAGGGAAAAAAGGGAATACTGGTACTGAACTCACCAGAGGATTGATTTAGTCTATTCCCCAACTGGCTGAGCTATTGCTACACAAAAGCTGGATAATTTTGAAGCACACATGCATTTCAGCCTCAGTGCTTACAACCCTCAGGAAGACCATCAGGCAAATCCACCCAGTCCTCTTCTGGCCATGAGTTCCCCTGCACTTGCCTGCCTCATTCCCTGCACAGCCCACAGCTGCTGGTTTGGTGCCCTGTAGTGTGTTTAGCTCTCACTTCCTCCATTCTGATGGATGTCTAATCCTTCTTCTGTAAATCCACCCTTCACTGGTGGCAGGTCCTCAGGCTGGGTCATCATGGGCACAAGTGCAGAACCTCTGAGCCTCCCAAAACCAGGTGGAAGGCAGCAGGGAGAGGAGCAGATGTGTGACCATGCTGCTGCAGTCAACATCCAGGTTTTTCACCAGGGTAGGTAATGCTTTGCCTGTGGGTAAAAGCAGTAGGTTCACCAAGGAAGTGCCTCTCCATAGGTGGTGTGCTGATTTCACCCTTGGCAAACAGTATTAATATAATACATCAAAGCTGGCTGCATTAATAGCAAACCAAGGGAAGGATTTGCTGTACATGCTAGCTACTTTTCAAATGCAAATGTCTGTTTTAAATCAGATTAAGACAGAAGGAAGCCTAGAGAATGCCAATAATTAATACATGATAAAGGAATAAACATCCAGGGCATCAAAAGGTAATACACAATCACCAAGATGAAAGTAATCCATCTTCTCCACACAGCCTTCTCTGCTGCACAGAGTAAGTGAGTGTGAGTCCCCATCCCCATTTCCATAGGTAGGTGGTGAGTGTCAACCCAAAGAAGCCACTTAGAAAATAAGAAGATTCCTCAAGCACAGCCAGGAAAGTGGAGAACCCTTGGGCTGGGCTGGGCTGAGCTGGGCTGAGCCCAGCTCAGCTTAGCTCTCCAGACTCACTGGGTTCAGTGAGCCATGCTGCTGCAGAAAGGGAACCTTTAGCAGTCATTTCCATTCACTGGCAAGACCTTGATCCCTTCAGGGTGTGCACAGCTGGCTTCTGTGGCTTTAAACCAGTTAGAAAGGTGGAGTTTGGGATCTTCACTGAGCCTTGAGTGGACCTCAGAAATACTTTGCCCTGTTTTCTCTTCCCCACATGAAAAAGCACACCAACCTCTCCCTCTTTCCCCTCCCTTCCCCGTGCACACCGAGTTACAGTTGAGGTTACAGCAGGACCCCTAAAATTCACATATCTCCTCAACATTCAGCCTTAAAAGAAGATAAATAGGAAACTCAAGGGAAAGTGGTAACAAATTCCATCCCCATTTCATATTTCTTACAATTCACATGGTGCTGCCTTTGGCAGCCTGGAAGTGCCTTGTGCTTTTACTTCCTTCTTCAGCTTACACTGGAATAGCCATGCTTACTCTGGCTTTGCTAAGCTCATCCAGGGCACCAGATTATGTCAGGCTTTGTGTATCAATGGTGGCACAGACCAGCAGCCCCAACCAGCCCACAGTCCATGCATGTGGGGGGCAAGCTTTGCGGAAGGCAGACACACATCGCTGCTAATGTTTGGAAGCTGCTGTGCACCAGTGAGCAAGAAGCCCTGTGGCTGCTGGTTTCGCTGACTGGTTTGTGTACTAGTCCCTGGTTCCTTATTTTCAGCTCCAGATACCAGAAAAGAAACAGAAATTTCTTCCCAGACCTCCTGTGAGCTGTGTTGCTGACTTAAAGGTTTGTGAAGTGCCCCCAAATAAAAACATGGCTTAAAAGTCAAATCATGGAACCCCAAAATGGTTGGAAGGGACCTTCAACAAATAGCTAGTCCACCCTGCTGCCATGGGCAGGGTCATCTTGCAATAGATCTGGTTGCTCAAAAGCTCAAAACCCCATCCAAAGTGACCTTAAACATTACCAGCGATGGGGCACCCACAAGTTTTCTGGGAAACCAGTTACACTGTGACCACCCTCCCAGTAAAGAATTTCTTCTTACATCTGTATTGGGTTTGCATGGCAAGACTCTGGTAGCAGGGGGCTATAGAGGTGGCTTCTGTGAGAAGCTGCTGGAAGCTCTGCCATGTCCAGCAGAGCCAATCCCAGCTGGCTCCAGGGTGGACCCACTCCTGGCTAAGGCCAAGCCCATCAGTGCTGGTAGTAATGCCTCTGTGACAACATATTTTAGAAGGGAAATAAAAAAGTTATTGCATGAAGGTAATTGCAGCCAGGGAGGAAGGAGTGAGAATATGTGAGAGCAACAGCCCTGCAGCCACCAAGGTCAGTGAGGAAGGAGGGGCAGGAGGTACTCCAGGTGCTGTAACAGAGATTCCCCTGCAGCCTGTGGTGCAGAACATGGAGAGGCAGCTCTGCCCCTGCAGCCCATGGACAGCATGGGGATGCAGAGATCCACCTGCAGCCCCTGGAGGAGCCCACACCAGAGCAGGTGGATGCCCAAAGGAGGCTGTGTTCTCATGGGAAGCCTGTGCTGGAGCAGGCTCTGGCAGTACCTGCAGATCTATGGAGAGAGGAGCCCACACTGCAGCAGGTTTGCTGGCAGGACTTGTGGCCTCATGGGGAACCCACACTGGAGCAGCCTGTTCCTGAAGGACTGGACTCCATGGAAGGACCCATGCTGGAGCAGTTTGTGGAGAAATGCAGCCTGTGGGAACGACTAATGTTGAAGAAGTTCATGGACTGTCTCCTGTGGAGAGGACTCTCGCTACGGGGGAATAAGAGGCAAAAACAGCCTGAGGTGAACTGACCAAAACCCACATTAAGCTCTGAAAGGAGAAAGGGGTGGGGGAAAGTGTTTTTAAGATTTGGTTTTCTTCTCATTATCCTGCTCTGATTTTGATTTGTAATAAATTCAACAAATTCCTCCAAGCTGGGTCTGTTTTGATTGTGATGGTAATTGCTGAGTGATCTCTCCCTGTTCTTATTTCAACCCACAGGCCTTTTTTATATCTTCTCTCCCCTGTCCACCTAAGGAGAAGAGTGATAAATTTGCTTTGGTGGACATCTGGGATCCAACCCAGGTCAAATCACCACATATCTAATCTAAATCTATCGACCTTTCAGTTTAAAACCATTATGTCTTTTTCTGTCACTACAGACGCTGATAAAAAGTCTCTCTCTGTCTTTCTTGTGAAACCCTTTTAGGTACTGGAAGGCTGCTGAAAGCTCTCCCTGGAGCCTTCTCCAGGCTGAACAGCACCAACTCAGCCTGCCTTCATAGGAGAGATGCTCCATCCCTCTGTTCATCTTTGTGGCCCTCCTCTGGACCTGTTCCAACAGGTCCATGCCTTTCCATTACTTGAGGACTCAGAGCTGGATGCAGTACTCCAGGTGAGGTCTTGTAAGAGCAGAACAGAAGGGGAGCATGAGCTCCTGCATCACCTGCTGGCCGTGCTTCTAACGCAGCCCAGGGTACAATTTGCTTTGGCACAATATTCCAAGTTGAAATCACTGCAAACAATTACAAACTGAAGAGTAAGGATACTCTGGGATTTCCTTTCACTTCGTGACCCACTTCATGTGGACAAAACCCTCCTGCAGTCCCTTGGAAGCCCAGGAACACACTCTTTTAAAAATAAGCTGAAAAAATGATAATGTTTCCCATTTCTCTTTCTTTCTCATTCTCATTCAAACCCCACGCTGGGCTGAAGGGAGCCCCAGGCTAGGCCACAGTGTGGACAGATGGGCAGTGTGGGCAGTTGGCCCCTTGCACCTGACGTGGCAGGGATGGAGGTTACTGCCTCCATCACCCTCTGATAAATCTGTGCTTGCTGCCAGCAGAAGCAAAGGCAATTCCAGTCATTCTGGGAGAAAAGCTGGCTGCAGCCCAGAGTAGCCATGCCATCACAGAATTGTAGAATCATTTAGGTTGGAAAAGACTTCTTAGATCAAGTCCAACTGCTAACCCAGCACTGCCAAGTTCACCACTAAACCATGTCCCTAGGTGCCACACCTACACATTTTTTAAATACCTCCAGGGATGATGACTCCATCACTGCCCTGAGAAGCCTGTTCCAGTGCCTGTCCACCCCTTGAATGTGAGTACGTTTTTCCTAACATCCAATCTAAACCTCCCTTGGTGTAACCTGAGTCCATTTGCCCTTGTCCTGTCCCTTGTTACCTGGCAGAAGAGACTAACCCCCACCTGTCTACAGCCTCCTTTCAGGCAGCTGTAGAGAGCATAATGTCTCCCCTGAGTCTCCTTTTCTCCAGGCTAAACACCCCCAGCTCCCTCAGCTGCTCCTCATCAGACTTGTGCTCCACACCCTTCACCAGCTCTGTTCCCCCTCAATGTCTTTCTTGTAGTGTGAGGCTCAGAACTGGACACAGGATTTGAGGTGTGGCCTCACCAGTGCCAAGTACAGGTGGACAATCACTGCCCTGGTCCTGCTGGCCACACTGTTTCTGATACAAGCCAGGATGCCATTGGCCTTCTTGGCCACCTGGGCACATGCTGGCTCATGTTCAGTCACTGTTGGGCAACACTTCCAGGTTCTTTTCCCCTGTGCAGCTTTCCAGGCACTCTGCCCCAAGCCTGGAGTGTTGCACAGGCTTGTTGTGACCCAAGTGCATCACCACACTGCTGCAAGGGCCCCTGCTTTCCTGCACTAGGTCTACATCACCATTATCATCCTTTCTCAAAGCATCCTCCAGGTACCTCCTGGAGGTTTCCCCAGTGCAACAGGCTGGGCCTCTCAGGGGTGGAAGAGCAGGTTCCCAGTTAGGTCTCTCACTGAGCTTTACAGTGAGTTCTGTAATTTCAGCAATCCTTGCTTGTATAAAAATCAGAGAACCACAGAATGATGGTTGAAAAGCTGAAGAGCATCTGGTTCAAACCTCCCACTCAAGCAGGGTCATGTAGAGATGATAGAATATGAGAGATGCAGTCAGTCACTGTGGTGGTTGCTCTTAACCACAGGTAATGACAAAAATCCAGCCAACCCTCATTGGCAGGTACTCTGCCACCCAACCACTGGGATCAGTCAGAGGGATTGAACAACAACCAATCAGTCTTTGTCCAGCCCCTCCTCACTGCAGAGAACCCTGGCAAGTGTGCAGATCCAGATGGTACCAACTCTGCTGTCTGGGTTGCATGGAGATGCCAGTGCCACCAGCAGCATTGATGTAACAGCACACACATTACTGCTGTTCTGACAGAAACTTTGTTCTGCAGAGGCCAGTGAAGCAGCCAGCAATGTCTGCAATCAGTAGTTATCCTTTGGAAGACAAGCTGGGTCAGCAGAGAGGACAGTGCTTTGGATTTCTGAGCAAGGACAACATATCCCCTTGACCAGTGGTTATTTAGGCTTCACCATAACCCTGTTGAAAATATCAAAGCCTTCTGGCAGATTGCAGATGTCAGCATGGACCCTGATCTTTGGCTGCTGCCCAGAGAAGATTATTAATCATTTTGACAACCACTATCCTAAGGAAGTCTAAACAAGTAGTGCTCCAGCATCAGGATTACAGGTAATATCAAAGCTGTAAAAGGTCTGAATTTCTATCTCGGTCTTGGGACCTCAATAGTTTGATCTGACTAATGAATCACCCAATAGTTTGATCTGACACAATGTAATCACTATGACCAGATATTGTAGAAATGCTTTCCAGCCTTGCTCAAAGGGATGTCTAAGGTGGAAATTCCACCACCAGTGGTGGTGCTGACGGCAAACACTGCTTCTAATACCTGCCTGCACTTACAGGAACCTGAAGTGGGGTTTGTCCTCTGTACGTGTAGGTGGTTACCATGTGCTGGACTAGATTACACACAACACTTTACCAATATGTGGGAGGGACAAAATGATCTTTTGAGATCTATTGCAATTTTGACCTTTATTTCAGCAAGACTAAAATCTCACTTGGGCAATTACCACCACGGACTAGGCTGCTGCAAGGAGCAGCCAGCCCCACTCACTCCTTGCTGGCCTTGCTGTTGAACCCATAGGGTTTCACAAAATATTCTAGTCTTTAACTCCATCATTTATCAATTCTAATGCTATTAAGAAAGTAGGGGTTTCAGTGGTGAAAGAAACCAGCAGAATCTGGTGGATTTGGGGACCCAACTTCACAAACAATGAATTTTTGCTGTGTTTTTTCTGTTATTTTCACAACTGGAGGGAGCAGGCTGAGTTTCACAACATTTTAGGTTCTTGTTGGACTTCTATCACAGGCAAAGGTGATATTTGCAGGTTGAAGTACAGCCTTTATTTACTTTAGTAGCACATCTCCCAACAAATTCAACCAGGAAAGAGTTTTGTCCTTGCTGTCTTTCACTGGCAGGGGTTTTGTTCCCACAGTCAGGTCAATAACCTTCCTGTTCACCTCTGGCCCCACGGCGTGTGGTTGGGAGGCATCCTTGCTGTGCTCCCTCTCATGAACAGTTGCTTCCTTTGGGTTGATTTCTGCCCTAAACAATATTTCTTCTTATAACTTAGTTTTTACTTCCTGCCTAAAATTCCAGATTAAATGCCATCTCCTAGCAACTGATATATTTTTGTACCTAGTCTGCTAACTTTCAGTGTTTGGATATTGCTCTGCGTTCATTTTGCTGATTCAGATAGAAAACACTGGTTTCCAGATACCTACTGGTATGTACATTTGTTTGTTAAATTTCAAAACAGTTGAGTCAGTTAAACAGCTAAATTTATATCCACCTGTTCATTGACTCCATAGATGTCCTCCAGAGGAAAAAAAGACCCCACAGTGTAGTCTTCCTGCTTGGTTCATCTTTAGAAGAGAGACATGGGGCAGGAGCTGCCTTGAAAGGGGTGTCTCACCTGAGATGTTTTGGTATGGAGCTCCTTTTCCCACTGTGCAAACCCATGGTATTCCTTGACATGTAAAGAAACATTGAGAAATGGGACAAACCACGTGTGTCCTCCCAACAAGGCATGGCAAAAGCCACTGTTGGCTCTCAAGAGCAGGACAGGGCTGAGTTATGCCCACTGTGAACCTTACATGGAACTCATGATAAAAATGAGCCATTTCTTTTATGGCTGTTCAGCTTAGATTCTGTGGTGCGACTTTTAAATGTGTGAAGAGGCATTTGCTGCTCTTATCTTTGTAGGTAGTATGGCAGGAGCTCAGCATACTGCAGAGAAGGGCTCATGCATCAAACCAGGTGTCTCATCGGAAGGTCTTAAAATTTTTTGGGACTTGTCTAGAATTTGTCTTCAAGAAGCATTAGCAAGTAGGGTTAATCTGTGGTTTATTAACTTTAGTAAACCACAATCTCTATTTGAGATTCCTCAGATGGTCAACAGAGGGAAATGGCAGCTTTTAGGATGTGCATCAGCATTGCAGCTGCCTGCTGCAGACTGGGATGGGGAATCCCCAAGCAGAGCTCGGAAACAGACTTTGCAGATGTTTAGTGCTGGTCAGGTGGATTCCTCTAAAATGACAGGGCAAAATCCATCCATCCTTAGACTCTGTTTCTTGTTGTGTCACTTTTCTATCCGTGCAAACTTGACTTTAGCTGTTTTTCCTGTTTGCAATGGTTATAAATGGAATTTATGTGTAATAAAAGATTCTGTCCATGAGCATAGGAGAACAACTGATAATTCATGACTTTTTTTTCTGTAACTTCTCACTTCCAGAATATCTGTTTGACGAACTGTGAGTCATATACATTGGCTTGGACAGATATACTTAGCTCTGATTTGTACAGTGAGATGTAAATTATCAGTTAATTAAATGAAAATTTTCTCCGTGAGCTATTGCCTCCCCTCTCTCCATTTCCCCCCCGCCCCTCCCTCTGCTTTAACTCACCAGTGTTTAAGGCCATGATGCCATTGCCTGACAACCTGAACACATGCCACACACCTTCACCAGCAGCAGTGTTTCTGTCAGGACTGCTGGCAGGTATGAAGATTGAACCTGCCCATGACTTCCTGCAAAAACAACATGGCATCAGGACTAGTTAAAAACAGTGGGGCATTTAACTTCTTATCACTGCTAAAAAAGTACTTCCCACCCCCAGGCTTCAACTGTGCTGGCTCAGAGAGATGGACACTTAGGACATTCTTTAATACTGCTTTGTTTTCCTGCAGAAGTCCTGCAAGGTAGTGGCTGAAGCTCTGCTTTGACAGACAAGCCTCCAAGGGCAGATTTGCATCCTGCTAACTCTAAAATTCATAAAATATCAGTGTGAGGAAGGATATGTGCAAGTGATTCCCTGACAGCTGAGTGGAACCATAGATAGCTGTGATCACCCAATGAGAACATGAATTTTGTCAGATCTTGCTGAGCGGGTTGGATCTTGCCTGCTACATGTGATGGTCTCATTAACACCTCCTGACAGCTGTTTTCCTCTCAGTTTGGCCAGAGGTGCCTGTGTGTCAATAGGCAGCACTGAGTGGAGACGTGTCAGCTTTTGGCAATTTTATGCAGTTTGGCTCCAGAAGGATTAAACTCTGCTGTAACATAAAGTAAGGTAACCTTGTGCAGCTGTGTAGAGCAGTATTAGGTTAAAAAAATTCTGTGCACTGAGGCTTTGTAAAAGAGGATATTTGTCAGTTTTCCTAGAGCAGAAGCAGTGAAGGCTGTAGATTCCCCTGTGCATCCTTTCTCCTCGCTTACCTGTTACCCCAGACAGAGCACCACTCACACACAGGGCAAGGAGCTCCTCTCTAGAAAGCAAGGTCTGGGATGAGATACTCCATGATCTGACTTTTCCAGCCTGCTCCCCTGCTGTGGCACCTCCTGTTCCTTGCCCCAGCTCCCCCTTGTTCACAGTCCCATGACAGCAGTCTCCTGCACTGAAGTTTATCAAGCTGGGCTCTTTCAGAAGGACAAAGAGCATTAAAATACAGGCTTTGTCTAGATGTAAACTGTACCACACTGATGTATGCCTGGGAATGATATACAGCCATTTAATAATTCACATGAATGATTTCCCCCTGCACAAGAATCCAGTGACAAGAACCTGTCACTGATATGCTGTGCTGGGTTTGCATGGCAGGGTTTTGGTAGCAAGGGCACTACAAGGGAGTGGCTTCTGTGAGAAACTGCCAGAAGCCTCCCCCATGTCTGACAGCCAACACCAGCCAGCTCCAGGATTGCCAAGGCCGAGCCCATCAGCAATGTCAGTAACGCCTCTGTGATAATGTATTTAAAACAGGGTGAAAAAAACTGTTCAGAATAACAGCAGCAGAGAGAGGAGTGAGAATATGTGACCAAAACAGCCCTGCAGACAGCAGGGTCAGTGAGGAAGGAGGAAAGGGAGATGCTTCAGGCACCAGAGCTGAGATCCACCTGCAGCCCTGGAGGAGCCCACACCAGAGCAGGTGGATGCCCAGAGGAGGCTGTGTTCCCATGGGAAACCTGTGCTGGAGCAGGCTCTGGCAGTACCTGCAGATCTATGGAGAGAGGAGCCCACACTGCAGCAGGTTTGCTGGCAGGACTTGTGGCCCCATGGGGAACCCACACTGGAGCAGCCTGTTCCTGAAGGACTGGACTCCATGGAAGGACCAATGCTGGAGCAGTCTGTGGAGAACCGAGGCCCATGGGAAGGACTTCTGTTGAAAATGTTTGTGGAAAACTGTCTCCCATGGGACCTATCCACACAGGAGAAGGCGAAGAGGATGATGAGTCCTCCTGAGGAGAAAGGAGTGGCAAAGACAACGTGTGATGAACTGACCACAACCCCCATTCCCTGTCCCCCTGATGTGTGTGAATGCTCTGAGAATCTTTTCATTTAGCAGCACTGATGTGACTTAGGGTCCTTCCATGTGAATTGGTGCTACACCACGTGAGGCTTGTTCAGGAAAAGAGAAGGGCTTACAAAAAACAGGTAGCAAAGCAGGCCATGAGAGGCTGGAGTGAGCTGATACCAGATGGCATGAAGAGGCAGAGGTAGGGACCAGGAGTAACAGGAGATGTGTTGGTTAAAAGGCAAAAGGGAGAGCCAGCAAGGAGACACAGGAATGGCAAATGATCTTTGCAGCAGCAATTTGAATGGACATGTGCCAGGAAAGATTTCATTTGTCAGGGGCAGAAGGAAGGATGCTGCGGTGAGATGTGAGATGATCTGAAGTTTATCAGTGAGGATGGAGGGGAAAGCTGTGTCTTGGCTATGTATGAAGGAAGAATCTGGAAGGCTTCAGTATGACCTGGAAGCAATTGAGGGATGCCCTGTGGCCTCTGTTATGTACAAGGTCAGATTAGATATTCACAGCAGTCCCTCCTGAGTTTAGCATCTATAAATCTGTGAAATAGAAGCTTTAAACCACGATAAAGGCCTGAGTCCTTGGAGCATCATATTGAAAACCCAGAGTATCCTGAGATATTGGCTTTAAGACTGAGATTTGGGGATATGGGAAATCTATTTCAGGATTTTTAAAATTATTTTTTAAGGTTTATTTCATCTACCTGGTTTTACAGGCAGAGTATATTAAAAAAAACTCCAATAAAATATTTAAAGCCCTCTAAATATCCTTAAAAGAGCCTTTTCATAACATGTGTTGCATAAATAGGCAGGATGCTGCTGGGATATGATATACAGATGTCATCACTTTAATAGTTTCATAGATTTCACAGCCAGAAGGCACCACCTTGGTGGTTTCCTCTGCCCTCCTGCATAATGCAGACCATGGAGTTTAGCCCAGCAATTCCCACACCAATACATGAGCTACATCATGTAGAAAGACATCCACACTTAATTTAAGTATCTTTAGGGGTGATGGAGAACCTACCATATCCCATGTCAGCTCCTCCAGAGGTTAATTACAAGACCATTAAGAAGAAAAATGTGCCTCACTTTCAACTTGATTTTTTTTAGCTCCACTCTTTCTGGTTTATATGCATTTGTCTGCTAGGTAAAGTAGTCTCTGGTATCGTATTCCTCCTCCATGTATAGATACTTATAGATCAGTTAATCTCTTACAGTCCTCTTGGATAATAGAAATGGATTGTGCTCCTTTTGGTCACTGTAAGATATGCTTTCAATCAGTCTTATAGCTCCTTGCCCAACCTTCCTCTGTTTTACAACATGATTTTTAAGTGTTGACAGCTGAACTGGACTCGTTTTGTCTCATTAATGTCATGTATAGAGCTAATATGTTTCCCCTACCACTCAATATTCCCATTTATACATCCTAGGGTCATATTAGCCCCTTTTACAAGAGCATCACACATGGAACTCGTATTCAATTGCTTATCTATTGTGACCTCTTAGGTAAACAGCCAAGAAAAAGCTTCCTGAATATTCCCTCTGTAAAAACTCCCACGGGATCTCTCTTCATTTGCAATTCCTCTTTGGAGACTTGTCATTTAACTGCCTTGTAATCCATTTTAAAAGTGCCATATTGATTTTTACAGTGCTACCGTTCAGAACAAACCGAATGGCAGAATGCAACCCCCAGCACCACTCTGATCCTCCCAAGGACCTATTTCCATGGAGATCCATGCCCACAGCTTCTGGTTCCCTGCAGCAGCTCTGTGCCTTGGCTGGCAGGGAGGGAGCATGCAGCCACCCCAGCTCCTGTTTCTGGTGGAGGTCTGCTGCTGCTTCAAATCTATAATTGGAAGCATAGGAAATTGGAGCAAAACCACCAGCCATGAGCTCTGAAACATTTAGAGAGGGTAAAACTGCTTTGTAGCTAATGCTTGCAGAGATGGCAGAACTGTTACTGACGTCTTTAGATACCAATGCTTCTTGATGGTTTTCAGGGAATATTTTGAGACAATGTCCTATTCTCAGGAGGTCCCAAACTGGCCTGTGGAGAAGTATCAGTCTGAAAATCCCATATAAATGCCCTGCTGCTAGTGCTTAAAACCACACTGTTTTTGGAGTGGTTTTAATTTAACAGGGAGGAGTGTGTGACTGGTGACCCAAGAGAAATGCTGAAGGCTGAGGGTGGTCCTTGGTTCAACGTGTTTGGATAATATTCCAGACAATCTTGGGTTTCCTGTTGGTTGCCAAGTCCCTCATGGGATTAGCAGAACACTGTCCAAAAGGTTCATATTTTGAGATTAAGAGGCAGCTTGTTATGGGACTAATAACATGGAAAATGAGGGGAAGCATGAAGAAAGCCTGATTTCCCCTGCGTAATAGTGTAGGACTCATGGAAGTGAAGGGGGCAGAAGAGATACTGCCTTGGGGTAAAACAACCAGCTGTTCTCCCCAGGCAGAGTTAGATGGTGGGAGCCCTGAATTCTGCAATTTCTCATGTTTCTTACAAAAGTTTTACCTGCCAAGAATTGCTAAAACCAGGCTAAGTCTGGGACATGAGGCACATGGACAAAAACAGTTAGCATAACAGTACCCTCCATGCTCTGGATTAAAACTTGAACAGAGGCAGAAATAACCCTGCAATGTCCCCAAAGTGCTAAAATTTCTTGCTGCAATGATGACAGGCAGGGGCTTATCTGGCTTTCCTGCATGTTGGAGTGTTTCCATTGTGCAAATTCTTGCAGCTGCACTTTTCATGTGGGGCAACTGTTGCAGCTAAGTAAAATTGCTAAAATGAGTTAATCAGCATAGTACAATGGTTTCCAATATTTTCCATAAGACAATTTGCCTCCCACATAGTCTGCATCTCTGTCCCATTTCACAGCACGGAGGAGAGCCAAAGCACCCCTTGGGCTGAGCATCCGGCGCTCAGCACCAACCAGGCTCTCCCGTCTCGCCTGGAAAGAGCCAGAGCAGAGTGTTCAAGCTGAGACTTATGATGTGCCCTAAAGTGCTTCATTTCTCTGCAGTAAAACTCCCCGGTGAAGGAAAAGCAGTTTTCCTAATCCGCCTAGAGCTGTTGGTGGCGGCTGGAGGTGGCCATGCACACCCCCTCAGCCTGCCCTCTGTAATGGATGGCTGAAGCTCTCGAGGCTTCAGCCAGCTGGCTATAAAATGTTGCCTTTCTTCAGCTCAGAATTGGGCTCAATATAATTTTTTTGTTTGTTTTAATCCCTAATTCCAAGGCTTTTCTCTGCCTGTCCCTAATATCCTGATAGTGCCCAGTAAAGACCAGATGAAAACCTGGATGTAGGCATTGGGCTGACCCTGGTCCTGCAGGGTGCCACCCGTTTTGTGTCCTCAGGTGTCACTGACTGCTGCATTTGTCATTGTACAGCACAGGAATTGGGCTCTGCTCAGCCTGGTGATTTTGGATAGGAAGGTGGGCCCAGTCCCTGCTGTCACCCCAGGCTCTGGCTCTGCATCTCAACTGGCCACAGCAGGGGATGTGTCCCAGTTTCTCAGCTGACAGCCTGAGGTATTGACTTAAATGAGTCTGGAATTAGTCATAGCTACATACTAGCAGGTTTTTACCTGGAAGAGGTAGAAAATGAAGATGCAGTTCCATTTGAAATGTAAAGTAATGATAATTAACAGAGGTAACTCTTTCCTTCCCATTCAAGTCTTACCTGCAGGAAAACTGAACTGAGGAAGAGATTTTGGTAGACAACTTGGTAATGTCATACCACAGGGTCAGGATTGCTGAGGGATGCTCTTCAAAGCTATTCTCCATCTTTTTAAGTAGTTGCTACTGCTTCAGCATCCCTGTTCCTAAAAAAGATTTTTTTTCTTCCTAGAAAGTGTCCAGTGTGCATCCTTCTTGCTGCCATTTTAGCCTGTTGTTCCATCAGTGACATGGAGATGAGGTTAATCCCCGTGTTTCCCCAAAACAAACCTGTAGCAATTTGTTCTCTGCCTTATCTCCTCCTAAGGCCAGTGCCTTGGCACCATTTATTAAAAGGAAAACTCTTCTTTTTGGCAGTGTGTTTCTCACATGCAATAATCCAGTGTATTTCCCTTGTGATGCTAATAACAGTAGAAGGTAAGGAATCATGTCAGGTGCAGAAAAGCAAGAAGGCAATGACAAGGCAGTGACATGAATGAGCCAAAGGAGTGCACGGAAGAACAGACCTCAGACACGCTGGGAGAGGGACAATGTGACACTTCACCCGTGAAAGTGTCACTGCATGCACAGGTTGGCCCTGGGGTGAAGGGAGAGGGGAACATCGGAGATGCAGGAGCTGCGGATGGCAACTTCTTGTCTCCCAAATAAGGGGTCTCTTTTGTACCACAGTGCCTGCTCTGCTCTAATCAGACCGACTTGTAACACAATCTTCTTGGAAGAGTTGTAATTCCTCTGTTAACAGTGACAGGTAAATGTTTGGGGTTTACAGGTAAAGAAATGGGACATGAAGAGATGCTGTGAGGGAACTTGTCTTCACAAACAACATGTCCACAGTGGGACTGGGAGCATCACACACATCACGTGTGTTTCTAGGGTTGCACTTCATTTGCTGGACTTCACTATGGACTAAGGACATGTGTTCACATCAGAAGGTTTTGCTCAAACGAGCACAGATCTGCTCAGCTAACACGATCTTAGTTCAGGAATCCAATTTCCGGACAGGGACACAGCATTGAAGCCCAAGGGTCCAAGAAGCACAACTTGGGCCTGTAACCCCTAATAAATGCTCAGGATAAAATAATCTTTGATGGATCCATGGGATGTACATGGGTATAACACGAGGTCATGCAAGTTGCATCAAGGACTAATTGTCACTGGAAGGAATACAACCAGGAAAAACACCCTGGACAACTGGTTGCTCCACTGATGGCTTCTGAGTAACAATCTGTGCATAAAGAAACTGCAACCCCATCCCTGAGCTTTGTAACACAAACCTCATACAAACACAAATGGAATCACCTTGTCCACAGCTTCAAGTGACTATTTTCTCTGTTACCAGGAAGAAATATTTCATGATCATTACAGCTGCTGTTTCATTAGAAAGCAGATCTGGTTTAGGTGGCATATTGTTTATAATGGAAAGAATCTTAGTGTGCAGCACACAGAGTTGTAATAATATGACAGCACTGTAACCCTTATGGAGACCGTGAGGGTGAAGAGGGTATGTGACACAGCAACTTTTTCTTTGCTTGTATTATTGTTCTAATTTCCCTCAGCCCAAGAAGTAATGTGCACAGATCTGTTCAAAACCAGAGCTTTCTCTGCTAACGTTTTCTTCTTGCTGACAAAGTTTACAGAGTAGAAAGCTTTTTAAAGATATAAACAGATTTTAGTAAACTGCAGTCCCATCAAGAGATGTTACAATAAAAAACATTATTTATGATTTTTTAGGTGACAATTTATCTTGACTTTTCATTCATAGCTCACACTATGTAATTTTGTTCTATTATTTTGTATTAATCCAACGTTTTGTGTTTGACCAAAATATGTCATCAATCTCTACCTTACAAATGTGAGAATATTCACAATTACGGCTGAAAAGAAAGAAACACATACATGGAAAAGCATATCACGCTGGAATTTCAGCATTTCAGCATTTTTCTGAAAACTACCTAATCCATTGACTTTTAAATTGCTTGCATGCCATAAATACTGAGAATAAATGGGGCGGGTGGGATGGGAGTGAAATGCCTTTCAGCATAAACAGTTTAGGACCTGCTTCTTTTGCAGTTTGGTTCCCTTAGAGGATGCTTCAATGCTGACAAGGGCATCCCCCAAGTCTTGAGAAACAAGGGCAGTGAAAGGAGAATTCTTCCTCACCGTGCGCAGGGTCTGTTCACTGTCACTAAATCCAGGGGAAGTCAAGCAAAATCAGAAGAGCTGCTCTGGATTTACATCCAAACCCTGCCCAGCAGAGCAGAGCCCTTTGCCCAGCCAGCACCTCCTGGAACAGCTGTGATGTGCAACATCTGCACCCTGGGCAGCAAACCACTGCACAGACCCAGCAGCTGGGGAAGGAGCAAAAAGCTCTCTCCATCTATGGGAGCTGCAAACCCCTTGAATGAGAATGGTCAGACTGTCAGGTGAGAATTGTTGCTAGAAAAAACCTGTCTTTTTCCCCCTCCTGTTCATGAACTGGATCAAGCTTGACCTTGTTTAAATCAAACAAAATACTTATACTGTATAATAAAAATTCCATGTTTTAATACGTTGCCATGCACAAATGAAGTCAAACAATGCAGAGTACAAAATTGTCCAATATACAAAATGATAAAGCAGATACCCAAAGCTTCCAGAGATCATGCCCAAAGATACCAAAAACTTGATATTGATTTTAATTTTATTGTTTAAAAGAACTCCTCCCTCCCACCCGGGCTTTATTTTTTGTTGATTTTTGAAAACAGAAGGAAGTAAAGACTGAATATAAAAACTGTAAGGTGGAATTAACAGTGATGGCCACTTTGTATTCTAAAAATTAGACTGCATGATAATTTCTGTTTTGGGAAAAAAGCACTGCTGTGTAGCTGAACACCTTGGATGCCTGGGGAAACGCAGTGTACATCAAACAAAAAGGCACACTTTTGTCTCATGCCACCTCATTTGGCTCCATCGTTAAAAAGTTCAGCCATAGATGTACTGGGAGTAACAGTGTGTCACTTTATAAGCATTAGAGTGCTGGCATCTTCTTAGATTATCAACCAAGTTAACAATAAAAGGAGATCACTGGCTTGGGTTATTCCCTTAGTGAATGTAAACCAGAACTGAGTTCAAAGGCAGCAGGACCAGACACAACTTGCTGGCTTCAGGTGACTGTCCTGACCATGGCCATGGGCTTGCAGTCAGCCTTTCTGCATTCACCTGTCCTGCATCAGGTGACCAGATCTTCCAGGACCTTAATTCCTGCCTTCCCCTCACCCCCTGCAGCTCATGTCCATCATCATCAGCCAATGTGGATGCACCAGCATGGCCTGACACTTGATTCTGTCCATGGGCTGCTTTTTGGGAGGCAACCTTTGGAGACAATTCAGGTGCAACTGCAATTCCAGCTGTCAGTTACCTGCTTTCCTAAGGTTCAAGTTCAAACAACCTTAAATTCAACTCCCAAAAATAGAAGAGCCCAAATTTAGAGCCCCCTTTGCTGGTTTATAGTTTTAATGCAGAGCCAGGCAGGCATTCCTGCCATCTTACCCAGACTCATGAAAAACAAACAATAATTTTGAGGCAGGTCCAGATAGCTGCAGTCCCTACAAGAAGCTGAAAGCAAAGCCCAGCACATCCCAAAGCACTGCCCTGCCACTTTCAGATTCTGCAATAACTGAGAAATTTTAAAATACACCTCTCAGCCTTGCCAAGTATCCCTGCAGCTAAGTGCAAGGCAAAGGAGTCTTTTCCTCAGAGCATGCAGCCTCTTGGGGGAAATGCTGGTCATTCCCATTACCAGAATATTGTCCAGTCCTGCCAGGTAATGTCTCCTGCCATGGCTGCAAGAGCCTCTCAGCATGGACAGAACACTGGCTCTCCCTGTGGGTTAGCCCAGCATGGCTCCATTTCTCCCCTTTGTCAGCGGTGTTGGATTCAGGGGAGAAGGATGAGCTGTGGGTCCCATGCTCAGAGGCTTTGCATAGGCTGGAAGCTCCTGTCCCTCTGCTTTTTCTACTGTCACTTCATCTCTTTTCCACTTTTCTCAGAAGCACAGAGAAGGAGAATCTTACATACAAGGGAAGCAGACAAAGTGCTAAAAGGACTCCAAACATTCCTTCATCTATCTGGTCTTGAGACCAAAGCCTGGCTCAGTAAGGAAAACCTGTGCCTAGATGCAAAGCCACCCTCTCAATATTGAAAAAAACCCAACCAACTAATCAAGTCCCGTAAGCATCTGATGGGACAATTTGTGGGTTTTTTTCCTTCCCTGCACAGCTTCTTATTGCTTACATGCAGTTTTGCTGCAATACCAATCTCCCTGCTTTTTAAAAAAAAACTATGTTTTGCTTTTTAATTTGGTAACTTACGATATATTAAATAGACAAATTCAAGGCAAATGCTTAATAGAAGGAATGTGATTAGAGGTGTAACAACAACTACAGAGGATTTTTTTTCTGAAAAACTATTTAGATACGTTTGGAATTAGTATCAGAAAGGAGCTTTTCATTTCATTCTTAGACTGAGCCTGGCTATGCTATTACAATGCTGTCAATCCTACTCTTACAGCAGAAGCAGATGTTACAGTCATGTGCAAGTTCAGCTTCATCCCTGCCCAGCCATGCCTGTCACAGAATGCTCTCCTTCAGAGCTGCAAGGTGTCCCAGCAGCATGAGGACACCCATAAGGTATCACACCCTGAAGCCAGGGACTCCTCAGAATTTATTTGTCAGGCAGCAATCATGTACCAATACTCTTCAAACCACAAATCTAATCCAAACTCATTTTTTTAGGATTTCACATTGGATTAGAACAAGAATCCCCAAAAATCTATATCTGCATAGCTATGGCCATAGCTAGTTCCTTCTTGTTTCAGCTCCTTTATGTTGATTGAATAACAATCTGCAGTAAGTATTGCTTTTATAGTTTCCCTTGTTTGTCTGAACTGTTTACTCTTTAGACCATATATCCCAGTTTGTGCTTTCCCCACCACTTCATGAAGCACATGGAATATGACTCCAATGGTTCACAATTGCCTTGCACCCATCAACAGCAGTTTTGTGAAATCTGAATCAGACACTGAGTACTCCTCTGCTTATTTCTGAAGTACAACACTTGAATCAGCCAATGGTAACAGGACCCAGCCTGGCAAAAACCCACTGCTGGGAGCAGCTGTCGTTTCTCTGGGTAATCCCACTGATGTAATTTCACTTCCAGGGCTTTATTAACCAGCTCCAATGGGGCTCATCATGAGAGCAGAGGGTTGCTGTCTCTGAAGCAAGGAACTTGTGTACTGTGCTCAGCTGCACAGAGATGCAATCGCCCTCTCCATCAGCACTGCAGCTTCTCTGCCAGTTGTTGCAGGCAGGAAAATCTCTTTCTTGCCAGCAAAATGCTACCTCCTTAAGAGGCAAACCCACAGCTGTCATTGCTTGCTTTGACTACACATCCACATGGCCCCATCATTTGCATGCAGCATTTTGTCCCAGCTGCTATCAATGAAAGACTCTTGGCACGTCCAAGGGTTTTGTTGTCCTTTTTGTCCAGTTCTCTTCCTTTAATAATGTGCAGCAGAACCTTACAGCTGTGAGCCGACCTACTGATGCTCAAACCAAATGCACAGCTTTCCACAGAAGCTGTTTAAATTAATACCATTTTGTGGGGAAAAAAAAGGATATAGATTGCCCTGCCTTCCTGTAATATTGGAAACTTCAGGATATTTTTAATTCAGAAGTTTACATCTGATGATCTAGTCTAATCCTTGCATAACACATGCCTAATAACTTCATCCAGTAATTGCTGCACCGAGCCTGGATTTCAGTTTGAGGTAGAGCTTATTGACTTAGAAAAATACTCTGCATACATTTAAAGACTCTATGTGATGGAGAACATGCCAGGTAACTTAGTAAGTTGTCTCCACGGGTAGTCATCTTCCCTGTTGAGTATTTGCACTTAATTTCTAGCCTGAAATCAGTTTCCAACCAGTAGAGCACATAATTCCCTTTTCTTCTAAATAGAAGAGCTACCTGCCTTCAGACAGCACTTCCCTGCCCAGGTAGAGGATTGTGATTGCAGACGGATATCAAGTCACCTCTTCAAATTGCCTCTGATAAATTAATAGCTTGAGCTTCATTAGTCTGACACTGTAATAAGACCTGTTTTCCTGCCCTTGAATGACACTGGGAACTATTGAAAAGAGTTTTTCCAAGTTGTCAATATGCTTTTTGAAAGACTGACAGTGACCAAACAAACTGGAATAGCATCACTGTTTCCAGGTCCTACATCCCAGCTGGCAAGAGCATCTCTGGGGCTGATGCTGAATGGATAATTTATGAAACCTTCACAGCCACTGTATTATTGCAGACATACTCTCCAAGCTTCTAAGTTGGACTTGCTGCCATCTCTCCTGGATTTTTAACTTTGCTGTCCTCAAGATTATTCTCCACCACTGACCTGCTCATATCACTGCTTATTGCACCCCTGTTTTTGTCATCTCTGGCTGTTGCCAACTGTAATTTTCTTTCCCTGGAAGGTATATTGAAAATAGAGCATACCTTGGGAGGAGCTCATCAGAAAAAGTCTCACTGAGGAAAATTCATGTTTACAGCTATTTTTTGTGATCTAGCCTGTAATCAGTTTTAATCCACTTAATATGGGTGATATTGATTTTGCATTGTACTATTTTGTTCTTTATCAGAATCAAATGCTCTATAGGAGCCTACGTATGGTATGCCAGCAGAGCTTCTTTTCTCAACAATCCTTTGATATTATTTGGCATGGTACAGTTCTATAAAAATAATTTGGAGGGTTATAAAAATTTTTAATTGCTCTAATGATCACACCATGTCAACTTTTCCATGATTTTGCCTAAGACTGATAGGAAGCTAATAAGCCTACAGTTTTCTGGATCAAACCACTCTTTTTTTTTCGCATTATTGTGAGTTTGGTGTCATTTGAAGCTTCCTTTATGTTTTCTGGTTCTGAGGAGTCCTTAGCAAGTTTTCTTCACTTTTGGATTCAGCTAATGGTTCTACAAATTTAAAATTATGTTTGGATAGTTACTGCTTATTATTACCTGTAATTACTGATGGAGTAGGAGGAATTACATTTTAATGTGTAATCTGACTCTCTGCTTCCACTGTTTTCAAATATAAAACAAGACTATTTGTTGGGTTTTCAATGCAGTGTGAGCAATCTCTGTGCTGGGCCTGTCTAACTTCGATGGTATTTATGAGGATATATGTCAAGTCTTTGGTGTAACCAGCCCTAAACTATTTTGCCACTGAGTTCCCATATATTTTTGGCTTCCTTCATTAAGCATCTACTTTTCTTACTTGCTGATTTATCCTCATGAGCCTGCCTAATCACCCATATATTATGTTGGTGGGTTTTTTTGCACTCCAGATTACTCTCCTGAATGTTACTATAGGAGGTTGCAGGTAATGCTGGTAATATTTTCCCCTCACCCATCAATTTTAATTACACCAAAGGACTTTCTCTTTTTAAAATTAAAATCTTATTGACAGCCTATATATACCAGGGTCAATTGCAGTCCTGCAGTGGAGCTGTTCAAGGAGACTCTGATGGCAGAGATGGTAACTGTTGAAGGGGACCAATGTGAAACAGGCAGGATTTTACTTTGCTTGATTTTGAATAATGCAGATCTTTTGGCTTTGTAGGCAGGTGGAGGGAGGTTCATTTCAGTGATGACTAAAAACCCCACCTCGATCCTGGCTCCTTGGCTTGCACTAATCAACACAGCCCTGGAGACTGTGATGGAGTAGTGCCAATGTAAGTCTGCCAGAGCCTAGCATGGGGTCTTCCAAAAATTCAGGGCAAACCCAGAATTTTGTAATTTTTAATGGTGCATTTCCTCAATGACCTTGCAGCTGCTGTTGAGTGACAACACTTACCCTAAGGAAGAGACAGGGAGGGATGAACTCACTGGTGCAGCATTACCATGCATCTGGACAAGCAAAACCAAAGAGCTCAGGGAGCTTTTTCAAACTCCCCTCCTGGAAAGATGCCTTTCCCTAAACAGAATAAATGGTGGGTGTTCAGCACAGAAAGCCACCCAGATGCAAAAAAACAAGGAACAGAACAGTGCAAAGGATGCCCTCAGCTGCCCCGTGCTCTCTGGGGTGAGCAATTCCTTCAGGTTTCTAGTGGAGGACTTCTCACGGTGGGAAGCCCTCGGAATGGCTGAGCTTCTGACAGGGATTATCAGGGTCTGATGCTGCAACCTGCACACAAAGAAACCAGGTGAGCATGGGGGCAGGCAGAGGCTCCAGGCTGGGAGGGAGGCTGCAGGTCTGCACAGGGAACAGGGTCCTGCCTTGTCTCAGAGATAATAACTGGTGATCAATGGAACAGCAGTGTGGCCTTCACAAATTTATCTATCTCCACAGGCTGATAATGGCTGCTTTATGAAAATAGCATTACTCTTGCACTCTTTTGCACTGAACTAATGGCTCTGAGCATATTTAAATTCACTTCCTTTGCTGGAATAAGTTATTTGCTCCCTTTCATGTTGACTTGGTCTTTGGCACTCTGGACATAAATGATTTATTGACTAGAGATAAAACATTCCTTCCCCTGAACTGTTCCTGCGACCCAGGCAAAAGCGGATATGTCTGCTATTAATAAGGTGTTCGGCATAAAAAATGCAATAGACTTGATTGTCTGCACTCAACAGCCTTTCCGAGAACACAGTACCTGCCCCCATTCATAACAACAAAAATCTCTCCCACATGTTTATTTATATTAAAAACTTTTCAGAAGAATACGCTGGGATCCAGATAGTTGTTCAGGAGATGTAGAACAATTTCATAAATATCCCTGAGGAAGCATGGCCTACTTTGGGAGAATAACAGTGATTAAAAAAACCCAAACACAATGAATAGTTAAATACAAGCCAAAAAGTACAGTTATTTCCTTATGGCTCTGGCAGACAGTTACACATATGAGAAGTGTCACGGGGCTCGGGGGAGCTATGCTTGCAGTTATCCACATGCATAGGCTGGCTGCAGGATGGAGCCCTCACCAGCTTCAAAGGAGGTTTGTCCAATAGGCACCTACAGCAGACTTCTCTCCGAGTCTGGCTACTCAAGGGTCTGGACTTGATTTTCACATTTCTCAGGGCCTATAACACTGCTTTTCTAGGTCACCATAGCTAAAATCCTGGGAAGCTTTTAAAACAAACTGTTTTAACAGGAGAAGTGCACACATCTAAATTCATGCCCATATACTGGAAGATGTTCAAAACTAACATTGATACAAAAAAAGCTTCTAGTGGCTCTCTGCCTAACGCAACTTCTTCTCATACACCCTTTTAAGATAACACTCTCTGATAAACTCTTCTTTTATCATTCAAATTATTCTGGATTTTTTCACTGGGTAGTAAAATAAGAGAATTCCTACTGTAGAAGTATAGCATTCTCTTTTTAATTTACCATATCAATCAAAGTATTTTGTTTTTAATTGCTTTACCAACGTGAAATTGGTGTCAGTTGCCAGAGTGCATTTTTAAAACCTGTAGCAGAAAGAGCTGTAAAATTTGCTGAAGCTTACAGTGGACCTGTGCCATGCACATGGCCAGCTCTATTGGTATCAGATTCCAACCTGCAACCCTATGAAAAGCTCTAAAAAGTGCAAATGTTGCAATTGGCAAAGATCCTTATGTTTTAAGGAGAATTTTTACACCAATTAATTTGAAATTAGGGACCAGGATTTTCAAAAAGAGAATGCAGAAGCTTACTGCTCTCTAATTCTTGGGAGCTCCATTTGAGAACCCATGGAAAGACCTAAACCATTAAAAATCACTAGCAACTTCTGAAAATCTTGGTCACCAGTAGAAATAATTTGCTTTTGGACTGAATACTATAGAAGTATCCACCATGCTGAATCTGAGATGCGTGGAGAGCTGAAACCTAAGCCCATAACCATCTGAAAAAAATTAAACCCTGAAGATAATTATCGGTGTTGTACAGGCACCCTCAGTGGTTGACTTTCCATTCCCTAGCAATGAACTGCACAATAGTTTTTAAGAATTATAAACTACACAGGAGCTTCCTTCAAAAAGGTGCCTTTGACTTACTCTAGCTGCACATTCTCTCCATCTTCACACAGCATTGTCTCACCCTCAGTTTGGAATAAACGCTAACAGCAACTCTACAGTACCTGTTTATCAGGCTGGAGAGAGTGACAGTCTTTAAGTACACCAGAAAGCTACCTTTGATTTTAGAGAAAGAAGGAACAAATAGGTAAGCCCCCTCAGTATGTTGATGACATCAGTTCATTATAAAGAGTGTGCCAAGAAGGTCCTGATGGTAAGGGACAGACACTAATTCCACTGAGTCCCTACGGAAGAAACAGTACCACAGCCAGCTGCGATACAACCAGTGATGAGGTCAGCCATTCAGAGACTGAACAAAAAACAACGTTCAGATTGAATGCAACAGTCTTGAGCCTGCTACAGTATATTGAAAGGCTTATTGGAACCATTTGCTTATTCCCAGTTCCTACCAAAATACTGTTTTGGGTAGAAAGTGGAAAAAGTTAATGAAGAAATCTGCCCTCTCCAAAGGGAGTGTCTTGCTCCTTAAAAGTATAATCTTACACTTTACCTTTTTAGAGAGTTTGGTTTGGACTACAATTTCCCAGCCCTGCCCAAAACATAAGTGGTGGCCAGCATAAGGAACCTAAATTCTTCCAGTTTATTCTGGTTTTATTGCAGACCAAACCCAGGGTCACACACATGTCTGAGAAAGGCTCTCTCCCTTGCCTCTCCCTCGCTGAGTTAGAAAACACACTGGCAGACTAGAAACGAGAACCTTTGATATTTGGTGGGTGAGGGAGAGCAGACACAGTGTCCCACAGCTCATTCAACCTACCCTGTTCTTGGCTACCTCTGTGACAGCTGCTCTCTAAGTCTTGATAAAAGAAGTCACATCTCTGCCACGTGCAAATCTATCTACACAACCTACTGTGAATCAGTGAAGGGATGCTAGTACTGGGCTTCAGTTTGGATGCAGTCTCAGCACAAACACTGAAACATATCCTCAGTATTTTTAAAAAAGACCATTATATATATATGGACTGTGCTAGTTCTGTGAGAAAAGCACATATGAAGTGCTGATATAGTTTAACAGAATACCATTAGACTGCAAAACTAACACATACAAGACGTTTACATTCCTATCAGGGTGTAATATTGTGAACATATCCACTGAGATTGGAGAATTGTTGTAAGTTTTTCCTAAAACATCATGCCATCTGCATACATAATAAAAGAATCCAGTAGTTGCCATGCTAAAACAGGACTTCTAGTGAAGGGCATAGACAGTCCCCTAAAGGGAACTCAAAAGTTATGCACAGTGATGAAGACTGGAAGAAATTTTCCAGCTAAAGGTCTGTCAATGACCATTTTCAACGAATTAGCATTGGATATTTTGCACCACATATTTACTCCACAGCAAACCAGGTCTCCCCAGAATGTATCAGCTGAGCATGCTGATTTTACTTCAAGTTTGTCTTCAATCCTCCATGGTCATCTTCTGGCAGCGCCACTTACTGTGGTTTTTTCATGAAGGAAAGTTCACTTTCATATCAAGTGGCAGGACAGCAGCTTTAGAGGCTGGAAATGCTTATGGAGAACTCTCCGCTGGGGCTGTAAGAAACAAAACAGAAATCCAAAACCAGACTGTGAGTGTAGAAGAGAGCAAAGGAATTATCATGCATTTCAACTAAAACTAAAAAAGTTGGGTTTGAGCTTAGTAAATGTACTCCTAGAATATATATTGTGACCCTAGTACTTTTTTTAATCAACTTTACTCACCAACCAAAAAACTCAGTGCTTAATCAATTCCTTAGATAAATACAAAGTGCAGACCAGCAATCATTTGCATGATTTAACAAATCCTACTTGAATTTTATTGCCTCATGTGAAAGCACTGCTTACTCTTCCTGTAGTCTGAGTCCCAGAACTCTTCTGTTTGGTTGGATTTGCATTAACTACTGAAGGCTTGATAGCGAAATGCTGGAAAGGCACTGCCAAATGCCCAAGTAGTATTTGATATTCCCACACCATTTCTGCTGGCCAGGATGGTTTGAACTGGCCATTGGTGCAAAGAAGATGTGGAAACAGCTGACCCAAATCCTTCCTCCCTGCAGACCCCATAAGATAATGAGGAGGTTGCAGAGTTTCTCTTTTCCCTGCTAAGCAGTACAGCACACTCAGTGTTGGTGGCTGCTGTTCCGTGCCTGAAAGCAGAGGTGTGCAGCCATCACACCATAAAGGAAGAGAATGTGGAGGTTACTTGTAACTTCTCCTCCCCTCCACCCAAACTTTTCTTCAAGAAGCACAGCCAAAGGACAAGAGGCAATGGACACAAGAAGCAACAAGAGATATTCCTGTTAGATGCAAGGAAAAAAATCTTCCAAGTGAGGGTGGTTACAATTTGGAGCAAGTTGCTTGACCAGATTCTGGGACCTCCACCTACAGAGATATCTGCAACTCAACCAGATGAGGCCCCACACAACCTGACATAGCCTTGCTTTGAGCAGTTACTGGAACCATCTCCTGAAGCCTTTCCAACATAAATATGTTTAAGCTTGTACATTTTCTGATGGGGATTTGTGCCCCTTGTTCTGCCTTTCTGAACATGAGAGGAGTGCCTGTGTAGAGCTGCTCACACTGAAGCATACTCAGTT
This sequence comes from Entomyzon cyanotis, assembly GCA_024500445.1. Taxonomy (NCBI): domain Eukaryota; kingdom Metazoa; phylum Chordata; class Aves; order Passeriformes; family Meliphagidae; genus Entomyzon; species Entomyzon cyanotis. Next base: position 14,188,615 of record JAKEPQ010001004.1, on the reverse strand, counting down.
GTTAATTCAGTGTATAGCACATAAATGCTTGTAAATCCATCACAGGCTCAGGCTTCTGGGGCTGGGGAGCCATGCAGAGACAAGTTCACTGTGTTATTTCATGGAATCATAGAATTGTTTAGGTTGGAAAAGACCTTTATGATCGTTAAATCCGACTGTTAACCCAGCACTGCCAAGTCCACCACTAAAATGTTTTGGGATGCAGCTTTGTTTATCACACAGCCCTCCCCCCATCACCAGTTTCACAGACCGTATCTCTGACCAGGGCAGTGCTGGGGTAGGACTCCTCAGGATGGGCTTTGCACCCTTCCCAGCTGATATCCCGCTCCTTTCATGAATGCATAGATCTGTATGTGTGGGAAAAGCTGGATTGCTGGGGGTTTTGGGCGAGATTCCTAATTGTGAAGCTAATGGGATACTGATGCTGCCAAGACAGCATTCACATCAGCTGAAACTCAGGCTGGCAGTGGATTTCTGCTTCTCACTCCTTCAAAATCATGCCTGGTAGGCTCTTTTCTGTGGGGCGTGGGCTGACTGGCTCTGCCAAGCTGTCACTTTGCCCATATTTGCCTGTCCCCAAACTCTTGTAGCAATGGACATGAAGGACTGATTGAGCAGAGAAAGGATGGGATGATAAATCAGTAGGTATTTCACAACACTAAAAAAACCACCCACTCCCTGCCATGAGCACTTGACCCCTCAGTTTAAATATGCCCAATGAAATAGAGGAACAGCAAATACCAGTTTCCTTAATTATTTCCCTCCTTATGTGGGCATATCTACCTGATTACAGTGCTACTCTTGATTTCTGTTTTTACAGTTGCCTTGCTTTTATTTTCCAGGTTCTCTAGGGCAATGTTCCCAACACCATCTACTGTCATCTACTACATGAAACACATACATCAGTAGTGGCCTGAGAGAGCTGCACATTTGGGACCTAGCAGCTGTTTCACTCCATGGAAGAACATACAGGAAGGTTTTGAGCCTTCAGCTGGTTGAGACAGATAACTGACCACATCCCCCAGGATAGAAAAGAAAGCAATGGTGACATTAAGCAAGTCTGAAGACAAAGGGCATCTCCATGGTGAGGTTTTAAAACTGGAGAGCAGCAAAGAGGTACTTAATCTAAAAAATGCTTGATTTCAGGTGAACTAAAGGATGTTTCCCATCTGTGTAGCATCAACAGAGACAGGCCTGTCTCACAAAGGAGAAACAGGGCTTTCTTTGAGCTCATCTGCTGCAAAGAAGGGAAAATTTGAAAAGCTCTCCCAAGCAATGGAAAATACCTTGCCTAGCCACAGAGTTGGAGGACTAAAATAAAATGGCTAAACTAGCTAATTACATCAGGTCATGTCTCAGGATTGCACTCAGGCTGAAATGCCCCAATCATCCCCATTGTCTCAGCCATTAGCTTGTACTTGTAGTTAAGTTTGAAGGCAGCCAGCTGGCCCTTCAGACAGAAACCCATAAATGAGGAGAAATGGAACTGATCCCAACCTGAGCCCCATCCACACCAGAGGGAGCACAACCACTTTGAGCTGTGCAGGGCACCTTGCAGAGCGGTCTGGACACCACTGGTGACACTGAGCAAGGGGATTGTAGTAGTTCTGTCAAGCTCTGCATTTAAAGCAAGCAAACTGAGGATTTAGTGGTCATCTAGCCCGATTCTTCTCTTCTCACTTTGTCTTAGGACAGGGTTTTAGAAGCACCTATTCTTCCTCATTACCTGCATAATTTTTTGTGCTCAGCTCAAGGCTCCTCTAAGGACTCTGGTTTTCTAACAGTACATATCCAGTGTTTTCTGAAAGCAAGATCTTTATAAAAAGGTATCAAAAATGAGCAGTTGTCTTTGAAAACCTTGCCTGAGACTGTAAACTCTTGAAACAAAAACAGCCCTTTGCAGGGCGTGTGTATGCTTACAAACACAACAGTGAACAGATCTAATCTCACATGACATTTTCAAGAAGCTACTCTAGAAACACAACTATAATTTCAAAGCCAGAGATGTATTTCAGTTTTTGAGTACCTGTGCTGCGTGATTTTTGTCTGAGAAAGGGACATATTTTACATCCATTTTAAACACGTTAATTCCCCTCAGCCTAGAGGTATGACCTATTTGTCACATTTCCATGATTGAGAGATTCTGATAAAGAACACCAACACCTATTATCTTTGCTAGGTTTACTCTCCTGGAACTAATTTTATACTATATTCCTGAAGTTAGCCCATTTCAAACATGGGATTATAATGAAAAATGCCTATTTCCAAACATCCATATACCATCTATTCCTTGGAGTCTGTGAAAAAATGCATTTGGCTATATTTAGTAATATTTTTCCTGTGTTAGAAAAGCCAGAGGTATCTCACTTCACAAATCTTGTGTCACTTGAGATGCTATACTATGCTGTACATTACTTCAGACTTGTTGCATCTTGCTATTAATTAGTTAGAGTTCAACTGTTGAATGGTTGGGGTTTGGAGGGACCTTAAAGATCATCCAGTTCCAGCTCCCCTGCCATGGGCAGGGAACCTTCCATTGCACCAGGTTGCTCAGAGCCCCATCCAGCCTGGCCTTGAACACATCCAGGGATGGGGCATCCACAACTTCTTTGGGCAACCTGTGCCAGGGCCTCACCACCCTCACAGCACAGAACATCTTGCTAATATCTGATCTCAACCTGCCCTTTTCAGTTTAAGGCCATTCCTCCTTGTCTTGTCACACCATTGTGAAAAGTTCCTCTCTAGCCTCATTGTAGCCCCCTTTAAGGTACTGGCAGGTGCCATAAGGTCTCCCTGGAGCCTCTTCTTTTCCAGGCTGAATGGCCCTAGCTCAGCCTGTCTTCATGGGGAAGGTGTTTCAGTCCCATGATCAATCTACTGGTTCTCCTCTGGACTCCTTCCAACACATCCACGTCTTTCTTGTACTGGGAACTCCACAGCTGGATACAGTACTCCAGGTGGTGTGTGTGTCCAGCTCTGGGGCCCCAACAGATACCACCACCTCTGAAGAATTTTGGACATGGATAAAAGAAAATGCTTGGCAGTCCATTTGCAGATTTACCCTTTTCTTTATTGTGCATTAAGTTATTATTAACACTGAGGTGTGAAAGAATGAGGTGTCTCTGTGAGGCTCATGGAAGTGTAAAAAGAAAATACCTTCTTGGGGAGCTGCTGATCCCAGTCAGTCACTGCTGGAAGGAGGATTGGCAGGAGCTGGGAAGTGCTGCCATGGGGCAGCCTTGGCAGGGACAGGAACAATTTACACTAGTACTTTACAAATGAAGTTGTACCAGCATTTGGTTTCACTCTATCACAAACCCATCCCATTCCTGCTCTGGGTGGAGAACAGCACCAGTTCTTTTAACCTGTAGGTAAATGCAGCTATTGCTGCACATCCTCATTACGTAAGGTCACTGATAACCAGAGTCAACAATGCCAGAGAGCCAAGGTTACCTCAAAAAATTGCATGTGTGTAGCCAGCTGGAGCCAGCACAGAGGGGGTGGCAAAGCATTGCTGCCCAGCCTTCTCCATCCACCCCCCAGACCCTTCCTCTCATCAGAGCAGCCCTGGCTTCCACAGGCTGAAAGTCAAGCCTCAGGGCTGCACAGAGACAGTGCCACAGCCCAGGAGCCTGTGTTAAACAGTGACACATTAATGTATGGACTGAATGCAACACCCAGCAGCTGAGAGAATACAGAGATGTGGATGCTTTTTGATAAAGCTGCCAATTTTGTTTTGATTCCCAACCAGTCATGTCTTGGTCTGACTTGCCTGATTTTCTCCTCGTTACTATGAACTGGTAGCTGATATGGTCTTGAAGGTTATTTAATGTTGTTTGTCAAATGCAGTTGTCAATACGGTGGAAAAATACCAAGGGGAAAAGGAAGGAAGTCTCTTCTTACTTTGATTTTTTAATTTGGTTGCCAAGCGGGAAACCAAGATTTTGCTTTTGGAGTAGCTTGACAGAAAAGGTGGGTCTATGAGCACAGCACCTAGAGCACCTAACACAGTAATCCTACCCCCAAGTGTTTGATATTCTTTAATAAGTCCATGCAAAATAACTATAAAAGCCAACAATATGTACAATTAAATGTTGTTTTCCCCTCACACCTACTTTTTTAGGGGACAGTTAGGACATATTTGTCTTGAACCAACCATGAAACAAGACATTTTTTGTTGAAATGACTGGGGACATTGGTGTACCATTACAAGACTCTAAGAGCAGAGTCTTTAAAACAAACAGCAGCTGACACATTATTTGCTTTTCCTGCAAGGATAAATCCAAGGCTTCTTTTTCTTCTTCTGGACAATTTGCTCCCATAAGCAGGTACTCTTAATCCTCCTGGATAGAGTTTTAATATCTGTTGATACCATCACTATAAATATGCTCCTGAATAAATATTCCTGCATGAGATCTAGGGAAGAGAATGATGTTATATGCAACAAACTCCTTGGTGTTATTGATGTACTGCTGCACTGCTCACTGTGAGTGGCCCAGGCCCACACAAGGGCTTTGAGGGGGCAGCTGGAGCACAGCTTGGCTCAGGCATGGTGCTGGGCTGGGTGCTGCCTGGAGGCTGTGATCAGCCCCGGCGAGTACAGAGGGACATGGGATCCTGGCTCACTCCCAGATGTGCTGTCCGGATCAACAGCACATCTCACCTCAAGGAAGGCTTCAGGGTGGCTTCAAAAGACAGTTTAGACAGGATGCTCAGAGCTTCAAGACAGATGATGACCATTCAACAAGGTCAGGCAAATCCCATCCTCTATGTTCTGCCTCAAGAGATAACTCCCTTCCTGCCTACGATGCTGGGCTCTCCAGCCTGCATCAGGCAATTCTGAGAGGAAACATTTCTGGGAGGATGCATGTTGCGGCAGATGCTCTCAGCAGGTAACCTTCTGAAAAGACAATTAGTCAGAGGTTATTGCAGCTGTTCTGTGGAACACAGTTGGTTCACACAGAATGGGTTGAAAATGCAGTTGTCCAAAATGTGTTTTGCTAAGCTATTCAAAGCCCTCAAATAGTCAGATTAGCCAAGAGTCTCTTCATGAGTCACACAAAACCCCAGCTTCCTTACCGAAGAAAATCTCTCAGCAACTTTACTTGGTTAAACAAAATGAGGACACATATTGATTCCAGTACAGCTGATTTATGTAGGAATGTCGGTTCTTTGCCCTGTCCTGCAAAAATCAAGAGTTCTTGGTGGACAACTCTCTAGAGGGTTTGAGCTCACACTCTAGCCCTGTTCTGAAAAATATCTTAAAAGTCTTTTACATCTTCTGAACTTGATTTTACAGTGTAATCTGGAAACCTTTTGTCTTAGGACAAAAATCTGTCCTAAGAAATTATGTCCTTTTTATGCCTGTGCCTAACTAGCTCGTGAACATTTCCTGAGAGTAGAAGTTTGGTTCAAAAATATGGAAAACTCCTAGGAGAGACTTTTTCTTCTTTCAAAGTGGTGCATTCATCTCAACTCAAGATGCTTCATACATCCCACCACCCACCTGCTGCTGCAAACATTCAAAGAAAACAGGAAAACACTTTTGCATTCAACAGAGTATGATTTCCTTCAACTAACAAGCAGTTAAATATTTTGGAAAAGTGCATGCAACTGCTTCCTTAATGTTTATAGGTTCCTTCAAAGAATTTTCTTGATCTACTGCACACCTACCTATCACTGTGAACAATGAACTGGCTGTCCTGCAGCATTCTGCTCTAGAGACTCAAACTGTAGCAAGCAAAGATTCAAAGGACTGTGATGCTAAGGAGTCCAATAGTCTCAGCTGGTGTCTGAAACTGAAAATGCATATCAGATTGCTGATTTTATGCTTCACCATGCATCTCTCTCACTGCCTGCTTGTAATCAGTTCTTGGTTTCTCAAGTCCTTGTGGGGTGCTCTGCAGGAAGTGAAAATGGTTGTCACAGACGAATGGCATTCCCCATGCTGTGGCTCTGTACAGCCAATTCCACTGTATTCTGATCCATTGAATATCTATTGCTTTCACCTTGAGAGACTGGGCTTGAAAATAAAGCTCCAAGAACTGCACAGAGTGAACTCCAAGCAGACATAGCCTTTAGTGGTATCTTCAGCATGTACATAAGGTGCTTAACCACACAGTCCCCAGTGGCCCACAGTGGTTTGGTGGCTGCTCTGATCACCACCTGGAGCTTGTATTTGCATTTCTTCTACAGATTCTGCAGGACACTTTCAAGCCTACCCCACTCAGAAGTGTGCAGCAGCATTTGGGAATTATTCTGTACATTATCAGTTCTGTGCATTATATCATCCTATTACTTGCTTTAGGATCCTCCATGAAATATGCATTAAGAAACATAATCAGATGAAACTAAAGACTTCACTGGAAAAATCGAAGTATTATAGCGAAAGGGTTTGGAAACTCTCTGGAGCTACAACTCCCTCGCTGGTTATACGGAGCTTATGCAGGACTAATAGTTGGAACAAAGTATCCACCTTTGGGGAGATATTCACTGGGAGATTCCCTGAAATGAAAATACCTATTCTGTGATTAACCAAGCGAAAAGGGAAATGATACCTATTAAAACCACCTAAAAGATTGCACATATGCACACACACATTTACCACTCAACAAAACAAAAATGCATCATGAAGCCTACAAAAGCAGTCCCCACCCCTTAGTTAGCTCAACAAGCAACTTTGTTTAGCTTTTTGCAGGAGTTAATACATATCCTCCTCCTGTACTATCACATCGTCTTATCACTGTTTTCTCCAGGACCCTTGCACTGCTCTGAGCACCAACAGGCAGAATGCAGACAAAGAGCATTTTGGTACCATTTGGTACTTGCTTTATTCTTGCAGTTCAGCATGTGCCCCATCACCTCATTTAATGCACAATGTCCAACCTCCATCTGGAAAATAATTATTGCTATTCTCGTGGACACAGTGTCTAAACATGTCACCACAAAAGGCCTCAATTTCAAAATGTCTCAGTGAAAAGACATTGCCTTACTTTATAGCTCCTAGTTAAACACAACAAGAGTTGCAAGGCTGCACTGGTGCTGTCTGTTCAGCTCCCATCTCCAGCAACAAGTGCTTCAGGCTGTCAGAGCCATGTGGAGCTCCTGAGGAAAGGGGGTTTGAGGAAGCTTCTGGAATACATACTCCAGAATGCCAATGATGCCTTCTCCTAATCTGGCCCAAAGTCTGATTTTATCTGGAAATTGTCCTTTATTGATTGTCACCTGAAAGTAAAATTGCTGGACCATTAATGTTACAATCCCACATGGCCCTCCATAGCCACTAGGGTGTGTAGGAAAAAAGCAGCCACTGGGAAGTCTGACCAAGTCTTCCCAAGCATCCTCAGAAAGGTCCACAGAACCATTAGCATGTTGCATACACCACTAGTGCTTTAAAAATAAAATCCAATAGAAGGCCCCTGGCCTCGTTCTCCCAGCTGCAGGACCAAGCTCAGGGAGAGAGCTGCAGTGAGGGCAGGTTCCATCTGAGACAGGGATCCTCTTCCACCCCATGACTGATGCTGTGTCAAGGCAGCAGAGAAGGCTTGCCCTCTGCACATTGGGCTTCATGTCTCTGTCTGAGGAGCTGGAAAGTGAACTACAGTGATCAAAATGTGTTACCACTTTTGAAGAGTCCCCTAGGTGATTACTAAGACTGTATCTGGATGTATTCCCAAAGGAGACCCTAAATACCAGTAATGCTGCCTTGGCAGAAGGGCTTGGTAAACAAAGGATGGGCATCAAAGAAGTCCTTAAGTCATGCATGGAGTCTAAGTACTGAAACTATATGGGCTGTATTGACCACAGAGCCAAGCAAAGAAGTCAGTCATGAAAACCTGAAATGTATGAAACAGAAAGCCAGTGTTCAGAATGCATGAGCTATTCAGTCAGTCGGGCTTTTGGGGAGCTCCTGCGCTCTCTGGTTGCAAATCCTGCTTTACTCTGATTTGCCTGTTTCCTTTAATTTTAATTTGGAGGCTATCCAAAGCACCTGCGTATTTTCTTGTCTCTTTTTGAATCCTGCACATGTTCCTGAAAAGATGATAGCACGGAAATGCCTACAAATGGTGACAGACCACACCATATGCTGTGGAGGTGATGCTGTGTGTGGTTGCTGCCATCCCAAGCAACATGCTGTGTAATGTCCCCCTTTGCACAAACTAAGTGGTATCAAGCAAGTCCTGTGGGACAGTTTACAGGACCTGCTGGAATTCTCCATGTTTCCCTGTCTGCCTGCAAATCCAGCTTTTCTTCCCAAGGAAGCCCAGGCCCAGGAAGATGATTTACTCCCCATCCTCACCCTCATGTGCTTCACCATCAGCCAGGCTGGGCATCCAGTGCCCAGGACTGGGGCACGCTCTCACGTGCTGCAGCAGAGGCATACCCAGTGTAAATCAAGGATGGGACCAATGTACTTGGTGGTAGAAAATAATTCAATATCAGGTAGAAATTGACCTTTAAAAGTCAGACAGAAGGGCAGCGCTACACTTTAAAGAGAAGTGTTTGGGGCTAAATGTCATATCAGGGAAAAAGACTTTCATTCATCATTCAGATTCTTTGCTTGCAGAACATACCAGCAATGGACTGCTGGATGAGAGAAAGTTAAACATGCAGCACAGCAGCATCTCAGTGGTTAAGGCAAAGGCCTTATCTGCCATATCACAGATCACTAGACTTCCCTTTGCTGTCTAGTTAAATAAATACATAATTGTTCTGCACAAACTGGAACAGCATTAAAAAAAGACATACAGCATATCTCTTTCCCACCTGGAAGCTTGTCTTTAAGGTTAGAGATGTAAATAAATAAAGCCTGTGTGGATTTCTGAGATGATTCACTTTAAATTCTGCAGATAGGCTGATTAAAGCCAGCTGGGTATTTCCATGCATAATTGCAGACTGGAACCCCAGATAAATACAAATCACAGACAGAAGTGGGATGGGAGAATTCATCCTTGCCTATTCTGAGCTATGAGAAGTAACTTGCTGTGCAGAGCACCAGCTCAGTTGGCTCTGAAATCTGCAGTGGCTGAACAGACAAACTCATTCCACCCATCCTAGACAGGCAAGCAGCCCTCACTGTGATCCAGGCTTCTTCCACAAGCAGTGGAGAAAGACAGGGCCCTTCGAAGAGTGACCCACCTACCTACCTGTCATATTGGATAAATGGCTCCTTGGCAGCTCCTCTCTTCTCTGATTACCAAGAAAGCTGAATGATGAGTTCAGAGTAGTTATCCACCAATTAAATGGCAAACAAGAGGTGACAGGAATTGCAACTTCATGCTTAATTTGATTGTTACAATTTCCAATTAGCATGTGAAATGTAGGTACCACAATGTTCAGGATTAGCATGGTTAATGCTTACATTTCTACTGATATCAAGAATGATACAGATTCTGGTGAGGGATAAGAGCCCTAAATTCCTTTGAGGCCTTGCATATTGGAATTTGACAATGAAATTACACACCAAATAATCTCCTTAAAAATTCATACACATAACCGAGATAATGGGATGTTTCCTGCAAAAAAATCCACAAAGTAAAAAAGTTTTGTAGAGGAATTATTTACTCAGCACTATTGGTATAATTTTGTAGCTGGATAATTTATTGTACGTATGCTGCCAAATTGTTTCGATTTGCCACTGATTTCATTTTCACTTGCAATATATGAACAAATAGAAAGAAGTTCACATAGGTAAGTAAAATTTGAGTAAACAAATATAACGGTTTGTTTGTTATTAAACACCTTTCATATATTAGCTGTGGTAGGAAATTAGGTTGGTAAGAACTTGTAACTGGGAAAGTTCTACCACTTTATCTCAGGCCAAACAGTTTATCACAATTCATGTGCAGACAAACTTTCATGCCTCAAAAAACAGGGAAAAATATGTAATGGGATGTGGTAGTTCTCTCCCAGTGCCAGAACAGTAAGCATCCCAATTAAATTTTTGCTTCAAGGAAGGAAGAAAGGAAGGAAGGATTTCTGCCACTGGAGCATAAAACAGATTTTGGCTAGAAAGAAGATGGACAAGATATTCAAAAACCCCCAAGTAATTTGCACACCAAAGTCTCATTAAAGTCAACAAGACTTTGATTTCCAAGTTACTTGTGAAAATTTTCTCTGATGATGCCTACAAGTCTTTCAATATTTATCTTAAACAAGTGCTGACACATCATTCCAAAGCAGATCTGGGGTAGCAACAAGTTTTGGTAACCCCTCAAGACATTTCTAAAGCCTCACCCACAAGAGACACAAAACTTCTGGCATGTCCATATGTCTGGAATTTTCAGTCTGCATCATGCATTTGTCTATTTAGGGTAATTAAGGGCATGCCTCTGTGAACACAGTTCTGAGAGGGAACGGCGTCTGGATCTGCAGCAGAACAGATGCTCTGCTGGAGCCACCCATGTGCCTTCGCCCCGCGGTGACCACGGCAGTGCCCTGAGCTCCACTGAAGAGCAGCAAGCAACACGTGCTCAGCATTCACACTGCATCTTCCAGGGCCCTCACTGTCACCTGGCTCAGGTAGCCACTCTGTCAGATTTGTTTCAAAAGCCCAGCCACCATCACACACTGCCCAAGAATAAACACAACCAGAACATCTTTTGCTATGCCATTTTCCAACTTGTTCCCTGTCCCCTTCAGTACACCCTTCAAGGATTTTGAATTTGGTGCTCGTGCCCACTTAGGCTGCACCAGGCTGGGTGCATCATGAAGAAATAGATGCTGGCACTGGTTGGCTAAGAGGTTAGCTAGGAGGATCCATGACCTAGGTTCCTGAAGAGACAGTGTGTAAACATTGTACACATAAAATGCCTAAATGGATATAAAAAGGAAGCTATGATGTTGTAGAGACTGCAAAACTGAACAGCAGCCTTATCAGAAAAGCAGTGTGAGATGTTCAGGAACTGCCAGTTGGTTTGCCCTACTAATGAAGGGGTTTTTTTTCTAGAAAAGTCTCAGATTTCAGGATTCTGGAGTTTGGCCCTGAAGGGTATGGGAACTGGGAGAGCTGTAAATGTGTTAAATATCAGCTTCTTAATGACACTATCCCTCAGCTTCTATTTTCCATTCTGAGATTACAAAGAGAAATGATCTCACCTCACTAGGGCGTAACTACAACATGCTGCTGCAGCTCAGGTCTCCCTGTTTCCAGTTTTCTCTGGTTAGAGAATGCCATGAGATTACTGTATCTGTGGCCTTAATGGAGCATCCTGGAAACACCTTTGTGATCATGAGGCACCGCCTGCCAACAAGAACTTTTGTCTAACCTCTGGGCCCAGATTCCAGATGAGAAATTCATTCTAATGTCTCAGGAAATTACATCTTCTGACACAGATGATAGGTATGCTTTCATTGCATATGACTATTGTTCATTGCTTTTACACAGACCAGGCCACTCCAGTGAGCACTTCTAAATCCGCTGCTACAAATCCACCCCAGATTTTCATCTTGCATATATTAATGGATTTATGTACAAAGAAAAAAAAAAAAGCTTTTAAAAAAGCCTTTCTGCTTCTGATTCAGTCTCAAGAATTTCACCAGGAAATAACCTATGAAATCACTGGTAAAAAGGCAAGACTTCTGAATCTGGTATATAAAAAAGGCGATCCGATAGCTACTCTTCTCTCCTAGAAAACAAGTTTTTATGTGTGTTCTAGCTTCCTATGCTAAAGCACATAGTTTATGCAATGCTCAGACTGGGAATATCTCTCCACATGCAAACTCCTCATGGCATTTTGTGGTCTCTGCTGTTAAGAGTGTGCACATTCAGTGCTCCTTCACGATGCCTAATGGGAGTCATTCTGTTCACTGCTAAACCAGCTTTCTTTTTGCACCTTCAAGCAATGGAAAGAGATTTGCTTTCTGCCTGTGGGCTGAAGACCATGGCTGTGCTTCCAGCATGTATACAATACTGGGAGAACAGCTCTGTGTCATGAATCACTCAGTAGTGGAGACAATTCTCCAGTCTTTCCTTCCCTTCCTCCACTGCCCTGCTGCTGGCCCAACACTTCTGCACAGTACAATGGACCTGTGAAATAAGCCCTTCAGAAAAGCTAACTAAAGCTTTAAACCAACTCATTTCCCAGATCTGCTTCAGAGCTCCACCACAGCTAGAGCAGCCCTGGCAGGGAGGGAGGAATGGCTGCGGGTAGCAGCAGGAGCCTCTTCAGCCAGCTCTGCAATCGGAGCATTCGTAACGTGCACTCCTGGCTTGTGTCTCCCCAAATGCTGACTATGGTCTCTCAAAGAACATAGATGTTTAACTAGATTTAGAAAGGTAATAAAGAATGAAGCTAGCAGGCTGCGAATGGATAGACTGTGCTGTAGATAACAGGCACAGCTAATTCTGGTTTTAAATAACAATAGGGACAGCAGACCCACTGGCAACAGCCAGAGCATTTCTTCAAATTATGCATTCTCCGACTTTTCTTTTGCTACTGGAGGGCCCAACTCTGCAAACTATTTTTAGTAGTGTTACTTTGTCAGTACCCAGCCATGAATTGGGGTCCCACTGTGCTATTCAAACACTTAAATAAAGGCTGGTTTCTGCCCAAAGACTCTTGAAATCCAACTTACAAAAATCCCATAGGTTTAAATGGCAGAAAGAACTACATTAGCAGTACTTTGGTTTATTGTCTTTTATTGCTTATTTTACTAAATTTTATTTACTTCGTTTGCAGCAATTGGAGTAGAATGATGAAAAGACATGTTTCCAAGCACAAGGCTGGAAGAACTCTGCAGTGCTGCTGGTGAAATAACAAGCCCTTTCAATGAAAGAAGCTGTAAGCATTGAACAGCCCAAAATGGCTTCTGCAGAGCCACAGCAGTATTGTATGCAAATATGTAATTTAGTTGTTTTTATGTAACCTGGCTATTTTGTAATCATAGAAGTAGAGATTAGACAAATGGGGCACATGCCATTTGTAAAGAAACTACATGGGAAAAATATGCACTGCAGTTACAGTCCTGATATTTAAAATTAGATACTCGAAACACATTGTCAGCTAACAGCAAATTACTCAGTTTCATTAATGATACTGATTTGGAGTTAAAGTAGAGCACACAGAAATGAAAGTCTATATAGGTACATGAGCTTAAGACAAATTTTAATGAACAGTGATTATCTTGCTTCTATCGAGTGCTGTTCATCCAGGTGTGCTTTACAAACCAACTGCACAATCACATACTCATTTGCCCATGAACAAAGGAGTTCACCGTGTCTATCACTAGGCAGCCATCATCTCTGCAGTGACAGCATGAGGTGCTTGGAAGCATGCACAGCACTTTAAAAACATTTTTGCACAATAAATGCAAAATGTAGACAGGTTCTGTGTCTAGAATCTAGACAGGCTATGTATCTACAATAACTAGCTAAAATGTAATGAGAAACATATATACATACACACACATGTATGTATCACACAAAATCTACCAATCACACCTATATATATAAAATAACCACAAGTGATAATAACTAAATACCTGTATTCTACAAATCCAGCAACTCATCCATACCACCATGCTGAGATATCATTTGCAATGACCTTTAAAGAAGATGACCCCTATTCCCAGAGAGCAGACTGCCTGCAGGACAAGTGACTAGGATATTAGCTCAGAACTGAGTGGCTAATATCTTTACACAATGCCAGTTCACCTGATCCAACATGAAAAACAGTTTTGAGACCATGTTTTTGCCCCCTATTCCAACACGTGGCTTCCAAAACATTTGCGGCAGCCTCTAAGAGGTTTTTTTAAAGCTTGATAACCTTTTCCACTAAAACTAAGGCATTCTGACAGACAAAAGTTTAATTGGATCTCTCCAAACAGACTTTAAAATCTGTGGTAGGGATCTGGATCAATTCTGAAGCAACATAAAGTCATCTACCAAAGACCAGGACAGAAGCACCACTAAAGGTGAAGCAGCTGACTGTTTGAAATATCTGTTCCCCATTACACATTAGCTACTTATGTAACACGTTCAACCCAAAGTCTACCTACCATACTTGGTATTTTTGGGCTGCTGTACCAGCAAAGGTCTCGCAAATGAAAGTGTGGCCCAGATTCATTCAACTATTTTTAGACACTGCTGTTAACTATTTATGTCTGCAGACTGTCTACACAGTGCAGAGCCAGGCCCTGACTCTGCCCCCAGCACCTGAGTGCTCTCAGGAGATCCTCACTGCTGGCTACAGGGAGGAACACCAAGAAACCTGAAACATACCTGCAGGCAGATGGGGCCTCAACATTTTATTGAGTGATACAGAGGAGCAAGGTTCTCACTGAGAGCGTGGTTCAGTTGGAGGGGACCTACAGTGATCATCTAATCCAATGGCCTGACCTATCCAATCATAATCTCAGTGAATGTGTGAGAAAATAAACTGTGAGTTGTGCTGCATCTACAAAGCTGAGGGGGAAAAAATGTAACAAAACTATTTTAGTTAACCAAGGCTGAATGCATGGATCTGAATACACACAGGGAACAGATTTTTTTGAGTAATGCAGTGCCATTTTTACATACTGATGTGTAATAGCACACTCTAAAAATGTTTTATAGGAGTTACTGTGAGAGACAGAAATAGTTTGGAAACTTTGCCTTTTGAAGACTGTGACAACCACTGGAAAGGTGAAACACAGTCTCCCTGAAATGCAGGTTTCTTATAGTAGTTTGCCTAGTGCTCACTTCTCTGGCATGACAGAGGAATTACTGACTTCATTGGGAATGGCCAAGACTCCTTGGTTAAATACCAAGTAGTGATAAATCACTGTTAATTCTAGTGCTGGCTATGAATTGTGGTAACATTTTATTTGAGATTCTAAGGATCAGACAAAGCATTTGGAAGACTGGAATAGAAGCTGTGCCCTGTTGACCAGTTTCCCTGTTAATTCCATACAGGTTCCTTGATAGTTGGACCTCTCTCTAAATAAAAACCTGTGAAGGTCTGATACCAGCTATCTGCTAACAGTTAAACATCCTGCTGTGACTGCATAGCAAATTACCTCAGTCTAGTCTGACTGGCACTAATGGAGCTCTCTTCACCCAGAAGCACATCCATCCTAAAGGGACAGTAGCTCCAATCCTCTTAGTTTTTTGGGCTTTATAATCTTGCCTTTCCACACCATAGCATTTGCTTAATGTAAGAAAGGGACAAAACTAACACACAGAACTGTGTTTGTGCATCTGCAGACACTATGAATGAGGAAATAGCAACTTCTCCAGCAACTCTGGGGGATCTAAAAGCATCCCCTGTAACCCTGCTCCATCAGAGAATAGCCAGAAGCTGGTGTCTAATGTCATCTGACACCCTTCTCCTAGGTTACATTTTTGGGACTGTCTGCAAACTTAACACTGAGTGTGAAATCAAATTATGTAAACAGCCAGTCTCATTCCAGTAGAAGCATTAAATTAAATTTCAAGGTAGGATATCTAGATTGGGGAGGATTCCATTTGTACTTCTAGAGGTTAACTCCCCAAAACAAAGGTCTTTTTAATGCTGATGATTTGCCCCAATTTGAGTCACTGATGGTAAAGATGAAAGGGCAGAAAAATGACAAAAATACCTCTGAAGATGACATCTGGGCCTATGGCATGAACACTGCACTTTGTATAGACAATTAAATCTGCCTCTTATTGACACCTATCTGTCCATCTATCTATGTATCTGGATATCAGATTTTTATCTTGTCTCTGTGTTGGCACTGATTACTATATACACCCACATTGTCAGCAGCTCCAAACAAAAATATTTTCCACTCTTCCAGCTTATCCTTGGTGTGTCACGATGCATGCCAGACTTACCTCTGAAAGTCTGTATTTAAGTCCTTCTGTTTTGTCTCTCTTTATTCTGAGTAACATGTAGGAAATTTGCTCTTTGATTGCAAGGTAAGACTAATATGGACTCACAGTGATACTTAACCAGGCATGATTTATTTTAAAATATACTGTCATCTCCATAACTAGCCCATGCAAGCTAAATGCTTTAAAAAATACTTTGGTTATTACTAGTGCACCTGAAACCTACTGCCAGTTTTTTTAAGTTTTCTGACATGTTTTTTCCCTTTAAGTAAGCCAGTCCCTAAATGTAACAAAGTCTACCACAGGCACCCACAGAATGGTAGGGAAAAAGGACTTCATTTCTGATTTGCAGAGATGTTCAACTGTGACAGCCTCCTGTAGTTTCAGGAGAAAGGAAGTGAAAAAACCAATCCCGAATATAAAGAAGACCAAGCATAGCTGCATACATATGTTAAAAAATAGACTGGTGACAACAGAATTCCATCACTCAAGCAAGTAGACAAATTAAGCAGATGTATGCTCTGTGTATATATTAATGTTGGTATTGCACCTCTACAAAATAACTTCCCATTACACACTCCTAAAGCAACTATGAATTTGCTTGGCATCTGAATGCCAATGGAAGGAATGAAGCAGTCAGTGATATGAATTGTTGTTAAAATTCTATTTAAAACAATTAGATATTTATGCTAGCTGAAATTCTTTACAGCCCATAATCAGCTTTCAGCTCTAAAATCCCAGTCACCAGGATACATACATAACTTACATTACACTGTAAGGCTGTGGCTGTAAAAGAATATTAAGGAGGAATCCTTGCCAAAGTAATACTAAATAATTCTTTTCTAGTTAAGGTTAAAATTATGGCTAAGAGAGTAGAGGCTTGCTAATTCACTTTAAGAATTAGGAGATCCACTGCAAATTACTGAATTTTCCAACTAAGTGAGAAACACATTAAAAAAGCAAGTGTAATTTATCACAAAATGCACTTTGCTCATTTATTTTGACAACTGTTATTTAAATTATTTATGCCCTTCCATCATGTAGTAGTAAATGCACTGTAGCCTGTTTTGTAAAAATAGTCATCAGTGAGATTAGAGTAACACAACATCCACTATTACCCTTTGCTTGGAGGTGAATAGAAACCAGCACTTTGTGCCTTGCAGGCACAAACAGGGCTTCAGAAAAGGGCGGTTGTTCTTGGGTTTTGTTGTTTTGGGGGTTTTTTTTTTGTTGTTTAAAACAATGCTAAACCTACAGCAGCTCCCACTGTTTCAAACATTTGTACTGAAACAGGAGTGTTCATAGAAGAGGGGCCACTTATTTAAGCACCTTATTTAAAGGCTTAATAATGTGGTACAAGGTTTCCCCCACTGAAATTTTCATTGGTGCCCAGGAACAAGGTTCTAAACCTGAAAGCAGTCATAGGAGCTTTGCTTGAATGGGCTGATGAACATGAGTGAGTACCTACTGCTTTGAATTAGTGCATTTCTTTAAAGGAAGAGAAATTTTACCTTCTCCCTGTTCCTATTTCAAGTCTATCTGGAGGAACAAAGGAGAAAGCCACACCTTCCTCTCCTGAGCTGTGGTTTGAATTTACAAACTTGAATCACAGGCACAAAATCGAAATAAGTGCACATGAGGAAGGAAAAAAGTTAAAGCAGATTTGGCTCAAGTCATTCCTGGAATCAAGTTATATCAAGACTGTGAAACACTCAGGGTGTTGGCTGGAGTTGCATCACAGTCAACCTACGCTTATGAACACCATGTACTCAGGAAATGAGGGAGTTGGGCATCCCAGGAGGATTAGCACAGCAGGCTTGCCAGTGCTTGTGCTTCCAGCCATTCTAGCAACTATTGCTATTCTGAAGAAGGAAGGAAAAAACCCCCAAAAACCCAGCTCCCCACTTCCCTAGTAAAAGATTAACAATTGTGAAAGATGCTGGACTGACAGCCTGAATTAGGGATGTGTGGGGTTTGTGAGGGGGTTAGACATTGGTAACTAAGCAAGGTACATTGCAGGAGATCCTTGGATGAGAGCTGGAGAGCTTCATGACACTCCCTTCCTCCGTTACACACAGAAATCAGACCCACCAGAGGCTAACCTTACAGTTGCATTCACCCCACCTAATTTATACCTTAACTAATGATGACTATTAATTACCCTTAATTACATGAGATACCTGAATTAATGATGGTGCTTCTCAATTAGAAGTGTGGTTATCCTTGGCATTTGATGCCTCAGCAGATGCTACAAATCCAGGCCCTGCAGTATTATCTTCTCACTTACACACACTCATGACCAAAGGTAATGAATATCCTTTCTGTGCAAGGTTAAAAAAAAGGCCTTGAAAATGCTTACTGTGAAATCAAAGTTATTCTCTCCTGAAGTTAATAATTAGAAAATGAGCTTTAACACGTGTTAAGGGCTTTAAAATGTACCTCCAGCCCATGGGCATGCGACTCTGTGCCTCGCAGGAGAAGAGAGCTGACCTCTCTGCAGGACAGAGGGAGATTTCAGGCTTCAGGAAAGCAACAAGCTTTAAAAAACAGAGTCATTAAACTATAATTTAGGGGAAGAGGGGTAAAGAAAAAGTGGGAAAAGAGATTTACAGATAATCTCATCAGTCATGTGCATTAGCTTCCTGTATGCTGACTCACCCTTAGCTGTTTAAACGTGTTTCCTTCTACTTTTTCTTTGTGTGTTTTTTGGGTTTTGTTTGTTTGCTTTTGGGAGTTTTTTTAAGTTTTGATTTTGTGATTTTGGGTTTGTTTTTTTAGTGGTATAAATTTTTCTCCACTTAATATGGTAATATGCAGTCAAAGACACTCAGGCCTTTCCTCCTGAGTTCATTCATTCTTTCCATTTTTTTTCTGCCTCCCTGGATCTGTGGAAACTTTACCAGTTTCCTCTTTGATGTAGCCTGTCTGAAGGGCACCTGCAGGCAGATGAAGCAAGTTTATGCCATGCATTCCATCCAACCTGATCCTTTTGTGTAGAAAGCCACTTTCAGATAAACAGGTTTCCAAGTAGGAGAGTTAAATTGAACAGCTGGAGGATGGCTGCAGGAAAGCCCGTGGTACAAACCAGTCCGATTTCCACGTCAAACTGAGCCTCATGAATGAGCTGCTCAGGCGTGACTCACATTTCTGAGCCATTTACAACAAAAACCATAACAGTTAATGTTCCCCTGTCTCTTCCTCTGCTCTCTTCACATGTGCAAATAAATGCGATTCAGTGATTATTTATTAGAAAACACTCCTGTTGGATGGGTTGAGACAGCTGTGGATGGATCGGAGCTGTTTGCTTCCCCAGCTGGGACCCTTCCTGGAGGAGCAGGACTGAGTCCTCTTAAGCCAGGGCTGAAAGCAGGGCTGTTACTAGTGGGGAATATCAGATTAGTCTTGCACCATGGACGGATGTTTTCCTCCAAATTTAGCTGAAAGCTCAGTTTTTCAGCCTGCATCAGTTTTTAGCCCTCTCAGAAACTCCCATCCTCCAGAGGCGTTTGTCCTGTACAGTGCCTGAAACCCTGGTGGCCACAGTTGGTTTTGTCTTGGTTACCTCTCAGCAGCCCCCACAGCAAACCCCAGCTCCCAGAGGCTGCAGCCACTTCCCAAATCCCTGCTGTGAACAATAAAACAACCACATCAACATTTCTGGAGCATGTGTGTGTGTCTGTGTGCATGCAGGAGATACTGGTCTTTTAACTCCCAGCTGGATCTCATTAAGATCAGGCTAAGATCACAGTACAGAGTCTCCAAAACAGCCCAGAGAAAAAACAAAAATGCTATCAACTACCATTAGCTAACCTGGGATTGTAGCAGTAGTTTTGTGCACCTAACAGCAAATTATTCAACACGCTTCAACTATAAATACAAATAGACAAGCAAATTTTCTTAAGGTCTGCAAAACGCAATCTTAAAATTTTAGGTGCAGTTCTCTAGTCAAATTACAAAGCACTAAACCTAACATTAACTTGTTCTGGGCAATCTTAAAATAGCAGATTACTGGATCTAAGCTTCTGGGTGTTCTCAGTTAACTGCTCCTACAGAAATATAAAAATTGTTTATTATATCTATAATTACAGCAAAACTTTGCCCTGTACTTTTCTCTCCTGGCTGGAGGAGACAAATTTGGATGTATTATGTGAAACCAAGCAAAAGGACAGGAACCCCAAAAGTGCTATCAAAAGTCTTTAGATAAACTCCATACAGCCTCATTCAACCTTATCCAGGACTGTGCAGGTTTGTCTCTCCTTCTGCAAGACCAGCTGTGTGTACAACCATATGCACATATGTATATATGTATATACATGCTTGTACGCACACCCACAATTACATATGTAGAGATAAATAACCCAGCAGAAAAGGAACTTTCAGGGCACATCTAAAAATAGGAACTCTTGCACACACACAAAATTACTTTTCAAAGTATTCACTTTTTTCCATGTTTCTACCATCACTTTGTCTATCAGCAGTTTTATTTTTTTTGTAAAATTTGAAACTCTGATCTTGATGATACACATGATAAAATACACTACGAGAGATCACAGAATATTGACAATATTGTCAGTCTCAGCAGAAGATGAGAGTCAGACAGACTCCCCTCCACAAAACCATAAGGCTGGGTGAAAAATCAATCTGAAAGATTGACCCGCTCTCTGATTTTTCAGTTGTTACGAGTCACATTTCCAAGCTGTTTTCTCCAGACCATGAAGGGCCAGAAACTTCTTTTTTATTGCTTAATGAAAGCTGAAAACTCATAATTTCACATGACTTCAGAAGCAGTGGCTCAAAGAGAAATAACAAATATTGTCACAGTCATGATAAACCATACAATTGGTCACAGTTTTAAAATTTTGAGGGTTGAAATGCTACCTTCAGCAGCAAGTCATGCAGACAGACTTTAAAGCAAGTTATGAGATGTAAAAAAAAAAATCTGGAAAATAATTTTTTCATAAGAGAAAGAGAGAATATTGCTATTCTATAAAGAACTTCAAGACTGCATGGATATTTTATAAACTTTTCTGCAGGGAATGCAGCAATCACAATTTATTTTTAAATTCACCCGCTTTAACCCAGTACATGTAGGAATATTTTCAGGTAGGAGATTTTTCTTGGAGGAAACACTGCATCTGATATCCCATGCTCTTTCATGGCTCAGATGTAGTTCCTGGTTCTTGATTGCATTTGCTACTGTATTGCAACATTTTATGATTAAGTCAGTAAACTTTACAATATTTAAACTGCTCTGATTAGAGATATGTGGAGAGTGGGGGGTTTACTTTCAAAAGCACTTGGCTTAATTTTTTTTCCACTGTAATACCTGACTGATTCAGAGAAGAGAGAAGTAACACAGCAACACTGGGTATTTAGAACTAAAAAGAATTAACCCCCTTCTATTTGCCTTCTAGTGCTTTTTCTACTGTGTTCCAGCCTATTGATTTTCTTGAACTTTTTAAAATTTCCTCTCATAAAGTGACAATTTGGACAAAGGATTTGCAATATGATAATGGAACAAGTCATTCCCATGATTACACAATGCAAAATTTACAAAATTGTCAATACTTCTGAAAGATCAGCAGACACTTCTGTTCACAAAAATGACTTTAGGGTCAAGACTGGCTCTGGAAAAGTACCGTGTTTCTCTTACACACTATTCTAATATTGAAGGCAGATTTTACAGTATTAAAAAGGAAGTAAAACAATAACAAGCTAGACATGCAAAGACTTCCCTTTCAAACTGCTATCCAGAGAATGAGTCGTATGTTCATTTAAAGCTAAGTTTGGATTAAGCAGTGGATCTGAAAGCAGAAAAATAAAACCACAACCACTGTCCAAAGATTAACTCCTCAGCTCAGAGAAAAAGTAAAAGGACTTCACTATATATCTCCTAGTGTCTGCTCTGTTAAGCAAAATTAATTATGAAGACTATGAAATTTTAGAAAACATGAAATATCTAATTAATAAAAAGTTTTTCTAAAACCTATTTTATGATGATATAAAGGGCCTCTGTTTCCTGAGATGCACCAACTGCTTTACATTATTTTACACAAGAAATAATGCATTCAAACACCTGTTCTGCAGACTGCAATTTCAGGGACAGCAAAAGACTGAAGGGCATTCAATAAAGAATTTCAGCCCCTTTCAATTCCCCACAGCCTGTGCCAGGTCTAGCCAAAAAGGGCAAGAGATGTCTGAAACATATTAATCTCAACCTGTGAGAATCACAGAATCATTGAATGGTTTCGGTTGGAAGGGACCTTAAAGATCATCTTATTTCAACTCCCTGCCATGGGCAGGGAATCTTCCCCTAGACCAGGTTATTCAGGGACACATCCAGACTGGCTTTGGACACTTCCAGGGTTGGAGCATCCACAACTTCTCTGGACAATCTGTTCCAGTGTCTCACCACCCTCACAGTCAAGAATTTCTTCCTAACAGAATCTAAATTATTCCCTGTATTTCAATGAACAGAAATGAAGTTAAATGAAATAAATGCTAAACCACATATAATTTCAAAAACTGAAAGAAAATACTCAGTTGCTTTTGTCTAGGGATTGCATAACCTATTTAATAAAAAACTCGCAAGATAAGAAGAGCTTGATCTAAATACAAGATTGCACATTTGCACAACGATTTACTTTTTGCAGTATCAAGATATTTTCCCATTCTTTATTATCCTTTGATAGAATGACACCAGGCAGCATTTCACAGGCACTGCAGGTGAGGTTAGATGCCATTTGCCAAACCCACTTGCACAAACTGCTCCCAGGGTTTCTTGTTTTCACCAGATGGTGTTAGGGTGGGATCGGTGGTGAGCACCAAACCTGCCTATTTCTGTACTGATTCTTTCTGAAAGACTTGCTGACAGCAACATGTGAAAAGCAGAGCTGTGAAGTCGTGCCTCCTGTGCGTGAACTGGGTTTTTCACAGCATCAGTCAACTGTCTGGAAAAGATAGCCATCCCCCGTATGCTCCCCGTCTCCTTCCCCAAGCCCCTTCCAAACAGTTAAAAACAAGTCCTGACACCAGCCAACATTTTTTTGAATATATATTATCATGCCAAGAAATCTTGATTCTTAAGGCTTTGTGTTACATTTCAAAACAATATACAGCAACACTGGTCCTGGGACAGTCAGCAGTGCATGCATTCTTTCATTTATAACAGACTGGATACATAAAGATTTATCATAGATTTTATTTCAAGGAGACCCAACAGGAAACACAACTGGCTTGTCAACACAGCGATGGACTTGCTGTGCAATTTTTGGAAGGGCTGTAAACACAAGCTGACCTAAGACAGAAACCTGATTTTAACTGAAATTACTCAGGACAGGCAAAAGTAAGCTCTTCATCATTCATCATGCCATCATCCTAGATTAACTTTCAGCTAGAATGAAGGCTTACTGGGACTGTGAGTGATTTTGAGCCATTTCATCATGAGAGCTTCCTTAAGCAGGCAGGCATTCCTTCATCACACTTTCAGAAGGCGAACTACTGAGGGTGTTCGGGCAAGTCTGAAGAAGGGATGTCTTTTAGCTGTGCCAAATAGTTTTCTTGGAGAGCAGATATTCTCAGAAAAACATTTGGCCCTACTAGGATCTAACATATTTAAATCTTTAATAGCATACAATGCCTATGTACGTTAATATCTTTGACAATAATGATCTTAAATATTGAGCAAATGCTTATTCATAACCCTTTTGACTCCTTTTTTATTTAGTCTTCTCCTCTACACTGCAATTCAGTTCAACTGTTTTCAAACTTCAGTTAAGCTGAAAACACACAAAGAAAAACCTGCCTGCACTTGCTCGATATGATTTTGCAGTTAAGGTTAAAAACAATGAGAGGTCTTTCACTGTATGCACAACAGTTTCACTTGGACTGAACATGTCAGACTGCCTTTGAGCACGAGCTGTGAATGCCAGGAAAGCCGGGACATCGAGATTGCAGTTTTTGGGAAAGCCGCAGTACATTTGGCCTTATCTGGATATGAACATGTTTTAGCGAAAAACCGTTCTTTAAGTTTTTTGAAAGAAAAAGCTTGCATAAAGAGGACATGAAAGTTAGGTACCCAACCACACTATTTTTGCATCTAAAAATGACCCAGAATTAACAAGGATGGATCACTCCCACATTCCACCTCATGGAATGGCACCCACAGACTTCCAGCACTTGGAGGCTTAGGCTTCTTAATCAGAAACTGCCATCTGACTGTGAGAGCCAAATGTTGGCAATTCAGCAAACGAGCTCCTGGTCTGCCAGTCTAGAGAATGACAAGGTCTAACTGTATCATGGGAAACAAGTGGATCCTTTCATTTTATCTAACATTCAATGGATTCTATCCACCTCTCCCTAGGAAACAAATTATTTCCAGTGTGTCTCACAACCTGTTGTTTTAATGTCAGTTCCATGAACTTCAGCAAAGAAAAGCACGAAATCCTGCCTCCAGGGAGGAATAACCCCAGGCACCAGGACACAATGCAGGCAAATGTCAGCAAAGCAGCTTTGCAGAAATGGCTCTGGGAGTGCTGGTGGACACCAAGCTGACCATGAGCCAGCATTGGGCCCTTGCAGCAAAGGTGGCCAGCAGCCTCCCAGGCTGCATCGGGCAGCATTGCCAGCAGGGCATGGGAGGTCATCCTGCCCTTTGCTCAGCACCACTGACACACTGAGGTCAGGAGTGCTGCGTCCAGTGTTGGGCTCCCCAGTACAAGAGAGACAGGGACTTCCTGCAGCAAGTCAAGCAGAAGGCTGCAAAGATGATTAAGGGACTAGAGCTTCTGTCATACATGGAGAGACTGAGAGCAGTGCCTGTTCAGCTGTGGTGAAGAGAAGGCTTGGAGGAACATGTGCCTGTGTGTAAACATCTGATGGAAGAAGGAAAGAAGATGGAGCCAGGCTCCTTTAGGAAACGCCCAGTGACAGGTCAAAAAGCAAAGGGCATGAATCTGACAGAGGGGAAATTCTATCTAAACACAAGAAAAGACCTTTTCACCATGTTGGTAATCGAACTTTGGAACAGATCTCCTGAAGGGGTTATGGAGTCTGCTTGCTTGGAAAGATTTAACACCTGAATAGGCACAGTGCTGAGTACCCTGCTCTAGAGGACTGTGTTTTGGGCAGGGGGCTTGGACTAGACAATCTCAAGAGGTCCCTTCCCACCTCAGATATTCTCTTTTGCAATTGGTTTTTCCAACAATGCAAATTACTTTAAGATTTGTAGCTGTGCTTTACTCAAAACCCTCTAATTTTCTAAGTAAAACAGTGTGATACTTTAGGAATAAAGCAGAAATGCATTTAATGCTAACTCAACTCAAAAGGTACCCTATTGTGGGCTTAGGGTTGCAGTTTCCTCAAATCCTTATTCTTTGCACATCATCCTTCAACTTCATCATCTAGGGCATGCAGTCAAACAATTCAACATCTTGTCCTCAATCTACAGATCTGAAACTGTTTAGAAATGCCTTCAGAGAAAACTTACAGACCCTATGAGACCCATAGGAGGCTTAGGACAAGACCTGAGACAAAGAAGGCCAAGAGTCAGTGTGTGAATGTGAAAGACAGTGACCAGAACAAAAACCCAGCCCCAACCCCTGCAAAAGCTATGCATACAAATTTGTTTTAGCCCTTATCACACAGAGATACTCACAAATGTTACAGTTAAGTGGTTTTTTTGTGCACGTTATGTAGGTCCTCTCTCTTCTGCAGCATTATTTCTGTGCATTACTCCATGACCAGTGAGTTTTGAAACATCCTGCAATTGTGAATATCAATGAAATCCCACCTTGACCAGTGCATTTAAACATCTTTTCATCTACAGTAGAACTGGGCTTTGGCTTGAATTCTGAGTGAATGCTCAAAAAATAGATTTTTTTTTTTGAGCCATGCCTTATTAATATTCAGGAAAAAGCATTTTTCATGTACAAATGCTTTTTTCTAATTCACTTGCTTTAAAAAGCGAGCAAAACATTTCACACGTTTAATGTAAACTCTCAAAAATGCAGATCTTCACAACAGCACTGCAAGCAACTTCATCATTAAGTCCATTCCAAATTTAAATCATATTTAGGAATTTGCCTTTATGTTAAGTCATACTTACACAGCAAATGGATTAAACTCCTACTGCTTCAGTATTCAACTACCAGCTGAAAAAACGAACTTTAAAAAAGCAACATCAGTCCTAGTATTTGTGGTTAAAATAAAAACTTTTACTCTACAAGTATAATGAATGTGGCTAAACAGCTGCTATAGCCACTGCCAGAGGAAAAAAAGCAATTTAATAAGGAGTAAAATGATAATTATCCAGCATCCTGATTCATTTTAAGATATGGCATCTTCAAGCAACAGAACACACATACTTCCTTTAATTGATAACTGAAAACATTTCCTTGGGCTAACTAAATATCTAGTTGACTGAATTTTCATTTAAAAAAATGGTGATACGATCCCCTGGGGAGAATGTTCTTCGATTATAAACAGCCATGTTTCGTTTTTTGTTTTCCTCTCATACCTTCTTGAGAAGCCCACATTGAGCTCATGCCATAAATCTCTTCAGAAACAGACAGTATTTACTATCATTCATACTTTTTCCAGATCAAGAATAAATAAGAAGCCATTCTCCACATCTGGACAGCATCACATCCTATGTATTACCAGCACTACTAAAGCTCAACTCTACCCTTAACAATTTTCCTCTATAAATGGCATCAGCCACATTTCATACTTCACAGTGAACATACTCATTCTGCACCTTCTAAAAAGCTGGTAGAGGAAACACTCTCAGTAGATGACCTCCCATTATGCCACTGGCATAGGAAAAAGAAAGCAGGGCCAAAAGGAGATTTAGGGCAAATTATGGTAATTATTTTTGTTCCTGTCTTATTCCTCAAGGTTTTGGGTTTTTTCCCTGGGTGTAGAGGAAATGTAGCAAAGGCAGAGGAATTAAGGTGAATTATCTCTCCCAGCCTCATTTTACCTGTGTGCTGTTCTGTCAGTTCTTCCCACTGCTGTCTCCCTTCTTAAATTCCTGTTTAGCTGTACAGCTCTCTTAGTGACAGCATTTGGTGTCAGCTTTATCAGTGCAGATCCTGCTGATCTATTAATCCATATGCTGTCAACACTGAAATTTATCCTCCACTCTCTGACCACATCGTGCATTTTCTGCCTACCACCTGCTCCTCTTCCTCTCCTACTGCCCAGCGATTTCCTTCTGCACTCTTCTGCAAAATGTTGCTGTGGGTGCCATCACTTTATATGCCTCTGACAGTTCCACCCTCATCCCCTCAGCAGCTCATCCTATCTCTGACTTTTACGTGTCGAGATGCCCTTCTGACCTGCAAAATGTGCCTAGAAGAGATCTTTCAACTTAAACACACTTATTTTATCCTGTCTTGCTTGTCCCCCAGCAAGAAACTCATGGTCTGAATTGAAAGAGAACCTACCATTGCCCAGTGCAAGGGGTTTTTTTAGCATTAGCCATAACTCCTACTGATCCATATAATTTAATAACAGCCAGGCAGATGGTAACTGCCATTTCTCTGGCTGCTCCTTCTGAGTAGGTCCTGGGGGGAGCAACTCCATGCCCAGGGTACAACTCTTCTTTCCCAAGTTTTCCTTCACCTGATTCCCTTCAGGCTGCAGACTCTCTGATTTGTCAGTCCCTGAAGCTGAGAGCCCCTGGACTTGTGCTGCAAACATCTGTGTGGCAGCTAACCCTACTGAAGAAGGAAAGGACAGCTGACACCTATATGGCACTTGTGCACTGTGGGTAGAACTGGAAGCAGAGCAGAAAGGGGCAATACAGACCAGTTCAGAAGAGGGACAAGAAATGGGAAGATGAAGAAAGCAAAGCAGGAAGAAAATCTATCATGTTATCTATCATAAGAAAACTTTTGCTGGTTTGTTCTATAAACCTTTGAACAATGGACTTTGGGAGCAAAGCCAAGCATTAAATTAGTACTATCCTTTGTGTTGATCTATGCCTGAGATGAACTATACCACCATGGCTCACTTTATAACATAGGGCAGAAACATGTTATAAAATGCACCTGGCCCACAATTACCCTGTGTTCAGTTTTGGGCTCCTCACTACACGAAAGGCATTCATGGGTTGGAGCTTGTCCAGAGGAGAACAATGGAGCTGGTCAGGGAGCTGGAGCACAAGTTTTACAGGGAGCAGCTGAGAGAGCTGGGGGTGTTTAGCCTGCAGAAAGGAGGCTCAGAGGTGTCCTTATGTCTCTCTTCAGCCACCTGAGTGGAGGCTGTAACCAGGTGGGGGTCACTCTCTTCTTCCACGCAAGAAGTGATGGGGCAAGAGGAAACAGTCTGAAGTTGCACCAGGGAAATTTAGATTGGATATTAGGAAAAAATTCTTTACAGAAAGTGCTCTCAAAATTGGAACAGGCTTCTCAGGGCAGTGGTGGAATCATGATCCCTGGAGGTGTTTAAAGATGTGTAGATGTGGCACTTAGGGACATGGTTTAGTGGTGGACTTGGCAGTGCCACATTAAGGATTGGATTTGATAACCTTAAATTTTTTTTCCAACCTAAACAATCCTATGATTCTATAATTATTCTCCTCTGATGGCCAACCTGAGGGGCCCACTGGAGCATCCTATCATGCGCTGCTACTTGGGCTTCCTCTATTTGTAAACTGAAAGAAGAAAATGAGAGTCTTCCACCAATGTGGAGCTGAGAAGTACCTAGACCCAAGTGCTGGAAAGCAGTACCAGATCTCACAGGATGCAGTATGGATACCACCAACATTATTAGTGGGCAGAGAGGTTCATATCAATGGATCACATAGCAGTAAAATAAGCAAAACAGTAATTAACAGACAACCTGTTTGTTCCAAGCTGCTTGTGGCATTTTCAAATGTGCTTTTTGGCATGGGCTTGATTAAAAAAACTCAGCTGAAATAAATCCAGTAATATTTGCAAATCATATATTCAAACCATAAAGCCATTTAAAATCTAACAGTAGTCTTTGTTCTTCCCATTGACTTTGATATTCAGATGCTTTAATCTCTGCTATGAAGCCTCCTAGAACATGCCCTTACAGATTTACTTTCAATACCATGAACAGTTATTTACTGACCGTTTCCAGGCCACCATTCAATCCCCTTAGGAAAGATTGCATTTAGCCAACAGCAGCTCTCCACAGAGCAGAACAGCCAAGAGGTCAATGGCTACCATCCTTTCTTGCACAATAGAGAGCAACAGACATTTCTGCTGTGCAGCTCATCTCATTCCATCTGCAGGTAGACATTGAAAATAGGCAAGATGTAGGTCACATCCTCAGGTCTACAGTTAAGAGAGAAGAGCCCAAACTTACTCTTTATCACATCCAAGCTCAAACATCCTTCCCTGTGCCTTGGCCAAATAGTGCCTATGAGTAAGAGCTTCAGAAACCATTTACTAGGAAATACAGGGCATGCAGGAAGAATTTAGGCCGTCGCAGTCTGGGCTTTTCAAGTGTAACGCATCACTAACCACGGAACACAAAAACTGTAATAAAACCCAATCTCTTCATCAAGTTTGTGTCAGGAATGTAGTAGCATTGTTGCAAATATTACAGTCACCTTTGCTTGTAATAGAAAAAAGAAGTTATTTTTACAAGATATTGGAATTACCAAATACCCTCCAGTCATCCATTTTGCGTCAACCAACTGCACAGACATTGATTAAGGAAAAAAAGTGACAAACTTATGTCTCTGGAACACAAGAGCAGATCCTTTAAGACATTTCTAATGTACTTCATTTGACAGAGGCACTGCTGCCAGTCAGACCTGCTTGTTCAGCCACCCCGGCCCATGGCAGCTCATTCTCAGAGTCCCATTGAGTATTGCAGAAAGTCTGCTGCTGGCACAGGGGAGCATGACGCTGCCAGCCCTCACCCTCCCTGCTCTAACAGGATCTATCACACTGAGATCATGCTGAATATCCCTTTCCCAAAGGTTTTTCTGAGTGTGGGGAAGGAAGCTCTTAGTTCTGGATACTGCCATTAATTTATATGCAGTAGGTGACTATTTTTGTTATTAATCTTCTGCACCTGTGCCCAGCATGTTGGATAGGTGAATTTTAAATAAATTACATTTTGCATACTCACTCCTTTTGTGATTTTATTATGCAAATAATGCTCATCTTTTCACCTCTGAAACCATCCACATGCCACGATTTCAAAGTCAGACTAATTTATAAATATGCTGAGAAAGGCAGATCTTTTTTAAGGACTCAATACAATAAGAACTGATTTCTGTTACTTTGTAATCTGGAGGGTAAATGGAAGAGCCCATTGTTTTCACATGGTTTCTCTCTTTTGGGAAATAGAAGTTCAATTGTAATTTTTATCTATGGTTATATTCAGTTCTCTCCAGATTTCTGCAGGTCATCTTAAATCCTGCCTGTTCAGCTGGCTGTGGGTATTTATGATTTTCTGCAACACAGACTGCAATTCTGAAAGCAAAAACCACAATCATTTCTTGAGGTGGCTGGGGATGGGTGAATTCCCAAGGTAAGGGGGGCCAGGCAGGGGAGCAGGAGAAGAGGACAATGCAGAGGACAACAAGAGGGAGAGCTGGCAGCTTTCTGAACATTTGGATTGCTCTCCGGAGGTTGCCCTGGAAATCAGCAGAGTTTGCCGCAGGATGTATTGAAAAGATATTGAGCACATAATCCTCAGCTCCTTCATAAATGCTGATCCACAGCTGGGTCACATCAGCTGCTGCAGAGCAGGAGCAGTTGTAACAGATGTCACCAGTACAGAAATATGTTGGCTTTGTTAAGCCTCAGCTTTTGCAAAAGCAGACACAGACCGGTCCCACACGTAACGCTCATTTTGACTCCCTGTGAGGTTTGAGTGGAGAGGGACTCCCTTCACCACTCATTTTATCTATGGGTTCAAACAGCAGAACCAGTTTTCTCAACATTTGGGGCCATATTGCCTAACTGCAGGCCTTTGTTACAGGCTTTCAATGTATGCATACTGCTTATTTATCACTCAGAGCAAGGGTCAGTCATTCTTGGCAAGAAAATTATGAATATTGCTCAATGTTTTCTTGACCTTAGTCTCAAGAATCGAGTTAGTCAGCTGTCTTACTCGACTGAATACAGTCCTGCTCTAATGGAGTTGGTCCAGTTCCAGCTCCAGAAACTCTTGGAGGATGTTCTTCTGTTTTATTGCTTTCATGTACTTTTTACATTTGAGCATCTCTTTTCAGCCTAACTAGGAAAGTCAGTAGTCAAAATTTCTGGTTAAAAGTACTTTCTTTATTATTGTCTTCAGGTAATAATTTAGTTTATTTTCTCTAATGAGTGCCCTGTCACCTCTGTATTATGCAAGACTACTTTGGTGCATCCAAACCAACCAGTAACTACCAACTCCAAGGACACCCACTCTAATGATGAATGCAGCAGATCAGACAGATGTAGAAATAATTCAAAGCAACCATTAGCAATCTTAGCTTGCACAAAAAATTAAAAAAGAAACACAATAACAAAAAAGTGTATTTGATCTGTTTGCATTTAGCATCAATTATAGAGATAACGTAAAGTTGACGGATTTCAAATTTTAATTACCTTTAAATTTGCATAGTGGTTTACTAAATGTCTTTTTGTTTAAGTCTGTTTAATATAGTATTTAATTAAATCTCATTCTAGGTCAAAGCAATTTAATTAAAAAAACTTATTGCCTGTAGGTCCTACATAAACAGCATTAGCACACCTTGTGCTTGGAAGCTCGTATGATCATCAGCAAAGTTGCTTCCTTGCTCAGGAACAAGCTGCTTACTTATAAACCTCAATTACTGGAAATGGGGAAACAGGGAAATGCTTTGCCATTGGTAAGTCCCAATGCCAAATACAGTTGCCCCATGGGAAAGCACTTCTCTACAGAGTGGCTGCTGTGGTGTAAGTGGGATCCCACACAAAAGCCCAGCACACATATTCTTCTTTGAGAAAGCAGTGAAGGGATACAGTGTTTTAAACTATGCTCCAAAGGATTTTACTACAATACATTGAAAAAATCCCAAACACATACATTCTTCTTCTCCAGGGTGCACCTAACATGAAGTTTGCAGCATTATGATGTCTTTAGATACCCATACCTGGCCCATAGGATGTAAAATTTGATGCACAACAATCCAGTCATCAGTTTAACAGTTCAAACAGTGCTCTGCCAAGGACTCGGGCAATCTTGTGCAGATTAAAAACATATTTAAGTCTTGGCAGTATTTGCCTCTTACCTTTATAATATTTTTCTTTTCCAAATGAAAATCTGTCCAAGCTCATGGCTATCTTGAGAAACAAGGTCCATCAACTGTGGGTTGTAACATTTCACATATTCTCCTGGCCCTGCTTTGCCTCCATTCAAAATGCTGCCATGGAGACTATTTTCTGTTTCCTTGCTTTGATGAAAATGGATTCATATTTGCAACAGCAGACTCAGAAATGTCTGAAGACCCTCAAGGTCCCTCTGAGCAGAACCTATCTTTACCCATCATTTCTTATTTGTTACTGAGCTATTGATCCTAACTCTGACAGCGATACCTGCCTCTGCTACCCAGTCAAGGAAATCTCAATCAGACAATCAGATTTTCTCCCAAGAAGCTCCCACTTCTGGGCAGAGTTTGTTCTTAACACCCATGAGGCCACAACTTACTGTCTTCTTGAAAAATTGTAGAAGAAATCTAGAAAGATTTCCCTTTAGCATGATGTCTACAAAAAATTGACAGATTTGTTGGGATCATGGCTTACTTTAAGAGAGAGCTACTGTCTTATTTTTCTGCCATATCTATTTGTTGCATATACCTGCTGATTTCTGACATTGTTAGCATGCAATCTTTTGCAGTCTTTGCAGTACATACTTATAAAGCATTGAGTGCAGTGGCGAGGGCCCACAAGGAGGGCTTCTGAAATGCTGTCATCATATAAATAAGCACAAAGAAATAACAACAGCATGTGAAAAGGATTAATTTTACCCTCTGCTTTCATCAGTGAGAAAAAGAGGACTCTAATATCCAGACAGAATAACCAGTGCATATTGCATACAGACTACATGTACCAGTTAATGTGCAAAGGATTTCACAGGATGCTTGATTGCCTTCACAGGGAATCAGTGTGCATATCTGCAGAGAAGCTTCACACTTTATGATGACACCATGAAAGAGAGTCCAAGCTGAAGCACAGTTAGGTACCTTCACATCTGATTTGCTGTATTCTTGGCTCCTTCACTGCAGTTCTTTCCACTGGGGGTGGGGACATAGATATCCCAAAAGGTCACTCAGCTCCACATGTGGATTTGCACTCTTTGGTTCAAGATTGTTTAGAAGCATCGGTCAAGGATATTTTCATGAGTAGCAAGCACTGTCACACAAACTGTCTCTTTTCTCTATTTACCCTATTTTAAAACTACCTAAAATATTTAAAGAAGGGAAAATATGCACTTGATAAGGCTGACTAGGAAGTTTTGAAGAAGCACGGTTGCTGCTTGATCTTCAGAGGTATGGAGCCCCCAGAAGCTCTTTCCAGGCCTTGACTCCTCAAAATAAACTCTTAAGTATTTAACACTGATCTTTTGACACCTGTAGGTACCTTGAGGAAAGCAGGCTACCCCAGGGAACATATGTACAAAAGTAGTCACTATTTTTCTAGGCGATGTGGCCATGTGCAGCTGCTTATTTAAGGCAAGCTTTGAACTGTGAATGAGATGCAGAGATATAAAACCTTGCAACACTGTGGCAAATTATGTAAATAACACACACAAGGAAGCACCCTCAAACAGCGATCTTGTTTTCCCTCTAAGTTTCTATCAGTGTGGATTCTAACTAAACAAACACCGTTCATCTTGTGTTGTTATTTGGAGAGAGAACGCAGTGGGAACTCTGCGTCTCTGAACCATGTCCTAGATCTTTTTAGCTTAAAACCTCCACCACCCACATCCCTGGACATTCCTACTTTCCCCTGAAAAAATTAACCCTTAATTGTGCTGCATCTTTCCAGATCCCAAGGCAATTGGTTACTAGGCAACCACCCCTATTTCCCCCGGGCTTGCTTTTAATTGAAGCCTTTGCTAAATAACATCACAAAAGAGGAAAGGCATTTTCTAAAGGTGAAAAGCCATTACTAAAGTCATGGGGAGAGCTTTGGTATGAGGGGGATGGGTACAGGAAAGCAGTCCCCTCCCTAAAATGTCTTCTTACCACCACCAAACAATTGCTAAATGTACAAAGAAAGAAAGAAAGATCTTTTCCCTATTTGTCTTCCAAGTGCAAAAGGAGGCCTGCCTGAGGGTGAGGTCTGTGATGTCTGGTGACTTGCTCCAGGGTCATCCCAGCATTCCTTCTGCCCACTTGCCCATTTCTCATCCACACCACCTGACAAAGCCCTCCATGGATGGGGGGAACCACTGAACTGCCCATCCTTCCTCTGGGAAGAGACTGACACCTGTTTCACCACAGACAGAAGCTGCAGCTGATCTACCCCGTCTGCCTCAGGAACAGCAGGATACAGAGGACCCTGGGGGAGCAAACGGAATTGACAGTGCTGCTGGTGTACAGGGGTAAGCAACTCCACTGCTGGAGTCTGGATCCACCAGACCCAAAATGAGTTCAATTCGACAGCAAGTATTTTGGCACAGATTTTCAAAGAAGGCCAACTCCAGCACACACCATTCCCACACCACTACACTCCACAAGCAGCAGGTTGGTCTGGAAACAGAGCTGGAATTTTTGCAGCAATTCCTGAAACTTCAAATACAACAGGGACCACCTTTCAAAATGTACAGGTCCTTCTGCTTTTGGCAGAACTGTTTCTCAGAGGAAGGTGGGAACCAGAAACCCTACAGTCCCACACTCCAAATGGAACATGAACAAGCTTTCGTGTGTGCATGCAGGAGGTGAGACCATACTTGCATGATGCGAAGTGTGCTAATGATGAATGTTTCAGTACACAAACCCCCTAATGCTTTAGCAGTCATCAGTCTTCACAGTGACTATTTTCTGCCTAGATCAACTCATTAAATCAGTTCTCCACACTGCTGTATGAATCCCAGAAGAGGAGTCAGAAACTTGCAAGACGCTGGGACAGACAAGCGTCCACCAGATGACATTAAACTGCTACAGAAACATCTCAAAAATGGAAGCAATCTACTAAATATTCCCACTGTTGTGTTAGATGGAAAGCTGTGATGGGGATCTTGCTGCTACCATAGACATGTCTATGGCAGCAGGGGCACAGCACTTGAAAGCACATGCTGACTAGAGCTGCTCCGAACCTGACCTCACAGATGAATTTATGTAACATTTACAGCAAAGGAAAAAAAAAAAAATCTATCAGTTCCCTTATTTAATGAATGGAGAATGAATGATGCAATTAATTTTTAGGAGAAAAGACTGGCCTAAGTATTGGGCAAAGTAGTGATGCCAAAGACTTTCATAAAGTGAGAGCTGTGGAGCAAGCTCTCTTCTTCCAAAGAGAGCTCTGCCTGGCTTCTCCATGTAATTCTTCACTCCCTGGAAGCCAAATCCTTGTCCAAGCAAATTCAGCCAGGCTGCAGAGATAAGTCTCACAGGCTTCATCCCACCAAACTGAAAGCATTTAAATAAATTACTTCATAAATTTGGAATTTGATTACTTTATATTTACTGGAGGAAGAATACTGCCTCAAATGTGAACTGCCCTCTGGAAGCCTATCTGAATCCAAAAGGGGTTTCTTGACTGCCAGCTCTAGATGTATAATGCAAGTCTGGTGGGAAAACCCCAGGCTGTACTGTGCTATGGCTGTGCACTTACAGCACCAAGTAAACAGGTCTCCACTGTGCCTCATTTTCTCCTCTGTGCCGAGAGATTTTCCTAAGCGATAAGAATGAAATACTTCACTCAAGATCATCAAGAACTCAGAATTAGCTTGTGATACCTGAAATAGCACTACTTTTACACCTCCTTTATACCTCATCCTGACTCATGACAGATATCTTCAAGATATCCCCTGCCAGACAGCTGATAAGACTTGGTCTAGAAGCTCCCAATGACTAATTGGTAAGACTATATATTAAAGAGAATGACTTCTTTTAATTTAATTACGTGTCTGACATCTTTATATATGTTTTGTGAGATGATAAATACATTTTCACCAGCTTTCCACTGATGCCATATGGTGGCTCACAAAAAGCTGAACAAATTAGGGGTAATGAGGTTCATAAAATAAAATAACTAAATAACTAAATAAATAGAATAATAATACAAAAGAACGAAGATCTGCTATTAAATTTTATAATTTGCAAGACGATGTTCAGATGGAGAAGATACCCTTTCTCCTCTGGTATTTCTGGTAGATGGCCAGAAATGCCTCTGCCCTTGTCAAAGGAACCAGTGGACTTGTGAAGAGAAGCAGTCCCAGGAACATTTCAAATAAGAATAAAAGGCAGAACAGAAATACATTTCACAAAAACAGATGCAAGCCAAACATCCTTAAAAGTGGGAAAACTGATGGACATGGTAGTACTGATTTAGAATCATGTAACAGCTTCAGAGGGTCAGGTGACTAGTAAGTCAAAGGCACTGGGCCAGAAGTCCAGCTGTTGTAGTAGGGTGAAAGAGCTACAGGCAGAAAATGGGAAGAAGGTTCTGATGGGATAGTTGCTGCCTGTCCTCTCTTTCCTTGAAAGGGAAAGAGGGTCAGAACATGTCTTGATGCAACAGAAAAAAACCCAAACAACCCTGAGTACTGTGGATCAGTATTAAAGATTCACAAAAGGATCATCAGGCTCAGAGCAGTACTGAAAACAGCAGCGACTGTTGCCTGAAGAGGTTCTTCAGGGTTGGTTCACAGTCCAGCAAATACACAGCTACCTCACTGCCAGACTAAGCATTTGGAGGGCTAGGAAGAGGGACAATCTCTGAAAAAGGACATCAACCTCTGCCTTAGCACCCCGTCCACAGTTCAGTCTGGCAGGGTCACTGAGTGTCCTCTGGAAACCAAAGGGCAGCCACTGGCAATGTCTGGAGCTGCAGCAGTCCCTAAAAATGTAACCCAATCCCTACCATCATCTTGTGACACATGCAAACAACTAGACAACACTGTACACCTTCCATCAGGGTTATCTGATATTTACAGTAACATGAAGGATGCTTTTGTGTGACCCCAGAAGTTAGAACATGGACACCAGCAACTCAGGTTTTGTCTGTACAGGGGCCACTCTCAGTTGAGCTATGCTAGAGAAGAGCATCTCTGCAGTGAAAATCTGTCTAAAGCATTATAGAAAACCCCAGTTGGCCACTGCTTAGTTATTGCTGGGGCTATAGCTCAGGAAGATGATGTGGTTTAATTACAGTTGCTGTCACAACCAGCCTTCCTCCACCCCGCTTTCCACATGCAATTCTGTAGTGCTTCTCAGACCTGGCTGCAGGACAAGGCCAATGTCAACAACTCACCTGCTCTGGAATGGCTAGATTAAGAGCAGGATGTTTTTAATTTATTTTTCTTTTAATGTTGAGATTATTCAAGAAAAGGGGACAAAATGGATCTGCAGATCAAAGGAAAGGACTCTGCTGCCACTTATTTCAAGGCAGTCTATTTGAACCTAACCCTACCGTTATCATTATGATAGTAAAATTTGGTATGAGCACTCAGTCTTTCTTCATGTCTTTACATTTCCACTTCCTCTGGTTTTAACAGACTTGTCAGTAACAAAAACTATCACATCCCTAACCTCTGACCATTTCCTAAAGCCTACTGCCTCCACCTAAACCCATCAACCTGCAAGACGCCTCTGTAGGATTCCTGGTTTAGACATTAATGTCTAAAATAATATCTTCAACAGAAGCAGCAGATGCACAAGGCAGAAATAAAGACATACAGAGCAGGAAAGAGGGAGGACAGCACTGATTAAGTTTTGCTGTGTTACAGCTTGTTCTTCCAGAAAGGCTTGCTGTCAGCTGCTCCCTAGCACTGTGCATGTGTCTCTTCTGGCTGGAAAACACTGCATTGTGTGTCAGATGCAGCACAGTTTCTCCTGTCTATGGCTCACTAATTGCAGACCCACTTCAGGGTCATTCGGCCTCTCTGCTCAACAGGATGCTGCATTTTACCTTTACTAAAAAACCTTCATAGGCCAGACCCTACAATGAGAGACATGATATACTCATTAACTTATGTCAGCTGTGTATTTTCTTACAGCCCATACAACCCATATAAAAGAATGGTGCACTTCTCTAAAAGCTCTAAGGATACAGACCAAAGTGTAACTAACCAGTGGGGGAAAAGAAAGAACCCTCACTTCTTCTGGCCATATGCCCTTAATAGGTCCTTTCACAAGGAAAGCACTGTTGGGAAATGGAAAATAAAGCATATTGATTCAGTCTGTTCATAAATGCGCAGAAAATAAGGAATAGATATATCAGACATTATCAAAATAGGGGAGAGAAAAAGACAATTTTTGTACTTATTTACACCCTGTTCAAAAATCCAGAGGGAACCTATGTAACTCTTTCTTTAAATTCCCCAAGCTGAAGAGATGCTTATAAGATTTCACTGCCTTGACTATATTTACCCTATTCTATGTTACCACAAAGAGGACTTAGAGCTGATAAAATACACTTCCAAAGAGCACATTAGTCTCCTTCTGGAATGATGAGCTGCCATTAAAACTGACAGGTATTTTCTATAATTTCCCATGGGAAAATATCCCCTGACTCCTCTAAAAGCTTTTCAAACCCCACTGCTGCTGCCATTCACAAGGCATAAGCAAAACACCCCACTCCCGCTGTCCATTTCCAAGCACTCTTCAAAAACAAATGACAAATTCCCCAACAAATTGCTACTGAATACAATTTGCCTGCCCTCCTTGATTTTACTTATAAAGAAGAGTGTTTTGTTCACATTACTCTTCCTGCCAAAACCATATTATCACAAGTTAAAGGGGAAAATTACTTTGTGGGACCCTTTAATTAAAAGAGGGTCACGTTTCATTGCCTTTTTTCTCTGTGATAGACATTGCTATCCCTCCCCTCTCCTTTCTCCATCTTCCAAAAACCAATACAGAACAGGTTGGCATGATTGTCTTTTACTGAACCTACATCACCACTTAAATTCACTCCTTTTATACAGTCAGAATGTAGCATTGCAGAATGCAATAAAGAACTGGTTTATTCATTGGGGGCTTACCTGGCACTGGCTATCACGCTGCTCTTTTTAGTACTGTACAATAATTACAAATTACAATTTTCTCACCAGTGTGTTTATTTAGCATTAAAAAATTATTGCAAGGAACATAGTATTACTGTCTTGCCTATTTTTAAAAAAATTATTTTCTTGTCCCATTAATTGCATCTAAATTGTTCAAATTTTAATTTGTTACTAAGAGTAAAAATTAATTGAGAGCATATTTTTCTATATCGTTAACTTTTCTTTGAACTAGGAAACTAGTTACTCATGCCTGCCATGGGTCTAAGTGAACTGCTCTGTTCATTTTCTCTCAGAAGAGAGATAATGTTGTGTGAGCATGTGTTTTCTGAATGATTAGATTCCTTACCCCTGCTTCACTTTTATCTTCACTTCTATCTAGCAGACTGAAATATCAGTCAGAAGCCTGTACCAGACATACAGTGCCATTTGTGATCAGATATCTTTCTGGGATTTGCTGCCTGGCAGACCACCACAAGATTTTAAGACTTTCTGCAGTAATTTCATTTTTTCCTTGAAAGAAATTTTTCTCCTCTAAATGTATGCCCTCTTCCTTTTGGGGCTGATACACATCTATGAAGCATGTCTTGCTTTCCTTGCTTAGAAACTCCTGGATCAGCAGAAGTGTCTGCAACAGTAGGTGTTAAGGGCTTCCCTGACAGCATGAGGCATTTGGATGGCACATTCCTAAGCTCATTTCAAAAGAAACTATGGGGGTTTTATTTTCACTGTTATACATCACAAATTTATCACAATTGAAATAAAAAGACTTAGCAAAAAAACCCCATAAGCACCTCCTTGTCAAGAAGCCATTATCTAAATGGCCTCCAAGATGCATCACAAGCACAAAACTACATTCTTTCCTCCAGCAATGCCGTTCAAAGCCAAGAGGTAAAAAAGGCATGATAAAATATAGGGTTCAGAAAAAGATGACCCAAGGTCTATACACTATAATTCAGCATGCATGAGCTCCAATTCAAAACATGGAAACACTGAGGAAAATTAAGATAAATCACCCTAAAGAATGAAGTCCCTGTGTAGGAGGTTGTGTCCCTCAAACCGACAAGGGGATGCTTTCATTCAAGCATAAAGTAGTCGTAACTCCCAACATCGTAATTCTCCTTAGAGAATTTTATGAGCTCTATCACAGATGCATTGACTTAAAGCATTAGCAGATTTGGCTTAACTTTCCCCTATGTATTTGGGTATGTATGGTCCTGCTCAGTGATGACTGATTTGAAAGTTGAGCTCAGATTTAACATGGCAATTTGCTCTGTTGCTATAAATCTCTCACACAAAAATAACTGCAGGAAGAGTGAGGAAAGGAGGGAAGTCCTGAGCACAGCCAATGCTATAGAAATATCTCCTGAATTCCACTTGGATCTGTATCTTAGAAATATTTGAACCCCCTAAAGCCTTAGTATCTCCACATTATCTTTCTCAGGTATTTCTGTGAATATGCCAGATTACAGCCAGAGCACTGTGCTGTCTTGGTCCTCTTGGTAGGAGAGAATTGCCATTACAGGACAACAGAAGCTAAGGCTGTTTAAGAAAAAACATTATAAAAGGCATTTTAAGAATCTGAGTTATAAAAGCTGTGGTTTTAGTCTAAAGAATGAGACCATTAAAGAAAGCGTCACTAGATGTTTCCATGTTTATTATGTGCTAGTAATTCTGGGCTGAATGTGTGCAATTTGTGAGTACAAAGACATTTTTCTTCTAACAACCAATCTTGAAAACTCAAGCTGGGATCTGAGAGGCGGTGTGGGCTTTTCTTTCTCATACCTCATTACCAGGAAACATCAATTAATATATACTTGCTTATGCAGCTGTAAGTGATCCTCATTATTCTATTTTTTAATGTTGAAACTGGTTTGAATACTAGAGCCAAAAAATGCAAACCAGACTAGAGAGTTTACACAATGATGACCCAGTGCCTATACACTGTAACTCAGCATATGTGAGCACAAATCGAAAACATCTGACTACAGCCACAAATGTTGCAAAATTAATAACCCAGATAAACGGTGAAGATACCACTGTTTAGTCAAACCGTCCCTAGACAACTGCATGGGTTGTTAGTGTCCTCTGAACTCCTGCCAGTATCTTTTCAGGAATGAGTGCTCAGGGCACAATGTATTATCCCAGACAAAGTCACAAAAAGCCAGATAAGAAGGCTATTACCTCCCTATATTATCGTGTAATATCTCTGTCATCACTTCCCTGGTGGCAAGCATACAGTATTCTGAATTTATATTTAACCTATGGCTTAAGTTCTAGAAGTGCAGAAGTTTATCAAAAAGGCTTTGAGCAACAACTTGTGTTCCACCCACACATGCTATAAGCCACCAGCACAGCTAGGAGCTTCTGCCTCTCCCTGGGATCAAGGAGGGAAGCAATATAAGTCAGTAGCCATTCTTTAATGAAATGAGATTTTTAGAAGACTATCCTAAATTACCATTAGTTCATAATAATTAGCTATGAACAACAACAATAAAAATAGCATTCATTCACTTAAAATTATTTTTAATGTTATAATGACTGGTACATAATTATACCAGAGAAGGGCTATTTAAAAGAGGCGAGAAAAGAAGATAACTTCAAAAGAAGAGAATTCATTTGCTGTTTATTTGCTTCAGGGTTCTAATTACTCTGGAAACCAGCAACCCTTCTGATAGGATTACTGACACGAACGCAACTGCAGCTGCAAGGAATGCTGAGCACATCAGTTTTTTAGCACCATTAAAACAGTTCTCTATAAATACCAGATGTATCTATCTATCTATTTCTCTCCCTTCTCAGCACTCACTAGTGGAGCAGTCGCAGAGCATATCACAAAAATGAAATGTGTAGCTGTGGCAGAACTGGCGCAGTAGACCAAGTAATTTGTATCAGGCTGTATAAGAGTTTAAGTTTTATTATTAAGTATATGTCACAGATATACTAGCACCAGTTCATCTTCTTTCCCCTTATAGTTCAGATTTATACACTTATTAATAAAATCCAGACGGTCATTTCAACACCCTCATTTAGCAAAATAAGCCAGTCAAATCTGGTCAGAGTTGCCTGGACTGCATGTGGCAATGCAGAGAGCCCTGGCAACTTTAATTGTTGCTGTCTAGAGGAGATTTATGATGCTATCCATCCTGGTCCTAGCTAATAAATCACATCTTCCTCCAGTCTTCAGCAGATAGGTTGGATGAAAAAGGCTGGGAAGTCTCATTAGGGCTCCTACAAGTGGTGCAGAGGTAAGAAGGGAGCCACTGGGCTTGGCACTGCTTTTGATTTCACCCATATGGACTCAGAGAATTGGTTTCGCTGATGGGGTTTTGAAAACCATGAAGAGGAGGATTTTTCCTCAGGAATGGAGGTTGGAGGAACCTTGAGCTGCCATTCTGTTCTGGTCCCAGCACCTAAGGCCCTTGGTTTGGTGCCTCTATGCCTCATTCTCCACCGAGCAACCCTCAGATGACACTTCCTACCATTTGCCTTGGTTAGTAGGTCAGCTCTGCAGGACATCCACTGCTTTCTACCATGCATATGCAGCCACTCTCACCAGGGGCTGGCAAGTACAACAGCAATACAAAACAATAGCTAAAAGAGCTGGAAAATACCTTCAAATGTCAAGTTTTTGTATTCTGTCGTTCCCCCCCGCCACTTTCCTAGCCTGCTAATAAGAAAAAAACCAAGTTGCAGAGCAGTTTGGAATTTCTTAGATCCAATGTGAACAGCATCAAGGAGAAAAAAAGTGGTAATGTTCTCTAAAGTAACAAATTTATCAAAACACTCAAGAAACAGGGAAACCCCAAACCAGCAGATTCCTTAAGAGATCATCCTATAATCGTCTTTGGGCAGCAACATCAGAAATGAAAATTTTTACATCATACTCTTAATAACTGTATTATTGTCAAACATACAGGAGTGGAAGGGAGCTACACCTAAATACGCTATGTGAGTCCTGAAGACTGGTAAGGCAAATCAGATGAGGCACAAGAAGCACACCAGTGGGGTAAAAAAAAAGGGCATTTCAATGTTTAGTATCTTGATAAGCACTCTGGATGATGGTATAAAGTGTGCCCCAATGAAGTTTGCTGATGATACCAAACTGAGTGGGAGTTGGACATTTTGAAAGGGAGAGCCACCCTGCAGGAGGACTGGATAGGCTGGAATAGAGGGCTAACAAGAACCTTATGAAATTGAACAAGGCCAGGTCTGTCAGGGGAGCAGCTCTGTGGAAAGG
The DNA here is from genome assembly GCA_024500445.1 of Entomyzon cyanotis. NCBI lineage: Eukaryota > Metazoa > Chordata > Aves > Passeriformes > Meliphagidae > Entomyzon > Entomyzon cyanotis. The sequence goes on along the minus strand of JAKEPQ010001004.1, from coordinate 14,145,398 downwards.
GACCTGGGGGTCCTGGTGGACAACAAGCTCAGTATGAGTGAACAGTGTGCTGCTGTGGCAAAGGAAGTTCACAGAATGCTGGCCTGCATCAACACAGGCATCCCCAGCAGAGATAGAGAAGTCACTATCCTGCCCTGCTCAGTGCTTTTCAGGCCACATCTGGACTACTGCTTTCATTTGTGGTCCATGCTATACAAAAAAGATGTGGAAAGGCTGGAGAGGGTCCAGAGAAGGGCGACAAAAAAGGAAAGGCTGAGATAACTCTGTTTGTTCAGCCTTGAGAAAAGAAGGCTTAGGGAAGACCTTGCCACTGTGTTTCAGTATTTAAAGGATGGCTGTAAAGAAGATGGGGACAAGGAGTCACAGGGAAAAGGGGAGAGGTAATGGATACATGTTATTCCTGGGGACATTCCAACTGGACACAAAAGGATAACATTCCACAGTGAGAATAAACAGCCATTGGAATAATCTCACCAGGGAAGTGGTGAATTCTGCAACATGGGACACATACAAAATTCAGGGGTGCTGAAGGGGGTGCTGGATCGTTATGTCTAGACCATGCTTTCACCAATAAAGGTTAGACCAGATGATCCTTAAGGTCTCTTCCAACTTCTTACTCTGTGATTGTACGTTTTTTCCTGTCATTACAGGGCATGCCTATAATTTATAGAAATATACTGCTTGTCCAATTCATGTGAAAACATATTTACCTATTAATAATGGAAACATTCCCCTGCTCCTTATGTCAAGTGCATTCCTAATGCAAAACAGAGAGTCTGTGCACTAGAGTGTAATGTACAGCAGAGTGATGCAAGTCTAAATGAGCTGGCTCAAGGAGAGGAGCTACAATAGCAGAGCACAAAGCTTTTCCTCCCACAGGCAGACTTGTCCAAGCTGCTGGGCTGGGTGATCTTTCTCCATGACATACTGCAGTACAGACGTTCCCAAAGTCAAGACAAACAGCAGATGCAGAGACACAATAAAATAGTGAACCACAGGTCGGCACAGCAGCAAGCAGTCAGCACTCTTCAGTAGTTCAAATGCTGGCAAACTTTCAGCCAACAAGATACAGTCATCAGGTGGGGTCTGAGGAGAGTGTGGGGTGACTGTGGTAGGGAGTTCTTCCCATGGAAGAGCATAGATGATATCATCATTTAGACATGGGTCGTGGGAGGTGGCATTGTAGCAATGGGGAATGACCTTACTAATCCATAAAGCTGTTTGGGAGGGAGCCTAAGAAGGGCTGGAACAAAAGAGAAGCATCTTAGGTTTAATATGCACACAAGAGTCAGGCGTGAAAAGGATTCCCAATGGCTTTGGGGGGTAGTTTTCCAAAGATTGCAGAAGTTCACTTTGCTTGTGCTGACAGGCATCACAGAAGCAGGCTCATCAAGACTGGAACACCAGCCTCAAAACATTTGAAGTCTACACTCATTTCAGTTGGGTATGTAACAGGAGGAAAAGACTGTATCATGTCTTTGTTAACAACCTCATTAATGACAACAGAATGAGACTCAGTGCTGTAAATCCTAATTACTGGTTAATGCTTAAAATAGCAAATAGTATCTATTTCTTGAGCAGTCAGTCACATTAAGCATCAAGCTTACTTCTCTCTCACACTTCCAAGATGATGTTCAGCTTTCAAAGGGAAAAAGAGGGAAAAAGAGGGAAAGAGAATGCTACCTGCACTATCACAGTAGCATCAGTTGTGAAAAAGACCCAGCTTCATGATTTCCAAAGTTGCTATTTTTGTATATGGTTAGCAAAAGCGCAGTTTAACAAAAGTTCACCATCAGCGATCCTTACAAAATGCTTGGTATGTATTTGCCAGCTCTCTACAAAGCTAATTCATTTTTTAAAAGCAGCTTAGCAAAGATAACCACTCAGATTTAGATTTGAGTTCTTCTGTATGACATTCATCAGTAGAAATGAAAAACTTCGGAGATAAAAACAATCATATTGTTTCATTAGCCTGAAATATTTCAGATGGGGACAGCAATAACAGTAGATAGCTTTTAGATACAGAAAAGCTATGTTTCTTAGTGAAAGTTCAGAATGATTGGCAAATAATCTGCTCTTCTTACAGGAAAAGTGCTAGTAAGGTCAGGTCAGCACGGCAGTCGCCGTGCTTGGCTGATGAAGGTCTTGCTGTTCTTTGAGCTCTATGTGTTGTGCATTCTAATACACTGAGTTTCAGTGCTTTCCAGTGGTTGCTTCCTCTCACAGGGAAAAGCAAACACAGTGGCAAATGTTCCATAAACTCCAAAGACAGGGCCAACCTTATGATCTATACACATTATTTTCCCTGAAGGCAACTCAAGTAGGATGCCATTCACGTGGAGATGTCTCAGTGTTCTTCCTCCTTCAAACTCCTGATAAAACACCACTCCTGATAGGAAACATTTATGAATGTCCCTTTTTCCAGGTCAAGAATTAAGGAAGGTTGTAGAAGGGAATGTGAGCCCCAAACCAGATTTTAATCAGTACTTGACTGACCTCCTAATGCATTAATTTTTTCATATAAAAGCTTAAAATTGCTTGAATTAGAAAAACAGTCATTTTTAGAACCAAATCACAAACGTGTAAAGCAAGCAAGAAAACTCCAGACCAAATATGTCTTAATTCCTTTTCATCCTGCGAAGTTACTAAGACTTCATTAAAATACAATCTGGTAAATCTTTCTAGCCTCACCAGCAGAGTACCCTGTGACAGACCATAAAGCCAACTCATTGGTATTAACATACAAGACACAACTTATAACTTAAGTTCTAACAGACAACTTTGAACTGAAGAAAATAACTAAATCAAAATAAATGGTATACTGAACTTCAACTGCCTTTCATATTAAAATGTTATTGGTGTATATTGCTGACACTTAATATTTAAACTTCTGAGGTCCATCAGAAGTTCTTTTGGGACCTTAACTTAAGCTATGAGGCACAAGCTGACATTTTGAGGTATCATAAGAAAGATTACAATGAAATGTTAAAGAGAAGAGTTATTCCCTCTAGGTCAGTTGAAGCAGGAATGGCACATCCTCATCTCTCCAAGTCCACCACAAGCCCTAAATTGTACAATAGCACACTTCAATTATTCCCCTGCTTTCAGTGTGCTAAAAATAAAACTGACATCATAAACCAATTTTAACTAATATTATAAAGCTAAGTGCATGCCAATGTCAGTAAATGAAATGTAAAATTAATTGTGCTGCAAGAGAGGAAAGCCTTGTGAAAGAATTACTGTAGTAGTAAACGGTGAGCACTTTGCCCTCAAGCTTCACTGAAGTCATTACTACTTAGATGTCATGAAGGATAGTTCCACAAAGTCTTCAACACAATGTTAATTTATTTTCAGACAGACACAAAAACCACCCAGACAACCCCAAGACTCCCTGACAGTAGCTTCTGATGATTTCAAGGGGCAGAATTTGGCCTCAGACTTGTGGATGGGCCAACTAAAGTTTTGATGGAAGACAAGAATGTCTTTAGAAAAACAAATGCATCATTTTCTGAAACAAATACAAATGCCATGTTCTCAAAATGAGTGATCATTTACTCAAGCAGCTAAAATGAACATGAAAGTAAACAGATCAGGTGAACTTTTACAAGCTGGCACTGAATTTACCAGCTTTCTACACAGCCTCAAATCACTGCTGCTTCCTTTCCTGGCCAAACAAGATTTGACTGCTGTTAGCAGCACACTCCCAGTGCAACTACGGATGGGCAAACTGACTTCTACATGCTACCTGCATGCCTTAATTACAACACTGCCAGATAAAGTAAGTCTCTTTTGGTGGTGATTATGTTAAGAAACATGAGGCAGCCAGGTAAGTTTGGCAGGACAGCACAGCCAGGGAGGAAGAAGGCAGTTGGTAACTTGTAAAAACAAAAAACCCCCAAGAAGATGTTGAAACAATCCATAGGAGAGAACACATCCTTTAAGACTTCTTCCTCTTTAAAAGCCTCTTTTTTTCCTAACAATGACAGTTAATGAAGCAATAAGGGAGGACTGAATTTGATGCTCAACAGTTTTAGGACCTGGAGCTGAAAGCACTGAGATAACTTGCTCCATGCTTCCCCAGGGTGTGCAAAATGCAGGTCTGAGTGAGTCACCAGACAGGCAGGGGATTTCTGGGACACAAATGGCCAATTGAACAAGTATGCTAATGTTCACTGAAGGGAATGACAATTAGAAGAGCAAGCTGTTTCTTAAGGATGAGCTGAAAAGACAATGAGGAGATGCAGCTTTTGGATGTTGAGCTGGGATCTTATCTGTGCTTTCTAGCATGGAGATCCTGACTCTGCTACAAAAATATTGACTGTACTTTACTGGAAGATAGTTTAAAACCAATCTAAATATCACACGAATACATTTTTGTACATAAACCATGGTCTCTGAGCTCCCTGCATCTTGATCCTGCTCTGTAGAGGGGAATATTGCTCACTACACAGGGACAAACACTTGTGTTAGTAAAATGTTGTGACTAGCTGGTGCTGCAGAACATTAGGAGTCTTGTTCACAATATTGCTCTTGATCAAAAGAGGTTACACTAAATACGTGTAACTATAGCAGTTCTATAAGTAATAAGTGTAAGAATAATAATTTTCAGAAAATCTGTGGCCCTGGTAAGACCATCAGTTTCTCAAACACTTGGTAGGTAACTTGGCTCTGTGAGGTCAGACTCCATCGTGTTTATATTCCAAGATCTTTGCATATGCATTTATGTTTGAAGAAATGGTTCCCAACATCACACTACAGAACTCCATCTCCATACATAATTTAACATGGCCATATGAAACTTAGTTTAATATGCAAAGCAAAGATCACATGAAGTGATGAACATTTAATGTGAGTGGAGTTGAAGGTGACACACTACCATAAAACAAAAACATACAAAGCAGTATTTGTTCTTCCTGTCATCCTCAGCTAGACAACTTGATAACAAAATGACACACATGTATTTCGAAACTTAATCTGGATGCACAACAAAACCTAAAATTTAAATTAACAGGCCCCAAGGATTTGGATCCAAGAATACACTATGCCAAGAGAAAACAGTGAAATCTGATGATTACACTTTTCAAAAGAATGATCCCTCCAATGTGTCGTGCCAAGATTATAAATGTAACTGAATATCCACAGAACCTACAGGCAAGATTTAAAATAGAAACCAGCCTTTAAATACAAGAATTTCAACCTGAGCCAAAGATGAGTATATTTTCTGAAAAAAAGAAAATTAATTTTGCTAGTTGTTTATTTTCAGTGTTTTAGTCACTAATGTGACACTGACCAGTAGTTTCTTATGGCTTACACACAATTTAAAATAAATAATAATTAAGAAGACTTACACCTACAGGAAAACCAACTTTCTTTCCCTACCAATTTTGACCTTTTCTGTTTGGGAGACATTGATTTTTTTTTACCGCCTGTGTTTCTAATGGAGCTTGAAATTAATACGGCTTTTTGTTTACCTCCTAATTTGTGCACCACCATCATCAGTGCTGTCAGCACAGCTTTGGGAATAGGGCTTGTTTCTGCTTCTGCATAACCAGCAGTAGGAGCATAGGAGCAGAAAATGGGTTTGGTTTAGAGTTTTTCCTTTATTTATTCTTTTTGTCCAGGTCCTTTTATAGGTTACATATTAATCACTTGAGTGCTAATGTGGTCTGTTTTGTCAATATTCCTTAAATAGAACATAGAAAGTCTTGAGCTAGTTCAGGAATATGTTGAATTCCTCTGGTACATGTACCATAAAAAGTTGGTATTATTATTGTGTCAGTCCAAAGCATTTGTCAGCCTTTTGCACAGTGGGAGTTTCAGTGAGACCAGCACCACCTGTCTAATGTGGAGCACAAGCTAGAGAAGTCCCACAGCAACTCATTCTGAGTCATGGCTTTGGCACAACATCCCAATCTCTGCATTAAGACAACTTCCAATATCGGAGTCCCTCCAGTGGTATAGGAAAAATGTCATTAAATTAAATGCTCAAGATCAGTACACAGGCTTGTATTCCTGAAGATCTGCAGCACTGTCATTGCTGTAAGAATAAACTTATTTCTCTTGGTCACTACCAAAGTGCATGGCCAGGGGTTGGTGACATACAAATTAATTTGAGTAAGTTACCATCCCATTATCATATCCTTCAACAACTGTATGGTTGCTACATGATATGTCCTCTTAGTATTGTAATAGGTCATTCTATAATTGACATTTGTGATATGCTATCAGACTATTAATATTGTCAACTAAAAATTACTCTATCCATTTTCCAGATAGAACTACAAATTCTCTGCACTGATTTTGTTTCAGGGCAAAGGGATGGCCTACATGGTCTGTGAAACTTGGATATCTCTTTTCCGGACGTTTTTTCCTAAGAAACATCACCATGCCATGCTGCCATCCACTCCTGTATGAGTGCTGGCATAATCTGAGTATGTAAGAAAACTATTTCTTCATAAAAATATTCTAAACAGTTTTAGAATTGTTCATCTAAACCATGTACCTCTTTGAGTGTTAAATGCACGAAAACATAAAAGTCTGGCTATCTGCCTCAAAATAATCTCAATGACAGGAGTTTCTTGTTGTTCCTATCAGAAATGTACCCCTCTTCCCCAAATTCAGTACAGCCTCTAACTATGCTTCCCGAGTTCCTCCTGCATATAATATACTATTTCATGATCCTGAGAATTTAGTGCTGCATCGATTCAATGCCTTTGATGATGTGTATGCAACACATCTAGACATTGGGAATTCATTAATAAAAATCCTGCTTTATTCCTTGTGAAGGATCAAGAGCTGTGTTTTAAACACAAAAAGTACCTACTCTGTCAACTGTGTATATGTCAAAACAATAACTTTTAGTTAACTAGAACATACAGTATATTCCAGTTGTTTCTTTTTCTGTGTTCTCTCCCAGATGACAGCCTTGTTGATTTCTGCTTGTATCTTCATGCCTAAAGCCTTTTTCCCCTCCAGAAGGTCATTAAGTTTCAGAGGGGCTTTTTTTTCTGCATGAAGCAACCAAAATTAGTTTGTCTCTCAGCATCGCCCTGTTAGCATCTCAGTGACTAAACAATGCTCCTTCCTCTGGAGACAGGAACTCAGAAAGGTCATCTCTTGACCCAACCAGGTCTGTGCAGATGCACTCTGTATCCTCTACGTTGCCTATGGGCTTAGTTAATCTGATTTTTAAAACACATCTTCTTGGGGGGGTTCAATGTATGCTGGAAGGACTTCCACAAGTGTTCAGTAAAGGTTTACTAAACAGAGTGGTTTTGCAACAGTATGAAAATATTTACCAGGGCACAAAATCAAAGAATCTTAGCGACGTAATCTTAAAATCAGGAAAATTATTTAAGTTTGTATTCTTATCCACCATTATTACAGTAATTGTCTTAAAAACAGACTCATGCATTTTGCTGTTTTCATTTCAATTTTTGTCAAAGACTGATGTACCAGAACGTTAATGTTATATAATTATATATTCTGTAAATTAAAGCAGCATGGCATACTGGTTGGGAATTGCACATTTCACACTTTGTTACTTCTGCTGCAACTCAACCAATCTTCTCTTTCCAGCAGTCAGAGTTTCTTTGGTTGTTATGGGTTTTTTTCCGATTGTTTCTGCTCCCCAGCTCATTGCTGCTCATCCACAAGCTATACTGTCCTCAGTGATGGACATGTGTATGGCAATGGTGGAAATCTGGTGGCTTCCTCTAGTAGCAAACAGAACTAAAAATGGAAGTGAATGGCTGGTTTGGGAAATGTATATAGCCATCACAATGAGCATCGGAGAGAGGAGAGAACTGCCACCAGTGGCCCAAAGTTCAGACTACCATGGAAATGTTACAGAAGATGGACCTAAAAGCCTGACTATTTTAAACCACAGCATGTGTCCCAAATTCATCAGATAAGGACAAATCCCATGTTGCAGGATTGCTTCTAGGTTGTGAAATTGGTAGGTCAATTTTTAAACACGGAACACTATTCTAACATATCTGCAGAAACAAGTACAAAGAACATGCTTGGTGCATTAAGAGAGGCCTGAAATACTACTAACAACTATCTCCTACTTTGACACCTCTGACAATGTTATTTGTACTGGCCCTTCAAACACACAACAACCACCAAGAAATGTGCATTTTTGCTAATGTAGCTATAAAAAGATTAAACTAAGATGCCATTAAAATCCACATCTTACTTTTCCTCTTAGCGCATTTCCATACTGATCTGTAGACAGTTTTGATACCAGCAGTAACAACTGTGTATTTTTGATTTATTTCAGTTGGTACTGCAGAAGGAAGTTGCAGCACATTACAGACTTTTCATTAGTCTTAAAAAATCTAGCTGTGCTGGGTTCAAGTTGGTAACATAGTTAGTAAACATATGTTTATGTAAACATAAAGGAGAGCTTAAGCAGTTGTGGGTGACTGTTAAAAGATAAAAATCTTTGAATTTATTCATATGGGTTTAAGAATTTCTGAATGATGGAACTAGCCATCTGTATGACATCAGATTTAACCATATCACAAATGGGAGCTTTGGTAGGTTGCAATGCTTATTTAGTAGCTTAAAGCTGCACATGTGGATTTTCCAGACAGCAGCCAGGAGTGCCCTATCTCCCACTGATCACAGCTTCTTATCATGTGCCACAGCAGAAACACCCGCAGAGATGTGAAATCTTCCCCCATCCAGACCACAAACAGCTCAGCTCAGAGCCTTTGGTTTCAGTTTGGCTTTTAACTAGCAAGTGGATTGTATACAACAAAATCTGCTGCTTTCAAAATCTGCGCAGCGCGCATGGATGGCATCAGCAGGCAGAGCACAAGGTCATTGTATGAAGCACTCTTTCACTTTGCACCTTTTAACTCATTCTCAAGTAGGCCCCTTACTGAAGCTGCGGGTTACATTATGCTAACAACAAACTGATTCCCCAGGGATGCAGTTATACTCTGTTTCACAATGCTTCCCATACTTTAAAGGCTATAAACTCTTTTCAGTATCATAAACAAAAAGTTACCATCACTGCAATGGCACAGCCGCTTCTATTTAGGTAACTTCTATCATTTCCTTGTGCTTTCGAGCACTATGAAATACCAAAACTCACAATACCACCACATTGTACATATAGACCATCAAGGTAAATAAGGGTTAAGTTTCTGGTCTGGTATCACCTAGGAAAGCTCAGAGCAGATTTAGAGCCAAGATGTCCTGAAGAGTTGTCCTACACTGTAACCCCAAGCATATCCTTCCATAAAGGTACTTTATTTAAAGATGCACATTTTTCTTTCCAGCTTGGTAGTTTGACTTCTTTTTAAGATCTTTATTTATAGCTCAAATTATGTTCAATTTATTTTTCCATGGCTTTTTTTTCCTGTCTAGTACTCTACCAGTTTTTCCTCTGTCCAGAAACACCAAACGCTTTAAAAATCTCTTTTGTCGTTAGCAAGGAGGAAAGGAGAAGAATTTCTTGAGAACGTCTCTCTCCACAGAGGAAACAAAACAGATGTTGTGCTCTCCTCGGGGAGAAGGATCCTATCACAGAGCAGGTGTGAGCAAAGGCTGCTTTGCGTGTGAAGAGGAAAAGAGCTGCATTAAAGGACCTTGATGGAAAAGCAGTACTGATGGCAAAAGCATTTGGTTTTTTGAGTTAGAGAAAGAAGTTCATTCCCCTAAAGAAAAGAAGGGATATGGGGAAAGCAGTACAGAAAATAACACCTTGCTTTGCATTGGCAGGAGGAGCAAGGGCTACTGCCAATTTTCCCAGTATTAATCTAGCATTTCCCTTAAAGTAACAGCTCTGCAAAACAGAGAATGGCATGAAAATGTCTACTCTGGGTTTATAAAAGATTTAATGCTTCAGCCTCAAACCAAGAATAGGCTATAGACTCCACCTCCCAAAACATCCAGAGAAAAATGTGGGTTCCTTTTAAATCTCATTATTTCTGAAGGGGGCCAACACTGTATTTTTAAATACTTTAGGTTGACATTACTGGGTAACTTTCACAATCTCAAAGATCCCCTAAGCCCTTCATTGTGACCTCAAAAATTTTAAACATTCCCCAGCATAACAAGAAGCAATTACTTAAATTTGATTTCACCTTTTGAAACATCTCCTTTGTATATATGTGAACACACAGTGAAGAAATAATAATGTTTGTGTTAACACCAGTAAATCTTAGACAACTCAGACTTAGGATGAAACAGTGATGCTCATTCTCTATCACACAGGGGAACAAAGGTCAGAGCAGCTTTCTCCATCTCCATGAAGACTAGTCTACTAATGAAAAGGAAAAAAATATTTCCTTTGGAGTTTACTGGAGTTTTCATTTTTGTTCTCTCACAAATTAAAGCATTTCTTCTCCTGCATGATTTAAGCCAAGTTTGCATAAATGCCAGCTCACTTTTAAGGACACCCTTGCACTACAGGCAGCCAGTTTTATCTGCAGAGCTCATTTAAAAAAAAGGAGACATCAAATGTGCTGGTCCCAATGCTGCTTCCAAGATCAAACTAGGAAGGGACAGGTGTTCACAGGCATTATTTATACTGAAACACAGGCCCAGATGCGTCCCTAGAACCTCCAAACTTCTTCTGTCACACGCCCTCGGCATATTTTTTCTTTTCTGTTGGAAAAATGCTACAGCATACAAAACCCTGTTTACTTGGGAATGAAAGAGCAATAGTATTCAGGTACCCTTTTACTTGTTTAATTCATCTGTTTCGTTTTGATGGATGCATTTTTGACAAGTCTTTTGTAAGCAAAACTGGCTGGTTTACACAGGGGCTAAGGATGCTGGAGGACAGGCAAGACTGCTGCACAGTCACATTTATAAATGGGCAACAGCCAAATGCTACTCAGAATTGCTGAGAAGGGTCAGCACTTTGTATCAGGAACACCACAGTTGTATGGTTGTACAAATATCACCACTGAATACAGCAGGAAATAAGTGAAATGGAGCCCCAGAGATGCAGGAGGAGAACACAGAGCCAAAGTTACAGCAGCAGGCCTCTTCAGAAACACCCAACCCTGTGTTCCTGGGAATTGTATGTCTTGGAGCTGACACCACAGGACAACAATTCATCAGATTCAACTGATACACAACAGAGCACAGACTTCTGTTCTTTGGATTAGTTATGGTAGAGCTGCACTGGAACATCTCAGACCAGGCCACTGTTACTTCTGCACAACCTTTTTTACTGCAGGTAACAGTGTCAGAGTATTACAGAAAAATCTCTATTCCTTTGAGGACCGAAAAAAATTGAAAGATACATGTTTGGTTTTTTGAGCTGCTCTTGGCTGACAAGTGAGGCCAGCCAAAGTCTGTAAGTGGAAACATTGCCTGGGAAAACGACTAGCAATATTCTAAGGATCCAATTCAGTTTTACATAGCAACACTACTCTAAAGCAAAGGTCAGTTAAAAACATGATTGTTTTCTTTTTGTGGCAACATGTTCTCACTGCAAATAGCCATTGTGGCCTCAGAGCCATCCTTTCTGATACAGCAGCAAAGGGACAAGGGTACAATCTCTGCGCTGTGCCAGTACTGCTGCCCTGCAGTGGCCAGGATGGCAGTGGTTCAGTCTCCTTGTGTCATTGGCAGGCCACAGAATCTCACCAAAGCAGGTGACTTGATCAGATCCTAATGAGCTATGATTTGTAAAAACAGAAAAAAGATCTCAAGTCCATCACTGTCTTTACCTTTTTACCCTTTTTGCAGTGGAATGAAACATGTTCTACTATACGGATGAACCTCTGGAAATACTGAGGAGCCAGGCTAGGTTTGTCTCCATTACCCAACTGCACTCGGTATTTTCTATGTGAGAAATAAACAGATTAATAAGTGTGGTCCATCAAACAATAAATAATTTGTGTGCACCAATAGATTTGATTCACAACAGCCCAATGATGCACACTACCAATGCAGCAAGCTGCCTGCTGTAAAAGCAATGTGTTCTCCAACTATCAGAAAGCAAAGGGTACAGCTGCTGAAGGATGATGTGAAATTAAAGAGGGAATGAAACGTGTGATCTTATTTAATCACACCTGGTGCTTCAATTTTTCAGTAACAGCACCCTGCTAGACTGTGTCAAATCAGTTCTACAAAGAAAAAAATTATGGATGGAAAAATGAATTAACTCTTTCATCCCAGCTGTTAATACATTCTCCCAGTCAGAAACATCCTTAGCAGTGGCTGTTAAGGATCCTTTTTTCCCAGATGAAAAGTGCTTGGCATCTGGCTAAATGGAGCTCAGGGGATGACAGGGCTCCTGTGCCAGCAGGTGAGCATGTGCCCTCCACACTGAGAGAAGCACACATTTTGGGGATGTGAATATATATAATTATACACAAGAAACCTTCCTGGCCAGAATCAACTTGAAGGACTGAAGTGCCACACTGGGACCAGTCATTTCTATTTGTTTCCTTAGGTGGGTGGCACATATGTGCAGAGAGAAAGACAGAGGAAGCAGGACAGCTGGGCACAGCAGAATGCAAAAGGGCAGAAAGCAGCTCTTCCCTTGCCTTGGATGCTCTGCTCAGCATAGATTTCCTGTAAGAAGAAAATTATCCCAAGAATTCCCTGGTTTCTGTTTTCTTTTGAGCTTTCCTTTTTTAAGTCTTATTTTACAGTTTGGGTTAGTATCAACATCAAACATAATTTGACTCTGCAGGCATTGTGTGGTGTGATTTCTGTGTCATATTGGCTAGTCCCTGTTCCACTGTGTGGCCTATGTACTAATAAATCACTTGCAGTAATAGACAGCAAGGTTCTCTAATTTTTAAAAAATGGCAACTGTGGTCACATGTTCCATTCTTCAGGGAAAAGGGAAAAAAATAATCCTTTTACATTATTTCATTCAGCAGGAGAAAGCAAAAAGCCAAGGTATAATTAGCTTAACACAAATATCTTTATGTTAAATTCACAGAGAAGAAAATCAAACATAAAAAATAACTATTACACTTCCATTTTGGTCTCCTCATTGAATTAATGTCACCAGTACAACACTGGATAAAGTAAGATATACAAGGCTACTGTCTGGATGAGCTGTGTGTTTGGAGAGGAGCTCATTTTCAGAGGGCAGATATTTCTTTATGCAAGTGTTACATTTAAGAAATTGGCATTTATTTGGACATATTGTCTCACAAAATGTTTTATGGTGTGGATTCAGCCAATTTACTGAAATACTAGGGCATTCACCAAATACCTGAGAACAATTTTAAGAACATTGTAGTCTCTTCATCATTCTTTGTATAACTCAGAGATTATCACACCAAGGAGTCTTTTTTAAACAAATGAAAAGGCATCATAAGAGACCTCCATAAACAGATGATACTAACATAAGGGACTAATTTAAACCAGGAATATTTTAAATGCTGAATATAATCACAGTTCAAATTAACAAGAAGGAACCCTTGGTTTATATCAGTTTTACTCTGGTTTCACATTTTTCATATTTATTTTGCTTTAGTGGACTGAACTGCAGACAGAACTGAAATGGACTTAAAAAAATCATCTAGTCTACCCCTTCACTTGAGGCAAAGACAAATATCCACACCAGTGACTCTTACTTATTCCTCACACCTACCACTCTGCTCTACTCCAGTTCTCCCAAATATTCCATTATGATATGCTTATGCTACGTTTCTAATACCCAAACTAAACCTCCTTAAGTGCAAACTGAACTAATTACTTTTCCTCTTACCTTTGGTTAGGTGGAGATGGTATGGTAAAACACCCTATGACTTTGTATTAAAAACCCTTTAATATACCTCAAAGATTGTCTCTCTTTCCATCTTTGTCCTTGCAACCTGAACCCAATTCTTTTAATATTTTGTCACTGGTCTTTTCTAAACCTCTGCTCACTCCTACTGCTTTTTCTGGCATTTCCCAGTTTGTCTATACTGTTCCATGGTGAGAAGCCAGCTCTGGACACTATCCCAGCAGAGCGACAGACAGCCAACAGAAAAGAGTGAAGGATGTCCCACAGCTTACATACAAGACTCTGGCTTACATTAAAGTCTGGTTTCTTCCCCCTTTTCCCTGCCAGCCATATCATAGTGTGACTCATATTCAGCTTGTGATATCCCAACATCACATGCTCTCTCACTGTTTCTTACTCAGATATCCCTTGTCTGCATACACATTTGTTTTGCCTTCCTGGGGAAAACACTTCACTGAAGGCCTTACTTACATTTGCTGAATTCCCATCTTGCTAATTTTAACCATTTCTGCATTTTATGAAGACCACTTGGGACTCTAAACCTGACCTCCTTTACTAGAGCTTTTAGTCGCTTGCACGCTGCACTCTCCAGCCCATTGTTCAAGACACTAATGAAAACCAGAAGCAGCACCGACCTGGGGCAGAATGTAACAACAGCACTGCACTTCAGGCTGCCTCCCCATTTGCCAAGCAAACAATAACTGCTCCTTGAACACAGTACTTCAAGGAGTCCTTCACCTGCCTCACAGTAATCTCACCTAGGTGATTTTTTAACCTGTTTACTTGTAAGAAGGCTACATGGCTTTTCACAACAGCCAAAAGCTGTACTAAAGACATACCTACTACTTCTATCTCCTATACCTCCTATTCTACTCAAAAAGAAAATTAGAAAGGTTTGACACATTTCTTTTTCCTAATAAATTCACACTGGCTGTTTTTCTATCAGCTTATTATCCTCTAGGTGTTTACAAATTGATTAATAATTTTCAGAAGCATTTCACCATGTATCACAGTTAAGCTGACAGGCTTCCTCATTTTCCTGTTTAAATTTGCCCTTCCTCATCCTTAAATTCTTAAAGATAAAAGCTAAAGTCTCCTCTGAGGTACACAAGGGTCAGTTTCAAGAGACCCTCGTGATTTGACTGTGTCCAGCTTCCCTCCATTATTTCATCTCTGTCTCCCATTCCAGCTTGTGTTCTTTTCCCTCTGTTTAAGTTAACTTAAACTGTTCCAAGCACCCCATCACAATCAGCCTGTTTGGGAAAACCGAATCTAAGAAAGGCTGGTGTTCATCCTCCTCCAAGGATGCACATCCTCTGAGTGCTTTCCCCGTGTTCTCCATTGAAAAACCTGAATTTTAATACCCATTGTAGTTGTCATTCATTGAACTAGGTGTTAAGTGTTACTTTTAAAATTTTTCCTATAGCCATGCATTATCTTGTCATCAGTTATAGAATTCCTGACTTTCAAGTAATAGCAGAGGACCTTATGATATTTTGTGTTTTCCTTCTTCAATGATACTGTCTGCTGCCATGTCTGTAGTATCTTGTCTTCCAAAAACCTGTCAGCTCCCTTGAACTTTCTTTTCCCTCTCTTCCTAGACCTCACCTATCAATTCCAAAGTTAAAAGAAAAAACAAGCTCTTTTAAAGTCCTTTGACATTATTCAGCTGCTTTTATTCATTCCTTCCTTTCTTTCAGATCAGAAACTCTTTTGTGATCATTTTCACTCACATTGTCTTCTGTCTTCAAATTCTCAACCACTTTCTTCTGATGACTCAGAATATAGCATAAAGTAAATTACTTCACTAATTTCCTTTGCCCTAAGAAACAAAAGTAATCCTCTTCAGGTTTTAACTCTTATTAGACAGCCTGGACAAGATTCACTTGGTCCATTCAGCTTGTCACCCCAGAGAAGAGATCAGGCTCTCCCAGAGTGAGATTCAACTTATGCCATAGTACGTGCCCAAAGAAAATCACATGAAACATCTCAAATGGTTCATGTTTTTTCTAGGGTGACCCACAGTGGGAAGCTCTGGCAATTAGCTCACACACTGGCACCTATCAATCACAGAACTGTGATGGATGGAAGGGACCTCTGGAGGTCTCCAGTCCAACTTCCTGCTGAGAGCAGGAGTAGTGTTAGAGAAGGCTGCCATGGGCTGTGTCCAGTCGAGTTTGGAATATCTACAAGGATGGAGATCAACACTTTCCCTGCACCCATTCCACTGGTTCATCACTCTTTCTCCCCTCCCTATATTTAGTTAGAATTTTCTGCATTACAACTTGTGTCTATTGCCTCTTGTTCAGGTCTTGTGCACATCTGGGAAGAATCTGGTTCTGCCTTTTCTGCACTCTCCCAAAAGGTTGCTGCAGACATAAGACCCCCCAGAACTGTGTCCTTAGAATGAACAAATCCAGACCACACCCTTCCCTCTTGATTTCTGTTCCTTACAGTTTTGTTATATTTGGGCATGGGTAATGATAGATTATTCTCAGTATTTTTTTAAGTTAATTGGGATTCATGTTAAGTTCTAGTCATAAAATAGATCTTAATGTAAAAGTGAAATGCAATGAAAATGCTGAAGAACAGTATTTTCCAAATAAGCTACAAAATTAAAGCAAAAATAAGTTTATCATTATGCAATTATGTAACCTTAAGTCTCATTATGCAAGGAAGCATTACCTTGGTTAGCTGCATGTCAGTTCTGTTTGCCACATTTCTCAAGAGCACACAACTGGTAGATCTCATCCTCTACCACACAAATTTTGTTTATAGATTCAAAGACGAAAACAAGCTTTTTAGCTTTTTTTTTCCCTCCCAAGTGGTTTCTTATTTTTGAATGAACTAGTCACTGAATTGAAATAGCTGAACAAACATGAAAAAGATATTATCTCTGCACCTGCAGAAGTAAAAAAAGTTTAGTTCTTCAACAACAGGTGTTTAACCAGCGACTTTCACCAAGTCTGTTTTCTGACTTCCGTTGTGTTTCAGCAGCAGTCACCGCTATACATGGAAAAATAGCAATTTAGGTGATTACAAGAACCTGTATGATGTAACTTTACTCGGCTGTCTGAAGTTCAAATAAATCCAATGTACTTCTCTTTTAAAAAGTAAATATGTAGCAGTTTTAATTTAAAATCACATTAAATATTTCATACCCACTTTGCACTGCACAGCTTGCAACTGTTGGAAATATTGCAGTATGTTAATACAATTTTTAGTTCTTTGATTTTTTTTGAAGAGGAAGGAAAAACTAACCCACGACAGAGACCTTGCTATTAAAAAAGACAGAAAAGCACTTGCTGCCTCATCCCCCATAGAATCCAAGTGCATGCTGAGGGATAGAAGCAGTAATGGGGTAGTTGTGAATAAAATCATCTTTCAATATTCAGAACTGTGTTGAAATAACTTTTGAGCTAACATGTTGCTGGCTTCAAAAAGCTTTTATTTCACGTCATTGCAGTTGTTACACAGGTTTTAAAATATCAAGCTATTCAAGCTGTAACATATACATCTTGCTTCACTACTGCCAGTGTGGTTCAACCTGGCTTCTTTGCATCAAATCTGACATTTTTAATATCTCAGACACAGCTCTGAACCAAAAAGCCGAATGTGTCAATGTTTTTAAAACTCACAAATTGTTGTGCACTTGTAACAGCTTATTTGTCTCTATCTTTCCTTAATTATAAACAAAAATTCCTCCTAATTTTTGCACAGGCTAAGTTGGTCAGTAAAGAGAACAGTTCAAAATAGATGCTAAAATTCATAGCTCTGGGCATGGATGAATTTTATTTTCTGTTTGGCACATCTGTCAAGTACCTAGATCTGATGTGCTGATAAAACAAGACAGCTTACGGCAATAAACACGTCAGATCCATCTGTTCTTCAGGACATCGAGAAGAAAAAATTGCTCCCTGTGGTATTCTGTACACTTGAGACCACTCTGGAGAGGTGTCCCTCAGCTGCTGACAACAATTCAGCTCTACCAGCCTAAACCAGTGGGTTGCCAACCTTGCTCTCTGTCTTCCACCTGGGCATGTTGTTTACCTGTGGCTTCCTCTCCCCACTACTACAGCCTGAGAATTGGTTGCTGGTTCAGGGATGTAACTATATTGGAAAGGCCTTGGCAAAGTCAAGAAATGAAACCCAGAAAATGAGAGTGAAGCTGAGTCTACCTAGCCCAGGATCCTGGCTGCCACAGTGGCACCCAGCAGCTGCAGGCACCTCACTCTGCATCTGAGACCTGGTTTGCACCCACGGTGTCCTCCACTTTCTCAGAGCTACAGCATACCTTCTCACACTATTTCCCTGTGACCTGCAGAAACTCACACTGTAAATACACCAATCAGGGCAGCCTGTATGTCGCTCAAAACATAAATTCAGTAGTCTAAACAACTGAAGGCAATCCTGAGCACGAAACAGATGCTCCAGTGTGTGCCACCAATTGCTCAGCTCACTCAAGTGTGGCTGCAGCCAATGCTGAGCTACAATGCTGGCAGCTACCAAAGAGCCACCCACTGCATGGCTCCAATATGGACCACACCAGCTGGAGCAGAACAAGCACAGAAACAGCTGAGAGAGCTGAGGTGTTCCAGGCAGAAATCATCTTCCAGCAGTGTTTTAACAAAAGCTGTATTTCAGCCACCTGCAGCCACATTCAAGGGGTTTGGCAGCCATTCAGAGGATGTGCTACTTTCTCTCAGGAAGGTAGAATTAAAGTTATTTTTACAGGATATATACAACCCTCTGATTGATACTGAGCTGACTGTAATTATCTTTAACTCAAGAAGCACCCATTCATTTCTTGATTTTGACTGGCAGGAGAAAAGAGGGAAGGAGGTCTCCAGCTTGAATAAACACAGGAGCCCCAGATAACATCCAAAAAAGTTTAGCAGCTTTCTGGAGAGAGCAGCCCTCAGTTTCGGCCATATGAAGGTAAGAAATAAGTATGCAAAAGCTCCTTTGTACCATATACTGGTCAAATATCCATATTACACAACCAACCTGAAAAGAAAATATCCAAGAAGTCAGAACTCACTAGAAAAGATCCACTAGAAAAGATCTGCCCGTCCAGATTATTTCCAATTTTGAGAAGTTTTTAAACCTTGTTTCAACTTCCCCCTAAATACTTAAAGCTAGCATTGAACTGCTGGTGTTCAATCCAGGCTGTAACAGTTCTGAGAATCCCTTGCTCTGGCTGGAAACATGCTAATTCTCCCAAAACAGGATGGCCAAACAACCTGTCCTCCAATACATTAGACTCCACGTACAGTGCACACAAGAGAAGGGCATAAATGTTATGAGATGGGATGGAAAGGACCCATGGATTTGTGGGGATGTCCCTTCCAGAAACCTCAGCCTCCTCCACTCATTGCCAGGTGGAGCTGGTCTGGAGATCACAGATGTGTATTTGTGGATGTGGCACTCAGATGGGCAGGTTAATTTGTATAAATCAGCTTTGCCCTTCAGCTTATCATGCAGTGTGTACATATACAGCCAGCAAGATGGGTCCCAGAATGATTAGGGGCTCTGGTGAAGCCCTGCAAACAAACCAGCATACCACAGAAGTCTTGCAATGCATGAGAGCAGACAAAGCTGGATCAGACCCATACTGACTCATTCTGCTAAGCAGCAGAAACATAGGATTAAGTACATCACCCACTGTAGTTAAAGAAAGTCATGCACATTATCAGTTGCTTAAAAAAGGCTGGCAAAAATTGTGAAGGAAAAAACTAAGCAATCAGAGCTGAAGGTTTGATTACTGAAACCCAGAAATATCCTTTTAGAAAGCTGGCCTTATTTGCTGCAAATCAGTTTCAGCAGGCAATTTGAAGCTATCACACCAGCATGCTGTTATATGTAAGTTAATAAGCATTTACTACTGATGGTTTCTGCAGTGGCTGTTTAATTTTTAATCATACCCTTAATTTACTGTTTACGGTTTTATCCAATTAGAGTATGTGCATGTGTGTGCATCTGTGACAGGGAGAACATGGAAACCTGTGTTTAATCAGAAGCACAATGTCTTGGTCTCTAAATGAGGAGACACATGGGTCTCCTGCTTGAAATTTTTTCACATAGCCCTCTTATTTTCTAGAATATCATCTCAGGCTGTTATGTTACACCATTTTGCTGCTAAAAATGGGCACCACTGACCTCTCTGTGCAGTGCTGTACCTGGAGTTTGGAATTGAATGTCATTAAAATGGCAGTGCTAAGAAATAGGCAGTTTTACTGGCACTTTCCCGAACAGAAATCCCAGCATTGGTTTTTATTTGTAGATCAGGCATTTATGTAACACCCTGGGTCACCCTCATCCTCCTCATCCACATTTCAACTTTACATTAGATTCCTACAGTCATAAAAAATAGATGCACTGAAGGGATGGCAAATGGATCATTTATTTTTAAGCACTGAAAATTTTTCATAGTGATCAACAGTAAAGTTTTCAATTATAGAGGGAGAGTAAATAAACCAAAGGCTAGAGCTCCAAAGAAAACTGGGTGATGATGGAAGGATAGAGATTACAATATCTCAGAGCCCAAGAGATGAGCTAATCACAAATAAAACGATATTACATTCCTATTACTACCTGACATGCTGTTTGGTGTAATGCCAGTGATTAAATAAAATATCAAAAAAGGAGAGCCAGAAATGCACTCAACAGAGGCGTAATGTGGCTGATACGGATCCTGGCAGAGCTCTCAGGAGGTGATCTGACACCCAGCACAACTCCCTGTGCCTGCGCCTTCCACATTCACACCGCCTCCGGTCACAGGCTCAGCTGCACAGCAAATTAGGACAGGCAGCAACAGGACTGCACGATCCTCAGACAGAGACTGCTCTCACTCCCGGCAGGCACAGGCTGAAAGGAAAAGGCAGGACCCTTTGTTTCTCCCATGTAGCATCTACTTCAAGTAGAGATGATGGCAGGTACCTTAAGAGCACAGCAAAAGTTTAAATGGAGGTACCTGACCAGGGCTCACAGCCTTCTCCTGCTGTCTTCGGGGCTTGACACCTGGATACTCACATCCCACTAAAGCTGTATTCCCTGCATCCCCGAGAGCTATGCTGAAAGACTGCCATCTGCTTTATTTTGCTCTCAGGAATTAAAAACAGGAAGATGCAATTCTATCACTCTGCAAATATAATACCTTCAATTTTACTTCTTTTTCTCTGCAGCACAAGAAGGTAAAGATAGGAAATCGATACCTTCATAGAAAAAATAAACATCTAAAGTTCCCGTAAGAGGAAGAAACTACAGGGCTATGGCTAAAAATGTCTTAACAGTGGCAGAACAGGTTGGATTAATGTGCTGAGGTAAAAGACTAACAAATAGGGAGGAATAAACTGCTTTCAGAGCAAATGCTACAGATTACAGCATGCTTTTTCAGAAGCCATTGCACTCTGCAGCCAAAGCACAGGGCAGTTGCACATGGCCTTCACACAGGAACTGTTCCTAAAAACACCCTCACTGGGAACATCAGTAAGGAGTCCACGCAGCCCTGCGCTCCAGGAACTAGACTCATGTGTTTAAAACAAAACCTGTTGACATCAACCAGGCAGCTCAAAAAGGCAGCTTCAGCTCTTGTTTTCTTCTTTGCCCCTGGGAGCAGGAACTTGCAGCACGGAAGGAGGAGACTGTAATAAAAAGGAGACAGGAAGGTCTCCAGTAGGCTTCGAGTCCTAAAGATAGCAATGAAACTAGCGTGAAGGGAAGGAGGAAATCACCCTCCCACACAAGAGGAAACCCCAAAATAAAACCTTTTGGCAGATGGTAAAGGCTTTAGTATTCAATAAAAAGAATGAGCTGCATGAGAATGCAAAAAAGCTTTAAGGGAGATGCAGAAAGCCCAAACAAAAGACCTATGAAGAAGCTTGGTTTTTTTAAGTCACTCTTCTGTGGTATTGTTCAATTTTTGTAGGTTTTACTGGCTTTTCTATTTAACTGAAACTATGCACCAATTAGTTATATGAAACAGAATAAGTTTTCAGTAATTTTTCTGAATTATAAGGTAAAAGCTCAGTTCCTAGTGGGCATTCCATCTGGGGCTCTCAGCCTGGTTGTGGCCCTCCTGTCTAAGACTGGATCCAGCTCCACACAGGCAACAAATCCACAATCATAAAAAAAAAAAGAAATTATTTAGTATTTGTATCAGGCTGAACCACATCCAGATGAAAGAAGAACTCAGAGAACTAAGATCTGTCTAACTACAGTTATTAAAGCACTCACGTCTGAGAAAAATTGCAGACGGCAAGTTATAGGCAATATATAAAATGTATCCTTGTTTGCTTCAGACTAAAGGATCATTTAAATTACAGCTAAGAAAATAAACCCAAACCCCCTTAACCTAGAATGTGCGACTCCTTAAATGTTCACCTATGAACACCTACATGTTGCTTTAATTCTACCAGTGAGTAGTAATTAAGCTCAGTTTAAAAAAAAGTTAATAAAAAGTAACAGAATATGAAAGATGTTATCAAACGCAGAAAAAAAAGTGCAATTTAAAGGCAGAGCATAACCAGATTTTGCTAACAGCTACAGATTAAAAAAACCAAAATCACTATACTAAGGCACTGGAAGGTTGCTGTCAAATTAACAGTGGGTAACATCACTTGTTATACACTTGATGCTGAAAAGCAAAAAGTAGGAAAAGCCACTGCCTACTTTTCCTCTATTAAATTTAGGTGTCCCAAATTAGATGGTGAGTCCTCCATCTGACAGAGGCAGGAAGTTCCAGAGGGCAATATATTGCACCTATCATGGGCACCTGTTTTAGACGGGCACAGATTATGTCTGGGGGTAGCTTTTGTTTGTCATTAATTATTTATGGATGTGAACAATGAATTCAACTGGACACCAAAGTTTTAGCTGGATAATGTAAGATATGACAAAGGCTCTTCAAACTGCTTAAGCTAAAAGACAGTATAATTGTTTTTATCTTTTATTATGCCATTTTAGTATACAGCATGACTAAAAAGAGTAAGATAAAAGAGAAGCTTTTGGATTTCATTTCCAACAGTGATTATGAAATTGAGATTGCAAATAACACAGGCAGTGCACATAATCAAAAGAGATTTTGAGACCAAGTGAAAAATAGGTTTTATATAGTTAAGAAAAAAGCTCTAAATAAAATAAAATATCAAAATTGTATTTTTGATACAATAAAATTGGCAAGGGATTGTATTTTTCAATTTCAGAAAGACCTATGCTGGTTTAGAGAACGGAATCCTTCTGTTTCTGTATTTGTGGGTTTTAAGTTATAAAAAGGTTTATGGATTTGATCCAAAGGTTAACAAAGTCATTGGTTCCCTTCATCGATTTGAATGGGCTTTATAGCTTCATGCTGTAGAGGAAAAATGGGGTTGATCCTGTTCTCATTTTTACTAGTTTCAATTTTTCTGCAACCAATGGAGCATTACTCCTTCATTTGCCCTCACAGAACCAAGAGCAAAGTTGAGGTCTCCAATTTTCAAAGGGAAATAATTAGGACAAAACCAATTCATAGCTGGTGGTAGACATGAATTTACATTCTTAGTAGAGTAGCTACTCTTGCTAATTTTCACTGTGGTAGAACTGATACAGAATGTGTGCACAAAGAGTAAGGATCATCTTTAAGTTAGCTAAAGACTCTCCCAAAACTCTAGTCAAATTAATGATAAGCAGCAGAAACTTAAGTAAGAAACTATCTTTAGGTGCTCCTAATTTCTAGAGACATTCCTCATAAATGGATTTATTTCTTCTGGTGCCAGCATCTCTTTGCATTCCTCACTTAAATAGCCTGGGTTCTGATCATCTGCGTCAAAAGGAAACGGTGAAGAAATCAGTAAAACATACATTCTTACACCAGAATTATCCTGTGATCAGTTAAGCCATGTACAAGTAAAGTAAAATTCCCACAGTCACATTTCCATTACCAGAGAGAACCAAAAAGATGTCAAGAACAGCAGTAACAATAGAATAAAAGAAAACATGAGTTGCTGACAAAGCAACAGTCACACATTTTAGCGCTTACCACACTAGCTGATATTTAAGAATGGAGAAAGAAAACTTATCAACAAACAAATCTAGCAAGCAAAAATCAGTCAAAAAGCAGTAATTCACTGGGAAAAGCACATTTTTCATTATGCTATCTGAGATAAACCTCCACACCTGAAGGAAACGTTTCTGGAATAAGACAAAAAAGCTCATAGGAGTCTCAATGTATGAAGATACATCCCAGCAAAAAGTCATTCATTACCTTGATGGACTGTAAGGGCTGGCTGCCTTTCTATGACCCTCAAAAAAGCAGGTTCCAGGTTTAAATGGAGACATACAAAAGTCAACTATATCCATGGTTAGCATCACAGTCAACTGCTGGAACAGAATGGATGGTAGCGACGCAGCTGGGCATTAAAGCACCTCTAGGATCCAGAGAAAGATCTCTTCAGAACCTACTCAGGTGAGAACTGATTTATCAGTGGAGCTTTAGAGGTAGGACTATACTTCCCTTCCTCTTTTTTATCTCTTGCATCTGAAATACAGGTTGTTTGCTTCAAAGTCTTTCGAGTTTAGACTGAGAATTATAACTGTTGTGATACTGGGAGTGATCAGTGTAGGGAATTTTCAAAGTTTTATCTGCATCCTTAATTGCCTGACACTTTTAAAAGATGGTCCATTGTCTAAGATGATGCTGATTGCTCCTTCCATCATACATCATTCTTTAAATACTCTTTAAATACATCTGTACCATCTTGGCACCTAATGACAGAAAATCACAAGGAACTGCTGAAAACTGTTTCACATAGCTACACTCTCTAGAACAAGGTGAAGAAATTCCTCAGCAGACAACTGTAGTCTAATCAGCCCTCTAAACATTTAGAGTACAGGGAAATAAATAAAATAAAACTAGAGCAGGACACATTAATCTCTTGGCCCAACTTTAACAACAATCCTCAGTTCCTCAGGACTTCTTGAATGAAAGACAAAAGAAACAGGGCAAGAAAGAAGGCTTTCCTCTTTATTCCTAAGGAAGACTGGAATGACCTAACACTTTAAAGAATGAAGGAAATGTGATTGCCATTCCCTTTCCATCTCTACCTCTGACATATGACAAAGTGCAAAGAAAACAAATGCCATAGGACTTTGGAGTACTTAGAGGACTTCGGAAAGTAAACTTTAAGAATAGTAGTTTTGCATCACTGGAGAAGGCAAAATCAGTGAGTAAGGATCTCCTCTTTTTGCTGTGCCAGACCTTTTTTCTTTCAGATCTTTCTCTCAAAATCCAGCTCCTGAAAATCCTACACAGCAGTGCTTTTTCAATGCAGAAAAACTACAGTTTCCTGGCTGATGCTACCAGCAGTAAGCCTCTTAACTGGTCTCACTAAACAAAGAATATGACAAAATTATTTGTTTCAAAGTCTAGTGTGGCTAGCACAGGTCTTTCTCGTGAGAACATTTTGCTACATTTCATAAACAAAGATAAAGTTTGGATGTTTTGCAAACAGCGTCTCCAGATTAGGTCAGTTCGGGCTTGGCCAATTGGGCCTAGGGGGAGGTCTCAGGCTGACCAATCTGGGTGACCTCTGAAAACTCTATATATATGGAAATCAAAATAATAAAGACACCTTTTCTCTTTTCTTGTCTGAGAACCTGGGTTTTCTCTCAGCTAGCGGCTCAACAGCGACAGTCTAGGTGTTGGAGCTGCTTCAACTCCATCTCATTTCATGAAATGCCAGCTGCTGGCAGCTGGGTGTCCATTCCAGCCAAATGGACCGGAAAGATGTGAATCCTGTTTCTAGTGGAGAGGACTTAAAACTCCAGGACCATGTCAATGTGCATGCCTTCAGACTGTGCTCAAGCTTGCAGGGGAAGCTCAACATGCCTTTTTGCTCTAACATGCTTATCCCCACAGTTCCCAAGGAGAGAGATCCAGCCCTGTTGTGTAGCTGAACAAGGATGCCAAGTCAGAGTCCTGATGTATTATACCTGGATGGCTGTATATAACACACTGCCATTACTGAGTCTGGCAATTTTCTAATCAGGCTGCCTTCAGGTGGAAGCCATTGTATAAGCCAAACAAACATAAATAAACTATTCCAACAATGGGGATAAACTTAAAAAGAATAAGCTCCAAGATGTGGATGAAAACTTAGTGGAATTGAGGAGTTTCAGAACTGCGGTAGTGTCAAGTACAAAGTGCCTAAAACTCAACTTGTCACTCTGACACTGAGAAAAATAGTCAAAGATTGACTCGGTGCCCTTCCAGGTGATACCTTTGGAAAACCACTGAAGTTCTTACAGAGCTACTCACTGCAGATTTTCTCAATGTATCTTTTCTTTGTATAGGTAACTTCTAATAATTCATGTGACTGGCAGGCATTCTTCTGATAAAAGTATTTTTCAATTTTAGGATCATAAAACTCAACTGCAAACAGAGAAGTTTTTTTTAAAAACAACAATTCTCTGCCACATTTTCATTCACATTCCTGTTGCAAATTAAGGCTGCTGTATTTATACTGTGAATTAACACTTAAAAAAATTACAGGTGCTTCATGAGTACTTATGCTGTATAGAGGCAAATCACATATTTTTTTAAAACTGTTCAGAATTTTGTTAGAATTCACAACTTGAATGTCAAGGACCACAAGATCATTGTTAATACACTTCAATTTATTATTTTATAGGGAATCAATTTCAATTAAATTACACTGAAATAGTGACTGGAAAAATTCTATAATATTGATCTTATGGGGGGACCAGCATAGTTAAAATTATTAATCATACTTGAGCATGTCATAAAACACTAGGCTAGTACCCATGTTTTATGATCAAGTCAAATAAAGGCTTTAAAATAACCCACCCTTTCCTTTGTGGAAGATGCCAGAGGTCTGCATACTGCTTAGTAATAAAGAAACAGTTCATAACACTGCTGACTGCCTATGTATAACTAAGTAAATGAAGGTGCTCTATCATATGAAGCATAAATGCCATTAAAAGTAAACTTTTATTTTCATAGAACCACATTCATTTTTAAAATTACAATATGGAAAAGCTTTTAAAGAATGTGAATGAAAAAAAGAGAAGCTTTTAAACGAAACAGGTTCTTTTTACACAACACAGAAAAGCAACTTTACAAAGGCATAAAAAGGAGAGGGTTTTTTCCCGCCTCCCTTGAATCTTCCCAGTAATTAGAAATTTTTATTGCACAGGGCATAAATGCTAGTAACAACAGGAAGAAAAATGCTTTTGAACTCTGGCAACATTCACCTTCAGGGATTCAAAACAGCAAAACTTTATTCTATGTTTTCAAAAAGGCTTTAAGCGACTTTCATGTTTGTTAGAACTGCCAATGTAGTGAAAAACTTTACAAACAGGACTGCATTCATGTAGGTGCAGCAATACCAGTTTCATAAAATCAGCAAGATGATGCTACTAAAACTCATCTGAGTGAATAGGGCAATTCATCCACCTTTCAGACCATTTTTTTTTTAGCTTTGGAGTTTACATCTAGGCTTGGCAAGTGGGAATTTACCTGATCCACATTTTGTCATCTACTGTGTAGACAAATACATCAGCCAACCATCCTAAGTGTCTGTAATAATCAATGGAGAACAACAGGTATAATTCATCTGATGCATCTGAGGTGTGACTGGTAGATCTGAAATACACAGGAGGTGTAGCTACTACTGTGTGCACTTGAGAATAGTATTGCTTAGAGTCTCTATGGAAGGCAGAAGACACCCAGCTGAAGGCATGCCAAGTTAGGCTTTGGCACTTTTGGTACCACTGAGGCTGCCAGTGATTGTATTTTAGTTTGTAAAAACCTTCTTGTGAACATGTTTCGTAAGAGTGTGAGACAGATTCTCAATGGATACTAAAGAGTTAGGCAGGGCAATACTCTTCCAAATGCAGCAATTCTGAGTGCTGGGGAGCCCAAGGGAATGGGACCACAGAGAGGGAACAGGATCCTGGGATCTGCCTAAACAGCATCTGCTACTGTTAGAGGCTGAGTACTGGGACAGAGGGATCTGGATCCAACTGAGACTGGCATTTATTATCCTCTTATTTCCAATGCTATACACTCAGTTTGACAATAAAGGTGTTAGTTGATGAAGACAGGTTTGAAGCAGAAGCACAGCAGTGAAAATTTCTGTGTACTTTCTAAGGTGTCAGACGTATAGTTAGGGCTCTGATTTCCTCAATTCTTTTATAAAACAACTATCAAAGGCATGTACAACAGGACAAGGGGTAGTGGCTTCAGACTGAAAGAGGGTAGGTTTAGATTGAACATAAGGAAGAAATTCTTTACTGTGAGGGTGGTGAGGTACTGAAACAGGTTCCTCAGAGAAGTTGCAAATGCCCCATATCTGGAAATACTCAAGGCCAGACTGGATAGGGCTTTGAAACAACCTGGTCAAGTGGAAGGTGGACAGGTGTCCCTGTGTGGCAGGAGGGTTGGACCTAGATGATTTTATGGTCCCTTCCAACCTAAACCATTCTATGATCAACACTAATTTTATTCTATGTCTGATTTCTGGAAAAATCTCATTAGAAACTACAATTATGTTACATTGTAAATGGCACCATCTTACAATATGCAGAGCTGATTTATTTAAACTCTGTGTGAAAGACTGTACCTATTCCTGGAATCCCTTTCACCAGCCTGTTCTTTTTGAATGGGTGAAAACAAGTGATTTCCACTGGCACTGATCACAAACAGCTGTTGTTAAATAACAGACTCTGACTGCTGAAAGCTTTCCTATTTAGCTAAAAATCTTTCATGACTGGCTGCAGCACAAACAGCAATATTTTACTTTTTCTTCTTAAAATTTGGGAAAAATTGCTTTTTCTCTTTCCAGTTTACACATGAGTGAGGAAACACGTAAATACATATGTGTGGTTTTATATATATGTAATATATATTCATCAAGCATGTAAGACAGTTTTCGGTATGCATTAGCTCAGTAGGACTAAACATTCCAGACTAAATGGACCAGTAGGCTGACTTCTGAGAAATTTGAAAAGCAGGAATGAAAAAACAATCAACATTAATAAAATAATAAGAAAAACAGACAACTGCAATCCTGATCTTGCAATCATACAAAACAGCTAATACTACATTACCAATAGACTGAGTTGCAAGACTATTTATAGAAACACATAAAAATGCAAACACATCATAAAATTATACAGCTATAATCTTGCCACAGAAATTCATCAATACAAATTTCATAGTTGCTATGTTTCCTTATTCATATTCCAAACTAATATACTACACATATTGAAGGACAATTCTGTGCTAAACCTATCTAGAGTGCATTACAATGTATTGTCCAGTGTATTGGAACTTATTTTACCTGTCAGCTGAATCACTTGGTTATTTGATATGAATATGTATTAGCACCACAACAATAGCTAAAAGGTAACTAACAGTCCCATTGCAATGCAATGGTCTGCCAGGGACCATTGACTGCACTGCAAAGTATATTCTTCAGGTTAGAAACCAGACACATGGAATTCAAATAACTGAAGCCATAGATGGAATTTGATATTTATCATCACTGATGCATGTATATTAGATATTTTATCTGTGCTCAGATTCACACTCCACATATAATACTGTGTTTCAGCTAAAACAAATGAAAACCATACAGAAATCCTCAGTGCATACTTGTAACCTGAAAAAAAAAAAATCAGGTATCTTAACAGAGCCTAAAATCTGAAAAGCCTCTCAGGAACAACCACAGCTTCTGATTCCAGAGCCTACATCCTCTGTTAAATGCTGAAACTGTCCTTGACTAGAAGTGGGAAAAACACAACAAAGACTGCTCTTTTGTAGTCTAATGGGTGGTAGCGAAATTGTTTTATAGTCTTGGAAAGCAGTGTTAAGTACGAGTGCAATGATTCCTGCAGTTGTACAGGAAAAAAAAAACATACAGTGGAAAGGAGTAAAAGGGATATGGACATTTACTGAAAATAAACCCGTATTGAGAAGAAGGTTAAGATTTCTTTACCTATAGTCAGGCAATTTAGCATGCTGAGTTCTGGAACACAGTTTTCATGCTATGATAAGGGATAAACTACTACTGTTGGGTAATTTCTGACAGTGTTTTCATGATACACTTTGTGTTCAACTCACAAGGTCTCTCAGACATTTTGGAGCATAACAGCAGCATAGAGCAAAGGAAACCAGGCTGGGAATTAAGCTTGCCAGAGCTCTTCTGAAAGATCAAGTGTTTCTTTCTGTGCCTTAGACAGATGCCATGTATGAAACATATGCACAAAACATTTGCATAATACTCTGTGCTTTAGGAAGAAAGGCCCTTCCTGACTAGCTGGAAGCTTCAGGGTTAGCAAAAGAAAAAGGTGAGGTCAAAACAATGAAACCAAAAGAAATGGTGTCTGCTAAGAGGGCAGTCAAGATTTCAAATGCTGCAGGCGTTGGAACACCACAGGGATAGGAAACCAAGATTTCTTGGGTGGCAAAACCTTCAGTCCAGAATGTACACTGGGGAGAAAACAGTACATCCTGCAAGTGTAACAGATGACTGTATCACAAACTCAGTTGTTCTGACTTCTTTACAGGGATTGTAAAGAAACATGCTGATTTCATGCAACATTTCTTCAAGAGACATGAAGGACAGTAGGCAACAACAATTCAGATACCACAGGATCCACAGAGTCTACAGCAGGGGGACAGCAAGCTGCAATTGCCTTCTCTTAACTCATTGACCTTCCAATCCTGTGCTTTGCAAGGTCCGATATTCTCAAAATTTTTGACCACTCAGGTCCCTTTTCAGGCAGGTGTATAACTCCAAATCACTCATGCTGTGTACTGGAGCCACCACAGCAGGAAAGGTCTTACTATGTGGGAATTCAGAAGATGGGAGTGAGACTACTATTTGAAAGTTTTGATTACGGAAAATGACAGCAAATCTCACATGCAGTGATGAAAGTTGGTACGACAGTGCTCAGGTTCCTCCCAATTCCAACATTCACGTGGAAAAATATTGAGCTAATGACTGCATCTCTTTGAGTGTGACCATCCACCCAATTCCTTATCCACTGAGTTATCCATCCATCAAATCCAAGTCTCTCCAATTAAAAGAACATTATGTCTTGTGGGACGGTCTCAAATGCTTTGCACAAGTCCAGTTAGATCATACCAGTTGCTCTTTTCTTACCCATGAGCCCTGTAACCCCATCACAGAAGGCCACCAAATTTGTCAGGCACTATTTGGCTTTAGCAATGCTGTGTTGGCTGACACAAATCACCTCCTTATTTCCTACGTGCCTTAGCATAGCTTCCAGGAGGATCTGTGTTCAGGAATACATTCAGTGCAGGTGGCTCAGTGAGCAGCTGCAGCTGCAGCAGATTGAGCTCTGGGTGGCAGGAGCCTGAGGCAAGAGGCTGAGAACTGGCACTGACCCTTTGCACAGCAAAGGGCACAGGGACCAGTGGCACCAGCCAAGTGACAGGAGACTCAGAGACACAGCAGGAGCCAGTGACTCTGCACGAAGAGCCCAGACTTTCCAGCACTTAGACCATAAAGATTCAAAACCCCAGGGTGTCCTTTGTGCTGAGTCTCTCCTCAGAGGCAGCAGCTCAAGCTGTTCCTTTGTTGCTGCACCATGATAAAACTATTTAAAGAATCCAGAGGTCTGAGACTCTGCAATGGGAAAGCCTGGGCTGAGCTGGTAAAGAAACCTTGTTTGTCTGTGAGAGTGGTGTCTGTAGGGAGTCACACTGTGCACACCTCGGCCTGGAGCTGCCTGCTGTGGAGGGCTGGATGTCTCTGGTGGTGAGAATGTGACTGCCTGAGGATGGTCAGACAGAAAAGACTGAGGTGAGACTGACCAGCCACTAGTTCCCCGTCTACCCTTTTTCCCTTTAAAAAAATTAGGGTTCCCATCATTGGGAACTTGACTGGACTGCCAAAACTTCTCAAATATGATGGATAGTGGTTTAGCCACTTCATCTTTCCCTCGGGACCCGCAGATACACCTCATCAGGTCCCACAGACTTATGCACCTACAGATTCCTTAGATGTGCTTGATCCTGATCTCCTACAACAGCTCATTCATCATTCTCCCAGTCCCTGCCTTTGCCTTCTGTGACTTGGACAGTGTGGATGGAGAACTTGACAGTGAAAATTAGGCAAAAAATTCATTGAGTACCTTGGCTTTCCCCATGTCCTGGGTAACCATATCTCCTATTTTCTTCCAGAGAGGACTCACATTTTCCCTGGTCTTCCTTTTATTACTGATGTACCTCTAGAAGCTTTGCCTGTTGCTGTTGATGTCTCTGACCAGCTTTAATTCTATCACAGCTTTAGCTTTCCTAAGCTGATTCTTTTTTCTCACTTTCTCTGCATTCCTCCCAGGCTAACTGTCCTTGCTTCCATTCTCTGTAAGGCTTCCTTTTTGTGTTTGAGTTTGCCCAGGAGCTCCTCATTCATCCATGCAGGCCTCACGGCATTTTTGCCTGATTTCATTATTGTTGGAATGAATCACTCCTGAATTTAGATGAAGATGAGATGTAAGTTTAAAGGTCCTCTAATTTCCCTCCTGAAAGAATACAATGCTATGGCTCCTTAACAGGTTTTGAATGGGACTATGTTGGAGAAGGGGGGAAGGGAAGGGAAGGGAAGGGAAGGGAAGGAAGGGAAGGGAAGGGAAGGGAAGGGAAGGGAAGGAAGGGAAGGGAAGGGAAGGAAGGGAAGGGAAGGGAAGGGAAGGGAAGGGAAGGGAAGGGAAGGGAAGGGAAGGGAAGGGAAGGGAAGGGAAGGGAAGGGAAGGGAAGGGAAGGGAAGGGAAGGGAAGGGAAGGGAAGGGAAGGGAAGGGAAGGGAAGGGAAGGGAAGGGAAGGGGATCAGTCTTACTGTGACCCTCATTGGACACATATGTATTTCAGTAAGTGAGCATCAGTGCAGAATGAGCAGAAAACTTATTGAAGAAGTAATTTTAACAGGTTATCAACCACTGAGACGATTTTCAAAATGAAGCACAAAGCTTTATTCTAACACATTTTGCTAGGAGGAGAAATACTGTGCTGGCAGTGTATTCAAGTAGCATTTTGCCCTATATGAAACTCACAGTGGAACTTAGAAGGGGGCGTAATGTCATCTTAAGTGCAGGTATCATTTAATCCAAATCCAAAAATGCTTCTCAAGCTCAGCCCTATGAGCAGATTGCTGTCTGTGGATACTTTGCTCAGAAACACACACAGCACTGTTCTACCACTTTGAGGACAGTCTCTTCTATGCTAGCCCAAAGCAGGTCTCACATTGAAAAATCTCAAAATAACTTCTTCCTTCTCTGAGTAGTTATGTAAGGCTTTTTTTAAAAAAAAATGATCTTTCAACTCGGGCTTACAGTGATAACAGTATAATAATGGCATTTCCAACAGTGTGCAGCTCTCCCCTAGAGACACTGGAAGATATTTTGTCAAATTAGTTCCTCAGCATCACTAAGTCTGGGAAAAAAAGCACAGATCAGTAGTTGGGCCTGTGCCCCTCCATGCTAGTGAAGGCTGGAATAGCGTTTCTGCCAATAATAGCCCCAATCAGGCAGTTCTTGCTCCAAAGAAAAGTCTTCCTAAAACTCAAGACAAGACTTCAATTACACAATCACATACTATTCTGGCTTTAAGATCCCCAGAACAGACTGGATGGTGTGTCTTGAATGAAGAAGAATGAAATGGTTTTAAGTCATTTTCTGAAACAGGAGTAGAAAAGAATGCTATTGAGTTTTTAAAATGAGGTTAACTTTCTCCACAGACAACAGAACACAAAGCCACTTAAAATATCTGGTAAGTATTACATAATGCTTTTTAAAAAATTTCCCTGTTCAATCCAGCTTCAACTGGGGTATGAACTAAAGTCAGTGGAAGTCTTTTGGCTGACATCAATGGGTTCTGAATTAGGACCTCATTCCTTGCAGCCCAGCTTGTGTGCTACATTAATTCAGAAATGGGTTTTAACAGCTTCTTTCACCTAACAATCTCCTGAGAGCTGTGCGCTGAGAGACAGAGGGCTTTTTTCCCCCTTTTTGAAGGACAGCAAGGCACAGCATAGCAATAGTCACAGTGTGACCTGCACTTTGCAAGTGTAATTTCCAAGAGGCAGAAACTGCTTTTCAGAGAAAAAACATTCTCCAAGTGTTCTCCAAAACAAAAAAATAACCAGTTACAGAATGCTATTCCAGTAACAATCTGGATCAGGAACATATAAATCACAGTAAGAATATCAGTGGACACAGTTTGGAGAAACTGGGAAAGGGGACAGAACCAGTTTCGGAGAACAACTGAAATACAAATAACTTTACAAATTGTACTGTAGTTGAGAAATAATACTGTAACCTTAGTACTTCCAAACAAGCACTTTCAACAGACACACTCCAGCTTGGTGTAAATGAGGTGATAAGGGACAGGAATACTGCTGTCATCCTGTCACTCACTGTCCCTTCACCCTGGAATCATACAATTAACACAGTTTTGCTGCACAACAAAATGTTCTTATAAACTGTTGTTCTGCCCATAACTTCAGCTCTGTTTAAGAAGATGAGAGTAAACACAGTTTTGGTTCCTCTAGGTTTTTAAAAGGAAGAGTCTCTTAAGCACTCTATTTTTATTCACCTGTGAGATGTCTGCTTTCATACTATCCTTGGTGGACCAATAGCACATAAAGATTGCTGGCTTTCAGACAAGACGTTTTACAGTCCATCAGGTCTGTTCACAGATTTGTTTATTAAAATGGTATTTTTATTGTTTTACTGATATGAATTTGCATTAGTACCACTGTTTTCTTCCCCACAAGGACAGGCAGCTCATGCTCCCTCACACAGCCATTCCCAGCTGAGCTCTGGAACACAGGGCAACCACACGTTCTTGTGGCTGGTGGTCACACCAGTGGTCACCCAGCCCTGGAAACCATAGTTTTGAATGCAGCATGTTTTGCCTCTCTCAAGTGACCCACTCTACTACCAGCTGTGGGTACTGGCTCACATGGTTGCACTGTAACAGACCCCAGCAGAGCGAGGAATACATTCTTTGACAGAAATTCTCAGATTGAGCCATTTCCCTAAGGACATTTTGGAGTGGCTCTGAAGTGCAGCACAATAGCCAATGCCATTGTGGGGGAAAACAGCCAGAGCTGCAGACCTCCATCTTTTTGTCAAGCGTGAGATGCCCTTCATAAAGCACACGACGTCTCGCCTTTATGTGATCAGACTACATAAGAACATTCCCTCTACATGGAAGAGACTACAAAAAACACACATCCATGCTAATCCATCCTTCACAGTCCAGCATGTGTTTATTCATTCTCTTACCAAAGTCCAAACTTGCACCCTCAACTGCGTGGGCAGGGAATAGATCTCAAAGGACACTGTCCTGAATTCCTATAAATGGCAGTCATCGCTGTCTGACTGAGCGTAAATCATACACCAGTTGATGTGTCCAGAGGGGAACCAGAAAGAAGTAATAAAGAAGCCAGGAAACACACAGTTCTCAATGCCAAATACAGGTTTATGCAGAAATCTATCTGGACTACAGTGACCAACTAATTTGAATGTATAGCTAATGGGTCTTCATTGTCCCACATCAACCAAATCCCAAGTTTCATAAGCAGGCCTAGAAGAGTGATGGTAGGTGACCAGAACTTCGCAGTCCATCACACTCTCAAGTAACACTCCAGGTGCAGTGTAAAAGAAAACCTGGCCAACACTGAAGAATGGGATGTAGGAATAATAGATGAATGGATAAAGAGAGAAAAAAGAGTTCTAACATCTGGGGAAGACTTTTATGCTTCAGCATGTACACTGCCTTTGAGATGACACAAGATGAGGTGAGCTTGTATTTACAGCTCATGGCAAAATAAGGAACCCTAACTCCTCATCACAATCCACAGGACACCAAGCCTGAAGGGACAATTCAGTTGAAACATTGGCTCTTTCAGATAAAATGCAGCTTACTCAAACTAATCAGAGTTTTTCCCCAAACACAGTAAGCAAGGCTTAATTAGGAACATAATGTCATGTGTGAAGGACATTTTGTTAAAAATACACTGCATGTACTGAAGAACTCCATTTTTTTCATACAATGTGACATATAACAGGCACTGAACCAAAACACCACAGATGTAGTTTATGCTATCCCACTGGACTACCAAACAACATTTAACATTGTGAAAGTATTGCAGATATATAGTAGAGGATGTCTAAATGTTCCTTTACAGTACTGCCACAGTGACTGCTTTTCCTCCATGTTACCACTGCCATTAATAGAGAGCTAGCAACAAAAGTCATCATAAAACAACTCAACTTCAACCTTTGGAAAAGATACATAACCTTTTTTGTTACTCCTTCTTCTCTGTCTTTTAATCTAGACTTCATATTGAGCCCAGTTTTGTATTTTCTTAGCTGCAAAAATTAGAAGCAACTCTATTCAAGTCAATAAAATTCTTGCAACATGAAGAAGGAATCATCCATCTGCAAAAAACAGTCTAAAAGGTAATTTTCCACTGACAGCTCTTACCATAAAACAGGTTACAGAAACTACTCTTTTATCTAACACTGAAAGTAAACAATTAATGCAAAATGTACAATGCTTTAAAGACAGTAAGTCCTCCACCTGTGCCCTTTATATGTAATTATTTTCATCTTAGTGAGAAGACAGTTAAGAAAGACTACCATCAAATTGTAGATGCAGCCTATTCATCACACAAAACAGGCAGCTAAACATCTCTATTTATTTATGCATTATTTTACCTCTTGTTCCCCCCTTGGAAAGCATATGGAATCTATGAGGCATTTTCACGCATCATTTCTTGTAGAAGAACATCATGTCACCTTTTATGCCCTCAGGCAAACTTCTCCTATCTGATCTCAGTAACTGCCCATATCAAAATTATTTTTCATACCTTGTGTAAGCAGCTGGAGGTTTCGAACTTCTTCTCTCACCTTCAGCTGAAGGACTTGCTGCAGAATGTGCTGTCGCAGGCTTTCCTGGGCAATGCCCATTCGTTCAAGCTTTTTGTCAGTAAGTCTCAGCAAAGCACGGCCTGCATGCAAAAGCCAAAAAGAAAAATCATACAAGGATTTCCATTAGTGCAGACAATTTGCTACAGAAAAAATTCTCAGTCCTTAAATTCCTCATTCTGAGAGGAATTGTTCCATCAATTAGGCACTTCCTTACTGTTAGAGATTTATGTGCCACTCCTCCCTTTTCTATTGTTTTTTTCCTGTATTGTTTTGGTGCTTTTTGAGACATACAGGCATGTAAAATAGATATCTTGTGCCATTTTAGACAATCACTCGCTGTTTTCTTAAGGGCCAGTTGGTCTCCCATGGGTAGGATAATCCCTATAAGTCTACAGCTGACATAGGTACCTACACAGAACCTCACCTGTTTTCACACATCACGTCAAGAAATGAGTGAAAACCAGTGACCATGGGTTTTATAAATTAAATCAATTTAAGATATACCAAGGATGAATATTGTTGAAATTCAGATATGTGTATAATGTAGCAGCACCATTTCACACAATGGTTTTGTACTTCAATGTTCAGCCTTCCAAATCCCCCTCAACAGCAAACTATCACAGCAAAATTGAGAAAAAAGCAGTAGAGATTTTTACCAATTATATCTAAATCATTCCACAAAAATATTTTGTCCAACTATAAAAAGACATCTACCAACTATAAGGAGCCTATGGTCTTTGCAGGCAATAACTCCCAGTTTGTGACTGATCTTTACTATTAGGTAATGTTGAAACACAGTCCCAGGCAGATTGTAGATGTTAAAAAAATCAAACCATCTACATTCTCCCGATTTTGCTAGTGGAACTCTGACTCCATCTTTTGGGCATGACTGTGCTGTAAATAAACAGGAGCAAGACTGCAAACTGGCTGAGCCAACACTATGGAAGTATTCGGACCAAGCAGAGAACCAAAGCATTAAGCAGAATTTTACCCTAGGAAGAAAACCAAAACTTACTTTCTTTGGTCTTCACCACTGCTGTGGGCTAGTACAGGGAGGAGAGTCTTGCAGCTCTCTACTGACTTGATTCCCACCATACACATTTGCTATCTAAAGGTGCCCTGGCCAATACCAACAAATCAAGCTAGAGCTACACTGATACTACCTTGAAAATTACGTTTGGTTCACGTTTTTAAAGAGGTTCAACTTTTTACCTCCTCTAGTTCTTTTTAATAATTAAAATTCCCTTCTTTGACTTCTCAGGCCTTATTCCAAAACCAGAAGAAAATAGCAAAGAGCAAGTTATTCCCTGTGCAACATAGCAGCCTCTGTGCTACCATTACCGTGACTTTTGGCTGAATGGTACAATTTAGCTCATCAGAAAGTGTTACTCAACACAGCAAGATAAGGCCCTTATTCAACCTCTTTCCTTACAAAACAGCAAGGAGTACAGAATTTTTATAATAATTTTAATTTAAAAATTTAAGATAAATGACAAAAATTTAAAGGGACACAGAATATCTGCCTCAAACTAAAGAATTAGCTGCATGCTCTTCACAAACTGCTAGATTTTACTCACAAGCAGTTCCATAGGATCTTGATATGATGCAATGTAAAATACTGGGATATTACTATTAATAAAGCAAGATGTTATTGATCAGATAAAAATGAGAGCATTCATGGACTTTATGCCCTTCTGTGTCTCTCAAACACTACATGCTACAGAGGATGACCTTTTGATTAGGAAACCTTTCTTTGAAATCACAAACAAGAAGAATTCTAAGGGTTAATGTAATAACAAACTATGGAAATTAAGTCTCTTGCAGATCAATGCCAGCTGTCCAATTCCCTTGGTGATAAAGGCAGCAATAATGACTTCAACTTTTATATTGTCTTATCACACTAAACATCTTAAAGCAATTTATAAAGGATGTACAACAGTTCAAGAGTATGGTCTGTAATGTCAAATTAACGACTGAAAGCAAATAAAAATACAAGACACCAGTTTAAAGAGTGCCAACACACGTGTCATCTTAGGGCAGGGAGTCAGCAACAGTAATATGAAAGGACAGACAGAGGCCATGCATCTCATCCAGTGACCTCCACCTCTTTTTTGCCATGAATATAGTCATTACTCTTTCCTTCCTCTGGGCAACTTTTCAGTTTATATTCAAATCGTTTTTCTACCCTAGCCACTGCCTTTGGAAGTCGAGTATGCACAAAACAGAGATGTCTCTTTTCAACTCTTGACATGCCAGTTCCTCTGCAGCTTAGGCTCAAAGCACGTTATTGACTCATACTATCTGTAGCAGCTTGCACAAGTTGCCTTAAATTAACTCTTTCTTGCACCAAATCCAAAATGACATGTTGAGGCAGTGAAGAGGTGAGAAAGCAAACATCCAAATATGGCATTTCAAGAATGCATTAAGTGACCTGAACTGTGAAAATTCAATCCTCCCCATACCCTCTTCCCTCTCAATACTTAGAACAACAACATCCAAGCCAGAACTCAAAAAATT
This sequence comes from Entomyzon cyanotis, assembly GCA_024500445.1. Classification (NCBI taxonomy): domain Eukaryota; kingdom Metazoa; phylum Chordata; class Aves; order Passeriformes; family Meliphagidae; genus Entomyzon; species Entomyzon cyanotis. The sequence continues at coordinate 14,106,196 of JAKEPQ010001004.1, read as the reverse complement.
TTCATTCTAATACTAAAGCATGCCTGTGAAATGATATTTTTAATGCCTGGATCAGTCACTAAAGCCAATTAGCCACTAAGGCCAAGATCCTGACAATCAGCTAATGATTTCGGATGCTTCCCCATCTTGCTTCCTGTACTATGCGTATCTGAAAGAGTAATCATTTTGTGTTAAGAACTCTGTGTTATTGATGATCGAAACCAACTGTCCAGAGAATTTGTTGAGTCTCTGTCTTTGGAAGCACTCAAAACCTGGTTGTCAAGGTCCTGAGCTGTACTTGTCTCTGCTTTGAGTAGATGATTGCCAGAGGTACCTTCCAACATCATCTGTTCTGTGAAATAACCTGCATGAAGGATCTCGATCTAAAGATCTATTTTCTTTAAAAAAGCTAAGATTAACAAAGGAAATGAATAAGAATACACAAAGGATGGTCATTTTATCGAGCAACACATTTAAAACAGGGAGACAGCTATACAGTAAAAATTGGGGATAGATTTTTAATTTTCAGTGAGTGCGGATATAATATATTATCAAAAGTAGAATATGTGACAAAAGGAACATTTTCTAAAAGTGTACACTGATCTTTGCTCGGACACAAGTAGAATGAATTTAACTTCTGTTGCAGGAAAATTTCCCAACACTACAGAACAGGCACTACCTCTTAGATGTAGCAGCTACCTGCCTAATAGAGAACAGGACATTTTTCTCAAAAGCACCTTGACCAACAGAATCATAAATGTCTCAGTGACAAACACCTAGGCCTTGGCTCAAGCTAGTTGCAAGGCTGGAAACCAAATGTTTTAAACAAAACTCCACAACTCCCTCAGTATCTGTATGCATCTTTTAGCACCTAAACCAAAGCCCTCTCATACTCAGGGCAGATCAGCCATGGAATGCTCTGAGACACCCTGAGGGCAAACACAAAATATAAAACACTTTCCAGCTTAATAATGGATTGATGGCCTAATTTTTTCTAATATGACTTAGCTGCTGCAGATCTCATTTGATCAAGCTGGGATTAGATGAAAATTTGAATGGAGGGAGAAACATTGCATGCCACAGAACATTAGCATAAGCATTGGTCCAATGAGGCTGGCATTGGCCCTTGAGCAAGGAATGCAGCAGAGTCTGCTGAACCTAATCAGAAATGCTCAGTCCTCCCTGCACTGGTATATCCTATTGCACTTCCCCCAAGTGCCAGTTCACAGACACACAGAGGGACACCTTGCAAGAAGCCTTGAAAGAACACTGGTGAGGCAGGTAAGAAAGGGCTTATTTAACAAGTACTGAAGAATGAACTGAGGAAATACAAGGAAAGAAGAGGAGATAGCTAGTAAGACAGTGATCTCACATGAAGCCCTGAAGAAAACTATGAGTAATTTAAAGCTGATGAAAATGATAGGCCATTAGTGGGAACAAATGATGGTGTGAACTATGGTCAAAAAAGCTGGTATTGTCTTCTGAACACAATATGAAAGGATACCTGATTATCAAGACAAGATGTTCAGTTTACTTACCTGCAAAACCTGAAAAAAACCAGGAAAATGAGATTCACTAAGCCCCTAAATTATGCAATATTAAAACTTTTCCAAGTTTATACTTAAATGCTGCAAATGCCATTTTATTCTTGGTTAATGGATAATAGCGTGCTTCTATAGTTTTTCAAATGTGGTGCCTTTGTTTACTTGAAATATCTGATCACAGCTTTCCTCTTGCTTATAGAGGCTGTTGTTGGCTTCTCTTGACTTCAGTGCTTAAAAACAAGCCTCACTGGACATATCAAGTAAGATATTTCCATGACAGAGACAGAGACATAAATATAATTGTTCAGGTGCTGGTGAGGCACAAGTATAAAACTTTCATCATATAGTCAGGAAAGAATGCAAACAAGAATGGGCAGAGAAAGAGGCTATGATTTCATAGTGAGGAATGGCAAAGTTATGAGAGAAGGTGAAAAAAAGAACAGTCATCTACAGAATGAGAATGGCCTCATGATGGCAGTGGAGGGAGTGAACACTGGGAAAAGGGTAAAGCTATTAAACTAGGGAACTGATTTGAAAAGAGAACAAATGCATATGAGTACAATTGAGGATGCTGGGTTCAGAAATAACTTTTAAAAGAAACAGCACAAATCAGAAATCAATCCAATTTTCAGAGCAATCTTGATATGACTTCATGATGCTTTTCTGGATAACCTATCAGATCTTCTACAGTCCTACATTTTGGGCTTTTCCCATGAGAATTTAAAAGCATGTCTCTCCTTCTCATGCCTGTCTCATCACTAGTCAACCAGACACATCAGCCGCTTTGTCATCAATGCCTTGTGGCAAATCTACAGCTTTTCTTGCAAAAGCAGTTAGAACTGGTTTGCCTTACTAATCATTTTAGCCCTGAGACTAATGCAGACTCTTGGTAAACTGCAGCCTGCATTACCATCCTCTTTGTCCCACTTCAGATATCTAATATGTCACTAATCAGGGAAGACTTACTTACTTTAAAAGTAGAAATGGATTCATTTTTCATCAGACTCACCATAGCAGCAAAGACCTTATTGATCTACCTGCTTGCATGAAGGCAGCTGCCAGCCTAGGCAAAGGAGATTAGCTCCCAAAATTGCTATTGGTACCTGCCTGGTACTTTTGATGTGATGAACAAATCTCAGCTGGGGACCAGCTTAAATATATAGGAGACACAAGAGATACTGGTACAGAACTAAAGAAGAAGGAACAATAGTTTCTAATGATAGGGACCATGAGGAGCAAAGAAGACTATTTAACCTTGAAGAATATTAAAGATCTCCAACTGAAGAAGTTCTCCAACATCTGAGTCAGCATTCTTGCGCTTTCTCATCCTGTTAACAAAAGCAGTAAACCTCCATGAAGCCACAAGAATTACCTTCTGGTAAGACATACGAATGGAAAAAGCCCGTGACTTCAGTATGTCTCCAGTGGAAGCACAGGAAGGCTCATGTATCAATTTGCTGATGTATCAAATTGGCTTTGAACATGGTTTTATTTGTTAGCACCATCAAAGATGATTCTCTGTCTGTTTCTCATTCATTATTTGCTGGATCCAGATGAAAACCACTCTATAATACAGTTTCGCAGAGAAAACATGGTCATACTGGTCAATAAATGTCTGATCAAACCCAAAAAAGCAGCTATGTAAACAAAGGCACTTACTGAATATTATCTGCATCCCTTGTCTCAACATCATGCCTATTTATAGTTCTGGCAAGAGGAAGCAATGACTATTTTTACTTCTGCCAATAAAACTACAATAAAACAAGTTTTTTTCCATAAAACCCCTCTCAGGTCACAGTTTTCTTGCACCATCCTGTCCTTCCTTCCACACTTCTGAATCACAGGCATGAAAAGAATATGAAAGAGACACTCAGTTTTTCCTTGGCTCTTCCCACGGATGTCTTCCAGCTAGCTATCCCCAGTGAGTTAACAGAGCATGGATCTGGAATTCTCAATTAAGGAACTGCATTCTACAAGTATGCTTACTTTGTCCCTGGTAGATACTTCCAGCCAAGTAGCTCCAAAGAATCCAGGTTCCTTGAAAATTAATGCTGAAGACAGAAATCCCTCTCCAGAAGTGACATTCTGCTGACTCCCAACTCCTCCCATAAACAAAGCAAGCAATTCCAGCTCCTTGACCTGCCCACACATTTCCAATGAAGTATTTAATTGTGTATTTTAATTGTGTGGGAGCACCACACATCCTTGTATGATAGAATTGTTTAGGTTGAAAAAGACCTCTCAGATCAATCATTAAGCCAGGACTGTCAAGACCACCACTAAACCATGCCCTAAGTGGCACAGCCACATGCCTTTTAAGTACCTCCAGGCATGGTGACTCCACCACCTCCCTAGGCAGCTGTTCCAGTGCTTGACAAACCTTTTTGTGAAGAAATTTTACCTAACACCCAATATAAACCTTTGCAGATAGGTTTGTTGTGACCCACATGCAGGACCTGGCACTTCACCTTGTTGAACCATACATTTGGGCTTGGACCATCAGTCCAGCCCGTCCAGATCTCTCTGTAGAGCCTTCCTGCCCTCCAGCAGGTCAACACTCCCACCCAACTTGGTGTTGTCTGCAAACTTACTGAGAATGCCCTCAATCCTTTTGTCCAGGTTAGCAATAAAGGTATTAAACAGAACTGCTACAGATACATATGAGCTTTAGTTATAAAAGTTTGAATTAATTACTCTAGTGTCTAATGATTTACAGATATATTAAAAAATATCTTTATTCTGAGACAATATTAGAATACAAATCTCAATACAAAGAAGGGAAGGGGTTAATGAGAAACTGCGCATCATGATTACTGGAAGTGGTTCAGTTGGTAATTTACTGTACTGATGGGAACTATATTGATTTCTTACAAGTCTTGAGTAAAAGACTGTTAGATGGTCCTGTTTTTCAGATGAATATATTCAGCACCTGATGATTTTAATAGGAGGAAATAGTAGTAACTTGAAATCCCTTCTGAAATATAAATTCAGGCACAAATCATATTACAGCACTTTTCAAGCGTACTGTAAAATGTGAGACAACCATTCTTAGTGCTCTCAGGAAGGACCCAATAGGACCCACAAAGTAAATTAAGGATAAATGTAAACCTTTAGCAGGCAGTCTATAAATCCACATTGTTTATTGTATATACATCTGCCAACCTACTTCCTGGACATATAAAATCATATATAATTTATAGCTGTGTATAAAGATAATACAGACATATAATAATGAGCTTTTATTATATTGCACATCGTATCTTTTAAGAAAAAAACCCAGGACTATTGTTTGTTGGTACCTCTGTGCTAGATTTATGGTCCCCCTATTCAAATAAACAACCTCAAGGTCTTCCCTGTCCATGATGGAGAGAGTTAATCTGTCAACACCTTTGATTTTGTTCAACACCAGCAGGACATGCAGTTCTTCAATCCCTAGTTAATATAACGTTGCTCTCTGTGCAACACTGCATGCATTATATATCCCATTTCTTTATTATTTTGGAAAAAAAAACCACATTAGATCATACTTGCTAGCAAGAGTTCTGTTAATTTATTCAGGAGTAAACATACATTCATATACTATAATGTACAGCTTCTACACAGAACAGATTAGGAAAGGGAAAGACAATTTGGAAAGCGTTAGAATTGACTGAAGTCTTTAAAGCAAACTCAAACAAGAACCTTTCCTGTAACTCCTAATGTCAAACCTTACAAAAATCAGACTTCTTCCAGAAAAAAGGGATCATTTATTACCACAAGAAAAATAACCATACAGACATGCACACAAAAAGACCCCAACAACCATTCTTGAAGTGCCCAACCCAAGTGGAACTGGGAAATCCCTGAAATTGCACAGAAAACATTCCATTTATAAGCAAAATCTTTCACTGTTTTCAAGCGCTGGGTCTGGCTGAGGCAGAGCTCGTTTTCCCCTCAGCAGCCCTCAGAGCCTGTGCTTCGTACCAGTAGTTGGGAAGCTGTTGGGAACACACAGTGTTTTGGCTACTGCCGAGCAGTGCTCCCAGCATCCAGGCTGTCTTCCCAAAATTTTCCCCCATGCCAGTAGGCTTTGGATGGACAAAATCTTAGGAGAGGACATAACCAGGACAGCTGACACAAGCTGACTAAAGGGATATTCCATACCATACAACATATACTAAGATATAAACACTAAAAAAAAAGGAAGAGGAAGGGAGGGCATTCATTATTTTACAATGTTTGCCTTCCAGAGCAACCACTACATGTGCTGAAGTCCTGCTTCCCAGGAAGTGGCCAAATATCGCTTCCTGATGGGAAGGAGAGAAGAAATCTCTGGCGTTTTTCCCTTACTTGATTGTCATATTTTATTTTAGTAAACTGCCTATATGTCAGCCTACGAGGTTTTTTCCATCTTATTTTCTTCCCCCGCCTTGCTGAGGAGAGGAGTGATAGAGAGGCTGAGGGGCATCCGGTGTCAAGTGAAGATCAACCCACCAGAGTCACACCTCGACAGGAGATTTTGGGGGCCATCTGACTCATTTTGCCAGGGAAAGCCATCCCTTCTTCCTCCTGATTACTCTAACTGCCATACAGGATTTAGGCAAAAACCTACACAAAGAAGAAGTATTCAAAACATGTTTAATTCATTTTCTGAGGTTTTTTTAATGCCAAACTTGTGGGAAGCAAGGAGGACCGACATAATGTGAGCAGACAGCCTACAGTACTGCATTGCAGAAGGTCTGTGGGCCATCAAAGCTCCAGCAGACCAGAATTTGAGAACGTACATTTTCTAATAACATTTTCCAATCACTGCTTTGTTTGAAAGAAAAAGAGAAAAACTAAAATTTTATTAAATATTAAAATAAGCTTTCATGTCCCAGTGCTGAGGTACATGCAGTATTAAAACATTTCCCAGTCTGTATCCCTAGCTCCCTCCTGCTCCACATTGTTATCTCCAAGCAGCTTTCAGTGATACTTTCTTCCGCACCCATACCAGCTTCATGCTTCATTTTTTAATAAAAAATGAAATTGAGAAAGGTTTTGTGTTAATATTCATGAGGTTAATAATTCATACTAATAAAAATGGAAAATTAAAAGCAACATACCCATAGGTTAAGCACTGTAGACTGCTTCAACTCTCCTAACCTAAAGGAGGAACCAGCCACATCTCTCCAGATGCACTCTTTGCTCTAGCATTTTTCTTTTGAGGCTTTAATTAGAAGCCTGGCACCTGTCAGGCTGTACACACCACTTCTGATGGGCCTTGAACCTATGTCTACGCTGCCCATTTTATAACCTAGGGGAAGGTAATTCTCCTGTTGTAAAAGTTACCTCTACTTGATTATATGCAGTCTTACAGACACAGGCACTAATCTGTTGCTGCATTGCTGGCTCAGTGGTACAGCAAACTTTGCAGAGCTCCTTTGCATTTCTTTCAGCCTTTATTATTGTGGCTGTGAGGAGAATCAGGACATAAGGATTTTACTCTGTTAGTCCATACCTCCTATTTAACAGTTGCACTTGACTCTTGGCAAATGACAACAGTCATTTTGGATCAGAAAAAAACCAGATACCTAAGCAACAAATTATTGTACCTAGTTTTTAAGCAACTCATCCCTGTAACAGAATCCAGACCTTATTTTTTTTTAATTCTGTCTCCTGTACCCCAAGTATTTGGCTCAACAATAATAATAATAATAATAATAATAATAATATTAATAATAATGATACAACTAATGTGCAGGAGCCTTACCAGAGGCTGCAGCCTAGCACTATGGTCCAAACAGAACATGTAGCCCAGCCCCTAGCTCTAGCTCTGGGTCTCACTCTACCAAGCAAAAATAAAAGCTCATTTTCCACTACAAAGTGCAGGAAAACATTGTGTGACCTTTTTATAAAAATAACTGCTATAGCTAGGAGCAAGGGAGCTCTTCCAAAAAGAGGAAGGCAGCTCATCTTCAAACTACCAGCAGAACGTGCCAAGGCCCAGTTTCTGCTTCAGGTCAGGGGCTGGCCAGCCCTCCCGAGGTGCAGCTGCACTGACCTTGCTGTGATGCACTTGGGAATCTCTCTGCAAGGTGCAAGGGCTCCAACCTCTGTCAACTTCAGCTTCTTTCCAAGAGCAGACACAGAGAACCCACTCCAGCCCTCCCTTTCCTGCATGCTAGGGAAAGGGCGAACCGCCCAGGGAGGTCGATAGTTTGGAGGCAGGCTTTGAAAACCCTCAGCCTGAAGGGGAAGCCAGACTTATTTTCCCTTCTGCTTTTTTGCTCAGACTGGGACAATTTTGGGCAGGCATAAAGAAGCCGGCACTGAGGTAAATTCATGGCTACAATAAAAAGGGAAATAGAATGTTCTGGTGCCTCCAGGCTTTTTCAGAAACCACACAAGGGACTATTCTGGATGATAATTTAGGAATTCACTTTTCAATCCAGAGCATCACACCTAGGTCCTGTGTGTGTGTTACTCACTGTGGCTGTTCAGCAGCTGATGTCGAAAAAAGAGCTTGGGAGCAAAGCAAGACCATAACAACTCTTGCCCAAAATACTCTCTCATTCTCCAAAAGCTTGTAATCTAGCAACTAATTAACAGAATTGGCTAATTTTAGCTACAGCTGAGCCTAAGGTCAGTGGATAGTTTCCAGTGACAATAGCAATACTTAGAGCTGCTTGTGAGAGGAATCTCACCAACATTTTAAAATGGCAGAATAATTCTGCCATTTCCAACGTGATTTGTTTTAGCAGGAAGGGGCAAAACAAGAAGAATGTGCTGCAAGGTAAACCTAAATTAATTAAAATGAGACACTAGTTAAATGATGAGGCTAATTCACAGTCAGAGCCACCTAGCAGCGAAATGGGTGGTTCTGAGATCCTTGTGGTCTTGAAATGGAGGTTTTGGAAGAGACTGTTCAGAGGAGCTCAGGTTATTGGGGTCTGCACAGGAGGGAGGCAGCAGTACTGGAGGGCTCTTTATCTCTGCATGAGATCGAACATTCAAAAAGGCCTTGGGAAAAAAGTACGGGAAAGAGTAAAAGGAAGAAAAGGAAAATTATATAAATCAAACAAGTACCAGTAAACCCCCAAACCTCAGGTAATATGGTGGGGGGGGGGGGGGGTGTGTTCCTTTATATTATATTGTTTTTCAGAGAACTTCAGTGGGTTTTCTTTCTGCTACAAATTAAATTTTTCCTTTCAGAGAGAACAGTAAACATTAAATCACTGTATTATGTATGAATTTCAGTTACACCTTATTTTTAAAAAAGAGTTTATGGAGAGGACACATCTGAATGCATGACATGATCCACCTTTAAGTCCTTCTTTAAAGAGGCACTGACTTGAACAAACACTAATCAACCAATAAAATCAGATTAGAGAAAAAGAAACAACTGTGGCTAGTGAATGTATTATACACCCTTATCAGCAATTACCCTGTAATAATTTATACAGAGGAAAAGACTGGAAACTATCATCACAGAAATTTCCTACAGTAATACTGCACGCTAACCCTCTAAGAAGACCCAAAGAGCAGATGTCACACTGTTTAAGCACACTGCTTTTACTCACAGAATATGCATTAGGAACCAGTGACATACTGGTTAAGTGCAGGGTGAGACACTTTACTTATGCAAAGAGGGACTGTTCTGACAGGTTGAATGAAGATGCTTCCACTTGTGTTAGAGCTTATACACAAATATGCAATATCATTTTTCCACTGGTTTGCACACACACATACAAAAAACACAGAGAAGAAAAACATTTTCAGCCTGGCAAAACTTTCCTAACCCACTAGAGTCTAGAGAATGTCTTCTGAGTACTAACACTGAGCCACAAATTGAATCCTCAGTCAAGTACTAAATTGTTTATCTTCATCTCCATTCATTAGCTTGCACTCAGTCTTCAATACAAAAGCCAAATCATTTTAGGGTTAGTTTCAAATGTGATTTTGGTTATGCACAAAACACAATTTCTTGTTTCTATGTTATAAATAAACATTTAGGCTTAACTCTCTTTCCTGAGTTGTAGACGTGTGTCTTGTGAAACTCCAGCAAGTAGTAATATTCACACAGCAAGAGCTGAATAGCAGCAATACAAACAAAAAAATGCAACAACAGATACTCAGAAATTATTTACCTCATCTTCCAGTGTATAATTAAAATGCTAAATCAAATATCCAGATATGTAAATACTCTTCACTCAATTCACTTATATTTCTTTGTAATGCTCTCCTTTGAGTCACCTTTATGATACACATTTTGCTTGCTTTTCCTCACTGTTTTTTTTCTGTTTTCTTCCCATTGGAACAAGTTCTTTTCTGCAGTTTTCTCAGACTGCAGAGCCTCCCTGGTTAAGACATATGTGAGCACTGACAGTATGAATTCCTGTCAATACCTCTGAATTAAATCAGCTGGATGGTAAGTAGGATCACAGCTGTTTATAGATTGAAGTATCAATTACAAGTCCTTCAGCACATTTGCATAAGAAGCTGATCTAAATCAAGTTATTTCTAGCCCGCTCTCAAGCAATTTTTTGGTGACCTTTGAAGATGGGCAAGCCAAGATTCTTTCTGCAACATACTGCAAGACGTGGGCACATCCTGTCATGGCCTCAAGACCTTGTATCTGCTTTCAGCAGCCATGCCCTACTTAAACACTAAGGATGAGATCACATAAGATCCATTCATAATGGTGTAAGAAACATTTTTGTTATTATGTGAGCAAGAAAATGACCTGGGATCCTGGTTAATACCAAGCTGAATGTAAGCCAGCAATGTGCCCTTTCAGCAAAGAAGGCCAGCAGTTTCCTGGGCTGCAGCAGGGCACAGCATATCCAGCAGGTCAGAGGAGGTGATCCTTTGCTTCTACTTGACCCTGGTGAGGCCACATCTGGAATACTGTGTCCTGTTCTGGAATCGCCTGTACAACAGAGACACATTGGACCAAGTCCAGCAAAGGACCACAAACATGATTAACAGACTAGAGCATTTTTAAGATCAGGAAAGGCTGAGAGAGTTGAGATTGCTCAGCCAAGAGAAGTGAAGGCTCAGGGGAGCTTTCCAACATGTGTAAAAACCTGACAGAAGGAATAAAGGGACACGGCCACAAACTGAAACACAGGAAATTCCATTTAAATGTAAAGAACCTTTTTGGAGTGTGCTTGAACACTGGAAAAAATGTTCAGAAAAGTTGCTGAGTTTCCATTCTTGGAAATACAACTGACAGGACACAGCCCTGGACAATCTGCTCTAGCTGGCACTGCTTTGAGCAGGAGGTTGGACAAGATGACCTCCAGAGGTGCTTTCTAACCACAGTGACTGTGATTCTATTTCATGAAGGTACAGAGCAGCAAATCAGGCTGCCTCAACTTAACAGTTAGCAAGGTCACAGTTAGCAGGTACTGAATACAGGAGTCTTACATAATTTGCATAACAACGTATTCACTTGAAACGTGCAAACCAAAGAGTCAGGTGAAAAAATACCTACCTACTTGGAACCTCCCTCAAATTGTTTAGATACAAGTGTATACCACCTGCAGTATCCCTCAGCAGCAGCATCCAGACACTGGATTTCTCTGAAGAAAATGCTGTAAGTAGCAAGGTTAGAAAGGCAGAAGGATGGGGGGTTAGGCTTGTAAAACATGGGGGATTTTTCAGCCCTTTGAAGCTCATCTGATGTCACACATTCTGAAAAGAGGACTGCATCTGGTTCCAAGAACACCCATTCTCCACTGCTGTCCATTCTATTAACCAGTGCCACCGAGGTCCAGGTGTCGGAACTCAGTTGTTTGTACTATCAAATCACCCCTGAGATTTCATGAGGTGATATTGGCCTGGGACACTTAACACCTCCTCATAAACTTTCAGGTATATTTCAGGAATGAGCAGAGATTGGGGGCTATTTCCCACAGCATGAACATAGCTATCCTGTCCTTTAGAGTAAGAACCCCTAGCAGCATGGGCACAAGTTGGCATAATTCCTTACTAATTAGCCTCAGTGTCAAATGGTGTTTGAGGAAACATCACTGACATCAGCATGGCAACATTAGAGAGCCACAAGTTCTCTTGGCAAAACCCAACCAGCTCTACCAACATAGTACATCTGCTGCATATGGGCTTGTTCAGTCTTGAAAGACAAGAAGACTTTCAGGATTCATTCACTCTTCCTGAAACGTAAAAGCATAAGATGGTTTCTCAGAAATCAGAAGAGTCAGAGGAAAGACAAAATTATTCCCTTCCTCATGAAATCTATGTATCCACTGGCACAAACCAGAGCAGCTGGAAAGTATTTCCTCTGCTGTTTCTTACCTGTTCTGAACTTCTAAATGACTTGGTTCTCTCAACAGTGAAAATTATGAAAAGCAACGGAAAAGAGGTATCTGGTTAAGTTTTTAATCACTATTGCAACTTCATTTAGATTTAACTTTCACTTCTAGGCATTTTAAGGATTCTGCTAGCTTCAAGCCTTGTGTCAGGTCTTACTTATGAGCAAGTTGTTCTAACATTTTCAAACACTGGAAATGAGGAGACAGAGAAGAGGTGTAAATGACTGGGATACTGTGTTTGAGGAAAGCAACACATTTCTTCAAGGAATGCTGCTTCTGTGAAGTCCTGTAAGAGACAATGTGTGAAAAAGAGCCCAAAAAGCAGTAATGTCAAGTCCAATTTTGGATTACTTCTGAAGGGCAACATGCTGCATATTACATTGCACAAGTCAGAAGAGCTGTCAAGGATTTTTACACATATATTCTGCCTGATTCACAGGGACCATTAATTATAGTTGTAGGGTATGCCTGTGTCAGTTCACTTGTAATTCTTGGAACATTCTTAATGTCTTCTGCAATCCTGACCTCTAAGCCAGTACTGTTTCTCAAGCACTGTCAAGACACATGGAAAAAATGCTACTGGTCTCCTCCCACCTGTAAGTACAATTAGACCACTGGCACAGTCTCCACAGGAACAGCTTTACAGCAAGGGCAATAAAAGATCTGAGATAGGAATACTGACAAAAATCTGTTACTTCTAAAGACAGTTACCAGGTTTTAGTCTTTACCTAAGCACAGTAATTAATGGGATACCATTCCAGACTTGGGATAAACACTATGTGATCAAAGTAGATCACCTTCCTACGGCTCCACAGACTGAACACCTGCAAAGTAACTTCCCCAGTATTGGAAAGCACCTCCTCTTTGCTAGCCAAGAGCCTCCTGCTGTTACAGAGTGGCTGGGAAGCAGCAGAGCTGCTACAGGACTGCTGTACAAGACAAGAAAACTACACTGCTGCCACTAAAGTGGTCAATACAAAGACAGCTCCTAATGGTTTATGCCAGTGTTCTTGAAAGGTACAAAGAAACACTGCCACTTCCCACTCTTAGTTTTTAGATTCGCCACAGGTATTTTCATTAAGCTTTAAAACACCACTCTGACCACTGCAAGTTTTACTTGAAGAGGTGATGAAAGAGGTTAAAAAGTACCACAATGCTGGGACTTTAAAAAGGTCCTGACTTACATCCACACTCATGCTGACAGCAAGAACATTCACATCTACAGTGAGAGAAGCATCTTCTGAGATGAGTCTGGACTTACAGAATTTTGGGATTGCCAGCCATTCAATGCATTTCCCAAGTTTGCAAAACCTTTCACTGAACCCTTGCCCAAAAAGAGAACCAATTCAAGTCTGCCTTAAGACATCCCAGAACAATCAAGGAAAATGGCTTTTTAGAGAGCAGCTAACCAGGCTCTTAACATAGAAATGTTTCTTGCCATGACTTCTGCAATGCAATCAAGAGTTTTCTGAAAGCAAGAGAGACCTGCACTTCAATATGCAGTATCGGATCATCTCAGTTACATGAAACAGCCACTATGAAATGAAGTGACTTTAAAAAGAGAGAGACTCCTATTTCAAATCCAGGAGGGGTTAATGGGAAATCCACATTCTTAGGTAAGAAATTTTATTTGTGTGATAGAGTAAAATGTTGCTCCATATACATTGTTATGGTTTAACCTCAGCTGGCAGCTCAGTACCACACACCATGGGATAGTGAAGAGAACGAGGAAAGGAAAAAACCTCATAGGTTGAGACAAGAATGGTTAATAATTGAAACAAAGTAAAATATAGTAATAGTACTGATAGTTAAATATACTGCTACTACTGCTGATGATAATAATTGTAACGGGAAAAAATAAAACCCAGGACAACAGCTGATGCTCAGTACAATTGCTCACCACTCACTGATCAATGCCCACCTCACCTCAACCCCTAGCAGCATTTGAAATTGGCCCTCCTGGCCAATTTCCCCAGTTTATATACTGGGCATGATGTTCTATGGTATGGAATATCCCTTTGGCCGGTTCCTGGCTGTCCTGGCCATGCTCCTTCCCATCTTCTTCTGCAGATCCTCAGGGGCAGAGCTTGAGACACTCAAAAGTCCTTGATTTGGGACAAGCATTGCTAAGCAACAACCAAAACATCAGTGTGTTACCAACACTACCCTCACACTGAATCCAAATCACAGCAATGTACCAGTGACTAAAAAGAAGATGAACTTTATCTCAGCCAAAACCAGGACAACACTTACCTACCTGAGTGTGAACTCATACGAAGTGTTACTCATAACTGAGGCATTCATAACTCTCATTCATATTGTACAGGTTCAATTTTAATGAACTGTTATGTACAAAGTTATTTTCACATAACTCTTGTTCTCTATTTGTTATAGGGCATGCTTGGATATTATGACAGTTGTGCTTCAAAACAGAAAGAGTATAAAGCCATCAAATGACAAATACAATGATATGTCAGGATATTATTTATTATTTTTAATAATTAAACCTCAACAGTTGTTTACATTAAAGCATTTTTATTGCAGAATCCTAAGGCTGTCTAAAGCTAGAACAGCATTTGCTTAAGGAGGCTAAATTATTTCTCTATCAGTTACGTTTCTATCTTCTCACACTGATTCTACAATGAAAAAAAGCATATGAGCTGTCTCTAGTGCCTTTCTTAAGAATCTTTAAATCAGGTGGTGCTGTTATTTTTTATCCTTTATTATTATTTTCAGATTGTGGTAAAAACCCATATAGTGGAAAGACAAGTAAAACTTTTCTGAGCTTTCTTATCACCCTAAAAGAAGAATAAAGAATTTGCATCACCTCTAAGTGCTACATTCAGTCCAGGGATGGTGTGGCAGGAAGGTTGTAAGTACATGATTTCTCCTTCCATTAAGTTCTATTTCTGCATAGTCTTAAATATTTACAGGAATTGGAAACATTATTGGTTGAGGTAGAGAGCTAGAGTCCAGGTTTTTCTTATTCTAACTTGGGCTCACTAAAGATTTGTATTACTTCACATGCTTCGACAGCTCACAGGTTTGGATAAAAGTTATATTATTCACACCACCACAAGGTTTTAAAGCAATATGGCACCTCTAACAGGAGATGCAGAAGATTTTTACAGCATCACACCTTTTATCATATTGTTGAGAGGCAATAGTCAATACATTATAGTTTGACCACAGCTATTCCATTTTACAAAGGCA
Organism: Entomyzon cyanotis; assembly: GCA_024500445.1. Classification (NCBI taxonomy): domain Eukaryota; kingdom Metazoa; phylum Chordata; class Aves; order Passeriformes; family Meliphagidae; genus Entomyzon; species Entomyzon cyanotis. The sequence continues at coordinate 14,091,165 of JAKEPQ010001004.1, read as the reverse complement.
GAGAGAGCCTTGGCTGCCTCCTTGCTTGGAACCTTCCTGACTCCTGACTTTATAGCTCTGTAAACTTCTGCCTGACACCTGGCAAAGATAAAGCTCCCCTCTCCAGGGGTCAATTACACTGAGCATTTCCAGTACATGACCCCAATACAGTTGCCTGAAGCATGACTGGGGACCAATCACGGCAAAGATATGTGATCACCCCACAAACTTGAATTGCACAGGATGGTCACAGTTGCACGCCAATATTTAAAACTGGAGATGAAATCCTTCCTGGAGGCCCCTGGAACAGCAGAGAACACATCAGTCTGTACTGAGCTACTGCATTATTGGCTGTATGAGCTCTAAGGAACTACTCAGAACACTTAGTGTGCTTGCAAGAATTGCAAGAGGACACAAGGACATCCATGCCTTCTTCGTGGAAGGCAAATCCAACCCACTTCTAAGTTAACCCACTTCCAATGTAGTTTGACAACCAGATGACACACAAAGTTTATAGTCACAGGGCTTGCTAGTGCAAAATGATTTGAAGTTGAGTCAAACTCATTTGTTGTCCATGTTTGGCCACTGCAGTTCAAATCATTTTAAGGACTTCTCAATAACCTCCTACAGAGGACAATTACATGACTCGTCACTGTGGTTTACATAAAACAAAACAAGTTCAATATTCCAGCTATGACTTTGGTCCAAGGTCAAATTTGGCAACTTCACTTTTCTGCACTCAAGAAAGCCATTAATTATTGAAAACCAGCAAGCTGCATGTTTGTTGTTTTTTAAAATCACATATCAATCTAGAATTAGCAAGTTCTCAAATTCTTTGGGAAATCTGTTTAATTGTTTTGATATATTTTTGAGAGGTTGTATCACAAGATGCTGCTTCCCACAGTCTCTCAGTACCAATTATAACTGCAGGTTTGTACAAGAGAGTGTTTCAGACTACAATTGTTTATACTATTCTTTTACTGTGGGTAATTCATTGAGGTACAGAATGGATCCAGCACACCAAAGCTTTTGCTATACAAAAGTGTTAATGGCACTGCAGTTTACAGCATTTTTCTGCCAGATGGATGATCATATTGGTGTAACAGTTCCCAGCAATTCTTGCAAGTCAGCAATAGACTGCACAAGATTTAGTGGATGCTGTTTAGCTAGAGCTTGCTTACATAAAGAGTATGCAAATACTTGCTTACTACTGAAGGATTCACTCAGATGGAATGTAAAAAACACCATATTCTACTTTGCTTTATATTTTCAAGAGTACTATGACTAAAAAGAGATAAAGTTTCCATCTTTTTCTGTAAGATGTATTCTGACATCTGGCATTCCAGAACAAGCAATAAATGCTCAGATACTGTAATTGTTATTTTACTGACAACTAACTATCTCTCTAATAAAGGCGAAAAACAAACAAACAGAGAGTCAGCCCTGAAGCACACCTGGTGAAAATAAACAGTCTGTCAGGGAAATGAAAGCCAGGCATCATTCATCAAATTCAACACAATAAAAAGGCTCTGTGAGCTCTTCAGAAGTGGTGTCTCTGAAGGTCAGAACTGTATTGCAACAGTAGGGATCTGTAAGTAAATACTGTAAGTTCTTCAAAGCTAACTTCCACCAATGTTGACAGAAATATCTCAATCTGTGGTTGCTCAGTCTGTAGAAGAGAAGGCTCCAGGGAGTCCTTATTGCTGCCTTTCAGTTCTTCAAGGGGGCCTATAAGAAAGACGGGGTCAAACTTTTTAGTAAGGCCTGGTTTTTAACCGAAAAGAGGATAGATTCAGACTGGATATAAAGAAGACATTTTTTTTCAGTAAGGGCGGTGAAACAGTGGAACAGGTTGCCCAGAGAGGCTATAGATGCCCCCTTTTTGGAAACATTCAAGGTCAAGGCTGAAGAGAGCTTTGAGCAACCTAATCTAGTTGAAGGTGTCCCTGGCTATGGCAGGATGGGTTGGACTTTTACGATCCTTATGGGATGTCCTTTGAGGGACTCTTACAACCAAAACCATTGCATGAACCAAGCACCACAAACCTGGATCATGTATGAAAAGTGAATCACAGGAGCATTTCGGTTGCATTTTCTGCTCATTCAGGGCATTTTCTGGACATAAGAGTATTTGTGCCATCAACTAACCCAGAAAATAATCTTTTAAACTAAAATATTAACTAAATGGCAATAAAAACAACAAGCTCAAGGCGCACACAGTTTTCTAATTCATCAGCCTGCACCATTTGCATTTGCACCAGCACATGCAAATTCGATGTTAAAGCTGCACTGCTCAGATCTCAGAAGTCAGGAACTGTCAGCTATCAGGTTCCATGTCCTTTACTCATACATATTACCACAGAGATTTGGGCTATGTGCTCACATGAGTTATCCTACACTGTGCATGGCTGTGAACACAAAACTATTGGAAGGCAGGAGGGTAATACGAGGAAATATGCTTGTTCTGTAGTCACACTCCTTCCTAAGCATTACCTTTGGACAAAGAGAGGATTCTAGGCTAGATACATCTTCACCCTGATGTAGCACACTCATAACTACAGCTACATCACTGCTTTGAAGATGCATATAGAACAGATTTGAACACTGTGTGTACTTAGTTTTGAGAGAGAATCCATGAAAATCATTACACAATGGAACTGCACATACAACATATTATGCATAAGAAATAAAAATTACTGCTAATTATTTGCCATATAAGGAATGAGATGGTGTATTTCTAGTTTAAAAAATTCATTTGAAAGTGAAGCAATATGAGAAGAAAATGAAAGCTTCCATAGAAGTATACTCTTGATCCATAGAATCGCAGCAGTCCCTCCAAACACATATTCTCTTTACAGACAGAAATGTGCAATGCAGCCAAATAGACTTGTAACAATGAGCCATTGCATATATTCCTTACAAAGGAGACCAAATACATGTTTTGGTACACACATATAGCACAGGTGTCGATGACTATGATTATAGCTGCTTGACACCTTTCATAATCATCAAGTGTTGCTGAACCTCAACCACTGAGGCTGAAAATTTCCATGTTGGTTATTTTGTATCAGACTGAGTTTTTAGTCTTAATTGTTATTACCAAAATTGCAATGATTTGCAGTACAAGATCAGGGAAAATACTTGTGGTTCAGTTAAAAGAATTAAGTAACTGTTGGGAGGAAGAAAAATACCCCACAGTTTCTAACTGGAAAGCACGACTTGCTAGTAAGCTTTTGTGCCAACATGCTGTCCTCATGAAGATCAATGTAAATTTGTTCATGTTAGAACCTTCAAAGTATTTCAGTCTGCAACCATTCAACAGGCCCCCTCAGAGTCATTTCAAGAGGCTGTGCATGCTCCGGTCCCAGGCTTGACAGAGTCATCCAAGCCAGGTAGTGCCTTTGTAGAGCTGGATACAATGAGAGGACTGTCACTCCTGTACTTCTAAAGGTTTCCACTACTGGAAAGGAAGATCATTCAAAAGAAGGACAAAATGTCTCAGAACAGAAGAAAAAAGAGACTAAGTCTAGGACAAATGAACACTGGAAGGTCCCACGTAGGTATGACCCAAACAGGCCTGAATTTGCAGTGCTTTGAATAGACATTAATCAGTCCCTGAAACAGAAGACTCCCAGTGCTTCCTCTACTGTCAGCCAGCTGCTGTGAAATTCACTGGCAAATTAAAACCCTCATTGTTCTCCAGTGACTGGTCCCTGTAGAAGATTGGAAACAATCACCTACATCTCTAATCACCTGTGAGCAGTCAGGGACAGCTCCACTGAATTCAGCTCTGACGATGAGCTATGTGGGAATCGATGCAGTTCAACATTTTGAGTTGAAGCTGCAGTCTGCAGGTGCATATGCATTACAGAATGTATTCCTCCACTGCAGTGTCACAAACCATTGCCTCAAAGCTCCTCCTCGCTCACAGCCCAGAGAGAAGACTGCTCTTGAATACTCCATATGATCCTTCACTAGCCTGAGAGCTGTGCACACACAAAGCTGTGCCACGCTGCAGCAGTGCAGATGTAAAAATTATGAGGTCCAGGAAATTAGACTCAGATGATTCAGTTTCTCTTTGAATTTATGCAGTAGTTTAAGATTCAGCCTCAAAAAAAAAAAAAAAATCTTAGGCAGTCTTATGGACAACATTCTCTGACCTGAGTAAGTACCTGTTTTCTGCTTTCGTTAAAGAAAATTCACGCACCAAAGTAAAATCGCCTGGAAGCTGACAGCCACTAAACTACTCTTCTGAATGGACATCAGAAAACACCTGAACTTCACCATCTGAATCCCTCAAGAACTTTTGCAAAATCTCAAACCCTGAGATTATGTAGTCTATTTAAACCCAAAGAAATCATAAGCCCAGGAAAAAAGCAAATGCACAAATAGAATATACTCTTGACTAAAACTGTAACAAACACAGCCAGTGTGAACCTTGCTTTCTGTTGGATTGATGTGATGTCTGCACTTTGCGGCTCTAAGTCCCATCCCAGCAACACAGATCAGTAAACCTTATGGCACTACTGTATGTAGCATATGGAGGCCAAAGATAGTTCTATGGCTAAACGCCTTCTACTGATGTGAGCCAGGCTACATCAGCTGATGGCCACACATTTCTGAACTGGAAAAATAGTTAAAGGGTTGTGCTTTCAGAAGAAATGGTCTTCAATAGTTATTTTTCATTATCATTTTTAGGACAGTGCAAGAGCCACTTCTGAAGTGACAAATGTAAAGAAATTCCCAGGTAACAGCTTGAGAAGTCAGAGTATCCTACCAGAATGCAGGTTCTGGTACCTGTCCCAGCAAAAGAGCATTACATGCAGCTTCAGCAACAAATGTTTATCTGCTCTAAGAAGAATGTGTACATAGACATGGAAAACAGATGGTATTAACAGGCTATGTGAGGAATCTTGTACAGAAATGATGCCTGAGAATTAAAGGAATGGCAGGTATGTGAGCATGCATCAGCATCCAACTGGGCTCATAAGAAATGTGTAATAGATTGTTTACAGACATCATCTTTGCACATCACATTTGGTACATTTGCAAAATGCAAGTCACAGGGGAATTCAAAGAGAAGACAAACAACAACTTCAGATCTGAGATTTAGATTTTCCATACTATGTGTATTTAGTCTAGCTTGCTCTCTGGTCAAACACAGGAAAATATAAGAGATTTGAACCATAAGAGAGAGCTGTCAGGAAAATACCACATAGTTTCCTAAGTACAAGTACTTATTCCAAACGTGATGGTTACAACAGGGCTCACTAGTATTATGCAGGACTGTTCACATTCAGCTTGAAGTGAGAATGCCTGTATATCAGAAGTGTTACCCCAGAACTAGTCTGACATATTCATTGAACAAGTAGGAAAAACACGTGTAGAGCACAGGAAGAACAACTGACAGATCGTTTTACCTGTAGTTTTGCTAACTAGTTTCTCCTGTGTCTTTGGTGCCTAATTCAAGTCTTTGGTGCCTAATTCAAGGCTCATATGAGCATCTGAAGGCGTTTGCTTCTAAAGGCATAGATTCTCAAGAAGCAGAAAAATAAAACTGCAAATACAAATCATCCCCTACCCAAATCCACACAATGAGGTTCAGAGTGTACTGAATCTACAGACTGCAGATGTTTCTGCTGAAGCACCACTGTGACTATGCAGCCTACGTATTGCAGGTACACATCTTACCATGCATTTTTCCACCCACCTTTACCACCATTTGAAAACTTGAACTTGTCAAAGTCATCCTTTTTCCTAGTAAGTACTTCCACTGCTGAGTGACCTGCAAAGCCAGGATTCATTTTCTGATTACTGAATCACTCAAGCTTCCAATTTCAGCTTTTGAACACACACTGTTGTCCTGCTAAGTCCCTATATCCAGTTATCAAGTCACCTATCAACCTTCCTTTCAGCAGCATCATCTCCTGTAACATGACAACACAAGGCTCACCTTCCAGGCTTGGGAAAAGGCTGTGCTCTGCTTTCTGTCTACTTCTACATTACTCTTAGAATTAAAACATCAAAACTGCACACAGCATCCTTATAGAACTAAGCAGCCTGACCTGTGTATGTTACAACAATCCCTGATATTCAATTCAACTTTTATAACAAGAGATTACATTAGTCCCATTAGCTTTTCATTTAGAGTACATGTAACATGTCTACCTACACTAACTCCCAAGTCATTTTTTTCCTTGACAGCCTGCTTTCCAAGGGAGAAGAGGCTGTACCTGCAGGATGAAGGGTTTTTTTATATACCGCATTACATTTGACTCAATAAAACAAATTTTCTCAGAACCATTTCGCTGGATTATTTACACCACACCTGTACCATTAACCCACTCTGCTGACTGTTTGCTACCACATCAACTGCTACACTTAGGCAACCAACACAGAAAGGGTGAGCAATGCTGCCCAACCAGCTAAACCAGGGGACACCAATAAAGGCCCTTTTCATTAATGTCTCCCTACTGCGTACAGGCATCTGTCAATGAAGCAGCCTCATTCCAGCATGCAGCATACAGAATTAAAAGGCACGTTTAATTAAGATGTCATGTGATCCTAAGCTGTATGCTTTTGGGGCAAAAAAAGGTACTGTATTCTGCATGGTAGCTGTGCAAAACTAAACTTGTGCCCTTGCCAATGGAAAAAAAAAAACCAGAAGAAAGAAAAATGTACCAGGTTAGTTTGACAGGCTGAGCATCAAGATAACTGGTATTACCTATACAATGCAATTCTTTGTTGACAGAAGCCCAAATTAACTGTTCCATTCTTTTGGCAGAATTGGTGAGAGGCTAATAGATCTGTAGTTCCTTGTATTGAGAGTAATAAACAAATCACAGACCATCATTTATTAAGAGAAAGAAGCTTTCTCCATGAGAGAGACTTGGAATGAGTCACTATGATGGGGGTCTCCATATGGCTTAATGTGACATAAAAAAGGACTGCACACGTCTGTGAATGGCAAATTCAGCAGCAGATTAGCCTAGGATAATGGTTACAGGTGACATTCATCACAATCAAACTGTCTTTTGTTTGGTTTTGATAAGCCAATATATGACAAGCTTTATCTATATGCGTATAGCATCCATAAACCAATGGACACAAGCAATTTCGCATGGCACTTCAACTAGAGCTTGACAGCGGATTGGATTGCAGTACTTCATAGGTTTGATATGTTCATAACAGATTGTCACATTCCTGGCATTTCTCCAGACAGTGTTTATACTTGAAAACAGCAACCAAAAATTGGAACATGAAACAAACATTTTCTTATAGGCCATTTGGGATCATTGCACATTTGGCACTGTTTTTTGAATAACTTTATTAATCCATCTTCAGGTTCTGAGATGTTATATTTAGATCAAGAACAAGTAAAGTAAGATAAAATCTATATAACCTATGTAAAACAAACCTTAAAAGGTATACCTTCAAAGATATAGCCAAGGAAAACCTTGATTAAATAGAACAACTGTGCCCACATTCAAAACCCAACTGGACACACTCCTGGACAATCTGTTCTAGTTGAACCTGCTTAAGCAGGGGGGTTGGACTAGACGGTTTCAAAAGGAATCTTCTAACCAAAGTAGTTACAGGATCTGGTGATTTTGACCTGCGAACAGGTAAATAATTTCAATTCAGCAATTCAATTCCCTGCACTCAACAGAACCTGTAGGGAAACTGACTGAGGTTTATACACATAAACTTGTTTTGGGGACCAAACATTTTTGAGTAAAAGACCTCCCTGTAATCACAGAACAGTGTCACCAGGCCCTGTGCAATGCAGGTGCCCTGTCAGTACAGCTGACAGGACTGGGATTACATTGACAGCTTGTCTCAAACACATGGCACACTGACAAAAGATACACATTTCCTCAAGGGCATCATTGTTCGGCATTTCACAAAACATAACAAAACTTCAAATTCCCCTTGGGAGAGCATTTGGGTTTTTTTATTCAGTGATTAAGAAGCAACACTTTTGTCTGTGGAACTTGGAGGCATCTCTTACCAATGTGGCAGGCAGGAACTGCTCATGCTTCAAGCAGAAATACTGGGAAGTAGGGTAAGGTCTGCACAGCTTGATGGGTTGCAGGCTCTTGAGATTATGAAAACTTCTGTGGGACAGCTCATGTTTTGACATGATTTTTGGTTTGTTTTTGTTGTTGTTTGTTTGTTTTTTATTTGGTTGGTTTTGTTCTTTTTTTTGTTGTTTTTTTTTATTTGGGTTCGGGGCTTTTTCCCCATCCTTTTCTGCAGGGTTAAAAGACTAAAATCAAAGCTAAAGAAACACTAAAATCCACAGCAGACTGCAGCCACTGAAGAGCAGAGCACCTGATTTTCAGCAGCAACACAGTTATCAAATATAAGCACTAACATATTGGATTATGTTAGATAGTAGCTGTAGTTAACAACAGGCCATCAGAATAGGACTCCCCCAAGTTTTATCTGAGGAGTGTCGATTGGTCTATAGCAAGAATTTGCCTCTAATAAGTACACTGGGGCTTGTTAACATTAATGAAACCTCAAGGGAGGGAAGACTGTATTTTGTCTAATTTTTTTACGGAGTCACATCTTTAGTCCACCTTGTTAAAAAGGTTCATGGATAAATCCACATGTACGTGCTTCATACCAAAATGGCTTATTAAAATCGTAAGGTTTTGTGTCAGTAGACTCACATTTTTAAGTATGGGGTTTCAGTTCACAGATAACAGAACCAATTAAAAGATACAAGTTCCTCATAGTTGATTCCTCTTTTTGAGCAGCAACCATTTGTTTGGATGCACACAGAAGGACAGGAAGCCTTCTTCTGCATCACTTCAGTGCTGGTCACCACTAGGATCTGAGGAATCAGATAAACACTTCACAGGACGTGCAGATCCTTGCTGGGTGAAGGAATGAAAATCAATACCTGAATGCAGTAAGGGCTTGGACAGAATCCAGCCTTTTCTTTATCTTTTTTTTTGTTTTTTCATTCCAAGAGCTCCTTCCACAGAATTCACAGGAAAATTCTGGAGCTGGGTCCTTACATCTTTGCCGAAGAGCCAGATATTTGTGACCTCCCTGCACTGTGCACTCTGCTGTAACAAGGACGAAGCTCAGGGTCAGGTGTACTGCTCCGGACCCTGTCAGAATTTCAACCTGTTCAATTAACTATATCAAATCAAGCTATTTCCACTGTAGCACCAAGAGTACTTCTTTTTTAGTGAAAGCTATTCCCTTGGCAAACCCTGACTAGCAGAGGGCAGCTGCTTTAGCAGTTCAGCAGCTAAAAAAAAGAAAAAGAAAAGAAAAAAAGAAAAAAAAAGGCAGGTTTGGATTTTATTTTTACTGTAATATGGGCGAGGCAGAGAAGGGAGAAATCCTTTCTCTCCCAGTCTCTTTGCTCTCTGCAAAAGACTCACCTGGCTGGGCTGGTACGTCCAAAAACAGAATCAAAGAGGGACATGACAAACGAGGCGCTGACAAGCTCGTTAGCAGAGCGGGGAGGCTGAAGTGAGGATGGCGGGTCTGCGCCTCCCGAATGGAGTGCTCACGACTGCGCGGGGCTGCGCGAACGCCGGGACTCACCGGGGCTCACTGGGACTCACTCACCGGTACTCACCGGGACTCACCGGCGCTCACCGCGACTCACCGGTACTCACCGGGCCGCAGCCCCCACAGCTCCCATAGCCCCCGCAGCCCCCGCAGCTCCCGCCCGTTCCGCTGCCGGCGCTCGCCGTTCCCGGTGCGGCGGCGCCCCCTGCAGGCGGCGCGCGGGGCTGCAGGCGCGGGGCCGGGCGGCCGGCGGGCTGTGCCGGGGAGAGGCGAAACCCGCAGCTTTCCCAAAGCATCCCCAGCGCTATCCGAACACCACCCGGAGCCGCTGCGGTGCTGAAGGGCTGCGGGGAAGTCCTGACGGCTGCGGATGGCTGTTTGCCCGGCCGCAGCGGGGGAATTCGGGAGGGGAGCTGCAGGAGCCGGCGCAGCTCCTACTGTGCCTCGAGTCCCGGCAGAGGAAGCAGAGCACAGCTGAGAACACAGGGCTCTGACAGATGTGGTTAATCTGGTTGTCAGAGACTTGGTGCAAGAGTGGAGCTGTTGTCTACATATATATTAAAAAGCAGAGACCATGAAGAAGCTGGGATCACAGCATATCCTGGAATCACAGGTGGAGGGCATCTGGAGGCAACAGCAAGTCAGCAAGGAACACAGGCAATTGCAGACCAACCAGGTGAGAGAGATGAAATACACTTATCATTGAATCATTAAGGTTGGAAAAGACATCCAAGATCATGAAGTCCAGTCTTTGACCAAACACCACCATGTCAACTAAACCATAGAACTAAATGTCATGTCCAGTCATTTCTTGAACGTTTCTGGGGATGGGGACTCCCCCACCTCCCTGGGCAGCTTTCTCCAATGCCTAACCACCCTCTTACATTACAGTGAAGAGATTCTTCTTGTTGTTCAAAACAGAAGTCAAACTCTCAGCCGTGGCTTCATACAGGTTCAGATATCAGGAGCTTCCTTCTGTGTTTCACTGTGAGGTTGGATGTGTTATTAGACTGAGGAACACTGCCAAATAATTATAAGATTACACTAAGTCTAAATCCCTGTATCATGAATAGCACATGCTGGCAAGTAACAAGCTGAAATAAAAAGAATCAGCTCTAGCTGCTCACTGATATCACAAACACACACCCACTAAGCACCAAATTAATTCACTTTTTCAAAATTAAGAACTGTATGGTCCTCTAACAACTCCTCCACTTAATCACTCTAGTTTTCCTCATCTAAGTTTTCCTTACCTACAACTGAGCCATAAAATTGACATCAGAGCTGCACAGCAAAGGCAACAAATATTTTTTCCCAAACAATAGCACAAGTTACCTGAAATGACACCCTGCAATATGTTCCATTTCTTTTCCTGGTACACCAGAAGGGGATCCAGAACTTCTGAAGTGCTGCAGAGAAACCTGACTTGATGGGAAATGAGAGCTCAGCAGTGGTAACCATCAGTTGAACCAAGCTGGAAAAATAATTTCCAGACTCCACAAATATAGCAGGAGTCTTAAAAAAGCAATACAGAATAACAGCCTAATCAGACTTCAGTCAGGGCACAACAGTTGGAATCAACACAATTCATGCAAAGGTCTAAATATTCAATGGCCAGTTGTAAACTTAGGACGCCATCCTTCAAGTGGAAAGACTCCAGACCATTATGCATCATCTTGAAGCTGTTCATCGGTATTAATCAAGTAGGGAAATTTTAAAAAGGGAAATAAAGAAGTGCCATCTGAGTTAAGAATGCTCCATTCCATGGCTTCAGGCTATTCCTTGAAGCTCTTCCAAATAACAACAGAGCTTCCCCTTGCCCAGCTTCTAGATAAAGGGCTCCCACAGCCTTTATCGATAAAGGAACATGGTAAAGCAATAACATAATCCCTAACAGTTAGTGATAGATCCAAAAATGTGTAGAAAAAGAGCATCCTAAGAAATGAAATGGGAAGGTAGAGCTTTGATATTGGCCAAACTGTTAGAACTTTTAATAAAATAATCAATACCCTAGTAGAGCAGCTAAAGACCAAATAGTTGATACAAAACAGGCTTCGTCAAGAACATGTGAAGGGTCACAAAAAAAAAGGTAGACAAAGGAAATGGGGTGAACATAAAAGGGGTGTTTTCATAACATCTTCTCTTAGCTGTATTAAGTCCACTAAATTCATCTGTTTGGAGGCAGTCCTTTCCTCTCCAATTACTACTTCAGCAACTTACCCTCTTACCCTTGGTTTTACAAATCCCACTTTAGGTGGATGTCTGAGTTACCTAAGACAGACAGGTAAGCACCCAAAGGCCAAATCAGTAGCTGTTAAGCTTTTTGGCTCTGTCAGTGGATCACAATCAGTGTTCAATTCTTCTTGTAGATACACTGTGCAGCCTTATCAGCAAGCTAGGAAATATCACAAAGCTTTACAATATGGACTGAGAATTCCTGAAATAGGCTTTGCTAAGACATTTGATACAGTTTTCCATATCTTACCCTAATTCACATTTTTAGATCTCTTCTGAGTAAGGAACAGAAATTGATTTTGAAACTGGCTGCCATGGTGAGAGTTTCTGGCAGTGCATTGTACACAATATTGATGTGAATCAGTGTTCTGTAGAGAATACAGTGGATCAAGTTTACAAGGACTGTACAACGAAGATCTTTGCAAGAACAGTAAAATATGATATGATCTCTAGTAAGGAAAAATTACTAAAATAAATATAACAAGATTAAATTAAAAATGAAAGAAACCCTTGTGTTAGAGGGAAGGAATAATCCAATTATCGTTGTATGTATAATTATGAAACATTAATTCCCCAACATCTGACAGCATATGAAGACTAAGTACCAAGGAACAATTAAACACTGCTTCAAATGAAGAGCAATATACCTTTTTCTTCTCTCCCCTAAATGCTCATACTCTAAGAGTATAGAAGAACTCATCTATGCTAAGTTGTCAGGGAATTTCATATCTGAAGCTAAAGGACTGGAATTATACTTTTCAGTTTAAAGATGATTTGGAATCAGTATTTTACATCAGGCAGGAGTAACAGCTCCAGCAAATCTGGCTACCACAGCTCTGCTGAATACTGAAGGAAAGAAAAAGAAGCAGCTAGAGTGCAATTCACTTCTGAGTATGCTGTAGAGCAATTGTTTACTGAGACTGTGAGAGATCTTCCCAGGTAAAGGGGAGACAGCGTACCAAGGAAAAGCAGACTGATCCAAAAAATGTTCACTAAGACAGGAAACCATGCTGTTCATCAGCTACTTGGACAGCAGATCTCACAGCTGATAATGGATTAGGAGCGTGGAAACTTCACTCTGAATTTAGTAGACATAGAATTTAACATCACTGACGAGCAAGGCCAAAAATGCCTCAATCACCCTTTCTCAAGTTCCCTTTTCTACCAAACAGAACAGATTATATTATCACTTCTTCCACACAGAATTTTATGTAACAAATAAGAGAACCAAACACTCCCTACTGGTTTGTGCACAGAGGAGAAAAAAGCTCCATTTCATTAGTAATTGACAAACTCCACAGATTATTTATCACAGAAAAGACAATTGATTAGAAAATAATCAATTATGTTAACACTTAAGTTACAACTCCCAGGAAGTGTTCGAATGTCTCACTGTCTCCTTCTCAACTGCAGATGATCATTCCTGGTCACACCAGATCTCTCAGCAGCCATTACAGCTTTGTCTCATGCTGTGGAATTTTGCCATATACTGCATGAGCTATCATCTGACTGAAAAGCCAGACCCAGAAACCATTGCTGAGACATGAGAGAAGATTACTTTCATGCAAAATTTTCTATGTCAGTAGGAGGCTGAATATTGAAAAAAGATTTCTGCTTTTCCACCTTCTTTCAATTCTATGCTATATAAACACAGGGTTACATGAAAATATTTCTGATACTATTTTCCATGCAAAAAGAACAGTTGCCACATATTATGCAAACAGAAGCCTTATCCCAACACCCATCACTCTTTGATGTGTTCCACATGTTAAAAATTTGAGAGCAGCCAAGTATGAAACAGCAAAAACTCTTCAGTCCCTCACATTTTTCCAACAAAAGCATCACAGCTCTACAAAGAATGGTGCAAATAGGCCTGACCTTATCCAGACAGCAGACTAAAAGCTCTCTCCAGGGTGAAGCAGTGATTTTATTTTATTTTTTAAACGGCAGATGGATGTAGTCAGGATTGATCTGACAGCCCACCAACCAACAGCGCTGTTAAGACTTCACAAAAGAGCATGGGAAAGAGGCATAAATATGTACTGAGGGTAAGGCTGGTTTAAGCTTTGCACCACAGAGAAGGGCAGGGCATTGCAGATGGCTGGAGATGAAAGTTGATGAAAGTTGCTTCTGCTCTCCACTATCAGACTAACACTGCTTGGCACAAGACATCTACTGTGCGGCAGAGCACTGTCACATGCAAAACAAGGAAGGTAATTAGTACTTCACCAGAAATACCCTCCATATAGACACAATGAAGATGCCTTCTGAGTGCTGAAGAATGCTCAAAACTTTCCCACAGTTTCGGACCCAGCAAAGAAAAATGTGGTAATCAAAACTTTAACAATGCTTTAAAGGAAGAACTTCCTACAATACCTTGCCCTGACTCAGGACCTTCTTTGCTTGGTATCTGATCATAAACACTCCTCTACTAATAACAACTTAGAGGATAGGCTATGACCAGTTTATAAGGGACAATAAAACAATATCCAATACAATAATCTAAGGAAAGGTGATGGTTTGTGTAGTCGTCTGCAATGTAACTACAGTAGGATTTGTGAGAAGACTCTCAAGGGACAAGTGTCAGGTAACACCCAGGGAACACCTACAAAGGCCACGTTACTGAAGACCTCATTTTGCTTCTTGCATCAGGCCTCACATTAGGTGTGTTATGTCGTTGGCACAAGAGATATTTTGAGTCAGTGTGATACTCAATAATAATGGAAGGATGAAAGATAACATTGGAATCAATTGCCAAGGGAAGGGTCAGGAAATGAGCAGAAGTTGTTCCAAATGAAATGGACTTGTTAACAGAAAGGCTCAGCTGACTCAAACAGTATCTTTTATACACATATCACAACACATTTAACAACACCGGAATCTTTATCTCTGTTGTACATAAACCAAAACATATGGCAAAGCATGAACAAGATCAGGAGGTCATAGCACAGTGAATAAACCCACCTGGTTTTGGTCACACTTCCTGCCCTGGAGCCAGGAATGAAACATAGGCCCCTGCACTCCACTGCACACCTTTCATCCCCAAGTCACTGCACTGATTGCACCACAAAACTCACCTGAGGTCCATGAAACAAAGGGCAGAATTAAATTATGTATGTTCTGAGAATTGGAAAGATATCTGGAAACACTTTGATTTTAAAAAAAACCTTTCTCTGTATAGAGAGAGGAACTTAGATCCTGAGGATTCAGTGTGCTTCCAAAGAATACCAGAGTAACCTGAAATAGAGACAAGATGTCTCCAAATTCCAGGGTAGTCTTTTAAACCGTGAGACCATCCCTTCACCAATATGCTAAATAACTTGAGCATTTCATCTGATGTGATAAACTCTAACATCTACAAAGATATTACTAAAGTGAAAAAAATGAATCAATGCAGATTTAAAAAGCATTATTTCATATGAATTTCATAAAAATATGTCAATAAAGCTGATTTAATGCAAGCTTCTTTACAAGATGCAGAATTAGCCAGGTTTTAAGACTATTTGCAGCAGATTTTCAGTAGCAGTTCATATTTCATTTTCCCGGGTGCCATTTCATATTTAATGAATATTCAGAAATTCTGGTCCTTTCTAAAACTAAAATGAGGTTTTCTTGAGTCCTGTTCCTTTCCTTCTTAAAATTTTAATTTGAAAAGGCTTGAGTCCTTTCAAGTACCTCCTATCAAATTCCTTCAATCGGACCAAAGTACCTCTTGGGTATTACTCTGACAGAATGAGGTTTGTTTAATGATCACAGCATTAAAACCTCTTGCTCTGAAGACATGCATTAGCCCACTGGGGAACATGGTGTAAAAACAAAACGTGAAGCAGGGTTTCCTTCCCCTTCCTTCCTTCCTTCCTTCCTTCCTTCCTGCCTTCCCTATACATCATACATCCACGAACTGTTACTAAGACATCTGCTTTATTCCTTTGTCGATGGACCATTTGCCCCAAAATGGTTATTCCTTAGTCATTCTATGCTCAGTCTTGTTCCTGTTGATGCTGAGACATTGAAAAAAATCTGCATTTGCTTCAATGGTACAGGATAAGACCATCAAAGAACAACTCATCTCTCTAGAACTCCCCAGTCATCTAAAAGTATTGCTGCCCAGCAAATTCAAAGCCACAAATGCACACAAAGCAAGATTTATTTCTCAGGTTTATCCCCAGGAATACAGCAGTATAAAATTAGAGGGAAAAACCTGCAGGTCAGTGCAACTCTTTATGTCTCCTCCTCCTGGTGTAAATGCCAACATCAGTTGTAGAGCCTCCAGTGACATGGCCCTACCATGGCACTGCCTTATTGTTTGTACAGGCCACTGTCATCTTTGTTCCTTCCTTTTCATTGTCTTATTTTTCCCACCACTGCTTATTCCTGTAATGTGCCTGTAGATCTTACTCAGTAGTATTCCCTCAAATTCTTTCCGTTCTGTCTCTGGGTCCAACACCTTAAAGATAATTTTCACCTGTTTCTGAATAAGCCAACCTCATGCTCCACTCCCTGAATCCAAGGATTTTATGTATTAAAAAATCTCCCGGTTTCTTATTAGATTTTTCCATATTTAATTCACTCTAATTGGCTGCAAAATGCATTTCACTGGCTGGTTCTGAGGTACTCAGTAAGTACTCAGCAAATCATAGGACCATAGAAGAATTCAGATTGGAAGGGACCTTAGCAGATTTCTAGCCCAACCTCCTGCTTAAAACAAGGTCAGCTATGAGATCAGATCAGGTTTCTCAAGGTTTTATGTAGCTGGGGTTGAAACCTTCGCAGGACAGAAACAGAGCCACCCATTCCAATGCTCGAAAGTCCTCATGGGAGAAGAAAGTTTCTCCTTATGTTCAGCCTCAGCCTTGTGTTTCATACATCACTGTGAAGGGTCAGGTTCCATCTTTTTGACAACCTCCTTCTGTATAGGGGGGCTACTGCTAGCGCCCCCATCCCACTCCAGCAAGCTGCCTCTTCCCCAGACTGAACAAGCCCAGTCCTTCAATCCACTCGTCACAGGGCAAGTGCTCCAGCCCTGAGCATCTTTGTGGCCCCCACCTTAACTTGCACTGGAGATCTATGAACTGTAGTCTAAAAAGTACAGAGTAAAGGGAATAATGACTATCCTTGATCAGGTTACTATGTTCCTGTTAACAGTGCTGGCATCTTTGCTTGCAAGGCACAACACTGGCTCATTTTGTCTTCCTGACTATCAAGGTCCTCTTCACCAGAGCTGCTTCCCAGCTAGTCAGCCCCAGGCTGAGTGGGGTGCAAGAGCCTTGGCCCTTCCCAGCTGCACAACTTTGCAATTGGCCTTGCTGAATTTCATAAGGTTCCTACAGACTGGTACCCCCAACTTGCTGTCATCTGCAAATCCAATGAGAGCACACTGCCCCATGATGTCCTCAGGTTCACTGTTACTATAATAACCTTTTTTCTTACTAGGTTAAGTTTCCAGATGAAGAATTTTTTTCTTATACATCTGCAGGTGCTATTTGTCAAAAGTAGTAAAAAAGTATAAAATCTCCACAAAAAAAAAGGACATGTTGGGTTGCACCTTTGTCCCCAATTCTATAAACTATAATTAGCAACTAATAGTCTCAAGTAAAAGCCACACTTCTCAACACCTATAGGTAACAACTGTTAGGTATGTTTGTTCAAGATTATTTTCCTGGCTTATGACCATGCCTTAGATTTTATCTTCAAATAAAGTTTAAATATCCTTTTCATGTCACTTTCTTTAAGCTCTTTTCCATCATATTTTTCCATATCAAAACAGCCTGTAAAGGCTATTTACACTTTTATTCCTGAGAAATTTTCAACAATCACATCAGTTTTTCACACCCATATCTGCAAATAGTTACACTACCTTGGCTTAATCTTCATATTAGTTTCCATGCTCTACTTTTTCTGAGCCACAAATCCACTGTTCTTTCCCATTATTAGATTTCAAATATTCAGAGTCATGGGGACCAACAGCACTGGAAATATCCTCCTGAGTTAATGATTCCACTTGCAATATTATCACAATATACTTTTATAAAAACTGTACAGACATTGATCATGTTTCCTCTTTGGTAGTTGCTGAATTGAAGTTCCTTCCTGTAGATTTACTTTCTAACACTCATACCAATATTTTCCCTATACCTCTTTTGTGTAAAGTAAGAAAGATTGATCTTGATTCTTCTTTTTCATAGAGGTCTATAAAGTTCAAAGTTTTGCACACCTGCAATGAAACAACAAGGTTTCCATCTGTGTTTATGTTGAAGTGAAAATGTCTTCCTTTCAACTTCACCTCACAGTACCTTAATTCTAGGAAGAGAATATAGCAAAGCAGTACTAGAAAATATTTTAAAATAGCTTTGTTTTCTTCTGGTAGTGCCCTGGATGCAGTCAGCTCTGTACACATGGGTGGAGACACAGACTATATTCCTACAGACTGCATTCAGCAGATGGTGACTGAGAGGAAATGGGCACAATGGTTATGTACTAAACCTCAACACTTACCAAACCAATGTGTGTATGTACTCATGGCTACATAGTAAACAATTATGGATAGTTTAGCTTGCCATGTTTGCAATCATTCACATATTATCAGAAAGAAAATAGCAACAGGAATGAAGGTAAAATTGGAAACAATACAAGTATGTGTGTATGTGATCAGACACTAACTGATGTGATACACACATTAGTTAACAATGAGTTATTGTTATGAGATTTGCACGTGAAACTCAAATCCCTCCTTAACATTACATGGCTGAATGCCAATTTCCACTTTTGTATACCACCACTGCAGAGAACAAATCAGTGTTCCATATTAAACTTTTTACAGATTAATTACTGTCTGGTATATGAGCAAAAATGCTATGTAATTCCCAAGTTATATTTGCTAAACACATGTCAGTTCAAAGTGGTCAGCCAGAAGACAACTACAGCAAACTGAGTAGGAGGTAACAAGTCAAGCAGATCAACAAAATCAGTATCAACTTCTAAAGTAAATAACAAAACAATATAATTATGCTTTCAGTATATTCTTTTAAGAAAAGAGACCAAGTTTTGAAGGTTTGGAGGTCCTGTGTGTATCTGGGGAGTAACCATGATAGAAGAAAGAAACATTTTTTAAATTAGACAAGCAAAGTATGTGCAACTGGGAAGCACCCTATACAGTGAAGGAAAGACTGTAAGAAAGTGTGGTTGGTTGTACCCAAGCCACATTTGGGACAGAAATAAGTTTTGTTTTCTTGAAATAGTAGTTTAGATTGATCCTAGGAAAATACTGACTTTAAGAGCCATAAAATACTGGAAGAGAGAGATGCAAAAATCTGCTTCATTGCAAGTTTTCTGGAGCAAAGTTAGACAAACATCCATCAAAAATGAACTTTCTGTAGTGATCCTGCTTCAGGCTAAGGGAGGGGCTCAGTTGGGATTATTGCCCATCCTATGTGTTAAGGACACTATTGTTAATTGAATTTTTTTTTTTAAAGAGGGGCAAGTGGCACAAAAAAGGAGTATGAATTCAAGGTCAAACGCCTCAATGGAAAAGAAAATTTCCATAAATTACATTTTCCTCATAGGATGTTTCTTAATGGTTGGATTTTGTTGGTTTTTTTTAATTTGGAATGAACAGGGTAAGGCCTTTATCTACATACAGACTGCCTTCTTTCCTTGTTGTATTGACCCTGAACTATCTGAAATTGTCTTTTAAAGAAATGAGGAAATCACTTCCCACATCCTATGAAAGCTGGAATACTCCTTCTGCTCTAAACCTTGCAACTCTCTAGTCATACAATCAACAGAACGCCTTCACTGGAGAGTCACAGTCTATTAACAGCAAAGTAAAACAATTTGCCACATTTTAAGTAAGTAAAATATTTCTGATAGTGCATACTTTACCAGTTATGTCATGCTGTTTGAATGACTCACTGTAGATTTGATACTGATTAGGGCAATGTTTCTTCAGCCATTTACAGACATCCTGCTGGGTCCATAACGCCACAGGCTTGGTCAGCTTCACAGTCCCAGACTAGGAAAACAGAATGAAGAAGAGAAATGATGCTTAGTCGGCACGCAAGTTTCAGAAATATTAATTTGTGACATCCATACACAATATTAAAATACTAAGTGCAAAAGAGGAGCTGCTCTGACAGACATCCAGTAATAGCCAGCACATTACATAAGACCACACTGCTCAAATACATCACACAGGAATCACACACAGTGAAAGGTTCTTTAACGTTATTTTCCATTGCATTCATGTTCCTTGCATCACAGAACATTACTGCACTTCGAGAACTAGTTTTAAAGGTAACCAACTGACTGCAAGCAAGGGGTAATACATGCACACTTGGAAGACTTCAAACTCACAAGAGAGATGCACATTTGTGCCCCAGTTTGGACATAATCATGGAAGACCAGGAGTACCCTTAGGCCAGGTATGGTCCTCAACTACAATTACAAAAGATCTTGCAACCAAAGCTCTTAGTGCCAACAAGCCTGAAGACTGGTTTTGCTTGGAAAAGGAGACTACACACCAACGGACGCAGAGCTGGTGATATTGATTCATACTGAGCATTTTGGCTGACAAAATTCCTAATCTGAATGATGTTTACAAGCAGCTATAGTTTTTCTTCTTCCTTTTTACCTTTAACTTTCCTACAATCACCTTTATATTAAGTAAGTAGGACTCCCAGTTATAACAGTTGATCCTTTATAAATAAATAATAATTTTTTAAAGAAAATTGTTCAATACTTCCTTAGAATTCAGTTTTATAATAGATTAGCAGTTTTAAAATAAATATTCTTAAATTGTTTGCATTATTATATGTATAAAGTAACACTTCATTCAATCAAACAATTCACCTTTGCACATACTTTTTTAACCATATAAGAATGCTGAGTTCTAAGCTACCTGAACGGCAGAGATTTAAAACCTCTTGTCAAAGTAGGCAAAAAACCAAAACTAATATATTCAAAGTTATTTAATCTCTTTTTTTGCAACACAATCTGCACAGAAGACTAAGGAAACTTTAAACAGATGGGCAGATATTACCAACAATAAATACTTCACATTGGACACTGCTGATGTAAGTGGGTGTGAACATCAGTGTATGCATTTACTTCATATTTTGTCAAGGAATGAATCTAGGGAATAAAATCAAAGTGTCTGTTTCAATGCTATGCATGCAGAATACTGTCCTCTGGCTCCCTGGTGGTTTAAAAGGTTCAAGAGAAGTTTTTATGCACAAATTTGAGGTGAAGGGGAGTGTCATCTCAACCCATCTTCTAATAGGCTTAGAGTCTATTAGACTTTATTAGAGTCCTAACAGTCCCTCTATTAGGACTCATGGCAGGCTCCCTCAGTATCAGCAGCCAGGGTTCATCTCCACATTTACTCAGATGCACTTTGTCAGACAGACCTTTACGAAGTTGCTTTGAAATTTTTCATTACTAGAAGCCCAAAGGACCAAACCAGTTTTAAGCTAGTGCTTTGCATGTCCTATTAAGTCCATAAGGTACATCATGCAAAGATAGTAAGTGAGGGCCAGGGAATATGGCAGACCTAAAAATCCAGCAGGCAAATTGAATTTGTCATGTCCAGTTGTCCCTATCTCTTTTCTATCGCCTGTGTAGAAGTTAAATAAACAGCAGGAAAATTATGGTTGAATACATAATACACATCCCCTAGCTCAGCCTTTTTTGATTTGAAGAAAAATACACTCATCAGAAACATGAAACCTGTTTCAAACACACTAATAGATATCATCCACATCTAGAGGTGTCATAATAATGCACAAAACCACCACAAACAATCAGTCTCATCTTCTGCTGCCACCCACCAAGATACAGAATCTTGACTGACAGACTTGGTCTCCACAGAAAAAGTAACTTCCAGAGGTGTTGAGGGTGCACAAAAACTAGGAGAGCCCTCGCTCTAGTACTACCCTTTCTGAGAAGCTCATCAGTCTTCTACACACACAGGATCACACAAGGGTCTGGAGAAGCAGCAACCTCTGTAGGGAGAGCAAGTGCCCTGTAACTCCCAGGTCCTCATGCAACTCAAAAGATCAAAGGGTCCTCTTTGAACTTCTCTGGCCTTCTTGTTACTGCTACTTGAGTCAAAGAAGAAACTGAATTTCAATGAAGAGTCCAATATTATGGTACCAGTTAGCTGATTTTTTGTTATATGCATATAGAAATGTGTGTCCTTCACAAATTACATCAAAGAAATAAACAAGTAAAAATAGCCATGTGACACAAAAGTCTCTTTGATTCCACAGAAATCCCTGAATAACAGGCTCAAAACTTCACTGTCTATAGGTGTTACTGCTTAATTTTTTTTTTTTTTTGCATTGGAATTTTTGAAGGCTTGCAAAAATCTGTCAGCCTTTGAAAAATAAACTGTTAATAGTTTTTCTTGTACATCACAAAAATACTTAAATGACAAATATTTGTGTACAAATATATACAGCTAGCTATAGACTTGCAATTTATTCCTAGCTGAAAGTACACAAGCAGTGCCAATGTTTGTTTGAACCAAGAGGCTGCTCTTTTCAGTTCAGCAACTAGTGTGCTCTTAAAAGGTTTAAGCAAAATCCGTGTTAAATATCTGAAGAACAAGTTTATTAGCAATAACGGGACAAACAGAACACATCCCTCTGTGCGTACAGGCCTGGAAGATGGTTTCAAATGCAGCTTTTATGCCATGCAATATACAGATCACTGCATAGCAAACATACATGCTGAGTTCTTACTGTCCAGTGTTTGGAATTATGATAGAAACATTTAAACTTACAACTGCTTCCCTCCCACAAAATTAATTTCTTCTCTGGTCTGAAGGCTAGATCTCGTACAAAAAACCTCACAGTAAACCAAAGAAAATTACCTTTACCATAAACATACCTACTAAAAGACACCCTTGCTATTAACTACACATAAACTACCTAGACAGGTGAAAAACATACTATGTTTTACTTTATTTCTGTTTATCAGCTCAGTCAAACAATAGGCCCAAACTGATTAAAATAAAATAATGCATTTTAAAAAATCTTTTGTCTGGCCGTCTTTTTAATCTTCCTGACATAAACTCATCCTAAGATCACCCTTTGCTGGCAACTCTTTAATAGTTTTAATCTTGCCAAATCCTATGCCAAATCTTGTGCTAGATATAGATCTAATGAGAATAAAAGTCTACAGTATTCTGGTCTTTTCTTGTATATTTGAAGTGAAACCTGTTTCTTCAGGATTTTGTGATAAACTTTTTCTTCTATATTGCCCAGCCACAGCTTTTGCTACATGTATCTCAAAATACAAAAATTGCTCCCAAGAAAAAGAAAAAACTAACATATTTACTACAGGACAAAATTTCATGTATTCTTTGTTCCATGGTGCAGAGAAAATAGTACTTAACATCACCAACTCAAGAATAATAAACAAATCAAACTTACAGCCTGTGCATCACTAGAGAGTGTATTTCAGTGTTCTGAATAGCATCAGCAACCAAGCCCTGCTCTTCCCTAAGCAATGACGGACAAGTTATCTCTCCAGCCTTGCAGGTGCAGTTTACCAAGCCTGCCAGCTTTGAAGGTCAATTTATTCACTAGAATTTCTTTATTTATTCTATTTTGCTCCAGAAAGAAAGGGTCTCTGTATTTTTGAGTGACGAAGGATTCAATCTCATTACTTAAATTACTACGTACTTTGAGACAAGCTATTTAAAAGTGCTTCCCCAACTCTAACATTTCGTGTATTTACAAACCTGCTCAGATTACAAAATCCAAGGAATGTGGAGATGAGGGTGCTCAGTCAAACAGGGCTGCAAGTTTGCTGGAAGAAGGCTGTCTCATGCTATTTGTAACATTCGGTTTGTCAACATAATGATCCTGACATATAAGCATAGTCAATCCATATTTACATTCAAATTTACCCAAAGTCAGACCCTACAGTTTCTTGTATGAAACAGATGGATCAAAAAGGCACTGCTGAAAGCATTAAGGCAGATTCTGCTCCATCTTGAGAGACTCTGCTCTGGGGTTTTCAGTTTAACTAGAAAAAGACAAAACAGAACCAATTTTGTTACAGCTGTGTTGATCAAAGGACTGTCACAGTTTAGACTGTCCACAAGTAAATACCACACAGCTGCTCACTCACTCACTCCCCCAGTGGGATGGGGAGAAGAATCAGATAAGAAAAGTTAAACTCATGAGCTGATATAAGAAGAGTTTAATAAGTGATACTAAATAAAACATAGTAATATTAATGTTCATTGTAACAATGATAATAATTATGATAAAAATAATAGAGATTAAAAGTAAGGGGAGAAAGAAATAAATGCCCAGCAAAACAAGTGATGCCTAATACAATTGCTCACCACTTGCTCAGTGATACCCATCCCATTCCCAAGCAGTGCTTGGCCCCTTCTGGGTGTTATGGTTTAACTCCAGCCAGCAGCCAAGCCCCAGGCAGCCACTCACTCACACTCCCACCAGCAGGACTGGGGAGAGAATCAGAAGGTTAAAAGCCAGAACACTCATGGATTCAGATACAAACAGTTTAATTGGGAAAGCAAAAGCCCACAAGCAAAACAAAACAAGGAATTAAGTCACTGTTTCCCACGGGCAGGCTGGTGTGCAACCATCTCCAGAAAAGCAGGGCCCCACCCCATGTAAAAGTGACTTGGGAAGACAAACACCCTCACTCCAACTGTCCTCCCTTGTCCATTCTTCCCCCAGCTTTATATCCTGAGCATGATGTCATATGGTTTGGAATATCCCTTTAGTCAGTTTGGGTCACCTGTCCTAGCTGTGTCTCCTCCCAGCCTCCCAGGCACCCCCAATTTCTTTGCCAGCATGGCAGTACAGAGAGCAGAAAAGGCCTTGGCTCTGTGTAAGCCCCATGTTCAGCACAAATCCAAAACATACTCCTGAATTAGCCACTGTGAAGAAAATTAACTCTACCCCAGCTGAAACCAGCACACTGGCCAACATCCACCCCAGTTTTCATACTAAAAATCACATTCTATGGTATGGAATATCCCTTTGGTCAGTTCAGGTCACCTGTCCTGGCCATGTTCCCTCCCAAATTCTGGTACAGCTTCTCATAGGTAAAGCATGAGACATTGAAATGTCCTTGACAGGGTAAGCACAGCTGAGCAACAACCAAAACATCTATGTATTACCAACATTATTCTCATACTGAATCCAAAACACAGCACTGTACCAGTAAGTAAGAAGAAAACTAAGTCTATTCCAGCTGAAAACAGGACAGAACACAAGCAAGGCAAGGCTACAAGGAGAAGCACCACCATTTATTAGACCAGCAGTGTGGGTTCTTCTAGCTGTCCTTGAGACAAAAAGACATCTTCTAATGGAGTAGAGTTGGGTGCAATTGCTCAGTGTTGAACATTATGTTAACCCAGTCAGGCAGCTCGAGGGGAAAGGGGGCTCACAGCTGTGAGGGGCTGTATGAGAAGAGCAGAGGAAAGAAGCAGTAAGGTCGTTGCCACCTAGCAGGGACAGAGAGAGAGAGCAGTATGGGTGGCTGCCACCCCAAGAATAATAGAGTCAGCTGGGGCAAGAAACGTTAAAATGGGTCAAAAAACCATTGACGTGTCTGTGCTCAGAGAAAGAGACTGGAAGGAAGGAAATGGGATTGTTTCACACATGAAGTTGAGAAGGAAATATTTCTTAAATCAAAAATAATGTCTTCTGCAAGCAAACTATAAATGGCCAATGATATTTTTAAAAATTAGAAAAATAAAATTTTATGTGTATCTGACACAGATACATAAAGCAGGGAACTTAACTACACAGCTCCAGGAGCCATCTAAGTGATGAAATCTTTCAGGGTGCTCCAGAAGCAAGACTAACAGCATCATCTTCATCATTTTATGAAAAGAAGCAGCAGGAGCAGCAATGCCAAGTAAGAATTTCAAAAGCATGTTTTTTTTAAAACATGCTTGAGTTATATTTCTAAAGCTGAGAAAATAAGAATTTCTTTCATATGTTCCAAATTACTTCTCCAACATTAAACTGCCTATACAGAATTTAGAATCAATGGCTAACATAAACATGACTTCGCCTTCTGGAAAAAAAAAAAAGAACCAGACTTGCGAATGTCTTAAAATACTGAAAAATCTGGAAAGGGCACATTTTGGTTTAGAAATACACTTTTTCAGGTAGTCAGATAGTTTACACTTATAGATTTTTCCAGCAAAGACAGAAGAAAATTACAGTTGTAAGGAGACATGCCATAAAACCACTGAAACTCCATTGTACTGGGTTCCCATCCGTGTTGTTGAGAATTTTAATACTAAGAAGAGATGAAAACAACACACCAAAGGAAGCGTGTTTATTACAAAATAAACAAACAAGGAAAATTAAGACAGCTTATCTTTTATAAGATTGATTGTTTAAAAGATTGCTGCTAAAAGATTGAATGTTTAAAACTTAAATTGGATCAGCAATCCAGCCACTGAACAGAGGGGGACAGTCTGGCATTGAGGGGGGAGGGGGAGAGAAGAAAGTCAGAGGAGGAGATGAGGATGCTGGGGCAGCACCAGCTCAGGACTCTGAGCACTCAATGAATGGGGCCAGGGCAGCCCTCTCTAGGAAGGACCAGGTAGGGGAAACACTGGAGACTGGCAGGAAAGTCATGGAAGGTACGAGAGAAGTGAAAAATACCTGTAAAGTAGGTTTTCTATTCCTGTCCTTTCTCTTTCTAGAGGAAAAGGAAAAAACAAATGCCACTGCTACAGGGTCTCCCGCCTACATCAGCAGCAGAGGTTCCCAGCCTCCTGTCTCTCCCTGAGTCTCTCCACCTTCTCACACCACCAAGGCCCAAGTCAGTCCCCAGCTGCTTTTTGCTGCCTCCAGTGGACCATAAATAGCTGTCCCTGCCAACACAATGCTCTGGTGGTGTTTAAAGCCAGCTCTGCATATGCAGAAACTTCTCCCCCAGGGTCCCAAACCAGTGTAGCACCACCACGTGTCCAACGACTGAAGAGGGAGGCTTTACCTGGCTTTCACGCTACAGCAGGATTGACCCAATGCAGCACCTTCTGTACCACTGCCACAAACAGGTGTACTACAAACAGACTTCAAGGAGGAGTGGGAGGGGAAATAAATTATGAAATATAATGAGATTCATCTGTGGCAGGACAAACACCCCCCCCCCCCCCCCTTCTCTCTCTCTCCCTGATTGCTGGCCGAGATCGATGGCTCAGATTAAGTCAATAGCTTAGTCTGGACTATCAATGCCGGCGTCTGGAACTCAGAGTGAGACACTGAGAGAATGTGAATAATTTTCAAGTGACCACAAATACACACTC
Organism: Entomyzon cyanotis; assembly: GCA_024500445.1. Lineage (NCBI taxonomy): Eukaryota > Metazoa > Chordata > Aves > Passeriformes > Meliphagidae > Entomyzon > Entomyzon cyanotis. The sequence goes on along the minus strand of JAKEPQ010001004.1, from coordinate 14,064,101 downwards.
TTTTCCCTATAAAACACCACGAAAAACTCAGCAAAAGTAGAAGCTTTTCTACATGGACATTGGAGAATGAAGAAAGGCTCTCTCCCCTGAGTTTGGACGCAAGCTCTGTGGTTACTTCCCGAGGGATTGAGAGAGGATCTGGTGCATCCCCAGCTCCAAAAATTGGATTTGGTAAGAAGCATTCAGTTTCCTAAATTGTATTCTTCTTTGCTAGCTACAATAATATTAATAGGTACCGTTTTCATTTTTAGCGCTGTATTGTTTTAATCTCCCTATTTTGGGCAACACATATATATGTTTGTTTTAGCTATGAATAGCTTTTCATGTTTTTGTGTAGTAAAATTTGTCTAGTTCTTTGTTCCGTTCTCACCTGTGTCTAATAAACCATAATCTATTTTACATTAGACATAAATCAGCTGTCTTTATAAGAACTTATGAGTCACACTGGGTTTTCACTGAATAGGTTTGGTCATTAGTTGTCATAGGCCTAGGCAACTGGTAAATCAATCCACCCTCTGTTTCCACTCGTGACATCATCTGAAAAGTAGGAAGTTGTTAGAGGAAGTTAACTCCCTCTGAAGGCTATTGCAACTATAACCACCAACAGGAAAGGATAAAGTTGTCAAAAAAGTATCACTGAGCATTATCCTGATCAGGACAGACAAAACCAAAACAATAAGCAAAGATAAATAAGGTGACACATTTCTCATAAGAGTTCTCTCTTTCCATGAGATATCCCACTCTGAAAGCAAGAATCATGACTGGCAAATGCAGGTGTTGATATAAATGGCACTGGCACTATCAGCAAACTGTGCAGAACTGAAATGTCAGAATGAAAAAGGGGAAGACAGAGCACTCCTCAGCATTGTCAAGAGCCTTGCCTAACATCATTCTAAATGCTATTCAAAATCCTGAAAGCCATAACTGGGACAGACAGACCAACAATACAATCACAAGTAGGACCAGGAGTACCACCAGTTTTAGGTTTTGACCTCCAAATCCAAATCAAAGCATATAATGTTTTTAAATTCACTTCATGTAAAAAAACCTGTATTTTTAATCTTGCCAAATTTAAGATCCATTTCACTCATCGCAATGGATTCCTTTCAGTTCAAAAATTAATATTTGCTTTTGGATATTTGCCAAGTAAACACAGAGAGGAAGAGTTGCTCTGTTTCGGTGAGGGTTGCTACCTCACAAGGTATGGCAGTTGTTTGATACTTCTTCATTGATGTGGCTCTGATTCCCCTTCTCTACCTGAGACATCTCAAACCTGTCCAAATCTGGCTCAGACCACCACTATCTTATATCACAGATCACAGTCTTCACAAGTAAATACAAATCCTTCGCATTTTACAAACAGAAACTTACTCTGTATCCTGCACAGATCCGGAGAACAGACAATTTCTGCTCACACAGCAGGTGCCCTACTAACCTTCCTTGCACAGCTACGAGGAAGAAAGGTGCCTCCTTGACCTTCTCTGGTCTGCTTGCTACCACTCTTCAGCCAAAGAAAAAACAGAATGAATTTTAATTAACCGTGCTGGATTGATAGCAATTTACAACAAGCAATTAACTCAGCTTTGCAACTAACACGTTTTTTACAGCATTTAACCATCCACCTCAGCAAAAATAAGAATCTGAGACATTCATCCCTGACATGGCACACACAACTTGCAGGTTAGCCCATTTTTTATCCTGTCTCAAGGACTCAGTACTATACCCACTGTGAAGAAGATTCATGGCTTAAGTTTTCATCACAGAATATTCTGTTCAGACAGGTAGTAGCCACAGCAGAATGCCCCATCTTGGTGGAAGCTGTAAATTCAAATCCATTCAAGTACATACAGGAAAGCAAACAGGAATATGTAATACCTAAGATGGTGACGAAATGTAGATCCCTGTTTCTCAACAGATTCTCCTGAACTCAGAAATACTGTCACAGTAATTGAAATTCCAATTCTAAGGAATTTCAGTATTTGTAAAAAGATTTTCTCCATGTCTAGATTAAAATAAAAATTAAAAGAAATAACAACACCCAAAATCTACCTGAACTACAGAACTGACAATTACGATTGAGTTTCCATTCCCACTTTTCCTTTTTTTAAACCAATTCTGGCACCTCTGCAAGTTACATCTTAGGCAGCTATATCTACAGTTGAACTAAACCAAGACTGCTTATCAGGAATTCCATTAAAATAAATACAAAACAGGCATATAAGTAGGTACACTGATTTTCTTGGAATTTCTCATATACTTCTTTAAAGATGGTCACATAGAACAATTTGTTACCTAAAATACAGCCTGTAGAGCAATAAAATCCACTGGCCAAAACAGACTAGAAAAATGCTTAATTTGAACAAAATTAGAAATAAAACACTAAAATCTTGTTGCCCTTTACTTATAGAAAAATAAGCAGCTAAAAGCAAGAGCTAAAAATGTAGAGATCTGAAAGACAGAACAAAGTTTTGAATTGACACTTGCAAATTCAATTTAAAAAGTTAAAGGAAGTTGGTCAGCCTGTATTTGTTTTGTGAATCATGAGACTGCATGTGACTCATAAGCACATGTATTTGATGATACCTTATCTACAGTTCTTCAGTCACTTAACTGTATCTTTTCAAGTACAGCTCAATTATCAGTTGTTAGCAGTACGAATCACAGAACAAGATGCTCTGAAATGAGAAGAACTAGACAGGACCGTGACAGTTTTAAATGTACTTGTTTCATATTCACATTATCCACATTAACATGGCTATGAACTGAAATGTGGCAATTAAAAATTATGATGTGTAGATTATTAGGAGAATTTTCTAAGGCTTATAAAAATTAATTTTCTTTACTAGGGATTCAACTACAATACAAATAGATCTTTAACAGGGGGAAAAAAAAGATGTTGTACAGAGTAGTAGCCTAGTCTTTCCACACATTTCAGGTAACAGTGGTAGCAAAACAAATGTTCCTATGCTTCTAAATGTTCAGGGTATTCTAATCAAAAGATTGTTCAAATACAGGCTAAGCCTGACCTCAGAAACATGCTTAAGAGTATCAGTGTTGATTATGTGGTTTTTGCTGACTTGCTTTTTAAGGAGATACACATCAATGGCATAATATTGCTTTTGCCAAAGAGGTATTACCTTTCTCTGGGGAGTTGTCATTAATGGTACCAGCAATTTTTATTATTTTTTATTTTGGGGATTTACTAATGGAACTTCCCTGGTGATGCCTAAAAGCAGGCTACCTGAAACAGAGGCCAAGACAAATTAGGAGTACAAAAGGCAGACAAATTTATTCAAGGCCTTCAAGGTACATTCAGGCAAGCAAAGTCCCCCTTGAGGGACTACACCCAAAATGGACACTGGGTCACGAGCCCTTCACCTTTTATAACTTCTGTCCTATTAGCATATTGGCCCCTAATTCTCCAATCACTCCCTTAGGTGATGATGTTAACCACCCCAGGCCACTCCCTCCATTTCACTGTTGTTTACATATTTTTGGGCCCTAGGGCAACACATGTTTTCTTGGATTTTCTATTCAGAGGGATTGTTTCAGCTAAAGGTGTTGGGAGGTTTTTAGCATTTTATAAGAAGCACAGAACTATACCAAGTTACAGATACATGAAGAATAAAAAAATAGAAATTATTAAGGCATCACTGGCATAATAAATCTGTGCAGCACAGACCACACCTCACTCCTTCCATTTATAATTACAGTATTCTGTTGAGAAGATACTTGACACTCAAAACGTAGGGTTTGAGTACTAGCTGTGTATTTTTAATAGCTGCTGTGTATCAGAGGTGGAGGGGTCATTTTTTCATCTTAAACACACAAACAGTGAAGTGTTTCTATAGGAGAAGAGCTGTAAAAGCTGTTACTTCAGCATTAGCATATAGTGAGGTTAATTCTGCCATTAGCTCAACAACAGTACATTTGCAAAAGGAGAACATCCAAGATCCTGAGAGAATCTTAATCCCTATAAAATGACAGGCTGCTTTCTTACAAGGTCTACTCCTTCTGAGTGAATCACATTTTTGGCACCTTTGCTTCCAGCAGATGTGCCAGTTAAAAGGCTTGCACTGTAAGAAGTAGTATAACCTTTCCATGCCAACTTTCAGTCTTTATGGATAGGCTCATTCATATGGAGAAGGCAAGTGCAGCAGCCAAGGCACTTTATACCCCAACAGCAATCAAGTTTTCTAGGTATTTTTGCCAGTTGACTCTTAACTATGTTTTCTTGAGCCAAATACATTTTGAGGAGAACAGCTTTATAGGCCAGACGTGTACCTAAGTGTGAATAAGAAAAGGTCTGAGCCTGACCTGACAGGCCAACCTCTTGTGTTCCCAATAAGACGTGGCTTCCACTTCCCGCAAAAACAGGAGAAAAAAGGCAAATGTTGATAGAAGAGTCAGATTAGCCCAACAATCTGATTCATGCAAGAGCATTGTAATACCTGTGTATAGAAGGTCATAATGCATTTCTCAAATAAATATCTAGAAGGCAGGTCCACCACATATTTTTGAAACAAGCAGAGCATTTCTGATGTTAATGTAATTTATTGCTAATTACTTTAGAGAAACTAGTCTTCTCTCTCTAATAAGGGAATTCCTGTGTTCACTTATCATCCTTATGAAGCCCCATATTCATAAAAAGAACTTAGGCACTACAGTGCCCTTTTATCCCCTTTATTAGAGAAAGCAAAAAGCCTCACACTGAGATCCATGAAGGCCAGGCCCTTTTGCCATTAATATTGCTGTTGTTATTGTGCGCATCTTATTCCGTTGTTTTGGGCTTTTAGCAAATTGTTATAGGAGATCCACAGTCTTTCCTTTTTTCCCCCTCTTTTACTGGATGGGGAATGGCTCATTTGCAGTTTGATTTCCTGCTGGTGTTAAAATCAGCACACATGGAATAATGGGACTTTGCCAGGAACATCCAGCAGGCACCACAGGGAGGCTAAGCAGGGCAGGAATGACAGTGAAGATTTGCATCTTCAGTTCCAGGTATCATTAAAAAATAAATCCCAAATAAGCCCAAAATGTCCCAGCAACAGCTTCCTGGAGAAGGCAGCTGTGAGATGTGATAACACAGAAATGTGGCATTGAGGTTTCCAATAAAAATATTATGCCCACCTGACCTCAATATAAGCAACTTTGATCATAAGGAGATGAATGTGAGAGAAGGGCTGAGAAAAGGTAGATAAAGCATAATAAGGAACAATATTCATCTGCTGTAATGTGTTGAGTGCATACAATATATATCTTTTCTGGAGAGAGCTCTATGAAGGAACAACTAAATTAATGTCCAGGGAAGACAAACTGTCCCCAAATAAGAACTGGAAGTATTTTAATTAGATTTCTGGAAGAACCTCTGTTCCCTTCTCTTTCCTGGACCATTTGATTACAGTTTATGATTACATGAAAAATTCATGCTAATCCTTCAGTTTCTGTTTGCAGAAAGACCAGTAGCTCTGACAGTGAACAGCAGGCAGTTCTCAAGATTCACTCCAGGGGCAAATTCATCTCACAAGCTAAAATTTAACTCTTGGCTAAGCAGCTGATGTTCTGCAAGACCACAGCGTAAAGATACATGTAACTTTAAACATCTCAAATTCCCCATTAGGTCTGCCATGCTGTTCTGCTGCCCAGATCAGGGCTCTTGTCTCAACAGCAGCCTTTGGCAAGTGGTATTTTTAAACAATTTACACATTTAACATCTTTTCCTTCAGAGCTGGCATATTTCCTGAATAATAAAAAATGCAGACAAGTCCAATAATATTCCAATAACATTAATAAGGAAATCTTCATTTTTATGCAGGTTTTTATATCCATCCAACTACTGATGCATAAATGACTCTGGGTAAAACTCAAATTTGCACTGATTCATTTAAGTCCTTTCTAAGAAGCATTACATTTAGAAATAAATTTATTCCTATCTATCCAGAAACAGCAGGTAAAACTACAAAGTTAATATGCAAAAGAAAACTTAAAAATCACAAACAACAAATCCGCTTTGCAGTTTTATTTTAGACCACGTTATTGCAGTGGTTTACAGGTCAGCTGCCAAATCGAATTAGTCTGCTAAATATTCTCCAATCCACAATGTCTATTCAAGGGTTTTATGCAGGAAGCTTGTGAATTTGTCCAAATTCAAAACAGTACACAAACACAAGCAAAAGCCATTGACAAAATTCAAGGATGGAGGAGATTTCAAAGGAACCTAGAAAACACTTTTTTTTTGTTTGTTTGTTTTGGCAGTCCCTCAAAAGACTCCATTTTCTAATCTCCCAGACATCAGAATTCAGAGAAATGAACTGTTACGGAATGTTACCAGACCTTTTACATGAAAACACGGCCAAACACAGGCAGCATGAGTAAATAGCTGATATAAAGAGCACCATCTACTGACAGGCAGCACTTTGACAGCCCCAGAGAGTTTTGCAAGGCACTGCATGGAGCTTCAAGCTTTTAAGGAATTCAGCTTTCTCTAAGAGGTGTGTAGTACTTGTCACATTTTCTTTCTCACCTGCCCTATCTCATCAATTTAAGCTGTTCTCCCGCTGGTGACTCACCATACAGCCCAACTGCTCCAAGATACAATAGCACAGCACTAGCAGTCAGCCCCTCCACCTTCCCATTTCTTTCCTGTTTCATTTCGTGATTGAGGTTTCCCCCAAGGAGATGATCAGCCCTTGTACACAGCTCCTATACCACAACCTTACAGTTATAAATTAACAGGTTATTATCAACTGTTTATAAGGACATTTCCAAAACCTCCTTAGTCAACAAGGGTTTTCCACTATAGTCAAAAACGTTTAAACTCTCCCTACATGAGAAACAATCACCGCCTTCGATGGCTTACTCCATGCAATGAAATATATCTTTCTGTGTTCTCATGGAGAAGATTACATGGAGATGGAGGTTTTTTCCTCTTATTCCACTGCTGTTTTATTTCTTTGAACACAGTACTATAATCTTTTATTATTTTACTACAGAAAATTATTAGCAGGTGCACATGAGAAAAGGCTGTTTCCTGACAGACAAGAAAATATTATCAAAATCCACAAATTCCTTTGGCTAGTATTATCAGAAATAACCTCTAGGAATGCTGCCTAACATCTTGATCACTTCTAAACACAGGCATAACACACAGCCAAGATGCACTGAAGTCCTCTGGCACACCATTTGAAAGTGCTTGCTAGCACTATCACAATTATTTATTGTGCAATATTTGTGTTGCAACACCAGAAGAGCTAAATTCTTTTTCTATATCTGTATCTATATCTGTATCTGTATCTGTATCTGTATCTATATCTGTATCTATCTATGCTTCAACAGAATAAAAATAGTATATCAGAATAACTTTTCTAACAAAATTCACTGGTCCAAAGACTTTCAATAATAATCATAAAAGCCATGTGTGGTAATTGATCTCAAAAGTGAAAGTAGAGAAGACATACTCACATATGGTTTTTGTTTTGTCTTGCTTCACTGATTAAAACATCAATAACACACCTCAGGCTCATTGCTTACATTCTTATATTTCATGCTGATTCCAAAGGTCAATGAAACTCTACTTACTGTTCTTACACAGGAATTCTTGTCAATCTATTTAGACCAGGATTAAAAGAAAAACAACTGATAGGCACTTTGCTAAGGGAGAGGCTGCAGTCAATCTGTTTATATATGTGGCAAATTAGTAACAATTAACAAAACTATGAGAGGAACTTTCTAATAGGTAGGAAATATCCACATTCTGCCTTGTTTCACAGTCCTACTTGCTTATGCCAGCACAGCAGATATGTTCTTCTTGTGTATTTGCATGCAGCAGCAACAATTTCCGGTTTTTACATCCTCCTCAATTCTAAGATTTATAAATACAGTTGGATATTCAGACTCATCCTAGAAATTATTTTTCCTTTACACTATATTTCATCCTCTGCAGTCAAATTGCCTCTTGCTGCACATAATCTGCCACTTTGTGCGATCTCCATCATGCCCCCACTACCCCTGACGCAGCCTATGCTTTCCTTGGTTTTTTCTTTTGACACTTTGAGCTCAATCATGTATTGTAGTCTATGAGGTGGATAATTCCACTGTTTCCCATTACATTGTCCACATCATTGTAGCACTGGATGCAGAGGGCTGCTACATTTCTCTGAATAAAAAATACTTACAACATCTCACTGTAAGATTGTCCAATTCTCATCTCTTCTGCATTAGAACAAACTGAAGCATTCGGTAAAGCTGGTGAAATGGTGCAAAATCAAAATACATTTAGTTATTAACATTACTACTCTTAGATTGATGTCCTCTGTTCCTCCTCCTAATCTGATTCACTCACCCACTTGCTCTATTTAGATTGCACTCCCACAGAGTTTCCTCTCAGCAGCAAAAGCAGCAAAAGCAGCAAAGCAGTACTCTCCTCAACTACTGCCAGCATGGCAAAGTGACTAAAACATGCCAAATTAACAGGGAAATGTTGCTAAAGGGGACAGCTCTTACTGGTATCTCTTGACCAACCAGTACAGAGTACTCTGTTGCTAATAAAAGTCAAAGTGAGATAATTCGGGTGGGTGACAACTAATCAACTCGCTGAACTCAGAGCTGAGCTACAACTCAATAAAATGAGAGCAAGTAGGGGTTGGGGACTGAAATGTGCTACAACATTAAATGGGGTGCTCCATCATCAGCTTAGTTCATCTAGGACACACTTCCATTGCATCCTGTCTCCTCTCCTCCGGTCTTGCAGAAGTCTTTGTAAGATCCTGAAGGGAAAGGGAATCAGAATTCTGCGGGGGAAGAAAAAAAAAAGGCAAAAAAACAAAGGGAAAAAAAATCCACCCAAAAAAACACTACGCAGGAGGATGGGAACATGACAATGCACAACAATCCACAAATCCAGAACAAAAACCTAACCATGGGAGAGGAGTCTGGGAGGAAGAAAATGATGAACATGCAGAGAAGAGTTAAATAAGAATTTAATCAACAGTGACCCAGTTTTATTTGTCATCACTGTGCCTGGCATAGAGAAGCTAGCTTAATTCCAAATTCAATTTCACCTGCTCAGTTTATTTAGTGGTTTTAGAATCACTTATATTTTGCAAATAATATTTTAGAGCACAATAATAGCATGCACTCTGGTGTGGGGTTTTTCCCCCCCAAATGTCAGCCCTGATCACATAACCTGACTACACTGTACAGTATTCTTTTTGGAATCAAATGCTAAGACAACTTCCTTTCCAATTATACTTCTTTTTGGCTTATATCAGCATTTTTCTGTCCTTTGGAATCGGAAATCAGGGCGGGCAAGAAAAGGTCAACGGAAAAAAAGAACCAAACTGTAAGGAGGGACTCTGTGGGGTTTAGTTATGGGGGTAAAAATAGGGACAAGAGATCTCTAAAGGTGAGTTTTAGAACATGAGGGTTTATTATGAAAGAGCATGAGCGTGAGAGGCCTGCTGGGCTGCAAGACGCAGCTCAAAGCAGGCCAGAGAAAAGAGAGAGAGAGAGAGAGAGCAGAAAGAAGAGAGCAAAAGAGAGCGATTTGCTGTTTACAATGCAATAAATCATCTTCTCTGTTGAATATTCTAATTCCCTTTAACCAATCTAAGACAAGCTACAAACTCTACAGCATTTACATACAACCTATAAGAATCATCACATTACCATACGGGGTCATGTTTCAAACCTTAAAAAAACTGCTTTTTGGGATCTCCACCAGGCAGGCAGGGTCTGCTCTGACCTTTGGACTTGCCTGGGCAGAGGGCATTGTTCTATCAAGAAGGGGGATTAACTTCCGTGGCCATACCATTGTTTTTTAGTTACTCTACAACTCGAACCTTGTCTTTGTTTCAATCTCACTCATATTTTCCATATTCTCAGCATCTTTTGCAAGGTAATCATATCTATAAGGCTTTCCTATTTCATCTTCCCCAACACCAAACCAAATAAAAAAAAAAAAAAAAAAAAAGAAAAAAAAGGAACAACCAAAACCAAACAGAAAGGCAGTGTCTTATACTGTTTTCCTCCCAGCAAAAGGCAGAAGGCACCCTATGTACAATGGACACGTGCAACTAACTGAATTTCATCTCTATTTGACAGTTTAATCAACATGCTGAACACTTACCTTACCTAAGCATTTCATTTGGCACTATTCTTTATTTTCTTCTCCCCTTCAAAAATACTCTTTAAAAACTAAGACCTTCCAATACTAAATTATTACAACAGAGAGTAAGGGAATACAAAACAGCAGCTATGGAAAACAAAGAAGATAATTATTCAGGAAAAAAACTTTTCCAAAATAATCTGCTACCAGTTACTATGGAAAATTAACTACAGTATGCAAGCCACAAAGTAGCCTTCCCTAAAAAAAAAGAAAACCATGGTAACAGTTTAATAAGCATGAACCTTAACAAGCACTTCAGATTCTTCTTCTACAGTCAACAATAAAGGCTTCAGGAAAGCTTATTCTTCTACAGTCAACAATAAAGGCTTCAGGAAAGCTTAGTACACAGCATAACAATCTCATTTTTCCTCATCAACTTCACATATTACCAGTTTATGCTGAAATGTTGACAATTAAGCTACTTGCTCTTTAGGACAAACCTAAAAAAAAGGCAAAAATTATGACTTACTAAAAGAGAAGTAAGTGTGAGACAGTCTTATATCTAAATGAGAATATACTATTGTGATAGCCTTTACCTTCAGAAAAAGGTTTTTTATTTACTCAATAAGAATATTGATTATTTAAAAATACATCTTCAAACCTATACACAAGCTTTATTTAGACAGAAGACTGTATTTTCAGCATAGGTGTGCTGAAGTTCAGTCACATCTACCCTTTAATAATGAAAATACATTCACAACATCTTTCACAATCTAAACCATACTACTAAGATTGAAAGCAATCATCCTTGAATGAAAGATGAATTAATAGCAGTTCTAAAACCATTAGGCACAGACTCTATTGTCACGCTTTTGTTTAAAGCAAGGGGAAAAAAGGCAAAAAAAGTAGAGGGTGTCGAGGTCAGCAGAGTCATCTGTAGTTGATGGATGCACTTACAGACACTAGAGAAAAAAGGAAAATTGGCAGAACATAATACCCACTTACAAGATTTTCTATGTTAAAGATAGAAAAAAGGCCTCAAGATATGCAGTAACTCTACCTCGTTCAGTGCTGAAGGTTTTCTGTTTTTAGATATGCATGTCAAAGGCACATTTAATCCCAGAAGCGCAGCTTGATGCATCATCACAGTATTAATTCCTAGACATTGATATAATTAGAAATATTCATTCTACCAAATACATCTTCTAGCAACAGCCCCTACCAGTAATAACTGTAATCTCTGGATAAGGAACTAGGAGGTAAGGGAGATGGAAGAATTGATGCTCCAGACCATTTAGTGACTGCTAGCAGTTGTGTGAGTGGGAAATGCAAGGCTTACATTGGCAAAAATGGCCAATATAACAGCTTCCTGCAACCCAAAGGGTTGCCCCTCTCCCCAGCAGCTGCGGCTGCACACTCCCACTGCTTCTACTGTTGCAGCTCTTGAGGCTGCAAGAAGGGTCACATCTGTGAACTGTTGAGGCACATGAGATGGGCATGGTTGCCTCCTGAAACCCATGTTCAGTTTATCCCACTGCACACTTGCAGTCACACTGGTGGGAAGCCCTAAGCAGATTCTGCTGGCTTTTCATTCTGAATCAGGCATAGCCGGTGGGGTTTAGTAGCACTGCACCACAGGGATAAGGATCAGCATCTCCCATTTCAGGCAACAGTTTGCAAAGCAAGATTGAATAATACAATAGTCGTAAATGTTGTAGCTAACCCTGACTCAAGTGAACTCTTTGTTCTCCATAGGGGTGTAGATGAGGAGAAAAGACACTCCTCATCTAGGGAAGGAAAAGATACTCCTGTGTCTAGGCTCCTGGGGTGACCAGAACAGCTTGGCAGGTAAAGTGGAGACTGAATTGGTGGGCAGAAGATGGCTATGTGTCAGTCTGTAGGGTCTGACAGGGATGGCAGATTGAAGATGGCAGCTGGAATATTCAGAGAGTAGGAAAACATCACAAGTTTGCACAAACGGAACGAGAGACAGTTCAAAAGCTGAAGTAAGTAAATAGCTTAAAAACAGAAGGTAATCTCTTTTCTCTTCTTAAACTGTTGATTTGTTGATAGGATGGGATTCACATTCCCTAATCTCTTAAAGGGAATTTACTTGTGATGTTTCAACCCACTATCACCAACAGTATTTGTCTTTTCCAAATGTTCAAGAATACATTCAGTGCAGGTAGCTCAGTGAGCAGCTGCAGCTGCAGCAGATTGAGCTCTGGGTGGCAGGAGCCTGAGGCAAGAGGCTGAGAACTGGCACTGACCCTTTGCACAGCAAAGGGCACAGGGACCAGTGGCACCAGCCAGGTGACAGGACACTCAGAGACACAGCAGGAGCCAGTGACTCTGCACGAAGAGCCCAGACTTTCCAGCACTTAGACCACAAGGATACAAAAACCCAGGGTTTCCCTTGTTCAGGGTCCTTCCTAAGAGGCAACAGCTCGAGCTGTTATTTTGTTATTGCACCATCATTAAATTATTTTAAGGATCTGGACATCTGAGACTCTGCCATGAGAAAGGCAGGGCCAAGCCAGTACGGAAATTTTGCCTGACCATGTGAATGTGGGGAGTGTGGCTGTGATGGGGCCTCAGTCCCACCTCAGGTGGTGTGACTGCCAGAGTGGCTCCTGGATGGTCGGATAGGAAAATTTCCTCAATACAAGAACCAAAGGCCTCAGCTGCACATTAGCACCTCCCAAATTCAAAGATACATGCTGTTGTACTGTTTCCTCACTCCCTCTGCCCTTTCACTGCAAATTGCAACACTTCATTCAGTTTAAGAGTCTGTCATATTTGGACATCATTCTCAGTTTTGAACTAACTCCGCAAATTCCCAGAGCAGTTAATGTCAATATAAAAGCGTACCATCAATGTAACTAGAAGCACAGAAGTACCAGAAGTAGGACACAGGCACTTAAAGCCAATGCCCAAGCTGAATCCCTGTATCAATGTTTCACTTAATGGCATCACAGCCACTGAAACCCCACACTACTTACAAATAAGTTGGTCAAAAAAACTAAAGAGGAAAAGGGAAGATTTGTCTCTCATTAAACACAATATTTGCCTTATCTTCTGCTTGCCCCACTGATGATACTCAGCATCATAGAAAATGCATGCTTTAAAATTTGGGAGCTGTTTCCCTGCTCCCTGCAGTGGCACATCAGCAACATGATAATCTGCAGTTGACTGTAGAATAGAGATAAAACCAAAAACGCTTCTGACTGAAGTCCACATTCAGAAACAGCAAAAAGAATTGGCATTTGCAAAGTATGAAAAGAAAGAATACTGGAAATCCTTCTTGATGTCAGAGGTCATTATTGTTGGCATTTCTGCAATGCCTAGAGGCCCCTCAGAGCGGAACACCAGTTTGCTTCAGTCTCCATTGACCAAATACTTTCAATCAGAACCAGAGGCATGACAAAGCACCAGAGCAAGCCTCTACCACTACCCACCATGGAAAACAGCTTGAGACTCTGTCCCATGGAGAGGAATGCGAACAGGCAACAAACATGCTGCTGCTTTTGTTATTCTCAGACAGCCTGACCTGGACAATCAATTACATGTACATACATATGCAAAAGACAAAGTTTTGTCAGCAAATTTATTCCACATCTCAGATTTCTACTGAAACAACAGTTTTAACTGATCCTAGTTATCAACATTCTTTCATATTTGGGTAAACTGAGCCAGAAAGCAAGAGCTTCGCTTCTGGAGAGGAGCAACAAGCTTCTAAAAGTCCAAGACCAATTAAATGAAAAGGGTAAAAATTAAATACACACACACCCACCCCCCAGTAATTTGTTTTAAATCCAGACGACCAGACTCTTTTTTTTCAGATTACACAATATTTGCTTTCCAGAATATAATTTCAAGTGTAACTATACATATGGGAATAGTCTATCCTAATTGTTTCAAGTATGATTTTTAAGGTAAATGCAGCTTCTGAAACACAGTCTCCTAACACAAGTTTTCACCTCCATCAAACATGGATAACCGTATCAATATGAAACACAAAGACTGGTCTGCCAGTGAGGTAGAGGAAAGAACTGAGTTTGAGATCCAAACACCTCAACTCAAGTGTCAAAACAGTCCCCAAAGCACAGAGAGCTTCAGGTGAGCAGCACTCACTTCAGACCAAGCCTGATCCCTCTCTGTGCTCCTCTGAGCATGCTGACTAGACTCGACCAAATGCATGAGGAGTTCACATGTCTAGCTTACATACAGACATGTAATTTAATTTGCTCTCATCAGCAAACTGAACTCTACCCACGGAATTTAGGGAAAAACAGACCTCACTCTGCCCCAGGCCACATTTTTCCAGACTCTTTTAATGAAATCCCTTCCCTTCTAGTGCTGATAACACAAGAAACGCCTTTCACATATTATCAAGGCTACTACAGTCTCACACCCCTTTTTGTGACTGCGACACTTCTCACTCCCAGTGCTCCACAATTATGTCATTTTTCAAAACGGGAAGGACAAAAATTCCCACTTGTAGAGAAAGGTGGAGGTGGTTCTGCCCCTCTACTCTGCTCTGGTGAGACCCCACCTGCAGTGCTGCATCCAGCTCTGGGGTCCTCAGCACAGAAGGACATGGATCTGTTAGGGTGAGTCCAGAGGAGGTCACCAGCATAGTTAGAGGGATGGAGCACATCTCCTATGAGGAAAGGCTGAGAATTGGGATTGTTCAGCCTGAAGAAGTGAAGACTCTGGGTGACCGAACTGCAGACTTCCAGTAGCTGAAAGAAGCCTACAAGGAAGATGGAGGAGACTTTTTACAAGGACAGGTAGTGATAGGACAAGGGGGGGTGGCTTCAAACTGAAACACAATAGGTTTAGATTAGGTATAAGAAAAAATTCTTTACTGTGGGGGGATTGAGGCACTGGAACAGGTTGCCTAGAGAAGTTGTGGATGCCCCATCCCTGGAAGCGTTCAAGGCCAGGCTGGGTGGAGCTCTGAGCAACCTGGTCTAGTGAAAGGTGTCCCTGCCCTTGGCAGGGTGGCTGGAATGAGATGATCTTTACGGTCCCTTCCCAAACAAACCATTCTGTGATTCTATAGTGACTACAGCAACTGCCAATCAGTTTTGTCCAGAAATGTCCAGCAAACACGTAAGACAGATTAATAAAATTATTGCTATAACTCAGGTGAGATGCACCATTTGCAGACCTGCGGTGTCAGCAGTGGAGCATTTTCCATTTTAAAGGCTAATTTTTTTCCATAGTACATTCTGTAATCCCTCTAATAATAATGCTATTATTTTCTTGACCAGCGAATTCTATATTTTTCCATCCCCAACAATGCAGCTGTGTCATTAAAATACTGCTTTATTTTTTAAGCCCTTTAAGTAGCTTCAAAGTGGAAGCAGAGGGTTTGGATGTCTTTGTGTAACAGCTTCACAATAAGGCAAGCAGCAGAACTGGCACTGTAAGTACATTACGCATCCACTCTCGGTATGGAATTGCTTTTTCCTCTAAAAGCCACTCCATCTTTTTATCTACATTTCTTTTTCCCTGAAGCGAAGTTCTTTTAAATGAGGTGCCTGTGTCTACATGTGTCTATAGTATTAGACATCCCACTTATTTCTAGAGTACTACCACAGCTTTTTACTGCTTATGTTTGCTAATATGTACTGCAATTGCTGCTCCTTTTCACACTAGTGTAATGGGAAATAACACAAATTTCGCATTGATAGCTTTCACAGGACAACAGGAGCCAGAGCAGACTACACTTCCCTCCTTATGCTCTCTCAGCTGCCTCTTTGTAACCATCTGCTCAAGGCAGCCCTATACAAGGACTGGATCCCTGCAGCAGAAACCACCTCATCGCTGTGCATTTGTGGAGCCCCGAGCACACCTCAGGGTCACAGACTGCACTGCTTCCCAGGGGCAAACACCTTGATGTCTCCACATGCAAGCACTTGTGTGCATGCAACTACCAAAAATGTTTTCATCATTGTTTTTTTCTGAGTCACAGCCCAACTGTTAAAAAGTCCAACTGTAAAAAGCCTAATATTACCTGATGGACTGAAGCCATAGATAGAGCATGCTTATACAGGTGAACTTCATAAAGAATGCCCTTAGTTTGGAAGGCCAAACAATAGTGTCTTTGTGAATAAACTTCACCTGTTCTACTTATACCACCTAAAGAGCTAAGAATTAGTCTGAGCTCATTATTTTGACTTCCTGTGGGGAGAAAAGCAATAGGAAAATAATTCCACTTTGAGATGAGGGGCAAAGGAGGACACAAATAATGGTCCTTTCCACCTGCCCCTTCCTTTCCCTCACTGTCCTGAACAGAGCACAACAAACTAATTTGTCAAGATCTCCTACTTTCACATGGCTGCTGTCAGGGCAGATGACATTTTCTGGAATCCCGTGCATGCAGTCATTGTGAACAGGATGAACAGGAGAAGCCATATCTTATATACTGAATGTAGAAACCTTGCTGCAAAGATGTGGGCCTTCATATTAAACTATTTATAACAAGAATGGATGATACAACAGTGGCAAAAATCATGCTACAACAAGAATATACTTGGATTTTTAATCAGACATTTGTCCTCCTGTGGTAAGCTGTTTTACAGGACCCCAGCAGAGACAGATGCTTCTTGTTTTTCTTGCTTGTGAGAGTGTGGATTCTGAACTAAGTAGCTATATTTTGCACTACAGGTAGGGTTACTTCAGCACTTCATTCACCACATTGAAATCCCAGAATGACAAACAAAACATCACTCGCAGTGCCTTGAAATGCACGGAGTCACCCAGCACTGCTGTTTCACTGCTCAGGATAAGAGGTTTGTTCACTCCACAGTTCTGAAACTTCAGGCTTCAGCCAGAGGTCACAATCATGAATGACAGGCTAAGCGAGGAAGGGATATATACACATCAAACATTTCAGACCCCAGTTTACATGGATACTTCCAACTATGTAACACATGAAAACGTCTGTTGAAAATTTAGATAGAAGCAGGCTCACTAATTATTGTGTACTACTAATAATCACAGAAAGAGACACTCGAAAGGCACATAGTCCTGAAGTGTAATTATTTCAGCTATGTGATAGTAACATTTACCAAATATTTTTTAATCCACTTCAGACATACTGTACACTGAGATTCTGTGCCCATTTTTCTTAGTAATAAAGAAGACCCAATGCAATAACTGGTGTTTTGTCACTACTGCAGTCAGAGTTGGGAGACGAAAAAAAAATTGGGAAAAAAAATCATACACCGTATCTATTGACTTTCATTGCGGTGATCTGATGTGAACGTTGGTAATCTGTTAACTACTTCTCCACAAAAGTAAGACTAAGCTAAGCAAAGCAAACTATCTGTCAGTAAAGTAATATTTCACCATCCAGGGTCAGCACCTCACTCAGAAACACAGAGAGATCTGCAATTCAAACACCCTACCACATAATTTTGAAGGAAAATATGGAGGAGTGGAACAGCAAAGCTGGGGTTTTGCTGAACCTTCACTTCAACAGAAAAATATTTCTTAACTTCAATCAGTCCAATCTGGGTTATTTTCCCCGTGTCCTGTGGCCATAAGAAGTCTAACAAGAGGAAGATAATAGAAAGACAACACAAAATGGTAAGACCTCATTGCCTCAGTTCAGTGGGCATTGGTGTTTCTCAAGTGCAAAAAAAGGTTAGAAAAAAGGGCCGGGGGGAAGAGAGAATGGTTTGGGTTGGAAGGGATCATAATGATCAACTAGTTCAAATCCCCCTCTCATGGGATCAGATTGCTCAGAGCCTCACCCAGTCTGGCCTAATACTGTCTACAACTCCACAGCAGGACCTTGCTACTGTCTTTCTCATGCAACCCATTTTATAAGCCTGACCAAAAGGGATAAACACTGTGAAGCAGAAGCCACTGATTAAAAAAAAAAAAACAACTGGAGAATTCTTCTGGAAAATTACTTTTTCTAGTCTCTTGTTAGAGAACTGTACCAGGACATTTTTTTATTTAAATAACTGACAAAAATGTTAATATTTCTAAGAATTCTGTAACACCCTTATTATTCAAAAGCCTTACTCCTCTGTGCTTGGATTTTTCACCACACACTTGACTCCCCCCATACTTCCCAAATACCTTCCGATCAGAGCAGATCCCTCCCAGGGAAGCCAGAGGAGCTGTTTGCACCCCAGTCAGTCCTGAACCGGGCCCAGTAAGCTGAGATGAATTCTTATCCTCTTGGTACTGAGTTCAGTCAGCCCTTCAGTGTTGTTCAATATCATTTTGAAAAAACAGGTTTTTTAAGAAAGCAAAAGGAACCAAAAGAACTAATGAGCTACACTGCAACAAAAAGTACAGTCTACTGGTGTCTATAAAGCACTCATCAACAGAATACAAGATAAAAGCTTCTCACTTCTTTTACCAGTTTCTTTACATAGTTTTCGTGAACATTTTAAAGGGCTGTTAATTTGTCTCGAGTCAGACAAAAAACCCTGCAATTGCTAACACAACAAAAAAAGTCTAACAGCAGTGGTTGCCATTAAAAAGCCTTTACTATTTGCTACTGCTGCTACCACATAATGAACAAAGTGTGTCACCAGATATGCACACCTTACTTAGGAATCAAAACTCCCAGAATAAATAACCTCCTAATGAGCAACAGGCCAGATTTGGGTCTCATGCTCACCATCACCAGGGTTTTGTGAGTGCAACATGTGGGAGGCCTTGATAAAAGTCAATACTGCTGTAAGAGATAATTTTCTGAATCTCCTTAGAAAACCTGCCTTCTGTTACGGTCTACACTCAGAAAGTAAAGGAATCCAAAAGTATAGCAAAACATTTATTAGTTTGTTTCTACTCTGTGACTATGATATTAAAACCAAACAGATCAGACGTAAGAGCCAAAAGTAGCATTTCAGTGAAAAATGGTAAGAATTCCAGAAAACACACATAACAGTGGTTAAATATAGGTGGTGTTAAAGAAATAATTTATATTTTAAAAATGTGTATTAAAAACCATCCTTGCTTTCTCCAATGAATTTTTCCCCTCTGTAAAAGTGACCACTTAACTGCCAGAATTGTTTTTATATGCCACGAATGCTGAAAAATCAATTGCTGAGCAAGAAAATGTGTATTTTGACATACATAAATAAAAAAATGAAGCATTTTTACACTTCATATATTTTCCATAATTTGTATTCTATCCCATACATTATCAGAGTCTGACTGGATTATGTACATCAGTTTAGCTATGAATAATCTTGGCCATTTTTGGACTTGCTCATATTTGTAACAAGGTGGTTCCTTAGGGAACCAGCTGAGGGAGACTAAGATCATTGTTCTATTTCCCATTATAATTCTACCTCAGTCAGCCTATAAATATTAGATTCCATATTCATCAGGAACTTATAAATGAGTGATCCTTCACTGAAGCTAGACTTTCTGTTGTCTGCATCCCAAATATAGAAGCAAACACTTGTACTCCCATATTTACATTATAGTAGCTGCATAAAAAGGAACTTTAAATCTGTCTATAACCCATGAGTTACTACTGTTCTTCAACCCCATAGCTGAGGACAGAAAAAGAAGGACACACTTCAGTAGAAAGGAGATTTTGTTTATTTCTTTGGGCAGTAAAACCAGGTGTTTAAAGTGCTGGAAGTGGTCTCAATGACTAATTAGAAAGCTGAAAGCAGAGGTGAGAGCCTAGGAGGCATCATAAATTATATTCAATACATTGCATTGCTTTGTGCAACATAGGTATCACTACTGTGAATCTGAGATATGTGTTGATATTATTTGAACACATAGGATTGCAAAGAAATCCTTTTAAAAACAACTGTGCAATGGAAATATAAAACTATTGGCTCTGCTCACAATGTTTTGTTTACAATACTTTCCTCTATTCCTGCTCATCTTTCCACTGTACAGATATGATTCCATGGATGAAGTTTCCTCATGACAGCTTAATTCAACTCTTAAAGCTACACAAGTTAAACTCCAACTCCATATTCACATTTTAGAGGATAAAGCAAAACAATTTTTAAATTTAAGGCAGAGCAAGCCAGAAAATACAGGCCACCTCAGGCTATAACATACGAATCCAGATGAAAAACATCACTAAATTAATGCACACATAAAAGACAAAGTTACTAACAAGGTAGCAATACATTCAGAAAAACCAACCATTCAATTTGCTTGATACTTTTATGCTAAGCTTATTCCATTAAGCAAAAATTCAGATTGTTTGTTTTTAAATCTGAAGCATGTACAGTTTTCTAAATAAAGCTACTGCAATCAGATGTGGCAAACCAATAGTTGATTTCAGTACTTTAAGAGCACCATGTTTCCTGTCTTCCCCAGCTACCTCCAGCAAGGACAGCCTGGTTTATACTCATCAGTCCAATAATTACAGCTCACACTGTGAAAACAGATTCCCTTACATTAAATCACTGATGTATTTCATCCTGATTTTTCAATAGGAAAAGTCTTTTGCAAGCAAAGACAAGTTTGGTATGACTGTGTTCCGTATCAGCTACACACAAGCCCATTCTCAACTGGGAGCCCTCCTGCACCATTTAGCTTCCTCACTCTCAAGCTTGTAAGATCTGCTCCAAGTTTAACACACCTCCTCAGCTTTCAATACAGGGCAGATTTTCATCTCGTGATGTTGAAACACAAGCCGGTTTACCTTGCCTTTGCAACAAGCTAGGTTAATGTCTTATTAGCTGAGCTTTGTCTCAAAACCCATCCAAAATTTGGTGGTCTAGTTACCAAATGGATGTTCCAAAGCAATAAGCACAAACCTGTTCTCCAAGGGTTCATGAGAAACCAGCAAGGTGCTTGATAATTGACCACCAAATAGACTGCAAGTAACAGAATCTTTTTTTAATTGTTGCAAGCCTGTATTAGAGAATTTAGTTCGATGCATTAAGTCAGAATGAAATTAGTTAAATTGTATTAATTTTAAACTAGCTATTTTAGATAAAACTCAGAATGGAGAATTCATAATAAGCCTTTATTGTCAAGACTACTGCTCAAAACATTTAATTCTAGAAGCTATTTTATTCTAGAAGTGAAATAAGTAACAGCCATATATGTATTATTTGTTAGATTTATTGTACTGTTGGCAGTAGGAAGTACTCCTATTTGTTCAGTCATTGAAATAATTTCTATTGCTTTTTTGAACCTAAAAAAAAAAGACACTAATTTTATTTCCTCTAATAACTCCCAAAGTGTCAGATACAGTAAAAACTCAATTTTCCACTCTGCAGAAATTACCCCCAAACTCCTGCTTTTAGGCCTTTAAGAATCAAAAAGACTTGTAAGGCTTTTCAAGAATGTTTCCCAATTACTTCTAAACCATTCTCTTATCTTTCCTTTACCCTAAGACCAGCTTCCTTGGTTAGAGCCTGGTGCTACTAATGCCAAGATTGTGGGTTCAATCCCCATGTGGGCCATTCACTTAGGAGCTGGATTTGATAATCCTTGTAGGGTCCCTTCCAACTCAGACTATTCTGTGTTTCTAGTTAAAAATGTATCTAATGTGAAAAATTACTGTCCTATACCAAAGTATCTGGAGCACACACATGCACTTGCACTTGGTAGTCTTGTCTGCTGCACTCATACAAGAACCAGCAGCTTATGAATAAGAACAGACACTACATTTGTTTTTGAGAACTCATCTCTGAGCTATGTTCACTGCCCTATTGGACACAGAAGAACTGGCCTGGTATTTACCTAAAATGAGTTAACAGTTTATTAAAATCAGTCACCCATATAAAAATCCACATATTCATATATCCATAAAACTTTTCTCTTCCTTTACCTGCCCCAAGAAAACATAAATAAGCAAACATATTGTCAAGAAAATGTAAGCAAAAATATGTCAAGAAAAACATATTTGTGCCCATTCTGCTTGTTACTTGAGTCATTTGGAAAAAAGTCTCCACAGTGCCTAAAAATGAGAGATTGCATTACTTTAATTAACTTCATTTAGAGAAAAATAGAACAGTGCAATATCCAAGATGTGTGTGTGCTAAAACTCCACAGCAGTACCTTGCTTCTGTAACACCCACTGCCTCATACTGCTATTTTTACACCTTTATATGTCTAACAGGATGATAAATGCTTTTTAAGCAGAAGCCAGGACTTCAAGAAGCCTGGATTCCTAAAGTCTCATCAAAATAAATAAGAAGGCAATTCTACCTACCTTAGATATTTCTGGCTCCACTTGTCTCTTGGGTGTCTCTTTTGACTCAGGCCCTTTTGGATTACCAGTGTTCTTAACCGTGGGCGATTCAACTCCTTTGCCTTCAAGTTGCAGATTAATACCTTCTGTGGGGACAGGGTGATCAATACCATTTGGATTCAGATTGCAATGGATAGCTGCGACAAAAATATGGGAAACAGTGCTTTAGGAAAAAAGAACCCAATGTTTCAAGCATTTCGCACAAACTACTGAGAAGTGCCATGTGGTAACCAGAGCTATGTCAGACCAATGCAAATGAACCATCTGTACCTTGATGTGGACTCAAGGTGAGATATTTGAGAAAGAAAATGAGAGGAATGCTGCACAATATAAATTTATTTAGTGAAGAATACCATGTGGAACTGTGCTCTGCTGGATTCACTGCAGCATCCAAGACCCTCAGCTTAGAGCTTTCACTAAGTATTCATCATGCAACCATACCTTTTTTTTCCTTTCTAGGCAAACAAGGTTTTCTATAACATTTTCAATTCCTACAACATTCTAGGTCTTAAAGAATGTGGGATAAGTAAGCCATGCACAAAAAATCAGCAAGTCAGTCTCTGCAAAGGGTAATGACTTATCCAGCTGATTATCTCTCCTTCAGTCCTTTGTACCACTGTGAGTTACCACCTACACCATCCTAACAAGCAAGAGGGATGTACTCCCTGGGAGTACATAATGAGGTGAGGACTAATGACAGCAGAATAAGGAATGCATCCAGAGAAAAAAATTAAACAAATGCAAACCACACCACAGAAATGCCCATTTAGAACTATGGCAGTAGCTTATTTTCTGCCCAAATTTTCAGTTTCAACACTCACATAGATAGCAGGGATTTTAAAAATGTCTGAATCCTGAGGCAACTTCCCCTTCATGCAACTGACTTTTGCATTTATGTTCCTGCATAACTATGCTACTTCTAGTGCTACTTGTAATCAGTGGTCCCAACTTCCCCTATGTGCAAAAGAACTTTGCTCAGATACTGTAATGCAATGTTTGACAGATCTGAATAGAAACCTAAACTGCAATGTACAGCCAAAATAAAAGCTGCCCTTTTACTCTTGCTTGGCTTAGAAGCAAAGGGTGGGGAACTGAGGAAGGAATCTGAACTGCCAGTTTCTACCAGCTACAGATCAGCCCTTGAAAGCTTCTCACAGGAAACTGGCTCAAGCTGCCAGTGAAAGCAAAGAGTTCTTTAACCACAGCACCTTTTGAAAATCTATTCACCTTAAATGCTAGAGCCTTAATTGAAAACTTTGAGCCTAAGTTACAGCAATTCTTTTTTACAGAATTAAAGCAGAGGCCAAAATGTTGACCTTTTTTCCTTGGGATCTTTAAGAACATCCAAATGTTTATAAAAGATAAGTGATCTCTGCAACCACTACAATACCTGCATCTGCAAGCCAGGGACAGGAACACTTCCTATGGGAATTTTAAAAGAAATATGATTCTGTGGTTTATATTTACATCAGTGTGCCTTAAGACACCAAAAAGATTCTCTCTCTCCTAGGTTATATCCACCTACTATTATCTAGCTCCTCTAGATCATATTTACCTACCCGAAACAACTACTAACAACTTCTTTGCTTATGCTCCAGACCACAGAAAAGATGGATGCAATCTACCAAGACTGACTTTTTTCACAGCCCAATGAGGATGAAAACTGATTAGTAACCAAATTAATTCCCTCCTTTACAGAAGATGGGAGGTATCTTAACCAACCTGTTAAAGTACTCCTGGTACATCCTGCTCCAGCAAGGGCTGAGCAGCAGTGAAAATACGTTTGGTATTGAATGTGATCCATAAAAATTTCCCCAATTGTCTTCTGCAAGGATCTTGCATAGCTGAATAGGAAGACTCCTAAAGACACCTTTGAAACCCTAACACACTACAGCAACGTTCAGAAACAGGCAGTTTTTGGCTGTCAGCCCAGTTCCAGTGCTTACCAAAGAGAAATCACATAGCACAGTAGGACTTAAAACTATCTGAAAGAACACTGCCAGCAGCAAGTTTCCTGCGAATTGCAACTCCTCTCTTCCCAGTGCCCCCAAACAAGACAGATGAGGGAGAAGGGTGACACATGAACAAGGAAACCCTTCTGGATTATGGCACTCATTTACCATGTATTAGAGGGAGCAAATGATACAGGTTTTGGTAACATGGTAGCATGATGACTAACCTTATCTCCTTCTATGTATAACCACATGACACACTTGGTAGATGAGGGAAAGGCTGTGGATGTTGTCTACCTGGACATTACTAAAGCCTTTTATACTGTCTCCCACAGCATTCTCCTGGAGAAATGTATTTTTATGTCTTGGACTGATGTAGTGTTCACTAGGTAAAAACCTGTCTGACTGGACAGGCCCAGAGAATGATGGTGAATGGAGTTAAATCCAGCTGGTGGCTGGTAACAAGTTGTGCTCCCCGAGGCCAGTTCTATTTAATATGTATCAACAGTCTGGACAAGGGGATCAAGGGTACCCTCAGAAAGCTTGCAGAAATATATACCAACTGGTTTGGGAGTGTTGATGTGGTGGAAGGTAGGAGGGCTTTACAGAGGAATCTGGACAGTCTGGAGTGATGGCCCAAGGCCAATGGTATGAAGTTCAACAAGGCCAAATGTCAGGTCCTGCACTTGGGTCACTAAAATCCCATGCAGTGCTACAGGCTGGGGACAGAGTGGCTGGAAAGCTGCCTGTTGGAAAAGGTTGTGGGGTTGTCAACCATGACTAAACATGAGCCAGTGTGTGCCTAGATGGCCAAGAAAGCCAATGGCTTCCTGGCCTGGATCAGAAATTGTGGTCAGCAGGACCAGGGCAGTGATTGTCTCCCTGTACTTGGCACTGGTGAGGTCCCACCTCAAATCCTGGGTTCAGGTTTGGGCACCTCACTATCAGAAATATATTGAGGGGCTGGGGTTTGTCCAGAGAAGGGGAATAGAGCTGGTGAAGGGTCTGGAGCATCAGTCAGATGAGGAGCAGCTGAGGGAGCTGGGGGTGTTTAGCCTGAAGGAAAGGAGGCTCAGGGGAGACCTTATCATTCTCCACAACTGCCTCAAAGGAGGCTGTAGCCAGGTGGGGGTTGGTCTCTTCTCATAGGTAACAGCTAATAGGACAAGAGGAAATGTCCTCAGGGGAGGTTTAGATTGGATATTAGGAAAAATTTCTTCATGGAAAGGATTGTCAGTCATTGGAACAGGCTGCCCAGGAAGTGGTAGAGTCACCATCCCTGGAGGTATTTAAAAAACACATAGACATGGCACTTGGGGATATGGTTAGAGGTGGACTTGTCAGTGCTGGGTTTAGGGCAGGACTTGATTTTAAAGCTCTTTTCCAACTTCAGTGATTTTATAAGTCCATAAGCACCTGGATGGCTTAAAAATGAAATAAGTCACTTGGCAAGATGCTGCTTGACTCTTAGCCCATCATGCATTCAAGAGTAATGAATGATAGTACTTTTTCAGCAATGCTTTTTACTGGGCTCCTTCAGGATACTAAAGAGAAAAAAACAGAGGAGGTTGCTAGCAATTATATAGATGCCCACTACCTTTTAATTGGAAACAAGTGAGTGGTTAAAAGAAACACAGGCTGCCTCAGGGGACTCTTCCAGAGTTGCTAATATTGAAAGGGGGGCGGGGGGAGAGCAGGGAGAGACCTTCTTTTTATTTTCTAGGGATATTTATTTCCTAAGAAGAATAAGTACCTCAGTCACTTGGCAAAGCTTATCTTTGTCATGACACATCCTTGATGCCAGCTCTCTTATTTTCTTCTAGTGCTACCTCCAGCCCTCAGCTACACAAAGGATAGGAAGTAAGGAATATTTGTTTGCATGGGTCTGTAATTTCCTGTTACCACACAGAAATACATAGATGTATCTGTGTGGTGGACAGAGGTGGAGCTCTTGCCTCCTTTTAAATGTCAATACCAACCAAAATTGTTCCCTTTCAAGATTTTTTTAAAAGTAGCAGAGGAGGTCAATGTTTGGTCAATAATAACTTATTCTCTTCTTAAATCCACATTTTATATAATTTAAGCTAGATAAGGTCGGCTCCAAACTCAGGATCAACTATCAAAGTTAATGGGGCTTGGGGGGATGACAGCACCCAGGGCTAACGTCCCATAGAAGTGAGTCTAAATAGCTCTTAGAAAATAATCACAAATCATTAACTTTACCACAGCCCAAGTGCTCTGACTCTATTAGGTGACACATCTTAAATCTCCTTTAGGACTTAAAGGCATTTGTCTGGAAAAAATTCTACCTACAGACAAAGTAGTTTCTGGCTAAAATATTGTCTAGACCATTACTCCTCCTTACCCTGGTATTGGCTAATACTTGCTCATCCTGCCCTCTGTATTGAGACCATTTTCCCACACTGCTCCTTTAACAATATTCTTACTGCCTCAGCACCTCTTCATTCTACCAAACTACATCCACCTCATCAGTCCCAAACTTTAACAGTACATCAAGACAACAAACACCCTCCAAATCAGCTCATAGTATCAGCCACTAGATATCAGCAGTATCATTGGATTTTGAAACAGAACCTCTTCCAATATTCTTCCATAAAATCTCAAATTCATATATCGTCCACATGTCTTAGTAATACAACCCTTCATCCAGTTTGAGATCACTTGTATTCTCCTTTCCCTGCTGAAAACCCCATTAATCTCAGTTGATTAATGCCATGTCTCTCTTCATGCTCCCCCAACAATTGTTGTTCAAGTCATACTGAAAGCTTTCTATAATGGGAACTTGCTTCCTTTTGAGGAAGGAGGGTGGATGTTCTGTAGAGCTCTGACTGCACAGCAAGAAGCACATAATGAATGGTGCTGGCTGACACAATAACATAGATCCACAGATTACATTTATGAAACAAACTATTATTTAAAACAAAGGTACATAAGTGCTCTTGGACTCCTAATCTAATGGTAGAGCTGAATCTAATAGAAAATATCCACTTTTCCAGAACTTAAACAGAAGACTGCTGAGATCTGCCAAGTTATGAGTGAAAAGCTCTGTGAGAAAAATAGTAAGTGGAGCACACAAAATGGAAAAATGACCCCACATCTGTCCTAAAAAATTAGGGGAATGAATGCAATACAGAGTGTGTTTTTCACATATGGTGGAACAGAATTTGTTGCCCTGCAGAAGCTGGCCGATACATGTGAGCAGTTCCATGCCCACACAGATCCTTACAGGGTGCACATGCAGCTTGAAAGCAGAGCTCGCAGGCCAACAGGAATGCTCTGCCCCCCTGGCTACCTTCCTCCCATGCATGCCTGCCTCCCAGATGGCAAGCAGCCAAGAGACAGCTTGTCTGAGCACGCTTGATGGTACACAGAAGTCATCAAGAGCTGTCGTAAGTTACTGGCATCTGGGGGCAAGCCTTGTCTTTTCCTAGAGGGTACTCTGTGAATCCTGTCTGGAAAAAAGCCTGAAGGCACTCTTCAAAACACAGCCTTGATATATCCAAAGTTTTGCATGGGCAGATGGAAAGCCTTTGTCTCTCCATCTGTAGGCTCAAGGCTTAGCAGATAAATCTATGATCAATCACTACCTCTGTGCACTCACTGCCTACTGTGTCAAACATTTCATAACTATGTGTTTCAGTGGGAATACTGCTGGCTTAAAATTTTAAGCAGATCAATTAAGGCTACATTAAAGCATATTTGGCAAGTACTTGAGTTACATGCAATAACAATTGTTCTATTCTAAAAAGTGATCGAGTAAAAATAGCACCTTCTTACTCATGTGCCCTGTTCTGTGTGCATCATAGTCATATGCTAGCTTTTGCTATTCAGAGACAAAAAGCAGGCACAGGAGACACCCATCCAACCTCTAACAATCCTTAGAAAACTTTCATCTGTCAAATACTGGCAACCTTGCAAACTCCATTTTATGTATTCATTCCACAGACTTAGCTGCACAATGCTAAGAGGTAAGTCCATATAATCCGCCTGCTACTCCCACCATAAAATGCCACTTTGTTGAAAAGGAGAGACAAAAGTTCATCCATATAGCTTGAACATTAACAAACTCAGGTTGGACATAGCAGGGACTTCACAAAAAGGGTCCAAATATCTTTTCAGTCACCTCAGTAGTCATGAAGATTTAACAGGTATTTCCAGGGAAGAAGACCTTTGGATAGTAGCTGTCACTAGACTTGTTCCTTCCATCTCTGCCCATTTCTTTGTCAAAAGCAAATCAAACCTCCAATCACGTCAAATTTTGTAGTCAACATTTTCAGTGAGAGTTCTATACACTTCCAGGTGCTGCTTTACCTGGGCTGATCAGAGAAGAGACATTCACACCGAGAGCACTGAAGTCTTGCTCAGATTGAGATGCCTCTTCACACTGACAAAATGAGCAAGAAGGATCTGCACTGCAAAGCGCTTCTTGTATTTCAAGAAGCTTATACTTCATTAGTAGTTCTGCATATCTCTAGGAAACATGGGATTATTTCAAAGATGTCTGACCTGAGCAGTTAATACCACTTCTACAATAGTAAAAAACAACATTAAAACCAGCAAATAAGGGTGGCTTTAATTTGTACTATAAAATTTAGGATTATTTTGACTACTTTGTCTGGCAGATTTTTTTTCCCACAGTAATCAGTTTCTATAACTCCTGTAGATGGTCCATCTGTGTCATCAATCAGCTTCTAGTTTTGAGAAACTATCTGGCTTTTGCCTACCAGAACTACTTCTCCATACAGTCCTCTCTCCACCTAATGTAAATCTGTGCAGTTTACCCAACACATCACTTCGGACCAGCTGAAAATGCAGTCAAAGTTTCACATGAATACAATTTGCTGCTTATGTTGCAACCTAGTAAATACTGCTGGCAACCTGCTGAGCAAGTCACTTCAAGATTTTGCCCACTCTGTTTCTCAAACCTGTGTGTCTAATGGCCATCGAATCAGCAGCATTCACACAGAGCAAAGAAGCCCAGCAAATCAGTCAGGACCTTCTCTACTTCAGTACAAATAACATGCATTTGTCACAAACCCCCTGTAAGGCTGAAATCCCAAAGTACTTAACTGAAGTAATATCAGTGTCTAGCTATCTGCTTCTGTTGGTCAGCATCAAAAAGCAGCATTAAGCAATCACAAACATGCTGTGCCAAAAGGCAGGCAAGCACTGAGCTGTGGAGTGCACTGTAAACTGCTGCTACTGATAAGCTGTATCCACAGCTTTGAATACAAAGTTAAGACAGACACAGGTAGCAAGGCTTGGTAGACAGACACACACACCTGTACCTGCAGGTCCCTCCAGAGAGTTGCTTGTCTTTCTAGCCTCTCATTATCATTAATCAATGAATCAGTTTAACAAAAACCAGGCTTCTTACGAGACATGAATTTTACAATCCAGTCTCTGTTAAAGCAGTGGGAGATGCCCAACGGCTGGGTGGTATCTTGAAGGGCAAGAGATGTGACAGCTCAGCAGCAAGGAAGTGGACAGTGAACCAGGTCAAGAGGGCAGGAAGGGCAGAGCAAAGGGCAGCTAGGTGTAGGGAGTCGATAGAGGCAGAAGGGAATGAAGTGTTCAGAGGAGGAGCATTCATTTTAGTTTGTGACCTTGTGGGGCTTTTGCCTTTTTTATCCCCTTAGAACTATTATCAGCAAGAAAATTTAAGGTAACGGCATTCCTGATACAACTGTCCCTGAACATCTCCAGCTAGACAGTGGGGTAGTCATCCCATGGTATCAAGCCAATTACTATTAGAAAGCATTTGCTCTCTCCAGAAACAATGAAAAAATACCCAAAACTAAAGCCAAAGAAAAACAAAGAAAAAGTATGTTTTCTGAGATGAGTTACTACACTTCACATACATCTCTCAAACACACTTCAGCTATAAGATGGTATAAAGTCTTGTACAGCATCAGAAATATATCAAGAAACCAGAATGAGTAACTTTGCACTTTCATACCTGGAATCAAACTAAACTCATAATTTAGTTGAAGGCCACACAAATCTTGTGTAGAGAAAAGACCCCTTAGTTCTCTACAGAACAGAAACATTAAGCCCAGAGTAAGAAATTCTCTTCTTTTATGGGTTGAGTTTGCCTTCTAAGACCTTCATCCCACCAGGATATGCAAGTAATTAAGTTTCTTCAGCTAAAAAATTTCCTTAGGCATTTTTTACAATTTTCCTACTGGAAACGATTTATTTTACGTATGGCAATATCCACTTGCCATCTCTTATCTCACAGACTTTGGCAAATGCTGTAAACAGTTTCTTTTACACCTGTTCTTCAGGAGACAGACTGCATGTCATCACTATGCCAGATAGACCTTGGAGCCTCAGCAATGCAAGTTCAGCCTTTATAACAGCAACAGCATTTAATGATAAAAAGCAGGCACAGTGACTGGATAGCCACATTATTCCTGAAGCACTTTCTCATTCCGTTTTAATGAAGGTATACTTGGTACAAGCAGCTCTTGAATTCATGCTAGCAACAGAGGCACATTGAAAAATCAACCTATTCAGTGAATAAATAAGGCCAGGCTACCACAAATCCTGTACAGGTATAGATGAAGAGGAGAATACTGACACATAAGGGGACAAAGTGAGCTATGCAATTAACTTAGAGCAAAATGGATCTTAGTGAAAAAATAATAAAGGTCAGTAAGTAAAACATGCATCACCTGCACATAAGAAAATAATTTAAGCAATGGATTTAAGTACAAAATAGTTGGCCATTTGTTTTGCAAACTAGTAAGTCAATAAGAAGGCTTGTGCAAGCATCTACAGAGATTCTCTTGAACAGTGAAGAACTCAGGATTTCAAGACTGTGAGAAGCACAAAGTTGCACGCGAAGAGGGTGCTACAAGAGGTAAGAAGTACAAAAAACAAAGAAAATCAATTGGTAGATAGAGAGGAAGAGACCTAAAATAAGTCTCTCTCACAAGGAAAAGTATTCACCATACCTTACAATTTTCAGTCACCAACCAGCTTAGGCAAACTCCAAACTAGGTACTACTGTTGCCCTAAGGATTTCAATGAGAATATGGAGAGATAAAAAAGAGAACACACCTAGGTATGCAACAAGTCTTCATTAGTTCCACTGATCCTGGAAGAAACTTGTCTTACAGCCGCTGCTTAGGAAGTTGGCTAGTCATGCTTCACCACAAATTATATTTCTAAGAATGTCTCTTCTCAAGTCCTAACAGTATTACTATTCAATTCTATAATCAGCCAGCATTACATCAAAAACCTTTTTTAAACACTAATGTGCCTATCCAGCACACAAAGAACAGCTCAGACACACACAGGTTAAGTCTTTATTATGGCATCAGAGATGCACTGTCCCACATATCCATCACAGATCTCTGCCTTTGCCCTACTCATGAAAGCTGGTGTCTGCTGAACACGTGGCACAGAAATGACTGCAATTCAGCTGTGGATCCAGGCTTTATTCCTTGTCCCATGAATGATGCACAGTCATCAAAATGCAAAGGAAAATATATTTATTCATTCTCACTAGCATAACTAGTTTGCAATATGGCAGTTGACTTCTGTTTTCAGTCCTGGCTTTCTCTCAACTGCTGAAAAGTTACCTCCTTTATCATTGTTCAAGGCCATCCCTTCCCTTGTACACTTAACTGAAGAGTCTGGAAACTCCTTCTTTCCTTCCCCCAGTAAAATTCTTTACCTCCTACAGCTTACTCATACCACTGTATCCTACTCGCTCTAGTACCCCAGCTGACTTGTGTAGCAACAAACCATCAGCCGAGAGCACACAGAGGACATTCTGAGAGAAAGCTTCCATTGACACACATTACAATTCTCTTCCTTTATGTTTACGAAACAGCATTATTAAAAGTCTCTTCCTTGCTTTCACTAGGTTATTTGCAGAGAAGCAAATGAACTCAAACAAAATCCCCTCTGGGGAAAGAAAATAATATTTAAAAAAAAAAAAAGCCAGAAAGACAGGGCAGAGGAGAGCAAAGGAGTGGGGGAATGGAGGGAAGTAATGACCTGAATGTTCAGCTGAATAACAGGAGCTAGCAAAGTTCCACATTATATAGAGATGGACAGGGCTACACTACAGACAGGCTAAAATCCACATTGAGTGTCTTCCTCATATGCAAGCATATTAGATCCTGTAATTGAATGTAGAGTTCACTTCAGCCCACGTTCAGTCCCCTGCACACCTGCTTGCTTCATCTAGGAGCAGCACAAACTAGGGTGAATTCTTATTGTTTCAAGGAATCAACCTGCTCTTTAATGCAAAGTTTAGCTCACGCTGCACAGAGAACATGTTATTCACAGCAACTCCTCATTCTTTTCGCAGTGCTTTTGCCACAGGACACTTCTGGAGAGAAAAGAAGGAACCTATGCAAAGGAGAGAGAACATTCAACTGACCCAAGGCAGAAGCCACTAAGGCTGAAATCTGTAGATCCAATCTGCTTCGGGTTTTCCTGAAGGTCTCTCTCAGACCATATTTCACTTCAGTAACCTCATTTATAGGGGTTAGTACAGGTGTTTCCAACCCTACCTGCTGTGGAGAATCAGTATTTTCCAGGACAGCATTTCTACAGCTGCAGCCTAGTGCAGGGCCCCTCCTTCCCCCAAATCCCATTGACCTGACATAGCACACAGTTTCTCTTACAGAGCAGTATCAGTTCTTCTATACTAGGAAAGAGAAAGCTACACATCCTATGCATCACAACCCTGGCTGTTAACATTTTTATAACTCAGTGCCTAATTTCCCATCTCCTCTCTGTTTCTGGGTTGTCCTGGCCAAATTTTCCTCTCGGTTACTCGGTGCAAATCAAGTTCTTGTGGTGAGTGGAGTTGTTCTGCACACACAGCAGATGAGCTAGACTTTGTCATAGAAGTCATCAGGCTGGGTCAGACTAGAAGTCTAGCCCTTTATGCCACTGCTTAAGAAAACAGACTGAGAGCAGGGCATAAACTCAGGATGAACTGATCCTGCCTTGGCACATTAGGAATGACCCCCAAGGTTCAAAGTACATCTGGGGAACTCTTTGTTATATGAAAAACTATTTTCTTTTTTTAATTTAAAGCACAAAACCCTACAGCTTAATTGTTCTGCCTTGTGACCTAGTTCCTTTTTCCACCTTCTCCAAACCATGTATCAATGCCTAAGGATTCTCTCCATGGTCATCTCATTTCCAAGCTAAAGAATGATAATATTTGTAATCTGCCTTCAGAGAACACACCACATCTCTAACCAGCTGACTATGCTTTTCAGTATTCTTTCCAGTCCTCTCCTTTTGGGGTGTGGCAAGCAAAAGCTGCAGGGAGCATTCACAATACAAGAGCAATATACAATGGTACAGAAACAAAGATCTTCCTTGCCTCATTCTGAGCTCTCCTCATACCTTCTGAAACCTTATTTGCTTTTTTGACCAGCACCAACCAGCCAGTTTCAGAAGACTTCAAAATTACTCCATTTTTTAGCCCTTTTCTCCACCTTTGCCTTTGGCACCTTCCAGAACTACTCCCTCTACATTCTCTGCATGTTTTGAGCAGATAATTGAAGGCTGAGCTGTTCAACTGTTAATCTGCAAGGGTAAATACCTGTATCCATTCAAAGGCAACAGCTTTCATTAGAAATAACCCACAACAGGATTCCTCAGTCTTAAACTTTGAGTATCTCTTGTTCACAGAAAGGGCTATTGCATTAGATATCACACAGTCTGGACAAAAGGAAAGACAGTGAAGAGGGTAAAGCTGTCTCAGCCAGGACAACAGAGGAAGTTGGCTCTAGAACCAGACACAGTATCTCTAACAGACCCACAGACTCAATATTCAGTGAACTGAAAAATATCCCTCTAACAGCTCTACTACCTCTGCAAACTAGCTCTATTTCTTTCAGAGACCAATGGGCAAAACAAAAACTTGCAATGCTCCATAGATACTTAGTTCTGCACCAACCAGTAAGCCTGCAGAGAGGCTGTTTTGGACAGAAACCTCTTGTTATCAGCTCAACAACCAGCACCAGTCTGCAACTCTTGACACCATCCAGCTACAGTGCCTTGCTCTGAGTCTGTCGCTGCTATTCTCCTGCCATAGTCTGTGTGACACAGCAATACTAGGAAACACTAGAGACTGGCTCTAAGTGGCTTGCCCTGACCTCGTACACTGAGCTGTAAACAAGAGGAACAAAGCTACACAACCTCCTTGGATCTTGCCCACCAAGAACAAAAGAAAACCTCCCAAACCTCTCGAGAACAGTTCTGTGTTATCATTTCCATTTAAGCAGTAAACATGAGATCTTACTATGTCACTACAGGTTTTGTCATACTTTCCAGTAGTATGTTAGGAAATGCATCCAATGTCTAATTCCTGTCATTTACTCACTTGTATTCCCTTCTTGATGGAGAAAGCACATGAACTTTCAAAGCATCACTCCTTCCCTTTGCCCATGCATGACCACCACCTGACAAGTTTGAACCTTATGATGGGATTCGATTGTACTGAACCAGTAAATTTATCTTAATCAGCATCCTCCCTGAGCTTCTAAATCTTCCAAGTATTTTAAAGGGTAAGGTCAAACACTCAAGGAACTGTTTCTAAATTGGTTGACCTGAAAGTACTTCTGAGTTTCCAGAAACACTTATCCTACAACCAAATTTAATCCAAGGGAAACACAGTGTCACACCAAGTCTATACTCGGTACCTTGATTCCTGCCTAATATGGGTTCCTTTGGAAAAGCAGGGAGGGGAAAATGATCACATAATTTCCATCATACCCACCCTCCACTCAGTCTGAATACACCCAAAAGAGACTTGATTGCAGTGACACTCTTTGTTGTCACATTCTTTTTGGGGTCTCAAATTCCCACCATGGAACGCACCTTCTGAACTTCAGCTCACAGCCTCCTTTTCAAATGTAGCAACTTAGATTGAAAAGCTCTAAGCAGTGGTTCAAAGCCGAGAAGCACACACAACCACCAGGCTGTATGCACACTGTGGGGGCAGCAGGGAGGCAGTGCTGCTGCTGAGCAAGAAATAAGGGTGTAGATGTCACAGCCCAACAAGAAGGCTGCCACATGAATGTGGATAGGAGAAGACCTACGTTCCAGTCTGGAATCCCATAATTGCTGAATGCATAAATGGTCAGAAAGTAACACACAGAACACACGACCAAAAGCTGACACTTAAATCTAATGCCACATTGTCCAATGCACCTCCAGCACTGGTCTTACCCATCTCCTCTGCTACGACCCAATGTGACTGTTCAACTGGAGAGTTGAAATGAGATGTGTGTCTCTCAGTCCTGATTCCAACTGGCAGCTCTTTCCAAGCCACATGGCTGAATCCCTCAAGCTAAGAAGTGGTTAGAAATTACTGAAGAAAACAAAAACACTAATGGAAGCATGTGCTATTTTTGAATCACAGGGCTTGTTACTTCTTTGCTCCAAAGGCAAGTAAGTGTGCTGAAATACTGTCTATTGGGTAACATTCCCTGGAACCTTAGATATGGAGACACATCCAGTTTGACTTTGAAGTGGGTATAGCAGTAAGGCAAAGCTGAATAAATGAATACCTGTCAAAAGAGTTGTACTTTTGGGCACACCCTGGAACAGTTTGATAGGTACCTACACTGAAAGCTGCTTCAAAGCTGTCCTCTGGGTGATCCTGAACTCCATTCAACATTCTTGGCAGAGTTAGCATAGCACATCTATGAGCTCACCATATCTCAAGTCTCTGAAGAAACACATGGCAGCATTCAATATCCATGGAGTTGCTAAGCACTGAAGGCGTTCAACCAAGGTACATCACACAGCTGAAATTCACAGGATCACTCTGATAGAAGTTGGTTACAAGCTGCAAATAACTCAGTCCTGCAGCAGTTAACTTGGATGCCACTCCCCAGAATGCCCTAACCTCCTTTGAGTCTTAGTCTCTTTACGGATTACCAAGGAGAAAGGCCAGTCATTGACATTTTATGTCAGCAAGACTCCAGTTCTTAGTAAAAAATATTATCCTGTAGGAAGATCCAGGGTCTCAATAGCATGAGCCCACTACAAAAGAGCCATAGGAACCTAGAAGTTTACATAAACTTCCAGGAGGAGACCTGCAACAAACATATGTGGCACTTTCCAAAGCCTTTACACAGCAAGAAAGGTGTTAGACCAAACTTCATTAAACACTTAACATGAAAGAACTCCATGATATAATTAGCACTTCACTTTGCACAGGAATCTCAGAGACACCACAGGTCAGAGCAGCAGGGAATCCAACAGAACTGTGTGGAATAACCTGCACGCAGACATCATCTGGTGGGTGCTGTCAGTCTCTCACTTTCCTGTGCAATAACCACTGGGGGGAAAGAAATCACCATTTCTCTCTCTTCCCCTTTACCTTTGCAGCACAAGAGCAAACTGACAAAAAAAAAAAAAAAAAGAGAACACTGTTGCAGAGATCAAAAGCCTTTTTCTACTGGCTCTGACCTAGTTCTTTCATTCTTACTAGAAGGGAAAAAAACCACTTAAAGGAACATTGTCAAAACTGTTGAGTCTAAAAATAGACTTACCTTGGCAGTGTTCCCATCTAAATGGGCTCATATTAAGGAGTGCAAACTCACTTTCCTCATACACACGCCAATCCTTTCATCAATCTGGAAGCACTGGCACTATACAGCCCAAAGGACGTTCCAGTCCACATAATCTCTTTTGGGACACTAAGTAAGGGAACTGTTGTATTCTCCAAATTCCTACTTCATATCTGCAAGTCTACCACTGTCAGCTAACCCAGTAAAAAAGTTTGGATATTTTCCTTAAGTAAACTGATGGACATTTGTTGCCATAGCTAAACCCCAGCACACCATGCTAAGACAGCTTTAAAATAATCAGATTTGAGGAAGATTTCAGCAATTTGTTAGATAAAATGAACAAACTTTTCAAAGATGCTCCAAAAAGTATAAACTACAGAATGTTTTCACCTTAGCCACATAGAACATTTCTGAAAAGAAAAACAAAAGAAAGACTCCAGGTTCATGGGTGAAGCTGACTAACAGGCAGTTTCCATAGAACAATAGCCCTGGTGGAGCTGCTGGGGCAGCGGATGTTGGCTCCAGTCAGGAACTCCCATGTTCCAGAATCCAAGCCTCCCTTGTGCCCCAGGGACCTTTCCACTCCCCACCAGCTAAATCCCAGAGCCAGCCACTTGCAAGTTTGTACAAGAAACCAGTTGGCCCAACCATTCAAAAGCCTTGCTTCACTCAATAAAAGAAAGCCCAGAAAGCCCATCCTAGCCAAGCTCCCAGCAGACTAATGCAGAGATTGGAAGGCCAGACAACCTCAGCTTAAACCTTATTTCCAAGCTTCCAGGACTGATGTATAGGAGGTTATGCTCTCAAGATCCCAAGCCAAAAACCAGGAAAGCATTTCCAAAGCAAACAAACAAATCAAACAAGCTGAAAACAAAAAAATCCCAACTGTCTGTTCTTCCTGAGGCCAAGACATTTTTCTAAAAAACTATCTATTTAGAAGATTCGATGGCAACTTTACTTTGGACTAAAGCAGGGTCTGTACACTGTGGTGATGGGAGTCATGAGGAACAAGTAACCTCTCAGCTTTCCAAACAGAACCTGTAATGCCATGTGTTCCTTGCCAAAAGTCACAGTTCAGGAACACAACACAGCTCACACCCAGGGCTCCAATATGGTAGAAGATGCATTGAGAGAAAAGCAAGCTTTTAAGCACAGTCACACAAAGAAACATGGTTCCAACAGAAAATGATGGATAATAAAAGCCCTGAAATCTGAGTGCACTACATCCACACAAAGTAGTCATGGCCACATGGCAACTTGTGCCGAAATAGTCATATTGCAGTGTTAGTGTGAGGGCAACAGAATTGCGCAAAGGCAAGAAAGTTGAGGGACAAAAAAACAAAATGGGAGGAATGCAGAACATACAGACAAGAATGCCTGCTCTGAGACAACACAGCAGGATGCATCCTGGGGGAAGGAAATGGGAAGAAGGAGTTAAAGAAAAAAAAATCCCATCTCAGGAGAAGGGAAAGGCACTGCTTCCCAAAGCTTTAGCAGAGCTTTCCTTCATTAATATTTACAAAGCTTTTAAGAGATTCTCAGATGGAGGGCACTGCAGATATGACAGGAATTATTACAGACCTGAAAAGATCTAGCAAACAGACTAAGAAGGACTTCAAGTAAATAACGGAGGATGACATTAGTGAGTACACTGAAACAGGGGTTGCTGCTGGCATATGAACCATCTGGTGCATGGCAGTCCATTTCATTTACTTACTTACCCAGTACTGGGCACGCATGCCCAGTTCATGTCACTATGCTTTTGCCACTGAAGAAGTGATGCTTTTATTCAGGACCACCACCTTCCTTCTTTGTATCACTCCAGTCTTCAAAACTGGCATTCAGTATAGCAGCCTAGGCATAAGAAATGTTTGCCTCATGGAGAGGCTTATGCTTAGGACGAATGACTTGGGATGTAGACAGACACCTTTTTAGACATAGTGGTCTTGTTTACCTCTATTTGAATTTGCATGGGAAGCTGTTTTTTAGGGATGTTATGCTCCCCACTGCCTCCAGGAAGCCTAAGTTTTTTACTGGACTATCATTTGCGCTGTTCACTTGGATACTCAGCAAAAGACAGCTTCAGCATGATTTCCAGCAATAAAACAAGTGCCACTGATAGAATTGTAGATCTCAGCATAAATGAGAAACAAAACTCATGGTGTCTCAAGATGAACACCCAAAGACACCAACATACCCTAAATTAAGCATAGGAGAAGGGGTCAGATGGCTGGTTTATACCAGATTCTTAAATTTTCCCAAGTGCACCAAATAAAGCAAGATGAGGCACAAAACCCCACAACTGTCACTGCCTCACTCTAAAGCGCTAGACAACCGAGTGGATTTTGGAAGCAGACAGCAGAAAGCGGATTTGCCTTTTCCCATACACCTCTCTCCTCCAACTTCCCAAAAGCCCCAGTGGAAAGGGAACACACAGCTAATAGACGGCTAAAGGAAGCTCAGCATTTACTGGAAAACGAAGCAAAGCATCGATCTTTCCAGGTGTTGGTAGCTATAGCCTCAGTCATCGGGGTACTTCCCAGGAGCCGCACACCTCACCAACACCTCACAGCTCCCGGCTGCCCAGGAGCTGAGCATCTCGGCCCTTTGGCTTCTCCATCCTTCAGAGGGAAGGAGGGGCCGAGCACAGCTCTGCGCCCGTGCGGGGGACGGCCGGGGGCTGCCGGAGCTTCGCGGGCATCGCGGCCCCGGGCACTTCAGGGAGCTGGGCAGCAGCGAGGGACGGCGGCGTCTCGCTGGCCGCGGAGACCGAGCGGCGGCGGGGCGGGGGAGGCGCTCGGGGCTGAGCGCGGCCGCCGGGGCCGCTCCGGAGGGAGGCGGCGCAGGTCGGCCGCCCTTGCCGGGAGAGGCGGCACCTCCGGGCCCGCCGGGAAGTTGCCGACCGAAGGCTCCGGGCAGCCCCAGCCGCCCACCCAGCCGCGGGCGGGGGCGGCAGCCGCGGCCCGGCATACGGCACCTGGCCCGGGGCAGCCGAGGCCGGCCGGCCGAGGTGTGCGGGGGGCTGCGGTGCCCCGCGGGCGAGGCCAGGGCGGCTGGCGGCAGAGTGGCCCCGGCGGCGGTCACCGCTCTCCCGCCGGGCCGGGCCGGGCGTCCCCGCCGCGGCGCAGGTGAGTGCCCGGGGGAGGAGACAGGGGAGGAACCCCGGGGGCGGCGGGCAGGGGACGCGAAGCCCTTACCTTCCACCGCCATCCTCCCGGCCTCGCATAGTGCGCCGGCCGCCGACACGGCCCCGGCGGCGCTGCCCCGGCCGCCCCCCGCCCGCGCGGGCTCCGCTCATCTGCAGCCGCGGCGATCAACCTGCAGCGCTCGCTGACAGCGGGCGGGGCCGCGCCGCGGATCCCTGGGAAACGTAGTCCCGGCGAACGGGCGCCCGGCCAGGCACCGGCGTTCCCTGCCGCCGGCGGGTCCCGGGCCGCCTCCGCGTGTCCGGCGGGCAGGGAGGGCAGCACGGGGCGGGCCGCGGCTGTGAGGGACGGCAGGGCTGGGGACACCCACGAGGCGTGTGTGGGAGAGGGGCTGCGCGGGCACCCTGCCGAAAAGCTTCATTTCACAGCTCTGGGATGTTTCTCTCCAGGATTTCAGTCATCTCAGACATCCGGGCTGAGAGCTCCAGGATAAGCCCGTTCTGTCCCCGCCGCACGCCCTGGCCGGCCGGAGGAGTTTGTCGGCAGGGAAGGAGGAAGGCACACACAGAGCGCCAGGCACTGCCAGGCAGCACCTCACCTCGCAGCGAGGCCCTCCGTTTTTCTCCATTCTCCATCCTGTCCCACTCTGACGGGTCTTCCAACAAATCCAGAAAACGAAGGAGGTCAGGGACAGTAGTGGAGCTATTACTTGAGGTCCTCAGAAATCTTACACCAAACAGCCTGGTACCCTCGAGATCTGTCCTAGAACATTGGCTGTCTGAAAAACAGCTGTGGGCTTGTACACTTTTCAGTTTTATTTTGAGATATCAGAAAAGTTTTGAAGATTTTTTTTCTACTTCAAAAGTAGCCATTTTTTCATTTTAAGTGTATCAGCAAATATTAACTACACAGAAAGAGCCTATGAGTTACTCTACTCACCAAAGTTACGTTATTGTTAAAATCAAGAGGACAACAGCCAACAGACTGAGTATACAAGGACGAACCCAGATAGGGCATGAAAACATTGCCACAGGTTCTTTTTGTTTGTTAGTGGCTATTGTGGCTAATAAGTGTTATTTGTGACACATTATTTTTGCTAAACAAACCTTCAAATTAGAGTGCAAGAACACACAATGTGCAAATGAATACGGTCTTCGTAAACACCAGGAATTTTGACATCCTTGAAATATCTAAAGTAATTAAGAATTGGGACTTTATGATTTGTTTTATGAAGGAAACTCAGAGCCTATAATGAAGGTCCTTGAAGTCCAACTCTTTCCTTAAGTCTTCTATTAACCAGTTTTGCCCTGAAGACCTGACTTGTTGTTTGCTCTCATAAGCACTTGAACTATTAGCCTTTATGTTGTACGTGAGTCAAGATACAACTCTTGGAGCAGCAGCCTTGTCCTTCATGTGTTTGCAAAGTGGTAGGCATACTCACAGCACATTATAAGTAATAAAAATTGAGAGGATATGCTTGTATTCCCAAGTGCAATACAGTCACACACCTGATCCTATATGCTGGCAGAATGGACTGATCTTCACATGCTTTCTGTTGAGAAAATAGGATGTTCCTAGACTTCACAGTTTTCAAATATATGTAGTACACACATACAGCCTTCAATACATAATAAGATTCTGTGATTTTGATGACATTTTCTATTGAGTTTATGTATTTGAGTATTAATCATTTATTTGACTGTGACAGTATTTGGAGATATGTTGGAGTAATTACCTGGCTAATGCATATGTGAAACAGTGCTTTCTTGTTTGGAATGAGTTGGGAGCCATAGAGGGAATAAATCAAGGCTCAGAGTTGAACTGGCATGGACATGGAGAGCTGAAATCCTACCCCATATGTATGCTGAATTTCTGACTGGTAACTACATTTCAGCTCTGGACCCTGAGGACATCCCTGGTGAGTACAATTTTACTAAGCCCTTTAAACAGCCCTGTAGTTTTTAATTACAACTTCATGCCTGCTGAAGGACAGCAAAGTTATGGCTGTGACTAGATAGCAAATAGGGCATGACTGATGTTAAAAGGTATAGCGTGTGATACCTAATAGCTAGTGAAACCTAATATTTAACAGTATCTAAAACCATCAGAAACGTAACAAATTCTGGTCAAAACTAGACAAATTGTCATTTAATGTATGTTGCTCATTAGAGAAAAGAGGCTGTGAATTGATTCAAGAGGTTGTGTGAATTGAATCAATTAATGTATAGTAAAGTACAATCTGTTTTGAGAGGAGCTTTCAGAAGCATCAGATGAGAGTGAGCTAACTTTCTTAAAACACCGTATTACATTATAGTGCTGAAAAAGACCGTCTTTCTCTGCTCAGAAAGAGATAACTCTTACTTTTTCTGCCTTGCTTTCTTGCTTCTCATTTTACCTTTCCTCTCTTTGGAGATGTTTCTTCTAGACTTTCTCTTAGAAGTGCAGCAAACTCCCTTTAAACAGACTTGGTTTGTCAGAGCCACAGTCAGTTTGCTGTGTGCTTTGCCCTAGGTCACCAGATGAAAAGGCAATACTGACCAGAGGCTCCTTAGCCATTTGAATTATTTCTTAATAAGACCTCTGCCAGCTAGCATGAGATGAAAGTACAGTTGATGAATGTCTGTCAATAGCATTGCTCTACTGCAAGAGTTCTGAAGTCTAAACAAGGTGTTAGACTTGTATACTTCACTACAGTATCATCCATCATCATTTTTCTCTTTTTATTCCCCTTTCACCTTACAGAAATTCAACAGTCATTAAGCTTTAAGCGACCCCTTGTGCTCCTTAGTCTTTTGTGTAAAACAGTGAAATTCTCACTCATCTTCATCTGATGATCTTGTTAGTGAGGTACTTCTTCCCTATCATTGTGACCCAGGATTTTCAAAAATTATTATTTTATCGTGGGTGCCCAAACACATGCACAGGAGCAGTTTTCAGGGACAGTTAAAGAAACATCTGAAAATCGTTGACCTCAGGTCAGGCACCACATGTCTCTGGCAGTGAACAGCAGCACAGCCATGTCTGAACATTTTTGGCTGTGATTTGCCTAGCTGAGTGGGCCTAAACTGTGATGGTGAGGTTAAAACCATTCAAAGTTTGTTGTCAAGCTCAAATATAATAGAGACAGAAGCATACCATCTGCCTAATATTTCACTATCTGGACTCTTACATTGCCTTGCATATTATCTGGGAAAGAATGTGTGGAAATGGGTGTGTGTTTCAAAGGTAACTGATGATAAATGCATTTAGATTGTGAAAAGGTGTGGGAGAAATTTGTGTAGGACTACACAGATTTGATACTGATGGGGAAGGAGAAGTGGGGCTTTCCACTTCAGTATTTCTGCCAGTACTGAGGGCTGGAAGAGGGAAAGGGAAGGGCTGTGTGATGGTTCAGGCACACTCTCAGCCCACGCCCTGTGCCAGGAGCTGCACTTGTTTGATAATGAAAAACAAGGATGTTTCAGCAGAAATTTTGTGGACACTACAGTGAAGGAGGTAGGTGGAAATTCAGGTGTGGAAGCAGTGAGTTAAAAATTCCCTTCCAATTCCCCTCCCTTTGTCAGAGTCAGCCACATAGCTGGAAAAACAGCCTGAGGAATAGTGGGTGCCAAATCTGGAGCGAGGAGAGGAGGGTGTGGAGTTTCTCTGCATCCTCTTTGTTTCTCTAGGAAGTGGCATTTCCTAAGAAACCTGCTGAGACTCATGCAAATACCTGAAAGGCACAGGGTGAAAATGCTGAAATGCTCAGTG
Organism: Entomyzon cyanotis; assembly: GCA_024500445.1. Taxonomy (NCBI): domain Eukaryota; kingdom Metazoa; phylum Chordata; class Aves; order Passeriformes; family Meliphagidae; genus Entomyzon; species Entomyzon cyanotis. The sequence continues at coordinate 14,020,350 of JAKEPQ010001004.1, read as the reverse complement.
CATTGCTGCTTTTTTGCCTTTTTTTTTTTTTTTTTTTTTAATTAAAAGACGTTCTTTAACCCATCTATGCATATACTGAGAAAAGGGGAGAAACAGAATTTTGGTATAAGTCCCATACTCTCATCCATGGAAACAGATTCTTATCCTAGTCTGAATCTAGGCTTACTACCACAAAATGACCCAAGGTATGGTACATGTCAAAGTGTAAGCAGTAATGTTCAGAAGCAGTTTTCTGGGGTCTGAGAATGACTTCAGAAAAGCTATTAGGCAAGGAAAATATAGAAAAACATGTTAAAAATACATGTAATATGATTTTAAGTGTCACTAAGGCAATGAAATTAGGGTTTTACTAGTATAGTAGTATAATTACATAATTTTTTTTTAATACTGTTACTGAAATATACTTTGAGTATTGTTTATCCTACACACCTACATTTCCTAATTGTCAAAAGTATTTTGCGTGATAATCCATAATACTACAGAAAGTACATTTAGGGATTTGTAGGAGACTCAGAAACAATCACAATCACAAGATGTCTGCAAGGTGTATTTTCTCATTACTGTAGGTGTATTTTCTCATTACTCATATTCTGGTGTTTTCTGTAATTTTGGGTTTTTTTCAGTAATTTATTTATTTTTTAAAATAAAAATAAATTACAATTTTATTCTTAAGGAATAATTTATTATTCTTAATTTATTCTTAAAGAACCATGCCCTCTGCTCTCAATTATAAATAGCACAAGGAATTGGGTGGGATGAGGTGGGAACAGGTGAGGATAATGTCACTGATGCAGAATTTGGCTGTTTCAGCGATAGCCTTAGATGAGTTAGTTTGTACTGGAGATCTGAGAGCAGTGAATGAGGTCTGTGCTTTCCTGAAAAATGTTTGTGTCCCTTTCCTGCAGAGAAAAGTAACACATTGAGCACCCTCCTTGCTCATGTTTGGAGAGTGTGAATCACTGAGCCCTACCACATAAGCATTCCTCATAAAAGATGGAAGAACCATAACTAATAGAGGATGTGTATTTAAACAGAGAGAAGCAGTCTACTATAACAGGTCCATGTGACCAGTTGGCAAACAGTTGAGTAACTTGTTTAAACAATCCTGACTAATGCTGTTGTTTGCTGAACTGCAACTTGATGTGGACTGGAACAATTCAGTGCTGTCAGTAACCTGCAAGCACTGAATTACAGAGCCGTTGGGGCTGGAAGGCAGCTCTAGGGATCATCTAGTCTAAAACTGTGCTCCAAGCAGCGGTAACTAGAGCAGGTTGCTCAGGGTCATGTCTGTTTAGGTTTGAATATTGCCAAGGGTGGACACTCCCCAGCCTTTCTGGGCAACTTGCTCCAGTGTTTGATCACTTCTCAGGTTTTTTTCCATCTAAATGGAATTTTCTGCATTTCAGTTTGTGGCCATTGCCTTGTTTCTGAGACACTACTGAGAAGCATGTCTCCACATTCTCTGCTCCCCACTGGGTATTTGTACACATTAATGAGATCCCCCAAAGATGTTTTTTCTATGAGCTAAGTAGGCCCACGTCTCAGCCTCTCCTTGAAGAAGAGATACTCCAACACCTTATTTATCTTCATGGCCCTTGATGGACACACTCCAGCATGTCCAGGCTCCTTTGAATGGCAGCATAACTGTCAGGGTCTTAGTCTGTCTTAACAGCTGGTCTGTCTTAACAGACCTATGGAAGTCTTTGAAGATAGATAAGAGGAAGCATTTTGCTGATGCTGCAAGAAAGCTAGCAGCTGGCCAGAGAAAACCAGATCTTGCCCAAAAGTAGAAGATGACTTATTGGCCAAAGAAAACAGGAAATATTGCCCAAAGTAGGGAATTCCTTGCTGGCCAAGGAATATAGGAAATATTGCCCATATTAGTAATCTGCATATACCAATCATATAGTGCATGCTTAGCTTTTGTTTATCACCTATAACCAATTGTATTGTTGCAATTATATTGCATGGCACATGTACAGACCATATGTAGAGTTCCATGTTGCGTGTATGGAAGGTAAAAGCTTTAAAAGAATGTCATGGTTTTTCGACAGGACATTGCCCGGAGGACGCACGAAAAGAGGGCAACCAGGCTCCAAGCTTAAAGTTGCAAAAAGTGTTTAATTACCTAACAGAGTTGGAGGATAAATGCAGGCAAAAATAAACTTTTCATACAGTTTTGGTTCACTCCCCCCTCCCTCTTACGAACCTGTAGTATTCACCCCTTTTCCTCCTTTACAGTCAACAAGCCGGGTGGTGGGGGGGGGCAGGGTGTGGGGTCTCTTTTCAGTCCATAGAGCAGATTCTCAAATTTACTCATCACCACAATTCTTCTACTACAAATACTCTTTATCTCTACTTATTTCTCTCTCTCTCCAGACAGTTTTCTTTCTGCTCTCACCCCCACCCTCTTAAGAAGCAGTCTCTGAACTCACCCTCCCCCCCTTCCCTCTTTCCAAATCAGCAACACAGACAGGGGGCAGGTTGGGGGGTTCTCTGGTCAGTCCAATCAGGAAAAGAGGTTCTCTACTTAGCCAGGGGGTCCTTCCCACGAGAGACAGTCCTTTAAGAACTTCTTTGGCGTGGGTCCAATCTCATGAGCAACATCCCGCCCGAAATTCTGCTGCAACATGAGTCTTTTTGTCCATAGGGTGCTGTGCAGATTCTCCCGAGCCGAGGCCAGGCTGCTTCCATGCCAGGAGCAAGGCCTTTCTCTCCTCTGCAAGGCCTTTGCAGTTTTAACTCTTAGATGAGACTCCCACTGGTTCACAGTCTTTTCCAGGCATCCACCTGCTCTTCTGGCGTGGGCTGTGGGTGATTTTCTGCACTCCTGTGGACTCCATGGGCTGCAGGGGACCTCCTGCCCCCCCATGGCCTTCACTGTGGCTAGCAGAGGGTTTTCAGCTCCAGCACTGGGAGCACCTCCTCCCCACCTTCTTCACTGACCTTGGCGTCTCCATGCTGTTCTCCCTCACATATTTTCACCTCCACCTCCTCCTCCTCCAACTACAAAGAAGTGAAAGAAGTGCGTGCCTGCTTTGTTTTGAATTTTTCTTAAATATGTTTTCACAGAGGCGTAACTAGCACCTCCAATTGGCCCAAACTTGGCCGGCAGCATGTCCATCACCTTCAGAGCCATCAGAGATTGGCTCTGCTGGACTTGATGTAAAAACTTCCAGAACTTGCACTCAGGACACACAGGAGCCATCTTTGTGCCACACCCCACCCCTCAGACACCTCCCCAGGCCTACTACAACAGCTTCTGAGGGGTCCAAATTTCTCCTAGATGTTAAAAACACTTCACTGATGTTTTGGGCCAATCAAAACCACCACAAAGAAGCACTGCTGAAGAATAAAGTGGGACGACTTTCTGCATCACATTGGTGATATGTGGTTCCCTCCTCGGATGGATTTATTGAACCCTGACACATAACCATCCTGTGTATCAGCCACTCCTCCCAGTTCGACGTTATCAATATGCTTGATGAAGTTGCATGCTGTTCCATCATCCCAGTTCATTAATTACAGAAGTGTATTGGACCCAGTATCAACCCCTGGAGTAGATCACTAATGTCTGGCTTCCAATTGTACTTTGTGCTGCTGATCACAATCCTTTGAGCTCAGCATATCAGCCAGTTTTGATCCACGTCACCAACCACCTACCTAGTCTGTACTTTATCAGTTTTCTGAGACAGTATTATTGGACACAAAATTGAAAGCCAGTTGTTTCATCATAGGAGGCTGTTGGGTCAGACGTCAAGTCAGGCTTGATTTCCTGTGTGCAAATCCATTTTTGACCATGGATTCCAGTACAGTGGCATTCCTGTCCTAAATATGGGTAATGGTTTCCCAGACTAGTTTCTCCGTTGCTTCACAGGGGTCAAGGTGAGGCCAGCTGATCTGTGGTTGTCCAGATTTGCTCTGTTCCAGTCATCAGGAATCTTCCCCAATTGCCATGAGGTTTCAAAGATAATTGAGAGTCATGGCAATGGTGTTGGCCAACTCTCTCAGTGCTTCTCAGGTGCAACCTATCAAGCCCTGTCAGTTTATATAGATCCAGTGTGTTTAAATGTTACCTGACCTGATCTTCATCCACCCAAGGGTTTGTCTTCCTTGTGCCAGACTTTCTCACTGTTCCCAGGTGCCTGAGATTCCTGAAGGGTGGTCCTACAAGTAAAGATGAAGTGAAGAAGGCGTTGAGTACATTGGCTGTTTTGATGTACTTTGTCACTGCAACGTGTTTCCCATTCAGCAGCAGGCCTGCATTTTCCCCTAGTCTTCCTATTGACACAGATGTAGAGCTCTACTTGTTGTGCTTTATGCAGATACATCCTCAGGTGGGCTTTGGCATTCCTAGACACCATTTCTGCATGCTGGGATAGTGTCTCCTGCTGGTTAAAGCAATTTTCTTGTCTGCTGTTTTGAGGAACCTGGACCAGGTCTGCAGTGGAGCTACTGTACTGGTTTTTTACTGGTTGAACATTCAAATCACTCCTGCTACACTCACACATTAGACCCTGGCTAGTGTGTGCACTGATATTTGTGTTGTGAAGCCTAAAGTGTGCTCAGATTTGGGTAACACGCATACAGCTTTTCCTGATGTGCAGCTGCAAACTTTTACACCTATGCAACATAGATTTGACATTCATATTTGTAGCTTTTGTTACAGGTGTAAATAACTTCGAGACATAAAGCTTTATGTAGCACTATCATAGCTCTTCTAGGTCACCCTGGCAAGAAATACATGAACCTGTGCAGTGTTGGATTTGTGTGTCTGTACAGAACCTGCTTAGAACATGATCTGTGTATGCCCAATAGAGCTGCCACATCCTCAGCATAATGTACTTACAACAAGAACATATAATTTGGACAATCACAGTGTCCCCTTCACACTTGGGTAGAACTATTAAATGAAAAATATTAAATGGAAGAGGAACATATCTGCATAATTCCTGATGTACTGAAGCTCCAGTCAGGAGGAATCTGAAATACAGCGCTTGGGATCTGACCTTTAACAACACTAATGTTTGTCACTTACCTTGATGCCAGTAGGAAGAAGCTGTAAGTAATAATCAATACTGTGTTGACTTCAATGTAATATGCTTAGTGTGATCCTCTGAATGTCAGAGCTGTCATGGTTTAAGCTGAAACCAGGACAGAGCTAAAAAAAAATTACATCTCCTTTAAAGTTCTTTTATGTGCTGGATTTGGAGGGAAGCAGTTGTGTTATTGCAGAAAATAATAAATTGGTAATGATCAGAGTTGATAATGTCTTAACTCGATGACCTTTACCTGCTTATGAATGACTCAGAACAGTGTTGAAAAATTGAAGTGGTTGGCCATGATTTGTGAGCATTTATTAAGGGAAATCAGATAATTGCATTTAACATCACAGATGGCTTGTATTTTCCAAAGTGCTTTTCCTTCAGTGCAATAAGATGACTCAGAAGCTCAGTAGGATATTATGGCCCTGATTTTTCATTGCCTCACACCCCATATAGTGAAATTCCCAGTGCAGAGGAGGTGTGAGTCCAGTATTGCAGGATTTTATGCTTTTACTGTGCAAAAATCAACTGCTAGGAGCAATGCAAAGCATCACAGCCCTATCCCCTTTCTTATGCTACTTTTCCTTATCATTTTTATATTTTGAGATCATTTGTACAGTATTACTTTATGTTTTCCCTTTGTACATTACATGCTTTTACTACCTGGAGGGACAAGGGAATTTATAACAATCTAACAGAACATTAAAATGTCTCTGACATCCTGAGAAAATACCTTTTCCACATTCCTAAAAGTCATTCAATTATTTCTGAACAGGCTATTTTGTTTTGCCTTTTAATAGAAAGGGAATTCCACAAGAATCCAGAGCGCTGCTCCATATGGGGAAACATAACGCCTGCTATTTCTTGGCAGAGATGCAGCAGAATAGGTCTGCTTCCTCTTGGCAGAGAGCAGGAATGGTAGGATTCATCTCACTGAACTTTATCTACCAAAGCATCAAGCACTCAATAAAGCTGCATTTCCTAGAAGTCACCAAAGGGAGGAAAAACTGCATTTGTTGAAGCTGCTTGTCTTCAGCAGCCCAGATGACCAATGAGCTTAAACATGTAACTCACGGGGGACAAGGTTCACTGAGAGAAATCTTACTTTCTCTGCCTCTTCACTTCATTTTCATTTGTCCTTGAACAGAAATGGTCACAAACACCATGTGAGCACATACTTCTCTGGAGCCCCAAACTTAAAAGTAGGGTTATTTCCTAGGAAGCTCTTTTTGCCATAATTGGAACACAGAAGAAATTAAGAGATGGTTAAAACTACTGCTATTTGCAACAGCATCACAAAACTATAGTATTTCTGCAATGAGGCACTTTTGCATGCCAAAAAACGTCACTCCAGAAACAGCATTACCCAGAGAATCGGAAATAGGTCTCTGCTGGAGTGATGACAAAGAACCAATAGTTTCTCTCACTGACGTTTTCAGCACCATGCAATGATCCCAGTACAGGCTAATGATGGAGTTTGCAGCTGGTATGGACCTCTGACATGTAAGCTAAGGGACCAGAAGCACTGGCTGCAGGCAAGGTTGTGAATTATAAGCCACCAAGTATAAGCATGTACAGGCTTTGTCTATGCAAATGCGTAGCTTGAGCTGCTGGTGCAGTGGGGATACATCAGCTGGAATGACAATAAGTAATTAACAGTCTGTCCAGCCACTCTGCTAATCTAATCACTCAGCACTGCTAATCAAATCACTCCAGTAGCTGGAGTGGTGCTTCCTGAATGCCAGTGCTCCCTAAAGCTAAGCTAAGCGCAAATGAAGTCATTCAGGTGTATTAAGTTAAACTAATGATTGCAAATGAAGACAAGCTTTGGGAGTGCCAAGTCCTCAATTCCTACTTTCTCACACCCACAAAGCATCATCCCGGATAAGTGGATGGAGTTGTTTTAGATTAGGTTGGCACGGAAGCAAGAGGAGGATTCAAGTGCTGTGTCTTGCACAGTTCAGTTGACCCACACCTCAGGAGAACAAAAATCACTGTTCACACTGCCTGAATTGGCTGTATGTGGGTCTGGCTGTCTGTGCCAAGGATATGTCACAGACTGCAGGGTGATGTAAATAACGTAAATAATGCCCTGTGGTACATATTTTCCTGTTCTAGCAAGAGAAAAGACCAGCTTGGGGAACACACATAGCTGTGTGACCAGCTTAGGCACTGCTGCTGTCCAAGCAGGAGTTGGTATGTGAGAGGTGTTGGTTTCTGGAGGAGGAAGTGCACCTTTCCCATTATCACCCAATAGCAGAAGCAACAAGCCCAGCTCACCAAGGCCCTTTGGAGCTGTCACTCCAACTCGCTGGTCCCTTTTCAAGATTCCCTGTGGCCAAAGATGCCTGCTGTCTCCCCCTGTCACCAGAGTTATGTGGAGGTGCACGTGGTCTATTTGGGGACAGGGGAGAAAGTTCCTTCAGTGTTGTTAGTGAGAGAACATGAAATTCTTCCATTTCCATTTCTATGACTGTGAAACCTCCCATAATCCCCTGACACCTTGCTTTCTTAGCCCAGCATTTTATGGTAACTGCAAAACTCCATCCCATTGTAAAGCTGTTTTTTGCCATCCTGAAGATAAGCACGAAATAAATTGTAAGTTGTTTTCTGCCCATCTTGGCAAGTGGCTTTGTGTGAGCTGCCAAAAAGGGGAAGGGAAGGGGAAGGAAATAATGAAAGAGCAGTGCCTAGCAGCATCGCGGGCTGAGTATGTTACTCAGGTGCCCTTGCAGACATTATGCAGCTGTACCAAACTGGGTGAAGGTGTCCCCAAGTGCCCTTCTCTGACACATTGCAATGGAGAAGCTCTGAGAAATGTAGTAAGCCCAGAAATGCAAATGGTGTTTGTGACTCTGGTGTGTAGAGGTTCCAGCATCAATTCAGCTGTCTAAACACAAGTGTCTGGTGCCCTTTAAGATTCTTTCAGTGACTTCCCTGACAGTTCTTGTGGTGGACTTTTCCATCACAGTCCAGCTTCCTACTGAGCAGCAGAAGCTGTGTGACTGTCCTCTTGGGCCCTGGGGCGGAGGCTATGCCCAGCAGTTCTGTACTCACTGTTTGTTGTCCCAGCTGCACAGAAATGCCTGCCAGGAAAAACAGAGAGCTGGGAACATCTCAGTTCTCTCCTTCTCAGCCCTGTGTGGAAGGTGCTGGTAGCCTTCAGAAGGTGCTGGTAGCCTTTGGCCAGTCAGCCTGCGCCCTGCCTGGCACACACTGCAGAGGAGCTGGAGGCCACACACATCCCCAGCCTGCCTTCAGTGTGGGACCCCAGCCAGAGCCACTGGAAGCCACAGTGCACAGGGACACAGTTCTGAGCCAAGCTCAGCCCTGATGAACACCCTCTGAGCGCTGGAGTGTAGGCCAGGAACGACCTGAGGGCAGCCATGTGGATGCTATTGGTTCAACTCAGGCATCTGAAGGAATAGTAGCCTGAACTGGTGTTATTGGTATTTTTGAGGGCAATTAGCAACCATGCTCTAAGCCTAATAGCTTTCCCAGCATTATTTGTCCGGGATAACAGGCAAAAAGTCTTTAACTTTTTGTCTCACAGGTTAGAAATCTGTGTTTTCTCCCAAGATTGCTACTGCAGGTTATTTTTAGGAATGTCACTTGTAATGACTTCATTATTTTTTAACACACAGAAAGAAAGCAGAGAACAATCTTTTAGTTATGCTTTTACTTTTCCACTTTATTGCCTTTTTTCTACTAGTTTGAACACATCTGTTTTGCGAGCCTATAGCAGCAGAAATCCGAGTTATGTGACAGAACTGCAGATTCCACATATAACTTCTTCACTCTTTTCTCAAATAAAAGTGAAAAGAAAATATTTCGTAATACACAACAGCCTTCTAAGGGGGTTAATGTTTCTTTTTTCTCTCTACTGCTCCAAAAGATGCTTTCAAAAAATTTTCTTTTAATTGAGTCTGGAAACCATCTACTTTTAATGAGAACTTACTGACACCTAATTGCCATCTGCCTCCTTCAGTTTCTCTCATAAGACTGCTTCATTTTTCCTTTGTGCTCTGACCTGCTCCTCTGTTGCTGCTGTGGTTTGTACTCCAAGTGAATTCTTAGGTCTTCATAATATAAGTTTTAAGTTCTTTATTCTGTATTTCACCTCTACCTATATCAGACCTACCCTAAAGTCTTTAGACCTTAATACCTGTTAGCTGCAAAATGTAGATGCAAGATTCCTACTACAGCAGGGGTGATGCTTGCTGGTGTACTTGTTTTATAAATCTCTTTTCTTATCTGATGACACTGTATCAGAAATGCAGTACACAGAAATATGGTGTGAGAAAAGTATTGCAAATCTCAGCTATGACGAAATACATGGTATCTTCCACAAAATTAAAACTACCCTTTTGTTGTGCAAGCCATGCCTTTAGTAAGGCCTCCAAAAGAACTATCAGTTCTACCTTGTGGTGAATTTCAGCCCCATGATGAGTTCACCACATGTCAGAAGCAAGTAATCTTTCACTGATTGAGAGCTGAATAGGTCTTCAAAAATGTTTGGCAAGCCACATCTTAACATACCTCTTACCATTATGCCGTAGAAGACTTTGTAGAAAGTCTCCAGTGAAGACCTTCCCGCTTTCCTGCAAATAATTTCTTTCAAAATTCTACGGACATTTTCAGGTTCTCTGGTTTCCTGAATGTAAGGCTCCAATGGTGCCCCTGCATCATGCTTTTCTTCCTTAAGAAGAAATTCAAATCCTAAAATGGTGAATTGTGATCCTTGGTCAGATGTTGATTCTCTGATAGTTTTTCTTCCTGGCTGAAAACAGGAGGAAGAAAGTTGAGATATAATAGCAGGCGCATCTTGTGACCTTTGAGCCATTTCCAGTCGTTTCCCACCCAGAGGAGAGCAGAGCAGCAGTTAAGTGGTGCATCAGCTCATAGACCCATCATATCAACCATACCTTGATGAACATTCTAAGTCAGTCAGGCCATAAAAGGGGCATATGGGTCACTGTTGTCTGCTTAGGAACTCTGTAAGTAATTAGATATTTCATATTAATTCAAACTGGAGCATCCAATACACACTCCACTGTCAGGTTTTTCTTCTGAAAATGAGTTGAGGTTTAGCATGAGCCAATTGTACATATTTTGTGTATCAATTTAATGAAATTACAAGATAGTGAGTAACTAACCCTGCACAACTGCATTTGGGGCAAATCCATTTGCAGTCTTAAATTAAAGTGTTTTGGGTTGTTAAGCCATCTTATTGCCAGAAATCCACTTAACTTTTGTGGAATCAGATGTGATAAGGACTCTCTTTCAAAGAATTGCACCAACAATTCCAGTACTGTCAACAATTAGCTTTCATTGTCCAGACACCTAGTAAAAATAAAGATTGGTGAAACATCTGTCCTGTATTCAGTTTCTGACGGGCTTTTTATCTCAGTGAAGATCTGAATTTATGCCTGTAAATTCAAGTTATCTCACTGACTATAAGGCATTTTCTATCTCTGCTCATTTGAATCCCTCTGTTGTTCACAGAAGAAAGTAATCTGTATGCTGTTTGCATCTATGGCTTGAGGGCTAGTTTCTCTATTTTTATGTACACGAGTCTTTCAAGAGCAATATACTCTCTCTTGGTTTTATTAAGTGTTCTTGCATCATATATAGTGGCCTTACTCTTATCCCAAAGGGCTTAAGTAAGCAGAGCTCTACCTTCATAGTCTGAGGCATCAGGAATCAGAGCTGCAGTAGCACAAAATGAAATAAGGTAAGTGTTGTGCTACTTGTGATCCAGGATTTCAGTGTTTCTGTGGGTCTGCCCAGGGCAGGCTTGAAATTCTCTGAAGTGGTTCTGAGCTACATCTCAAGCAGAGTTGGGGACAAAGTTTCTTTAACATGCAAGAAATAAGCCTGAAAAACAGTTTGCCTTTCTTTTTTCTAGCAGTTCTAAACTGTGATACCTGCAAACTATTTGTTTGTAATGTCAAGATTAGATTCTTGTCCTGCTGGAAAAATTACATTCCTAAGAAAAGATGACTCCATCTGAAGTGTTGTCTGGCGAAGTTTAACTTCTATAATGCTGACTTGGTGCAGGATATGATGATCAGTGCCTCTACTACTTGTTCTTCCGTATTCCTTCTGAGTAAATTAAAGAAAAAATAAAATAAAATAAAATACATCCAAGCAATACTGGACTTTGGACAATTAAATGAAAAACATGGACATAATTTTTGAGAAGCATTCAATCAATTGTCCCAAAAGGCTGTGCAATTAGTTACAGTCTTGTCTATGGACAGAGGCAACACACCATTTATGTGTAAAGTCAGGAATTAATGTTTTTTCAATAGAAATCTTAATAGATTCATTTAAGAATCACTATTTGCCCAGATTTAAATAGTGCAGAAAAAGAAAGAAGAACTACTAAAACTATTCATATTTTACACAGAAAGGAATTGTCAATAATGATAATGGTGATAATAGTCATCATAGTAATGATGGTGATTCTGATGATGATTTTATACACTTTAAATTGTTATACAGACATTTTCCGGTTCCTGCTCCTTTTCCTGATGTTATACTCACCCTTCCACTGTCCCTCAAATCCCTGGGTTCTGTCTGGTGCTTGTGGGAGTGTTATGATGAAGCATCAGCATCTGGAGTCCTTTGCCACTGACACCATTATTCCTTGGTGTTACTCATTCAATCTGAAATACATTTTTGTACCATATATCCCAAAATATATTTGTTCCCAAATATCCCTCCCAGCCCTGCTAGCTGTACAGACCCAAACCCTGTTGGTCACAGAGGCCTCATCCGGTGCTCTATGACTTTGTTGTCATTGCAGATCATATTTTGTCATTCACAAGACTCAATTTCTCCTAAAATACAACGTAAGTTTTTGTGATTGATCATCTCTTTCTGTAAACAATTGTTAAAGTAACTTCTGTCACGCAGGATCAGATTATGCTAAATTTTACCTCTGTGAACAAATCCTTCAGCAGAATTTCCTTCATCTGTGACTCTCATAATAAATAACTGGGCTCTTCACTGCATTAACATCTCATGGTAAAGAAGCACAGTTCCTATTATATATTTATTGTGGTAGTCCTGGTGCCTTTCTAGTAGAGAATTCAGCAGGAACGGAAATCATACCTACAGACACATCTACGTGCAAACAACCACTCAGGGATTTCATCTTCAGGTAACAAACTACACACAAACTGGGCAAGTCTTAAATATTGCAAGTAAACAGTTTAACGTTATGGGAAGTAAATAATCCACATCCAGGGTTAATGAAATAGACTTCTTGTCTGCCATATGACACAACAGAAACACTGACATGGTGTTTTGTCTTCATTGCATTTGAGATTGCTTCTGTTCTAATGCCAAACATTACCTGATGTGTGTCACCCAAGCATGTCAGTACTGGTTTTTTGCAGTGTTCCCATCAAATTTTCTTCACAAGAATGTGAAGTCATAGAAAGAAGATTTTCTGGTATGCTGGCAGAACTCTGATTCCTGCTGTGCCTCTGTTTTTCCCCAAGCTTGGCGCTTGTGTGTGCAGTGTTGCGATTTTCTCTTGGTTATGCTGTAAACCATGTATGTACTGCTCCTACAGCTTGAACAGTGTGAGCTGTGAATCACCTGCTCACTTAGTTCTGCTGTCATCAGCATGGTCTGGATGGCAATGGCTACACCCTTCTTTCATGTCACACCTTGTTCAGGCACTATGAGGTCTCTGCAGCAAAGTTTAGGTGCTCTTCTACAAGCAGGTCTTGCAGTGTTTCATGTGCCACGTTTGCAAGCTCATCTGTGACCACCACTTGCCATAAAAGCAGCATGAATGAAGCAGCAGGTTGTCTAACAGCCCTAATACCATATCACATTTATCACCAATGAAAGGCCTTGAAGCCTCTTTCCTGCTTTCCAGTATAATGCATAAGGAGAATGGGTCTTTTTCTTTGTTGAAAGATTAATGTTAGGTATTATAAGTATTAATTCTTAAAATGTTCATGAATTCAAGAATTTTTCAGACTTTGGAGAAATGGTGTATATACACTGATGTTCTTTTTTTTAAATCATGGGGCATCTTGACTAAAGGTAAATCCAGGTTTCACAGTGCCTCTTCTAAATGCATAGAAGTACTGATGTAACATGGTCACAGCAATCGCATGACAGAAAGAGTTTAACAATAAGAACACAGAGACAGGGCAGCCAGGAGAAAGGGTCTATCCTTTCCCTGCTGCCCAGGGGTGCTTGATCAATGCCCTTCACAGCAGGATAACAGCAACTGAAACTTTTTTTGATGGGTATTTTCCACAACATAGAACTGGAACTGCTGGGCTATCTTCTCTTCATAGATTATCTGATTTATATGTCCGACAGCAGCTATTAGAAGGCTACAGTAAAACATAAAGTAACATAGGCTTTGATCCTCCTGCAAGAGGATGTTTGGCTCTCTACAAGAAGCTGAATGAGCCTAGACAACATTTTCTTCCATCCTTTTGATCTGAAGGCTGCTGTTTGTTAGTGAAGGCAGCTGATTCTAATCACAGTGGAGGGCTCTCATTTGCTGTTCTTTCACATTCACACTCTTCCTCCAAAAAGGAGAAGAGGATGGAAATACTGGGAGTGTAGAACCACAAAGTGCTTATTGGGCTGCAGTATCTGTGAGAGTTATTTGCCAGTCGAGGTGATGGATTGTGTTTTCATCCTGCTCCCTGGAGAATGAGGGAGAAGTGGAAAGGGGGGAAACAATTCTGTGGGTTTCATTGAAAAATTATACAGGTGGGTGCAGACAGTGCTTACTCATTACTTAGCAGGGAAATGACAATGGTCAAGAAATGCAGAATTTGAGAGCAGGTGGTTGACAGGACAAGATTGGCTGGGGAACAGGAAAACAGAAATCCCGTTTGACCTCTGCCAAATGTTTTTGCTAATGTCTATATTTATGTTTATTGCTGGATTGTTGCCAGTCCTTCAGTGAATTGCCATCGAGGAGCTCTGTGACATCACTCTGCATCAATATACTGTATTTTTAGTATATTTGGATATAGTTCACCTTTCAGCTATGCATAAAAAATCTAAGCCTGTTTGCCTTATCTAGAAACAAAAGAGTTGGCTTTTTTGTTTTGTTTTTTAGAGCCAGCCATCTGTCTATCTCAAGCTTATTCAGAGTTCCCACAGGCGAAGTATATTTAACTATTTCAATTATAGTTGTATCAACTGTTTTGTAATTACTGCCTTGTTGCTCTTCCCTGCTGTATCAACATCTCCTTTTCTAGTCTTTTTTAGAGAAATCATGATCTTGTTCCTGTCACCCAGAGAAAGATTTTTCAATGTATTACTTGCTGAGGAGCAAAACTAAGTGTTTGTAAAGCTTTATTTTCAAGTGGTTCTTCTACCTACTGCTGTCTAAATATCCTGTCCAAGTAAAAGGTTTATGCACATTTCTTCCTCAGCAAACTCTCTCTTTTGTTATAACAGTGAAAAGCATATGTTTTATGTTCACAGTCCCTATGAATCTCTTTAATTCATTCTCATTTTCTTGGAACATTCAAATTAAGAAAATAAAATATAAATGCATGAAAGATAAGTCAAATAAAATGACCTGCTGCTGCTGGCCCTGATTTCACATAATAAAGTATTCTCAGTTAGGTAAGTAACCTGAGGATTTTATTTAGTAGACATCACTTTTTATGTCTAAATTCATTTGTATCCTACACAGTGTTTTCTACATATGTATAGTAACTTCCTCAAATACCATATAATTGCACTCTGAAGACACATGAGATTGTCTCTCATCTCAGCATCAGCAAATACTACGTTTTCCTGCCAAGACCATGTAAACGTGAAGACTGAAAGTCATCTGACACAATCTAGTATCTACTTTCCATTCATCTTTCACTCAAGGCAAGGTATAAATTATTTTATTCAAGATAACACAGTTTTCAGGAAGGCTAATATCTCTGTCTCTAACTCTGAATAAAAATTACATTGGGAATACTCCATAGCAACATTTGTAAGGAGGAGTGAATTTTTGGAGTAGAAATAATTTTAATTACACTTGGTTTTCTCCAGAGAGTCAGATTGTCCTGTCTTTGAAATAATCTAATATATTTTGCATCATAGGGCTCTGAATGTATTTTGCTATGTTATTAAGTCCATTATTTAGTTTAATAGTGCAGTAACTATGAGCTGGATTGGCCCATTTCCTGCAGAAGCTATTAAAACACAGAACCAGGCAAGTATTGCGAAGTTGCTTTCACAGAGTTCTCTGTAAATATCCCCCTTTAGGCTTTTGGATTTACATGAATATGGGATTGGCAGAGCATATGACCTCCTGCTGATAAAAGGAATGTAAGATTCAGAGAAACTCTGAATGCTTCTGAATTCTCCAG
Source organism: Entomyzon cyanotis (assembly GCA_024500445.1). Taxonomy (NCBI): domain Eukaryota; kingdom Metazoa; phylum Chordata; class Aves; order Passeriformes; family Meliphagidae; genus Entomyzon; species Entomyzon cyanotis. Next base: position 14,004,938 of record JAKEPQ010001004.1, on the reverse strand, counting down.
CAAAACTCTGCATGGACTCCTAGGGAAACAGAAGTTCACCTTCTTCTCCTGTGGGCAGTAGACAACCTATTCTATAAAATAGGTGTTTGTAAAACCCAATTATTCGTTTACTGGAACAAATATTTAGGAGTATAAAATATTACAGAAGGGGGCAAAGATACTGAATTTTGTCCAGCTGGTTGGTCCTGAAATATTGCCAATGCATATTAACAATTTCTAAGATAAGTAGGACTGGGACATCTGTCCTCTCAATTGTCCACCTCAATAATAATTCCATGAGCATCATGACCAGTTTTGTTAACCTTTCTGTTTCTCTCACTAATCATATCAGCAAGTAACTGCATGGATATAGCCTACAGTAGTAATTAAAGCTGTGAAGAGATTTGGCATGCAACTAGCCTAAATGGTGTCCATCTCACCACACCCATCTGGCTGTGAGTTTCATGCTAAGAGCATTGATGATTGCAGCTTTGGGGACAAAGAAAAACTGGAGTCTATCTGAAAATACAGAGTGGAAATACAGTGGAAATAGTGCTTAGCATGGCAGGCTGTCCTGGTCTCAGCTGGGACAGATACCATTTTTTTGCAGTAGCTTGTACAGGGCTGTGTTTTGGTCTCAGTATGAGAATAATGTTGAAAACACACTGATGTTTTGGTTGTTGCTAAGCTGTGCTTACCCTGAGTGAAGGACTTTTGAGTGTCCCATGCACTGCCTGTGAGGAGCTACGCCAGAAGCTGGGAGGGAGCATGGCCAGATCTGCTGACCCAAACTGGCCAAAGGGACATTCCATATCACAGAATGTCTTGCCTAGTATATAAACTGGGGGTTACATGAAGGGGTGAATTGCTGCTGGGAGACAGGCTGGGCATCAGATAGGGGGAGGAGTGAGCAACCATATTGTGCATGACTTATATTTCTTAGGGTTTCCCTTCCTATCTCCACCTCCTTTTAATCACAATTATTAGTAGTAGTATTAACATTACTACAGGTATTATTACTAGTATTATTATTGTTGTTGTTGTTGTTGTTACCATTATCTTTTACTTTGTTTCAATTGTAATCAGTGGCACAGGGTCTACTTGGAGGCCTCTCACTAGTGGTTTCCCCCAAAGTTCAATACTGGGCCTAGTATCATTTAACTTGTTTATCAATGACTTGGATGAAGGAGCAGATGCTTCCTCAGCAAGTTCATCGATGGCACAAAGCTGGGAGGAGTGGCTCATAGATACCCCAGAGTGCTGTGCAGCCCTTCAGAAGGACCTTGACAGGCTGGGGAGATGGGCAGAGAAGAACTGTCTGAAACTCAACAAAGGCAACTGCAGGGTTTTTTACAGTATTTGATCTTAGACCAGCATTTTTAATTCATGTAAGCAGTTCTTCTCCCTTTTTAAAAATTTTCCCTGAATGTCAGGAACTGTCAGTCCTCTTCAAACTTTCATTTGCCTAAGTTAAATAAACCCTATTTTTTTCATTTTTCCTTATAAAATGAAAACGGCATTTTCCAAAGCTTTCTGTTTGCTTATTCTATTTTTGTTTTTCTTCAGCACAGGTAGAATAGAACACTATATTCCAAAGTATTTCAGTGTCTTCTGACTGAATAGCGTTCTGTTCACGTGTTCTCATAAGAAAGGTTTTCTTGCGTGACTCTATACTATCTTGCTGTTCCTAATATCTCCCAACTTTGTGTCATCTGTAAATTCCATTAACAAGTAATTTGATTCTGTCTCCTTAGCCACTAATATATGAAGAGCATAGGTAACAATACTGATCATTGAGGCAGTAACCTCTGTCATCCTAACAACTCTTTCTAAAATATGATTTAGGGCAATTTTTTTTTCTTTAAACAGGTCTTTATCCACTTCACATTAATCCCTGATATCTTCAACTTAAATACTAATTTCCTGTAACATGTTGTAAGAAATGCTTAACTTAAAATCTAGATTATATCTGCTGCATACCTCTGTGTAGTAACTCACCAATTTGACATTAAAAGGAAAAAAAGATTAGTCTGTCTGGAGTTATCTTTAACAAAACCATGCTGCAATTTAGTCTACTTGTATTGCCTATCTGCTCTTACTTATGCATTCCTCCAAAATCTGTTCTAAAATTTTGCATGGTAAAAGTTATATTAAAAGGCCTGGTGTTGCTCTGCATCATATTTTCCTCCTTCTCTAAAGACACATACTGCATTTGCAACCTTTCAGACAACATTTATGGTTTCACCAAGTGCCTTTTTCTGAACTTGTCATTTCACATTCCACTTCTTTTAATGGTATGGAGTAGGAATTTCCTACATCCTGAATTTTATTACATCATATGGCCTAAGGTGGTTTGTGGTTTTTTTTCATTGGAAGCCCTAATTCTTTAATTTTGTTACGGATTTGCATTTGTTCATATTGCAATTTAACATGAAGAACTCAGCCTATCCATAGTTATTTTTACAGACACCTTGTTCTTCAAGAGCAGAAATTCACCATTGCTTCCTGGTCCTTCATTGACCATTTATTATAGGAATCCCTCTTCTACCCTGTTCCAACCTTTGCTGCTGGCAGTTTCCAATCAATGGATGTTGGGAAATTCAAGGATTTTATACATTTTGCACTATTAGTTATTTCACTTGTTTTGTAAATAATATAGTTGATACTGCTGTTTAAAGATGCCTTTTCATAAGAAATCCCTTGTCCTGTATTTGTAGTGCTTCCTTTACCATAGAGATTTTCCCAAAGAAATTATGGCTTAACCATAGCCTTACATTGTTGTCTTTTTACAGTCAAAATGTCACTAATTTTAGAGAACTTTTATAGCCCTGCTGCTGCTATAAGCCTGTTTTAGTTTGTTGTACGTAGTGTTTAATTTAATTTTGTAGCACATATAACAAAAGAGCTTGCTAAATCATTGTTTTCTCAGGCTTTAACAAAAATGTTGGTTTTTATTTGGCATAAAATGCTATCATCTATGATTTTTATTGTAAAATACCATGCATTTTCTAATAGAATTTTTCTATAAATTATATTAACTCTTTTCCTTATTCATTCTCACACAGTATTTTTATAATTTCATTATATATGGCCTTCTCTAGTAACAAATGGTTTCAGATGGAGTAGCCATTTTACTTCACAGTCGTGTAGCTGTAAGCAAATCAAATGGTCAACTTTTTTGTGTTTTTTGTGATATAGGTACTAATTTATTAAAAAATTGCTTGAACCCTTCTCACATGTTGTCAGAGTCCTTATGTGGGAAAGATGTTTAGCCATAGTCTCATCTAGCACAGAATTAGGCATAAAATGAAGATTTGAAAGGAAAACTTTATTTCAAGCACCCAATAAAGTGACTTAATTTTCAGAAGGGCTTCACTCTCAGCAGCTTGCCAAAGGGCCAGCATGAGTGCAGCAGGGAGGATCTTTACCCATGAACTGTGCCTTTGCCTATCTTCATTTCTGGTGTTCAGTAATTTTCATTGTGGGCTTAAACTGCATTCAATAGAACCCCAAAGATAGAAATGGTGATTCATCCCCTCCCTGTGAGCAGTGTCAGTTCATTTCAATTCCTGATATACAGCAGACACTTATCTAATATTGATAGCTCTCGGTTCGCGCCACATTTTGTAGTCCTTCTGCTGTTAAACCATGCTTGTCACAGAATATTTCCATGGAAGAGTGGAAAACACAATTTCAGGTACAACTCAGCTTTCCAACAGCAGTTCTTCCAGCCCTCAGTTTTTCGCCTTTGACATCTCTTTGCCTGCCTGAGTGCTGAAATGTGCATCATGTCCAGTGACCCAAATGCAAAACACCAGCACCTTCTAGCTCCTCAGCCATATACCTGACATATCTTCCTCAAGGAAACAATGTTCCTCAAGGACAATATTGATTTTTAGAAGCATGGAAATTGCACAAAGGTTGATCACATGATTAGCACTATCCCAAAAGTACATCATTGTGAGCAGTTCAGATTCCTGGAGCTGCCTCATGGTATGATCATCTGCAACACTCCCAGATTCCTGCAACTGTATTGATTACTCATTCAAATAAACCAACTTTTGCATTTAATTAGAGCTCACCAGGTAAAGATTTTTCTCCAAATGAAAATACTGATGTTGCACAAAAAAAAAAAAAGCAAATGTTTTCAGCCAAGAATCAATTTTCAGCTCCAAATTTTTAAGAAAAGAAAAAAAAAAAGAGCATGGTCATTAAAAAACAGGGATCTAGATTCTAGGCATCTTCTTTCTGCTGCTTTTCTGTGAGCCAGACTCATTGGCTGAACCTTGCCTCTCCAGCACTGACCTCCAACCTGCCAGCTCCACAGTGCCTTAGAGGAGAATGGCAGGATGAAGTGCTCAGCCTGGGATGGCCTAGACCACCCCAACCTGCTCAGGCTGTCTCCAGGGACAGCTCCAAATACAGCTGGAGTGCTGGGTCACAAACCAAAACCTTTTCAGTCCTTGGAGACTAGGATGCAGGAAGAGATGTGTATGTGTGAGTTAGGTTATTGTGTTGTTTGCTCATTCTTTTTCAGCTGAGTATTAGAAATACTTGAGATTATTTAGTCTATGATTACAGCGAGATTGAAATTAGTTCTCATTATTAGACAAATTGCTGGATGTCCACAAGAATCCTGTATTGTCTATCTTTCCTACATAAATAATAATAGGTATTTTCTCTGGCTATGAATATTACATGTCAAACTTAATCTTCAATTCCCTTTGCTTATTTTTTCAATAATTTTTGCTACTCCTTTAAAATTACATAGACATGCTTTTCAGCGTGCTAAATGTCTACCAAGTCTTGCAGGCGGAATTAATGTCTCCTTGGAGTTTTCCATCAATCCCCCAGTAGCAGAGTTTCATTTGTTTCCTTTGGAAAATTTTCTTTCTTTCTGCATAACTATGTGCACAGTCTGCACTGCAAATCATTATTTCTAGATTATGTGTCTTCTGCTGAAAGAAATGGTCTTCCGCAAGTGTTTTTCTAGTGGTGAAGATTTCCTGAGCTTTCTCCTCTTACTCCTCCTACATACCATCCTTGATCAGAAATATCTCAGGAAGGTGGAAGGATATTAGCCAAAGGGAAAATTTGTCTTATCATTACTCCTAATACATCCATGGCAGAGATTCAACAACAGGAGTTTGGCTTTGGAGGTGTGGACTGTAATGAAGAACATCCCACAAACATCTCTGCAGCTGCACATCGCTCTTGTTGGCAGCACTTGTAAAAGCCAGAACACTTTGACCATGGCTCTGCAACATGCATACCCCTCAAAGTAACAGCAGCTTCATCCTAGCCTTTTGGTTTGTCATTGCATACCAACTACAGGATCAGGAAACTGTATTAGCATTTAAGTAAGGTTTTACAAGGCCTTAAAAATTAGCCTTGATTTTATATGCCTTAAAAAAAAAAATTAAACACTTTCTTTGATAGCAGTAGTCTAACTAGAATCCCTAGCACTATCCCTACTGCTATCCCTGTCCTAAAAAAAAAAATGTTAAGAGAGCAAGTCAAAAAGAAACAACAAATTAAAATTACTTTCCCTTGAGACAGTAAACAGGTGACAATATCTTGAGACTATTATAATGGGCATGCAGTGCCAGTGTGACTGTGTGAATCAACACATACAGGTGACCAGGATGACCACCAAACCACAGCTGAGATGCAAAGACTGAGCTTTTTTCGTTACCTTGCTGACAATGTTGGACAGCAGAGGCACAAGGGGACATGCGCTCCTTTAGGCTCAGTTCATCCTGGCACACAGTGGAGCAGTGGGGGAGGCACTGCCTGCTCCAAAGGGCTTCTCACACATGCAGTTTATCACAAGGCTGTGCCTTCATGATCTCTCTCTCCCAGCAGGAAGCTCAAGCATGTCTCTGAGAGTTATCTCTGCACGGGAATTCCCTCTCTCAAAACAGGCAGAGGAAAAACAATACTAGGCACAATGTATAGTTTTCCCACACTGACATTCTTAGCATTCCCAGCTGCAAGGTCACTTTGAAAGAAGCTATTCCATCCTCTTTGCCAAATCTTCTGGTTTTAACCCTTTCCTTCCAGCAGTGACGTGCACCGAGCTTGTGACTATTCACGGAATCAGAGTACAGCTACCTTAGGCACCATGAGAGAACAGCAGAGGATGCCCACGTCTTCCCGTGCTGTGTTGTAGTGTGTGATCTGAGCCCAGTGACATTTTTTGATGAGCAGGAATGGGAGAGGGAAAGATCTTAATGGCTTATCAGAACCATTAAGAAAATTGGATAGGTGGAACCAGTGCCTCAGACCAAAATGATGCATCACTGTGTCACTCCCGAGATTGCCACATCTGCTCCTTTGTTAAAGATGCAGCACTCCTGCTACAGCCTGTGAACCACTTGCTAGCACCATCCATTTCAGGAAAATCATCACTAAATTCCTTCATTCTCATTCTGTTCTGTTAATGAAGATCTTGTGTGTTTCTACATCTGGGATTCCTAATTAAGCAAACACTTAAGCCACCTAGGGGCAAATTATCTTCTTTGACAGGGGAAGATGCAATGAAGGACAAAAAGGTCCAATCATTTTGGCTATCTTTTTCTTTAAGTGTTACAGAAAAGAAAATAGAGTATAAATTGAATGCAATTTTACTTTAATTAAGAAAAATGAAAATAATTGGATATTCTATTTCCACTTGTGACACTTAGTTGTATGCTTAAAGTACAATTACATTGCAGTCAGCCAATTTCAGAAGTGAAATTCTTGGTGCCTTTGCTGCGGAGAAGACAGCTGTCTATAATAACAATCATCTGAGATTATTAATTTGTGATCTTTGCATTCTGTGCTTGTTCACTTATTTTTTTGGTTTGAATTTTTACATATTTATCCCATTTTGAATCCTCAGTTAACATTCATATAGCTCTCTTTTCTTTTTTTTTCCTTAATTTTGCCTTGTTTTCAATAGACACTTTTCCTATTTTGCCTATTTCACCCCTTTTTTTACCTGTCTCACATGCATCTGTGAGAGACCACTGGGGAGATCTTGTAAATTATCAGATCCGATTTTCATAAAAATATCTTGATGCATTGTTAGGTGATGCTTGGTAATGATCACGCTGGTTTTGCACAGCTTTTGGAAGAGATCAGGTAATGCAGAGGATTTGACCTTGACCTTACTACCTGAATGGCAATGATTACATATAGATATTGCTTGTTACAAGAATCATGCAAAATAGATGTGTCAGACAATGTTCTCACTCACTGTTCAGTAGCTGTTTGGGGATAATTTATTCTCGAGATGACAGAATGCAGTTTACAAATTGTATCCTGTATACCTAATGAGACAATTATTTCAGGACAGTATGAGCTATCCAGCAAAACTGACACAGAGCAAACAGAAAGCCTGTACTGGAAAGGATGACCATGTTTGTTTAACCTGACAGGGTCCTGGTTAGGCTGTCATTTGCTTGCATGTAACTTCCACTGGTGGAAAATGAGGTCTCACAAATTTGCCCTGAAAAATTATTCAATCTGGTTTTCCCAAGGCTGTCTACAAAATATTTGGACTTTCAGAAGATGTTGCTCTTCTCTGAATATTAAGCTTGAAAGTAAGGGTGAGTAAACTGCGAATGGGTGGGGGGAGAGGGACAGATCATTCTTTCCAATGGCACAGTGAGAGTGCTGTCTCCCAAAGACAGAAGACAGCCAAGAGTTGAAATTCAAGTTGTAAGCAGAAATGGCTTCCAGAGCAGTGTAATAAAGTGCATATATTTAACACATTATTTTTAGTTTACAAATGTTTGTTGACAGGAATGACAAATATAATGTGCGTATGAGACTGAGGAGCAGGAATGAAACATTCTGTCTCCACTTGAAATAGTCTTCTTGTAATCCAAACAAACACACGCACCTGCAAATTCCTCACAAGTCACCCAGCTGAAGTGCAGAAGATGACTCATGTTGTGCTTGACTGGAACACTTGCTAAGGTAGGCCTGTGTGGATTCAGCATTTCGTGCTGTGGGATGTTTCATAGCTGGGAGTAGGGATGTTGCAATGCAGCAATTTTAAGCAAGGACTTTCTTCATTCCAAGCAACTGAAAAAGATCTACCAGCAAAGTTATTAAAAAAAAAAAGAAGGCATAAATACAGTTCAACATGGCCTGGCGAGGAGGGAGAACTTAAACACCACTGCAGGTCTGGATGTGATGTATACTGCATCAGCTGATCTTCTCAGGGTCTCTTCAGTAGTGACATAGGTCAATTTCTGTGTAGCAGCCCTTAATCAGAAAATGTTCCTGGATGAGACCAGCACTGGTTTTGACCATAAAACATAAGTATCATACTTTAATAATATCAAACAACGTGTATTAGTTTTTAAACAGCCAGCTATTGAGATGTGTCTGGCTGACATTTTCTCATGGAAGTGGGACTGAAGAAGAGACCATGACACCATGTGTTACCATGAGTTGCTATTGGGTACAGAACCCAGTGCATGTGGAATTGTATAGCTCAACAACATAGCAGTAAAAACTAAGAAGGGTCTCACAGTTCTATATCTTTGCCCTTTTTTGCTATAATTTGATATACTTACTCAGTTTCAAAGGATAGTGGTAGTGTGTAATTACTCTTCAAAATGACATCTATTTTTAGTAGGTTTGAATTATTGAGAACACCAGAATGGTTTGAGGACACGTTGTTCGGTGAGCAGGGCATGTCAGTGCTGTTCATCTGTATAAGACAGGGGTGGGAGGTGCCTTTGCTACCACTCTCTGTGAGATGCAGAGCTGAACCAGGACAGGTGGGCACAGTCATACTGACAGAGCAGGAACCAATATCAGTCTGCCACTGAGACTTCAGAAGGGCCATGCAATCCTGATCATCATGAGTTCTGGTCCTCTGACTAACAGTCCTGTCTGAATGGCCAAGTAGTCATGAAGTAGTTATGTCAAGTCTAAGTGTTGAAGAAGGTGTTGAAACTGTTTCATGTGAAAGAAAAAATATTTAAATCAATGCAATGAAGGCTAGGATTTTACCTTGCTTTTTATCAGAATGACCCTAGGTAGACCAGGACAGAGTCATTACTTTCTAAAATAATGTCCTTTGATTTCTTTTGTGATGTTATGTTCTTTAAAGAAAGGGAGGAAGGAAGATGGTTGTCCTGAGACTGAAGTTTGGAGCTGGTGCTCTACTTGGTCCTTTTTCTTTGGAAGTGTACAATAGAGTAGAAGATAGTTTTCCTTTGCTTTTCTGATGTTTAATTTTGTTCCCATAGTGACAGGTGCTTTGCAAATATCTTAGGGAGATGCTCTGTGCAGTGAGGAGGAATTCAGAGGGGCCTGGACAGGCTTGAGAGGTTGTCCTGTGTGAACCTCATGGAGTACAAGAAGTCCAAGTACACAGTCCTGCACCTGGGTCAGGACAATGCAGGCTGGGAAGAGAATGGATTAAGTGTAGCCCTGAAGAGAAGGACTTGGGGATGTTAGTGAATGAGAAACTCAACATGATGTGCACTTGCAGCCCAGAAAGCCAGCTGTGTCCTGGGCTGCATCAAAAGCAGCATGATCAGCAGGACAAGAGAGGGATTCTGCCCCTCTGCTCCACTCTGATGACTTCTCAGCTGGAGTCCTCATCCAGCTCCAGGCCCCCAACATGAGAAGGACTTGTACCTGTTGGAATAAGTCCAGAGGAGGGCTACAAGGATGATCAAACGGCTGGAACACCTCTCCTGTGAAGGCAGGCTCATAGAATTGGGGCTGTTCAGCCTGGAGAAGAGAATGTTCTGGGAGACCTTACAGCACCTACCAGTACCTAAAGGGGCTACAAGAAAGCTGGAGAGAGACTTTTATGAGGACATGTAGTGATAGAACAAGGGGAACTGCTTTAAACTGAAACAGATTAGATTTACTTAGGAAATGAAGAAATTCTTTCCTGTGAGGGTGGTGAGACACTGTAACAAGTTGTCCAGAGAAGTGGTGGATGCCCCATCCCTGAAAATGTTCCAGGCCAGGTTGGATGGGGCTCTGAGTCTAGCGGAAGGTACACCTGCCCATGATCTTTAAGGTTCCTTCCAACCCAAACCACCCTGTGACTCTATTTCATAAATAACTTCAACACACCAAAGATTCAGAAAGGAGTCCTGCTCTTTTTGTCCCCTCTGCACCAATAAAATATATCTCAGAAACTGAGTCCAAGATTATAAAGAACATATACATGTCAATCTTGATTGTATTTTCTATGTGATCTCTGGACAGTGGGGAAAAAAAGTAATCAAAAAAAAAGGCTAACATGCTAGCAAAAAAAAAAGAAACCTAGTCTCATTTCCCCAAATATAATCTTATTATATCTGTATTTTGAAACTGAAATAAAAATGTTAATGTTCACTTTTGCTTCTGCAACAAGGTTGCACAAGATACAGGGACAAAAAGTAGATTCGCTCCAGTTGCCTAATTGGACAGGAGTAGTTGCTGAGTGCCAGCCTGACCTAAATGGAACTGAAAGATTTTCACCAACCTTTCATCTCTTTGTATTTTCTAAGGTTAATCTTCCTTCCTTTGTGATTCCTTCACTAGGCTGCAGCTGGGAGAACAAGAGGTACAGCTGCACTCAGAGCATCTTTCCATGCCTAGCTCATAAGGAGGTGGTTTGCTTGAGGCTAGAGCTAAATGACCTGTTCATAATCAATGTTTTTCAATTAATTTAATCTTTTCTCTTGCACATCAGTTTGTCATGAAGAGACCAGATTATATAAATACATTCCTCATTTAATGTCATTTGATGAATGCTTCAAGGGAAAATAAAGTAACTGCCTTTGTATTGATAAAAACTGTCACTTCAAGGCGATTTGCCCCACATTGTGGCATCACTGCTGCAAATACAATTAAGCAGATGGGCTTGTGAGGACCACTCTGAAGTTGTCCTCTAGAGAGGACAGAGCAACAGGTAGCATCTACTTTGGAAGTAAGCTTTTGAGTTTCAGTCACTACTAACCAGCTATGTTGGTTCAAATTATCTCTACAACTCCAAACTAGAGAGGGAGGATGCACCCAACCTATTGCATTTTTCATGTATATGGCAGCACACAATACATCTAGAGCAAAAGTTATCAAAAGCAGGGCTGTGTTTTGCCTCTCCCTTGGCCCTGAAATGGCCATCCTTCCCACTTTTCCTAACAAACCATCAAAGTAAAGATGTTGAAGGTGTAAGTTGGAGGGATAAAATGCTGTAGATCATATTCCAGCCCACCAGTACAATCAAGTCTGCTGCAGAGAGGCATATTGTCAGAAGAGAGATCTCAGGATCCTCAACCCCCATGCAAGAGAGTTGTGTGATATATGAAACTTTGATGGAGGGGGCTGCAGCTTTCACAAAATATTCACAAAATATTCAGAGTATCATTCAGCAGGAGGCTTGATTAGTGTGCTATAGATTGTTTAATACCAGTTAAGCAGATGTAATAACAAATAGCATCAGGAAACCAAAATGCCTGAAAATACAATGCAGCCAGTGTTGATCTGCTGTGCTTCTCCATGGATTTCCACTGTTACTGGCTGTGCTGCGCAGGCAAGGGTTTGGCTGCTTCCTCCCAGTGGCCACTCAGATTAAAAGCCTGAGCTCTGTGGCATATGGCTGCTCCAGTTGCAGTGAATCTCTTGGCTTGTTTCCAACATGCTATAACTTCAATTTACCAGAATGGCACTTATAGATGTCCAATTAAAATGTCCCATTTTATTGGGGAAAATGCTTTCTCAATGGTGTTGTATGCCACTGAATAGAATTCAAAAATCACTTTGTCTGTTATGACTTTTATTTTCATAAAGAATGCAAACACAAAATACTTAATGTGATGTCCTAATTAATGCAAATATGCCAAACCCCTTTATTTTCCAGAGAAAATTATATTACACTGTTACATTTCCCCATTTCATGGCTGCATATTTTATATACTGTAACCATGGTTACTGTGTCATTAAAGTCTATTCAGAGGGAGTTGGGCATAGCATCGAGCTATCGCAGAGAATGATTTCTTTTGTAAATTTAAAAGAAGCTCTGCAGCTAATTACTGTGAGTTTGTGTAAATTGGACCAATGGAGAGCATGAAATTTGGAACAAATTGTTGTAGAGTCTGAAGCAAATGGAGAATATTTTTATTTTATTTAGAAACTTGCCTTCTGTATCACAAGCCTCTTAAACTTTTAATTGTGTAAAGCTCAAGCCATATACTGGCACATTGCTGATACAGGAACACAGACAGCCCTGGCTGAACTGGAAGGTGAATGGTCTTAAATGGAAAGTACTGATGATGGGCAGAAAGGACAGAGCATACCTAGGCTGCTCTGATTTTGCATTGTTTGGAAATTTTAGAAGCAAAGTCGGCTGCTTGGGAATTTTTGAAGCTGTCTCTTACCTGCCAATTAAGTATATGTTTCCTCCATGTGGTGCACTATGTATTTGGATGGAGTGGGTCTCTCTCTCCTCTCCTTAGCTGCCCAGAACTGTAGTAGCAGATGTAAAGTAGGATCTTGCCATCACACGTTTCTTTAATTTCTCTTCAAATACTGATCTTTATCAGAAAACAACATACCCATGGCCACATAGATGCCTAGCAGCCTTTGTGCTGTATGGAAAGCTGAATCTAACAGCTAAATATCCTCCTACTTGGTATGCTACTAATCACTTTCGCAGCTTGCCCCCCCAACTTTTCAATAGTTGCATGATTTGTGGCATCCTGATATGTTAGTAATATATCAGGAGGATATTCTATTCTAGAGGAATTTCTATTCCTCCCTGTACCTCTGTGATGGTCAAATACTTGGGGATTTTTGTTCCACCAGCCTTTGAAACATTTGCTTGGGACACTGCCACGGTGAGTGCAGTGAGTGACTGCACAGAAGTGAGGCTATGTGGGGTGACAGCTCCCATCAGCAGAGTGACTGATGGCTTATCCTTGTCCTGTCTTTGTCCCTGTACTGCCACACACCCTCCATCTTCTGACAGCTAGGGGCACTGAATTTTCTGCATTTCATCTCATATAATATTTTGCAGGTATTGATAACTAAGTTTACTGCTCCTCATGGACTCAGAAAACCTGGTACTGTCTTGATCCAAGCTGGTGTTTACTTTGTATTGCGTTGCTTGTGTAACACTGGGTTACAGCAGACATTTTTCCTTCTCACAGATCTCAGAGAATAAGCAGAAAATCAACAGCACCTTCTCCAGATGACAGTGAGCACAAACTATGTAAGGCTGTGTAAAAACCTCCTGTCCCAACCGCTCATCTTCCCCATACTCTGAATTCTACCACAGGAGCTGTGGGAGGAACCACATTGTCTCCAGCAACTTTGGGGAACACACTTCCATGGATGAATGGGGAAAAAACCTAATTTAAACCTTGAGCAGTCACCAACAGTCCCTGCCTATTCACCATTATCCAATTTTATCCCTAAAAGCAGCTCTGCGCAGCCTGGCTATCAATACCCAGCATGACAGACTTGACCAGAGAAGATACAAAATCTAGGTTTCCCATTGACCACTGCCAGTTTAGCCAATCACAGGCTGGTGCAATCACAGGCTGGTGCAAGCAGCCCTCAGACAAACCGCTGCTAAAGTAGGGGTGAAAAAATCCTGCCAGCGCTAAAAACCACTTAGTCTCGCATAGGCTTTTTGTAACAAATAATTAGGCTGTTTTGATTTCAGTACTGTTAATTGAATAAGACTAGTAACATGACACAGGCCTGTGTGTGTGAGTCCATTCTTCCTGACCTGATCACCAACAGAGTTGCAATCTTGAGGTTCAGGCTCTCTGCCAACCTTTTCTCTACAAAGTGGTCCTTCCTTCTTTTTTTTTTCTTTTTCCTGCATCTGTTCACTTATCAAATTTATCAGCAGGACACCTGAGCCCTTACCTAGGATAATAACCTGTCAGGAGGAAGGTAATGGCATGGTGCAGAATAACATTGGTATGTAGCAATGAGGCAATAAAATATCCAGGTGGTATGTCAGGAACATTGTATTTATCTTTCTGCGGTATTTTTGCATCATTTTGGAAAAGGCCAAGTATGCCAGTGATGATATGGTGTTACCAGAGAAGATTTCAAAATCTGTTTTGCACTCAGAGGGTTAACAATGGGAGAGACAAGCACCTCAACATCACCAGCAGCAGGTGATCCTGCACCTCCTCATTTGCAATAGTTCAGCAAAACCAGCCTCCAACCCTATTTAGAAAGTGTGAGCATCACCAGTATGCTCAGAGCTCTGTTTTCCTCTCTTGTATTGCTCCCTGGCAGCATATTAACTACTCACTGGTAATTCAGGGTGGAAACACACTCCATCTCAGTTAAAAGCCTTAGAAGCATACACGAGGCACACATTTGTGTGGGGAAACAGAGAAAAACTGCCCTCCTGGCAAATGTGGTAAGCACATAATCCTCCATGTGATGGGGGCTTGTAGCATGTACAATGCAAGAGAACTCCAGAGCACTCCACTTGATACCTCAGTCTGCTGCTTTTTTTCATGACTTCTGCTAAACCTACATTGCATTTCCCATTAAGTTAGTAAATGCTCATTTCAGAGAAACCCTGGCTTTTTTTTTTTAACATTTCCAAAAATAAAGCATAACCAGAGGGTTCCTGTTATGTAACATAAATATTTTATTATCTTCCACGTTACTGACTTGCAGGAAAATAATCTAGACACACTTTTGGCCTCTTTCATTAGATAGCCTTGAAAAATATGATGCTGTACTGCACAGGTTGTCCTTCAATATAACCATGGAATATTGCATTATGTATACCTAACCTTTTGCCAAGTTGATGCTTGAAAAGACAGGAAAAATGAAAGTCTGCTTCTTACACCCACACTTACTGCTTTTTATCCTAAAGTAATTGTGCCTGACAATGTATTCTTTCTGCTTCATGGGCATTATTTTTTTGATTTTTCAACAATACAAAATTGTAATTTATGCTAGATTCATCATTCCATACCAGAGCTGTAAAAATTAAATTGCAGATCCTGCAGCTCTTGGTCTTTCCAGGCTAAGTGCTGTGCCATGGAGAGCTCTGCTGGAGTTTGCCAGGTTGCTGCACAGATGTAGCTGCTCCTGTGTTGGAACATACGCAATGAGCCACAGAGCCACAGTCACTGGGCTTACTAACAAAGGGGCATCTCCATGCTTTTATTTTGATGGTTCTCAGTACCAGACTGTGCTGGTTTTGTCAGGGCTAGAGTTGATTTTCTTCACAGTATCTGGTATGAGGCTATGCTTTGGATTTGTGCTGAAAACAGTGTTGATAATTCAGGGATGTTTTTGATACTGCCAAGCAGGGCTTACATAGCATAAGGCTTTTTTTGCCTCTCATCCCACCAGTGAAGATGCTGAGAGTGCACAAGGAGCTGGAAGGGGACACAGCTGAGACAACTGATCCCAACTGACCCAAGGGACATTCCAAATCATATGGCGTCCTGCTCAGCATTTAAAGCTGGGGGAAGAATGAGGATGGGGAAGACATTTGGAGTGGTGGTTTTTGTCTTCCCAAGTCACCATTACACATGATGGAGCCCTGCTTTCCTGTGGATGGTTAAACACCTGTTTGTCCATGGGAAGTGGTGAATCACTTCCTTGTTTTGCTTTGCTTGTGCACTTGGCTTTGGCTTTATCAAATGGAATTGTCTTTATCTCAACCCACAAGTTTTCTCCCTTTTACCCTTCTGGAGGGCTGAGGGGAGAAGAAGGATGAGGAACCTGGGAACACAGAGTAGCTTTACATGGACTCAAACCCTTGTTCATGCAGTTCAGACAGATTTGGGGCTGATGAGGGAATACACATCACAGCCCAGGCTGCCAGCAGCCATCAGCTTTTGTGTTTTTCTTTCCCACTGTCTGGGATCTTTGGGAAGCAACCACCTAGCAGTGTTTTGCAGCTTGTTCTTAACCTCAGGCTAGAGAAATTACCTCTGCATTAGTGGGCAAACTGCTGTCTTTGCAAACATACCAGACTTAATAAATACAAGCAAAGGTAACAAGCAGGACGCCTTTACTTGGCTGTAAGACTCATATTTTCCAGGAATCAGGAACAGATAAGGCTGCTGGGTAGTCAGCCTCTCCCAGAATCATCTTCCTCAAATCTTCTCCCCACATAATTTGGCAACTGCTTTATTTCTACAGGATTTCCAATTGTGTGGAAATTCCTACCTGAATGTCTGGCCTCTACCTGTGTATTAAGCAGTTGCACAAAGTGCTCACACAACAGGCTGAACATGTCCATCAAGGGCCACTGCACATCCAGAAATCCTCAGTGCATCCACAGCATCAGCATTCAGCACATGTGCCACGGGGTTGACCTTCTCCAAAGGGCACACATGCTTTTTAGTCTTATGCAAAAGGCTCATGATGTCTCAAGCATCAAGGACTCGACAGAGGAAGATCTAACTAAGCTATGCAGCAGTCCAGCCTGGGGCTTGCTGCAGAAGGAGCCAGAGGGGAGGGGGTTATCACTGCAGAGTCAGCCACATCAAAGGAAAGGTACCAAGTTGCTAAGAAAATGTGCCTCATTAAACACTTCATGCACCTACCAGGAATCACCCAACACAGTCCTTATTGTTCAAGCACTACTTGAGGTCATGTCAGCCTGGCATAATGAAGCTCTCCGTTTAGTAGATATCAGGACTATTTAAAGTTTGTTAACATTTACAGTTCACTTCATTTTTATTTGAATTACATGCCGTAGATACCAGTAATATTTTGGTATTCTTGCCAAAGAAAACTTTTAATATTTACAGACTTTGAACACGCCAGCTGGCTGATGCTAAGAGTTTGAGTTCTCTTCAAAACAAAATTATTGGAGCCATTTACGTAAGTCTCATTGACAGTTTACTTTAGCTTTCATTTCCAAGACATCAACATTAGCATCTATGATTTATTTTGCAGTCTTCTGTGGGGAAAAGGGAAGCCCTCACCTCCGTATTCATATTAACATTTATATGAATCAGCCAGTAATCACTTGGATTTAAGAGCTGCATGTCATGTTTTAAACAAGATGCAGTTGAGCTCCCAGACACAAAATCAGTAGATTGGGCCATCCAGGAAATACACATGATAGGCCAGCAACCACAAGCCAATGCTCCAAAAAGTTTTGGTCCACGCATTAGGCAATGCCATGAAATATTTTCACTGGTGAATTGTATCTGTTGATATTAGAACCCTGCTTCTTTTCCCAAAAGTATTAAATGATACAGCATAGCATGTCTTCTTGTGCTCCTTTTTTTGCCATCTTTTAGCCCCAAATCTTTCTCCTTCTTTAGTCTTTTCAGAAACCCAAGCATGTAACCCTGATCCTGTGCCTGGACGTTCTTATTTATACTGTATCCCTTTGAGCTTTTTTACCCCTAGTCCTCACTTTACTTCAGATATTCCTTCTCCAAGATCACCAACACACATGTCCATATATTGAGTATCCCTCACTTTTAAATGGTAGCATGAGCTTGTGTGGATTCTGCTGATGCTGGTTTATAACACCTATCCATCATTCAAGACAACTCCAAGAAAGGAAGCTGCTGGTTTGCTCTACCTGCAGTACTGTCATGTTCAACACAATTTCACAAATTACAGTGAAAGAATTATTTTATTTGTTTGCAAACTACTGTGTATGATACTGCTTTCAGAAGGGAGTCATGGGCAGGCAGGAGGAAGATAGCTGTTATTTTTGCATGATAGCTGCCCAGAGGAGAAGCCAACCCTCCATGATGGGGAGATGGTGCTTCCACAGGAAATTATAAATACGGCCCAGTGGAAGGAGCCTCCACATCATATGGGGTTTTGGTGTATTTCTTCATCTGGATCTTCATGGTGCTCTAGATGACTAATTCCTGCTGCAATTCATCAGCAGGACTGTATGTTTTGTTCCGCAAATGTAGTGCCATGAGGTCCAGCCAACCCCACAGGAGTTTGTCCAAACACTCCCTCCCAGTCAGGGCCCTGTTCATGCTGCCAGCTGTCAGCAGAGCACAAATTGACCCCACCACCAAGAACAGCACAGTGATGTGATGTGATGTGATATAGGCAGGATGCACCTTTCCTGGGCATTGTGAGGAGTCCAATGCTGGTTACAGTAGCCCAGAAGCAATGCTAAGTCACCTGTGCTTAACCTTTTCCAGGGTACAACATAACCAGGTTATATTTGTACTGCAACCTGCTCTGGAGCAGCCTCTTCTCCTTGGGCTCTTGCAAGGATGGGTCTGATCTAGCAGACCTTTAGTCCCCAGAACAGGGAGAAGTCCCTCAATCATACAGTTGAGAGAAACTCATATCTTTAGAAATGGGAAGGCATTGTTAGACAAAGTAGTATAAGGAGAAGGGAGTGGTTACACCAGGTGTGTCCACAAATAGTGGCAGAACAAGTCTTAGGAGAGCCATGCACTTCCCATCTCAGAGCCTACAGCCTATCCAACCCCACAGCTGACCACCTTCAATGGGCACAGGACAGTCTCAGATCTGGTATCAAAAGCATGTTATTTGGACTCCCTGATGCTTGCAGACAATTTTGAGATACAGATATTTTCCGGACAGCCATGCCACAGCAGAGTTCTAGATGACACTTTCCTTCCTTATCCTCCTTAAGAAAAGAAGTGAGTGTGAAGATCCCCTGCATTCCCATGTAGATACCCATGAGGGCTGTTGTAATTCTGATGACAATTTTAGAACCTTCCTCTACAAAGAGTACTCTTTATGTATCTTGCTGAAATTTCAGCACACTGTATATGTTAGTAGCAATGCTGAAAGATCAGATCTCTTCAAATACCAAGGCATGTATTCAGGGCATTAAATTATATTTCTTTATTCTAGTTTGCACTGGCAACTCTTAAAAATAAAATTAAAAAAAAAAAAAGGTGGTTGAATTCGGACTTAATGAATGAAGAAAAAGAGTTGTGTTCCTGTAGCACCAACAAATCTTTTGAATATATGTCTAGAATGACTTGTACAGACCCTAAATAGAGTTTCTTCACCACGTAGCAGCTACTACTGCCAATGTCTTGGGGAAATATCTCGAAATCTTATTAAAGGTAGTAAAGAAAAGGTGGGATAGGAAGTTGTGTGTGAAACATTCTTTCCCTGATCCATATCTGAATGTTCCCAGCCAACAAGCTCTCAAGTCTGCACTTGAACTGTGCCTCAAAAGAAGTAGCCAATGTGTATTTTCTTGTCAAGCTCATTTCAAAATGATGCATAACAGCCATGTACTAACCAAGGTCATTTCAAAGGTGTTTACTTTGACTGCAAACTAAGTTTGTCTCTCTTCACTCAGATATAAAGTCATTAATATTTGTAAATCAAACATTGTAAGGCAAAGGTCTGACTTGAAACTGATGCTTGCACTGGAGCTGGGAGCATGAAACAGCTGCATCACAGCGATATTTCGATATTTCCCTGGAAATGCTGACCATGACTACATAATGGAGGCCAATTCATGGGCAAGGCCTTGGGAGATGTCTCTTGGGCAAGCTAATGATACCTCCCAGGGCAATGCTAGAACCTCTTCAGGGGTTGCCCTGCCTGCCCACAGATGGCACTCAGTGCCTGGCCTAACACCTTCACCTGTCTCTTCTGGCCTGGTTTCATGTCACTGTCCATCAGCAGGCACAGCAATGGCCCACTGCTAGAAGAGAGAGCCCTGTCACAGTCTGCTTCCAAGGCAAATGCGATCTGAAGCAGCCTGAAAACAGTCATGAGTATATACTTTCTTAAGCTGGACCTGAGGTTGCCTTCAGCTTTGGCAGCCCCTGGGAGTAGCCAGCTTCATGTACAGCAGGTCTCAGATGGAGCACCTGATAATCTTAGGAGGTGCAGACTTGTGTCTGACACCCCATTTGCAAAAGGTGTCTCACAAACCATGGCAGCTATTAGGTGGCCAGAGGACATGCACTGTGTCTCTACAGGCTGGAAGGACTCAGAGGTATTAAAAAACCATGTGCAGACACTGGCACAGGCAGCTGTCTGGACAGACCAGCCTCTGCCAGCACCAGTGCATCTTAACCAACGAATCAGGGCAAACACAGCACTGCTGTTTTGTCTGAACCTGACTTGCTCCCCTGTATTTGGTTTATTTCCTTTTGTTCTTCTGTACCACATAATATGAATTTTACTTTGTTCAATCTTCTGGAATTTTTAGCATCCATTTACAGTGTTACCAGGATGGTTTGCATGGCTCCTTTAGCAGGCAAATATTTTTCCAAATTGTTTGAACTTTCATTTGCTATTTCTGTGATGATAGTGATGATGAATTAACAACAGAATGGTACTCCCTGTGTAAATAAGGATGGTCATCTTCAAATCATCTCATATGTTCCACTGTAGGACATTTTTATGTTTTGCAACATGAAAACAAAACAGTACCAAATTTACTTTAATGCTGCTAATGGACGACAAAATGAGCTCTTTGTAGATAACTACTAGGTTCTTGACATTTCTGACTAAATGCAGTATAGGGCTACATTTCCACTGTGGTACTGTAGCTGCAAGCATTTGCCTGTGTCTAATCAAGCAAGAAGTTAACCTTGAATACCAAACACAAAATCTATAAACTAAAAGCTAGAACTAGCTTGATTCCCTGAAGGTCACAGAATTTAAACAGAATGGAGCAAATCCATCTGAAAGTGAAACATTCTGCATTATTACACATGTATAGCCTTATATCTTTGATATGGGATTTTCAAACTGCTTATTAACCCTTAAAAAAAAAAAAAAGTTGTTTTAAGTAGTAGTCGTTTGAGTCAATCTGTCTGTGTTTATTCAGGGTTTACTCAAGCCAGGACAGCACCCCAGGGCGAGGATGTCATTGGACCTTTGCAGCCAGGAAGAAGGAAGTCCTCCCTTGTATGAGCACAGAGGCTAATGTAATCCAATTCCTTGTGCTCCAGTAAATGGTGAAGAGGATGCACAAACAATTTGGCTCTGCAGCATGGGAAGGTGTGAGCAGATTCCCCTTAACCAAAGTGGGCACAGAGGCCCAGATCACTGCATGGATGGAGTGTCATGCTCACTGGGTTTGCTCCATGCCTGTGGGAAGAGCTCACCTCCCCTTGTCACTCTGCCCACAGTGGTACTAGCAGCCACAGTCCATCATCCCATGAATAGCAGAGGAAATTCTGGCTGAAAAACACTGCCAACTCAGGTCTGCTGAGATTCACAGGATAAGATTCAAAGGATATATTTAGTAGCACTGTCATTTCTTTTTCCAGAACCTCATTTACAGACCAAATATTTACAGTTCCTCTTCACAAAAATGTTAGGATGTTTGAGATCCTGCACTCTGGTTTGCAAGGATTTACTGTGTTTCCATCATATATCCTTTAATCACAGAGCAGTTAAGACTCAGCCACAGATAACACATTACAGGTTCCAGTTGCATCTCCAGACAATGACATTTGCATCTAAATTTAGGTGTCTGAGCTCCTATTTCAGTAATGGAGCTCAGGGCTCAGTCTGGGTGACAGTACATCAGGGTTCAGGGATCTTCAGTGAAGCATCTGAGACAGCTGCATAGAGCTGGTGGAAGTGACCCAAAACCTGCTCATCCTGAAGAGACAGATGTGTTTCCTCCGGACTTGGCACTAGTTGGCACTGGACACTGCAGCAATCCCACACTCCCTGCCCCCCACCTTTCTCATGGGCAGTGCTGAAGGCTTCAGAGAAAAGCACAGTGTTTGGTAGTCAGCTGCTTCATTCTTCCACCTCTGCCATGCTGAATGGGAAAGGGGGATTTCTATCTTAACCCACTTGGCAACCAATTTAACACTCTCAAATATAATGAGCTGTGGCCCATTAAATGTCCTCCTCAGAGCTCTAGCTGCTGGCCTTGCTTTTATTCTCACGTGGAGTGTCTCATCTTTCAATGAAGCTTCCTGTGCTACTTGTCACAATTTCATCTTCCAGGCAGCTCCACAGTGAGCCTCATATTAAAACTGCAATCCCTGGGATTTATTATAATGCTGTTATCATAGGGGAAATATGAAACTGGGCTCCAAGTAAATTAGAGGCATGACAGGACCCTGGGCATTGGGGAGGAGTTGTATTCATGTGAGAAGTCAATGGATCAACAGCTGCAAATGAGACCAGGTCTCATAGACTGATTCAATGCCTCCTGCTCAGCACGTTCTTTTGTTTGTAGTCTTCATTACTAGTCCCCCTACCTGGGAGCATAACTGTGCACAGAACTAAAGGAAATATTTCACTGGAATTTTCCATTTTAAAGTCTGTTTTCTTCTTTTTATGCCTGCATAAATTATGTTTTGGTCAGGTATTTTGGTTCTCAGAAGAAGATGCTTTTAACAAAAGCATAATTTTACATATTGTGACTGTTCTCCCTGTGCCCTTCTTTGTTGGAGTCCACCTTTGCACCATGCTTTGTGTATATAAAATTTCACAGATAAATGCTATAATTTTTGTTCCCATGGAAAGAATGTTTTATGACATCTGGTGCAGAACATAGCCTTTTCTGATGACCTTAAATTTCTTATGGGTGACTGTGGAAGAAGCTAAAGAACAATTCGTCTGTGTGTGTGTCAATTAACACTTCAGAGACCTGAGTACTCTGTCTCTTTCTGTGCTAGCTCCCTTAAGCCAGCAAGTTCCCTTGCACTGTTTATCCTGTCCCCTACCAGTGGTTACCCACCTAGTTTGGCCCTTTTCAGACTGAAATGTCAATCTTTCAGACAAAAGAGGCCATACAAGAACTGGAGGTAATTTCCTGGTCATGCCTGAGACAGTATTCTTCTCTTAAAGTCTCTGTGACTTTGATGGGGCCTTCTTTGGGTGAAGTCCTTTCAAATATGCAGGGACCTGGGCCTGCACTGGTGGTTTGCTGGTGTGGTCATTATCTCAGGGAGGTTGCTCTTGGCAGAGGGAGAGGGCACCAGGAATCTCTCACAGCATAACCTACCAAGAGGAAAATTTGTCTTCTTATTAATTAGGAGATGTCTGTGCCTGCAGCACAGGTTGTGTAATACCTGAATTTTTTCCACACCATTTGATTTAGTATTATCCTTACAAGATATAATCTTTCTTTTAATGCTGCTAAACTCTTGACCTCGACATTTTGTAAAAATGAGTGTCACAGTTTAACTATACATTGTGAAAGATAAGACATTAATTTGTAATACTTTTGTTTTGGTTAAAAGTGTTTCTTGCTGGCCGCAGTGTGCATAAACATTAGAAAATAATGTCTTGAGTAACCTTTTCTCAAAAGATATGCCAATACTTGTACTTGATATCCTCCATATTTTACTTCTGTGTTCATCAGGAAGTGTTCAGACACTGTAATATTGCAACAAAGACATTGTACCACCTCCCTATGTAGCAGCACTTTGCACCTGCTAAGATTTTTGAAACTGTACCTTTGGCCAACCATGACTGAAGTGTTAATTGCTCAGACCCTGACTTCCTCAAATCTAGTTAAATTTATTTTTCCTCCAGCCTTCCCACAACTATTTTTATATTTAGTCAGATATTTTAAAAAATGTTCGAGAAAGCCTAAAAGGATAAACCCAACCAAAAGAATAAAACTGACAAATTGGGTTGTCAGTGACACTTTCTATCCTTCACCATCTGAGTTCCCTGTGGTTTGTGGCATAAACAAATTTTAATTGAGTGACAGATTGTTATTTTAGTACTGAAAAATCCTCTCATGGTTTGGGAGAGAAAATGCTCTGATAATTCTTATTAAAATCAGTCTAAAAGTCATCAAGGCCAGAGGCCGTTTTTGATTGCATTTTTCCAATAGCCATCTGGACTTCCTCTGGAGATTTGCACTTGAGCCTAGTCTCTATTTTTCATAGCCACTTTGCAGAAGCACATCCTGTCTAGAAAATCCAAAACCTCAGGTGCAGCTGAGCTAATGAATTACATGCAGTGATGTGCTTTGAGAGGTCTCTTAGGAACTCCTTGTTAAAATTCTACCACCAACCCAGGGGCAGGAGGGATAATATTTCTCCTCTACTGAGGCCCACCAGATTCCTGCTAAATCAGCAGTGCCAGAGTTGACTTATCCTTCATGTTCTTAAAAACCATCTGAAGGAGAAATTGTTTTCCTCTGGAATTACTTGCTCTACTTAGACTGGAGCTGCAGCTTACCACAGGCACGTATCATTTATTTATTTTGTGATAAGTCTGTTATTGACCTGTATCGACGGCACAGTGCTTGCAGAGCACAAGTGTGCAGAAGTCATTTAGTGATATCAATCACCTTAGCACTGGAAACATTCTCCCGTCCCAGTGATTTCACATTTGTAATAAGAAGATACTAAGTATTTTGGCAAGGGGATAATTAGACAGAAAGTGGCCTCTTTTGTCATTGCAGGACTGATCCTGAGGACCAGTCACATTAAGGAAAAAATTCCCATTGAGTCTAGAAGGCCTGGACAAGGTGCCTGTAGACTCTCTGAAACATAGCCAGTGCATCCATTGAAATGGCATATCATGGGGTGATGCACTCCATGTCACACTCATCACAGCAGCTGTGTGTGCACTTTAACCCACCACAAATGCATAGCCATTGGAATTAGGTCAGCTTCAGTGCAGAGGGTTAAACTAGATTAAATTTTACACATTTGCTGCAGGCTGAAAATTCTTGTGCTGACAGTAATTGTGTATATGAGATATTATTTTGGCAACAGTGAGTTTATGAGAGCCCAGACAGACCTTCAGAAATCTCTAATGTCTTCCTAAGATGGGAACTCTCAAGCTGATTAAAGGGATGTACATCTTAAAGATCAAATGGCCCCACAGTAGAAAGTATCTTGTCATTTTGGAAGTTGGAAGGTTAAATCTGTATTTTTTTTTTTTTTACTTTAGAGTTTCATGCCATGATTTCAAAGTCAGTTTGAAATGGATTATTCTCTCGCTATTGTTTTTCCATCTTTTACCCCTCTGTATTTTTAAGAGATATTTTGTTCTCCAGTCTTTCTCTCTTTTTCTGCTGTCAGCTCTCTCTTTAAGAGTCTTCTGTCCTGTAAGTTCTGACAGACTGAATCCCAGCTTCAGTTACCTGAGATTAGTATTGCCAGCTAGACTGCCTCCATTGTGTAGTGATGACCTGGAAGGAGGCATGTGCATACAAGGGATGAAGCTCTCAAATGGCACAAAGATAGCTGCAAGATTAGTCAACAGAATGAGGAAATAACTATGGCCAGAAGGCACTGAATAGAGCAGCCAAGGAAAGAGGAGAAGTGCAAGCAGGAAACTGAGCAAGAGAAAAAATGTTAGGTTAAAACCTGGGGTAAGTAAACAGGATGGAAAGATCAGGGGATTTGGATGCAAACTGGCAAGGAAAGCCCCATTCTCTGAGAGGAATTCAGAAACCCAAGGGCGTTGCTTGGGCACTTGGGCTGGGAAGAGCCCAAAATCCCAGAATGGGATTGACAGCATGGGATAGAGGAGGAAGGAGGTGGAGAGACCACAAGTTAGACAACAGGAACAACAATAAGAACATCATGTCCAACACTGTGCTTCCTCTGTGGAATTAAACACCTCCCTTCTGCTCTGGGATAGAGTTCTGGCATCCGTGACCAGAACTGCTGCCTGCACATCAACAGCTGTGAGTCCTGGGCATGGATGCTGGAACACGCTGTTGGTTAACAAAACAATTTTATCCAAGCAAACCTGAAACCAAATATTTCATTTTCATTTTTGCTCAGTAGAAAAACAATTCTATTTTTTCATGAAGTTGTTATTTTTGCCATAAAATGCTTTGATTTTGCCAAGAAAATATTTGTTACTAAGTCATTTCAACTGGAAGTTACCACTCTGCTAGGGCCCAAATTCTTATTACAAACCTCCATCTGGCAAGTTATAGATTTGTCAGGTCACAGCTACAAATATATACAAGCTTCAAATCTGTATTTTTCTTGAGAATCAAATCCCCTAACATAGTCCTTTCTTGCAGTGTTTCACAATGCATGATTTTCAGGTGGAAGATGAGAGGGAATAATAGCTCTTGCTTATATGATGGATACCTAGTTTTGAGAATCTAGGTTAACCCAGATTAGGATGGACAACAAAGTACAACATATATTACTATAACCTGGTTGGCTTTACACTCCTTGAGGGTCCAAGCATGTTATCTGTTGAGACGCACTAGGATTTTCCCAGTCTCCTAAACTATATTACCAGGTTCTTCCCTGTGTTAATCCATCTTGAATTAAAGCATATTCAAACTGGGGTCAGTGGGGTTTGTATGCTTGACTGGAGAATATTAAAGGCTAAGACCAACACAGGTGAGAGCCTGGATTCAGTGGGCAGTGAAGCGTGGGCATGGAGAACAGGCTCATGGATGTCAGGTGTGTTTCAAGAAATCTATATCCCAATTTTCATAACACTAAAGAAACATTTGTTCTAGGTGTATGAGTCCTTACATTAAATTATTGCAAATAATATGCA
Organism: Entomyzon cyanotis; assembly: GCA_024500445.1. Classification (NCBI taxonomy): domain Eukaryota; kingdom Metazoa; phylum Chordata; class Aves; order Passeriformes; family Meliphagidae; genus Entomyzon; species Entomyzon cyanotis. Next base: position 13,978,556 of record JAKEPQ010001004.1, on the reverse strand, counting down.
GGTATCAGTTATTTTTTAGGTCTGTAGGATAATATTGTGCTGTACAGCTTTGAGAGGGTCTGTGCACTTTGTAGTTCACCCTGTTTCCTGGGCCTTCATTGCTGCTGGTTTTAATCAGTACCTCCTATGCTTGGCTGTCACACTCTATAAATACACATTTAAAGCTATGTCATATCAAATAAAATAAAAATAACTTGTTCAAGATCATATTTAATCAAACGAAAGAAATTAGCTATAGGTTGGCTATTTTGGGCAGGTAATAATATCACTGATTTTTTTCCTTTGCTATGGAAGTTAAAAGAAATGCTATTTTTAAAGACTTTCCTCCAAACTGCTTCATTCATTATTGATTTTCTTTCTACAGTTGTTTAAACATCAATATCCAACCAACCACTTAATGAAAATGCAGTTTACTCAAAGTTATTTTTATCTTACTATTCTTAAGTAATTTATTTTATATCTCAGTTGCATGGAAAGGTAAGAGTTCAGGGAGATAAAAAAAAAGTAAATATCTGTGTTCTTGCATGTCTAACCTTTAGCATTAGAATTAGTCAAAATGTCTTTTACCTTCCTCTTCTGCTTTCACTTCTCTATTGATATGAACAACACAGACTCAGATGTAGTGCAGGATATTTTGAAATGAACAAATAACAAGTGTTTATTCAAGAAGAGGCAATGTCCAAAATTCATTCTGCAACAGATAAATGTTACCAAGTATATTTTTTAAAGGGTTGTTTCCTCCCTTTCCACTGGCTTTGGGCTAACATTTTACATAAATGTTTTGCTGTGTGTTCTGTACAGGAAAGAAATCATTCTTGAAGAGCTTTTTCCTCTGTACCTTGCAGGTACATATTGACATTTAGACTTACAAGTCCTAATTAGCACAACTGATTTTCCTCTGGGAGTTAATATAAATGATAGCAGAACGAAAAAAGCTTCTGCATCTCAGCACTGCAGTCACTCTATCACAGAGCTATCTTAGTAAATCCTTTAATTATGGACAAGCTGTCAGGTTGCTTAATGCTTCAAAGTAGTCAAAAATGCAGAGCATTCAGCATCAGGATGGCTACTTCCTCCCCAGTCACTCCTTGCCCTGGGAGGAGTTACCACCCAAAGCCACCCCTGACAGCTCCAGGCATGGTCCACAATAGCTTGTGGTCTTTTTTATCAAAAAGTGCTGAAAGATGCAATACATTCAGTTTAGACTAAACTCTGGGTCAATGTATGTGCTATGTGCATACAGGGAGTCCTGGGCACCAGGATTAAGACCATTAGAAAGGTTCCTTGAACACTACTATATACAGCCATTCACAATAAGCTTGGTAGACTATTGGTAGACTTGGTAGACGCAACACTCACACAAAAGAGAAAAAAGGGGAAGAGAAGGAAGAGACAGATAAATTATTTCTTGGGGGAAAGTGCAACCAGGATGTAAAGCAGAAATATTCCTCTCCCCACAAGACAATATTAAAATGTTTTCAGCAATGAAGAAATTTGAATTAGTTGATTGCACCAATGTTGAGGACACACAGTTTCACAGAGATTAGCAGCAGGTTTTTTTACTTTCCTAAGCAGAGTGTGGTTTTATCTTCAAAACTGGCCTTTTAAGTAGCAGTAGAGAGTCTCCTTGTACGTAGTTAGGAGGTCAGAGTGCACTCAACAGAATCCAGAAGTGCATTGCTGCCCCTACACTCACCTATGCCCATAGCCTTGGGGTGAATGTAGCAAAGTTGACAAAGCCACCAAGCAGCTGGACAAAGGTAAGAAAACGTTCTATTACTAACAAGAAATAATTGATCTTATTCCCTCCAAGGACTAAGTCTAGGTCAATTCACTGTGCTTATCATTTGGATAATTCCTTCCATGTAAGATTTCAGCAGGACATGTTTTGAAAGAGAATAACCTTTCGGTTTCAATTTTTTTTACATCCATTTGAAAGGTTTCCCACTTTCATATTTCTAGGTGTGCAAATCCACTGAAGGTAGGGAGAGATATGACTGATAGGATGCAGAGTGTAGGCAGTTTGAACTGCATAACTGAAGTTGGAAAGGGGCAAACAGAGAGCAAGAAGTTAGTAACAATATTCATACTCTACCAACCCTAACCCCTTATTGTGTTAGCTGTAGCTACTTTAAATGGCTGCTTTGTAATTTAAAACAAAACAAAACAAAGAGTAGAGGAAAAGAGAAAAAGACAAGCTTTTACATGCCAGCTTTAATTTTTTATTATTGGGAAGGAGTGTCCCACCAAGGTGAGCACCAGCATCTGTCCTTTGCCTTAAGCTCTGAGTTTCACCTCTGCTGTCTTATTTACAAGTGATTTGCAACACATTTTTATCTCAAAGTATTGTGGAAGGATGCATCCGGGGACTCTGATAAAAAGCAAGATCATTACAAATCATTTGAAACCACCATTCATATATTTTCCAAAAGGTGCTTGAAGGAACATTAATAAAAAGAGTGGGTTGCAAGTGGAGGTTTGGGTACTTGTCTTCTGTATGGAGAAGGATCTGAAGGGTAAGGTTTCAGAAGTGAGCAGTTAAGTGGTTTTAAGAAAGCAGTTAATCACTGGTAAGAGTCTTTAAAATCTCAGTGGGGTATTTTAGCACTTGCCAGCTTCTTTTTTTTCTTCTTCTTTTTTGGTGCAGTTTTAATTTAGTCTGAAATCAACCTAGTTAAAAGAGTGCAAATCCCAGGAGTGTGCACCATTATTCCAATAAACTGAATCTCCTATGCTGGCATAAGGCAGTTTTATATACCCCTCTTGAAAATAGTTAAACTTTTTCACAAATGTTATGTGTAAATAATTGGAGAAAACTGGCCGGAAAAGCAGAAGCAACCTTTGTGGATAGCATAGATCTGAAGAGGGAGATCTGTGACCACAACACAGATATTGCCTCTGCTGAGATAACAGAAATTATGGGCAGATCTGACAAAAAAAAAATCCAAGGAGACAGATGAAGCAATTAACATCTTTTGGAATGCAGATGTGGATGTTTTTCAAGTCTTCTTTTAATATCTTTTAAAATACATTTTCTCCATATTTTTTTAATAACTAGTGTGCTATTTGGTTATTTTACATTAGTGGTTCTAGAGAAAATATAGTCCTGGAGATGTGCTAATGGAAAAATTTCTGAGAGCACATCCCTAACTCAGGACTCAGATAAACAGGTGACTTCTCATGGATTAAGGAACTGCTAGATGAATTCTCAGTGGTTTAGAAGTACAAAGTGATGTGCATGCCTTCTAGTGAGGTTTAAGTTGAAATGCTTTATCTCATGTTTGTTATGGGATAAGGGCAAGCACACAGCTACTCATCAAAGCCCATAATGCCATAAATTGTTAGACCACTGCTATGCCTCAGCCCTCAGCCTCTGACAATGAGGACAGAAAATATGCTCACATCTACCTGAAATGTGCACATATTGACTCCCCATAGTACCACCACAAAGCTCATAAAGTAGCTGTCACTGCGAATTACCATCAAATGGGTCTGTCTTGTGGTAAAAAGTAATGTTTATAGAACAAAAAAAAATATTTCTTAAGCCATGCCTTTTCAAATCAATTGACTTTTATTAAAGTCAAATGAAAGTAGTGAGTCAAGAAGAAAAAATGTAGGCAATGGTTGCAGAAAAACCAGCAAGAGTGCTGGCAAGCAGAAGAGAGAAGTATAAGCTTTCAGTGTGAATCCTTAATAAAAGAGCCAATATAGTCATAGATGTGTCTAGATATGTCAACACAGGAGCTGTGGGTCTTGGGATTTTCCTCTGTCCATGGTCTTCCTGGCTGGACTGAAACTGGAGTATACTTGTACAAATCAACACTTCACATTTCAAAATGGATACTGAAGAATTGGAGGAGATACTAGAAAGAATAAAAATTGCCAAAGCCCTAGAGTTATTACTTACAGTGATAACTGTAATAGGCTTAGACTGTTGAGCTAATAAAAAAAAACCAAAAAACCAAACAAGTAAGAAAACATGGGATTGAGTTTCTACCAACTAGTAAAAATAGAAAGGGGAAGGGGGAAAAGGCAGAACTGCAGATAAAGCCAGAAAAATGCAAATTAGAAATTAGCAATTAAAATTTAACTGAAAGGGCAGTTAGTCCTTGGATCAAATTGCCAAGGGAAGTTACGGATTCTTCACCTCTTGATCCATCTTGAAGGGCATCTTTTTCTCAGAGAACTGAGCATGAAAATAATGGCAAAATCCATCAGAAAATTATGTGAATCTTTTTCCATTGAAACTTTATGAATATGGGGTAGAGAGAAGGTGAAAGAGTGAGCCAAAGACAAGCATTTGCAGCAAAGCAGGTCACACCAGGCCACTGGCAATGGAATGTTAATATTATTTCTCCAACAGTTTTCCAATGTGAACAAACAGCTGAGATCATCTCATTTTTTGCCATCCCTTCCAATGATGCCTGCCACTTGGGACCCAGATACTGATTACTGCAGGAGGGAAAATTTACGCCCCAGAGACAGCTTGGTGGGGCTAGCAGGATGCATTTTCTCAGTTGGATGTATGTTTAAGTGTTGCTGAAGGACTCTTTTGGGAAAATGAGCCCTCTCACTGCTTCTAGAAAGGAGATATTTGACAGAACTCATTTTCCTGCCAAAGCTGATAGACCCATCAAAGAGCAAGGGATGCTTTCTGTAAGGGCAGGCTCACTGCAACATTCACCGTGGACATGTTAGTCCTAAATTACTGCAGCTAAAGATGGTGCAGGTTTGCAGGCAAAGCTCTGGAATCAACTTAAAACCACCTGCAAGAGATACCAAGAGCCAAGAGCTGAGCAGCACAAAGCCCTGGCACAGCAGTGGGTGTGAAGATGACACTGAGCACAGCCTGAGGGCGCTGGCAGAGGGAATCAGGGTGGCTCACAGCAGCATAGGCTCATGGCCCCCTTCTTCAGCACCCCCTTGTCTCAGCACCTCTCAGGGACCGCAGCTGAGATGCTGGAGATGGCTGTGCTGGCATCCTGCTCAGGGTTAGCTCTCCACCGCCGCTGTCCCTCTAGATAATATGCCATTCCCACGCTTTGTGCGTAGGGAGAGAGATGCCCGCTGCCCTGTCACCCACAGAGCATGCCGGTCACGGCCAGCCACCCTCACAACGGGGTGGGGTCAATCTGCTGCCCGCGCACACTGCGGGAGGCTGGGGCAATGGCAGGCCGTGTGGGTGCTGGCGGCTGGCGGCAGGCCAGCTACAGGCAGTGGCGGCCGGTGTTGGGCACATGGGACGGGGCAGTGGCGGGCAGTGGCCGGAGGGGTCGGGCACAGGTAATGTGGCGTTGGTGGGCAGTGGCCGGAGGGGTCGGGCACAGGTAATGTGGGGTGGGTGGGCAGTGGCCGGAGGGGTCGGGCACAGGTAATGTGGGGTGGTGGCAGCACAGGCCCCCCTCTCCACCCCCGCCCAGCAGATGGCGCTCGCGCCGCGCGCTCCCGCCTCTGCCGCGGCCCCGTCCCGCAGGATCCTCACCGCGCTCCCCTCAGGATCCTCACCGCGCTCCCCTCAGGATCCTCACCGCGCTCCCCTCAGGATCCTCACCGCGCTCCCCTCGGCTCCCCCGCCGCTGCTCTGTGTCCGGGCTGCTCCCGCTGCTCCGAGGCCGCAGCCGTCCGCAGCGTGACCCACACGGCGTCCCTGCCGGGCAAACCCCAGGCTCCCCCACCCTGGCTCCCGCCGCAGAACGGCCGGGCTGAGCGCCCGGAGCCCCGCGACAGCCCCGCTGAACAGCATCGCTGAGGATGGTGGAGAGTTTCAGGCTTCGGAGTCAAGCTGATATGGTCACTTCTATCCCACAAATCCCCACTTTAATTAGAGCTATAGATGGGCTTTATTTTACTTCCAACCAGTCTCTCCTGTGGGACAAAGAAACAGGATCTTCAGGATCGTTCCAATGCACACAAGAGTGAAGCAATCTGTTCCCTCACAAGAAGGTGAAAGGGAAATAATGGTCCTTAAGTCGTACAGTCCCCTCTAGTCACAGGGATGCTCACATGTGGAAATCCCAATCATTAGGGTGACTCCTTGGATGCCATCCTTGACTCTGGCTTGTTTTCCAGTCCACTGGCCCTTTTCCACTGCTGGATGTCATCAGCCTACAGGTCCATAGCATGACTGATTCACTGAAATTCCTCCATGCTCTTTCCTATCCTGACCCCATGCCTCTGCAAGTATCTGCAAAAGTACCTCATTTAGCTCTGATCAAGCCTCACTTCCCTAAAAGCTCTTATTTTTCCAAATACCTATGAAAAGCGGGACAATACGTTGACTGATGGTACCTTAGGATGATTTGCCCACCAAATAGTATTTTCTTATTGTTTCTCTGCACTCCCCATGTCCGTGGATCTATTTGTGTTCTGTTGTCTAAAATCTGAGTTACAAACTCTTTGGGAACTCTTTTGTATTGCAGAGATATCCCTGTTCCATGTCTGCACGCATTTTATACAATGGAGCTGTGGTCCCTGACCAGCATTTTTAGGGCTACAGTAATAAAAAAGGTTGTTATCGATACTATGCTACCCAATACTGCAAATTTGTTCAATGCTTTTAATTATAAATTCCTATTCTAGTTATTTATAACTTGTGAATTTTTATGCTGGGTGTCTGCCTATGTTTAGATTTTTTTTGGAAAGTTACAGCAAAAACGGTTATGCTATTTCCCAGAAAAAAGATTATGAAAAAAGACATTGTTTTGCCAATGTTAATGAATTGGTTGTAAGAATTCTTTTTTGGAAATGCTAGCTACTCCATGCTTTGACTTGGAGGTTGGCAGGCTGGAGGCCTCCTGGTGCCAGACACATAAGCATTTGCCCATATTTGGCTGGGTTTTAAACCCTATTCTTTAGTAATAAGGTGGAGTTTGGCAAATAAATTCCTCAAAATTTCTGTCTGTCCTAAGCATGTGCTACCTTTTGGAGGCCAACTGTATTATCTCCACAGAGTAATTTATGCCCTTTGCATTCTTACCAACCCAGGCTTTCCTTGGAGATGCTTTTAAAAGTTGCAACAAGATGGCTTGTGACTCGTGCCTCCTGTGCCCACACACTGCCAGGTCAACAGAGAGCAAGAAACCATCTCTCTTCAGTCCAGGCAAGAAAAGACCAAAGTCTCAGATATATGAGAGAGGACCAAGAGCTTAAGCTGGAAAGGCATGGAAGCTGGTGGGTTTTGCTATTTTTCAAAAAGAAAATAAAAGGAGAAACTTTTTGGACGAGGAGACCATAATCTAAAAGTAGCAAGAAAGAATGAAAAACTATATGAAAAACTGGTAAGACAGGCAAGATCAGCATAGAAAAAAAAGACAGGGAAAAAGAAAGTTCTGCTGGCCACCTGAAAAGCCATAAAGAAGGAAGAGTGCAAGGACATAGGTCACCTTTACACACCATAGGATTGAAGAGGCAGTTACAAAAGAAAGCAGAATAGATGAGAAGCCAGTCTGGATGAAGAGAGACCTAGCGAGAAATGACTAAGCAGCCTAAGGAGAGGATTAGGAATGGCAGTTAATGAGAACTGTTGGGGAAAAGGAAAGATTGAAACAAGAACCCCAGGTGATGAAAAAAGTAGGTTGAAAGCAGGCTCACTAGATACAGAACTGCTTTGCACCGGTGGGTGTGGCGCCAGGATCATGAACACAGAAGAAAACAAGACTAATGAAATTGGAAGAAAAAAAACCAGAAATAGGGGAAACTGTGGACTGGAACAGATAGTTTAATGTTATGCTGAATAGTGTTTGAGTATGGGACTTCCCATGCAGACAGGAAAGAAGCTTTGTGATAAGAAAGGATTAGAGGGAATAAAGCAAAAAAGGTCACAAATGTGTCAAGGGAGAAAAGAAAAATAAGAAAGGAAGGCCTTGTAAATTAGCACACATGATCTGTGACCATGAAGACTTGAAAGTACACCAGTTGCTGAGACTTGCTCTGTCTCCATCTAAAAAGTATCTGTGAAGTTCACTTTCAGCCTGTGTCTCATGCTCCCTTAGAAAGCTGGCCCACCCAGAAGGTGACTGTCTGGTCTTATTTTCTCAGGGTAGAAATTTCAGCCCTGCCCGTGATCCCTCCATGCTGTCAATGTGGAATCCAATGTAGGAGAATTGAGGAGAGGATTTTGCTGGCTTTTCAAAGAACCTTAAAAATTGCAAACAACATTCCCCCCTGCCTTCATCTAAAAAAAGCTATAGCTGCAAGACAGCCTATTAAATGGTAAGAAGCATCAAAATTACAGGTACCAACTGTAATCCTAATTTACTGTGCTTCTGCATAGCTGCAGGCAGAATGGCTCTATTTGGTGCTTGGCTCACTTTACTGCTTTTCTTTCCTACACTCTCAACTGGATACAGATATATACACAGAAATCATAAGGAATTTTGCACTGTAGATAATTAAAAAGTGAATAAGCAAAGAATCATAGAATATGCTAAACTGGAAGGGAACCATTAGGATCAATGAGTTCAGCTCATGGCTTTGCACAGAAGAGCCCAAGAATTTATGTTTTAAAGTCTGGCAGGCTTGATGCTGTGACCACTTCCCCAGGGAGCCTGTTCCAGTGCTCAACCACTCTGGGTAAAAAAACTTTTCCTAATATCTAACTTAAACCTCTGTCTGACACAACTTCATGCCATTCCCTTGGGTCCTGTCACAGGTCACAAGAATGAAGACATCAGTACTTGAACTTTACCTGGTGAGGATGTTCAAGATCACAATGAGGTCTCTCCTCAGTCTCCTTCAGGCTGAACAGACCAAGTGACCTCAGCTGCCCCCTGATAAGACTTCCCCTTGAGACCCTTCACCATCCTCATGGCCCTTCTCTGGATGGTCTCTAATAGTTTAATGTCTTTTTAATAGTGTTGTGACCAAAACTGCACCCAGGACTCAAGGTGAGGCCACCCCAGTGCAGAGCAGAGTGGGACTGGGACAATCCCATCTCTTGCCCGGCTGGTGATGCTGTGCCTGATGTACTCCGTGGTGGAACAGTCTTACCAAGAACTAGTTTATCCTGTCCATTATAGTGTGTGGCAATGTACCTGTGCTTGGAAGCTCACACAGAATTACTATGACTATCTGTAAACATAAGGAAATCTTAGGAAAGTACCTCTGATAATGGTCCGCAGCTCCAGTCTTTCTTTTGGGAGAGGAGATTAACTGAGATCTATATAATTTGTATTCCCCAATTAACTTAAACAATATCCCATTGTTTCTGTCTTAGCTTTTGTATGAAGACATTTGTATGAAAGATTAGGACGGAATATTGACTTTGATGCATCAAATTCACTGATGACTTTCAGTGCCTACATCACTGTCATTTCTGATGTGGATGATGAGTGATAGACCACTTTGATGAGCTTAAGCCTTGGCTGAGATCTCACCACTCATGCCAGAAAGGAGGAATTGAGTAGGGAAGGCAACCAGAAGAGTTGGCAGAATTTATACCAGCACTTCTTCAGAAAGCATAAACTGACTCTTGTAGAATGGTGAAATACAGCATTCAGCATACTCCAGCTGCATACCTGGACTCTCCCAGAGCAACTCGGTCCAGAACCAATTTTTATGGTCATGTGAAGGCACATATGACTTTTTCTGCCAGATGCAAACCTGTAAAATTCATCATTTTGGCCACCCAGAAGGAGGTTGTTGTAATACTCCTCTGATGTGGAATCTTAAATATGCTGAAGATTGTGAAGACTGCTGAGGCTTGAAAGGAGCTATATATTAAAGGCTTATGAACTAACTGCTGAACCAGAGTGTAGGTCCACCCTTAACTGTGTTTCTCTATACTCAGCAGTTTTCATTCTTTTCCTTTGTACTTCTTCCACTTACAAACTTTTCCTATGACTGTCCCAAGCCAAGGGACTCTACAGATTCCTGGCTGAGGGAGCAGGACATGCAAATGGATCTGCTTGCTTCTTAGATCAATGGGCATAGATTTTTTTAATATTTTGAGATGTTTCATTCTTGCTTTATAGACACATTTATTCACCTGCTCTTTGTGGACTATGAATCCCAAAAGAGATATTTCTGAACAGGAAAAAGGAGGATCTAGCCTAGGTCTTGCCATTAGCAAAGATACCACATTCTTCATTACGGTGTAGGAAGAAATGCATCTGGCCTCTTACTGGATGTAAAAGCAAAACAGAGTCTTATCCTGCTCTGACTGACCTTCCTGAAAGATCTGAGGATCCTTGTCATAAAAGAAGCAGGAATGATCAGTGTTGGAGGGAGATAAGCCTTCTGAGAAACTGTGAGACAGAAGGGAAATTTAAGAAGCCTGAAACTATGATGTAGGTGAGTGGTGGAGATGCAGACTGAGGGTTTCAAATGCTGTGTAGAAAGATGAACTGCAAACTCAGTTAATTCAGCAAAACCTGATCTCGTTTTTGCTTTGCCATATGGACCAGGTTAGATGGCTATTAGAGCTTCAGTATATCTCCCCAGTTTCTCTTAAGTGCTCTCAAGTACTCCCCAGCCTTGATACAGTGGATGCCACCAAAACATGGGCTCCATGCATGTCACAGGAGGGATAATGGCAGGAACCTGGATACAGTTATGTGCTGCACAGTAGGCTCAAAGACACTGCAGGTGGGCAGCACTGCCACCATCTCAGTGCTCCCTACATGTCCCCACATGCTGCTCAACAGTTACAGGACCATTGACCAGTAGTGGCTGGTGAAAACTGGAAGAGGCTGCAGCTCCTTATCTCATATCTCTATCTGCTGCATCTCTAGCAGCATGTGAGACTGGCTTTGCATCTTAGCCTGGAGCCAATTTTCAAATGCAACCCAGTGACAAACTCATTACTTTGGTCCTAGAATGAAAACCTTTCAGGAGAACTTAGGTAAAAGAACTAATTCCACTCAAAGTGTTTTGCAACATATAATAGAAGAAAAATGAAAATGTGATATTTTTGGTGTCGCGACAAGTAGTTACAAACAGAATGCTGATAGGAGTTGTAGCTGAGCTGCCTGTCCTTTTTGACCCGCTTGAGATGTGATGATTGCTTGGATCCCAGCCACCATAAGTCATATGGCAGCAACCTCATCCTCACCAGCATTTTTTTTTATTCCACCAGAAAATGATGATTGATTGTTCTCTTCACATGTGGACTTTGCAATAATGATCTTTTTCCTCAGAAAGCTGAATTGCTGGCCTGAGATTTTTCTGTGAATTCTTTAGGACCACATTGAAAGACCCATGTACTTCTCTGAGAGGGCGTGGGATGTCTTAGAGGTTGCAGCACAGGCAGAGAAGGGTCCTTAAGAGTGCATATGGGTATGGGAGAAGAACCAGCAGCATCTGGACAGTTTTGGACACTCAAAAATTAAAATAAATATTAAAAAGTGATTTAGCTGATGAAAACTACCCTGTTAGTCATCACAAAATCCTTTCTTCTGTATTTGAGTGACAAATAATATCACCTGATCACAGGACATCAGATTATTTAAAATGCAAGAGTAAAAACCAGATGCAATTGACAAAAGGCTCATGTTTACGTGGTGCAAGACAATGCACCATGGATACTAAGATAACTCTCTGTTCATTAAAAATGCAGTAGGCCACGGGACCCATGTTATTTTATGGGAGGGTTCAGACCTATTCGTTATGCAACTTAGACCTAGGAAGTGGTATGGTTGGTTTTGGCTTCTTTGACATGGTTTTGGATAAGAATTTGGTATGTGGGCTTAAAGAGAGCTCAGATTGCAAACTTCAAGAATTCATCATTTTTAGTGGCTTGCAAAAGAGGTCCAAAACCAAAATCCTGTGGGAGAAGTGATGTTTGAAGAAACGCCGCAATTAAAAGTGAAATAGGGAACATGAAGTAGCTATTGGAAAATGTGGTTCATTTTATAATATGATTGAATAATAGAACAAACACTTATGAATCCGCAACTAAGCCTGAAAGTGTGGGACCAGGTTTTAGATAGAAATAATGTGCAGCCAACTATTTCAGAAATAAGTGAAGTGCTGTAATTGGTGAGGTCCTGAAATGTGTGTGCTGCCAGTTTTTAGATGCACTAGACAAACTTGAATTTGTATTTGTTTTGACTCAGTCCCCTAAAATAAATTTGGATCAGATATTTAAAATCCAATTATGCTATCTGCCATATTTCAAATGCTAAAATAAACCCCCCAAAAGGAAATAAGGTCTCCTTGCTGCTTTCAAGTGGGTATTAGTGCTGGGAACAACCGAAGAACACTATCATCGTGGTATCCTCTCGGTTAACACAATGGTTTCATTTCACATTTGACTCCCACTAAAGCAATGGTATATTGGAAAAAAAACACAGGAACTTCTTTCTCCCCAGTAAAAATATACATGATGCTCATTAAAACCCAAACAGGTTGCCAGTGTACCCACATGCTTCATGGTTTGTGTTGTGTTTTCTGAGTGAAAACTTCTCAAGCATTTGAAATTGAAAAAACAAATTCCAATGTGTTATTATTTTTTGCTAGTGGAACTCAAGAAAAAAACAATGAACTGGGACAATTTTTCCACAGTAATCCTATTGTCCCCAAGATTGAAGTAGAACAAAATTTATCATTTACATTACTTCTTCTTTGGAACAAATGATTCTTGCATATTTTTATATTATTGGAAATAGAAAAACGTGGAAAACAAAAGGTAGGTGTTTCATCCCTTTTCTCTTTTTCTTCTAGCTTTGTTCTCAGAGGAATTCAGTGATGGTCTTCAGGAGCTTTTGACTGTAGGTCTGAAAAGGATACTAGGGAATGCACTCTAAAGGCAGCCAGATAGACACTGAAGTGCAACTCTCAGAGGAGAATCACATCTATTGCACTCTGCTGGTGTGCAAGGGAGGCTTGAAAGAGCTCTTGATCTCAGACAATAAGCAATTCTGTTTAACCTTCCTAGAGTACTTGGGAGTATTTTGCTGTCATGTGAACATTTATCTCATATGAAAATTTCATATGAAAAACAATTTCCCATGTGATTTAAAAAATACTGATGGTTAATTCAGTGTATGAATTGTAGAGCTTTCACTCAGAATAAGAGGAATACTTGATATTGTATTGCATTGGATTGATTACTTTAGCTTTCCCTGATTTCTGTACTGTGAGTTGAAGAAAGGATTTTAAAAAATTTTAATTGCTATTTTCCTTTAACTTGGGTTCAGCAAGAGTTTCATGTCATAGCAGCAGTTTGCCAGTTCTCACAATCGCCTCTGTAATGGCTTTGTTGAAAGTCTGGAAAAATGTGGGGTATCTGTGGATTTAAACAATTTTATCGAATTTGGACCTGTCTGGCCTCAGTTTGGCTGCTGTATGCTTTCGCCACTCGGCTTTGTGGTGATCTTTTTGTGGATGAAGCCCCAGGCTGAAAGCACCCTGCTTGGTTGAGGGCCTACCGCACCCTCTAGGTAAATAATGATCTCACCGCAAGGTCTCCTATGATTTATTTGGCGGGGGTGAAATTCTCCCACCTTCTTTTGACTAACAGCCTGAAATGTTTTCTTTCATGTATCCATTTGCACTGACAAATTTGTCCCTAGCTCCTGCGTCCTACCTGCTCCAGTCTGGCCTGTGTCCACTAGCCATACTCTGTGTCTGGGCTGCAAAATTTCCTTCCTTTCCTGGCATTTCTAATAAGGCACTTCCTCAGCTCCAAGAAATCCACTTACTGTGCCTCAGGCTTGAAGAGACCCATGGCCCCACCTTCCCTTTGCCTGCCAATCTTGCTGCTGGCAACTCTTTCTACTTTTCTCTTTCTTTTTTGTTCCTATGACCTGTGGGGCTTTTAAGTCCAATGCTATTCAGGTGAGCTCTTAAATATCAAACTATTATACTATTACTATCGACCTTAAACATCATCATACTTTTTATTTGCTCTATTCTGGATACTGTGGGCTGTAGTGTAGAGAGCAAATACTTTTCTTTGTATATTTCTAAAGGTTGAAATAAACAATGAAAACAAAATTGGAAATGTTGTAACTGTCTTCAGACTTTCCACTCTGGAATGATGACTTTTTTTTTTTTCCCCTAATTGTGTTTGTTCTATAAGAAATCTTGGCTGAGATTGTTTGCAACCTTCTTCCAACATCTTGCAATCAAATTCTGGAACATTTGTCACTTAAGATCTGTGCCACTCACACCTCTGTCCCAGCTTCCCCAACGCTGCTTTCATGTCATCTCCATTCTTATACCAGCATTTTTTCTCCTAAAGAAATTATTCTGTGAATTCAATGTTAGTCCCCCTGAAACCAAATGATTCCAGAAGTACATTTATTTGAACCTTTTGTACATGCATAAAGACCAACCTTATGACAAGTTTTGCTATGTTTTTAGTTGTGGATAGACATGCAACAAAAACACTGCACCAGTGCTGGCAGCCTGTAATCCCAGATAGGCTCCTTTATGTTACCACTTCCTTCCTGTTTTTGTCATTGTTGGACACAAACACCAGGAGTGCATTTTCTCGTTGTTTGACCCTCCACATCTCCCATGACAGTAATTTTCATCTGTCCCACATCTAAACATGTGGGTTGGCATTGAGCTAATTTTATGCAAAATTTGAAAATTCCTCAAAGTGATTTAATTTCTTTTGGAGCTGAGCCAGTAAAGTCTCATGGTCATCCTGACTGCTCTGATGATTTTCTTGCCATTTTCAGAATGGGGAAGGGAAGGCAGGGAGGAAGGCAGGAAAGCAGGCAGGAAGGCAGGAAGGCAGGAAGGAAGGAAGGGCGTTTGATCAAGCTGTACAGTAACGTAATGCAAGCAATAATTCTTTAGGATATTGAGCCATTTCTGACAATTTTAACTAAACAACAATCAGACCCGGTTAGGTGGCTGTACTCAGGTGTTTTGAAGTGATGTTTAACTTCTTATGCGTTAAAACTTTCCATGAAAGGTGAAGGAGTTTTTTGCAGTGCCTTGACCAGGCTTATCTACCTGAGTGGTTGAGTGAACATGCCTGATTTTAAAGGGAGGGTGTAAATGGTAATTGATTAAAGAATTTCACAGCTTTAGTAAAGCCTACTGCATAGAAGTACCTATGCCATACACATGTGTTGCATACTTTCCTATTTTTTCAACTTACTTTACTTCAAATACCTAGAAATATAAATTCCCATGTTTCCAAACTTATTTTAATATTGATGCTATTTTTACCCAGATAAAAGTCTTTCTGATCATTAAGAAGAATAAAAAAAATTGGCCCACATATAAAGCCCCAGGAGCTTTCAAGTAGCATTAAATCATACCTTTAATAAACTTGTGATTTCTCCCAACTGACTTCATTATCTGAAGACTACCTTACCTAAACAACTAACCAAAAGCATTATTTTAAAAACTAGAGTTTCTGCACTTAGTTCTTAAGATATGCCAAAAATGTGAACTTTCACAATTCCATCACATCATCACCTGGGCATTTTACTGGATCCGTTTCTCATAATGGCACTAACACAGATAAAATAGAAGTGACTTGCCTGGTAACAGTGAATTTTTTTGGGGGGGGGATGGGGAGTGGTATGCATACTATTAATTCAGTCCACTGTCACTAAAAGAATTTTAATCACATTCTTTATCTAAAGTCATTGCTGACATTTAAGGACTATTTTTACCTTTGCACTTGAATAGGTACCTGAGTTAGCAAGATCAGACTTCCACACTATAAATCCCTTAGGAGAAGGTCCCATAGTGTTTTTGCCTTGCACATGTTTGGCATGGCAGAAACCATAACTGGGCTCCAGCCAAAGGCTTGTGACTTCCCATTTTTGGCTGTGTGTGTGAGACCTCACCCTTCCCACAGATGCCATGAATGCTATGGGAGTGAGCAGCAAGGGATCTGTCAGGAATGCTGTGTGTCGTAAACATGGCCAGTGCTCCCAGCAGGGCTCGTGGCCCTCATTCTAGGGATTGAAACAAAATATTTCTTCATCACTTCTGAATTTTAGAGCAAACACAGAACAAGCCCATGGTCTCTCCAAACCTCAGACAATTTACTTTGGCTACCAATACACCCACAGAAAGAGTTTTGCGATTTATATATTTATCCTTTCCTTACTTAGTATTGATTCTAAATAAAGAAGAAACCATGCTTGACGGGAAACCTATGAGTAAGGACATATGAATTAAAGAGTTTATTTTATCTACCCACTTTCCTTCTACTGCTGCCAAAGAAAGTTTTCTTCTTTGTAGTAAAAGTAATGGTGCTCTGCATATAATCAGCATGATGTAGAAGCTTATTTTTTAGATATTGAGTACAGAGAAACTATAAAATTATTATTGTACTTCATTATTCACTTTTTGTTAATCTTATCAAATCTACCCAACAAGGAACATGTATTGACAAGCATTTAAAAAATTCACCTTTTTTATTTGCCTATCACTATAATCCATCATTTTATACATCTAATTTATTTAATTTAAATTTAGGTTTAGTTTGACAGATCTTATGTTTGCAGCAGAAACAAAAAGTAGATACTTCTGTGACAGCAAGTGTCATAGAAGAAATTAATCTGAATAGGCAACACTTTCTTAAGTACCAATGATTTTATTTTGCATTCATTTGCTTCTATCAGTGGTAAAATGCAGCCTGTTTTCCTCAATGGATAAGTTTAAAATAATATTTTTGTTATGTCTGTGGAGAACTATAATAACCTTGAACCAGTACTCCAGATGCAGGTTGCACTATATAATTAGGTACCCTAGATAAACATTACTGTAGAAGTTAGAACTGAATGAACTTTTAAGGAATGGAAAGAAAGGGAATTATGATCCAGTGGTAAGAATACACTTTGGGTGATGGTTATGTACAGTGTTTTCCTGATGATAGTTTTACCCATTTGTTTTAGTAAATAAGCAAGTGTACTTGGAAAAAAATTGGGTTCTCTTTCTTTTTCTTTTTTTTAGTGCATGCTCACTCCTTGTTTTTGAATTTCAACGTGACACATATTGCTGCATGATGGAATGAAAAAGCAGTTCAGCCCCATAACACTTGCATGCACATGGTTTTCAGCTTTCTTAGAAATTGCACAGTTTAGTTTCTTTGATATATTTCGACATTTGTGATAATTGTACTTTACAGAAATGGCCATAGGCATGTGTTGGACCCAGTGATATCATTAATGGCAAGAAAAATAAAGATATCTCACAGAGAAAACAAAACACCAGAGGAAGACGCTTGCAGGACATAGAAGCAGTGGTACTTTTTATACATGCCAGGTTCTCTCTTCTCCATCCAGTGGTACGAAATATGGGTGGCTGCTTCTCTGCCGCTGTGGCTTTGGAGTCCTGGTAATGAACTCATTGAGGCAACAGAGGTGAATATCATGGGATGTAGCTCCACGCAAGTAAAATGGGCACATTGGTGTTGAGGCCAAAACCCCTGCTAAACTCAGTCCCACAGATTTCCAGATGTTTTAGAGGAGGCCTAGAAGTTAAACAATGCTCTGTGAGAGACCTATACTACCCAGACGAGTGGTCCTTCCATGTGTCTGGCCCAAACGAAGAGGCAATTTTTTTACTCCCTGTGTTAGTCTATAAAGTTGAGACTCAAATTTAAGAACTGAGTGATTATTTCCTCCTATGCCAAAATAAAGCTGCCTTATTAGGAGCTCTAAATTGGCTTGTCATGGTGATAATAAAGGCTTCACTTGTAGTAGTGGAGAGCATCTACTCCTCACCAGTGCTCATACTTTGCATACCATTTTCCTTACTCATACCTTCATTTTAGTTCTGGGAAAGTGGCCCATACCTAAATTGAACATTAAGGAAATGGATGCCTGCAACCAAAATAAGGCTATAAAAGTAAAGAAACTTGAAAAGGAAAGGGGGAGAGGGGGAAGGACAATGCTTAAACAGTGTCTGAAGTATTCTTACTAAACTTGAGCAGCATGTATAAGAGGATTTGTGAAACATATATAAAACTACCAGCTTAACTTCTGTGAACTTCTCTTGGGAGAGCTGGTCTGTGGCATAAATCTAGGAGTGACAGATACTCAGTTCAGTTTCAGTGCACGTTTAAGGATGGATATCTAAATCAGTTGACTTCAGTGTTATAACATGCACTAATTCAACCAAGACATGGAATGGCCTATAAACTAACTCAGGTCCCTAAACTAATTAAATAAAAGCTGTGTGTTTATGGTTGAATGACATTTCAAGATGTTTTCCCAGAAGAGCATTGAAGTTATGGGCACAGCACACAGCTGGAAGGGATCACCTGCCTTTCACAAAAACTTGAATTACTTATCCAGCCAGCATCAGATAGATACATGCAAAAGCACATACCTCAGCTATAGAAATGACTACAGACATCACCAAAGCTAAGTTGTTGTCTTCACTTTCATGTACAGGAAGCAGCCTGGGTGATCTAACATCTCCCAGGTACCCCACAGTGCTAGCTTTCTTGTTTTCTTATTTTTTTACCTTTTTTTTTTCCTCTTAGTCAGAATACTTGGAAATGGTGCCCTGAACCCTGATGTATATGGTCCTTGCTTGATGATATATAAAGGTTTTCTGAAATCATCTCTATTTTTTCTCTTGGAGCAGCAATTTTCATCCATCAGGGCCCAAATCTGCTTTAAATCCTATCACACTATTGCAAGGAGAAACAGCAAAAAAAATAGGTTTCCAGTGTCTTGTTGCAGTGAAAAGAGCCTCTAATGTTCATTCCACCCTTCACCCTGTGCTTCTCTGCATCATGATTCCTTTCAAAAGAGGTGATAAAAAGAAAAGTATAGAAATTGCCTTTAGATCAAAAAATAACCCGAGAACCTTTATTTCTCCTCTGGGAAATCCCTTATTTTCAAGACAAGCTCATCTGTCAAAATAAACTATGGTGACATTTAGATACTCTTCCTTAGTAATTATGTTTCGCTTTGCAGTATTGTAATTAGTTGTTGTTTCTAATACGCAGTGGCTGCAAAACTCTACAAGCTCATAACTCATGCTTGAGGTCTTGAAACTTGACGCTTCTTTGTGTGGAGGGAAATCAGAAGTGTTTCTGTCTTTCTAAATCATAGGTTTGGTGAGGGGAGAAATAGCAATTTGGCAGTGACCAGAATAGTACAGCCTGAAGGCAAGTTGCAGAAAAGGTGATCTGGAAAACACAATTTACATTAGTGTTCAAAAAAGGCCCCTTGTAATTTTTTAATAGACATTCCAAATATCCGCAGTACAAATGGCTGGAGTATAAGTAACCATAGGGCATGAAGCAAACCCTCGGCAAAGACTTGGAAATGGTTACACAGTGGAAGCTGGTTCCTTAGCTCAGAAAAGAAATGAATCATGGTATAAAGCCAGGGATTGTTTCTGGGACTGAGGGTATCTCAGGCCTGGATGACCTGAAGGAGGAAGCAGGCAGCCAGCTAATTAAAGTCTGCGGATGACTAAGTTGTTTTCAGTAATAAAATCTACAGAGGCTTGTGAGATGCTAAATGATTTGTACACATTGGAAATTTCCCACATGATTAACTTCTGTAAATACATTCCTGTCAATGTACTTTAAACAGAAAAACCTTCTTCTCCACATATAGGACCCAGAAACTGCCAGAAATTTTTATGGAAAACTCAAGGACATGGTGACATTCTCCTTGATTATCTGAAGAGGAGACCTTCAGATAATCAGATCTCCTTGATTATCTGAAGAGGAGACCTTCAGATAATCAGATCTCCTTGATTATCTGAAGAGGAGACCTTCAGATAAAGATCTACTTTTACAGCTGCAGATCAAAAACCAGGACAAGTGCCTGAAGGGCCAGGATCACACCTGGGTCTCTTGCACAAGAGTACATTCCCAGCCACAGAGCTGGAAGGAAACGCCTGGTGTGGCAGAGGGATACCCTGTGCTGCTGTCAGGCACTGCACCACCCGGGCTTACCCACGGTATCCCCACAGTGGCACCAAAAGTGTAATCGTTGTGGCAAACAGAGAAACCCAAAGAGCCACAGTGTTTGCCTGCAACTCCACTGTGCAAGTTGTGACACCACAGAAAGGTCAAGCAGACTGGATGTCCATTTGGCTGCTTGCCTGCTCACTCAGGTAGAGACCCCCCAGCCTCAGACTTCAATGCCACATTTAGCTGGTGTCAACAGGAAACAGCCTGTGACGGTGAGGTGTCGTTGCAGAAGGAGACTATATATAGGTGTATACTCAGAAATGGTGTGTACTTTTGGAGGGTGAGTTCAAGGAACCAGGATAAAAGTTTCCACCAAACTAGGAGGAAATGGGGAAGCCTTCAAACTTCTGAGTCTGAGTCAGGCCTTCAGGGAAACCTCAGGGATGCAGCCTGTCTGGATGCTCACCTCACTTTTCTCACTCCTTTGATGTTGTCAGAAGAAGGTTTTTCTCCACAAGTGGTGGCCTCAGAGCAGACAGCTCTGCCCTAGCTCTGGCAGGGCTGCTGGGGCAGCAGAGCCCAGGGCAGCCACAGGCACTGCTGCCCACGGCATCCTCCAATGCATCCCACTCCTAGTGCCCCTCCTTTCCCCATAGCCCTTTGACTACCAACACTTTGGTATGACCACCCATCTCCTTTTCACCACTTGATGATCTATTTCACAGGAATTTACATTTCCCAGATTCCCAGTTTGTATTGTGTTGCTCTTCTCTGGGGTTTTACTCAACTGGCAGTGCAGGGCACTTATTAAAGAAGCCTTTGCTAACTCCTTCCCTGCCATTCACATAAAAAATAGCAGAATGTGAAATATAAACCTCTGTTTAGACTTTGTAAGTATAATGTTTAAGCAGCAATAAAGCATTGAGAACACCTGAAATCACTGAAAAAGCTGAAGAAAACAGACAGGACTTGTTTTCCTTCACAGATACCAATTCATTGCCATTTACTTCTTTCTATTAACTGGGTTTCCTTGACTGTGTCTACAGCCATCTCAATTGTAATTATGTAGCAGTTAACCTGTTCCCCATGCCTAACACAACCCATAATTAGTTGTCTTGTGTCCACAGTTTATGACTCAACTCTCTGTGGTTTTTCTATATCAAAGGCTTGGTTACCAGATTTTTTTTTTCTCTACCACAGTACTTGTGCCTGCACTGGAGGAGGGCAGCAAAACCTGAGCACATCTGTTTTGTTTGAGGACAAAACCACCAGAAAACCAGACAGTTTTATGAAGATCTTACTTGGGTGCTTTCCAAATACTACACAATCTTGTAGGAGAAACTGTTTTCTTGAGGAATGACCCTTACATTTACATATTCAAGTCATCACTTGGACATAAATGTAAAACCTTCTCAAAACACATTCTGTCTTTGTGCCTTATCTGGAGACAGAGGGAGAAATACACATCTTAGGAAGGGGATGAGCTATTGTTCTTCACTGACAGGCAAGAATTTTATATAATGAATTCATAAAGCTCTACATTAATTATGTTTCATTATCTCTTAGGGTTCCTCATGTGGACAGATAAGATCATTCCACATGAGAAAACAGATTACTTTGATAAACAGATAGCTTTTCTGAATGAGAATGAACATTTTAATAAATGTTTATGCAAGTTTTCCATTTGATTAATTTTGCAGTGACACATGGGCAGAAGAGAGGTACAAAAAATAAACAGGTCCTTTAGACTGATATAACAAAACCATTGATATAAGCCAGCCATTATTGCAGAATGTTTAGATAAGAACAATTAAAGGAACTGACCTAAATGTTAGCTCCATGGTCTGTGTATGAAGGCAAGCCTTCTGACCATTCTGGACACTGAATGCTCAGCTCAGCTGCTGCATCAGAGAAGTGGTTGCAGCAGAGGAGCAGTGTCATAGGCACTGAATTATGTCCTCTCCACCAGACTGGAACAGAAACTGCTGGGAAAGCTTCACTTTGTTTATCCTTGCAGGAGGGATGTATTTGCCCTCCTTAAATCACAGCTGGAGACATTATCTCAAAGCTGTGATGTACCCATTACTGAGTGGTCCTCATTAGCAAGGCTTGTGGTCAAAGGAACAGAGCGGTTATAAAGTTCCAATATCAGATAAGAAAGAAAAGTACCCTGGGAAGGACTTTTTTTTTTTCCCCCAAATGAACTGGGAGTTTATATGAGATTTATTTGTTGAAGTCTCCCATTTGCCCATCAAGGCTGTGCATTTTGGTTCAAGGACACGATAAGCAAAGTCTGATGTATGCCTTCAATGTTTTTACAGAATGGCCAGTCTGTCTTTCCCTGATTTTCTGTTTCTGGAGTACAGTTCTACTGGCAACAGAGCAATGAATACAAAGTCCCTTGTATAATTTTCCTGGCAGCAAGGAATAAATGATGTACTAACGCTTTGGCTTTTGAAGGATTATTAATTAACACATATGAGTAACTGAATTGTAGTTCAGTAGTAGGGGAAAATACCATGGCAGATGATTCAGTTAATGGGGCCCAAATTATCTTGCCCCAAAATAATTATAAAAAGTTGAACTTTGATGAATTTTGTGTGCGTTTAACCAGATCAGAGCCAGGACCAGAGAGATCGAAGACTTCTGGCTTCTAGTAGGACCCACTCAGAGCAGTGGTCCAGATGGGAGGAGTTGTCAGTTGTCCCTTTGCAGTGAGGGAGTGAGCAAGATAGCAAGCTGACCAGTCTTGCATCAGTGTTCATAGTAACCAGAAGGACAGATCTTTTGAGTTGGACTTATGGCCAGGTTCTGACAGAAACCTAGAGGGGAACAGCTAAGAGTTGTATTTAACAGAGTGAGCAGCAGTAAAATCAGCCATGATGCTCATTCTCTTGAAGAAGCTACTGCTATTTTTCAGTTGGTTTTATTATCTTTTTTAATAATACCACACAGATTTTTTTATGTTTACTAGTTGAAGTGAGGGACTGCTGATGCTCCAGCTTTTCCCATCTCAACAGAAAGGGATATTTACTGTCATACTCTCTGGACAGAGATGCAAGGCATCCATGTATGCATAAAGGCCAGTGTACCTTTTCACAGCTAAAAATAGAAAGGGGATTTCATGCAGAAATTTAGCAACTATGGCATTTAAAGAAGTATGTAGTGTTGCCTGTTTCCTGGTTAGCAAAACTTAAAGTAGGACTTTCCATTAAAGTAATGACAGCAGGAATTCAAATGTCATTGTCATATGGTTTTAGATCAGCCTCTAGTATCTACTGCATTGATTCCTATTGGCTAAAATAAATATTATTTATATCAAGGGGAAAACCTACGGCAAATCAGACATGACTTTTAGAACTTTCCAAGGGAATATTTTTTAAGGTTTTCAATTTGTTAGATCATCAGATATTTTACAAATAAAACCAAACCAAAGAAAAACTAGGACCCATAATTTTTCAATTGGAAAAGGCTAACAAATCAAACCAGCCAAGAAATGGTAAGAAAACATTTCAGACCTAAGGGCAACCAGATGGCCTAAATTACTGGTAGTTCATGGATTTTTACTTTAAGTAGAGGAACATGAACAAGACTAATAAACTACAAATTAAAAAGACACATTAACATGAGAGATTGTGGGTTGTAGACCTTAGGCTCTAGGAGATATTTTCTCAGTAAGTTTGCTGTGAGCTTGGGGATTATTTGCAGACAGCATTTGACCACAGGTTTGGACTACATTCCTTTTCACTCCTGAAAATAAAGGTCAAGATTGTACTTGAGTTCATAAGTATACATTGCTTATCTAACCTAGGTAATTTTGTCCCTTTTCTGTGGGTCAAGTTTCCTATGGGGAAATGTAAACATTTGCTTTCCACACACACAGGAGTGTGGTGCATCTTTATATATAAAAACACCTGTAGTCTTCATTTGGGAGGCACTTCAGAGTACAAGTGTACATAGAAAGAAAAACATTCTTGAGTTGAATCCAGTTTGCCTAACTTAGACAATTAACTAGTGGCTAAATTTTGGAATCTAATACACTTTAGGGGACAACATTCCCTGTACCATAAATGGAGAGAAGCAAATTACTGAAGGCTACTTGGATGGAGGTCTTCTTTGGATCTGCATTAGAAGGAAGAATTTTTTTCTGAAAGCCTTCTGAGGCATCTCCTTTACTTCATGGACAACTTAGGCACTGAAGAATTGCTTTTTTAGGTTCTAAAATTATAACACAATTTCCAGGGTTCCCAGTTGTGCAGGATAGATCCTACCTAGTGTTTTCACACTTACAAAGAGAACTGCTAAGTCTTTGAATGTATGTCCGTGAGTTGGGTTAAATACAGCAGTGAAATAACAAGCACTACCACCTGGGGTATTTCTTTTTTTCTTTGCAAAGCACTGAAGTGAAAACTTTTAATTTGAATATTCAAAGAGAAGCTTGAAAAAAAGAGCAGACTGTTTTATTTGATCATTGAACTCTTCATTTCATAGATGGCTGCTGCAATAAGCAACCTCTCCCTGTAATTGTGGTAGTGCACAGTCACTGCTTTCTCAAGTTGGTTGGCTCATTTGAGATGGGAGTCAAAGTATACTGCCTGTTTTAGCATTTAATCCCAACAGTTTAGAACAACCACAGTTTTATAAGCATATAATTCATCTCAGTTTTCATGGTCATCCCAGTTTTCAAAGATTAACTTTTCAGGCCACCAGAAACTTATATGAACTCCCCTTTGTACATCTCTCCATATTTTCCACCTCTCAGATTAGATACTTTCTGCCATGTTGCGTATTGTAGAGGTCAATACCGTCCAACTTCTCACTTAGCTCTCTATTTAGAGGTCTATGTTGGTCAGTCTGGCTTTCAGCAGTGGTGCAGCTTTATTATAATAATAATGCATTTTAATTTATGGGCATCTGTGCCTGAAGCGTCTTAACAAAAACAACTAAAATCTAAATGGCAATAAACAAAGGCAGAAGAGAGCTTGGAAGCCAAGAGCTTAAAATCCCTGCAAAACAAAACAGGAAAGGAAATGAGAAAGTCAGAAGTCTTGCCTAAAAAAGTGTTCTGGCATAAGCAAGAGACAGTGTGTTCCTGAGGCGAGGGAGGAGACCATCTCCTTTGACCTAACAGACAATGACCAACACCATCAGCTTGAATTATTCAGAAAGGACACAGAGGTCCTGGAGTTGGCTTTCTCTTACCTCAGAACAAGGAACTTTATTGAAAAAGCCACAGTAATCTTGAAGTTATGTTGTTCAGCTTTCGTTCCCTGAACAGGTTCACTGCAAATGTGTCTTCCTCTCTAGGTTTTGTTTCCTTTGTTTGAAGACACAGCAACAGATCTCTCAAATGGCTGTGATGGTCCTGCAGTATTTGAGCTTAAATTGGCTAATGTTGAGAATAGCTAACTATACTATATATCACACATATATAACTATACTACACATCTATAGCTAGCTACACTGTATATACACTAACTACATCAGAACCCAAAGCACTAGTAGGTTTAAGAAAAACACGGTGTGTTAACCTAGCTTTATTTTTGTCTCTTAGGCAGCATTTTTTTATCAATCTTATTATTTCTGTACCTCAGGTGTCTGATCTGTGAAGTGAGAATACTTGTCTGGTATGATGGAAATTACCATCGACATGGTAAATCTCCTCTTGTTCACTTACCTCTGCCTGCAGCAAATCCTAGTCTTGGCTTGGAGCTCTGGCTTGTGGCACACTAAGCTCCTCTGGTCACCAGGGTCCCCTCCAACACCTTTCCCAGATTGATTCAAATTTTAACAAAGGCCTTGACTGGAGCTTTTGTCCCTGCTTTGGAGGAGCTATTACCAATTTTAAAAAAATCCACTGAAACAACTTTAAAAAATTATGCTTTTGGGTTTTCAGCCTGTAATTACAGCATCAGTTCCCTTTTATGCTTCTAAATTACAGAGAAGCAAACTGCTCTGTGTTCTGATGTTTTATTTTTTTTAAATTACTCAGTGGCTTTGTGGGGAAAGAGTAACTGAATATTTTTGGTGGTGTTATATAGGCGACGCCTTCCCCATTAGCTCTTAGGGAGTGATTCTTCCTCACTCCCTAAGGTTCACTTCAGGGGGAATGGAAATTAATTCGCTTCAATAGAAGTGGTAATAAAGAATGTCCCCTTTTCATGGTTTAGCCAGCTTGAAACAAACTTAAAAATGTGCACATCATTTTTAACAGAGGCTTTGCGTTAACGAGGATTAAGCAGGCTCTGTTCTCGCTTCAAAACATAATTTTCCGGGTAGCCTTGCAGCGTGGTTGGCATGGCCCTTGGCGCAAGGAATGAAACGGCGCCTTTGTGCCAGCCAGCCACAAATGTCACCCCATCTACCCCTACAGGCTCATCCCAGCTTGGCACCCACATGCCCCTGCACACGGGCCTTGGTCCAGCTGCATCGCTCATGGAGATGTTGACGGCTTTGCTGGACCCAGCTGTAGCCTGAAGAAACACGTTGAGATGTTTTTAGAGGTTATAGGGACTATTGATCCATCTTCAACAAAAGTCAGCTGTGTTTCAACTTTCCATGGATATCTTGCCTTTTGCTATTATTTTTCCCCTGTCTCTCCAGTTTTAGAGTGTCTGTCTTTCAGGTTTTCCCCTTTACACTGAGGACCTGGCTTTCAGCTGATAGTCATGACAGCCTGTCTCACAGTTTATATCAGCAGCTGTCCCTCAAAGTCATTGCATGATGACAGGAGGGCTGGGTGGCAGAAGCTGGGCTGGCAAGGAGAGAGTGAAAACAATTTGCAGCACCTTCATATTTAAATACTTAATCACTGCATCCAGAAAATGTCTCAGCTGAGGAACTGCACACTGCTGGTAGAGCACACAGCAGGTTCCCTGAGCATCCATCCCACCAGTTCACCAGACTGTGTAGAATAGAATGGAACAGAAAAGAGTAAATTAGAATAGAATAGAGTACAAAAGAGTACAATACTATAGTGCAGTTAGAAGGGATCTACAACAGTCATTTAGTCTGACTGCCTGACCAATTCAGTGCTGACCAAGTTAAAGTCTGTTAATAAGGACATTGTCAAATTGCTCTTAAGCATTCAGAGGCTTGGGGCATTGACTACCTCTCTAGGAAGTCTGTTTCAGTGTTTAAACACCTCTTGCTAAAGAAACTCTATCTAATGTCAAGTCTGAACCTTCCCTGGCGCAGCTTTGAACTATTTCCACGTCCCATCACTGGATACTACACCTCCCTCTCCACTTCCCTTCCTCAGGAAGGCACTCCTCTCCCAGTTTATTCTTGGGCTTGACATTACTTCATCCTAAGTGCAGAGTCCAGTACCTGGACTTGTTAAATTTTATCTGATTAGCTCAAATCTCCAATCTATCTAGATCCCCCTGCAAGGCATCCTATCTCTCAAGCAACTCAACAGCACCTCCCAGTTTGCTATCATTGGCAAAATTTTCAATGGTGTACACAGTTGGGCGGACAGTGCATAAAGCTGGGCATTAAATCCACTCAAACATGCTTGTGCTGTCTATCCATCTCATGGAACCACTGTTCTCTGCCATGCTTTTCCTAACTTTTAAAGCCATTTCTCTACAGGCCTTTTTAACCAGCAGGTCGTATATGACATTGCTGAAGTGCAGTCTTGGGCCCATAGCCATGAAATTGTGCCTATTCATGATTTTTTTCCAGCATGGGAAATGAGCAGCATAGACTTGTCAAGTAAAAAGTTGTCTCAATTTACTGCATGGTTCAAAGAAAACATGAAGCATTTCAGAGATTCTAGTTTCTAAAGCATTTCTCCAATAACTCATGGATTAATATTTATTTATGGATCAGTAACTGCTTTGATTCATTTCTGCTGTTTTTTGCCCAGGCTGTTCTGTTGTACCTGGAAGATGATCCAGCCAGACCATTGACTTTAATAAAGTCTAGGATTGTCTTTGGACCCCAGACTTGCCAGATGGCAGAAAAACGAACACTTTCCACCACTTTTAGATTTTAATTTTTCTGGGCTATGGCAGACATTTGAATTTACAAAAATTACTAACTCACTGATTTACAGTCAGGCCTCCTTATTATTTTTATATTATTTTTATATTATTTTTATTCTAAATTTACTTTTCTTTAGTTTATTGTACTCAGTTTACACATACTCTAAGTTCTGCTTCCTCACAGAACTAACTTAATATTGTTTTGTTTCAGCCTCATAGAAACAATGCTGGATGAAAACTAATCCAATGGTTGTTACACACAAGTCAGGAAAATCTCATAGGCTGTGGAATTTTTTTCTGGGATTATTAAAATTGTATTATAAATGATATTGCACTGTGGTGAATCATATATTTTTTGTAATGTGCTTTAGATTGCCTTTGTATGACTAGATACGTGGTTGGGTTTCATGTATTTTTTTGTTGCAGAGTGGAGCAATAAAATGAGAAAGAAGTAATCATTCTCTGTGGTATCTTTAATAAAATTTGATTTTTGCTTTGAGAACCTCAAGGAAAAATCACTTCTCCCAGTCCATCTGTCTAGCTATAGCAAAAAACAAATCCAAAACACCTTCAGGTCATTATGGTCCATTATTGCAACACTGGGATTAAATTTTGACCCAAATAACAATTGTTCAGTCCCTTGTAGAAAACGGGAAACAAGAGAGAGCTTTCACAACTGTAGGCAAGGGCAACATTTGAATTTTGGCCTGCAGAGTTTGCAGAAGTGACCTTTTCTGCAAAGAGTCCAGTGCTTCCAGAGCCACTGCTCTACAAGAAAGGGGGGGTTTTGGCTGCCCAGCCCCAGTGTCCATTCAGGCTGTGCCTGTGCTCACCCCAGTCACACACCCAGGCACATCCCTGCGATGGCCACAGTGGGACAAAGACCTGCTGCACCCAGGGGAGAGCTGACACGGGCAAGGCCAAGCAGCAGCCCTGGCCTGTGGCAGCCCCAACCAGCACAGTGCTCACTGAGCACCTCGGGGCTGTTGTGGCTGAATTCAGAAATTAATGGTGACAAGAAAAGGCTGTTTGCTTTGGTGGTGCTTGGCCATTCATTTTCATGCTGGTCCCAGGAGAATCTGCAGGGTCTGCAGTGGTGGTGCTTCTCTCTGGTGCAGGGTCAGTGGGAGAGAGGTGGCAGCTGGGAGATAACAAATGTCATGGAAAGACAGAACTGTGGGGGGCAAATTTGTGTTAGTTCACCTGATTCACCACTATTGTCACAAACTCAGATTAGTTTATTCAGATTGTTAAGCCTAAGGATTTGGTTGTCAGCTAATGTGTGGGAGGGAGAAATGAAAGAGGTGAGGGTGGTGAGATGCAGGGGATTCACCTGGGCTGGAGGACCAACACTGCAAGTACACACCTGGGTTACAGGCCAGGGAGGAAGACACAGTGCTGTGTGGGTGGGAGGGGTGAATGGAGATGTGTAGGGGAAGGCAAAAGGCCTTCCTCAGCCTGGCCAAGGCACCAGAACCACAGAGCACCCTTAGGCTGCTTGGGAAATCCATAGGGCTTGGACACCAGTGCATGGTTGTTCCCACTGCTTGTGGTGTCCTCAGCATGGGGACAGTCAGGGTCAGCTGGCACTCGCCCAGCTGAGACTGGGACATGGCTCAGAGGCTACCACTGCCACAGACCATGTCTGTATGGGACCAGGACATGCTCCAACACCTGCCTAAGTGGGACGTGAGGGTTGTATTTCAGGACATAAAATGAAAGAGGGCATTAAGCCATGTTTTGGGGATGCAGCTTCAAGGAATATCATTCAGTCTTGCAATATGATTCTCACTAATAGGTGAGTTTGATGTGTCAATAAGATAACTGGCGTTTATCTCCATTATATTTCTGAAATACAGTTTAAATTGATCAAGTTCAGATTAGAGTTTCATTGCTGATGATGAGTTTCATGCTGATGCACCTTCTGTATCTTTTCAAAGAGAAGATTTGGGCATGATATTAGACAGAGACAAATGTGTGCTTTCTTCCTGGAAGAAAGGAGATTTGTTTTGCAGGATGGCCCAAACCATGCCTTTGTCATCAGACCTTCATGGCAAGAGTAACTTACATAGTCTGTAATAGACTGTGCTCACCACTTTTGACTATCAAGGGGACAAAGAAATACGCTGATACCTTGATTTTTTCAGGTGCACAAGATTTACAGTGCTGTCGGCATCTCAGAAAATGGTTTTATTGGTTTCCTTCTTGCTGTAGCAGTTCTGTTACTTCAAAGAGCCAGACAAAGTGGATGAGATAAACAGAAGTGGCAAAAGAAGGATAAGACAAATGAGCGAAAGCAAGAAACTGCAAAGGGTTCTAAGCCATTTTTTAAAATCTTCTTGAAAAATCAATCTTGATGCCTACCTTCAGCTTAATGGTTGGTTGCAGGACCCACTTGCTTCTTCAAGCATTCAGGTATAGATATTTTAATGACATGATGCAGAGGAAAATATGATGCAGTCAACAGACTGTGTAACCCTTCATGTTAAAGGAAGATTTTGTGATGATGAGGAGATGGATTATCATTTGCATATGAGGCAGATTTAATAGACTTCTGGTTTACTGTTGGAATAAATGACTCTGCAACAAGCTTATGTCTATTTGCAGGCCTGTGGTGCTTTGACAACAGTAGCCAGTACCTTACTAGGAGCTGAGTCCAACAGTAAGAACATGAAAGGCAGCATCATGGCCACTAGATGATTTGGTTGTTGGAAGAGCTCACTGGATTTTATCTTGGAAGGAGATTGGAAACATGCAGACACAACCAGCTCAGACTGAGATGGGTACAATAAATTAAGCTATGTTACATTTCTTGAGGGTATCTCGAAAAAATCTAGATGAACATCACTATTAATTGGCAACTGTGCTTTTAAGTTCAATTAAGTTTAAGCCAGTTCTTCGTGAAACAGCTTGAGGACTTCCTAAGTAAATGGGTGTTGTTAGTAACATCAAGGCTGACAAAAAAGCTCTGTTACCACAAATGCATCTTTTGGCTTTCAGTATATGCTGTTTCTGAAGTCTTGCCTTCTCAGGCAGGAATAATTTCAACTGTAGTCTGTTTTGTTGCTCACCTGGGTTCTATTCTTGGATAGAGGAGACGTAAGATCCCAAAGTGTTAGTGCATGGTGAGCACCATCAAGGAATATTGGGAAAGGTTATACAGATAGTGTAGAGGCACGTTAATATTGTCTTCTTGCACAGCTGAGACATTATTTTGCATGCTAGTCATGGCTACAGAGGTCAGTTAATCCAGAATTATAGGGGGTATTGACATTTTTTCAATGTTCTTTACTGAAATTGATTACCATAATTCAACACCTTGGAGATCAGGAAATACACACGAGATGTGGCAGACTTGAGTGAGGTCTGTATTTGTATTCAGCCCATGGACTTGAAGCATGTTCTTCCCCATTATAAGTGCCTTCACGCCACGTTATTGTCTTTCTTCTGCTAACGCTCTCTCAGTCTCTCCTTTCAGAGCTATTTTGTTTTATACCATCAGTGGTATCTTTCTTGGGGCCAAGAACTTGACTTCAGACCTAAATCTCACTCCCCTAGTATGTGCCTTGACAAACAGCCTGTCATGGAGACTGAGCAGCCTGTTTTCACTGGAAATTCCAGGTAGACACTGCAAAATACTTCCCAAGAAAGCTGGCATGCATGTTTTAACTGAAATGGATTAGTTTTGACAAATACTTTCTAACAAAATGGAAAATTCCATGCTGGTCCTGTTCTTGCAGAGATGCTGATTTAAGTGCACTTTGCATGAGTGAACAGTGAAGTAGTGCCTAGCACCTCAAGAAAATTAGCAGAAAAAAACCCACAGAAAACAAGAGAAAAGTGAAATGTGAACCCAGCATTCATAACACGCAGAGCCAGGAGCATTGTGGTCAACCAGCAAGACAAGGTGACAAGTCACACTTCTGTCTGAACTTCATGCTCACTTCTGATGAACAGAATCACATACAGTGTTGGTCTGTTCCCACCTTTATTCGTCTAGAGTCCCTTTGCCACTGTTTGGTGACCAGATCCTTAGATCTTGCTGCATCAGGCAGGCCAGCAGATCTTTCTCACCTCTCTTTTTGTTTTCAAAATTTTCCAAATTCTGATCCAATTTTCTTTGTTCTGCTTCCTTGTCCTGCTCACCAGAGGCTGCCTGCTACTCTGGTTGGGGAACATGCATGCACTAACACCCAGAAACAAATTTTATGTTGAAAGAACATACTGAGAAAGAGTTTCAATGGACATTCATAGCCCTCCTATAATCAGCTCTCTCCTGTCCATTTTCCTCTTCTCTTGCCTGAGTCCACTGCTCTAATCTGCAAATTATCTTCATGGGCAATGCAAAGCACTACACCAAAGAGCAAACAGTCTCTTGTTTAAATTGGAAACAAATAAGAATGGACAGTCAGGTAAAGGACACCTTATTTGCTTTCTGGCAAGAACAAGGATATACTTAGTCATTTTTAAAGCACTGTATTGTAAATCTTACCAAAGGGAAATGATCTTATATTATGCAGAAGCACTAATGCACAACCACAGGATTTAAGTAAAGCCAAGGTCAATAGGAATAATGAGGGGAATTCAACATTTGTGTAAGAAATAAGACTGTGAAATTATGTCTGATGGGAATTTGTTGGTTTTTTTAAAGAAATGAAAAACCAGAATGTTTTAAAAAACCATCTGGGAATGTCACTGAACACAACTCCTAAAGAGAGCTGGTGAGAAGTGGAGGACACACCAGAACACAGAGGGGAAGAGGGAAGTGATAAAATTCTTTTCCAATATCTAAACCTGTAGGTAGAATAGTGGAGAGTTCCAGACTCCTGGTCTGCCTATGCCAAGCAAAAAGCTGGCACAAGAGTGTGGACACTGGGCACTGTGTCACAGCCATTGTGGAGCATCTTGGTCCAGTCAAGGTCACACTTGCCACAGCTGGTTAAGTGGAACAAATCCTTACCACCAGATTAGAGAGCATGAGATTTGGGGTCAGGCAAATGGATTTGTCATATCTTAATAAATAAAAATTTCAACAGAAGCTCCTCTGCATTGCTTTTTGTAGCATCTTGCAGAGCTGTTTCACTTGAATCCTGAAACCATCTTAATTCTTGTATTTCATTTGTTCTCCGTGTAAACAGATTGGCAACACTTAGCTGCCTAATGAGGTAGAATCCATTCATCTTAAATCTCTGGAAGCTTCTACTGTCTGGAAAAAAGGCTTTTGTGAGAAATCATTTAATTCTTAATTAATTTTTATCACTACTTTATCTTAATCAGAAAAAGAAAACATGAAAGAAATTTAAAGACATTTACTTAAGCTTGTTTTATATAAATAAATTAGGGATTTTCTTGTAAATTATGTTCACCAAAACTGAGAGTTTGAGGATTATTTAATAGCAAAATCAAGATAAACAATAGCGCAATCCTGGATATACCTAGTGTCTATTTCTGAATGTTGAGCTGAACACATTAGATCTACATTACAATTTCAGCATTTGAACTGAGGACGTACGGAATGCAAAATTTAGCAATCATTCCAACCAAGCTGAAATGTCACATTAGTAAAGAAATGAAAAGCTCAAAATAAAGCCAGGCTGTATTTATCCGTCTGCTTTAAAGCAACTTTCACGCATGTGTTAACGAAGTAGGTGGTGCCTTCAGAATAACAATTCTTGTGAGTACTGGGTGTGTAACAGGAAGGATTTTATTTTCTTTTTTATGTCCAATGGAGAAAATAGAAAGATTTGCCCACCCTGATGCTAAAAATACAGAAT
The DNA here is from genome assembly GCA_024500445.1 of Entomyzon cyanotis. Lineage (NCBI taxonomy): Eukaryota > Metazoa > Chordata > Aves > Passeriformes > Meliphagidae > Entomyzon > Entomyzon cyanotis. The sequence continues at coordinate 13,944,996 of JAKEPQ010001004.1, read as the reverse complement.
AATTATCATCTGAGGCAGGTGCACTTCTGACCTAAGCACACATGCACACCATGTATTTTCAAGTCCTCTTTGTTAGAATAAACAGATGAATTTTTCCTCAAGTACTGACTTGAAAAGCAAGTGGCTTTCCTGGGGAAGGAAAAACAGTTGCAGAGAAGCAGAGGAAAATGGAGTCCTGATGCCTTTAACACCTTGTTGCACTGCTGCTTTTCCAACAGGACAGTGACTCTGAAGCATGTGCCACAACCCCTCTGGAGATGGTGCCAGGTGACCTGGACCTTGGTGACATAGACCTGCACCATGTATGGTCTCTGCTCCTTCTGGCCAAGGTCCAACATAGCACGGAGATACACTATGGCATTCACAGAATCACAGGATGGTTGATGACAGAAGGAACCTCTGGAGGTCACCTGGTCTAACCCCCTTGTTCAAGCAGGGTCACCTCAAGCCAGTTGTCCTGGACTGCATCCAGAAATGCATCATGTATTTCCAAGGATGGAGACTCCACAACCTCCCTGGGTAACCTATTCCAGGGTTCAATCACCCTCAGGGTAAAAAGAGTTGTTTGGGGGTTTTTTTTCATGTTCATAGGGGAACATGAAAAAAATCCCTGATTTCATAAGGCATCTCCTGTTTTTCAGTTTGTGCCCATTGCCCATTGGGACAGTCTGTCTGGTATTTTGCTATTGTGAAGTCTTTCATTAACTTTAGCTATTAATGGAATGTGATTCCTGATTTTTTACACACTGTAGGTCAATAAACAGCTTTCCTGATTTCCTGAGTGGGTGCAAATCCTTCAGAAAACCAGCAGTCATATAATAAATGAGTAGGTGTAAAGCCAATGCATATTCAGCCTGCATATTTTTGGTGAAAGAAGGTGAAATTTGCTGCTTTCTTCTTTCTGCTTGGATTCTCAGTTTGTCAGTGTGTTTCACTGCTACTTTCCTCCAGTTTTCCTTCTCAGGGTGCAGTTGTTTTCACCTCTGTGCACACAGGTCACCAACAGCTGCCTCTGGAACAGCTCTTTAATGACCAAGGGTATCTAACAAGCATGAGATGTGCCCTGTGAGAGCTAGGAAACAGCATCCTATTCCAAACTGCTCCTTTAATTATACTGACTCCTATTATATCCTACTTGCTCCTTCACTATTATCTACTCCTTTTGTAGTCCTACTCTCCTCCACTTCCCTCAGACCTCTTTTTCTTCTCAGCCAGTTTGTAATGGAAGATTATTTAGCCATGGAACTGCTGCTTAACATGGCCTGAAGAAGACACATTTCAGATTGCTTCTCCATGTCCATGAAGCCAGTGAGGCTTCAGACTGGAAACACACTTTTTTCCTTTCCCTCTAACTGAGGAGTGCATGGATGGTAGAAAACAAGGTGGGAGAGGGTTTGGTGTACTTGGGCATAGACACTGGGACAGAGCTGAAAGCCTGGACCCTAATCACAGTTGTGCCAGAAGCAAAAGGTGGCTCAGATCCAGGATACAGGTCTGGGCTCAAATATCTTCAGTGTCAGCTCTTCTGAAACATTTCATCATTACATCATTCCTCAACATCTATTCCAGGGCCCCAGGGAGAAGGACAAGTTACACTCCACAGGTGTAAAGGCCTTTTTTGATTCAGGGCAGTGTGAATGCACCAAGGTTTCTAAAGCAGAACGATCAGCAGTTATTAAAAAATGAAGGGCCTTTCTTGCAGAAAAAGCTAAATAACTGATTTCCTTCATGCATGGTCTTTCCAGAATTATTCATTTATGTAATAAAAACCAGCTACACTTCTGAGAAAGAGACAGTCTTACACAATAGCAAATAAAAGCCACTTTCACTGTTTGTTGAACATGAATCAAGTAATTTTTTGTCTGAAATAAAATGTAATGGCTAACCCAGGTAAAAAAAAGCTATGTAAGCATGTCTGTATTTGAGCTGTTTTGAAGGTAATCAACACCCAGTTTTTGCTCTCACTTGGTAAGAAAAGCTCCTTTAATACCTTCTGCCAACTCTCTTAAAAGTTTGGCTTCTCTTCTGAAGAGATGCAGGAGTGCAGGAAAAATCCTTCTTACTTTGCAACTTTGGGCCCTATTTGTTTTGGATATGATGGTCAGTGGGTTTGATTCACTAATCTGACTTTATTAAGAAGCTGTACAAGCTATCCCACAAAGAACAGCCTGCAAGGCAAAGAAAGACAGGGATGTGCCAGGGACAGGGGACTTGTACAAACTGAATGTACCATAATGTAACAAAATTAGGGCTTAAAAAAATAAAAATAAATAATTAGATGTAAGCCAAGGGTAAACAAGTTCATTTCATTCCTCACAGTACTCTCATGCAGAAGATGTAGGTAACTGACAGAAGAGACTTGCTACAGTCAGGAACCTGGGAATACCTTCAGTCCCCATTTTCTCTAGTCCTTCTTCATTGTAGGCAGTTTTAGGCCAGTACTTTTAGTCCTTTTTACACAGAGCAGCTAAGTAGTTCTGTCTGTGCCCCACAAATTGTTTGTGACAGTGCCTGCTAAAGGAAACCTTTACTACATCCATTTAAAGTAAGAAAATATATCCACAATATACTTACACAGTGTAAGATAACCCTTTTTTTGGTCCCCCTGCCTTCTAAGCAAACAGATCTAACCATTTGTTGTATAACCATAAACACACAATTTAATTTTTTCTGAAGGTTTCAATAAATTTTTCCCCTTAAAATTCAGTGTTGAATTTGTATTCCCTAAGCACAACAGAGCAAACTTGAATGAAACAAATAAAGGCACATACAGCTTTTGTGTGAACTGAAACCCTTACACTTTCTGCAGGCAAGTGGAGTTGACATCCATGTTATCTAAGCTCAGTTCTTTCATGCTTAGAAAATAAAAACAGGATTATTAAAAGAAGTGATGTTTTTTCTCTTTTGTTTTAATTCAAAATGCTTTAAGTTAAACATACTACATTTGCTTTTGTTTGACTTGGTGGGGGGGAGACAGACCTACCCATTTAACTTCAAATAAATAAGTCTTTTCAGAAGGGAAAGCTTAGTTTAACCCCTTGCTTTGAATTCAAGAGCAGTTTCAAATTTTCCCATGTGAATGATCTAAACTCTCTGACTTTTGCAGCTGGGGCTCCCTCAACCCCTCGTGGCAGAGGAAGGAGAAATTTCCCATCAGATGAAATATTTGAACTCCTCTGGGCTCTGCCCACCCATGGCTGCAGTGGCTCTGTGAGCGAGGTGGCTCTGTGGCCATGGAGAGGAGCAGAGCATCGTGCCAGACAGATGCACTTGGTTACCACCCAGGGCAAAACTCCCTCTCTTGCCATATTCAAACAAACCTTGGTGCCAAGTCTGTCCGAGCACAAAGTCATCAGACTGAGTGGTGAAATGTGCTCACTGCAGTTGATGGAGACAATATGAAGTACTTTCCTTCTCCACTTGATATTGATATTTATTTATTTATTGATATTTAATCAAACATTTAAAAGGAACCCAAACTGTTGGGGTAAACTAGTGAAGTGATCCATGGACTTTAGCTGAGATTACTTTTTTCCTCTGTTCTTGCTATCAACAAGCAGCAGGCAGGCACTAAGCCTTTCCTTGAGCTTCCTGTTACTTCCAGAAGCAAGTTGAGTTATGGTAACAGGAGTTCCCAGAAGCTGCTCCTTAGTGGTAACTCCTGATTTGTCCTCTAGCTGGAAATGCATCTCCAGGAATTAGACAGCTCATTCATTACTCTTCCATATTTTCAGAGGTCCCTTTCTACTGGTGGAACTGCAGCAGGAGGAAGACAGAGATTGATCTGGGGTATGCTGCAGAGCCCAGTCATTCACTTATGCTGTCAGTAAAGAAAATAAAACTACAAATCAAGATAGACAGCTGTGCAACATCAGTCTGAGCAAGACCAGAATCAGGCCTTCACTGAAATTTCTGTGCACAGAGAAATTCACAAGAAAAGAGGAACTGAAACAGGGTTTGCAGAAAATTTGCAGAGACCAGACTGAAACCAGACACATTCCCATAACCCAGAAAGTTTTCTGGATAATCAGGTGTCTGTCTGTGTGGACTCAAAATTCCCCTCCGGCACAACCAGCAAATGTTTGCTTGGGAGGTAGAAGTGGAAAGCCAGTGGATCTGAAATCTGAGCTTCCACAAGAATTTCTCTGGTCGGTGCTCAGCGTTGGGGATGAAAAGGCTGGGAGGCAGGATGTCAGTGCTGGGCTGCCTCCCAGTGCCTGCGGTTATCGCTCGGGTAATCCTGCATGGTATAGCTGAGATGAAACTAAGTTGTATCCATTTCTCCTCAGCTCATCTTTCCAGAAGCAAGGAGGTTTTCTTACTCTGAATAAACACCAGAATAGCATTTTTTCCTTATAATTTTTTGTCTGAACGCTGTAGCTGAAAGCATTTCCTTTTGCAGCAATGACTATCTATGCTGGCAATAAATAACTGTGCTGGCAGTGGTGCAGACTGGCTCTATTTTACTTGCCTGTGGCAATTTAATTTTTCAGTAGCTCTTTCCTTTAAAACATTTACAAATCCCACAGAAACAAATAAGCTTTGGACATGTGAAGAATTCCAGGCACAAACCTTAAATCATAATTTAAAAAGAAATGTAAAAAGTTAAGACACATCTTCTCATGTCTGACATGGGGCTGAAGATTGCCTTTTACTTTTGAGAATAAGCTGTGTGCCTGACGCCATGATAAATCACACATAAATAAAACCACACCATAATTCAGATGTCCTCCTACAAAGGGCAGTTCTAAAAGGTTCATTTAAAGAACTGTTTTCTCATCCATTTCAGGTTTTACTCAGAGAACGGAGTACTACAGGGAGTTCAGAGTCTGGTGGAGAGAAAGGAGAGGAAGACTCTCTTCATGGCTTGGGATAAAAGCAGAGCTGGAATGTCCCAGAATTTAAAATTCAACATTGAATTTGTATTCCCTAGGTACAACACAGTGAATCTGAATAAAACAAATTCATGCAGATCAGTTAAAGCTATGTATGACAAACAAGTCTAACCTCACTCTTCTAACAATATGACTTCATTCATAAGGAAACATAAAACTGTCTTTTCTTCCCTCTTGCTTTCTCATTTCCATTGCTTTCTTCTTCCTGCCTGAATAATGCAACTGTCCTAACTCTTCATATCAGAGCTCAGTATTGAGCCATCAATACCAGTGAGTCAGCATCCTTTCCCACAAGATTCAGTCCTTGGGATTTTTCAGGGAAACACTGCCAGCTTATTATGTGTCAATGGGAATTTTTTTGGAAAACACCTTACATTTGGAACATAAAAAACAACCGTTGAGCATTATGTAGATAAGGGCCAAGGACCCATTATCTTCCCAAAGGATACCTTACCAAGAGGGTAGTAAACTGCCCAGGAGGAGGGGAAATTACTCCAAGGCTTCCTCCAGTGTTAGCAAGCGGTTCCCTTCAGGCATCACAGGATTGAACATTAACTCACTCTAGAGAGAGTGAAAAATATCTGCAGGGTTTAATTTGAAACCCAGTGTTCTCCTTGAGAAAAAAACCCAGAGATGGCTATTAAAGAACTGTAGGTTTTTTATTCTTATTATTGTAATTATTTTGATTTCATGTACAAATAGCCAACTCTGGAAGTAAACATTTATTTCTACAGTTAAACTTACTGTGGCAAAGGTATCTCTAGGGCATGAGAGCAAACCCAGGAAACTGCTGATTAAATACTTACTGTGCTGAATGGGCTTGTAGGTATTTTAACCTTAAGCAAGGCTAACCAGGCAACAGGACTGATGCTTTTTTTGTGTGTGTCAGATTTATTGTTCCTCCAGCAAAACTGGAGCATGTGCTTTATAATACCTGCACTGTGGGAGCAATGATGATTCTTCACAGGGCTGTATTTTCCTAGCTTAAGGGTTTTCCTAGTCATTACACTACATATAATCCAGGCTTTTTATTTGTTGGAGTCCTTTTATTCTGTATTCTGTGGGTGTTTGAGTTTGTCCTATACCCTTCAGGATTGCACTGTGGGATGTTGCAATAACCACCCTCTTATCATCATGTCAGAGGGAGCAGGGACATTTCTGTGGGAATAGGTGCAATTTCTGCACTTCCAAAGCAGCTTGTAAATACAGTGTAACACAGAGGAATAGCACAGTGCTCTCCCATCCTGGTCACTGTGATGGATCCTGTGCAGTGACAAAATATTTTTTGTAGGGTTGGTTATTTAGAGTGTGGTGGCTCTGTGGTTAATTGCTGCTCCTTGCAGCTTCAATATGTACCTTGCAGGTTTTCTGCACAGTGACAAGAGAATGACAGTGCAGCTGAATGGGAGAGAGGTAAAATGCAGTGTAAGAACAGAGCCATTCTCTCTGCCAGAGGAGGGGAAGGAATTGCATCAACAAACTCTGAGCAGCATGAAAGCAGAAAGAGCTGTAATAAGGTTTTTGTGTGATGAGAATGGTTTTAACGGAGCAAGGAAGTTAGGACATGAACAGTCAGACCTGTGTGTCTCATCCAGTACTGTTCTTTTTGAAATTCATTTGTTTGTGCATGTAGAAACACTCTACAATTAGATTAACTGAAGAGAGCACTAAATTAACAATGGTTAACTCAGAGTTTTAATTCATAGAGCCACACAAAGGGGTTTTGATACTTCCCTGGTTGTGGCTCCTGGCCATCCCTTTTTGTCTGAGCAAGCACATTTTTTTCTCTGCCTGTTTAATGCAAATACAGTTCCTGCCTGCCCATTTTTCTATGACTGATATGCACTCAGTCACTGGTGTGGCCCAATTCCAGGCTGGTGCGTCCTGCCCTGTCTTCAGGCTGTCAGGCCCCTTCCCAGCAGTTGTGGGTAGGATCCCCTGAGGCTGGGGAGGAAGAAATTCACTGCTATTGCCACCTCCCTTCTGTGTGTGCTGTTGGACAAGCAGAGGTGGGCACCAGCAGCTCCAGGTGTGGCAGGAAGGTGAAGCAATTATCTGCACCCAAAGGAATCACTTGGTTGGATTGCACCACAAGGCAGAGCTGAGCTGTAAGACCATGTTTCACTAAGACAGTGATGGGGTAGGAAGGGAGGGACCAAATTTCAGCACACAGACCTTTGTAGCAACTTGCTTGGTGGGACTGAACACCCTTGTGCTGAGTTTAACTGTCTAAGTCCATGCAGGGTACAGAGGGAGGCTGGGAGCATCACTGGGTCACCACATCTACGGCTGGGCATTGAACTGCTTTGATGCTGCCATTGTTTGCCTGTGAGCATCCTCTGTCACCACAAAATCACCCAAATGCTGCTACGGGGTCTTTGTCAATAACTGCCAAAGAAATCTCTTCTAAGTACTTCGGTTTTGTGATTGTTTCAAGAGGGAAAGTCTGGTTTTGAGGCACCAAGTGCAAAATTTTTCTGCGTCATTCCTCTGTCTTCTTGAGGTTTCAGCCTGCCCGTCTTCTCAGACTTTCAAAAACACTTCTCAACAGCAGCGACTGCCCACTGCTTGTATCCCTGTGTTGGGTCCCAACCCACGCGGCGTCAAACCAAGCTGCTTCTCTCCAGCTCCGGGAGACGGGAATAGCCCAATTTCCCAACGGCGTCACCAGCTTGCCAGCTACTCTCAGTTTGTTTTGTTGTAATCCAAAAAACACACCCTACTTCAAGCATTGACACATCTCCCAAGTGTGGACACCCTTCCCAAAAATGTGAGCCTATGTTAGTCTTCCCGAATTCCGGCCAGGAGAAAGAGGCTTCTGCAAACCTGCTGGTGTTTAAGCACCTTGTTCTTTGGTATCTCAGTCTATCCCCTTCAAAGAATGCAAAGACTTGATCTATCTCTTACTGACACTGAGTTTCCATTGTATTAAATGGGATTAATGATCCTTTAGGTTGTACCATTTCTCTCATCTAAAGTGCCATAGGCAGGGCTGTAGCACAACACAAATACAAACCACTGATACTATCAATAGACAGAAATCTTGTTCTGTCTGCTGACAAAGTTCTGCATATCCAGAATGATATATATCCTACTTGCCGGAAAGTTTATTTATTTATTTAAAATGAAGACTTTCCTTCTCAGATAAAGAAATAAAGGAGAAAAATATTCTCCGGAAAGTTCTGTCTTCACCATTATTGAACCACACCCTGTCTTCTTCATATAAGAAATATTGCCAAAGCCACAGTCTTTCATCATGTGGTTCCTTTTAAATAACCTCCTAGGTACTAAAGGTCAGGATGATTTTGAAAAAATAGCCTGGTAGTATGAAAGAACTTTTTTTAAATGCGAAAAGACAAACAGGAATCCTACGCAAACTTGCCATAAATACAAGGAATGAAGATGATGATGAGTGGAATAAACTACGTTCACATTGTGTTCATCTGTTTTACTTCGTCTCAAGTTTTGTTCAGTTCAATAGTCTGATATAAAAATAGAATTTTTCAATTTATTGTGATTCTGAGTCCATTCTTATCATCCTTTCCCATAGATTTGTCCTGGAACTCCTCTGGGAATAGTCACATAATGATCACAGCCTTAGCTTTGTATTTTTATCTCTCGCCACTACTGAGCATGTTGCCAATATTGCTTTTTCATCTAACTAAGGTAAAGGAAGAAAAATGCAAACTTTTTTCCCCAGTTTTTTTTGTCCAGTTTTTTCTTCTCCATGTTATTTCAACAAAGAAATATTTTGAAGGGTGGGCCTTTCCCATATTTGACATTTGTCCAAAACTGAATAGTTCCTGATAGTCTGCAGAAAGTACTGGTACTTTTTTCTATAAATATTTGGTTATTTCTGAGCTATGGTTTTGAATTACTTTAAAGCTGAAAATTTGGGCACTTTGAAGGTGATTCGTGAGCCAACCAGACACCTCTGCATTAGATGTGGCAGATCAGGATGGGCATGGTGGGTGTCTGAGGATGATGAAGGGCTTGGGTGAGTTGCAAACCCCACCACAGCCTGCTGAAGCCCCAGTATAAATTGTGTTCATGGTGTATTGTGTGTGTGTGGTGTTTGGTTAGTTTTGTGCACATTGCTAACCATCACTTTGAAACGTCATTATTTGCTTCTCTAAATTTTTTTAAACCATCTAATACCCGGCTGTATTTTTAAAACATTCACTCTACAGCAGACTATACTGTTGATTTTTACTATGAGAGCATTCATGGGCCACAGTCAGGGACGAGGTGAGGGTCTATTGTGGTTGGTGATGTGTACAGCATAAAAAAATATTATTACAGAGCTTAGTGTCTAGTTTCTTCATTAATTTCCCCCATACTCCAAAACATTTTCTGGGACTCAAGAGACTGCATTAATGGAGGGCAAGTGCATACAAAAAGAAAGTTTAAAAAGCAGGGTTGTAAAAGATTTTGGAATCATAAGGTTTTGCTTTAAACCGATTGGGTATTTTTGATAGCTCAGAGCTGTTTCCACACTTTGAGAGCAGAGCTGGACAGATGACTGATCACTGTGGTGGATCCTTTGCAGTGACAAAATATTTTTTGTAGGGTTGGTTATTTAGAGTGTGGTGGCTCTGTGGTTAATTGCTGCTCCTTGCAGCTGAAGATCCTGCCCATCTCACTGTCTCCCTCAAATATTCCCAAAACTGCTTTTCCTTTCTCTCAGTGAAGGGGAAGCTGACAGGGCAGGACAAACCATTCCCCTGGCTGGGACAGCAGAGGCAGCACATTCCTCTTGCTTCCCTGCTCCTCTCCTCCTTTCCACACCAAGGCAAGGCTGGCCTCACTTCTAGCCAGAGACTGGCAAAACATTTGCTTCCTGAGTGTGGTCATCAGCCAGGCTGGAGGAGAGCAGGCACTGTTGCTCTGGCAGGTCAGGGCACCCTGAGCACAGAATCCCTCTTCAAGTCACCCTGGGGCCCAGCTCTGGCTGTTTGTCCCCAGCCCTCACACCTTCCCCCTTCCCCTCACATCTTCCTCCCCACAGCAGCATTTCCTCCATGCCATGGACACGGGACCTCTCCCACCTGCTGCCCACTGCACATCTTCTTCGAAGCTCCTGCAGCCTTCCTTATAAAAC